>CM051831.1:65218988-66468988 GCA_028451465.1 Erethizon dorsatum
CAGACAAGGTGCTCTGGGAGGATGGGTGGGGAGCAAATCCTCATCTGTGATGCAAAGGGGATCAGGAGAGAGGCACCAAGGACACCTTGGCAGAATGAACATTTGAAAGGAAATTGGGAGAATGGATAGAGTTTTAAAGGAAGCCATGGGAACAGGATCACGGACCATTATGAGACGAAGAAACATCAGTGCGAGGAAAGAAATAGAGATTAGAAAGTTGACAGAGCGCTGCATTAGTCTTCCCTGGCTGGAGTGAGAATTGGGAGCTCTAGTAAAGCTGGCAGGAGAGTGGCACCTGATGGGAAAGGCCTCGCTCTCCATTCATGGTGAGGGCTCTGGAGTCTGCAGAAACAAGGGACTCGCATTATCAGATCTAGGTACTAAGAGGAAGGATAAGGCCTGCTGGGATCCATTTAAGGATGGAGGAGGCAGCACTTTGTCCTGAGAGGGTGGAAAGGGGTCTACACTGGCAGCAGTGCTGGGAGCCTCTCAGTGTACTCTAGCCTGCTGTACTCTGATAGTCCGGATAATCCTGGGGCTGTTCCACAGGAGATCTGGGGCTGCCTCAGATGTGAGTTTTACTCTCACTAGGTGGCACTGTACCTAACAGCTGAAAACTACACAAAAAAGTGCATAAATCCATCTTTCTATTAGTTTCTACTTCTAGCACACTCATTGTCCTTTCCTAGTCTTCATATAACTTTTTTATGCTGTTATATAGTTACCCACCACAAATATTATTTCTAGATTCAGAAATGTTAAAACAAATATAAATGAAAAATACCCCCAAATAAACAAAACCCACCATGGAGTAAGGTTCCCATGATGACTATCAATATAAATAGAAACACACACACACACACACACACACACACATACGTGTTCTGAGAGCACTTAACCCTCAGCCATGTTAGCCTGTCACTACTCTCAACCTACCAGTGTAACACATGAATTAGCAATATGGAAAACCTTTTCTGTCCTTCCACATTCTACAAAGTATTTTAGTGCTGTAGTGTTAAACAGCATTTAGGCAATTAATGCATTTTTGCTGTCATAATGCAGCAATTTTACCAGAGTGCATGTGGGAGAATGTGGATGGATTAAACTCATTGTGTCTCTAGGATAATTTAGGGTCTATATCAAAATAAAGTATCACTGTGTATAGTTTACCTTTTTGTTTTTCTATATTAGACAAATTTCAAACTCTGCTGTCTATCTGGATTTGAGACATATTAGAGTCATTTATTTATATCTAATTCCAATTATAGGATATATAAAATTGTCATTTCTAAAATAAATATGATTCAGTGTGATCGTTACTTTAGATTTGAAATCATACAAACTACTTTCTTCCAGACCCACTTCGACATGGCAGTGAGTTAAAACAAGTTTCAGGCCCCGAAGAGATGAATTGGTTAGCTCAGTTTCAGCGCAGCCTTCCCCTCATAAGCAGCAGGTCGTTCCTCCTCTGCTGGGACTGAAAGACTTGGTGCATGTGGCCAGCTCTCCCTTTTATCATTTTAGAAAATGCAGGTAGTGAGGGCTTTCTAAGGTCTCTTTCTGCTCTGTGATTCTGTAGCTCTTGGTGGCTTTTTGAGGCTCCCAAACTGAGCCCATTGGTGGGTCTTTGGGAGACATGAAATATCTCCAATGATGTTAACAGAAGCACTTTCTGGAAGGCTGAATAGTCGGGGTGTGTAGGTAAGAGAAATAAAAATAATGTCATTATTATCCAGATTTTTGGTTTTATTTTGTATTAAGCTTTGACTGCTCCACAGATTCCTGCTGTAGTAGGGCAGAATATGTGCTATCTCTTTGCACATTTTGCAAAGCACAGTCTCTGTAATTGCTCTCAGATCATCCTGTCATCACAGGGCTTGATCTGTGCCACACGCAAAATCAGAATCTCTGGCGAAGAACACCACGACAAGTACTCAAATTACCTTCACTCTATTACACACAACTCCCTTCTAGACTTCTCTTTCCCCTGTATTTTGGACAGAGTTCAGAAGAGCAAATCCAATCTTACCGAGTACTTCTTAAGTGGAGAGAGGTGCAGGGCCAGTGTGAATATTAGATAATTAGGCCTCTAATTCACGAGGAATAGGCTCATCTGAGGGTATCTGCAGGTGCTGGGGAGGCCTGAGGAGAAAGTTTGCTGGGCTTTCTTGTCAGGATCCCCATTCTAACAGCTGCATTTTGATTTCTACAGATTAGTGGCAGCTAATTAGCATAATGACATTACCCAGATGCCTTTGCAGTTATTTTCTTTCAAAGGTTGGTGTGACTAGGTTAGAGAATGTAATGGATTAAGGAAAAGAGAAAGAAAATTACCATATTTAATATTGTTTCTGCAAAAATTGACATAGTTTATGGCGCTAAGGAATATAATGCAATTTACTCCTCCATCCCTTCTGGAAAGAGAAGAGCAGCAAGAAATACAAATGATGGAACACAGTGGTTATGGAGATGAGGTAGCTGCTACGGAAGCAACTCCCCAGCACCTTCAGCTCTCCAGGGTGGCAAGAATGGAGCCAGGTTAGTTACCTGCAAAATCTGGGTGTGATCAGAATAGCATTTCCACAAAATTAAACTCAGGACAATTCCTAGATAATAGATACATGAATGATCATAGGGCCCGGTCTGTGCCATGTGCAGAATCCGAACACCAGGGACACGCACGCGAATTGCCTGCACTCTATTACACACATACCAATTGCTATAATACTGAAGAAAATATTCATAAATCCCTTTCCTTCCACTGCCTTATGCTTCAGCGCCTTTTCCCCATTTGCGGTTTATAGATGGAATGAAGGAAAAAACATAGAAGGCAGATGGTGAGGGGTGAGGGTGTTTCCTAGAGACAGGACTGCAGAGTGGCGAAGAGGCAGGTCTTTTTCTTCAGGCAATGGATTTAATTCTGGCCTCAGTCTTTTACTAGCTGTGTGGTCTCAGTGAAGTTTTTAAATTCCTTTCAGCTTCACCTGTAGAATGTGAATGATTGAAATGATAACAGGAAAAGTGCAGAAACAAGTTCACTTCCCACTTAAGGGGTTAATGTCAGAGAAACCTGACTTAATAGGCTAAATAATTTGATGTTACTTTGTTAAGGAGATGATGAAATTTTAAAAGGACAATCAGAATTAAATAAATATTGATGCAAATCATATTAGTAAGGTCTGATATACAGGCAAAAACATGACAGGTGATTTACTAAAAAGCATTGCTACCACAGTTTAAATCCTTGAGACTCATGCTTGCTTCGGTTTGTTCCAGAGTACTAAAGAACCAAAAATAGATACTTCACTGTAGAAGGTGGGTGTGAAAGGTAAGGAGTTTGTCATCTGAATCTTCAGGGCAACTTTACCATTGAAAATAAATACATACACAAATAACTTTGGGAAATTGAAACAAAGGAATAATCCTACTAAATAAATTACAAGAATCTGAGAAAAAAGGAGGAAAAGTGCAGCTAACACAGCAGAGAGATGAAGGGAAGGGAAAGTTTTCTGAGACTAGTCTGTTTTCATGACTGTCCAACCAATGCTTCTTTTCCATGGTCTCATCATTTTTGGAAGAAAAGAATGAAAACATTTCCTGTGCAGAAACATAATTTGGCTGGTGCAAAACATTTACTTTTTCCTGTAAACTCCACAGACTGCCGTAAGAGAAAAGTGTAGGCTGGCAGAGAGGTACAGGTTCAGGAATCAAGTCTGGGTTCTATCTGTTCCCTCCCTCTTCAGTAGAGGTAATTTCTCTCCCGTAGTTTATAGATCGACTAAAGGGAGATTTTAGAAAACAGATGGTGAAGCCAGAGAATGCTCCCTAGATATCCACATTACACAAAGTTCTCTTCTTGATCAACTGGGGATTGCAAACATTAAATTATAAAGTATCATTTAAAGTTATCCTTATTATATTTATAGTCTTATAGTATTTAATTATTCTTTCAGTATCAAGTACACAAGCCACTCCTAATCTGCCAATGTGTTCACCGGTTAACAGTAGTTTCTATGATAAACTGTATATACACTATATATGGTACATATTATCACTCAGACTCATAATATACGTGTAGGCCATGTAGTCCATTTATGTAGATAATACAGGCCTGATTAAATTCGCACTTTTTGTATCATTTCTGCAGGAATTTTTCATTAATAACAAATTGTAATTCTACCCCGGTGGCCTCAGCTGGTGAAATACTTCAGTACCCCTCTTACCTCCCAAACCTAAGAGTTACATCTACTCATAAGCAATGTACTCTGCCAATAAATAATTAATGGATACTTAACAAAGAGTTTAGAAGTTCCCTCCCATTGTTTTGATTGAGCTAGGTTTGCAAGGTGACTTTTGGGGAGTTATAAATGGCATTTATCCTAGGTAGCAGTGATTAATTTTTGTCTGTTTTTAGAAATGCTTTTGTTTCATCATCATGAAGTAAAAAATGGAGCCTAAAGAAAATCAAAACAAATCTGATTTCAGAATACCTGATTCTTTGATTAAACTATCTTAGGGATGCAAGGTTCATTTAGTACTTACATAATATTATTTATTTATGATTTTGATTTATGTGGAACTTCCAGTGGGAGCTCTCCTGTGAAAAACCATTCTTCCAGGGATAATATTCATGAATCATCACTGAACTATGGGCTTTTTACACTGTGGTCTTGGATTCTTGTAGCTAAATTCTTCCAAGGAGACTTAAATAGAAGGTTTGATCGTGGACAATGGGTTGAGTATGTCATGGCACTTCCAAGAGAGTATCAGGTTGGCTTCAAAGCCTGGAAATTCCCAGTTTAAATAAAACCTTCTTCATATTTCCAAGTTTCCTTGGAGGAGACTTTTTGGTTTAAATTGCTTTGTTTAGCTGCAACTGTTAACAGCTGCTTCATTATGCTCTCCACGTGGCAAAATTTCTATTGAAAACTGAGAGAGAATTTCAACGTTGGAAGGGGGCCACAAAACAAACAAAGACAACAATGAGAGAGGCAGTAGGGTTGCTATTAGAATATGTGGTAGTGAGTTTCTTGAGGCTGATGTTCAATACACACTTGGAAGGCAATAATGACCTTGGTTATTTTTAGAAAATCTTATTTTCTTCTCCACTGTGGATGCTACACCAGACTCCATGAAGCAGTGTAACTCTTAACTCTTAACCCTGAGTAACAGGGATCTCTCTGTGAGTATCATACTTATAGCATCCCTCCCACTAGCTGTACTCTTCCTGAAAACATGAAGAAACCTTAGGGGAGAACAAACAGATACTCCTATCCAGGACCTACACTACCCCTTCTAAAGTATTAACTTGGTTTGGATGAGTTCAACATTTCTTACCCAAAGTATCTCTGAGCTTGCTTTTGGCATCTCTAAGGAACTCTTCCTTGGTTGTTCTTCCAAGCACTGAGCATGTTATTAGGGTTCGCCTCTCTAGGCCAGAGGGTTAGCCACATGGAGGTTGTTTGCACAAAGTAGACGCAAACCTTGTGTGTGCAGTCTGATAGATGTGAGTCTCCTCATAGTGCTGACTGACCCAGGGGTGGGAAGAAAGGATCTTAAATCAGGGCTCAGGTTTGAAACTAGTTTTCATTGTGACAGTCTATTTTTGTCCAGAACTCTAAGTGGCCTCAGAATTCTCAACTGTAACTGACTGTACAAGTCATTTGAAGATGGCAGGGCAAAATATATTTCACTATCAGCTTATCTTGATTTATAGCATTCAAATATTTAGATCTATGTCACAAAGAGTTCCATTTGTATTCCTCTCCCAAGTAATAGGAAAAAAAGTCTTGCCTGCCATGTGGTCACATTGTCTCCTAACACTTTCCTTTAGAAATTCTCTAGCACTGAACAGTACTGAAATTTCAGCATTTTACTCTATGACTAACTGAAAATAAAACTTGTTTAGTTTATCTCTGGGCCAAAGTATCAGCGTTTTTACTAATCTTCCCCAAGCATATTCAGATTATGATGCTACCCCTGCCATATGAGCAGAGATTCTACATGACCTTGTATGCGTACTTTTCTCAGCGTACTCATTACATTTTTTTGCCATGCTCGTCATAGAAATTCACTGTGATGTTTAAGGCGGAATATCAGCTTGATTGGCTTGTAGATCCCATGTGGGATATGCCTGGGGGATTGATGGAACATGCTCCCGGATGTGTCTGGGGAGATCATGGAGGCATGATCTTGGCATTTCTATCTGGCGTCTCACCCATTTCTCTCTGGTATTTTTCTCCTGCTAAGCTTCATAGATTCCATGAACTAAGCTTACTTAGTTAATCATAATGTTCTGTTATGATGTTTCTGTCGTAGAGCCAGCCTACCGCAAACTGAATCTTTTGAAATCTTGTGACAAATTAAACCTCTTCTTTAAATTGTGGGTGTTGGGTATTATGCACCAGCCACAGGAAAGCCGAATAATATAGAAAATTGGTACTGGAGAAGTGGGTTGTTTCTTGACTGTACCTGATCATGTGGCTTAGCAGCCTTTGAAACTGGCTTGTGGAAGGTATTTGGAAAATTTTGGAGAAGTGGCCTGGAGAAGCTGTAGAATGCTGTAAGCAGAGTGTGATGGGAAATTCTGATCAGAGCTCAGAAGACAAGTATTATGATAGGAATGCAGACAGCAAAGGCCAGGCTCAGGATGTTTCAGTTGGGAACAAGAGTTCCATTTGCCAATTGAACTAATGTGTTACAATCTGACAAAAAATAAAAAAATTATCTGCATTTTTTCCATGTCCTGAGACATTGCAGGAGATTGAGATTCAGGATGGTCGACTAATAGATTTGGTGGATGAAGTTCAAAGGCAGCCCACCATTCAGGCTATGGCATGTGCCCTGATGACTGCTTTTAGTCTGACTTATAGTGAGAATTGGGAGCAAAAAACAGAGCAGAAAGATTTGAAAAACTAAATTTTTCCCAGAAAGAACCATCTATAAAACTGGGGCCAAAAAAGTCATGCCTGTTGAAGAGATTAGTGCCATTAAAAAGGAACCAGGTACTCTGTACAGAGACAAGAAGAAAGGTATCATGAGAGCATGTCAGTAATCAGCAAGACCCCACCCGTCATAGGCTCAAGGTGCAAAACTATAAACCTTTTGTTTGAGAAGAAAATCCCTGGGACTCTGTTTTAGTAGAGATTTCTAGAGATTTGGCCCCCTGGGATTCATTTCATTTTTGTCAGCCATCCTGGTACTCAAAGACTGCTGCATCCATTGTCCAAAGGGACCAGGCTACTACTTGAGCTGGTAACAGATTTTGCCATTGCCTACATTAAGCTGGTTCCATGGCATGCAAGATATAGGCGCTATGGGGTCAGGGAGGCTTTCCTCAGATTTTGAAGGAAGGCTTGAGAGCCCAGGCAAGGGCCCTCTGAGAAGGCAGTATGTGAAGCTGTGGGAATTAATCTGAAAGTTCAAAGGAGATCCCAGGAAGTCCGAGATGATAGGAACATGAAACACTTGCTGAGGAAAACTGCAGGCCATGAGCAGTGCCTGCCCAAGACATAGGCCATGTTGGCTGCAACCATCAAGGCCAAAGGACTGGAGCAGCACAAGCCCTCTGGAGTTAACATCTCACCACCACATGCCCCAGATGCTGCATATGGAGGCACAGGACTTAATGTTTGCCCTGCTGAGTTTTAGTCTTGCTTTAGTCCAATTCTTATCTATTCCCCCATTCCTCCCTTTTGGAATGGAAATGTAGACACTGTGCCATTGAAACTTGGAATTATATAACTTTTTAAAAAATCTTTTACAGAGATTCACAGCCAAGAGTTTTGCCTTCAATCTCAGAAGAGACTTGGATGTAGACTTTTAGCAATGCAGGGAATGCTGATACTTTGAAGAAGGGATTATTGGGTTTCAGTTGTATGTGGAATTGTTGTATCATGTGAGGCAGAATTATGAACTTGTGTTTATTTGGAGATTAATTATGGTTTAAAAAGATGTGTTTAGGAATCAGGTTGACAAGGAGTGGGATGTGATGGTTAAGGTGGAATGTCAACTTGATTGGCTTTGGGATCTGCTTGGGGAATTAGTGTGTCTGGATGACCTCGGGATCCATACCTGTCCTATCACCCCCTCCTCTCTGGTACTTTTCTTTGGATCCCCCACCCACCATGAACTAAGTATCTTTGTTCTACCACACATTTCTGCCTCCATGTTTCTGCCTCAGAGCCAGCAGACCACAAATTGCAGCCCCTGACACTCTGACCCAAACTAAACCTCTCCTCCTTTAAGCTATGTTGGCTATTATGTTCTAGTAATAGGAAAGCTGATTAATACATCACTGATGTTAAGAAGTGTTTAAAAAGTGGTAAAGACCATAGCATTATAATGCCTCATGGTTGTTCTTATCTTTTACCACCTCCATGCCTAGTACCTCTCCCTGAGCTATTGCCCAAGAAAAGTTTAATTAAAGTATCCTATGCCTCGACACAGTAAAACCTTGTATATGTAGTGTCCTCTTCCTTACCTACCTCAGGACTACTTCTTCACAATACAGCAAACATGTAGCTGACATTAACCAACAGGAAAAAATAAGAATAAAGGCTAACATATACTGGCTTCTTATCATGAGGAGACATAGGCCAAGCACTATCATGGTGTGGGTATAGGTATCACTATGTTACAGATGAAGAAACTGAGGTTGGTTATTTTAAGTAATCTACCAAACAGATAAGACTCAAAGTGGGGTTTAAACGAAGGCATCATGACTTCAGAGCATACTGATTCTTTCCACAGGACACCTCCATAATCAGATTGCCTCTCTTGACTCAACCAAAATCACATTCAACAGCTTCCACTTTCGATTTTTAAAAACTATTAATGGCTTCAGGAGAATTTTAAGCCTTGTAAATTCAAAAGTGGTCATCAAGCTTCATTATTATTTCTCTAGATTCATTACAGTTTTTTTTTCAAGATTAAAGTACACTAGCCTAAAGCTCATCACCTATTAGATTGCCAACATTTTAACCTAGAAATGCCACTGTGCTGAGTCAGGCTTGAGTATTACAGAGTATTTATAACTATTTCACTTAACATGCAAACTTTTGACTAAGAAAATCCAAAATTCAAAGACACAAGTAATCACATAAGCATTAAACATCATACTTTTCTTCCTCACAAGTCGGAGGGTAAATATACTCTAGTATACTCTTGTGTTAATATTAATACAGTGGTACTTTGGTACTGTTCAATAGTTGGTTCCTAGAGCCAGAATGAGTACCAAAAATCATGAGTACCAAAAATCAGAAGTACCCAAAGTTAGGAGTACCAAACCTTTTTTTTTTTTTGAAAAGGTAGTGAGTCAAGAAACAATCAACAATGACAAATTCTAACTTACATGTCAAGTACCAAAAAAGTGATGAGTACCAGGACAAAATTTTTGCATCAAAATGCACTGAGTGCCAAATTTAAAAAGTTTCAAAGCTGTCAAGTAGCAAGGTATGACTGTATATAGATTTAGATGTGTTAACTTATTTTATATAAGGATTTATGGAAGGTCATCCATCATCTCTTGGAAATATGAAGACTAGTGAAAAATGGTGAAATGTTCAAAGTATGTTATGTGCATGCACAAATCTGTCAAAATGAAACCTATTAATTTCTTTAACCAATATGCACTAATAAAAAATATGAGGGAAAAAGCATTTTTTATTTTCATAGTCCTTTTGTGGTCTCTTAAAAAATACTCATATCCATTTAAAAATTAGGAGATCTAATTTTTAGTTGTTATAAAGGAATCTTATTCTTTCTACCTTTCAGAAACTTGCATTTTAAAAACCCTTAACTCCAGAATGAAATGAACAAAATATACACCCTCAAACACCTAATTGAGAAGATGTTCAAGCACTTAATCTCCCATCCAAACCAAGTCAAACTTAAGAATGCTAGAAAGCATCATTTGCTGTCTTAGCTGCCTTTCCAAATGCAATTATCCAAGTAGTTGACTCACTCGCCGATTCCCACCCAATTGTTTTCATTTCCTGGAGTGCATTGGCTCAGCCTCCTCCAACATAGCAGCGACATGCAGGGCTGTAATGTGGTTTTGCTCCTCTCACAACCCCCTGTGATAGTTCTTGTTACTTCTATTGTATGGTGATAACAGCTTCATTTGTCACATGCCCACTGAAAATAACTCAGTCTCTGTTCTCAGACTGGGTGGGAGGACAGCCAAGAGCTTCCGATGCTCATTGTGGATGCTATGATAGAATATAAGCTGATAACGTGCAACGGCAGATATAAAATGCCAGGGTGTACATTCCCAAAGGACCAATACAGCTCTCATCTGGAGCAGAAAGTGTTTTTTTTGTTGTTGTTGTTGTTGTTATTGTTGTTGCTGTTTTTTTTTTTTTTTTTTTTTTTTGCCCTAGAGATTAGAACTACTCCATTTGGTTCATCTGGTCTGCAGTATAAAAGGCACATTTCTTGCCTGATGATTGCACTGTAACCATGGAGAGAGATCACAGTTCTCCTGGAGAGTCAGGGGAAGTCAAAGTTCTGTTAAACCATGCACATTTAGAGCACCACTGCAAGGTGCCAGAAAGAAAAGCCATGTGCAGTAGCACTGATTCTGAAAGATAGCTAGAATATGGGTGTGGGCATCTGTTATCCAGCTGGTGATGCTTCTCCTGATGCCTTGGCACCTGCTCAGATGCAGGTTATCCTGTGTCCCTGAGTTGCCCTGTTCCGTCTTGGACCATGATTCCTTGGGCTAAGAAACAAGGTTACTAATATTGCAAATTAAACAAAACTAAGGGCCAAAGAAAGATAAAGCCTTTCTTTTTGACCTTTGGGTGTGCCCAGGAGTCAAGGAGTAGGGTCCTTTGTGTCTATTCCTGAATGATATATGTAAAGCTTTCCTATAGGAAAGATTAGAAGCAAATTGGGATTGTTAGTTCAGGGAAAATGTCCTTATCATAGCAGAATCTCCAGGCCCGGCAAACAGGCTGACACACAGTAAAAGTCAATATGTATTTGCTGAATAAATGAAAGAATGAAAAACTGATTAAATATATGAATAGACTGGATAATTCTTACCTTCTGCATTAGGTTAATCCTTCCTCCTGGTAAGTAAATACAGTAGACAAAAATCTAGTCTATGCAAGACACTTAAATAATTTTACTAGAGATGATAACCAATGAACTATTAGGTTTTTACAAGTAACTACATTGTCATGTCAGAACAGAAAGAAAGTGGGATGGCAAGACTTGGTTTACCATGCTTCAGTGTGTTTTAGAAACATCTATTTATAATACAATATATTTTAAAAATTAAGATTGGAAAAAATGTTCTTCATGAAATGATGTTTAAATGTTTTTTGTCCTTGTTTTTTCTTTCAGGTAAGTAGAGCATTATCTTCTGAAGTGTTCTACAGAAATTGCACAGGTGGCAGTTCTCTTAGAAGAAAAAAGAAGGCAGGGATCCTTGAAATGGTAATATTTCAGCTGTTCTATGTACACAGAAACACCTCACATGGCCAACATATTCTTTTGTGTGGTTATATCTGTTTATTCATTATAACCTGATATGGCTTAAACCTCAAAGACTGAGAATTATGTGTTTTCACATATCTGTATTTAATAGCCACTCGTATCCAATCAAAGTTTCTGCAGCCCACCATCAGCAGAAATCTCATTGTATATGAATCGCTTAAAATTGAAATGTCATTCTAAATAGATGCTTCATTAGCAGACACATACACAATTTAGACTGCATGGTATAAGAAATATATTTACACACATTTATATTTATAACTGTGCTTTCTGTGTATATAATTCCAGTTTATAGTATAAAGTCTACCAACTTCACATGAAGATAGAAAGTTTACCTACTTTATATATTCTTCACATGATGATAGAAACAAAGGAAGTGGAAACACCTAAATATTAAGTGAAAAGCTTAGGAGACTATATTATTGCATGAGATTTTAGAAACCTAATTTAATAAATGCACAAATTGATTCAAAGACTCACTTTGTACACACAAACTAAGGCATTCTTTCTCTTTTCAAAAGTGAAATTTGTTTTGATGAGTTGTTAGCATTTGGGAATTCCCAGTGGAATTTTCTTTCTAAATAACTTTTCAATCTAAAACAAACTACTCATTTGCTGAGTAAGTATTTATAGCTGGCTTCTTAGGAAACATTAAAAATATCTGATACCTTCCTGCAGAGGTAGCAATACAGTGCTAAATAGTATTTTAATATTCTAATACATGATCAAGTTTCTATATGCTGGTCATAACATAAATAGTGCAATTCAATGGCATTTTTATAAAAATGTATTTACCAAGTACAGGTAAGAAGTAATGTAATTTGAAACTAATCGAAAAATGATTTTCTCAATAGTTAAACATGTTAGTAGTAGGTAAGACATAACATGTTAGATAAAAAATTTATAAAATTTTCTTGTTTTTTAAAAGACAAGAAATATATGCAGAAAATTAAAAGCCTAAGGCATCATTCAAACTTGAGAAATTATAAAGTGGTTATTTTCTAGTTCTTTTAATTGAATTACCCAGTTTTTTCTAAAAAAAATAATGCCACTGCTGTCTCCATAGTGCAATGTTTTGGGTTTAGACAAAAACAACAAAAATATATAAATAAGAAAAAAGTCATTATAAAAATATATCCAGTTGTTCAGTCTGTTGGTTATTACTCAATTACAGAAGCTCAATTACAGAGTATGTATTAAATTATATTTAATACAAGAGAATGTGTAAGTTACTATATTTTTAAAGGTTTGGCAAATTAGTAACATGAACCACAGTTACAAAAGTGGCTGTTTCTGTGGTGGCCAGGACAGAGCACAGGGCAGTGGACTCTCTAGCATGACTATGTGCATCTCTTGGGTGCTAGACTCACACATTTAGGAGCTCCTGATGCCTTCCACAGAAGTGAGATGACATAAGAATTGTGAGTCTTAGGGATCTTTCTTCTTCATGACTGGTCCTGTACCTTGGCCAATCTAGAAAAACCATGTGAGCCCAAAGAAGGAAGAGAGAATCATGGGAAATATCCTTGAATGCAGAAAAGAGAACCAGAACATTGAACTCAAGAGTTCTTTTGATCTCAATTTGAAATTTATTTCCATTTCCTAACCCACACTTGTAGTCCCCAGATGCTTTAAGACTTTTGTCTCATTTCCTCAGTCTATGAGAGTCACCTAGTGTCTATGTTTCTATTACAGTTGGACAAAGATAATATAGAATTCTGAAGAAAAACCAGTTTAACATGAGAAGCATACTTAACTTTTTAATTTCTTTAAAATTAGGAATTCAAGTTACAATCGCTCATTTTCCAAAGGATTCAAGGGGTTCAAAATGTATATTCAACAACCATCTTGCTTTTTCACATTTATGATTCAAAGACTGACCATGCCAATGTTGTAGTTTTGACTGGTTAAGGAACTTCTGCTTGGAAGAAGGTGATCTGCTACATAATCTAATCAAAGAATTTAGGTAAAAAATGTATTCAGATGGTTTGCACAACCTTTTACTTGATGGACAGAAATAGATAGGTCATTGATGGTGAACTTTTCAGAGCTTTCAATGATAATAAACAGTCACCTGCAGCACACATGCCAGACATTCACCATCACTGAGCTAGGTCAGTAAAATATATATCACGTCTTCAGGACTCTACAGCTGAGGCCTCCTTACTGACTTCTTTTGCTTGATCATCTGGTGGTTCAACCTTTAGTCACTTAACTGTTAACCACAGTTATCACTTTATCATATAACTAATATACACATTTGATGCCTCTTTCCCAGATAAGTGAGAAAAGTCACTCATCTAGCACAAGAGGCTTTCCTTTGAAAGTCAGGTGGAACTGGAGTTGACTGAACTGGGTCAGATGAGATTTTTATGCTACCAATGTAGTTGTGTACGATATTTTGGATTCTTTGCTAGCTTAGATAATCAGGACATCACAATTATAGTACTTGCTTCATGAGGGATGATAATCATGTCATGACATTTTTATGCTTCATTCACTGTTATTATTTGAACAGCTTCATGCCAAACATTGACTTACAGAGATTTAATGTTGCATTACGGTATTATGAAAATAAGGTAGAGTAACACAGTTAATATAGAGTTTAGAAGAGTGCAGTCATATAGTCATTATTATCTTAACATCTAGAATAACGATAGTAATTATGATGTCAGATTATAAAACCAAAAAGTCATAGCACTAGTTGACAGTTGATACAAAGTTGTTTAGTCCGTGAGTTTCCAAAGAGTTTGCTGATGGAGAAACATTAAGAAAAAGGGTTTGTTTGAGTATGTATTTTAGAGAACTACATGATCTTGGTTTTCTATTGTTACCTCAAATTCATTATGTTCTGACGTATTCCCTCATTTATTTTCTTTTTATTTATTTGTCTTGTAGTCTTATTTCAAGTAGATCTTGCATTGAAAATGGAATTGCTGTTAGAGCTCACTGCATGTAGTAATAATTCTAGAACTAGTAGGAATGCATTGTTCCAAACCCACATGGTCTTCCTTAGAAACTGTGGTAATATAATTCATGTATTTGAATCTGGCTAATTTACAATCAACACATACTAATTTAGGAATACACAGTTCCAGTATGTGAACATTTTTTAGTCTTCAATTTATGCCTCCGAAAATAGTCATCTCCTTCTCAAAGGAAAATAACCTCTTGAAGAAAGTGAAGTGGGGGCAAAACTAAGTTGATATCATTCAAAGGCTGTTGGCAGCATCCAGCTCAACTTTCAAAGAATGAATTTTAATGCACCCAGCCCTATTAGCACAGGATCAGATTCCTAACAGATTGATTGGACATGCACAAAGGGTCTGTGTCCTAGATTTCAAGTCATTACACAGTCTTAAACACAGCTGTGCACAAGCCTTTCAATGTAGATGAGCATGAGAAAGTGGAATGGTGCTGAAGGTGATTGGCTGGTGGATTTCCTAGAATGCAGTTTTCAATAAAGACAAGTTTAATGAAATTGCTATTGTATCATTTAGTAAAAGAACATGTATCCTATTCTGTAGAGTCATCAGATGTGCACAGAAATATAAATACACTAATATTTTAATAGAGCCAAAAGTACCCATAGTTCTTTGGTTGGGGGCAGGTACACACACCGAGTTCTGGGTTATCCTTACTCATGAAGGATGAAGATAATTCTCAACTTTATATTTTAACCTAACCTTATTTTAGCCTTACCATTTTTGAACTCTGAACTCCTTGCTACCTCTAAACTTTCCTTGAAATAATCCACTTCTGCTAAGTGTATGATAAATTTCTATCTTAATTTTAAATGTTTCCCCTTCTATAAACTGGATTATATGCTCATATGAGAATTACACATTGAAGAATATTGCATATGTGAACTATTAAGTGTGTGCCATTGTTGTGAACAGTTCATATGCTAAGGAGGAAAACAATAGTTTCATTCTTAATTTTATAACATATGAGAGTTGGGACAGAAAGATGTGTATATATTTTATAAAATGGAATTCTAATCAATCAATGAATATTAGTAAAAGACAATAGCCACAGACATGGTTATTATTCTCATTCAATTCACCCCTAGTACCTATGGCTATTTATAGGAAAAACATGTTTTAACTGTTCACTTGGGTTTATCATTTTATTTGTTCCTTATTACAGGGCATAAGTAAGAAATATGTGTAGTTACAAATTATCTAATTGCCAATCATTTTGACAAAGTAGTTAAACGGTCTGTAGCCTTAGAAGTCTTCACAAATCCTGGAAAAAGGAAGCCAGTGAAGTGGTAGTTTTTCCTACCATTATTGAAAATCTTCCTGATTAAACCAGAGTCAGGTAAACAAAGTAAAAAATGGAAACAGCAGTTTTACCGTTCAGTGTCACTTTGCCAAGGGAATACACATCCATTTCTTTTTTATTAAGAGGACCCTATTCTGAGCAATAAGTATAATTAGTTAATAAATGACTCCTGTTGTATGCCTCAAGGAACTTGGCTTCAAGGTAACTACTAATAGCAGGGAGTTGGAAAAGACATTACCTTCTATCCAAAGGACATACTGAAAAGTCAGCAAAAGAAGCTGATTCTTTTAAACTATGTTATAATTCTATGTCTACACCAAAAAGCTTATTTACAAAGCAATAATAGGAAGCTAAGAAATCATGTATATTTATGAAATGAATGTAGTTTTATAATTCTGAAGATTACCAGAGTTTTTTATGTCATTAGAAACAGTCTACAGAAATTTTATGAGTCATATATTTAGTCAAGAAAACTATAAATTAGATATCAAACTTCTTTCAGAAGGGAATAAAAATTTAAGGTATATTAATACTATCCAGAAGAAAACAATTTAGTGTGTTTTAGGAAAATAAAGATGAGTATGGAGCAGGATATGGTGGTGCACACCGTAATCCCAGAACTAAGGCTAGGGTAGGAGGATCACAAGTTCAAGACTAGCTTAGGCAGTTCAGGATTTAGTGAGACCCTGTCTCAAAATTTAAGAAATTGCTGGGGAAGTAGCCCAGTGCAAAGGCTCTGGGCTCACTAACTACTAGAAAAATAAAGATGAGTATGGTCCTTGTCTTTAAGAGGTAGAGAACCTAACAGGTAACCAGATGATTGCATGATTGCAGTGTTGGATAAAAAGCAGGGATGGAAGTGCACAGAGGGCTGTGTCAATACATTGGAGGAGAGTGCTTGGATGACCTCCCACATAAAGAAAGGACTCCTGTGTTAGAAGAAATTGCGAAGCTCATAAGGCAAAGGAATATGAAAAAGACACTACAGGCATAGAAAAGAGCATCACCTCTGTGTGTTTACACTATATGTCATAAATAAAATCCATGAAATGACTAGCATATCCTACCCTACATTTTAAAACTTTTTTTCTGTTCTCTTATTAGTATACTTCTTGGGTTCCTCCAATGGGAATATGGTAGAAAATTAAGAGATGCAGCTTGGTATATTCTTATACAATCTCCCTGCCAGTATTTAGTTTCCTTATCTTTTCAGAAATAACAGGGATGGAACAGAAGCTGTTGATTCACACTTTCTGTGTCCATAGAAACTAACTCCTCCATCCATACCCCCAACACACACATACACTTGCAAGCTTTCAAAAATCTGCTGAGTCTTTCTCAGTCTCTCACTTCCTTTTATTAATTTCATTTACCTTAAGAAAAATAATATTAATAACTTTGCTATTTAATTGCATGCTTTATATATGATCAACACAGTACTATGCACTCTCCATGAAACTTCTTACAAGCAGCCTGGGCAACAGATAATTTTCTTATCATATGCTTGAAGAAACAGAGGCACACAGGACTTTAGTAACTTCTTATTCATCTAATAATAAGTCGTAGAGACAGTTTTTGAATCCGGGGAGACTGGCTCAAGGGCTGCACTCTTAAACCTTATGCAATACTGGCCACATGTCTAGTATACATTTTGTAAATATTTAATATGTTTATATTGTATAGACAAATGTGTGGATATTTTATGGCTTAGAGCACTTCATATAATTTAGTGCACTTTCAATTCATTCTTTATTTTTCCTCCAGCACAATTCTTTTAGTTAGGC
Organism: Erethizon dorsatum; assembly: GCA_028451465.1. Classification (NCBI taxonomy): domain Eukaryota; kingdom Metazoa; phylum Chordata; class Mammalia; order Rodentia; family Erethizontidae; genus Erethizon; species Erethizon dorsatum. The sequence continues at coordinate 65,236,565 of CM051831.1, forward strand.
CAGCCTGATAGCAAAACTTCGTACCTGAGAAAACTAAGTCTCACAGGGTTTGAATTGATGAAATTTTCACAAGGAAAAAAAGCATAAGACTCAAACCTACGTCTCTCAGTCCTAGCTTACAGGTCTTTTCAGACCACTAAAATAGATAATGTTAGAATTATTGTTATAACATTTGTAGGGAAGGAAAGCAGATTATGTTAATGGCTCAAAGTCAGATTGAATTAGTGAAAGCGTCTACACAAAACTACACCTCTAAATAGTTGTTACATTCCATACCTAAACCACATCACTTGAAAAGCTTGAGCAGATTTTGTGGCAGTTTTTATTTTCTTTTGTAACAATATTGACTAGGTTGTAAACTGCCCCAATATCGCACTTAGTTCTGGGAAAGTATAAAGCTGGGTGCTTTAACTTATAAAAAAATTATATCAACAGCAGAAGTTTGTGTACAGTAGGAACTTTTAGAGTTATAGCTAATTATATACTCATAGGAACAATATAAAGCATTACAGAACTTTGATTTCCAAAGATAGATGTATATACATGCAGCTGATGATATATAGTGTTGAGAAATCTGTTGTTTATTATTAACACCAAGAACTCAGTCTCATACTACTTCCAATTTTCTTCCACTAAATGTAATCCCTTGGGGGCTTCTAGAGAGACCCCATACAAATTGGGGAAATGTTCATCAAGTCCCAGAACTTAGAATTACATCATTCCAGGCAAATAATGAGCTTTTATGGCTATAGTTTCCTTCTTTTTAATGTGTCATTGATTACTAGATGAGTTATCTATGGTATGCGAGATATATTGGCTACCATATTATAAATGTTCAATGAATATTATATGTCATTATTATCACTAGCACATAATTTGTGTTCATTATTTATGTATTTATTTACTTATTGCTTATATAAATCCATGTAAAAATTAAAACCATAGAAGCCATAGTTCACTTATGTGTTCTTTCCTTCTGCAGAGCCCAAGCTAGTACAGTACTATCACATGATCAAAAATACAAATGTGGATCCAGTCATGCCTGAGGGTGAAATTTAGGCTTGCTAGCCTTGCCATTGAAGGACGTTTTATGAATTGTCTCTAAATGAGACCTTTAGCTTCTCTGAGCCTCAATTTTCTCACCTGAGAGGAGAATAGGAATGATATCAGTGACCTGTGATTATTTTCTAAATTAGATGAGGTGAGACATGAGAAATACATGGGACAATACATGGCTTATGGTAGCTTTGCAGTGTGGACTGGTGACTTTTTCTTTTTTGCCTTTCTACATACCCGTGCATGACACACACTATTTCCCCTAACACAAACACATCATAGGACCTTTATTCGCTGCCACATGTAAACAACTGAGTGACACTCACGGTGGTCACATAGTCTGTAGGGCAAAAAGAGACTTCAATAATAAAGACTTAAAGGAAAGAGATGCAGCCTGGCTTCTGGCCACCTTCCCACTTAGACAACAGGTCAGCCACACCAAAAAAATACCCATTCACTCTTCTTTCAAGTCATTAAAATTGGATTATTGTGTTTTCGCGTCTCGAAATATATTTTTGATTTTTCTTCCTACTGATTTCCTTCACCTTTGCCACGACCCTTCTGAAGTAACACCTACCTACTCTAAGAAGGCATTGCCAATCATGCACACATTCCACACACAAGTGTGTGGACATGCACACACACAATTACACACCACTCGATTTTATGGCTACCCAGACTTTATATTTGAGGACAACAGTTCTAAAGATGGCAGACTTAGCTGAAAAATCCCAATCATCATTAACACCAGTTAGCCCGTTCTTAAAAGCCAGGGCAATAGTTATGGATCTTTATTTTTGGACAGTATGTCAGCCATCATGTCTATTTGAACTTCACCTGCCTCAGACAGCTTCTCACCTTTTCTGGAACTTTTTTTTCTTTTCTTTTGGTACTGGGAATCAAACTCAGTACCTTGTGCTTGCTAGGCAGGCGCTGTGCCGCTGACCTATATCCCCGGCCCTTATGACCTTGTCTGGTTTGCCTCTACTCATCTATCAGAGGCTGAAAATTCTGATAACCAAGCTTTAAAAGACTCACATATTTAAAGTCAATAAAGTTCCTCATGAATTCCCTAGGAGACTTGACGTAGGTCTTTGGGGTAGGTATTTTCACCTTCTCCTAGAACTTTATCAGAGACTTCTGACACACTGGACCTTATGGATAAAGAGAATTTACTGCATTTTAATTGGTTAATGTCTACTTTATGGGAACCAGAATAAAAATGTAGATACTGACAGAATTCAAATCAGAAGGTAAGTAAGCACAAACCTGTCTATTTAAAATATAATTTAATATAAAAACATTCAGTTTGCATCCATCTTTTCTATTATACAGTTGAGAGGTAAATGACCAAGCAGATAAGAATAATGAATGAACTGCTAGTTTATCCTCTGCTTACATTTCAAATAAACAGCTAATTGTTTATTTATTTGTCTAGCAGTTGCTGCCTTGATTACAGGCCATTAGTGACCATTAATAAATGAAATTGAGTTTTCATTTTCCAAAGCAATTTTGAATTCCATAAATCTTAAATTTCTCATTGAAGATATTCAGTTTTATACATGCTTGATCAACAAATATAGTCAAGGCCTACAGGAACTTTAAAAGTAACATGAAATCTTTAGAACAAAAACAACAAAGGAAAAATTCGAGAACTTTCTTACTTTGTTTTCTCTGATGGGAATATTTGTCTTCAAGTGTATGTTACTGGCAGACATAAATTAAGAAAAATATTAAAATGAACTTGGTCTTCACTGAGAATAGTAATTGTAATTTATATGTACATACATATTTTACATGGAATGTGTTAATTTTATTGTATTTTATGTAATTGGATGATTTCCCCATCTCATAAAATGGAAAACAGAGACTTAAAGATTTGAATAGTTGTCCGGACAGAACTCTACAGAAATCTTGATTTCTCTGCTAATTGGCCATGTGACCTAAAACATCTTAATTAACATTCTGAGCCTGATTTTTATACCCTTTTAGAAAGATTACAAACATTTTATCTTGAGAACTAGGTGACAACATATGCACATTCTAGCCACTGAATTGATATGGTTTCCTTTCATTTTTCCATTAAACCATTTCTCTTAGTTTTAGAAGATTCTAACATTTGTAAAAAGAAAAAAAAAAAAAACAAAAAAAAAAACACGTTAAATTGTTTCCAAAATTTCAGTTGCCTTGATGAGTCAGAAAAACAATAGTGTTGAAAATTGTATTGAACTTTTGGTAAACATACGCCAGTAAATAAATACCTTACATTTAGAAAGATAATTTATTATTTATTATTTAAATCAAAGATAATAGACTACGCCTGTTTTACGGAAAGGGAACTTGGGAAATGAAAATAACTCTCCAGCAGGGGTTAGAAAGTCTTCATTCTCATCATGAGCTGTATCACTGTGTTACTCTGGCAAGTTACTTGACTTCTCTGGGTTTCTTTTTATTTATGTATAATAAGCAGAAGTTCAATTAAATAATTTTTAGGGCACTCTAGTTGTGAAGGGACAAAAGTCCCAAACTGTGTTCAACAAAACAAAAGTTTGATGAAATATCTTCCTTTCTAATTAAATTAATTTTTAAAGAAGTCTTAGAATTATTGAATATGGTCTCCTCCCTTAGAAATTTACAGTGTACAGTAATGTATTAAAGGCTCTGAAATGTCCTGTAGTAAAGAACACCTGCTTAGGGCCGGTGAGATGGCTCAGCAGCGTAAGCGCCTGCCTGGCAAGCGCGAGGTCCTGAGTTTGACTCTTGGAACCTACATATGAAAAAAGGGCCGGTGATATCGCTCAGCGGCACGGGCACCTGCTGGCGCCCGAGGTCCTGAGGTCGACCCCTGGTACCCACAAAAAAAAAAAAAAAGAACACCTGCTTAACCTTATCTTTAATTAAAGTTAATATTAATTAATTGAAGTAAACATTCTCTAACCTTTTTAAACAATAAAGCCTTTTTTGGTAGGGTGAAGGGAGTTTAAGAACTAAAAACGACATTGTAATCTTTCAGTAAGAGGCATTAATAATGATTTTTAAAACAGCAGTATTAATACTTTGTTAAAAATCTATGCTATATTTTGAAAATTAATGAAAATATGAAACTGTATGAGTGAAGAAATTCACCCAGATGGAATATCTGCATGTGCACATAGTAGATTTGAGATTTGAGCATTCTCATCTCTTCAAGTTCTCTACAGCTGAAGCCCAAAATTTTGAAATAATTTGGTAACAGTGAGTACTTCTTAGAGCCAGTGAAACTTGGTTTCCAAGAAGCCCTTCACTTGTTACGCTGGACAGCTCGGGTAGCAGAGCAGTCTTAGAGGGACACGCAGCTTTGAGCCCTGTCTGCCCTTCAGTCCTGTGTAGAGAAAGGCAGCAAAACTTCTTAGCACAAGCCCTCATTTATAAAGCAAAGATGCAATTATTAATCTCACATAACTCCTTGTGAGGATCAAAAGGGGTGCAACAACTTGTGAAAGTATAAAATTCCACGAAAATGCAAGGAGCCGTTAATAGTCTTCTTCATAAGAATTTATAAAATTACTAAATATTTTATACTTCCTAAAGAAATAACCCTGGAAAATAAGAATTGTCATAAAATTGTAGGACTGGAAGGGCTGTAAACAACCTTCCCCAAGACTTTATTTTTCAAATGAAATGTCGAAACACAAGGAATAAAGTGAATTTTCTCATACCAGCCAGCTGGCAGGAATAGACCCGGGGCTCTAACCTGATTCTTCTCGCTCTACGTCATTTCTGTCAGGTACTACCACACCACCTCAGTTCATGTGCAGCACCCACTATAAGTCCCCTTTCACTGTTTTCACAATTAACCAAATACTTGGAACAATTACTGTCCTTCAAAAAAAGGCACTGCCCTTGAGATTCTATTGCTTTGCTATTGCTTTATTGTTGTTATTTTTTGTGACACTGGGTGTTAAATCCAGCATCTCATGCATACTAAGCAAACGCTCTACCACTAAAATATACCCCAGCCCATGCTTTCTTTTCTTTATTTTAAAATTGAGTTCCTTTGTCTCTATCATGAAACAAAGTTAACTCTACTTTTCTCGTATCATTTCCTTTTCTAAAAATTTCTCTCTTGGCCAGTCATTTTCTTATTTTCTGCTCTTTCTCTACTCTGTAAACTGATTGCCTACCCTGAACACTTTTATATGTTACATAGTTTTTTTCCAATTATGAAAAACCAGAACGTGGTGGACCCTGAAAGTAGATTCTAGCAGTGTTATCAATCTGCTATGTATGTTGCATTTCCTCAATCTAGTTAGTTATTTGGAATATAAAGATGTATGCCTTGTAGTTGGTAGATAATTCAATTATAAATAAGTCACATAGAATTACCATTTCTTAACTAAAGTTCAGAGAATATATTGGTGGTATCTCAGGTTATTTTTCATGACTGCTAAGAATAGGGAATATAGCGATGCAACTCCAAGGGCTTGTGTTTACCTTAGAATATTTACATAAGGTCAAAGGTTATGTTTATTACAATATATTATCATCAGAAATTCTTTATTTTGAAATCCAAATAAGAGCTCTCCTAGACTCTTTGAAAAATCTTTGTTTTTCATGGAAATTTGTGATCAGATATATTCTTCCATTTTTAATACCTAGTAATTTTTTGGTGTTCTTGAAGACAAATCATCTCATTTTTCTCTCTAACAAAACTTAGCCAACTCATAACTCTTCTCTTCCCATGTAGAAATATAACCATTTTATACAGAATCACATTCTAAATAATATACACAATATTTTAGCATACAGCTCTTGAGAAATTGATGAAAGTTCCCCATTGCAACTATTTATTTTATATTGACTTTAATAGGTTTCAAAGACTTTGAAGTGTAGCATATTAATATAAAGAAATACTATACAAAATATTGCTAATTTATTTTCTGATTTCTCCTTCAGTACCAACCTAGCTAGGCTGCTTATGTGAGCCAAATCGTGTTTCTGAACTTCCCATTCACAATGTACAAAAAGAGGCAGCGTACTTGCTTGAAGCCCTCCTGCAGATTGTATATATTTGTGGTGTCCACTGTGAGACCTAATTCTATGAATTACTGTGTCATGGTAAGGTAAAAACAAGAAACTTCAATAGAAAGGAAATAAAATAATTTCTTCTTCAAATTATTTCTGCTAACTCACTTATGCAAAAGGAAATGTGTGTGTGTGTTACTGGGGATCAAACCGGGGCCCTTCATACTGAGCTATATCCCTATAAATTAAAAAAATTTTTTTGAGGTAGGGTTTGCTAAGTCACTAAGTTGGCTAGGCTGGGTGAAAACTTATGACCTTCTTGCCTCAGCTTCCCAGAGTGCTGGAATTTATAGGTGTGTGCTGCCATGCATGGCTGCAAAATAAAATAAAATAAAATAGTTCTTAAGTAACAAGTAATATGATTTTGCTGAATTTTCAGATGTGGGAAAATAACCATTGATAGTAATTCAGTTTTTTTCTTTTGAAGATAAATCCCAGAACTTGCCATCACCTTAGGTTGGATTATCTGGGAAACAGAGTATAAAACAAAACTTTTCCTGTAGGATATTTGTTGGGGATCATTCTCAGAACAACATCTATGAGGGTTGAAGAAAGTAGGACTGGGCATAGGAAGAAGCTAACTAGGGATGTAGCAGCAACAAAGACTTTCCACATTCCACAGAGAATTTGAGGGCTAGAATGACACACAAGTTTGTCCCATCTGACGGAAGAGGCAGTAGGAACCCACTATAGCTGTCTTCCACCCATGACTTGATATACTCTTTGAGAGACGGTCCCATTTCAGCAGCTCAGCACTGAACTTCATGGCTGGTAGTATGGACATTTAAAAGCAACAATAGCTAGAACAGACTTGATGAGTGGGGACCTGTGGTGCTGGGCTCATGCATAACCTCCATTCCTGTACTCCATTCATGTACACATTGCACTAGTTCTTGGGATGACTGATTTAATTCTCATCTGTCAGCTTCATTGGATCAAGAAGTACCTATTAGACTAGCAAACATGCTCCTGAATGTGTCTGGGTGGATCATGGGAGTGAAACCTTGGGTACTATATATGGCATGCATCTAGATCACCTGTTCATATAGCTGATTTGTATGCACTGGCCATGTTATGGTGATACTAGATTGCTCGTGTCCAGCTTTTGATGAGTTACTGTGGGGCCCATTAACCTATGAATACTTGGTGGTTCTGACAGAACTCAACCTATAATAGGCAGCTCTGGCCTAATGGTCACTTGGAAACCTACCTGCAGGAACTTCTACCGGAGATCAAAGGTAATTTGTCTAATGCTGTTCAGTTCTTTGCTGATAGCATTACCTTTTTCTAAAAGTGTTAGTGTCTATAGTAACTTCTTCTATTGGGGCTTGTCTTAAACTTTCCAAGTGTCTTTCCTCATGTGTGATACTTCTAATACTATTGAGTCTGATGTTACATATGATTCAAGAGCAGCATTGCAAGCACTGAAGCCAAGATCTGCTGCAGAGCCCTTGTGTATCTAGGTTCTTCTTATAGTTAGCACCCTTCCATATCATTCAGTAAATGGGGCAACTGAAATAATCTGCTGCCTGAAACCAAGTAAGTTTAGCTGTCACATCCATCTTTCTTAGTAGAGAGAGGTCCAAGGTGCTTTCATATACCATTTATTTATATATTTATTTTTTTGGAAGGTATGTCCTGGCATTCCCAAGATGACTGGACCTCTACTACTGGTAAGGAACACCCAAAAATCTTTGTAGTTCATATGTCTTACCAAATCCTCTGGCAATTTTTGTTATTGAGCCCATTTTGAATAACTTTCTCAAAAGAAGATAGTGGATGAATGTCATTTGTGGAATGACTCAATGATTTGTCCCTTCGAAGTAACAGAAGGTGGAAGATGTAACCAGCCTTCTGGCAAAACTATAATCCCCTTTTTGTTTTTTTTGTTACACAGTTGTAAAGTACTTATGATTTTCCTTTCTAATATGAATAGAAAAGAATATCTTTCTGCAATCAATGGCAGCATATGTTGTGCCTCAAATCATGATATTATGCTCTACATTTTATACATTATGATCTGCAGTTGAAGATACCGTGTGGTTGTTTTGGTGATTTACTGTCACAATTTAGAATCCTTGTTTTTGTAGCAGCCAAACTGGTGAATAAATGGGAATATGATGGGAATCAGCACTTTTTCATACTTTATGGCTATTCCTAATTCTGTTATTATTCCCATTAAATAATTCTGGTTTTGATTTTCAATTTTGGCTGGTGTAGGAACAGTTTCAGAAGGCTCTATGTAGCTTTCTCCACTTTAATAGCACTTAGTTCAGGTCAAGGAATGTGTCTGGATATCCTGCCAATTTTCCACCAAGTAAAGAAGAGTATGTCCATTTCAACTCTCTAGAGTGGACTCAGTGTGCGCTTATGTCGGTCAGGACTCTATTTGGTATCTGGACCACATATGCCCCCACTCTAACCTAAGGGCTATTACAAAGCTTACAGTCAATGGCTAATAATGTCAACTCACTGCTTTGTCCAAGAATCTCAAATGTCTGGGTTTTCCCCGTTGCCCAGTCACTCAGTAAATGGGTCAGAGCAGATTACTCAAGTGTAAATGGCTACATGCCATGGATAAGAGGTGGGATATAGGATCCATTTCGATGGGGTCACAGTCTGTCCCTCCGTCATTGGGAACCACTCTAAGAACTGACTTTGGTCTGAAAAGTGGGTTTTTCCTAGTGACTTTTTATTTTGCATTAGCCCTAATCATACATCTTTGATGTTTACTTTTATTTTTGAGTGGGGAGCGGTTATATAGTTCAAGGAAAATTTGCTGGCCTTTCATCTATCTCGTGCCTGGGAACATTGTGCTCTATTAACAATTTTATAATAGCTGCACATACTATATTGTAATGGTTAATTGCTTATACTATTATTTAGAGATCTGACCACCTTTTTTTGCTATCAGAAAGTCCAATTCATTTACATCAGGTGCTGCCCTCAGCCCTGCCTACAGAGAATGTTCACTACTGTTACTATTAATTTTGGTAGTTTTCTTACCAGCAAATTCTTAGGTAAAGAAAACATTTTAGGGCCTTCCATAGAATGTAGTTGTCTGGTGAGTTTTCTGACTCTTGGTACTGTATCTACTCTAGTATCCACATTTTATGAGCCTTTCTACCATTTACCATGAAGGATTTAGTGTTTATACTTTATTTTTACAGACCATCACTTTCTCCAAGCTTCCAGATTTATCCTAGGACCATATTCCGGGGTTTTGCTAGAGTGTTAATTTTGTAGCATATTAATAAAATTTCTCTCTCTCTTTATCTTTCCTCTCTGACTTTGTCTTTCATTCTTCTTGATCAGTACCTTCAGGATCTTGTTCCACATAGACTGTCTCACTGGATACAACCCCAGCTCCTGCCAGCGTGTTAGCTAGGCCTTGAATCCCTTAAGAGTATCAACCTTTTATTTCCTTTATTAGAGCTATATTTTCCTGGACAGGTTATGTGGAAATGTGATCCTAGTTGTTCGCTATGTTGACGGCTAAATGGTGTAATTTTTGTTTCACAACATGCAATGCAGCAGCCTCTGTCTTATCTTCCAACAACAGATGAACAGGTGAGCACTGTTTTTTTTTTTTTTTTTTTTTTTTTTATTCTGGCCCTTGAACCCAATGCCTTGGCCCAGCGCTTGACAACTGCACTGCATCGAACGTCCAAGCATTAACGTTTAACAAGTTAGAAGTAGGAATCTTCTAGGTACGTAGAATGCTTAAGGGAGCTGAAAATTCAATATTTTCGATTGTATCAAACTGATGTTGCCACCCTCAGTCCCCAAGTGCTACTCTTGGTCTTGGTAGATTTTCTAGTGTCTGAAATTTAACTTTCTGTAAAAGCTCTGCTATTCCTACAGTTAAACCCGTGTGTCTGATCCTCAGTTTTCTCTGTCCTCTAGCTCTAGGAGAAGAAAGCTTACATGTGACCAAGAGACCGCTGGCTCTCATACTTTGCTTTTTGCTGGTGACTTAGCATCTTTAGCCTTGTCTTGTCTTTCTTTCAGGCATCAAGAGTCCTCAGCAATAGTTATCTGGTTTCATAGTCCTAATAGTTATGATTTCCCCAAACTTCGTAAGCACCTATGTAGTTACTTTTACACTAATAGAATTTTTAGCAGTTGTACTGCAGCCCTGTACTGGGCTCCACCTACAACTAGAGAAGGGGGAATTATTGATAGCAAATCAGTAAATAATCAACCCCATGATATTGCTGTGAATTTTTCCCTAGATGATATCTTTTATTAATAGCCTTAGGTCAGGTTTCCTGAGAAAGACACTCTGAGACAGAAAGCTACCTATGGAGGTTTTGGGGAGGGCTGTTGGAAACAAGACCTATGTGAGCTTGGGACACAGATCCAGGCAGAGGGTGAAGGTTAAGGGCAAAGGGATACAGCGGAGAATTCAGTCAACACGAGGATCTCTGCAGCTAGGATGATGCTCTTACCCTTTCTGATACAAGGAGACTAGGCCTTCATATTCTCACATTCTCTGATGATTGGAAGTGTGTTACCATTGCAAAAGGAATAGAACCTTGGAAGAATGACTTTCCTTAACCTAATGGCAACTACTGATGAGGGACCCAGCCATGAGGCACCAGCAGCCAAGACTGCAGACACTGGCGTAGTGAGCGCTTTGGTCCTAAAGAGCTCCCTGGGAAGTGCCCTGCAGGGGTCCTTGTGCTGTCTAAAACATGCTACTTTAAGCATTTTAAAAATGTATTACTTTTTGAATTTTTATATATTTCTTCATAGCACATGATTACTGACCAACCCAGGAAACTACTGAAAATGGACACATTTCTAAATAAAACCACCCATTCTGCCCATACCCAACAGATACATGAATACTTTTTAACCTATTACAGCTTTTCAACTATTTTCTGCATGTTCTGACATTACCCAAATAGCAGGCTTTAGGAATTAAACAGCGTGGATCAAAGGGAATGGATGTGGTTTTACACTATAGGAATTTTGCTGGCTTGCAACTCCCTGATGCTTCAAAAGTACTTTAGTGTACTACTTTGCTGCTACAAAATATTGACTCTGAAACACCTCTGTCTTGGAATAGATCCACTCAGAGAAAAGCTCTTGAACTCCAGTTCCTTTCTTAACAATGGAACAACGGTTATATTATAAAGAGTTTTGTGGTGGTACAGATCTGGGTGTATACAATGTGGAGATTTATAGGAGTAATGTCTAAGGATATAAGATAATACTTTGAGATTTGAGACAAATTTGATAGAAAAGCCATTTATCTAATGTTCAGGTGGTAAAATTATGAAATTACTATAAGAAATACTTGTTTGCAGGAGTCCTGTTTCACTGCATGACATTATAGAGGAATACCATTGAGTTAACCAGTGATTTGTAGCTTCCAGTCCAATTTTCCTTTTTCTTATACTGACAAAGTAACATAAGCAAAACCCCATGCTCCAAAATTTCAAAGATGTAAGACTTAAATATATTTCCAAGTTGCTCAATTTCTCCACACAGTTTATTAATATAATTGACAGAAAATATGGTTCACACTTCCAGTCTGAGTCCCTGTGCTTTAATCTCTGTCACCATTTAACAATTGATTCAATAACCCAGGCCCAAGTCTTCAGTATTTACTCATTTACTATAGATTGTATTTAAATCCTCAGAGCTAAAATGTAAGAGGATAAAATCATACTGAAAATCCAATGTTTGCCTCTGGCCCAGATTCCTTGTGGACTGTTCCCCCTTCAGTATACTGGGTAACTACTGCACGTAACATACAATGATTCTAGACTATGTACGATGACCATCACTGTTATAATCAAGTACATTCTGTGACACACTTTATACAATCCAAGTTCTCAAATATATGTTCTATACATGTGTGTATGTCACATATTCTCATAGATAGATGTATTGGTCAGCTTTACCCATCACTGGGTCAAAATACCTGGCAACCACAACTTAAAGGAGGGGACTTATTTTGACTCACACTTTCTAAGGTTTCAGTCTGTGGTCAGCTGGTACCATGCAGAAATAGAATGGCACAAGGTCAGGGCAGAAAAAAACTACCTAAGTCATGGTATCCAGGAAGCAGAGAGCAAGTAAAGATCCCACAAAAAGGACCAGGAATGATGGATAGCACATTCCCTTGACCCACTTCCACACTGTGGACCCCGCCTCCTAACTTATAGCCCATTCAACTCTGAACTCATCAGTGTTTTAGCTCATTGGTGAGGAGAGTGCCCTCACAATCTAAGCACTTCTCTAGCAGCCTCTTAATCCAGTCAAGTCGACAATCAAGATTACTAACACAACGGCGAATTGTTGATCTGTGAAAACAAGATTTTTCCCCCTTTATCTATCTCTTAGTCACTTCTCTTGTCACTGAGACACAATACCTGTCACTCAGAACTTAAAGAAAGAAAGACTTGTTTTGGCTCTTACTTTGTAGAGGCTTCAGTCCATAGTCAGCTGGCTCCAAGGGCAGGCAGGCGTGGCAGGGGGAGGGAAGGTGGCCAAGGAAAAGCCTCCCGTGGACTGGTGGCCAGGAATCAGAAAGTGCATCAAGGGAGGATCTGGGAAGGAAGGTAAACCCTTCTAGGCCATTTTCCCAGACACCCACCTCTTCCAGGCAGGCCCTGCTCGCTAACCGTTAGCTATGAGCCCTAACAATCCAGTCATCTTCCAAAAGCCCCACCTGGAGCACATGAGGCTCTTGGGGGACATCTAAATATAAACCATAATAATCTGTCACTTGGAAGTCAATATCAGTGTTGAAAATTACCTACTGCCCTGTGTTAATCATATACACACTAAATGACCATGGGGCTACATGATGTTCTAGTACTTTAGTGTCTGAAGGCCTTTCTTTCACCTGTACTAGCCTATACTTGGCTGAAGTCCACTGTCTTCCTTGAAGCACACTTGCATCCTGTTTCTAGAAAATCTTTTATTTCTTGTTTGTTCCTTTGGTCACACTGACATATCTGGACGAGTGGCAGCTCTTTGAGCTGTCCTGCAGCATCAAGTACCCTTGGTGCTAAAGGTGTGAGCTTATTAAGCAGCTATGTGTAAGATCATAAGAACAAACCCTGTGCTCTAGCAGGGCAGAAGTGGGAAATGTGGTGAAGGCAGATGCGTCAGAAGGAGTGGATAGGATAGAAGCAACTCCAAAGTCAGATAATTTTGTCCAATAATGTACCCATACCCAGGAATGCTAGGCAAATGTGACATAAGATAATGAAATAACATAGCTGCATTTAATAATTAGATCAATGTTCAATGTTTCTGGAGGGGAAACTCTAGACAGCAAAGTAGATTGAAGCCATGCTGGGCCAGGTCCTGAAGCAGGCTGAGACAGAGGAAGGTAGGTTTCTTTTAGAGAAGCATGTAAATGTGGTTCACCTCAAGTAGCAGATCAAAGCTGTATTTTCATCTTGAGACAGGTCTCATATGCTTGACAAAGCAGGCTGGAAAGATGGGGGCTGACTATTGTTTGAGACCTCTTATGTCTCTAGCATGCTTTAGAGGTCATAGGAAGTGTCAACACCTTTTTTTTCAGGGGGGGTACTGGGAATCAAACTCAGGACTTTGCGCTTGCCAGGCAGGCGCTGTGCCTCTGAGCTATATCCCCGGCCCTCAACACCTTAATGGAGGGTCTTTACCTATGACCAAGAGTCTGACTGAAACCTTAGAAACTTTCTCTTTAAAACTATGAAGTGAACAAGAGTGCCTATACTCATCTCTTCTATTCAGCATTATTTTGGAAGTCCTGGGCAGTACAGCAAGACAAGCAAAAAATTGAAAATCTATGATTGGAAAGATTGCATTGTTCATTGACCACAACCCTACAATATCTTTGGTTATTTGCATGTTATTTGCATGTATAAAATAACAGAATAAATAAGAGCAAGTTTAATAAGGTTACTATGTAGAAAACTCAATATATGAAAACAATATTCACATATAAACACAAACAGAAAATGTGATTACTTTCTAAGACAATCTATAATAACTGTAGAAAATATGTTATCTAAGAGAAAAAGTCAAACTGAAGATGTGTTAAACTCTGATTGAAAAATATTTCAAAACATTTATTGAAAGGCATGAAGAAAGCACAAATAAATATAGAGCAATTGTGTATCTCTTCATTAATGAAAAGATACACATATGGTAAACTAGATTCAATATAGTAATTCTGATCAAATGTCAACAAGGTTTTTAAAAAATTTGATACACTAAATTATATTTAAAACTGTGAAGGTCCCTATTTTAAGATTTCACATGCAAATGAGATCATATAGTAGTCATCTCTCTTTGTCAAACTTGTAAAGGCACAGAGTAGAATGATGATTACCAGGGCCTAAAATGTGGGGAAAATGAAATATTAGTTAAAGGATACAAGGTTTCACCCACATAGGAAAATACATGGTGGAGATGTAATATACAGACTGACATCTACAGTTGATAATACTGTATTGTATACTTGAAATTTACTCAGGAAATAGATCTTATGTGTATTACCACACAAACACACACACACACAATGGTAACTCAGTGAGGTAATGGATATATTAATTATCCTACCTGTGGTAATCCTTTCACAATGTATACATCCATCCATCAGACATCACATGGCATACTTTAAATTTATATAAATTTTGCAAATTAGAACTCAATAAAGCTAAGACAAAAATAAAAGTACAAAAGTTCAAGAATACCTTGTACAATTTTGTAAGAGTCAAATGGAATTTTGGGAGAAGCAGCTTTTTCTTCCAAATGTCAAGACTTATCACAAAGCCATTGTTATTAATACAATGTGGCTTGGTTCAGTGATGGACACATTAGAGACTGGATTAATATTTTTAATTCATTTTCAACTGGACATGGAAATTTAGTATATGAGGTGATATTTTTTAATTAGAAAAGTAGTGAAGGATTTCTAACAAGTGATGTGGAAACAATTGGCTACACAAAAAATAATAAAGTTAGATCTTTTTATCATACCATACAGTAATGTAAATTTCAGACTATCAAAAACAAAATCTAAAAGGAAATATTTAAAACTTTTAGGAAATATATACTTCTTCTTAATACAGGAAAAGATTTTTGAAACAAGACACACAAATTTCAAGCCTTAAGCATAATTTTGATATATTTTATTCCACTGGAATTATTACTACAATACTTAGATACCATCTTACTTCAGAAGGAATGGCTATCATCAAAGAATCAAATAATAGCAAGTGCTGGCTCAGCTGCAGGGTTAAAGGAACTCTTCTACATTTTTGGTGGGAATGTAAACTAGTGCAATCACTATAGAAATTAATATAGAGATTCTTCAAAAAACTATAACTAGAAATTTCATTCAACCCAGCTATTCCCCTTCTAGGTATCTTCCCAAAAGATATTGCAGTGATACATGCATACTCATGCTTACAGCAGCACAATTCATACTCGCTAAATATTGGAAGCAGCCTATATGTCCATCGACAGATGAACGGATAAAGAAAATGTGGTATTTATACACAATGGGTACTGCTCTGTCACAAAGAAGGATAAATTTGTGTCATCTGTAGGAAAATTGATGCAGCTTGAGACCATAATTCCAAGTGAAATAAATTAGACACACAAGCTTAAATACTGTATGGTTTCTCTTATATGAGAAATCCAAAGTACAAATAAATTAAAGAGCAAAATAAAAGATAATAAAAAGGAAGACAGATCTTTTGTAAAAGGGAAGGGAACCAAGAGATGGGGAGAAGGGGGATGGAGGGGAAGGGCAGGGAGATGAAAAAAAAAGAATTAAGATGTGTTATATACATGTACTGACTCCACATGGTAACCATTATATACTGCATACATGTCCTCCCCCTGAAAAAAAACAATTAAAAAAGGAAGGGAAAAAATAAAAAAGAAACACCATACACAAAGTTAAAATACAAGCCATAGCATTTGAGAAGATCTTGGCGATTGTGCATAACCACAAAGCAACATTGCCAGGCTACAGAAATAGTTGATACAAATCAGTAAGAAAGGCAGATAAATAAGTTGGAAGAGGACTAAATGTTATGATTAAATAATTTGGGACCAGGAAACTAGAAGGTGATGCTCAACCTTGATTGGAGAAATATAAGGTAAAACATTGAGATATCTAACATTTCTCACCATAGATGAAGGAGATAATTTAAAAGCCTAACAATACCAAGCGTTGATAAGAATGGAAAGACATATATATATATATATATATATATATATATATATATATATATATTTTTTTTTTTTTTTTTTTTTTTTTTTTTGCAAGTAGGCGAGGTCTTGGTTACAATCACATTTGATAGTGATTTGACAATTTGATAAGATGTTTAATGTGTATGCTAAATCTTCTAAGACAGAGAAAATTATTTAGTTATATAGGTAGAGAAACACTCTTAACCATACAAAAAGAAACAGGTAGATCATGTTCCATTTTGCATTGCTCATTTTAGCAGAAAATTCTGACTGACCTAAATGTCCATCGGAGAGGGAGTATATAAATCAGTTGCGGCACAGGCATACGGTGCAATACTGTGCAACTGTTAAAATAAGCAAACTATAGCATTAGGTATAGCACACTATAGCAAACATCTGAAAACAAGTAGCTGAATAATTTGATGGGGGTTATGTTAGTTTGCTAGGACTGCCATAACAAATTACTACAGGTGGGGTAGTTTAAAATAACAGAAATTTAGTTTCTACAGTGCTAAATGCTAGAAGTCCAAGACCAACGAGTGACCAGGTTGGTTTCTTCTAAAGCATCTCTCCTCAGCTTGCAGGTTACCCTGCCTTCTCCGTGTACCTGCACATGACCTTTCACCTTGTGTGCACATCCTTGGTGTCTCTTTGTGTGTTCAAATTCTGCTTTCTTATGAGAACATCAGTCTGATTGAATTAGGCCTTATCCTAATATTCTAAATTTATAACCTCTTTAAATATCCTATTTCCAAATGAAGTCACTCCGCTCTGACATATGGAGTTGGTGGTGGGGGGCACAACTCAATTTATAAAACTGAAAAGCACAAAGAATTCAAAGACAGATTATTTAGCCAAAAAGTACATTGCAAGAATTTAGGTTGCTGGTTATGCCTCAGGCTGGAGGGAAAAAATGTAATCCATATCTACATCATCCTTCTTTTAAAAAAGATCTGAGGCCAGTGGCAAAATACATAAAACCAAATGAGACTGCAGATGCATTTATAATATTATTCACTGAAGTTTTATATTTTTATAAGTTGATTAGAAAACTGAAAGAGACCAGTAGGATCCCCACATAGAAACAGTAAAGCTGTGATTGAAGAAGAAAGAAACAGACTTTGTCTCCTTGGTGACTTTCCAGGATCCGATTTCCCGTGTACAACCCCAGATGTAAACAGAGCTAATTACTCCAAGGGACAGAAGGCAGTATCACATTACCCCAAGGATGAGTGACAACATCCCTCAGCTCTTCTCAGGTTCTGAATCTCCATCTCTCACCCTTTCCTGAGAAAAAGAAATGCTCTATCTAAAAAAATAAATAAATAAAAATACAAATACTTAAGAAAACTGAAGCTTTAACCTGATGAAGTTTGTCAAAGTTTAATATTGGCATTTTAGGTTTTGACTAGGTAGGAGAGAACTTAGAAAACATAAAAGGACATTGTGTTTTTAGAAAAATAAGGTTGAGAGTTTTGAGTCTGCAAAGTGGGATAGGGAAGTTGGAGATAACAGAAAAATAGTAAATTTCACAGCTAATTCCTTATGCTCTGATTCTATGTACCTATACCCAGAAAAATGGAAACTGTACAAACACTTTTCGAGTTCAGTGTGGTTACATAAGCAAGTATCATCCTGAGAACCTGACTCAGGTCTGACCCAAACCCTGGACAAGCTGTGCCCTTTAGCACAGCATCACCAAGAGCACTTTCAAGGTCATCCTGTGCCAGGATGATCCTCCAGGGAGCTCTGCAGGCCAGCACGGTTAATTACGCTAACAGCCAAGGAAATTATATTGGCTCACCATGGCCTAGTAAGATGAATATCTCTCTTCCTTAGTCACAGGGGGACGTTAATGGTATTTTTATTAACTTGCGACCCGTGACCTGTTGACTGCTATTAGAATATAGATTGCATGCATAAACCAGGTCTGGTATTGCTGATATGATTATGGAGCAATTACTGTGGCAGCCACTGGTCTTCTAATCGTTGAAGTAAAGGATTTGTAAGACTCGAAACTGCTTTTTGGAGTTCTACAAGAGGAAACATTTGAGATCAAAGTTGATGTCTCTTTATGTCTGCTTGTAATTTGTGATTTCAGTGATTAGGCTGATAAACGAGGGCAGATTTTCAAGGATAAAGAAACTACAAAGAACAGATGTTGATCAGGGTGATCTCAGTTTTTCGTAGCTCAAATGTGAAAACTTTCTTAATTGGAATCGTTGTGATTGAAAATACATGCAGTTTACTAGTAATCCTATTGTTATAGGCATCCCTAATAACAAGTGACTAGATTATATTCTGACCTACTACTTCAGTAATGTGAAAATTCACTTTTGCAGTTATGTACAATGTGATATGAAATATAGCATTAAGTACTTTAGTCATGCTCTTTAGAGTCACATATTAATGGTAATGCCATCAAGGTTGCCAAAATGTCTTTGGAGTCGATATCTAAGTATGCTGATTTAAATTTTGTGAAGTGCATTATTTATTCTGCAAAGTGCATTATTTATTCTGCAAAGTGCATTATTTATAATCACAGCCCTTCTCCTCCTCAGTTGAAGCAGAGTTTATGCAACCCCTTTTAAACTGCTGCCTTTGCATGGAGGGTGAGATCAGGAAGGACAAATGATACCATTAACACAGTAAATTACAGTATTAACTGACTTGACTGGAAGCAGGAAATACTATATCTGAAATCTTGCCATCTTAATTTGGAAGTCATAAATTATTTAAATAAAAATAAAAATAATAACCTACACTTTCAGGTTCTCATTCCAACTAAATGTTTGAACTCTGTGGTAGAGTCAGCTCTACGTACTTTGAACTTTGGACAGTCCGCTTTCACACGGAACTATTTAAGAGCAGAGGAGGGAGGCATTGAAAGAAGGAAGGGGCAGGAGTGAATTCTTAGGCTTCTGAGCAGGGAGAACTGACGAATACATAGGACTGACCTTTGTTCCAGAACTGACAAGTCCCCTGATTTCCCGTGATGGTAACTGTAGCATTTCTACTTCTGTACACTGCATTAGAAGCTGCCCTGTTTGGGATGTGTGCCCTAAAAGGCAGGTGTTGGAAACTTAAGGCTACCATGTTGGGATGCGAGGTCTAACGAGAGGAGTTGAGATGAGATCTGTCCTCATGAGTGCGTAAGGCCTGCACTGTGTGAGTGGATTCCTCATAGAAGGATGTTTGCCTCCCTCTCTCTTTCAGCTATCTCCCTCTCTCTCTCGCCTCTCCTTTTCTTCATCTTTCTTTCTTCTCCCTTTTTCTCCCTCTAATTTTCCCCGATGAGATAAAGTATCAAGATGGCCTCACAATGATGTTGGACTCCCTGGTCTCCAATACTGTAATAAATTACTTTGCTTTAGAAGTTACCCAGTTTCAGATATTTTATTATAGCAGCCCAAAACAGAAACTTAGCATCATCTCAGAGTGCAAGCTACTTATTTGGAGTAGTTTATGTTAGAATCAAGCTACATTCTCCTATTAGCATTCTGCTGAGATAATTGTATTTTCCAAGTTAGAGCATTTTCTAGTTAGACTATTTTAAGATAAATTTAATGTTTTCATGACAGCAAAACCGACAACACAAACAATTGATGCTAATTTACGTTTAGCCACATGTACTTTTTAGTAATGAGCATTGGAAAAATCATGAAATTTGGATGAGTTAATTGAGTTACAATTCTGTTACCTATTGCAATGTAAAATGGGGTGCATTATTTAACTTTTCTGAGCCTCGACAAAAAGGTGCTTTCCTAAAAAAATTCTGATTATTAAATGAACAAAGCAGAAAGTATCTGACATAATGTCTAGAGCACGACACAACCTCAATACAATAAATACATTTTTTTCTCCCACCTATATCTCTCACTCTCACTAAAGTTTAAAGCTGAAAGTGCATAATATGCCACATTTTGAATGAATGGCCAGAGAGTAGAAAGAGGACCCAAGGACTTAAACATGATTTTTAAAGTACAGTAGAAAAATATATCTGCAAGTGAAAAGTAAACTTGAATAATTCAGTTTTAACTGTTTAGTACCTTCTTTTCTTTCTGTCTGATTATTTCTCCCTTTCTATAACTTCAGCAAAATGGGTAGGGGAAGGTTATTCATATCTTGAACATTAGTCATAATAGGAACAGAAATAGTACAAATACCTGACATTAAAAAAATCCTAACATTCAAATACACATTTCCTAGACTGATTTGGCTTCCTTTATGTCACTTATCCTCTGATGCCTTCTACCAAGTGAATGAAATAGTAACAATGAAGAGGGTAGAAAAAATAATAGAGCCCAGATGATAGGTAGCCCTAAAAGACAGAAGTAAATTTTATACCAATAGAGTGGCATAAATAGCAACAGTCATCTCATAATTATTTTAGAGTCCCTGTTAACATAATTAAGTAGGAAATAATATCATGTACAGACAGTATTTACTCTCTCATGCTTATTTTTATTTACTCAGCTTGTCTGCAGCCCTGCAGGAAGCCTTTTAAAACAAAACAATTAATTTCCTTAGTATTGGAAAGGTGAAAATGAGGAAGGCTAACACATCTTGGGAAGGTTTTCTGTATCAAATTGAGAACACGAATACAATAATACAGCAGGGATTTAAAAACTGGCAGGAATTTCATTAGGGAAAGGTCTCTATTTGGTTCAGGTCTTATAGGTCATATCTTTTGCCATAGCATGTGGGTTATGAGTCAGCAACAAATCAAATAAGTCAAACTTCTATATATTGTATATATTCTATATATTCTATGACTTTGTTGGCCTGTACCATTGCTCCCCTCTATTAGTATGGATATCTGCATGAATGATCATTTTCTTGAATTGAAAATGTCATGAGCTTGCTAGAGCTATACAAATTGAGAGACCCTTCAGATTCAGCATGAATTATCTTCCCATTGCAGGAAAAAATAGATTACTGCCACAGCATTTTAATCATACCCTGGATGTCAAGCTTGTTCTATTAAAGGATTTTGCATTTAAATGGTGAAAGTAGATTCAATATATGGAAGATGAGTTAGCATCTAACTCGGAAGGGGTCTTCTGTCCACAGTGAAAGTACTGTCTGTCATTGCTCTCTAGAGTGAAAACTTGCCCCCAGTCTCTCCTCTCAGTGCTCAAGGACCTGGTTTTGAGAAATTACCCAGTGTGAAGGATAAATAATAAAAGGTGCTTAATTCTCTTTTGTGACCCTAAGTCTTTGGTTTCTGCTGAAAATTCTCATATGGAACACTTACAGGGCAATCTGTTAAGACTCATTGTTCGACCACTGTGCACCAAAAGCCCAGCTCAAGGGTATGAGTTCATTAGCATTGTTTCCACATAGTCTGCAAATGACAAATCAGAGCTAACACAAAAGAAAAAATATAGATTGTATATTTCCATTGTGACTTGCACTGCTCTTATGCCTATTAAATTTTATAAAATTTTAAATTTCCTTTTACATTTACCTGTGTAACAAAGTACCCATTGATCATCATCCTGCAACGCGTTTGTAATTGACACATGAGGCAAGGCCAGACAGGATTTAAGGACTTGTACAAGTAATTTTGAGTCATTCTCCATCAAGCAAGGCATATGTATGTTGTTTTAATAAAATGAGAATCTACACTTTATAAACATGAAGTTTATCAGTAATGAAAATGACAATACCAGAACATGACAGCACATAGTTTAACAAAGCACTTATTTAGAATCTTTAAGATCAGTATGTCCACTTCCTTGTCCTTTATTGAGACACCTCATGGGAGACACACACACACACACACACACACACACCCCAAATAATTGCTGAAAACAGCCAGGAAAGCTAATTCAATGTATGATGTGTGTGTTGTGTTACAAATTAACCCAGAAGTAAATGAGTGTGTGAGTGAGAGTAAAATGTAATTCTGTGTTTCTATGGATAATGCTAAACAGTTCTTCAAAATGGTTTTACCAATTTACACCCTCATCATCAGTGTATGAGTAGAGTATGTTCTCACCAACAACTGATACAAACAGCGTTTGCTCATTTTTCCTTTCTTTCTGAGAAATAAAAGTAAATACAAATGTCTTGCACTTAACAAAATAGCATGATAGTGCTACAGACCACTATACTATACAGAAACACCCATGTACTATCTCTATTCATATTCGTATATCTCCTATTATCATGGTGCAATTGTTCACACTGGTGCTATGTAATAATTTCAAATGTTTCTCCTCACTTGCTATCTCCTCTCCCTCCAGTCCAAATAGTTCTATGCAATTTCACTAAACATAGCTTCCTAAGGTACATTTATAATTGCGCTAATTTCTTCCCTAAGTTGCTTAAAGCTCCCAGGTACCTTCAAACAACAGCTATGCAGTATTATTTAACACTCTTAGCTTCTAAGCCTTTTTCCAAACTTTTTTCATACAATTTACATATTTCAATCAGTATCAACCTCCCTTTAGACAAGTGTACCCCAAATGATCAGCCACAGCCAATGGTATACATACTGTTATTCTCATATGGGGTCTGTTTTTTCCACTACTTGCCCTCAATCTGTCTCTTTTATCGCAAGCACCTTCTTTCAGAAACCAGATATGCTTTCTTTTCTATATTCAGTTCTTCTGGCACTTTGTTATGATGGAATTTAAATCAATCTCCCTTTAGTTATTTCCTCTTATGTATTAAGTTGTTTTGATACTGTCCTATGAAATGGTAGATAGGTTTTTTCTTGGAGAAAATACACTAAGCTTAGCACAATGATTTGTATTTAGAAGGTGCCCAATAAATATTTGTAAAATGGAAGTGAGCATGCATAGTGTGTATATGTTTTAGTGAAATTCCCCAGATTGTCAGAATATAAATTTACCCAGTAAGAGCATGCCAGATCATTCTGGGCCAAATAATGACAGCAGTCATTAAGTGTGAGACATGAAGCAAAGTTGGCCAAGGAATTTGTTCAAAATCTGTTTGAGTGACACAATCCACCCTGTCACAGATTGATGTTTCACATTACACCTAAGGGACCCATATTTTCTATGAAAACTGATTTTTGTGATATAAAAAAGAGATTTGGATCATTCCACCAATTTGTACTTAGCCAAATAATATTGTTTTGTATTGGATCATCTTCAGAATTTCCTTGGCATAAATGGTCTTTATCAATGTCAACTGAGCGACATTTAACATACTTTGGAGTTGTGCAGGTTTAGCAAATAAGTGCAGCACGATTTCCAGTACTTTTAAAGGCATTGGTGGAGGCAGTGCAGTATGGTAGAAGGAACACAAGTTTAAGAATCTGATGTCCATAGGTTGAAAAAGTAAGTATGCTTGATGTAAGTTGTATAGATTTGGACAGGTTACTCAAATCTTTTTGAGTCTGTTTTATCATCTATAAAATATCAATCATAAAATGGAAATTCTAAAGCTCTGTGAAAATAAAGTCAGACAACATACACCAAATAGTTAAGTAGGTAATAGTAGACCTGGCCTCAGTTTAAATCTTTTTAGGGAGTCTTCTTTGTTCCTTCAACTGAGCTAATAGCCACCCCATATTCTGTTTTTGCAACACAGTGCACTTTTACATTAAAACTTTATCATAAGCTAGGTACAGGGTGTGCACCTGTCATCCAACTACTTGGGAGGCTTGGTGGGAGGAGCACTTTAACCCAGGAATTCTAGACTAGCCATGTCTAACAAAAAAAAATTCTTTTTCAAAATTTTTATAATGGTTCATATTTGTACCATCGGTGTTGGAATTGTTTATTCTCAGGGAGAATGGTCCCATGCCTGTTTATCACTGTTATAATTCCAGACATATAGTTTATGATAAAAAATGTATTAAAAATAAATACATTAATAAGTAAGTGATCTTTTCCACCTGTACATACAGTGAGATGATAAATTAAAACTACTGAAATCTTTTTTATTCCTGAGCAGAAGTTATATATTCTAATGAGTCCCACCTTTTTCAAAGCAGTGGTATTTCGAATCCATTTACGTATTTCTGTGAGATTGGCATAGCTTCAACCATTGCTAAAGGGCATTTTACTAGCATAACTCCTATGCCCACACAGTCCCCATTTTTAGAATATCATCAAAACTGGTGAATCCATTTTTTTAAGAGAGAGTTTCTTTTTTGAGAACTGTCTAAGCCACTTTCCCATGATTGGGCCAAAATACCAGGCACCTGTAACTTCAAGGATGAGAGGTTTATTTTGGTTCATGGTTTCATTCCATTGCCAGTTGGCTTCAAGTCAGAAAGGATGGCAGAAGAAAAGGTGTTCAAGTCATGGCAGCCAGAAAGCAGAAAGAGAAAAGAGGAGCGTGGACAAGAATAGACTTTTCAAGTCACTTCCCCAGGGCCCCACCTCCTAATAGCCCTGAGATACTGCACTCTTCAATGGATAAGTCCACTGATGAGTATAGCACCACCGTGATCCAATCATCTTCCAGACACATGAGACTTTTGGGGGACATTTTAGATCTAAGTCATAACAAGGAAAGTTCAAAATTATATGGAAGCTACTGGGACAAATTAAGTGATTTGTTTTATTTTTATCTGTCTTAGTTATTTTTCTTATTGCTGAGACAAAATACCCAACACCTAAAGTTAAAGAGGGAAAGGTATTTAGCTTACAGTTTGTGGAGGTTTCAGTCCATAATTGGCTGGCTGCAAGGCAGGGTGGTACATTGCAGAGAGGCAAAAGTTCATGGTGGCAGAAGACAGAAAAAGCAAAGAGAGAGAGAAACAGAGAGAAAGAATGATCTTTCTGTCCCTTACAGTGTATGCAGGCTACCTGCCCTAGGGTGGGTGTAGCACGCACACCCTTAATCCCAGCAATGGGCATCAGTCACAAACTCTAGATTCAGCTGCCTCTGAAAAGCCTGCCCTCCATGACTGCATGAGTCTTTGGGGAGACATCCAGACACAAACCATAATATTATCTGAAACAAAGTTTGACAAAACATTAATAAAATTATTCTTCTATGATCAGAAATTTAACAATTCATTTCAAAAAACAAAACAAAACTGAAAGTTCCATAAATGAGCAAGGTAAGGCTATGACCCCATGAGGAATCTATTGTGAAGGGAAATGCTCTAGGAGATGGGCATTCAGTATATTTGTGAAATACCCAACAACAACAATTGTTTCACCACCTCATCTGAAAATTACATTTCTTTTGAGTCATGCCATTACAAATTCCATTTAAAACTCATTTCTCACAGGTTTTTCTGAAGAGTTTGAAGAGAATAATAAATATCTCATGAAACAAAGCACAATACACATTTAATGATATTACAGTGAGCATTTGCCACCCTCCTGCTGGTTGTATGCAGCTTCCTGAAGAATATTTTCTATGGTGTTATTATTAAAGGAATTTAATGTTAGAAATGTTATCTGAACAAGCTTGGGCCTTAAATTAATTCAGTTTAATCATATAATAAAGGTAAGTAATTTCAGTGAAAATCATCTCACACAAATATAAATATGGGTTTCAAGTAATCTTTGTGATGTTATGGTATTAGAATTACAGTGATATTTTTTAAATGTCTTCCATAAAATGTGTGCCTGGAGCCTATTCTTGAATATTTTGCATTGTACATCCAATGAAAACATTTCTATGGTACATGAACTATGTTCACAGGTAAACTGTATTCTATTGACATTACTAGAAGAGTATCAAAGCTGAACAAAGCAAACTGAATTGAAAGAATGAGGTCAAAGGCAAACAAAGTGGAAGAAAAAACCTGAAAGCTTTAGGGTAATGGGAAACTTGTGTACAGTCTGACATAACACATTACTCTCCTAAAATAAGCTTACTTTCTTGATAAAGTCATTGGCAACACCACAAATTATGGAGTTTAATTTGCAGAGTGATTTTCAAATAATTGGGCCCTACTCACTTAAATGTCTCACTTGATAATGCAAGTTGGGATAAGAGCTGAACTATTAATTGTAGAAATCAATCCTCAAAAGAGGAAATCACTGAAAATCAGTGATTTGTGCATTTGAGCAGTGAACTATGTCTTGTGAAAGAATAAGCTAAGGAAAGTTTCTCTGTGCTTCATCCACCAAGGAAAGTCTAAAGAAAAATTGGATTCTCCTGGTTTTCTTTTCTTTTTTATTTACCTATATTTATTTTTTTTCTCTTTTTCAAAGACAGCACATTGACTAAGACATTTAAAGCACAAAATGGTAATTAAGAATGTTTCAGGCAGCTCCAGCTGGCTCTGGAATAGCTCCCAATAGATAGGCTGACATTTCCACCCTCTAAGAATCCCTGGTTGGATGCAGTTCAGAGCAGACAACCTTGATTCTACCTATTTGATTAAACAACAGAGAAACTGCAAATAGTAAAAGTCACTTCTCTAGGGCCAGCTTAAAGTGACAGCAAATTCAAGAAAAGAATGTGATGGAAAAAGATTATAAAATAGTATAAAATATACTTATCAAATGGCAGTAAGCATCTAACTGGTCAATGAGTTTTCTAAATGTCAAAATTATATTACTATCTCTGTAGCTGAATATCTTGAGGGCCATTTAAAACAATTTAATTTTCATTTAGAATTATGCCATGAACTATTGCAATAACAGCCACCTGTCTGCAAATCTTTAGGTTCATTCGTACATGGTGACTGAAAGCCAGAGATATTAGTGGAACAAACAGTTGAAAAACTATTTAAGACATGGTTCCTTCCTCCTGAAAGTTCATAAGGGCATCCAGACAACTTTAGTTTTTCACCTGGAACAACTAAGTAGAAATGCCAAGTGACATATGATTAAATGTCAAATTTAGTGTGCACACACACGCACACACCAGCAGCTTTGGGAAAGAAATGTAGACGGTTAGATAATACGTGGGAAGTATTCTATTAATTTTGCTCTTAGCTGAGTGTAAGTAAACAGCACCCCCCAAGCCTCAGTTTCCTCTTCTGTGTGATGGTTGGGCCCTTACTCTGTGAGTCCTCAAGTCCTTTCCAGTTCTTTGCTTTAGGTTAAGTGAGTATGTAAGTGATAACATTTATGAATGAGAGGTACTGTGGTTATTGATTTTGGAGACGCTTTGGGAAGGTCATTGGGAAAGTGGGAATATTACGTGTGGCTAAGAAGAGTGACCACTACTAGATCTCTGCTCTGGATCAGGAATCCACAGTCTTGTGTTTTAGTCCAACAAATCATTTTCTTTCTCTGAATTTCAGTTTTCCCATCTGTAAAATGATGGACAAGGCCATGTCTAAGATGGGTTTCATTCTGTATGACTGATTGTGTATGTCAGTTCCCATTTATATTCCCTGCACCCTCCACTACAGAGGAAGCCTCTTGCATTGACTGTCCATCAGTAGGCACAGCCAGGCTGAGAGCTGTTTCAAGGTTATTCACTGTACATTTGAGCAGTTCAAATAACTGCTCAGTAAACTGTACGATAACTTTTCTGGACATCAAATGCTGATCTTGTCTGTCCCTTATTACCCAGGGATTTATCACATTTCTTCTGCACCCCTTTTTAAACAACTCTCTTTCTCTGTTATTTTATCTACACTTCAAGTCGCTATAATTAGCTTCTTATATCTTTTAGATCTATTTTATTTCCACATCATTTTAGTCCCTCCATAATCTTTTTGTTAGGTTTGGTGTGAGTACAGACAAAGGAAAGAAATTGAGGGAAGCCTTTATCGCCAGTGGAGGAGGGCTGCAGTAGAGTGCAAGAGGCCCTCAGAGGGGGAGGCTGCAGGACAAAGAACTTATTGGGTTTAACTGGGGGTGGAGTTTGGAGGGGCGGGCAAAGTGACCTAATGGAAGGGGACTGGGCGATTTTTGGTGCATGTGCCAAAGGGGGAGAGGAGGTTTATTTTGGGCTGGGGAAGAAGGAGGAAATGGGTGATATGCTGTTGTTTGGGCTCTCAGCCATGTTGGAATGCCACCATGATGACTAAGCAGCTCTTATATGGCCAGAAACCCATCACTTCTCAAATGTTAACAGGTACAAGAAAATATTTTAAAATATTCACAAGATGACACTACACTGATTGTTGCTCCGTTTTAATCTTTTTGTGTTTTTGTCAGTGTATTAATATAGGTCAGTTAATATAGCACCTAGAGGAGGACTGCCAGAAAAATATTCCCTCTGTCCATGAATAGCCTTCTAACTGTGCTAACCAAGGGCACCAGCTTTATGAATACTACCAAGGACTTAATAGTCTACTCATGTTTGAAACTGGCTTATTTCATAAACAAATTGGCTACATTAGTACAAGATATTTAAAGGAGGTTTTGTTAATTATATTACACATTTATGAAGGTTAAAACAACTGAAATCTTTGCTTTTACATGTGACATTCTCCTTTGTTGAGTGATAAGTATACTCTAATTATGTAGGGTTATAGTTGGGGTGTATAATTCTATTTTGTGAATGACTTTTCATCTTTTAAAATATTTTAAATCACATAATACATTCCTGCAGTGTATATTTTTGTTTGCAGTCAGCATCCACTAGAAACCTTGTCACTTAATTTCCTGAAATCTGCCTTTAATTCTTCTCATTGCCCCAAAGTAACATTTGCCCCATCTCTAAATATTGCTACCCTGATGTATCCTGAGGTGTCTCCTGTATTTCTTTACCAGGTGTCATTAATATCTCCTTTATACTTCTTTTGTTGAATTGCTATTGAATCTACTCCAACTAAAAACAAACCCTCCTTCCCTCTCCCTCCCTTTTCCTCCCTTCCCTTCTCATTCTTTCTCCCCCTCCTCCACCCAGGGAACATATCTATTCATAGTTAAAACTATAGTTTTTGGATTGGAATTTTTCAAATTCTCTACTTAGTATCTTCCATTTTTTATAAGGCATGATCACTGGGAAGCTCTGCCTGTTTTTACATCTTACTGTGCCTAAAACCAAGTATAATTTCCATTTTAAGCACTTAATATCAACTGGATATCTACTACACATCATTTTTAAAAAAGGGTTTGGAATGGCTCACAGAAACCAGTACATTACTACTGCAGATAACATTGGAGGCATAAATTGTTCAATCTCAACAGGGGGCCATTTGGCAATATTTATCAAAACCACAAATCCTATAGCCATAAACCCTACTTTAGGAATTTGTCCTTGGAAAAATACTTGTATATATGCTGAAAAATGTATGGATGAATGTATTTACTGTGGTATTGTTTGAAATTGGCACCATTCATAATTATGAATATTGAAAAATTAAATGTAAAACAGGAAAATGTTGGTTAAAAATTGTCCATAGTGGAGAACCATTCAGTAATGAAAAATATTAAAGAACATGTAGAAATATATATATATATATGGGAGAGAGAGAGAGAGAATGGCTTTCTAATTAGATAGGTGGAGCATAAGTAATTTTAGTATATGTGACTCTATCTTTCTGTATCCTGAGACTTTGCATATCTCTGGAAGGAAACACAAGACACTGATTGAATCAGTTTGTCCCAGAGAGAGGAGACCAGGGTGGCTACAGGGTGGGGGTGAAAGGAAGACTCCTGAACACCAAGAGAGGATATTTCTTGCCTGTCCTGGAATATTCTTTTACTCTATCAGAGTGAGAACTCTGCAGCTATATCAACCCTTCAAAACCTATAATTAAAATATAAATAAATGAAGTACCCCAAATAACTTAACAATAGAAGGATTTGAAACATTGACAAATACTGGAAAAATGCAAAGATAAGACAAATATAGTGGTAAGGCTAAGTCACAAAATTTCTGCCACAAGTCTGTTTTCTCTTAGGAAGGCTGGGCATTATTAATTTGCTTCCTTAAATGGTCCATGGTTTCCATTAGAAAAAAAACCAGAGTGGGGTCTATTTACACATCATCTGGGACCTGAGAAATATGCAAGGATTCTTGTAAATGAAACATTGTGTGAGGTTCTGTACTAGACTCAAAAAATTCCTAAAATGCATACAATTCTAAATTCCACCAGGTTGATTATTTTTTACTTTTCAGCTTTATCAAGGTTTAATAGACAAATAAAATTTGTCTATAAAATTGTATATAATTTAAAATATACAATGTGATTTGATATAGATATACACTGTGAAACAATTACTGCAAATAATAACTGACATTTACCAAAAACATGCTATTTAGGGTTAGGGTTACGTTATGCATTTTACTTGCAGGTCTAATTTAATTTTTATAGTACTATCATGGCATGAAAGCTATTAATAATTAAAACTATTTTATCATAAGAAAACTAAAGATAAGAGAAGCTCAAAACTTGCCAAAGATCTCAGTGCCAACCCCAGGAAAGCTGACTTCTGAATCTATGCATTGTACTGTTCTGCTATACAATTCTTATGGCAAATATATTCTATATGGTAGGTTATGAGCCCTTTCATAATGTTTAACTATTTCTTAGACTAGTAGTTCAATAACTGCTGATCTTAGCCTTACGGTTTCTCAGATTATTCCTCCAAGGTACAGTTCACAAAACTCATTTCACATTTGAACTCCTAGAGGATTCTTTTTCCAAACTTCTCACTCTCTGATCTAGCGTGAGTGTAATAACCGAGTGTCTTCCTAGAGTCATTGTGACATTGGTCCTCTCTACTAATAACATTGAATTTCTTAATTTCTGCCTTTATCAAATAAAAGTGCCATGGGAAAGTTACTTAATTTCCCTGAGCACAGTTTGTTATTCTGTAAATATGGCTAACGTTATATCACATGTTGAGTCAAAATAGATAATGTATGAAAAGCAATTTACACATCACCTGGGAAATGACATGGATCCAGGAAATGTCAATTATCCTTTATTAATATAGTAGATTATAATGCATATCTAATAATAACTTGTTCAACAAGTCTTTAAGTACCTAGCCTTAGTGATTTATTAGCCTAACTTAATTTCAAGGCAGTTTTTCTACTAATTTCTCTTCCTCCTTACCTCTTTTAGTTTTACATCTCACGATCTATCGGTTGGCCTGCAAATTTGAATGTATCATTCTTGACATTGTACTTTGACCTGTCCAATTCTTCAACAGATGATTACAGTTTAATTTACTTGTGTGCATTCATTTTCAAATTTAAAATGGCATCAAAGTTTTCAAATTTAAAATGGTATCAAAATGAGGTGTTCAGTAGAAACTATACTTTGAATTTTGATCTTTTCCTAGATAAGTAATAAACAGTACTCTCTTGATTCTGGGCAACAATAGTGAACTACAGTTCCAGTCAGCCATAACTTCATGAGGGTAAACAACTTGACACCTTACAATGTACATTGTTACTAAGCTATGATGTTCAGTGGGTTAGACACATTTAATGCATTTTTGACTTGCAATATTTTCAATTTCTGATGGTTTTATCAGGATGTTGGCCAAGCATCTGTCAAAGAGCACTTAATCTGACATGTTCTCTCCACTGAGAGCCATGATTTTCTTCATTCAAAACTCTGCCTAGAAGTCACATTCTTCACCAAACCTTCCCAGTCAATGACACCTTCTTTAGTAACTGTAGCAATTTCACTGTATATGTTTCTGTGTGGTTGGGCACTAACTGTATCCTTCAAGCCATGGAAATATTGTCCACGGTGTGTGGTTTCATTTGAGTTTGCTCAGCTCTCCCAGTAGACATGAAATTCCTAGAGAAGAGTCATGTTTATTAGTTCTACTTTATATAGAACTATTATAGCTTTGTGAACAGTTGAGCTATTCCCCATAATTTCCAAGACCTTTAGTGTTTTTATAATGCTCCTTTTTGGTAAAAACACATAATATCACAAAAAATCCCATTCTCCTATAGTTTGTTGTTAACCATCAATGAAGACAGATTTTATTTCCAGATGTACATACTTGTATAATTCTTTGAAATCTTTAGCATTTCATACCATCTTAAAAATCATACTTAAGTTCCTTCTTCCACCAACAGAGGTGATATAGAAAAGACATGACATTTTTACTGATCGTATTGATATAGAACCTAATTTTCATTATTAGGTATGTTGATATTATTTTAAGAAGCTCTGCCAAAAGGCTGTGTAGACAGCCTGAGTCTCAAGGGGCCTTGGTAATATTATATTGGCTCAGAAAGAATGTGATGTTTATTGACTATTGCTCTAGGAAATAGGAAGTCATTTTAGAACAGCGAATATGTTGCACATCATATTCGTAGAATTAAAAAGATTATATGCAAAATAAATCTGTCAATATCAGCTTGGCTCAGTCCCATCCCATAAACCATATCTCACACAAAGCTATAAGATTGATTCCTCAATATTCTGTTTCTCAGTGGAGCAAATAGTTGAGACATGCATGGGGCTCTGCTCTTTTTAAAAAGATGTTAGCATTTATTCCTTTACAGGTTATGATATTGGCTAGATCCTCAAGTTGATTCATATTTTCCCCATATTTTCTGCCCTGCATTCTCTCCAAAGTCAATGAGAGTTTAGTGGATGGAAGAGTCACATGAATCTATTTGAATAAAAGGAAAATAGTCCAAGTACTCAATAAACTGTGTGGCTTAATTCTACCCCCTTCACTCAGGCAACCCTCCCAGCAAGGTCTGTGGGAAGTTGGCCCACTTGAAGAGAGTGAAATCTCATTCAACCAGCAAGCAGAAATAATTTTACCTGTAACCCCTCTACTAACAGTGAAATCTAGCTACTTCTGGGTATGATGAAGGCACATACTGCCACTGCACAACAGGTGAAGGGAGGAAATAGAGTACTGTTTCAGTGGTTCTCAATATGTTTTGTGCTTCAGGTTTTGGAGAGCCCAGGGAAGATTGTTCTCTCTCAGCACAAGATGGGAAATAAATATGTTGGAGTACAATTTGCTAAAGGCAAAGCATACTGTTAGAACACATTATTCTGGCATTATCATTTATATGTAGTTTATATATATGTAATATCTTAGACTATTTTCAATGCAGCTTATTTGTATACTATATTCAAAAGCAATAATTGTTTTCTGTTTAATACTAAGAAATTGCACAGTATCCACTAATGACTTCAGTACTTTTGTATATGTCCATGTTCTCTATATGTGTGTGTATGTATGTGTATATTTAAAGGTTGTTATAGCCTTACAGTGAGGGACAAGTGAGATGGGAAAGAGCCAGTGATCACAGCTGTCCTGTCTCCTCCAGGGGTTTCACCTCTCTGTCTGTTCTGCCTCAGCCTCATCAGCTGCTAGAGAAGGAGAAGGGCAGGGAATATTATCCAGCTGAGATGGCAGCTGCCACCAGCTCGCCTCCAGCTTTTGAATCACAGGGTGGAAAATTTTCAAGGGGAAGTTTATTAGAAAAGTAGAAGGAAAATGAAATGAATCCCCAAGTGAAAGAAATAAGCATAAGCAAACAGACACATTTGCAGAGAATAGCTCCTTTAGGTCTGCAAGTCTATCTTCAAAGTAGTTGGCTGTCACCTGGCACAACAAGCTAACCCTCTATCTGCTTGTTCTATCTGACCACACTTCACAGACATAGGCTCTGCACTCTGTGTCCTTCTTAGTCCAGTGTTAGAACCGCCATGATTCTCAGGATCCATGGGACTTTGAATGTTCTTCATTTACTCAGAAACTTAATGCCCATCTTCTGCTCTTTATTTTCACTTCCGGGAGCTCCTCTGGGTCCTGGATTGAGAGAGGAGGGAACAGCTCTATATTATTTTGCCCCTAGCCTTCAGAACAGACAGAATTCACTATAGTACCAGAGTTTGTTTATTTCTAGGTAGTCCCAATATGTTTAAAAGTCCTGCTTTGGTTTTGACTTATTTAAGACTTGCTATTTCTTCTGAACCAACCTCATAATCCAGCAAGTAAACTGTTAATCTATAGTTTGAGATCATTTTCCTCACTTGGGCTTGTTACCAAAAATCACACTCCCAGACACTGTAAGTACTTAACATGTGCTTCTTCTTATATCAAGCCTTACACAAACTGCTGGGCCATCCATCAAAGTCTCTATTCATTCCCAAGAAATGCTTCTAGCTGTGACCACTTCTGAAGATCCTTTCAGATTACTTATTTAAATCTCCCTACTGGATTTGGCTCATTTTAATTCATAGCTTTAAAGAAAACAGTTATTAAGGCTAGGGGAAAAAAATAGAGTTAGAATGCATATTTAGCACATGTGAGACTGTGAGCTTGATCTCTAGCACCAAAAAGAGGAAGGAAGGAAGGAAGGAAGGAAGGAAGGAAGGAAGGAAGGAAGGAAGGAAGGAAGGAAAGAAAGAAGGAAGGAAGAAGGGAAGGAAGGAAGGAAAAAAAAGAAAGAATTTTTTCAATTTTACTTTTTTTTTTTCAGATTATATTGTAGCCTGTTGAAATTTGAGATTTACCAAATGAAAAATTCAATGCAAACATGAGATGTGGGAGATTTCATAAGGCAATCAATTGCTGATATAGACAAATACTAACTAAAGATTGAATCTCACCCTATGTACATGACTCCCAATGTTTCTGTTAGATTCACAGTTTAACCTCTAGCAAGACTACTTCTCTTAACATTTTTATATTCATCCAATACATGCAGCT
This sequence comes from Erethizon dorsatum, assembly GCA_028451465.1. Taxonomy (NCBI): domain Eukaryota; kingdom Metazoa; phylum Chordata; class Mammalia; order Rodentia; family Erethizontidae; genus Erethizon; species Erethizon dorsatum. The sequence goes on from CM051831.1 coordinate 65,271,409, forward strand.
GGACAAAAGTTAGACTTGAAGACCTGAATCCATGCCATCCCTCATCATTTTTATCTAGTCTTTCACCAATCCTACAGGTCATTCATTCCAAAGACTTCCCAGTCCTGGATTTCTTTGATGCCTCCTCAATATTTTCCCTTCTCTCATTCATCCCTTATTTTGTTCCTTGTACTTTTACTCACCTGTTACCTATTAAAATGTTGTTTTTATACCGTTTCTTTAGTTATCTCCTACTACAAATACCCTTTCCAAATTGCTTCAGCTGACATCCAGTCTCTATTCTTTGTCCTCATTATGTTTCTCAGTTTACATAAAAATGTCCAAATTTCGGTTTTGAGACTCTATAACCTATAACAAAATACCCCTTTCTGTTTCATCTCCCAAGTTTCTTTCACCAGACACTTTTTTTTTTGGTACCCGGAATTGAACTCACAACCTCATGCTTGCCAGGCGCTGTGCCTCTGAGCTATATCCCCTGCCCACCAGACACCTTTGACATTTCCATCCCCACTTACTTGGATCACATTGCGAGCTTTCCTACATTTCCTTCCATTATTCCTTCTAACATGAATGCCATCCCTATTTGTAACATGCACAAATCTTATCCCAGCTAACAATACACTCGATATCTTCAGGCAATAAGGATAAAAACCCTATTTTGCTCTTCTTTTTATTCCACATTCTTAGCAGAGGATGTACATGTAGTGGGTTATCAAAACAATAACAATAACACATGGATTAAAAAAAATATGAACACTCTGTTGGCTCCTTAATGGCTCCCTGAAAATGCCACTTTGTCCTTCAATTTTGTTCGGTTCTTATTTTATCTCCTAAATGTGACTTCTTTCTTTCTCTGTTAACCCGGGGTTAATTCAAGACCCACCACTTTACAAAACCTTCTTTAATCATGCTTCATTACATTTCTTCCCTGATTTTTCATAACTAACTGAGCCTATACCACACAATACAGTCCTTAATTATGTACTGTTTTTTTTGCTTCTTTGATTTTTTTTCAAAGTATGTAAATCTCATCTGCCCAACTTGACAAAGACAAAGTCTGTGTCTTCATGATTCCACAGTCTGGAATCTATCACAGTGCTGGGTCTGTGGAGGAAAGCAGGTGCTGAGATGGCCCTGCAGCTGAACAGAATCAACCTTCACAGCTTTTAAAAATGGAACATTGACCTTGCCAACTGCGAGTGGGGTAGCCAAAGCATATGGATCTTTCTTTCCTCAGAAATAGAGTAACAGGAATCCAGGATCCAGTGTCAGTGTGTCCTTGAAGTGACTGATATTTGGCTACTTTCAAAACTCCAGTTACATGATATGTTCACAAAAGAAAATGTAGGCAACCATTCTCAAAATTTAACTTTGCAATATGTAGTTCAGAACATTTGGATAACTTGTTAAAAGATATATCCTAAGCCTACAGTACTGGCTCTTGATAAAGTTTCCCCTTGACTTCTGTTTTCTCTCCTCTATCATTGCTTGAATCACCCCATAAATAAACTGGGTGTGTAGTGGCACATTGTGTGATGGTCATTATAATTCCTCTGGACCTGGTCTGTTGATTTAGTTTCCCTTTCCTTCGGTAAATAATTGCACCTGCTTGGTCAAGTGACATGACTTTTAAGCCATAGTTTCCTCATTTCATAAAGGGGATATTAAATACTTAGTTTATCAGTTTGCTGTGCAGATAAAATTTAAGAAAACTACTTAATACTGGTAATGAGAATTAAACAAATTTTAGCTATGATTATTATTTAAAATGGATTATTTTAGGAAATATAAATAGCTAATATTTATTGAATATGAATCACGCTTCTGCACAATTGATACAGTGATTGCTGAGATTACTACAGTAATATTACAAAGAATGTTCTTAAAATTTTATGAAACAAGTTTCTATACTAGAATATTTTGTTGGCTATAGCAATTAAAATTAAGTGTGAAAAATATGGTAAGCTGTTTTATCAGGTAATAAAAATTATATAATTTGATCTTGTTCCTTTTTTCTATTATTGCCCAAAATTTCAGAATTGAATTTAAAAATTACTCACTTTGTCCACATTAAATGAGGAGACTGATATATTTAACTTCTCATGAACCTACATGGATAGATGGTTTTATTATTTTTACATACTATCTTTTTTCTCACTATTTTTAACTCTTTTTTTAAGTAAAATAGGCTAATTTTAAAAAAGAATAATTATTGAGTTGAATCTCCGCAACTGGTAAGTTGTCCATTTAAATTTTAAATTGTATTTTTGAAAAAGTAATGTATTCATGTAGCTAGAAGTAAAATAAAATGAAATAATTTTCTCTGTATTCTTGTGCCCATCTGTCTCACTGCCTCTACTCAAACATAAATAATCATTTTTATTCCTTTTAGGTACATGTATACTTTCAAATTTTCTTGATACATACAAAACCAAATATGAATATCATTTGATTCATTTTACATAAGATGTATAAAATTTTGCATAACAATTTACACCTCAGTTTTTAAATCTAAAAGATTTTGTAGAGCTCTCCTATTAGTGTGTATAAAGCTAATACGTTCATTTTTTACAGCTGCATATTACTTCACTCTATGAATTTCCATAGCATATTTCCATCTAGATTGTATCTAGTCTTGTGTTATAAACAGTGATACAGTTATCAGCCTCACAAATAACTCTCAATATATGCGTGTATAAGTGCAAAATCTCTGGATTAGAATTGCTGTGTCAAAGTGCATTCACTTATAATTTAGATTGATATTATCGAATTGTCCTCAAAAGGAGAGCATAGAAGATTATATAAGAATGTCTATTTTCACAAACTCCCCAAGATATGCTATTTTGGGGTTTTGCTAAAGTGATTGGTATTTTCTTTTTATTAACTGTACATGTGTTCTTTGCTCATTTATCTGTTGCTCTGCAAGCTTTTTCCTTATCAGCATTTTGGAATGCATAATTAGAGACATTAGATTTTTGTGTTCAGTTGCAAGTATTACCCCTCACTTCAATCTGTCATTTGTCTTTTTCAAAGTTTTTACTTTAGAAGTTGCAAAAGTTTCTGGGTATTCGATACCATTCACTTAGGAATTGTTTGATGAATTTAGCTGAAGGCAGTATATTCTGGAGCAGAAGGGTTTATTTAAGTTACATAAAGCCTAGGGGTTCCACAAGGCATGTCTACAGAATAACCCGTGATATAGTACAGTCACAGTTCAAATGTTAAAAATGCATGTGTTCCATCCCTACCAAGCTGAGACATAAAGCAGTGTCCAATGGTGGAATGTCAAGACATGAAGATACGTAGAAATTGGTACACATTGGAAAACTGCCAAGCTTGGAAAAGAATCTCTGAACTAAGGGAGAAAGAATTTTACACTGGTTTCATTTCAAATCCTTTACTTTTATGTATGATTATTTAAGTTGATCAGTAGTTTCCACTTTAAAAAAATATATATATATGTCTAAGCAGTTGAGATTGCCCCTCCCCTCAGTGGGACCTCATGAGGATCCCGGCAATGGAGTTTCTGTGGATGAAAGCAAGATGGAGGAAAGTGTAGACCCTAGTCTTCAGATTATTCTTCAGCCTTGCTCTCATCCTCTGGTACATACCAGTTCCCGATGCAAGCCACAGAAACCTAGGATTCCATGATGGAATTTAGAAGTCACAGCTTCTGTCTACTTCCTTATCCAAAGACTAATGAAATACCAACTCTTTTTATATTTTTAAAAAGTATATTTTCCCATATTTTTATTAGTGCATCTTATTTATACAGATTAATGAGTTTCCTTTGGGCAGATTTGTATGTGCCTATAACATATTTTAATCAATATCCCCATCACCTGCTTGCTCCACCCTCCACACTAGTTTCACATTTTTGGTGGTTCAATGTGTATAATGTATTTTAACCATAGCCCTTTAACCCCTGTTCCTTTCTTCCCTTCCTTTTGTCTAATAATACTCTCCTTTTTACTTTCTTATATTAGAGTCCACATATTAGTGAGAACAGGAAATTCACTCATCTCCAAATCTGTATTCTGTTGCTTAGGAGAAATTCTTCCTTAGGCATAATTTAAATCAAAAAGTCTGCTAATTAACTTATTAATTTACTATTATTAGAAATGGAAATAAGAGATAGTAGCTTTTTGTGAATATTTCTGTAGCAATCAGATTCATAAAATATCTAGAGGTTTTATAGTGAGAGTTTTTAAGACCATATAACACTTCCCCTAATGGAAGAATTGCTTCTCTAGTATTTCCAGCAATGGTCATATGGTCAAATCATGTAGAACTAATTGTCCTACAAAAAGCTGCTCCTATGTTGCTCCAAGTCTTTCTTTTGGAAAGTTTCTTCTTATCCATCCATAGCTATTTAGAAATACAGACAAAGATTCACTTTTCTTTACTAAGGACAAATATTTAAAGGCAGTTATCATATCCTCCTTCCCATCCCACTCTCCAATCTATTCTCCTAAGTAACCTTTTGTTGTTTTTACCATTATATCTCAAACTAGGAGACAGTAATGAAGTTCTCATTACTGTGCTCTGGACTTGTCCTGGCCTGTCAATCAGTTCTTTGAACATGGTCACACCCAAGGAACATGATATGACTGTGGGGGTGTCAAGTGCACAGGACAGGAGGTTGAGTAATTTTGGTGAACAAGGTAGTAATTTTTCTGTCTTCCTATTGTGTCCTTTGTGAGTCTTTTCTTTGCCTTGAAATCAGAATCATCCAAATTCATCAAGAAGCAGTATGTAAAGTTAGTCATTATAGATTGAGGGCTTTTGAATCTAGATGAGTATCTAGTGATTATTTCATCTAACTGTTTCATTTTGCAGATGGAGGGAAAGTTTTACAGCATGTATAGAGCAGGAGAACTTCCTGAAAATTCTCATCTTTCTTAGAGGCTACACACAAACAAAGTCCTGTGGCCACATGTCTTTTAATGCCATCTGCAATAATCCAATCTTTTCAGTAGCATCTGTGGTAAGCAGAATAATGACCCTTGAATGATGGCTGTGTTCTAAACCTCTGAATCCTAAATATGTTACCTCAGATGGGAAAAAGGACTCTGCCAATATGATTGTGGTTGAAAACATCAAGACAAAGCGATTTTCCTGAATTATCTAGGGAGGGGGAGGGTGCCCAATCTAATTACATGGTCTCTGCAGTAGAAAACCTTTCCTGGCTGTAATACAGGAAAATGTGATGAAGGAAGAAGGGTCAAAGATCAGCACATTGCTTGTCTTGAAGCTGCAGCACTGGCAGGAGCCAAGGAAATAGTACAACATCCAGAAATCAGAAAAAGCCAGGACATAGATTCTCCCCTAGATTTTCCAGAGGGGAATGCAGCCTCATCAAAACTTTGAATGCATTGACATGTATACTTGGCCTCTGACTTACAGAACTCTAAAGTAATAAATGTGCATTGCTATAAGCCATTGTTATAATTTGTTATAGCAGCAATAGAAAGCTAATACGCCAGATAAGAACAAATACCGGGCCAAATGTATTCACAGCTTTTTTAAGATCCAAGGATTAAAATTATGTGGTATGCACAAAGCATTATACAGCCAAATTCCCCTTGTTTGATAGCCATATCCTCATAATGAGCTGGGATCTTTTAGAAATTATTATTGCTTCAGTGCACTAGCTGTTATCATGCTGATGATGACCTAAATCTCCTAAGTTACTCCCAGGGAATTGCTCCTGTACTGGGAAAACTATCAATTTAGATTAATCTTTTATATTATCACTTTTAGAAAGCATGTTTGAAGAGCATTTTGGAAGCCTCTCTATTTTATACCTCGGTTATCATGGCATTGCTTTCCTAATAAAGGCCAATTTATACTAAGTACTTTTCTAAACCAACTTAGAGTTTCATTAATTTAGCAAATGCTTGGAGACAGCACAATTTTCAGTAAGAAGTTGACAGCAATGGAGATAGTTCTGGGGGATTTTCCAAAATATGTTTGCACAAATGTACTGCCACCTGGGTACTCCTTCAGGCACTTGGGGCAGAGATGTGGTTACATTCTAGGGCTTTAAGCTGTCCTCCAATGGAAAAAAAAAAGGCCTTACCAGTTATTGTATAATTATTTTGTGCTAGTTACTGAACATATATTTCTACATTTAATCATCAGAACTGCACAAGGAATGCATGTGAAGCCTTATTTCAGAAACGAGGAAACAGACTCAGTTAGAAGACATTTACTTAAGTTCACACATTTATGACTATTTAAGTGGGATTCACATGATGGCCAGTCTAACCCAAAAGCCACCTCACTGTCTTTCCACATGTTGTCTCTATGTAAGTGGGTACCTACCCTAACTGGACAATCATAAGCCTATTCATTTTGCCATTCCATACTCTGGAACATGAAGGGGAATTCAATAAAGTTTATTGAATGGCTAGGTAAACAAAGGAATGAATGAAACATAAAGGTAACGTGGAAAATTTGTGTTTGTGTCTTTAGAACGTGGGAAAACTGGTGTTTTAAGAAAGTCATTATAAAGATGTAAACTGAAAAAAATTAAATAAAAAAACTAAACTTTAAAAGATATATGTAAAGTTTTATATCTGTCTTTCACCCTCTCTCCCACAATCATGTAAACACAAGGGTGGATACTTGTGCACAAATGAATGTGGTGAACAGATTTGTTTTACAGCAGTGCATGCCTCGGTAACATGACCACTTTCTTGCCCCTACCCAGAAGGGAAAGAGGATCCTGGGACAGAGGAGGGAGACCAGATGGATGTTACAGTATGGGTAGGCTTCAACACTAACTTTAGAGCAGTTCTGACACAGTGTTGGAAACTTGAGCTGCTGTAAATTTTGTATGACAGGTAAGCACTGAACAAATCAAAGAAAAAAAGGCACTGCACTGAACTCTCTTCATGCTGTGGTTTTCGAACTGTTTATTATTAATTATGATTTTTTTAAGTAGCAGAACTCCATTTTTAGAGATAAAGTTCAATTAGAATCTAGTATATAAAACAGATAAAAGAGGAAGAACTGCTTTCGATGAAGTTGGATAAGGGGTCCAGAGATCTCCTGACCCCCACCCACTCTACTTCCCACTCATCGTCTCTATTGAAATCCTAGTGCTCTTGAAAGTCAGTTGTAAAGACTAATATATTAGTATTTTTACTTTTCTGCAGAATTCTTCAAACTACAGTGAACAATTGAAAAGAGTTGTGTAGAATTTCCTGTAACATGACATTGACTCATTAAATATATGTATATTTTACTAGCAGAAATTCTTGATATTTCAAAGGCCATTCATTTTATAAAAATATACACATTCCATTCACTGGAGAGCCCAGGAATTAAAGTGAGATGACTGCTCCTAGATAGCTTTAGTCTAGTGCACATGGAGATTTTTTGGCTGTGGTTGTTATTTTGCATGTAATGTATTTGATACTTAGCAAGATGAACACAAAGGTGGATTCTTTTGCTTTGGACGTTCTCCATACAGATCTGTGGGACAGTGGCTGAGGTTAAACTCATTGTTCTCTAGCAAAAAGCAGCAAGAATAAAGCCCAAGTGTAATAAATATCTTTAAAAGAGAATTAAAATTGACATACTTCCTGTCCTTTCATTATTTTTTTCAATATTGAAGTAAAGTGGTAGGGTTTAAAGCAGTTTTAGCTATGGCTTTTAGAGATTTCATATAAATGTTAGAAAATATAACATATCCTCTAGCTAATTTAATTTTCTATTTATTGAGTAATTATTAAATGTCAAACAATTTTAATATAGGTTATTAGTTATTATATAAGCCAAGCCTCACAACATTGACAAGAATTACAATTATTATTTCCACTTACAGAAATAAACTGATATTGAAATCAAGACTCAACGTTTATGAACTTGTCTGAAATCACCAAGTTCATAAACGTTGAGGCTTGATTTTTAAATCAAGTTTTTCTAGCTCTTGATCTCTACATTCGACAGCCCCCCCGCCCAGGGTTAGCACATAATTTTTGAAAAATTCAGTGTTTTATCTTTATTTCAGCCATGCTTTGAGTTAGACAATTATGCCAAATTATAGTGAAAGCATATCTAATGGTTTATCACAAGGAAGAAGTATTCTACGTTATGCCCACATGGGGAAACATGTAACTTTGGTAAGGCAATTAGTTCCCGTTTTTCTACATGACATTACACATTCATTTACTACAACCCAGAACTGTTCCCACTGACTGGGTTTTAATGTAATTTCTTACACATTTCTCCATGGACTGCAAAATTGGACTGTTTGACAAAGAGCATGGTGCCCGTTATTTTGAAAACTCATCTACATCATTGGAGTCCGTTTCTATTTAATCTTTCACAAGCAAGAAATCTATGGCACAATTTCCTCAGTCTCCCTGTTGTTTCCATGGATGATGAAACTGCCCCACATTCCTCTGAAACACAGTGAACCTTTTAACTCCTGGGCTGCAGGACTGTGACAGCAGTGGGGTGCTCCTTTGGGAGGCTGGGGAAGATGGTTTGCACACTGAAGAGAAATAGCGGCCATACTAAAGAGGTCTCCAACGTGGCAGCGGCTCGTGGTGCTCTTCGACCCCTTGCACGGAAGAGTGGAAGAACATTATTTAAACAATTAAGCTCAGGAGACCGGTACATTCCCACTGTCTTACATCATTGTGGAAAGATAGTATAGCAGCGGGGCCAAACAAAACTAGACACTGCCTTTCAGATTCCATGGTGATTCTTAATTTCCTGAAATCAGGACAAACTTTACTGAGCTAATCAAATAATGGGAATAATGCCTTCCACGTTGTTTAAAAATGTCATACTTGCAAAGCCACCACATAAAGAGTAGTAGTCCAGGATAATCTCAGTAAGGATGGCCTTGTTATTTTTTGTCTTTTCTACCTCTGCAAGAGTCACCAAAATTTATTTTCTGTGCCTTCACATTCAGAAGAACACATGGGTGGTGAGCAATCTGTCGTGCCCAAGGACAGAGAAGTTCCATCAGAAAGGGCAGGGTAGGTGGTGGAAGGAGGCCAGCACCCTAAACATTGCAGGAGCATCTCACAGAGTGTTTGAAGTCAGGAATTTTTTTATTGTCCTTTACAGAAACAGTGAAATAGCTTCATCTCTGCAGGCATATTGAGCTGTCCTCACATAAAATCCAAGTGTGAATTCAAACCCTCTGTCTGCCTTTCCTCCACCCAACCTTCATTTCATCTCCCTAAGCTTTGTGAAGTCTGTTGCCCATGTTATTTCACGGGCCTTTTCCCAGCCGGGACATCTCCTTGCTCTTCTGAGATAGAGTATTTGCGGTGCTTCACTGAATTCGCCTTCTTGACTTACTTTGTGTAGTGCAAACATTGCTCGTAGTGATTGGAAACTTCCTGAGTTGCTGGCTTTTCATTCATGAGAGGCTGAAAAGACAGATTAGAAAATATTCTTTTAAATAAGAAAACTGCTGTGCTAAATATAAAGCAACTAATCTGGAACCACAGTCCCCATACAAACCTGTAACAGGCTAATGGATTGCTGTTTTCATTTTTTATTTTAGTTTTCAAGATTTGAAATTATTAAAGTTATGAAAAATCAGTCTGTATGCTGTCCCAAAAAGGGCCTAACAAAATGTTACTTAAGATCTGGGAGTCATAGAGAATAAAACCATATTTGCAACATGTTTATAAAAAAGAAATCAAAAGACAAAGAAAAAAATAAACTTCTAAAAAGCAATGCAAGCTTTCGTTCTTTAGAAAAATCACTTTAGTAATGATTACGACAGAAATTACAAGAATAAAATGAATAGCAAGTAAGAGGCACTTACCTATTATAGGAATAATGAAAAAAGCATGTGGAGACACATGTCATTGTGTATCCTTTTTAGAAAAAGAGGCCTAGTTTAATAAGGAGGTTTGTAAGTGACTGTGAAATTCCTCACATAACCAATTCTCTAATAAATACTGTGATATAGACATTGGCTGGGCATTTCTTTAGAAAGCAGCTCTGTTTTAGAAGTGAACTCTTTTAAATCATGGAAGAAAGACCCCAAGACAAAAGATGTTGGCTAGAATTGACAAAAGGCTGCTTTCTCCTCCTTTACCAGAACGGCCAAATAGTAAAAGCAAAACAAACCCCGAACCAAAGTAAATAGAAAATCCTTTTTCTCAAATAGGAAGGGGATCAAGAGATGGAAGGAAGAGCAGGAAAGGAGGGAAAGGGGGTGAAATAAGAAAGAAATTAAGATGTGTTATGTACATGTACCAAATCCACACAAGGAATCTAAACATTATGTACTACAAGAATGAATGAATGAATGAATGAATGAATGAGTAGATAAGAGATAAGAGAGAGGATGGGAGAAAAACAATTTTTCTGGGTTCTTTTAGGTTTATTTTTTCCAACCTTAAAATATCAGGTCGCTAGGGGAAGGAGATAGGTCTAGTTAGACATGGTCATAAAAGAGTGTGGTTCTCTTCCTTTGCTGTGATGGATTTGCAGTGCGAAATGTATGGTGAAATGGCTTTATTTTACTAAGCATTCATTTTAACTTTTTTTCTTTAAGAGAATTCTTTTATACTCTCCAAGTTACAGCAACTTGTTTTTGAAGGAAAGACGCGGTAATATGAAGAGAATCGTGATGAGCTAAACTTCTCTCCACAGAAAATTGAGGATCTGGGCCGGTGAGACGGCTCAGCGGCTTAAGCGCCTGCCTTGCAAGCGCGAAGGCCCGAGTTCGACTCCCGGAACCCACATACGAAAAAGGGGCCGGTGATATCGCTCAGCGGCACGGGTGCCTGTTGGCGCGTGAGGTCCTGAGGTCGTCCCCCCGGTACCCACAAAAAAAAAAAAAAAAGAAAAAAAAAAAAAAGAAAATTGAGGATCTACATTCCCCAAACCATAAGTCAATGGGGATATACTTTGTCAAAAATGGAAGAAAAAGCGTGCCCAGGTGATTAGAGAGTGGGACCATGGGGCCTTTCTTAACAGTGTCGCTTGCCAGTAGGAAACAGAGGCAAAGCGCTGAAACACTCAATTTCTTGCAGAGCCGAGTGCCATCTAATCTCTCCCATCTGGGGGTCAAACTTGGTTTTCCAGTGGGATTTACCAGAGAGACTTTTTGCCTTTTGTACCCGTTGAAGATGTGACCAATGACCCTCAAAGTTTTACTTTTTGTAGGCAACTCTGAAGTGAAATATTTCTGGAGCCACCTATACCCTTTACATTCCTTTTTTTCAAGTAAGGATGGGGAGCGCATTTCTGGGCCACTGATATTTACCTGCTAATGTTGGAATTCTTTGCTAGAAGAGGGCTGGGAAAGGCTCGCCTCCTGAAGGGCTTTCGTCAACAATTGGATGGATGGTTCTGCTACTCTGTGCTCCCTCTAACACTTGGCTCTTAATTTTTACATCTGAATTATGGAATGCAACCTCTACCAGCTACTGGCAGGAGCTGCAAACATTAATACTGATGTCCAGAAAGGTTGGGAGTGCAGCTGCAAGATGATTTAAAGATGAGAATTATAAGGCAAAGCATCCCAGTAAATAAATCCACTATACAATTCACCTACCTTTTCACTACAAATTTGAAAGGGAATTTATTTTTCAAGAAAGAGAAAAATCAACATAAGATTTGAACTATGTTTACCTGTCTGCTCACTGTGTTTTCCATCTGCATTCACCCACTTACCTGTCATCATCAACGTGCATGATTGGCAGGAGATTAATATATCAAGGTTTGTGTTGTAATAGCAAAGGATCTAAATAGTAAAAACAGGTAGAGGAAAGACAGATGGGTTGAGGGCAGATTTGGTCACGACATTAGTTCCTTTGCAATATTATACTTCCTTATAACCAACCACATCAGTGTACAGCAGGCAAATTGCCGCTTGTGTTGTTTAGGAAAAATCTACTGAGCCTAAGACAAATTTTACATTAAAATGCAACTTCAGTTGTGACCTAAAAAGGAGGAGAAATTCTGTGGTTCTTAGTACATTCCACTTGGAACTTCTTATCCCTTCTGTTTGGCATTCAAAGGAATGGTCATAGTGTAGAGACATAAATAAAGCAAAACCCACCAGAGACAAACACAAAATGCTTAGGTCTCCCTCCACCCCAAGATTTACACAGCTGTGCTGGTGGTCACCAACTGGAAAGGACTGGTGTGAAGAGTGATTGCCAACCTGCTGGTCCAGCCCCTGTTCTCAGTGGAGCAGAGATTTGCTTCTTTCCCATTTTCAAACATGACTCCAAATCATATAGTTTGATTTTTAAACAGGAACAAAGATTAGGAATTCTCATTTAATTAGGGCAAAGCTGGGAGAGTTTCCTTTGGGGGGGAAAAACACAAGAATTGAAGCTCAAGATACATGTGATTCTAAGTTCACTTTCGAAGAGCTGGGGATACGGCTCAGTGGTAGAACATTTGCCTAGCATGTGCAAAGCTCTGGGTTTGATCCTCATAAATCTATAGAATTTCACTTTCAATACTTATTATCTCTAGTTCTTCCTTTCCTTTCAGGGGTTTAATAAGGGTAGATTACAGTATCTCTCACTCAGAGTCTAATCAAATTGAGACAAATACAAAATAATTGAGACTGTATAAGCATACTTTAATACAACAGCTTTAATAAATTAATGCTTAGGTATATATACAAAAAGTCTTTAGAATGAAGGGATAAATCAGAATTGCCTTCAGAGATGAGTGTCTTAAAGAATGCAATAAATGAGTTTTAATGAGGATTTGAACATCATAAAGGGACCCATCATCACTGAATATTCAACTTGTTCAGCCCTTGCTTTGCCACAGTACATCACAGAAGCCTACCCAGGGTCCTGAGTCGGTCTAATGGTCAGATCTTCTACTGGACTGCTTAACATTAGCAATATGAGTTACTGGATGAAATAATTATATATTTTCCTGCTATTAGTCATGACAATCTACTTTAGCACCTGCATGCTGAACTCTGATACATCCCCTATAGACCGTTATTAACCACAACTATACATGTAAATTACTAGGTGTTTGTGTTGAAATGCAGATTCTGCAAAACTAGATTTGGCATAGGACCTGAGCATCTCCATTTCCTATTGATGCCAATGTTAGTGGTCTGGGAACACACTTTGAAAAGCAGTGGTACAGAAATTGCGGTGAATTCCTTTATACAGTTCTAAAAATGTTCGCATCATCATAGTGTGTGTGTGTATACGTGCATGTATGATGATGAGAGTACTAAAATTGCCGAGCTAAATGTCTTCAGAAAGGCTGAACTATGCATGGAGTCTGTAGCATGTAGTACCCCATTACTAAACAATGGCTCTGCATTTTGGTCAAAATCTGGAAGTTTTGTACAGGGACCATCAGCAACACTTTTATTATTCTTTTTTCCCCCCTCAAATCCCCGCAGAGCAAAATCTTGGATTGCTTTATTAGATGAATTATGACTAAAAATTCCATTTCCTTTTCTGTAGCAATAAAATTGTATACAAAACGCCTTCTGAATTCACTGCCACACATTTGGAGCAGTTTCTGCACAGGGGCTTCAGGGTCTTTCACAAACCTATATAGACCTAGTCACAAGGGATTCTGTTTTAACAGCTCTTTCAAAGTCTAGTTGCTAAGTTTTCCAGCACTTTATTTCACAATATAACATTTTTGTTGTTCTTGTTGCTACTCTTTTTAGCATTTAGCAGTTCAAAACAATTTTTTTTGAACACCTACTTTGTTCAAAAAGCTCCCAGGGATTAGAAAGATGCATTAGACATGATCAAGCCAACCTGGGTTAGTTTCCAGTTCTACTGTGTTTAGCTACTTAACTTTGGGCATGTTTATATAGGCTATGCCTCACTTGCCTCATCTGTAAGATGAAGATAACAATTTCTTACTTATCTGTAAGATTATAAATGCTAATTTAAATAAGTCTTTAGCATGGTATATATCAGAACTGGAAAAAAGTGGGTAATAATAATTATATTATTATGATATCCACTAAAAGAATATCAAAACTTAGCATGGAACTCTGATTTCTGCAAATGTCACCATATCTCATTGTGTAAAACATACTCTGAGATGTAAATAAATAGTATCTTTAGAGAGGTTGACTGTATTGCTGTTTCTGATGGCTTGTAGCAGCTGGTACACTGTTTAACAATCGTTTTTTTTTTTTAAAGAGAAAAAATAAGACAAATTTTCAAAACAACATAATAGGAAGATAACGATAGTTAATACATTGCATATTGTTATCTTTAAATTAGTTGCTCAGAGTAGAAGATGTCAGCATTCAATTGTTCAAACAATATTAGCACAAACCTTTCTTTTCAATGAACTAAATTAGTAGTGTATCTATCTTAACTACCAAAAAATATATATATATATTATATATATATATTTTATATATATATATATATATATATATATATTTTTTTTTTTTTTTTTTTTGCTTTTCCCTTCCTTCTTTTCTCCATTCCCCCATCCCAGTTTCTCTTTTCTTTTGTTCAACCATCTTGGTTAATATTCAACTCAAAGATTTTATTTGAAAGAAAATAACAGAGGAGGCAAAGTCTTAAATTTATTAAATAAATGAGGATGCCAAAAGGAGCTTCTATAAATGTATAAAGCTTAAATTATTAAAGTTTCACCTCATTCTTTATTTCTTCCTAGAAGTAGATCAAATAATATATTGATATCAAGCAGTAATATTTCTTTATTCTCCTTAAATTTAGTTTCTAAAGAAAAGAGAATTACCAAGGTGAGATGAACTTTCAAAATAAAGTTCTGGTGGTCTAAGAGAGCAGAATTCATCTGCCCTACATTGTGATCCCAGAGCCAGCTTAGGCACTCAAATATTTATTGAAGTGAGTTGAACTAGACTTTTCTTTCATGGTGAAAATATTTATGTCATACGAAAAATATCTTGCATTTCAAATTATAATATTTGTAATAATTTAAAACCAGAGTAAATCCTGAGATTTAATTAAGAAATTCAGTTTTTTTTACATCATATTGCAATTTTTGCCAGTAGAGAGATGGCCAAAAATGGGCCAAGTGAATGGGAGGGGGCCATCTGAAGTCTGCTTTTTGTGATTAGGGTATGGAAGAATATTTATGGAAATCAACAGTGTCAGAAACTGCTTAGGTGGCAAAGGCAACAATATAACCTTCTGAAAAAGTGACAACTAGATGTGTGAAGTTGGACAAGTTATTCTACCTTTTTTGGGCTTAAGTTTTCCTATCCGTAAAACTGAAGATTGTATTAAAATACATGTAAATTTCTATTTATACACTTACATTATTATTACTGTATTTTCTAATGGGTAAAGCAATTTGCCATTTAATATTTTCATTCTTGAGCTATTTTTTCAGTCCAACAACTGTTTATAATCTGTAGATTGAAGTAGTCATTTCTAAATCACGGAAGAAAACACAATAACTAGCATTAGTTACAAAAAGTAGTTAAAGACATTTTCAGATCCAATTATTATTTTCTAATTTTATAAATAAGGAAACACATAGGGAAGGTAAGTTATTGAAGGTCACATCTATAAAGGGATTTTGGATCAGAGCTTGTTTGTTTCATGTACCAAACGTTTAACCTGTATGCTGTGCTGACACCTTCTGTGTTTTCCGTGGTGATAGGAGAGCAAATTAAGACATAAAAATATGCCTTAGCAAAATTATTTCCAAAGATGCCAAGCAGATCATATTGGCACCAACTGAATAGATATGTTAGTAAATAATGGGTAAAAATAAAGTTATACCAAGGACAGTGGGTAAAATCTGGCGGGAGAGAGCCTGCTGGGAAAATTAGAATTTCCAGTCAGGCAGGACTGAGTTCTAAATATGAGTTGTACCACTTCTCAGACATAAGACCTTGAATCAGTCATTTAACTTCATTGCACCTTGGTTCCTTCATCTGTAAACTGGTCATATATGATAAGCTTCTGAGGCTTAGTCTGCAGATTAAATGACTTAACACAAAGTGTGTGGTACCTCTACACTTGGGGGAGGGAAGAGATGGAGGAAGGATCATGAAAGACTCACAAGAATAGAAATTATAGACGGAAAGTGCTTTTTCCACAGCACCTGAGAATCCATTTCTTGTTATTATTTTTTGGATGCCTTCTCTCCCCAGCTGGTTTATAAACCTCTTGAGGACAAAGAAAGACTTGTCTGTGGTTTGGCAGCCTGGCATAGCCAGGCGATACCCAAACATAACAGCAGCAAGACTTACTAAATGTGTCAGGAGTGATATTTTGAGGATAATCTTGCATGTGTCTCTGTTCACTGGAATGGAATAGAAAGAGGCTAGCAAAGGGGAGATTAGCCAGTAGGCTGCTGTAGAGGAGAGAAATATTTCCATTTTAATCCTGCTAAGTCAGCAGTTCAGAGCTTGTATTGATTTATTTTTAAAAAGAATATTAATTTCCCTAAAAAATGTGGGTGAAAGACTGAACAAATTAGACCTTGGATTTATTTACTAAGATGCAGTCTCTGATTATTCTCCTCTTTAAATCATCCTGCTGCCATACTGTAGGCTTTGAAACTTTAATATTAATGTTGCCTGCTTCTGGCAGAGTTGAGTAGATGTGGCATTTCGTAATTCAGATGTAAAAGTGAGAAGGGCCTCACAATTTAACTCTAATCCTTTTACTGTACCATGTAAGGAAGGAAAATTAAAATTTATATAAAAAGTTAGAAAATTATTACTTTTCTTAAGATAAGTAATTTCTTGCAGTAAAAGTTCCAGACTTCTATTTGGGCAAAAAGATGTTCAACATCCAGTTTCAGTTCTGATCACACTTGGACTTAATTTTAATACTGGAGTTTTGGGGGGTGGCATTATCTTTTCATTTATTAATTTGATAAATTTATATGGAGCTCAAACTAGAAATGCTCATGAACAAAACAGTCTGTGTCATCAGACACAATTTGAAAAAACCTCTTCTTGATTTAGTAGAAACCAGCAAAAAAAAGTCAAGTTTTAATTTGTTCAATCACCCAATAATAATTGAGCATGTACGTAAATCAGCTACTGCACTGAGTACTAAGTTATCTACCAACCAGCCCAAAGGGAGATCAGTCTAGTGGTGTACAAAGAGAAGACAGTGACAAAAGGTATGCTGAAGAGTATTAAAGCTAGGGAAATGCAGTGGGAGGTGGGACCTAGTCTTTTGGCACAAAAAGCACCATATGAAAAAAGGTGGGAGACAACAGAGAATTCAGGGATTGCTGGTGGAGAAATGAATCAGTATACGTGAGTACTTGCCCAAAGGCAAGGATGCAGTGCAGCAGCCTATGGAAAGTGGTACAGGAGGTTAGAAAGATGAGCAAGTTCCAGATTGTGCAAGGATCCAATGCCACGTGGAGGAATTCGAACTTGAATCCCTAATTGCAGTAAATGCTCCTTACATGCCCAGATCTATCTCATTCTGCTCTGTTTCTGTACTTGTAGTGCCGGCAAAAGGCTGAACAAGTCTGCAAAGAGTGAACGCATAAGTTGAGTGTGAAAGGGAGTGAGATGGGTATTAGGGAATGGTGTTCATGCAACAGTTTTTCATTCATAATAAGTGTCCTGGCTGTGTGGAGGATGTGCTCACTGGGAGCAAGGTGGGATTTGAGGAACCTGGTTTGCAGACCGTCACATTAATTCCAGCAAAAATAGATGGTAGTTTAAATTAGGGGGGAAGTGGTAAGAATGGGCCTTTCTGCTACTGGGAACAGGAACCCTTTGTCAGTCTTCTCTGCAGTCTTTGTGTGGTCAGGTATTTACTTACAATTTGTGATTGGTTGGTTGCTGGGTTATATTTTTGTAGAGTTCTAGAATCTTTATTTCTTCTTATTTTCACCTTTCCCTCCAAAGTGTTCCTCCACCTCCAAATTGAGCATGTTTGGTCCCGAGTCTTAATGCAGTGACCTTGCAGACATTGTAAGACAAGTTGTGCTTTGTTAACTGCACAGCATCTCTTGACTCCTCTGCTAAGCAAACATTTCCTTTTCATTGTGTCTCCTTTGGACAACCCGTATTAATTTGGTACTGGGCCGTAGAGTGCAGAAGTGCTTGCTCACACTATGATCATGATCCAAGTCTTTCTTAAAACTCTTCTTCAGACATTGCATTTTTCCAGTATTGTCTGCTTTACTAGTTACAGAGTTGACTGACTGGCACATTCTCTTTCTCAGTTCCCGGGTGTTCACTCTGCTGGCTGGCTCATTTCCCGCTGATCAAATCAGCATTTGTTGTACTTCCTGGCACTGGTCAGGGAATTTTACACTCCTTACAGTAGGAAGTTACTTCCTGTATAAAGTCTAAGTTAAAAAAAGATTTCACATTTCAAACTGCCATGTTTATAAACTCCTAAAGTTTTCCTTGGCGGCGATCATCATCACATGAGGCATAGATAAGGAAAAAAATGTCTTATGGGGCTCAGCAGAGAGGCTTATTGGTATCTTCCCTCAAAAAATGTTTAACATTTCTAAAGAATTAAATCCTTATGCAGATGATATAAATGATGGAGTGTATGACAAAGAGAAATAACATATCCTTTAGCATTTTTAAGAAAAAATAGCTTTAGTCATGGGTTTGAATGGATGGGATGTTTGATTAGTAAGCACAAGAGAAAAGAAATTCCTGACAAGGAAAAATGCACAGACAAAGCATAGATGGGAGGAAAGTATGGGGTGGAATAAGATAAGCCCATGGAATTAGTCTGGAGTTGTGTCAGGAGATGGAACAGAGAACTATGTAGAGGTTATAGGGTAGAGAATTTTGTGTGAAGGACAGAAGAATCTGCTTTTTACTTAAATAAACCACAGGTACAAAGTGGAAAAATAATGCTATGGGTGTGAGCAACCTCCAAATGTTCCTAACAAGAGTAGAAACTTATATGCAAGAGATCGGGTCTTTCAACCCACAGAGTGGGAAAAAGTTTTTGCCAGTTGTTCCTCAGACAAAAGACTAATATCTAGAATATATAAAGAACTAAAAATAAAATCGGACCCTCCAAATTTAAAAACTCAATCCAAAAATGGGCATCTGAGATAAATACACACTTCTGAGATGAAGAAATACAAATAGTAAATAAATATATGAAAAAATGTTTGACATCACTGATAATTCGAGAAATGTAAATTAAAACATTGCTTAGATTCCATCTCACTCCAGAAAGAATGGCTTCTATCAAGAAATCAACTAATAACAAATGCTGGCGGGGCTGTAGGAGAAAGGAACCCTTTTCCACAGTTTGTGGGAGTGTAGACTGGTGCAACCACTGTGGAAATCAGTATGGAGATTCCTCAAAAAACTAGGACTAGAGGTTCCATTTGACACAGCTATTTCCTTTTTTGGCAACTTCCCAAAAGAATTAAAAGCATCACACCACAGTGATATATTCACACCCATGTTTATAGTAACACAGTTTGTGATAGTTAAATCTTGGAAACAGGCCAATTGCCCATCAACAGATGAATGGGTAAATAAGATGTGGTATTTTTATGTAATAGAGTACTACTCTGCCATAAAGAAAGATAAACTTAAGGCATTTTTAGGTTCAAGTGGATGCACCTTGAGACCATACTTTTAAGTGAAATAAACTGTTCACACTTATTTAAATATTGCATTATTTTTCTGGTGTGAGAAACCAAAAGTGTAAGTAAGGAGGAAAATGTATAATAGATACTGGGAAATGGAAAGAAAACATTCAAAAGGGAAGGGGAACAAGGGAGGGAAGAGGGGGAAAAGAAGGAAGTGAAAAGATAAAAAAGAATAGAAGGAAGAAAATGAAACAAAGCTTTTGTAAATAAGGAGGGGAAGAGGAGTTTATGGGAGGGAAAGGGATTGGGGCAAAGAAAAAAGAAGAATCAAGATATATTATGCACAGGTACAAACTCCTATAATGAATGTGATCATTATGTATATCTAAAATGTACCAATAAAATTTAAAAAAGAGAGATGAGGCCTTTGTCATGAACCTTGATAATTCACACAGAGTAAATTCTGCCACCCAGATGGCAAAATAGTGTGACTAAATATGGAGAGGTTTGAAAGTACAGGTGCCTTTGGTAATTATGAAATAAGTAGATGCAAGCTCTCTGCACACCTCCCCATGCTTGCTTCCGTGTGAAGGCCTTTCCTATGGAAAGGCAAAGAGATCAAGCCCAAGCAAGAAGCAAAGACCCAGCATACCCAACGACAAGACAGGCGCTAAGGGTAACAAGATGGAAAGGTGACCACCAGCAAGTATGACGATGCCCTGATGTGCCTGATGCTGTGCTCTGGCATTTGCAAGTTTATGTTCTCTTCTGATCATGTGTTTCATCATATTTGTTTGCTGCCCATTCCCTCACCCAGACCTCTACCCATTAAGATTTTAATCTGTCTTTGTATCACTGAGTTACTCATTCTGGCCTTATTTGACCCTAATTCTGTGTGTACAGCAAGGCCATGCTAACATGTGCCGTGAGCTCATAAGGTTGTTTTGTTTTTTGGTTTTTGTTTTTTCTTAGCATGGGGAGAGGTTATAAGACTTGGGAAAGGATGCTCTTCCTGAAGCTTTTGCTCTACAGCTCTGACATATTTACTCTCTCATTGCCATCAGATGGATTCTTGGAGAAACCAGTGGCTCCAGATCTGTGTCAGGCCACAGGCAGGAGGAAGGCAGAAGAGGGTGGTGCATGGAAAAGTCCTAGGGTTGAGGTAGGGCTGGTGAGCAACACCACTGGTCCTATTGAAATACCATCCACCTTGTCACTGAGTGGCAGGGGCTACCGATTTGCACTACATGATTAGTACAGGAAAGCAAATTAAATGGTCATTAAAGGAAGACAATCAATGGGTACCTGGTGGTAGGCACTGAGAGGATCTGTCAGTCTCCTCTATTAATTGAAGCAGTGCCTTTGTGGGGCCCTTTCTGTATATGCGTGCTTTGTAATATCAAAAGCCCAGTCTCTTAGCACATGACCTATCACTATTATTGGCAATAATGCAATAATAATAACAGTAATAACAATAAATATTTTCTACAGAATAGTAAATTTGGGGGGCGTATTTTATTATTATTAGCAATGTATCTTATTCTGGGCATTAAGTACTATTTTATGAGTACTATTGTTTTTTTCATTTAGGCAAAAAGATGTTTGTAAAGGGACTTTTTCCCTCTCAGCACCACTACTATAAAGCTTTTTTTTTTTTTTTTAATAGTAGAAGCATGTCAGACTTAAAGGAGGCTGATATGTGTCATCTCTGGCATATTGCATTCTCAAATAATGAGCCATGTAGCTGTAATGGTTGCTCAGTGGCATCTGAGCACAAATACTGAGTTTTCTTTCATTTATGGCATCCAGCCATAAGCTAGGCAAGGGCTGGCTGTATTACGCCGAGGGTTCCACAATACGAGAACACCAAGTAAGATACTGGCCTGGTCCTTTATGGCTCCTTCAAACTGTGAAAATCAATAATTCTGTTTGATGGTGCCACATGACAAATGCAAAAAGGAGGCAGAGAGAGCTGTACTACTTTTGGAAAAATTTCACTGCTGGATTCATGTTTCAAATAATCAAGGGAATGTCTTTTAGTGAGCTTCCTACCCTTGGCCATTGTGGGAAATGTCAGGAAGACTATTCTAATCAAAGCCAGTATTGGGTTAAGGATGAAAGTTTCTTTTCCTGCTGTTTAAGATGGTCAGTGAACATCTCAGAAGGGACACAGACCCCAGGTAGGCTTAGTGGTCAATGGAAAGAAACACTGGTGGCTGAAATCCAGAGTAGGCTGAAAACTTGTAGGCAGGGGGATTTGTGTGGGTATGTGTAGATGTTTTCCTCTCTCTCCCCCACTCCTTCCCTCTCTCAGTACACACATGCATACACAGATTTGTAACACTTATACACTGACCCACTTCAATTCCCTCTGCTCTTTTCTTCTCATTTGTCTCCAAGGGATAGTTTCTTTAACTGGTGAACCCTGTCCTTTCTTTGCGTTTTGCCAATGGGAAAAAGATGTCTGCTAGGAAAATTCTTTCAACATTACTTTGTATGTGAATCACTGGGGAACGTATTAAAGTGCAGATCCAAATTCTGTGCATCTGGGGTGGGAATGACATGCATTTATAACCAGTTCTTAGGTGATGGAGTTGCCACTGCCCTGTGGAACATATTGGGAAGAGGAAGGCTACTTGTCTCTTTTACTTTGTCCCCTCTAAAGAAT
The DNA here is from genome assembly GCA_028451465.1 of Erethizon dorsatum. NCBI lineage: Eukaryota > Metazoa > Chordata > Mammalia > Rodentia > Erethizontidae > Erethizon > Erethizon dorsatum. The sequence continues at coordinate 65,293,580 of CM051831.1, forward strand.
GACTAAAGAATGACATCATCTTCTTTCCCTTGTGTCCTCTATGCAATGGTAAGTTAGAAGGGCTAATGCTGGTAACAAATGATTCACAACACAACAGGAAGAGACTATGTGAGTTTGGGCCCCAGCCCCCTTCTTTGGCCTCACAGGTGTGCAAACTTGGGATTATCAAAACAATGCAGAATTTTATCACTCCAGTAACCAAAATTATAGATTAAATTGGCCCAAATCTCTAAAACTTGAGATTCTATAAGCTTGCATACTTGAACAGCCAAGTTGATTGAAGATCTCAGGGAATTTCTCTGTCTTTTGATATTATGAAGCAATCTTCAAAAAAACTTACTAATAACCTAAAGCAAATTTGAAAGTAGATGGTATATCTGCCCTATAGTTTTATTTTTATGTCATCTGACAGTGCTTACTTCTTTGCAGGTGACACAAATAAATTATGAAGAACTGGAGAAATAAAGGTGGCAAATGGGAAGAAAAGTTATGCCACTTAGATTTAAATTGTCACTCTTGAGTTTTGAGATAGAAGGATAAGGGACAGAGCATTACATTCCAGGAATTCAGAGACTCTATTGTTCATAGTGAAAAACTCTGAGGGAGAAAATGTTATGCTCAGAGGAAAAGAAATATGAAAACCTGAAAAAGTTCAGGGAGAGATGGAGTCAATGCTCACTTCTAAAAGGAACAAGAGAAGAAAATAGTTCAAAAGAGGGCACCATGTGCCTTGCTAGAAAGACATCACTCTGGTAACTCACCTGGGTAAAGTTGACCAGGTTAAAGAAGTTAGTTTCTGTAGCAAAGTGTTTTATAGAGGAAATTCTTCTTTAGCAGACTACATTGAAAACAAGAGCTTCATCTGGTTTGTATATTTATTTCTTGATCTCCAGAACCTGGCATGGTGTTTAATACATCATAGATGGTAGATGTTTGTTGATTGTAAGGATAGATAAATGGTTTGTGCCATATAAATTTTTAGCTATGATCAAATTAAGTACTATAAAATTATTATTTGAAAGATTTAATAAGCTGATAGTTATTATTGTCTTAAATATATAAAATAAAGCTGTGGTTATAATAGGATGCAATTTGTCTTGATTTCCTAAGAGTGGAGGTGGGCAGAATTGTTAGAATCAGGTGAAGAAGGTAGGGTTTAAAGAAAAACAGATAATTATCACTGTAATACTTGAGCTTTATTAATGATCACAGCAAAAAATAGAAAGGATTCTTGTGCTACCAAGGAAATAGCAAGTAGGTAATAACTTCTGTGTCTGTACTGCTCCATTTCTGAGGGAGGACGAAAACCTCAGGCTCCCTACTATACATCCCTTCAAAGACTCTAGCATCCCAGAATCCTGTTGCAAGGCTGTGGGATGGAGAAATACCAAGATCATTCTTGGATGTAAAGTGGAAAAGTCAGCTCAGAGGGCACAGATTCTTGCAAGCTCACAGTCTCCTCCATCCTTCTTCCCATCTGGTATGAGATCCAGGCTGCAGCAAAGGCATTGCTGTAGGAAGCTCATCAGCAGGAGCCAGCACGTCCATATTCACTAGGGCCTTTAGTACCTGCTTTGTTTGCAGCCACTCAAAATATACTGCGCTTCCACCTAAACATGCAGCTGGGGTTCTTGTCAATGGCATGGCAGCTCTGAGCAGAATGGGTGTGTGGGGGGGTGACTCTGAGGAGACATTCCAGACTTCCTCCCACAAGGATGCAGGGTTTTTCATAACCAAAATAATCTCTGTAGTATTTCATGTGTTGACTATTTTTCTATGTTTCTGTTTTCCTATAATTCTTTACATCTCATACTAAGAAAACTTCTTGATTATACCTCAGCAAAGTTGGAAAAATAGGAAAACTGTATTTAAAAAAGAAAACTTCTTGAATATCATTTAAATAATATCTCTAAATGCTTTGTTTTCTGATCTGTCCAATTAGTTATGAATAAAGATATTTTTGAGAGAAAAGCCCACACCTTCCTGGCTGCTAACTTCTAGATTCCACATTAGAGGAGCCCAGCAAGTTCGTCAGTATAGTGCCCAATCAAAGCGGAATTCGAGCAAAGTCCCCAAATAAATGTGATCGCTAAAGGGAGCAGGGGTAATTGTCAGCCTCAATGCTCCTGCACAGAGAGAGGCAAGCGTGCTTCACCAGCTCACAAAAACATGAAAATCAAATTACCCAGCTAACAGGCTAGATGTAGTTTGGATTTTTATCCTTCTTTTCCTAATGTGTACCAACAGATGGAAGGGTTAAAGATGTGACTGTTGGATCAGACTGAACATATCCTCTTTGAATCTGGAGTGTTTTTAGCATCATCCATAAAATTTGTTGTTTATTTCATTTTCTTTGTTTGCAGGCTTGGGAAATTAGTCATTTTCTCTGGGAAAATCAGATAGTGGACATAAATCATTGGCACTCTAGGTCATTCATTTTAAACCATCTCAAAGTTCTTTTCACTTCCCAAAGTTCTTATCGTGTACTGACCTGCGAAAAGAATGGATGGCCATGTTCTTCTCGTAGATAGACAGTTACTCTTATAATTTAAAACCTCAGCAGACAAGTAATTATACATCATCTCCCCCTTGGTGTCTTCTAGAAGAGGCTGTGTATCAGATGAGGGAGTGCAGGGTGGGAGCAGGTGCTGTCAGGAGAGCTGCACCCTGCTATGTGCATTTACAAAGGAACCAGTGCTTGTTTTGGAGTTTCACACCACAAGGATCACGTATATGAAGGAAAGGGATAGCTAATATGCCCATTTAGCCTTAACATGACAGTTCTAAAAGAAAATGGCAAAATACATAAAATGATAGGGATACACAGCAACTAATTGGAAAATTAGAGTAATTTAGATCATCATGTTATCTACAAAAGTCACATAAACCCTTCACGCCAATTATTGCTATGCAAGATGTTTAAAGGGTCTGTTTTAAACACTACTAACATCTTTTTTCAGCTGTACAGTTGGACAGTGAGGAAAATCATTCTGTTCTCCTCCATGTTTTCTTTCCTATTTCTCTTTTAGGCAGAGGAAAGGAGATGGGGAGAGGACTTAGAATTAGCTAATATTAGCTCAGTGCTGGGAACATAGCAAGCACATATTAAACTTTTATCATCATCATTATTATTATTTCATTTTGAAAGTTTTAAGCTAGATTATGAATTTCTAATCTTTTCATTATTAAACATCAATTTCCCTCAAAACCCTATGTTTGGGAATATTTTTATAATAACATACTATGTTAATCAAGTAATAATTAAATTATTCTCTGGTTTTTAACTATTCAAAGACATCAAGCTGTCAGAACTTCAGATGTTTGTGATAATGAGTGTTAACATATTGAGTTTATATTCAAATTCAAAGTAAAGAAAAATATTTTAACTAAGTCATATTAAACTATTCTGACATGTTTGGTGATTATGAGCTGATATATAAAATTATTTTTAGAAATAGGTATTCAGAGACCCTTGGCTGGGACAGATTGAATAGACATTTCAGGGACACTAGAAGGTATCTATGAAAGTCTCATCATCTAAATAACACTTGCAATTTAGATTATAACTTCAGAAACTTCATATAATTAATGCAAGGGTGACAGAGACAATATTTTAACCTGCTACTCAGTCAACAAACATTTATTGTGTGTCAAAGCATAGGCAGTAATTTGCATATATTAAAAATAGCACGTTTGAGCTAGGGTGGAAAATTTGTGGGAAAAGATCATTAAGCACTATTTTTCTGAGTAGAAGAGAACCATAAACATAAAATGAGGAGAGAAGGATGGCAAACTTAGTTAATTCGCTTTTCCCCCCACCAGCACTGACCCAGATTCAAGACATACATGGATCAAGTAAAATCAGGAATCTGCTATAAGAATAGGAATTGTTACTTGGGGCTAATTGTGTCAAAGTGAACTTTTTAATATCTATGCATACATGATGTTTAAGAATGGCCTTCATTTACTTTTCTGAACATGAATTACACTCTTCAACATCTCAGTGCACCCAAGGTACAGCTGAGTTCCTCCAGGCTGGTTGACAAACAGAGGCCAACACAGCTGGCGACAGCTGTCCCTGCTCCAAAACCAGAAGGGTCCTGGGGGCAAAGCAGCTCTGCAGTTTTAGGAGTGTGAGCTTGCAGGGAAGCAGTGACACTTCATTCTTAGCCTCAGGGACTGTAGATAGACCAGCAGGACACAGGCATCGCATTTTCACTGTCTCTGCTACCAGGGTCCTCTCCTTTTGTGAGATGTACTTTTAGTTCCCTATCAGTGGAGGAAGGAGCAAGGCTTGAACCCCAACACCTACACAGTGGAGCCATCAGCAGAGTTAGTATACAGATGACTGACCATGAATTGTAAACCAACCTCAAAGTGTGTTCTCAGAAGAGCCAGACCTAGAGATTACTTGCATTTGGGAGAAAATTTTTCCACATGTACATCCGTCAACTCACACTTTTGCAGGTTCTCAAGGACAGCAGAATATTCGTTTTAGTATATACATTTTCTTCTATGTCTTATAATTCTCCATTTCTGTGTCTCCAAGCATTCAGAAAACTTTTCAAAATTCTGTGTGCTGAGAACCTGGAGACATAGCATCAATAGGAACCCAAGCCAGCCGTCATGTCAGCCCTCACCATTGCTTAGGAGGGTCACACTTGCACCCACATTCAGTTAGACCCCTGGGAAGTACTCCAGGGACAAGGTAGTAAACTCTGCTAAAGGGAGCCAGTAGCAGGACAGGCAACAACAGGAGCCTGCAGCAGGACTACCACCTGAAGAGAGGCTGAGCAGAAGTCGACAGGTGAGATGAAGAGAGGTGGCAAAGACAGTGCACATACATAGAGGAGGTATTTGCAGAGCTACAGTAATCCTTCAAGTTTCCACTGTGTGCTCCTTGTGGTGGCATTTGCAGAGGCAAAAGCTGCTAAAGATGTAAAGATTTGTGTAGGAAAGTCTTTGTACACAGTGTTAAACAACTTTGTGTGTATGTTGGGGGGTACTGGGGATCGAACCCAGGGCATTGACTTTGCCTACTCAGCACTTTTATTTTGAGACAGGATCTCCCTAAGTGACCCAGGCTGGGTTAGAATTGTGATTCTCTTGCCTCAGCCTCCCAGAATGCTGGAAATACTGACCACATCCAGTCAACAATTTGTATTTTATCCAGATGATAAAGAGGGGATGGTTCCTCCAAATTCTTATGCTGAAGATCTAACTTCCAGTATCTCAGAATGTGGATATATTTGCAGAGAGGGACTTTTCAGAAGTGACTAAATTAAAATGAGATCCTTGGGGCGGACCCCGATCTAATCTGACCAGTTCTCATGGACAGCAGTAAAAATGGAAACACACAGAGACATCATATTGAGTGCTTGTTCAGGGGAAAGACCATGTGAGCCCACAATAAGCAGAGCCCATCTGCAAGCCAAGACGAAGGGCTGCAGAAGAAACTAGGCATTGACCTTGGAATTTTAGTCCCCAGAGCTGTGAGAAAATCCTCAAAAGAGGATTTAAGTAGAGGTCTGGTATGTTTGAACAGGGCCTTTGTAAACTAGGAATGTTCTCATTGCACAATGTTAATCATCTCGATCTGAGATGGTTCGTTTTTTGTTTCGTTTCATTTTGTTTTGTTTTAGACTGTCTTTTGGACCTTAAAAAACACAGTTACAAAAGAAAACTACTTTGGTATTTTAACAAAGAAATAAAAAATGATCTAGAAGGTGAATCTGTCAGTGCCATATTTATCCAGTATGACCTGCATCCTTCCCAAGGTACGGAGGGATGTGATTTTCCTCTAGCAGAAGGAATAGAACTATCATGTTTATAATAAATAGAAATCATTTTACCTTTTACATATTTTCATAATTTCCCCTGCTGCTTCAGCTAATTAATTATCAATGCTATTTGTGTTTAGACAAGAGGGTTTGTCTCCTTCACAGCCCATCTGCTTCTTGGTAACCTTGCTGTGAAGTCATTGCAAGGCAGAGTTGCTGATAAAGCTGTCATCGCCATGGCAACCTGCTGCTATGTCACAAATGCAGGAGTGTTACCTCACTGAAGTTGAAAGGAGAAATCAAGCTGCTGTCTGTTGTGTGAGGTGATAATCGTCTTTAATCAGACACATGGTTTGTGCATCTTTTTCCAGAAATACAGGATAGAAGGATCCTTCTTGAAAAACATTACTGCAATAACCTTGCTGCTAATTACAAAATATAAAATGAACAACTTCATATTAGAAGAGCAATAGAAATATGTAGTTACATTTGAGTGAAATGTTCTTCATAAATAGGATATTGGTCCAGAGTTTTTTGATATATAAAAAAATAATAATTTAGTCCTTGATTCAGTTGTTTTTGTGCTTATTACTATTAGCTGCTTACAACTAGTGATGGACATTCAGTAATCACAACCTCCCAGATCCAACAACCCATGAAGTAGAGACCATTGTCCCCATTGTACAGATGATGCGGCTGAGACTTAGTGAGGTAGAGCTACTCACACAGCTGGACTGGCAGAGCCAAGTGCTGAGCCCAGATCAGTGCCTGAAAAGCCAGGTTTTTTTCTGCTCTGCACTATCACACCCACCTGTCCTGTCTACCTTGCGATGTAAACATGGATGTATTTTCTTGTTATTAAGAACAGAGCATCTAGAATTAGAAGTTGGTGTCATAAAGTTCTGCCAGTTTTTAAGCATTGATGAGATTTTAGTAATAAAAGAGTTGTGGGATGCCAGAATGGTTTTTATCCGACTTCATTTATTTTATAAATGATTAAACTTGGTCTCAGTGAAGAATTTACCCAAGGCAACTCAAGGACGGATTGCTCCTTTTTTGTTTACAGTAACAGCCGTAAGCTTTAATGCTGAAAGTGTTTGTGTTTATCCCAGCTTCTCCAGAGTTTGAAAATAGCAGTAGTAGAATCACATGTCACCTTAGTAGGCCCTCCATCAGAACTTCTGAGAGCAAGCCACCCCAAATATGCAACAGGCTACCCCAAATATGCAACTGGCCACCCCAAAAATGCATATAATCTTTATATGCTTACTCTGCTCAAGCAACTTACTGTGCAATGCAAATCCCCCATCCTTCTCTTCTAACCAGGTAACCTCTTGAAATTCCATTCTAGTTAGACATTCTCAAGTTGCCAATATAAGGAATAAACAAAAAAACAAACTAACAATAACGGAAGCAGAGAAGTATACTGTAGATGTGATTTTAACACAAATCTTGTGTTTCTGTTGGCTTCCTTGACATGGTAACTGAGAATCAATCATAGTTCATAAAATATTAGCTTTAACTTTTTCATAATGAAAGTAATGCTTCATCTATTTTGCTAAATGGGGCTGAACATAGTTAAATTAAGCATGGGCCTAATTCAGTGATTTTTCTTTTCTTGGTCTAAACAGGTTAATTTCTTTAGCATCCAACTAATGATATTCTTTGTTACCCTGAAAACACTCTCTGAATGTTTTGCTATACATCTACCAGCAAAGCTGACTCATCTCCTGGTCTGATGTTTACCAAGCTTGAGGAAGTAAGGAGCTTCTTCCCTGCTGATTGCCTCTATTTGTACAGCAGCCCAGATTGGGAAGGGGAATTATGACACTGTAGCCACAGAGTGTCTCTCCTAGAGAAATAGCTAAACACACTGAGTGGGAAGGTGAATTCTGAAATCGAACCATAAGAACTGCTACCATAAGTTCTAATCAGCCTGTTATTTTCTTCCTTGGATGGTTGGTTAACTAGTTACTCAGTTGTAGGATGCAGGCAGCAAATACTGCAACAACCTGGAGGTTCTGCATCTCTCCAGCTGACAGAGAGCTAAGGCAACATTTATTGGGCACTTGGTGTGTGTACCTACACTAGACAGAGGGAAGAGAGAGGCAAAAGTGGTGCCTGCTTCACAGTAGCATTGTTTACAATGTTATGGAAGATAGGCAGAACCAACAGACATGTAATAGCACACAGGCAATGTGGAATCAAGATCATGCCATTTGAGCTGTTTCAGAGTTAATGTATATAAATGTTAGGTGTAGGAATACAAGAGCTCAAACAAACCCCACCTTAGGTGGTGATTTTCAAATGCATGATTAAAAAGTAAGAATATAAGATTTACCTTTTCCAATACGTTCACTATGCTCCAGGCACCGTGGTAGACACCATAAATTCTTCATATCATTCTATCCTTTCAACAACCCTAGGACATGGGCTTTATGGTGTTTGTTTGTTTGTTTTGTACCAGGAACTGAACTCAGAACCTCACGCTTGCCAGGCAGGTGCTGTGCCACTGAGCGATATCCCTGGCCCCTATGGTACACTCTATAGAAGAAAGGAATATGGTACATTTCATAGTTGGAAGGGTTAAGTAACTTGTTTGAATTAGTAGGCAGAAACCGGCACATTTCAGAACTTGTGTATTTCATTCTTTTTTTTTTTTTTTTTTTTTTTTTTTGTGGGTACCGGGGGCCGACCTCAGGACCTCACGCGCCAGCAGGCACCTGTGCTGCTGAGTGATATCACCGGCCCTTTTTTCGTATGTGGGTTCCGGGAGTTGAACTCAGGCCCTCGCGCTTGCCAGGCAGGCGCTTAAGCCACTGAGCCATCTCACCGGCCCCGAGAACTTGTGTATTTTAGAACTTAGGAGTTTATACAAATTTATGCTGCCTGGGAAAATCATGTAGGAAAATGGCATAGACACAGCACAGAGATGATAAACAGCAACAGCCTGGCAGGGACAGATCAAATCTCCTTATCCCATTCTCCTCATTTGAAGTGACCTAGGGCATTGCAGAATAGACTGACTTCCCTGTGACTTTACTCATAATCTCTTCAATCCCTTCAAATTCAAACATGGCTTTTTTGTTCTTGTAAAATTCAACAAAAATATGCCAGTACATGTTGCTCGAAAGTACTTTCCCTCTTGGAATCTTCTACCTTTGAACACAATTGACTTTTAGGAATTAACTGAGCTGCACAAACTGACTCAACAGGATTAATACATTGATAGAATTGGTAGATTTTATTTGCTTTTTCTCCATTTACCTGAGTACTTACATCTCTATTTATAGGCTTCTGGTTAGATATCTTTGCCATTATATAATACTGGTATTGATCTGTAATATTTATGTTTTTTGATATAAATAATTCATTCAACTTACTTGCTTGTCTTGGGTTCTTAGTTGTCCCTGAGAACATGAAAGGAGGTGAATATTTGGGGAAGATAAGAGACTGCAACAAGGTGTCCTTGAAACTAAGGAAGTTAGATTTGATAGGTGGGTATGGAAATCAGGGGCTGACCTTAAGTTATATGGGCTGTGAACTGGAGGCAACAGGAGGCTTGAAGTGTCACTTTGATCAGAGTAGCTGTGTGAAATGAGGGAAATGATGTATAGCTGTTAGTTGCCTTTATAACCTCATATGCAATTTATACTTTTAAGAGAAAAAGAAGAAATGAGATAACATTAGAAACAGTTCCATAACTTAATTTGTTTCACATAACAATGTCTCTAGGGTATTAAGCATATTTTATAAATAGACCTCTTCATTCCATTTTGTCCATTCTTTTTATGAATGTAAGTCATTTCCAGAGTTTTCGTTTTGCTGTATGATTTGTTCCATTCTATTTTACTATTACAAGAATTTTATAATGGGGCCGGTGAGATGGCTCAGCAGCTTAAGCGCCTGCCCTGCAAGCGCGAGGGCCCGAGTTCAACTCCCGGAACCCACATACGAAAAAGGGGCCGGTGATATCGCTCAGCGGCACGGGCGCCTCCTGGCGCGCGAGGTCCTGAGGTCGACCCCCTGGTACCCACAAAAAAAAAAAAAAAGAATTTTATAATGACCCTCTTTATAAACATAATTTGCAAAATTGGTGAGTATATATGTAGGACAAGTTTTTAGAAATGTAATTGTTGGGTCAAAGGATATGTAGATTTTACAGATATTCCAAAGAGTACAAAACACATCAATTTAACCTCTAGCCATAGTATTTCTAATGTTTAAATGCATTTCTCTTCACTAATACCAAAGTTTTAAATTTTTCATAATTTGTATCTGTAAAAATGGTCAACTTAAACTAAATTTATTTAATTATGATTGAGTTTGATTTTGTATAGTTTTGTTAATGAGTATTTGTTCTCTTTCGTTTCTGCAAATTGTTTACCCATGTTTTCTCATTTTCTTAATGATCAGTTATGGAATTCTATCCATAAAATTATGTGAGTACTGACTGTATTAATCCTTAGAATGTCAGTGCACTCAAAATGGTTTTCCCAGCCATTATTTCTCTTTTGATTTTCTGTATGATAAATTTGGAGGTGCCAGAGCTTTAAATTTTTATCTAAATTGATTAATTTTTTATACATCCTTGGTTTTAATTATTCACTTCAGGTGTTTAAGGAAAAAAACCCACATATTTTCTTTTGTCTTTATATGACCCATTCCTTTTGCTAATTATATATTTATTAATTCTTGCTCTATTTGAAATGTACTTTCATATAAGATATAAGAAAGAGGTCAGCCATTTTTAAGGGACTAATCAGTTGTTTAACAACATTTTTTCTAGATAATCTACCAAAAATTTACTTTTTATTACATACTACATCACCTGAAATATGTATCTGTACCTATGATTTCCTTTCCACTACTTTTCCAAGAATTTGGGCCAATACAAACTATTTAAAATATTGTGCCTGAATATGTTTTTGTATTTAGTAATGTCAATTTTCCTTCATTATTGTTTTCCATATTTATGCTGAGTTTTCTACATGCTTTATTCCCCTGTAAAACATAGAGCCACATTGGTGCTTTGATTCAGACTGTGCTAATTTTATAAAGAAATACTACCATTAAACTATTGAACCTTTACCATAGACTGAGATATGTATTTCCATGTATTCATTTTTAATTCCACAGGTAACTAGAGGGTCCTTTTAATATATTTCTTTCTTAGCTTTCTCAGCCTCTATAAATTCTGAGAGAAAAATAAGCTGTTCTTCAACCCTGTAACATGTTTCCTTTTCATTGCTCACTTCATTTTTCTAATATCGTTGCTTTATTTTTTCATTTAACCTTGAAAACTTAGAAATTCCACAGCAACTCTGCCATATTCTCAAGACCAGCCTTTAGCCATAGAAGGTTAGTGACACCGTATGTGAATTATAGCTAATATAAATAGTGCAGTACCGCTGCTTCGCACAGCTCTTTCCTGGGTGTACAATCATTACTAGTGCGGGATGGAGTGATTTGGATGAAGTTTACTTAAGGATCACTGTCATTATATATTTATGAATAACAGCAAACACTATTTAGGATAAGTCATTCCCTGAGAATTGACATGCTACATCAGGGACTGGATTATAGAATTCCGAGCCCTGTGTTTATGGCACTAACAATCTGTTTCATAAGCCAGGTTCTGCAAGCTAATGAGCACAGTCACTCACCATTCTTTTTTCATTTTAATAAAAATTTCAAAGGGGGGAAAGAGTAATAAGAGAAAATAGATGATGGATGTAGTATTTAGGCTACATGTAAACCAATCAAATCCATTTAACCTTCTTTGGAGGAGTAACAGAAATAAACATTGCACCTCTCATAGCGTCAGCAAAACATTGCTGGAGAATTCTCCTTTGTATTCTAATTCCTTTTGTCCCAAAGAGAAAGATATATATCTTTATATAGAGTAATGAATTTCTCATGAGTTTTTTCAATTTTTGTTATTTTGGGTGGTGTTTTAATGGGGATAATAATCATTGCAGGGTTCTAAAATGATTCAAATTATTGTCTGAGTCTTTTTTTCGTTACCATATAATTTATTTTATCACGGAACAGTTCCACCTAGAGTGGGAGCTATCTGATTTTGTGGAACATGTAAAAGACTAAACTCTTGTCCTAGATAAGTCTGTACAGTTTTATAGGTGTTAGATGCTGACAATAAATCTGGCCCATTGCCCGTGTTACTCCTCCTCAATCTTCACTCCTTTCCCTAGACTTTATCCTGTATGGGCAAATCCAGTATTGCCAACCTTGGCCACTCCCCAATAATTTTGGGGTTTCCAGTCCCCTCTGTAGAGCATATTGGCAATTAACCCTCAGTCTTACCAAAGAACTGCTCCCAGAGAGCAGGCAGCTATGTTGTCTCTCACACATAGAGCTGCAAGACTCCTTTCTGAGAATCCTGTGGGACCTGCGAATGTCCTTCTGATATCTTGGTCCATTTCAGTAACATAAATAATGTAGAAGTAAACAAGAAAATAAGAGCTTTCTATTGTCCCCCTGGGTAATGTTCCAGCTAGTCCCATGACATGATCTCAGAAATGATACCTTCAAGGAAAATTATCTGTCCAGTGCAGAATCCAGAATAACAATAAAGCTACCACACCACTGTTAAGTCTCCATATAGTCTTTTTTTGTTGTTGTTGTGGGTGCCAGGGGTCAACCTCAGGATCTCGCGTGCCAGCAGGCGTCCGTGCCGCTGAGCGATATCACCAGCCCTTTTTTCGTATGTGGGTACCGGGAGTCGAACTCAGGACCTCATGCTTGCCAGGCAGGCGCTTATGCTGCTGAGCTATCTCACCGGTCCATATAGTCTTACTCTACACAAATTTGGCATACTTTGTTCCTTTCTCAAGTGAAAACTTACTGCTTAGTAAATGTCATAATGTTGGTATGGTCCCATCTGTAATTTTCCTTTGCTATAGAATAAAGATGGAACTTCTTAACTAGGACACAAAGGGCCTTGCATATTTAGGACCAAACCAATGTCTCCAGTTTCATCTCCTGTCAGGCTTTTCTTTACTCTCTGAGGTTGCCTTCTTTAGTTCCATGTACTCAAGTTCTTTGCTGCATCACAGGGCATTTGAATGTGCTGCACCCTCTCTCTAGATTCTTTCTTTTGTTCTTTTTGCACTTTAGGACATCTTTTAGATCTTATGTTAAGCATTCAGTTCTTGGAAAGATTCTTTTGCCTTGTCTGAACAGGTCAAATAATATTTATAGACTTTGATGACACCATATACTCATTTTTGGTAACACCACTTTTTCATTTTCAGGTTTCTTTATGTGATTTGATCAATATATACTTCTCTCACTGGACTCAAACAATTTGAGAATAGAATCCCTTCCTATATTATTTGCAGTTATATAGTCTCTGACATATATAGCAAGCACCAAAAAAAGTTTTGAATGAATTAATCTTGACTTTAACTCACGTGTTCATTGCCAGCAAAAATGTCTAGGATATTTTGGAGAACAAAATGTTCTTGCAGAATGGCTTCACACTGGCTTGCCTACAACAGAATTTTGGATCAGGGTATTTTTTGCTGCCCTTAAAGTACAATGTCACCTAAGCAGAAGGACAGGTGCTAACATCAGGTTGGACCCTGGATGAAGAGAAGCACGATAATCTAATGGTTGCCAAGATCACACTTCAAAACCATGTAGGAAAGAGTGACATGGTGAAACTACCAAAGAACCATAGAATGTTCAAGTATAAAGAACTCTATCATGTAAGAATAATCTTCCTGGGCCAGTGAGATAGCTCAGTGGCATAAGCACCTGCCCAGCAAGCGCGAGGTCCTGAGTTCGACTCCCACAACCCACATAAAGGAAAAAAAGGCCGGTGATATTGCTCAGCGGCACAAGCGCTTCCTGGTGTGCAAGGTCCTGAGGTCGACTCCCGGTACCCACATAAAAAAAAAAAAAAAAGAATAATTTTCCTTTCTGTAAAAAAACAAAAAAGCAAAATCTTAGCAGTGAAAAACTGAGGCAAGAATCTAACATTCCTTATATGCAAAGCACAAGTTCTTTGCCAAACCATTCTGCTTCTGCAAAATAACAGCACTGAAATACTTGGACTTTAAAAAAGAAATTGCAAAAAAAGTTAGTGGAGTTTATATACTGTAAAAAGATGATCTGCAGCCTTCTTTACTTGCCATATAAATATACACACAAAGACTGAATACTATCTCTGAAACATATTACGTGGAGAATGGCCGCATGGCAACCGCCCAAAAAAGCTTTCACTGTTTCTGAGGTATTTGTTTGGGTACATTAAAACTATTTTTTTTTTAAATGTAAAAGGCAGTCCCTCTCCCTGCTGCTACTAAATGAAAGATGGTAAATGACAGGGAATTATAGATCAGGACCTGTTCCAGAAGTCACCCAGTAATCTCATCAGGGATCTCCTGGGCCTTGGGGAAAATTTCGCTTTTGTAGCAGTCCAATTTCAGGGAGTTAATTTATGTCAAGATTTTCAGCATATATTTCTAAATAGAATTCCTCCATCCACAGCAATTTGATGTCCAAGATTCTAGAACTGAGTTCTTTCTGTATTAAAACCAAACAGCTTAACATTAAATTAGTAATGAAGTCTCTTTCAGGCCACCACCAATAATAAGTACACACATGTAAATAATTAAGAGAGATAGAGAAGAAATCAGTCGCTCAACATTTATAAGAGTAAGATGACACCCGAAAGAGTGATCGTGTGGAAAAAAATAATTTGGATAATTTTGTTTAAACATACACACGTGCACAATCAGGACTTTGAAAAAGATTACAGGGAAATGGAACAGCATAATTCTGGTAGATGTTAATTGTATCCCTTTATTCTTCAAATTTATTTTGTATGAATTATGTTTTTTTATCAAAAATTGCCTTTTACAATATGTCATTCATCATGACAAAGTAACTTAGAAAACTAAAATCTCCTTCCCATATCTGCCTTTCAGTTGTAAATCTAGTAATCCAGGTTTGGCCTTTTTTTTTCTCTGCCAATTCCCAAATCAACAAAAACAGTTTTAGAAAATTATAACGAGGATTATGCCTAAAGAAAGCATTCGAATGCAAGCCATGTTCATCATAAATAACTTAAATGTGAAATTGTCAAGTTAATGAAGCTCAAGCCCCCCATTTTTGTGGGCCTTTTCCAAGTCTCAGAAAGGACATTAGTAACGTTACACTCCCAGTATCATATTCATTTTCTTAAAAAGCTCATTTTTCTAGTGTACTAATGTTATACTGCCAAACTTTAGTCCTGATTCTGAGTAAATCAAGAGGAAAAAATTGTAGGAATCTTTATCTGATCTTTTCTTTTGGCCATTAACTTGGTCCTCAGTGAATGAATGTCCCCTGCCTCATGCTTGTGACACTTTCAAGCGTAGTCTCCTAAGCAAGTGTGTGTCTGGGTGTGTTCTCATCTGTTAAGCATTGTCCATATGGGGGACAATCAGTGAGGGACTGATCTGTCATTAGTTGATTTAGCCCTACAAATAAATGTTTTTTGGACCTCTTCTCATTTCCCCACACTATTCAAGTGTCCATTTTTCCAGCAGCTAAATTTATGGCTTCTTGCCTGTGTTTACCTGGAGTACCCTGTTCTACTTCTGAATCCATAGCTCTTATCTTGCTACACCAATCTGATCAATCTACCAAAGCCGCCCTCGATGGTATAGTCCTAAGGGCAACATGTCAGTATTAAACGAAGTCAGTAATCTCTCTAACCTCGCATTTCATAATGGCTTTCCACGAGACCAAATGAAAAAAATCAATTCCTGACTCCTTACTGGGAGGTCCTCTTTTATCTTTGTCATTCCCTTTCTATTTCTTTTGTCAAAACTCAAAGGGCCAGAAGGGTAACAGTGGACCAAGAGAAGTTCCCTATCACATTGAATTTCTGGCTCTGTCTTGGGTCAACTTCAAAGGTGCCATATCTCTAGGGGTACATGAAAAGAATTCTTCATTAAAAAAACACAACACTTTACAAAGGCAGCTGTGAGTGGAGGTGGCAAGTGTCCCCTGGAAGAGTCTCAAAAGATTGATTCTTGAAATGAACTTGACACTGAAAGATGAAAATGGAGCTAGTGAGACACTTTTTGCCAGGGAGATGCCATTGGCTTGGCAAAGCTTCTGATGAAAGGTCACATTTAGAGAAGTTTCTGTCTGTGACTGGAAAGACAAAATGGCTTATATGACAGCATGGCCAATGAGAGCCACTCTCCCAAGGGAGTCAGACTTCTCTCTCCAGGGAGTTAAAAAGAAAGAGGACAAATCTTTTGAATATGTTCCTCTTTTCTATTGTTAGTGTTCTTCCTTGAGTTGAAGAAAGGACTTGAACTTCTTTATTATTTTAAATATTACTTTACCTGCCTGCCAGATATAGTCACTCCGCAATAATAGTTTAACCTCAAAGAATCTAAGAGCAAACCTATTCTCTAATAACAGTAAGTATTAGTTCTTAAATATCCACTATGTGCTTCTGGACTGGTTTCATTGGAGATTTTATACAAGTACATGTCTTTATGATCTCATTTACTCTAGTTGAAGAAACTGAGGCTTTTCCCATTTCTAGCTGAAGAAACTGAGGCTTAGGGAAGTTATACAATTTGTATAAGATCAATTTATTTTTTTTTATTTATTTTTTTTTTGTGGGTACCGGGGGGTCGACCTCAGGACCTCGCGCACCAGCAGGCGCCCGTGCCGCTGAGCGATATCACCGGCCCCTTTTTCGTATGTGGGATCCGGGAGTCGAACTCGGGCCCTCGCGCTTGCTGGGCAGGCGCTTAAGCCGCTGAGCCATCTCACCGGCCCTGTATAAGATCAATTTAATAAACATGTTCCACAATGTTTCAATTTGTCCTCTTTGTTGTCAGGTGAACACTTTCAGCCAATAGAGTATGACTGATGGTGCAGGTTAATGTTGGTCCTATTATGCCCATACTGCATTTTCATAAACCAGTTAATAGGAAAAAAGCTAACAACCATGCAAGACCTATGAGAGTCTCAGGCTGGGGGAATCAGACCCTGAGAGCTTGGTGCCAGCTCTGCCACATGAAGAGATTGGGTTTCACACTTAGAGCATTCATATATGAAGATTAAATCTGCTTCTCATTGCAACTCAGATCTACCTTTGCTATTGGAAAATTGTGGTTACTATAATTGCTAATGCCAGTAATTTATACTGTATCTGAAAGAAAAGGAGAAGGAAAGAGAGAGGGGATATTGTATCTAGATTCAAAATCAGATTGGACTCTTGCAGATATTGACCTGAAGGTGTTGTAGCAGTTAGTGACAATAAATAAGAATGTGTAGGGACAAGTTCAAGCTTATTAGTTTTCATTGTACATGCTGCAGTGAATTGGGGAAAGATGGCTGTGAAGAAATTGTGCCTAGCTCAGTAGTTTCCCAGAAGGTAAAATATTCAAAAACTTCCAGATTCTCAGTTGTTCCCTGAGTTGTATCTAATGAATATTGCATTGTGAAATCCTTGGGCTAAGCAGATGAAAAATTGTGGGTTAGACGTTAGAAGTGGATTCAGAATTTGCTTTCAATACTCACTGCATGGCTTGTTTTCTTTTCTTTGTGTGTCTGCGTGTGCATGTGTGTGTGTGTGTGTGTGTGTATAGTAGTAGTAGGAGGAGGAGTGATGGAACCCAGGACCTCATGCATGTTAGACAAGCATTGTACCACTGAGCTACATCTGCATCCCCTCATTGTATAGCTCTTAATCTGTTGCAAATTCTGTTTGAGGGTGAAGGACAATAGTGTAACAGCAGCTTCCTAACATATTGGAATATTTGTTTTTGTATGCATTTTCTCCTTCAAATTCATTTCTATCACAAATTCCCTAAAATGAAGTAAATAATTTACACTGTTAGTATAGCAGCAACAGCAGGCCTGCGCGGGCTGGTTCTCAATTTATGTCTAACATGAATGGCATCTATCACAGTGAAGGATGTGTACAGCAGAACGTGTGGCTATATGTGTACACGACAGACTGTGGCTTTGTGCCATAGCTACAGTTAGCACAACACAGGTCCATGTTTGGCAACTTCATGAAATCACTGAAAAGAATGTACTCAGTATAACCTGGTACACACACACACACACGCGTGCACACACACACACACGCACACCTCACAGAGACACAGAAAAGACCGATGCTAGTGGCTTTTTCTCAGTCTCTGTCATCTCCAGAGAAGAAGTCACCTATTGACTTGGGGGACCGCAAGGAGGGACAGACATTCTGTTACATAACTGGGGAAGAAATGGGAAGATCTAGCTAATTCTTATACACTTTCTAAAAGTCTTTCTGTTTCAGCTCAAATTTTACCTCTGTTCCAATGGCTGTAGATACTGGAGTTCTTAAAGAATAAACTGTTTCTACAGAGCAAATGCAATGTCTCTTACCTTTTCACCCTTTTACATTAGAATTCGGCTTTTTCAAACTCTATGTCACATACTACAATTTTCAAAGTTTTGTTGTATTCATTACTTCTTTATTTCTTTTTTAAGCTTTATGCCTTTAAATTTCTTATTTTTTTTCACTTTTGTCAGTTTACTGAGGTTTTGGAAAGAAGCAGACGTAAACTTGTATTCAGCCTCCCATCTTTAACTAGAAATGTGTTTTAGTCTTTCGTGTGTATCTCCTGAATCTCAGGTTTCCTTGGGAGCCCTGGTATTGTACTATGATTTGGATCTTCCTGAATTTAGTGATGTAAGGGAAAGATAGTTTAGATGAACTTTTAAAAATTGGGCCGGTGAGATGGCTCAGCGGCATAAGCGCCTGCCTGGCAAATGCGAGGGCCCGAGTTCGACTCCCCGAACCCACACATGAAAAAAGAGCCAGTGATATCGCTCAGCGGCACAGGTGCCTGCTGGCGTTGGAGGTCCTGAGGTCGACCCCCGGTACCCACAAAAAAAAAAAATATATATATATATATAATCCCTAACTGGCTAGATATGAACAGACACTAAGAAGCTGGAGGCGAGTTAGGTCTCCCCAAAAGACCAGGATTTCAGAAGCTAGGCCTGCAACTAGGAATTGTCTTTATTTTCAAATCTATCTTTACCCATTGTTATTCAACTAGAATGCAATAGATCATTTTTACCATGATTACTGTCATCTAATTTGCTTCCTGCAGCCTCAACTGAGAGGAGAAAGTGTGGATTCCACTTCTTTGACTCTGTGGATATTTTGACTCCATAGTATACCTGGATACTTGGCTAGTTACAAAAGAAACACGTGTTGGTATAGTCGGGAAGTGTAACAACTGACCCAGAAAAAAATTAGGCTTGTAGAAATAATGCAATACAAAATTGCACATAGTAAAATTTGTTATAGTTGAAAACTGACTCAAGAATAATATCTCATGAGAACACCAAGAACTGTAAATTTGACCCAAAGAAAATTAGATGTAGCAGAAACAACGGGAACAAAATATAACTGAAAGCAGCTAATATTCCACACAATAACGTCTTTATTGACTAAAAAATTGATGAGAAAATAAAATATTCTTGATAAAAATCTCTATCTGCAAAATGACCCCCAAAGTTTAATTTGGTGGAATTAATAGATACACAAACAAACATAAAAAACCCTACATGTAAAAGGCAGAAGGTATACTTGATGAAATTCAGTAGGAGTAAAAGACCTTGTCTTTCAATTATGCATTGTACAATTTACACAGAGAAAGCACTGATTGCAATAAAGACAATTTTAGCAGTGTGAAAATGAAAATTTTAAAATGGAAATAGTTTAAAAGTATTATATAGGCAATTGATCAAAGAATAAAATTACCAATAGAGTTTTGTTCAGAAGACACTATCTACAAAAAAGTCAACAATGCTGATAAAATTTTTGATTAAAATATTTGTCTTTGCAACAAAGTCCTAAAACATCTTTGATGCATAAATTTCATTTGTCCTTAGCACATTCTTAAGCTAGTATTGAATCATGCTCATGACAATTTTTTTCTATTAAAAACTGAAATATGAAGTCACAGGTAGAAAACCAAGAGTATGTAGACTAATGCAATGCATAAAATTCAAAATAAGCTAAAAGTTGTGTCAAATTGAACTAAGACGTTGGTACCCTCAGCTCTCAGATCCTGTTTTGGGAGAGACATAGCTGGGATAGTACTTAGAATGTAATAGGAATTTGAAGCATATTTGTTGAATTTATGCTCACCCATTGAGCACTTCATTTTTACAGCAAAGATCATTGAAATGCAATCCCAGTACACAGAGTATACCTGTATGCAAAAGCAAGTGTATAAACAAATTACATGCCGAATAACACTTACTTGAAATGTGTCACTTTGTATTATACTCATTGTTTTGTCCTTCCATTCACATGAATCTTTGAAGGTTCATTCTTTTGTGAAACCTCTTTGATCTTGCAATAAATATGTATATTTTAAGAATATCTGATAGAAAGAAGAGAAGGTATCCCCAGTGTATATTTATAAAAGATTTGTAAAAAAAAAAAAGTGTGTGTAAAAAATGTTTGTCAGAATGTTTGTACTGTGTTATTGGAAGAAAGAAAAAAAACTGCAATAATTTTAGTCAATCCACAGTTCAAGAAAAATACAGTATATAATAATTGAATTAAAAGACCTCATTCTTTTCCTGATAGAAATAGTTATAAGAAAATAGAATTTAGAATTTAAAAGGGCAACTAAAAATCACAGTGTAATTATCTTGTATTGAAATAAAGAAATTGAGACCCAAATAGGTCAAATGGTTTACCCAAGGCCAGGAAGCTAATGAATAGTTGTCTATTTTTAGGACAAACGTTACACATGTAAAACATTTTTTGGTTAAGATCAATAAAATAACTCACCTCCATTACCAAAAACGATACAAAAAGTAGAACTAGTGAGTTGTTTCAGGAGCACAGTGAGTTTGGGAGATCTAGGAAAGCAAGTAATTAAATTCAGTGAGCATCCAGTATATGCTGGGCGCTGTGCTAGATTATTCACTGCAGCTTCATGCTGACTTTTGCCCGAATGAATCTATGCGAATATGATGAGGAAATTGTAGAAGCTTCTTGACTGATTGACACACACTACTTCTCTAAACCACAAATCTGCCTTCCAAATTCGGGGAAAGAGACTCATTCTCTGACAAAAGCAGTAGTCACACCAACAAATTGTTTCATTTTGAAAAAAAGTACATTTTTCTAGGCACATTGGTTGTAGCTTATATTCCAGGGAACTCACTAAAAATCATGGGAAACACTATAGCAGGCATTAATGAGATACAATAACAATGAGAACAATGGCAGTTATTTACTAATTTAATTTAGTTAATTTGCAGTTTTGTTAATTTCTAAACAGCTCTCATTTTCCTTTTAACATCAGTTCTGCTTGTTAACATTTAGAAAATTTTTCCATGAGCATTTCTCTGGTACTCTCAATCAGGAAAATGTCTACCTTTTCTAAACAAACGTCCACCTTCTGCAAACATTGCTTTTTTTATTTTTAGTACTATTACCTTTCAGCATTCTTGACAAAAAATTCAAAATTTCCCATTAATGCTTTCAATTTTTGATAAGGTGGCATCATCACTTCTATATGACCCAGCAGATTTCTGAGTGGCATATTTCAGAAATTCCTTTATCTAAGCTCATTAGCAAAATGTTTAATTCCCATAATTATTGCAGTTGCTCTTTCCTCTGCATTTAACAGTCTTCCACTATCACACCCTCCAAATGAAAAGATCAATATTTAGAAGCATTGCCACTGGGCTGGCCACTAAGTAACCCGTGGTCCGGTGCATTCGTAACTGCTCGGGTAAGTCCTGGCTTTCTGGGCTACCACTTCACCTGTTCACTTGGATGCCATCTGACTTATGTATGTGTGACCACGCTTCTGCTCTGCACAAGCCTGACGTGCCCTACTGCTGCGCCACCATAGGATGATTCTGTCCCTCAGCCCCTCTGCCCAACCTGCCTGGCCTGCTTTGGTCATTTGTGTCCTCCAGTGTGAATGGTTTTGAGAACAATGGAGAGAAAAAGGCACATGTGTAGACAGAGAAGTAGGATGCAATGACCAGTCTTTTTAGTAACAACCATGATAAAAGGAAGATGAATATGAGTGCTAGAAGAACTGTTTGTGTGTGAGCAAGAGTCTGCGGTTAATTTCCTCTCACCGAAATAGTCTCCAGCATGAATCAGATCATGGCAGACAGAAGTGCCCTATTCCATGTCAGGGAAATTAGCTAGTTTTTCATTGTGGACAGGAGGGAGGGAAAGGGGGAGGGAGAGAGAGACAGAGTGTGCTTCAGAAACAAAATGGTCACAGGGTCCCAGCTGTTTTATGTACTTTGTTCTTGCCTTTGTGCCATAGGGGTGAGGTAAATTGAAGATATTAACTTCCATGGTTTACTTGTGCGGGAGGACAATGGAAACTAATACGCTTACTTTACTGATATGGAGAGAAGTAAAGAGACTTCAGCCAGTATAATTCCTTGGTAGTGGAGCCCAAACCTGAATCTGAATCAAGTTCTGCAGCAGCCCTGTCCCGGGAGGGAGTGTGGCACTGAACACATTTGGCGTCCTTGATATCTATTAATACTCAATCTGTCATCATACTCAGTACAGTTTCCAACAAGAGATGGCAAGGTCGAGGTCAGAAAAGAGAAGTTAGCAAAGTTATGTTTGTTCAAAAACAAAATTAATGAGAGCACTTAACTGAGTCGCTGAAGCAAGCAATGTTGTCAATTCATGGTATTTTCAAAAATCTTTTGAAAAGTCATGGAAAAAACTCTTTCCAAACTCATTTTTGAGTTTCCCTGCTTGATAAAGTTGACAAGGAGACCTTTAATAGCTGTTATAATTTTCTTGATTGCCAACACCTCAACAGGTTCCTTCCATCCTCCTCTGAAATAGACCATTCTTAAAATGCAGAAGTTCTGTCTTGGAGAGAAGAAAAAGCAGTGTAGGGGACTAGAATGGTACAAAATAATGTTAGCAGATTTGAAGACTGTGAGAGAATTTTACTTTGTAAAGCCACAGGAAAGGAGAGATGCACACCTTAACTAGATAGTTCAAGGAAATCCCAAGGAACATATAGGTGAATATGAGCAATTCATGGTAAGAGCATGCAAAAAGTAGGTAAATAAAAAACTGTCTGTCTTCCACAGGCAAAATGATCAGAAATTCACCACATAAAATCAAAATCGGTGAGATGAAAAATTGTTAAAGGAAATCTCAGCTTCAGCGTCATTGTCTACTGTGCTCTGTTGTATTCTGGGCATGCATTTCAAGGCTCCTTCTGGGTTAAATACACACACACATGCACACACATACACATGCACACACAGAAGACTGATGTTTTATTGTTTCTGATTCAAATAAATATGTACAAAATTGTGCCCCAGCCATATTCACCCAAAAAGTGCACTAAGGAAACTGCTATTGTGAGCACACGGACTCTGAGGATGGAGGACCTGTCAAACTCTGCGTCAGGACCAGCAGAGCGGTCAGGCTGCGAGACCTTAGTATTGAGAACCACAGAATGAGGGCTCAGCGCAGAGGCACTGGTATCTATCAAAGCAAAAGTCTTTTTAAGGCAGCAGCAACAGCACAGTACAAAGGAAGCTTTTATGGAGCTAAGGCTAATCGCAAGCGAGAAAGAAAAGGAGTATGAAGTTCAAATTCTGCTGCCAGTGAATAAGAATGACAGACATCTAAATATTTGACTTTTCAAGGCTCTGAAGAGCTGGGTGGAGCAGAAATTCAGAGTAAACATGAACCACCGTTAACCTTCTCATCTCAACACACGTGTGCCCAGAGCTTGGCAGTGTGATGTGGCTGAGATTGGCTGCTTTCTGCCCTCAGGGCCTGGACTCTGTAATGAGAGCTGGCTGTAGAGGAGCCAGAGAAAGGTGACTTTTTTAGTACTTACTTATCTCTTGACATCTAAAATACAATCCCCTGTGTAACGGTAAAAACAAACTGCACTTGCATTTATATTTTTATTTACATAGGCATTTACATAGTTATCCATCATATTGAGCAGCTACTGGGTGTTAAACGAAGGCCAGCGCAGTGCAGAATAGATAGAAATCTGCATCTGCATCTCAGCTTCTAAAGAACTAGAACACTAGATAGAGTTTATTGTCATGAGAGAATCGGAGACAAAGTGACAAAGAAGATTCATAAATATCAACAGCAGTTCTTGTTTAGGAGAAATCATAGGAGGTTCAATGGGGGGCTTGACGTTGAAATTGAGACCCAAAGTGCGTTTAACATTCTCTAAGAAAATTGTAGCAGCCTCAGGGGCACAGAAAGAGGAGAGCACAACACGGGTATATTGTCTCCAGTTCTGTGAGGCTCTGGTTGTCTAATTAGCTACATACCACCACATATGACCCCCTACACCCCTGCACTATAATAACTTGAGACCACCAAACAAACAACAGTGTGTGACTGGTGATTCAACAAAGAGTACAGGGAAAACAAATGAAATGGTTTGGGAGCACTTTTTTTATTTTATGGAAAAAATGTAAAACAAATTCCATAATAAAATAGTAGGAGATAACAATAGTTAATACATTACATGTTGTTATCTTTAAAGTAGTTGCTCAGACAAGATATGGGCATAAAATTTTCTCCAATCGATATTAGCACAAACCTTCCTTTTTAATGAACTAAAAGGCACTAATAGTATAATACACTTGCATTTTTTTCCCTTTTCCCTATTGTCCTTTCTCTTTTCACATTTCCTAGTTCCTTTTTCCTTTTGAACAATTTCTTTCCATTTCACAATATCTATTGTACATTTTAGACCTTCTTTACTCTTTTAGTTTCTCACAGCAGGGAGACAATATGATGTTTACACAGGAGTCTGATTTATTTCACTTATGAGTATGGTCTCAATTTGCATCCATTTACCTATGAAAGTCTCAAGTTTATCCTTCATTATGGCTGAGTAGTACTCCATTGTACTAAAATACCACATTTTTTTTTTTTTAATCCATTCCTCAGTTGACGGGCATTTGAGTTGTTTTCAAGATTTGGCTGTTACAAATTGTGCTGCTATAAACATAGGTGAATGTATATCGCTGTGGTATGATTTTTTAAAATTCTTCTAGAAAGACAACCAAACAGGGATTAGCTGTGTCTAATGGGACTTCTAATCTTAGATTTTGAGGAATCTCCACACTGATTTCCACAGTGGTTGCACCAGTCCACACCCCCACCAACAGTGGGGAAGTGTTCCTTTTTCACCACAGTCCCTATAGCACTGGTCATTGGTTAATTTCTTGATGATAGCCATTCTCTGTAGGGTGAGATGGAATCTCAGGTTTTTTTTAATTTGCATCTCTTGAATGACCAATGATATTGAACATTTTTTCATATATTTATTTGCCATTTGTATTTCTTCATCTGAGAAGTGTGTATTCATCTCAGATGCCCACTTTTGGGCTGGGTCTTTGAAATTGGGGGGGGTCTGATTTTTTTCAATTCTTTATATGTTCTAGATAGAAGTCATTTGTCTGAGGAACAATTGGCTGAAATTTTTTCCCACTCAGTGGGTTGTCTTTTCACGCTGTTGGTGATTTCTTTTGCTGTGCAAAAGCTTTTTAATGAGATGGGATCCTAGTTGTTGTTTTTTCAAAGTATTTCCTGTGCAGTTTGGGTTTTGTTCATGAACTCTCTGCCTACACCTATGTCTTTAAGATTTCTACCAACTTTCTCTTCCAGTAGATTTAGTGTTTCTGTTTTAGTATTAGATCTTTGATCCATTTTGACTTTAGTTTAATGCGTGGTGATAGACATGGGTCTAGTTTTAGTCTTTGGCATGTAGAGAGCCAGTTTTTCCACCACCATTTATTAAAAAGGCTATATTTCTTCCAGTGAACATGTTTGGCCCCTTCATCAAATATAAGGTGGCTGAGTGTGTTTGTGGTTGTGTCTGCATCTTCTAATCTGTTCCACTGGTCCTCAGGTCTGTTTTATTGGCAGTAGCATGCTGATTTTATCACAGCAGCTTTGTAGAATAATTTCAAGTTGGGGATTGTGATGCCTCCTGCCTTGCCTTTGTAGCCCAGGATTGCCTTTGCTATTCTAGGACTCTTCTGGTTCCAAATGAATTTTAGGAGTGTTTTCTCTGGTTCTGTGAGGTATGTTAATGATGTTTTGATCAGGATTGCATTAAATCTGCATAAAAATTTTGGGAGTGTGGCCATTTTCACTATGTTGGTTCTTCCTATCCATGAGCAAGGGATATCTTTCCATTTTCTGATATCCTCTTTGATCTCCTTTTTCAGAGTACTGTAATTTTTTTTTTTCTTTTCTTTTCTTTTTTGTGGGTACTGGGGGTCGAACTCAGGACCTCACGCACCAGCAGGCACCCGTGCTGCTGAGCGATATCACTGGCCCTTTTTTCATATGTGGGTACTGGGAGTCGAACTCGGGACCTCGCGCTTGCCAGGCAGGCACTTATGCTGCTGAGCTATCTCACCGGCCCTGTAATTTTCAATATATAGATCTTTTACTTCCTTTGTTAAATTGATTCCTAAATTTTTTTTTTTGGATGCTATTTTGAGGGGTGTGATTTCCCAATTTCTCTCTCAGTAAGCTTGTTTTTTGTGTACAGGAAGGCTATTGATTTTTGAGTGTTGACTTTGTGTCCAGCTATGCTACTGAATTTGGTTATTAAATCTAGAAGTGTTTTGGTGGAGCTTTTGGAGTCTTCTATGTAGAGTATCATGTCATCTGGGAATAATGATAATTTAACTTCTTCCTTTCCCATCCTTATTCCTTTTATTTCTCTCTCTTGTCTAATTGCTTTGGCTAGTGTTTCCAGAACTATATTGAACATGAGTAGTGATAGTGGACATCTTTGTCTTGTTCTTGATTTTAGAGTGAAAGCTTTCAGTTTTTGTTCATTTAGTATGATGTTGGCTGTTGGTTTGTCATAGATGGCTTTTATCAGATTGAGGTAAAGACCATCAATTCTGATTTTATGTGGGATTTTTATCATGAATAAGTATTGGACTTTGTCAAAAGCTTTTTCTGTATCTATTGAGATGATTATGTGATTTTTGTCTTTGGCTCTGTTGATATGGTGTATTACATTTATTGATTTATGTATGTTGAACCATCCCTGCATTCCTGGGATGAATTCTACTTGGTCATGGTGCATAATCTTCTTGATGATTTGCTGCATTCTGTTTATTAGTATCTTACTGAGGATTTTTGCATCTATGTTCATTAGGGAGATTGACCTGTAGTTCTCTGTTTTGGTTGGGTCTTTCTCTGGTTTTGGTGTCAGGGTAATATTTGCCTCTGGGAATGAGTTAGGGAGGATTGCTTCCCTTGCAATTTCATGAAAGAGTTTGAGGGGTATTGGCATTAAAACTTGTCTAAATTTCTTGTAGAATGCATCAGTGAATCCATTAGGACCTGTACTTTTCTTTGTCGGTAAGTTACATTTTCAATTTCATTGACTGATATTATGTTATTCAGAATTTTTATATCTTCTTGATTCAGCTTTGGTAATTCATATATACCTAGAAATCTGTCTTTTTCTTCTTTGTTTTCCATCCTATGTGAGTAAAGATTTTTGAAGTAGGTATTGATGATCTTCTGAATTTCCACAGGATCTGTAGTGATTTCATCTGTTTCATTCCTCATTGCATGAACTAAAGTCTTTTCTTTCCCTTTTTTGATAAGATTGGCTAAGGGTTTATCAATTTTATTTATTCTTTCAAAGAACGAACTCTGAGTCATTAATTCTTTGTATTGTTTTCTTAGTCTCAATTGCATTAATTTCTGCTCTGATCTTTCCTCCCTTGTATGGGCTTTGGGCTTGACTTAATCTTCTTTTTCTAGAAGCTTGAGGTGCAACAGTAGGTTGTCTATTTGTGCTTCTTCTGTTTTCCTGATGTGAGAATTCACCGCAATAAATTTTCCTCTTAGTACTGCTTTCATTGTGTCCCACAGGTTCCGGTATGTTGTATCTGCATTTTCATTTAATTGTAGCTATTGTTTAATTTCTTCTTTAATTTCATCTGTGACCCATTGGTTGTTCAGGACGGTGTTATTTAATTTTCTTGTGTTTGTGGAGTTTTTGTGGCTTTTTGGCATTAATTTCCAAAACCATTGCACTATAGTTAGATAATATACATGGCATAATTTAAATTCCTTTGCATTTACTTAAGCATGTTCTGTGGGCTAGTATATGGTCTATTTTAGAAAACATCCCGTGTGCAGCTGAGAAGAATGTGTATTCTGATTTTGTTGGGTGGAACACTCTGTAAATGTCTACAAAGTCCATTTGTTCACAGGTTTGGTTCACTTCTGATATTTCTTTGCTGAATCTTTGTCTGGTTGGTCTATCTATTTGTGACAGTTGGGTATTACGCTCTCCCATTACAATTGTGTTATTGCTCATTTGATTTTTCATGTCTGTTAATATATGTCTTATATAGTTGGGTGCTACCATGTTTGGTGCATATATATTTATGATTGTTATCTCCTCCTCTCAAAGTTTTCCCCTAACAAGTATGTAGTGACCTTCTTTATCTCTTTTGTTCATTCTTGGTTTGAAGTTCATATTGTCTGCAAACAGATTAGTTTATCCCTGCTTTTTTCTGCATTCTGGTTGCATGGAGTATTATTTTCCATCCTTTGACTTTTAGTCCATGAATTTATTTTTGAGTTAAATGTGTTTCTCATATACAGCATATTGTTGGATCTTGTTTCTTGATCCATTCTGCCAGACTGTTTCTTTTGACTGGTGAACTGAGGCCATTTACGTTGATGGTTATAACTGATATGTATTGGCTTATCTTTGTCATGTTATTTTCCTGCTGCTTGTTCCCTGCTTTTTCCCTCTGTTTAATTGCTTGCCCTGGGCCAGGAGATAGCTCAGCGGCATAAGCTCCTGCCTGGCAAGCGCAAGGTCCTGAATTCAACTCCTGGAACCCACATAAAAGAAAAAAATAAAAGGGCCAGTGATATCGCTCAGTGGCACAAGCACTTGCTGGCAAGTACGAGGTCCTGAGGTCGACTCCCAGTACCCACATAAAAATAAATAAATAAATAATTGCTTGCCCTGACTGGTGGTTTCTTTCTGTTGTTCTTAGAATTGTGGTCATTTTTATCTCTGTCTAGAATTTCTTTCAGTACTCTTTGTAGGATTGGTTTAGTGATCATGAATTTCTTCAGTTGTTCTTTGTCATGGAAGTATCCTATTTCTCCACTAATTTTGACTGATAGTTTTGGAGGGTACAACAATCTGGGTTGGAAGTTGTTTTCTTTCAGGACTTGAAATACTTCACTCCAAGCTCTCCTTGACTTGAAAGTTTGTGTTGAGAAGTCTGCCATGAATCTGATGTGCTTGCCTTTATAGGTGATGTTTCTTTTCTCTAACAGCTTTTAATATTCTGTTGTTGAGCTGAACTTTGGGGATCTTGATTATTATATGTCTGGGTGTAGATTTATTTTGGTTATGGCTGTTCGGAATTCTATATGTCTCATTTATCTGTATGTCAGATTCTTTTCCCATGCTTGGGAAATTTTCTGCTATTACTTCCTTTTTTTTTTTTTTTTGTGGGTACTTGGTGTCATACTCAGAACTTCGCGCTCCAGCAAGTGCCTGTGCCACTGAGCGATATCACTGGCCCTGTTTTCATATGTGGGTACCAGGAGTTGAATTCAAGACCTCGCGCTTGCCAGGCAAGTGCTTATGCCACTGAGCTATCTCACCGGCTCTGCTATTACTTCTGCAAATAGTTTTTATGTCAGTTGTGTTGACTCCTGCTTTTTCATAAGACCAATCAGTCTTACATTATTTTTCTCTGCATTGTCTTGTAGCTGTTGAATTGTTATTTCCTGACCCTTTATTATTTTTAAGAGATCTTTCCTTTCATGATCACTAGCCACAATCCTGTTTTCAAGGTCTGAAAGTCTATCTTCAGTTTTGTTCAAGTGGTTTTGCCAGCTCTCAATGGAATTTCTAATTTCCTGGATATCTGTTTGAATCCATTTCATAAATTCTATTTCTTTCTTACATTGATCATTCACAGTTTCCTTCTTTTTCCTATCATCATCTATTTTTTTTTTTTTTATGTGAGTACCGGGAGTCGACCTCAGGACCTTGCACTTGCCAGCAAGCACTTGTGCTGCTGAGCAATATCACCGGCCCTTTTTTTTCCCTTTATGTGGGTTCCAGGAGTCAAACTCAGGACCTTGCGCTTGCCAGGCAGATGCTTATGCCACTGAGCTATCTCACTGGCCCCCTCATCATCTAATTTTAAATCTATCTCTACTCTAGATTTCCTAAGCAATTCCTTTATGAATGTTAACATTACCTTTTTTACTTGAGAGATTATTTCTAATCTGATTCCCTCTATAGTGGGAGCACTTTTATATATTTTGTTAGAGGAAATGTTTTTTGACAAACTCTGAGTTTGTTACTGAGGGTGCAAAGAATTAGAAGACCTCATTTGGTGGTCATATAGTTACTCGAGTGTTCTACAAAACCACTTAATATCTTCCCTTTGCGCAGGTGTCCAGAACTGCAGTTTTTTACAGATGACCTAAAATGAAAACCTTTCTAGTAATTACTTGCATTTTGAGGAAAGACAAATGAACGTATATTCATATATAAATTAACACCAAATAGGTTTGCTACTTGTGCATACCACTTTATGATTTGTAACAGATTTTCACATCTTTTCAGATCTCATAATAGTGTTGTGAAATAAGTTGTGTAAATATTCACATTATCATCATTTTACATAAGGACAAGGGCAGTAGTCTCAGTGAAGAGAGGGAACTTTCTAAAGTCAGGCAACTTGAAGTGTGAGTGCTCAAAATATATTCATCTTTGCTTGCTTGGGTTAGCAGTTTCTGCTAGCAGCCATCCATCTTTTTTCATATCCAACCATGTTAGTTATCTCTAACTCTTTTTGTTTTTGACTGGACTGTTGGCATGGCTTATGCATGCAACAAAATCTGCATTCTGATTCCAGCAATGGTTGCTTTTCACATTTTTCTTAGAAGTCTTAATACTGTTCCATACAGTGATATGCTTTCCACAGGTGGCAAATTGAGAATTATCCAATGGTAATTTGGTTTGGATGGCCCAGAGGCTTCCTCTGACTCTTCAGCAGCCAGGGATGTAGTGGAAGCAATTTAAGGTGTCTGTAAGAGGACTACAGGAGATATTGCACAATACATTATAGCAGGCTGTTTTCTCCATGTGTCCAAACTGTATTTCAGCCTGCCAGTGTGTATTGCAATTACCTTTAGCACAGAGTTTGAAGAAAAAACTCAAACCTAGAGTGTTCCTACTCCCAATTCTACCTAGAATCCCTGGAAGTCCTTGGTGCCAGTGCTTGATCTAGGATTGCTAAAATAATTACAGCACACATAATTGCATACTCTTGAAGGGCACGCTGACTTCCAGTACTAGATAATTAGCACAAAGTATGAATATTTTGTAGTCTCTGGTTTTGTATAGTGAAAACATCTCTGTTGGGATACACCTAAGTAGCTACAGCCAGATTATTCTCTGGTTTGGGTTCGATTATTTTTCTCTAGTTATGGGAAAGCAGCCAGAGTTTTTCTTTTGTTTGTGTCTGGGTTTTGGCTACCTCCAGTTTCTTCCTTATCCCCAGAGAAATTATGGAGGCCTCCAAGGTCTTGCATAGACTTTGGTGTTCCTTTCATGAACTAATAGGACAGCAGCAAGCTGGCCTGGGTCCTTCTCCCAGATGGATGCTGTAGGGAGCTCTTCCTACAACAGGACCACATAGTAGGGCAGTCTACATGTGTCATATTTCCTAGATATGCTGGTTTGGTAGCTGAAAGGGTATCTGAGAGGGAAAAATATGTTTCTCCAGAATCCTGGGAAAGTTACTGAAATTCTCAATCACAGAGAAAATCATTCTATTTACAGCACTTTGCAATACTGATCAACACATGCAGTGAAAATTTAGCAAAGATGAGGGTTACAGGAATTATTTGGGAAATTATCTAATCCTAAATGTTTTATAATTCCAAAACCTTAAAGAGGCTGAAGAGAAGGGCTTTGCTCTTGGGAAGAATGGTAATGCTGCTCTTCAGTTATGAAAATCACACAGAATTCCATCATAAATTTTAGCAGAAGGCTGGAGAAAGATAACATCCTTTCTCTACCCTTTCTCCCAACATTCTGCCTGTTTCACATACTTACTCTTTTCTTCCCAAACTGTGGCTCATATTTTGAACTGTGCAAAAGGCCTGGGAGATAATGGAGCCTCTGCACAGGGCATGGCTACAGACAGACTACTCTGATTTCATTTTCCTTTCCTTGTAATATCCAGTCTCTGGATGATGCATAAGACATAATTTTTCATAATGAAGACTTCTCTAAGAAAGTTTATCAGTTGCCCCTGTCCTTTACAATTCTGCTTGGTTGTGTGTCTGATCAAAAATATTCAAGCTGTCATCATTTCAAAAGATGAGTTTAAGGGCCGGTGAGATGGCTCAGCGGCTTAAGCGCCTGCCTGGCAAGCGCGAGGGTCCGAGTTCGACTCCCGGATCCCACATACGAAAAAGGGACCGGTGATATCGCTCAGAGGCACGGGCGCCTGCTGGCGCGCGAGGTCCTGAGGTCGACCCCCCGGTACCCACAAAAAAAAAAAAAAAAAAAAGATGAGTTTAAGAGATTAAATTAAAGAGAAGAGGAAGAAAGATACGGTGTAATTGTTAATTGGTTCACTGCACTGCAGTCTCCTCAAGATGACTCTCTGGTCTTTGAGCTGGATTTTGGGGAGTAATGAGTTTTGATTTCAAACACACTCTACAGCCAGCTGGAGCCTTGTTCCTCTTCTTGGTGTGAGCAGGTAAAAAGCCAATCAATGGTAATGGGCCAAATATTCACCTCTCCTCCTCAGAGTACAGTGCACTGCTGACCAGTGATGTGCACAACCACAAATAATGAGGTAAAAATCAAATGGCCTCTGGTCTCACCCGCCTTCATGAAGCCAAGAAAGGGCACATTTTCACAAATTATATAGGGACAGCATCTGAGCTGCTGTCAGCTAACTGGATAAACTACGGGAGGAGAAGAAATATATTTCTCCTCCAAATTATGCAGATGACCATTTGTTCTTGGCTTCTTCAGAAATATAGCCTAAAAAATCTTATATAACTTTAATTAACTTGAAGATAATATTTGCCTTATTTTGAACAGTGGAAAGGTGTTTTGTTTCTGGAATGAGAAAAAGATATTCTTTTTCACGCAATCAGGCCATATCTCGCATGGCCAAATAATGTGTGAAAGGGCAATCTTAAGAGCATTGGACTTTTAAAGAAATATCTGACATGTATTTTCCTGTAATTATTATTGAATTATCATGTAGATATTGGTTAAAAACCATACAGATCACTTAGACTCAAAACAGATCCCCCCCCAGTTTTAGCTAGACAGTTTCAAGCAAGTTACCCCCCCTCTTGGAGCTTCAGTTCCTCCATTTGCAAAATGAAAATAATAACTGTATCTCCCTAGATTGCCTGCTGTGAGAATGGAATAGTATACTTAGAACTGCAGTGGCCAGAACTCACTCATTGAGTTTTTCTCTTGATATAACCTTTAACTAAAGAGACATGCATGGTCTTCTGTTGTATTCCCATTTGGCTGATGGAAAATTTCACAACACAAATGTGTAGATATTGAAGTTAACACTCCTAGTTAAAGCAGAGTAATCTCTGACCCTGCAGACAGTGAGCATCATGCATTTTTGTCAGAAAGGTACATGCCAGTCATATAGCATTCATCTCAAGATCCACATATATCTCTAGGCAACTGGCCTGGGGAAATCTTCAGGTAGGAGGACTGGGGACTTCTGGAGGCAAGGAAGAGAGGAAGGGACACTGCTCAATGCAGGAAAATTTTCTGCCCTGCACCATAGCCCCTTCTAGGTGCTAACCTTCTTAGTTATAGTACTAAGAATAATCACAGTATTAAATAGTCATGAGTATTTTCTCTCTTACTTTGAAATATTGAAATCTAATCTCTTCATATCCCTTGCCATCCTCACATTTTGTCCAATATTTATTCACTCATTTACCCCTTCCTCACCATCCAGACTTTAGCATTGCTTCCTTAGATATGAACTTACCTTCCTCTCTAAATGCTGTACAGACTCGCCATGTAAAATCACTGTCTTAAGCACAGTTTGTAAACTCATTCCTCCAGTTTATCCTAGTCATTGCCCTGGGATAAATGTGGCCTGCCATGCTTCAAGACTTCTCTATATTGACATCAATTCTTTGATCTCATAACAGGAAATAAATACTATAACTTTGATACAGGTCTAGCAGGCCTTTTATATAAGCTCTGTACTCCCATGCCTGATCCAAGTCAATTGAATTGAGGTCTTTGGCTTTTCCATATTCTTTTTTTTTTTTTTTGTGGGTACCAGGGGTCGACCTCAGGACCTCGTGTGCCAGCAGGTGCCCGTGCCGCTGAGCGATATCACCGGCCCTTTTTTTGTATGTGGGTTCCAGGAGTCGAACTCGGGCCCTCGCGCTTGCCAGGCAGGTGCTTAAGCTGCTGAGCCATCTCACCGGCCCTCCATATTCTTTAGTGTCATTTATTGCTTTTTTTTTTATAGGAAATTGACATCTATTTTAGCCTGGTCACTCTATGTATTCTAACATTAATATTTGTATTACTTATGAGGAAATAGGTTATGCTGCAATAACAAGTAATCCCCCCAAATATTCATTGCTTACAGTAATAAAATAGCATTTCAACTCCTTCAACCTATGTAACATAGGCTGGCTGTTATTCTATGCCCTGTCATATTTATCTCAGGATTCCAGCCAATGGAATGGTTTTTGTCTAGAGTATCACCAACAGTTGGGAATACCAAATCATGTGAGTAAGTCTTACTTCAAAAAATGGGAATGTATAATCTTTCCACGAAGAGGGACCATTGTAGGACATTTATGAAACATGAATAAGCAACAATCTTATCTGCCTTTATGGTGAAGCAAGTTATAACTATAGGAAAGACTACTAAGAACTTAACAATTCTTTGGATTCCTCAGAGGAAGCTCAAATTCTGACTTTCCATATCTCCAAATTGCACAAAAGTGGTAGAATCCAGTGATTCAGAAATTATAGGTTTTAAGTTAATAGCAAGGTAGATTCACACCTTATTTGTAAAAGCATCCTTATTTCAGAATTTCTTTGAAGAAAGATAGTGACTATTAGAGGGGAATTATGTGCAATTGTCCTTCTTTTTACCTGGCACTTTATCCAACTGCAGAGGATCAGAAAAAGCAAATCAAAGTTATTCTCTAAATTAGCAATGTCTTAGATATTACATGAAAATATGATGTAAATACACCATAAAATGCTGAACTTGGCTATAAAGAGAAAGCATATATCCAGCCAATTTATTCAGATCAAATGGGTATGGTGAAAACTTTAAATAAATAACTGAGAAGAAGGAAGTACCCAATAACAACAAAAAATAAACAAATGATAGTAAAATCTTATATGAACTCATGGGCAATAAATGTTACAGTAGGAAAACTGATGGCAATCTTAAACTAATAAATGTGAAATGTATGATATAGCAATTCAATAACCCTGCAGTGAATGCACTGCTTTGCTTTCCCAATAACATGAGTTATTATCTTTTCAGAAATAGGAATAAGTACTGAGAATTTTAAAAAGCTAGAGCTATTTCAAATTTCTTTGAAGGGATAAAATAAGAGCCATGTAACTGATTTTCTAGGTACCATAGAAAACTTGCTTATTTTAGGTTCTATGGGAGCGAAGGTTTTCCCAGTGCAGATATTGGCTTAGTTTCAGTGAAACTGCAAGAACACTGAATAATTTGGACTTTGGTGAGAAAAGGCTGTATTCTAGTGAGAAAGAAAAATGGTTGATTTCTATCTCAAAAAGTTTTTGGACTTAGAAAGCTTTGGTTATTATATCATATTTTTAGTTTACTCTGCAAGAGAGATTAGTACTTTGTGCATAATCTGCCATCACAAATAAAATAGAACAAATCGTTCACAAATTGTGGCATTCAATCACAAATGGTTGACATAAAAAATAACAAATCTCTGTGTTCTAACAGTCAAAAAAGATGTAGGAAAAGAATTGGAAAATGATACAATAGTAAGTTTATGCATGTTTATGTGTTAATTTTGTCCAGCAGTGTAGCGGGCCTTCTTTAACTAATTATCCATCAGATAGTCCTATGAAGAAGTTGCTATCACAAGATATTTCTAAATCTGTTTTGCCTCTGTAGAAAATGAAGAGGTGAATTAGAGAGAAGTAGAGATATTAAGTTGACTAAAAAATAAAAATCTTAAAAGCTCAAGTCCTTAACTCTGGCATAATCCACCAAACAGCCCAAATTCATCGCTATTAAACATATTCCAAAGAGTGGCTTATAATGTCTACTTTATTAATCTACATCTCCAAACTCAATCATCTTAATAATGAAATTGCTGATATGGGATTAACCACTCTAAACCTCGAAGTTGGTAAGACATCATGTGACAAAAGGCTAATTAGAAAGGCCTTCGTAGACTGTGGAGAGAAGTGTGGCCACGCATCCAATACCTCTGTGGCTAAGCCTGAGTTCCAGGAGACTTAGAGACACTTTCAAATGTTTTGTCTTTTGGGAAATTAAAATTTACAGTGACAAAATTGCATATGTTAAAAAAAAAGCAAAACAAAACCAAAAGAATGACTTCAATTAGTGGGTCAGCCTAGGGAAATGGATTTTTATTTGTTAAGAACCAGGGGACTGAATAAAGATCCATCAATATACAGTACCAGGTAATTCTAATTAACTACTGTAAGCAAGAAGTTTGTCTCACTTAGTTTAGGAGGCACAGGGGGACATAGCCCTTCCTTCTTAGTGCACAGGCATTACTTAACATTCTGCAAAGAAAAGAATATTATCTTCCTGGAAATTTTGACTGTCCTTTTCAAACTCATAGTTTTCGATCAGTATTTGTTAGTCAGTATTTCAAAACACTCTGAAATCTTACAGCAAAAAATTTTACAGCAAAAACATTCTTGATCATTACCACTTTTTTAAACGAAGTGTAAAAAACACAAATGGAAGCTACAGATTTGTAAGATAAGAGGATAAAGACTATGGGGTTTCATAGTGTGTATGAATGTAAAGAAAAACTTACCTGATTGCCACTTTTATATATCTAATTCATATTTTCTGCCAATCTGGGGTCTATTATTACTTTTTATTAAAATGATAATTTATTAACAATTAGGTTATAATGCATTAACAGTTAATTAATGTTAATACATTTCATACAGAGACATGTTTAAATACATAGTAGGGTGAATATTTTCTATTCTATAATTTTTATTTAACATAAACACAATATTTTGTTATTTGTCTATACGTTGATCCATTCATAGGCTATGTATCATTTTCTGATATTAATATGTTATAATATATTAAAGGCTTCACTTAATGTGAAATACTTACTTCCAACTATTTTTTATTTTTTGGTATTAGTGGTAATACTTCAATGATAATTTTAATATTCATACTCAAGTATTCCCTTAAGATAAATCCTAGCATTGAAACTACTGAGTCGAAAGACCTGACTCTCCTCCTACAATTTTTTCTAGATATTTTTATTTTTCATTACATGTGATGACCACTGTAAACACCAATAGCATTGGAGTGTATAATTTTTACCACAACATGGCAGATAATGGAAGTTATAAAAAATTTCTACTTCATTACACACAATACAGTGTTTCAAGCTCACTTAAATTTCTATTTCTTTGACAATTAGACAGTTATATTTGGCCTAATTAAAACCACTGGAATTATTCAACTGTGCATCTCTGGGTTATTCAGGTGAGTATAAAATTGAGTTTCAGAAACTAGATGAATAGAATTTATAATACAATGGCATATCACTAAATAAAATTATTTATAAGGTTGAACTGTCTCAATTTCTTATAAAATGTACCAAAAGAACCTTATAAAGTGAGTAATCTCATTTTAATAAGGTTTCAAATTAATTCATTGTAACAAGGTCTGGACCCCAAGGGTATGGCTGTAGTATTTCAAATTTTATTTGTTTTTGAAAATTTGATTTATTAATAGCATTTCACGGATTCTTTTATCCATGTGCTTAATACAATTCATCTTAATTTTCCTTTCAAGAACAAACAAGAAAAGTTTGTTTCTTTGATCTTTTCCTAATTTCAGAGTTCATTACTGAGT
Source organism: Erethizon dorsatum (assembly GCA_028451465.1). Lineage (NCBI taxonomy): Eukaryota > Metazoa > Chordata > Mammalia > Rodentia > Erethizontidae > Erethizon > Erethizon dorsatum. Next base: position 65,331,607 of record CM051831.1, read on the forward strand.
TTATATAAAATACAGAGAAAAAATAGAAATATCTCTAAGAGGAAGAGCCTAGTATATGTACTCTAGGCAAGCTAGAAAGGGAGAGTTGGGCCATTTATTTTGTAGCTGGTATATCTTCTGGTTTTGAGGGGACTGTTACACTACAAATTGGACCAAGGATTAAATTCTCTGCGAGGCATTGTTCAATGGTTGCAGATACCAGCTGGAACATCTCGTGGACAGGGGCTCATTTGTCTTTAGTAGTCTTCACTCATCCATTCTTCACACATTCAAATTCATTTCACCTATGAGATTGCTTTCATCTTAAAAGTAAAGTAAATGATAAAGATGTTCCATGGTGTGTCAATAGTCGCATAGTAAGTGTATATTAATATTGTTTTTTAAAATGTGTGACTCCAAGTGCCCAATCAACTGAGTCTATGTCATGTATCTCCCTCTCTTTGACAGCAATAATTGTAAATTTCAGTGCAGTTTCTCATGGCAGCCTCTTATATATTTGAACATCTCTGCTGTTTTTCATGAACCTTTTGACTTATAAGTTTAAATATCACTATGCTTGCCAGTATCTTCATCTTGGACTTCCCACATAGTCTATTGTATGCTTTAATAGCACACCAAACAAACTAAGACAGAAGCATCATACTGACAAGCTTCTGCTGTAACAAATAACTTGTTTTGTAAATGTCTCTGGAACTGGATAATGGATATTGGAAGATTTTGAGGCGCACATTAGAAAAAACATTGTTGTGTAGTGCGCTGTTAAGAGAGATTTTTGTTAAGGAGCAGAAAGAAAAGAGGAGAACAATAAAGAAAGTGCCAGACTTCCTAGGGAATACCTAAGTAATTTGCAACATAGCATTGGTGGAAATAAGGATGGTAGTGGCCATTCTGATGAGTTCTCACAGAGAAATGGGAAAGATGTTATTGGAAACTGGAGGAGAACCAAAATAGATAGTGCTACACATCTACTTGACCATGGGATTTTTCTGAACAGCCCTGATACAGAAACAGAAAATGCCTGCATGTAAGGGGTAACAGATGAGAATTTACAAGATGCGAATCCAGGAGCAGTCAAGGGATATAAAGTGGTCCAAGGAATGGATCCAGGCTGGTTTTGAAAGGAAGTGAAATTGGGAGAAAGCTAATAGAAAGACAGTTGTAGTGTCAAAGGGCTGGGACCATCAGTGAGATGAAATGGCAGACCAAATAAGATTGAGGGAAAGTCAGGAGGATGGATAAGAATTAGTAGCATGTAATTGGAGCAAGTCATGAAATGTATGACTTTGAACAGAATGGTGAAGTAGAATGAAAGAGAAGATGGAGATGGAGATAAACTCCAGTTGAGACCGTAAGAGTGACATGCTAAAGTACAGAGGATCAGCAGAGACTCGGGCTTCAGGGAGATGGGTTATTTGGCAGGCAGATGTCACCTGAGCAGAGAAGGAGAACAAAATTCTAGGCAAGGAAGCGGCCAAGTGCAAAGATTTGAGGATGCGAGAAGACATGGCAGATATGTCAATTTAGTGGAAGTAGACAATAATCTATAATTTTTGAACAATCCTTTCTTCTTTATTTTACTCCTTTTCTCCTCCTCCTCCTTCCTGATGCCCTTTCTCATCCTTCTCTTCTTCTGGATCTTTTGATTGTAAACTGTATGAGAAAATAGCAATTTTGAAACTAAGGATATATGGACCTCATGAATTTTCAGTAGAGTTTCTTGAACAAAATAAAAGAAAGATTAAAATACACGACTTACTATTATTAGTATTTCAAAAATGATGCTATATACATTCCTCAAAGTTATACTGTATAGAGAATGCTTAGTAGAAAAATGATCGCCCCCACAATGAATATCTTATATATTACATTTTCTATCTTTTGAGCAATTTACTAGAACTCAAGATTCTACTAAATATGGTTTAGTGTAGTTCAAAGAAAATTTTTATTGCAATTTTTAATATAAAGATTTGATATTTCTTCCTATGTGTCTAAATAAATTTAAACACTTCAAGCTACAACTCATATTTAGTTTTCATTGCCAAGGGAAAGTGAATTTAGATAATTCAGTACATAGTCATTCAGATCTTTATCTTATTTTTACATCTTTATCTCATACTCCATGTATTTATATTTCATGATATTTACCTATATAACATATTTTATTTGAAAATGAATAAGTACTATTATGTGATATAAATACTTATCCTATAATATGTAATATACAAAATATGTAGTACATATTTTTATAGAAAATATGAATACTGTATGTTGGGGGATATAAACTTTCACTGGATTTCATCTATCTAGCATTATTTTATTTTCCCAGACTCACAAAATCCACCAAGTGTAGTATGCTAGACATTTCATTTCCTTAAAAAATCTTATGCTATTAATTTTGTTCTGTTGTACAATTTTCTTCAGACACAGTATAACTCATTTTTCCCTTACTAACAGAGTAAGCTATAGAAATGTTAAAATAAACTCCTCTCTCACCAACCACAGAACATATATACACAGATATAGAGATAGAGATAGATACAGATAGAGATATAGGCATTCACATCCACATCTGTTTCTGTATCCATATCCATATCCGTATCCATAAGCTTTGTGTTTCCAGTCTACTGTTGGATGCTCATAACAAGAAAGGTTTTGAAATCCAAGTTGCCCTTTCAATTTGGCACAGTGATTCTTAAGGTAACAACTTTAGAAAAAGGTTTAAGGCATAGTTGAGATGGAATCTGATAAGGAAATGTTTGTGCAGTTCTGCTTGTGCTCTCATTTTTCTTACTCACTGTTCATTTTAAATAATGAAAGAGATACGGCTAGAAAGGTCAAATGCTTCAGGTTTGTCAGGCAGTTTGGGATTTCTCCAGTGAAGAATATACCCCAATTCCCTGGAAAGTCAAATTGCAGCTGAGTGGGTCACTAGAATCAGGACAGATGGGATCCCCTGGGAGGGCTGGCCCACTTCCCTTCCTAGCATACACAATTAAAACTCAAAGCTGGATTTCTCTGACCTCAAATTTGTTTGAAAAAAAAAAAAAAAAAAGAAAGAGAATCTATTCATTTTTAAGCTCCTAGTGAGTTTGAACTACAGACTTGAAAATTGTTTCTCTAAAGAAAGTTCAAGAAGGGGAGCAGATAATGTAGAAATAGAATATCACATTTGTATGCAGGTGATTCAATTCAGAAGCTCTAAGTGAATGTCCATTGTGTAGAAGACTGTATGTGATTGATCAATAGAGCCATTGCTAATATTGGGATCTAACTGCTGACTTCAAAGGGTGAATCTTGGATGCCATAGGCCAGCAGTGGCAAACCTGTGGTGGCACACACGCCACAGCAGCTGACTGTTTGTTATCATTGAAAACTCTAAAAGGTTCACCATCACTGCCTTAGGCTATCATTCCAACTATATGTAACTGTTTTGGAGTTGAAAAGCTTTACAGGCTTGGCGATTTTTCTCCTGAAGCTTTGAAGGAAAGATAGAAGCAAAATATGACTTTTTATACTATCTCAAGAAGACAAAGTTCTTGCTGATTTGCTTGAGTATTCCTACCATAATACCCGACACAAACAGGTTCTCAGTATATGTTTGTTGAATGCATAAACGAATGAATGAATGAATGAATAATAATTTTTGGTTAGCAGGCTTGAGTTTTATCATAGAAATGCTGAATGATTTTGTCTGAATTATTTAATGCCTTTGTGCAGCTTCTTCCTCACAAAATTCTCGTGAAAATTATGAAGATTAATTAGATATTGAGCCAATGAATATAATTAATTCACTTAGAAACATAGTATATTAATATTGTTAATACTATTCATGTATTATCATTATTGCTTATTTGGGGAATCTGACTGCTTCTATTACACTGCCACCTCAAATTATACTTGGACAACTCAGCAAAATGTTTTGAAAAATACTGTAAAAATAGGGTTATTTGTAATGATGTTGCATCATGGCATAGAGTAATACATATATGTGTACATATATAACAGCATTAAAAATATTCAAGCCACAATTACATATTGAATAGCTACTGTGTATCATTTGCTCTTTGAGTCAGTATAGATATAACCATAAATCAGACAAGATCCCTGAACTGTATGATCTTGTATTCTAGTTGGCAAATGGTGGTACACATAAATATAAATAATAAGGATGCAAAAAATATAACATTGACAAGTGCTTAGAAGAAGATAAATAGGCTAAAGCTGAAAGAAAGTAAGGAAGAGATGAGTTATTTAAGATTATGTAATCAAACAGCTTTTTCACAAGAGATAGCATTGGAACAAACGCTAAAATCCTAAAGAAAGAATGAATTTGGGAGGTTTTATAAGGAACTTCAGTACATTCATTGTGACAGGAACACAAAGAGCAAGTGGAGAATCATATATATGTATACAATATTTGATGCACAAAAAATGGTAATGAATTTGTCCTTTAAAAAGTGATTTCTTTTCCCATTGCAAGAAGAAAAACGAACATATATTTTGAGTTTTAGAATTGACTTTCAGTACATTGTTCAAATTCACTTCCTGTATGCACCTCACTAGGTTACCCTTTCCCCCTTCCTTCCTTCCCTTCCTCCTTTTCTCCCTCTCTACCTCCCTCCCCTTCTCTTTCTTTTCTTCTTTCTCTTTCTTCATTTCTTACTTGCGATTATGTTCACACTTCTTACCTATACATTTCAACAAATTTTAACAGTTGCATATACACTTGTAACTTTCATACGAAACCAGTGTAGGACACTCACATCACTACAGAGTTCACGCAGGCGTCCCAGTCCATTCTACCTCTCCTTCTAGAGGCAATGACTTTCCATTCTCTGATTTGCATCTCCGTAGATTACTTTTTCTCTTCTGGGAGTTTATATGAATTAAAACATATAGGATCATAGTGTGTGTGTGTGTGTGTGTGTGTGTGTGTGTGTGTGTGTGTGTGTGTGTTGGGGTAGATATCTATCTAATTTTGCTTAACACTATGCATTTGTGGGTTTTCCATGTTGTTATATGTGGCAGTAACTCATTCTTTTCTATTAGTGAATATTATTCCATTATGTGATGTTATGGTTTGTGTTTAGATGTGCCCCCAAAGACTCATGCAATCATGGGGGAGGTCTTTTAGAGTTTGTGATTGATTTATGGTCCAATGCTGGGATTACAGGTGTGAGTGCTACACCTGCCCTGGGGTGGGTAGCCTGCATACAATATAAGGAAGGGAAAGAGTCTTCTCTCGCTCCTCCCTTTCTGCTGTTGTTGCTTTTGCTGTTTTCCACCACCATGAACTGTTGCCCCTCTGCCATGTGCCACTCTGCCTTGGAGCCAGCTGATTACAGACTGAAACCTCCACAAACTGTGAGCTAAATAAACCTTTCCTTCCTTATTTTGGGGGTCAGGTATTTTGTCTCAGCAATGAGAGAAAAGTAACCAAGACACGTGAACATACCACAATTTGCTTACTCATTCTTTCATTGCTGGATATTAGGCTTGCTTCTAGCTTTTGACTGTGAGTAAGGTTGCTGTGAATATTTTTATGTATCAATTATGTAGATATATACTTTCATTTTTCTTGGATATATCCTAAGACTAGAAACCTCTAGACTCATAATTAATTAATTATACATTTATTGAGATAAAATTAAAGTATATTGAACTGCATATTTTAAGTACATGATTTGGTCAGTTTTTGACCCATATATGAACTCTGAAATCATAACCAAAATCAGAATAAATATATTCACTTTCCAAAAGTATTCTGTGCCAACCTGTAATCCTTTCACACTTCAATATCCCATCCCCAGAAACTGCTGACTTGCTTTATGACCCTACAGATTAGCTTACATTTTCTATTGTTTTATATAACTTACAAAATGTAATTTATTTTCCCCATCTTCTTTCAGTCAACAAAATGATTTTGAGACTAGTAAATATTGTATCAATAACTCATTCCTTTTCTTTGCTGAGTAGTATTGCATTATATGTATATATCAATATCTGTTTATTTATTCACTTGTTCATGAATAGTAGAGTTTTCCATAGTTTTTAGCTACTATAAATAAAGCTTCAGTGAATATTTGTGTAATGGTTTTGGGTGGACATTCATTTCCTTTTTAGTTGGTAGATACCTAATGTAAAATGAATGAGCTGTATGGTAGATGCACACTAAAAAAAATTTTTTTGAAACTGTTAAACTTTCTCTAAAAGCTTTTCTCAAAACAGTTATAGCATTCCCTTCGAAAGCAGATGAAAGTTGTAATTAGTTCACATTACAACCAATACTTAGAATGGCCAGGATTTTCAGTGGTGGTGGTTTTTAATTTTAGCCATCATAATCAGCATGTACAGTAATTCCTTGTGTCTTCAATTTTTATTTCCTCAATAGCTAATAATGTTGATCACCATTTCATATTGGCCAATTATATTTTTTCAAATATTTTATCTGATTTCTTCTTGAGATATTTGCTTTCTTATAACCAAGTTCTGAAAGATCTTCATATATTCTTCACATAACATTCTTGACTGATATATGTGCTGTCAATATATTCTACCAATCTTGAGTTTTGTTAATGGCATCTTTGGAGAAAAGAAGCTCTTAATTTTCACAAAGTCTAATTTATCTTTTCTCACATAGCTCATGCTATTGTGTTCTAAGCAATTTTTTAATTACACAAATACAGAGATTTTCTACCAGGAGTTTTATCTTTTGGGGTTTTATATTTAGGTCTATAATCTAATTTCAGTTAACTTATCTGTGATGCAAGGTAAGGGTAGATGCTTACACGTTCCCTATATACACTCATATTTTGAACAGTCTTTTATTTTCTCACTGAAATCTTTTGACGCCTTTGACAAAAATCAATTCATATTCGTCTATTTTTCTGAACTATCTTTTCTAAAAGTTCTTTTGATCTATCTTTACCTTCCAAACTATCTTGACTAGGGTGGTTTTATAGTATACCTTGAGGTCAAGTAGAGTAAACCTTCTCAATATTTTTAGGCTCCTTTGGTTATTCTTTTTTTTTTTTTTTTTTTGGTGCTGGAAATAGAACTCACAACCTCGCACTTGCCAGGCAGGCACTTGTGTCACTGAGCTATATCCCCAGCTTCCTTTGGTTATTCCTCATCCTGTGTCTTTCCATATAGATTTTAAAATCTATTCGTCATTTTTGACCAAAAACACCCTGCTAGAATTTTGCTTGGATTTACATTGAACCTCAGTTTACAAATAAATGTTATGTTGATATCAAGTCTGGCCAATTAATTTTTAACAAGCTCACTGAATTAATTAATGTAAGAAAGAAAAGATTTTTAAAAAATGGTTCAGTAAAAAATGGATACTCACATGAGATGTATTTTTTTCCAGTTTTGCTTTACCTACTAGGAAAACACAACACTGTCCACACCCCCTCGCCGTCAGTGAAATTCAGAGCCTTTTCAGGGATTGTCCTCTTGTCAAGAGGGTCTGGTGTCCCCTGGTGGAAGAAACAAGTCTTGTGCTGTCAAGACTCCTGAAAATTATTTACACGTGGAGAAAAATAACTTCTGTCTTTAACTTTTCCCGTACTCTGAAATTCAAATCATTATATATTTAAACATAAAACCATAAAGCTCTTGAGGAAAATATAAAAGAATACATTTTAGCTGTGGAAGGCAAATACTTTTTAGACTGAACCTCACAAAACACTAACCATGATAGAGAACAAAAATCTGGTAAACTGACCAGGCATCGAGGTGCATGACTTTAATCCCAGCCCTTGGAGAAGCTAAAGCAGGAAGATCACTGTGAGTTCAAGTCATCCTGGACTACATAGTGAGCTCAAGGCAATCCTGAACTACATAGAAAAACCCTGTCTCACAAGACCAAAACAAAATCTGGTAAATTGTAGATCACCAAAATTAGATATTTATTCATCAAAACTCACCATAGAGAAAGTGAATAGGCAAGACATAGGCTAAAAAATACTTAAAATGGACAACTGATAAATAAATTGTAGCAAGAATATAGAAAAGGCTCCTCAAAAACATTAATTTAAAAAACAGAGCAATCTAATTAAAAATGAGCAAAAGTATTGAGCAATTTACAAAGAAAGATACGTGAACGTGTAGTACCCAAGTGAATAGGTGCTTAACGCCATTAGATATTCTGGAAATTCAAATTGGAAATCAAATGAAGAATCCAAATTGAAACCTCAGTGAGATGCCATTTTAGGGCCAGTGAGATAGCTCAGCAGCATAAGCGCCTGTCTGGCAAGCGCAAGGTCCTGAGTTCGACTCCCAGTACCCACATACAAAAAAAAAAAGGGCCGGTGATATCGCTCAGCGGCATGGGCGCCTGCTGGTGCACAAGGTCCTGAGGTTGACCCCTGGTACCCACAAAAAAAAAAAAAATGAGAGATGCCATTTTACAACTACTTGAGTAGTTAAAATTAAAGAAAAACAAGACAATACAAAATGATTGAGGATGTGAAGTAACAAATCTCATATGTACTGGCAACATGTAAAATGGCACAACCATTTCTGAGAACTGTTTGGTTGTTCCTTGTAAGGTGAAATATTCCTCTATCCTAGTGTGCAGTTTTAATTCTTATCTCTGTCTCCTATTATAAACACTGGGCCTTGTTCAGGGCTATAGGTAAAGCTGGCTGTATCTTTTATACCAGGAGCTGATTAATGTGCCTCTTTTTTTTGTAGTAACCCAGGCTTCTACTAAGATTATAGAGGAGAGGACATTGGTACCTGCCTTGAGAGCCATGCTACAATATGCCCAGCTCTTACCCATTTGACAATACTGGAACTGATCAGATTCTCAACATTAGAGGTGGACTGACTTCCAGGTCATTTCAAACTGCATTTCAGGAAGATTCCTTTTCTCCATTTAGCACTTCTGTCGTGAGTGTCAGGACCAATCAAGCGACCACTAAAAGCAACAGCAAGACCTAAAGTAGCTGAAGAAGACAAAGGTAGAAGGAGGAGCTGGAGAGTAAGGAACAAAAGAGATAAAAGAAAGAGGACCAATTTGACCTATTAGACAACTATTTACTCATTCTAATAGGATATGTAAGGAAAACAAAAGAAAATAGAAGGCCTTATTAGCAGCTGGCCTAATTTTTACTTATATTGTGATCTGCTGAGTTGAGTGCAGGGCATTTTCCTACAGTTTCCTTATCTGCAATAGCGCCGCTTATGTTTTTTTCTTTCTTCTTCATGACTTCCACAGCAAAGCTTCATTTTGTTGATTTCTGATTACTTCTCCAATTTAACAGTGTCATTTTGAATTCAAATACCATCCTCCAGAGTGCTGCCCTCCCTGAACTTTCCTGAGTTTCATTTGCAAGTTTGAGAATAAACTCTCTATTACTATTTCATGGTTGGAAATACTAAGTATGCAGTTTGAGCATAATAAAATTCCCTGAACAATTTCAAGGCTTCACAAACATTAAGAGTAATCAAAGCCATATTGTCCTCATGATTTAAGGTTTAGAATTTTTATTTGGTCTGAAGATATCAGACCCTGGTACTATATAAATAGTTATTATAGAATTCTGATAACCAGATGGAAAGCAAAAACTCAGTGCCATTCTAGTGTAAAGCCAAAATTAAAGAGCCAAAATCATTTTATATTTATAGAATAAGACTAGAACTATATCTCCAAACAAAATTTACTAAGACATGTTTGTTAAATAACAAATCAAAATTGCCAAGCTAAGATTTTACTTTATTGCATCATGTAAATAGTTTTAGGAATTATACCGTATTTAAAATACGTGAAACATTTTCATTTACATCTGATGTTTAAAATATTTCTCAATGAGGAACAGGTGTCCATTCCACTTAAACTAGCAGCTCCATTTGTTGAATTTGACAACAGTAAGAAAAGGAAGATTGTCTCATTCACCTCCAATTTTGTAGCAATATGCTTAGAGTGTTTATTTTTACCAGTTTTGCCTCATCTGTTATGAAAACACATAATATTTTCCCACACTTCCCCTCAGTATATTTCAGAGCCTATTTAGGAACCATCTTCTCATCCTAAGGATCTGATATTCCCTGGTTGAACAGACCAGTCAGGTGATGCCACTTTTTCTGATCACTATTTCCAATTGGCTAAAACCAGACTCTACAACTTGTTCAAGTGGAAATCTGTGAGTCTCTTCTTAATAAAGCAAAGTGCTAACCATTTCCTAAATTCTCTTCTACTCACCAACTCTGATTTTTGATTCATTAATCTTATTATCCTGTGTATCAAAAATGCAATGAAATGTTAATCCTCTATATACAAAATACAATCAAAATGTTACTCAACATAAATAAAGAAGATAAAGGATCTGATACTCAGATAATATAATGAGTAGCATTCATTGAATATTATCTGCCAGTCACAGTTTAAAGACACGCATATTCATTTAATTGTCATAGTAGACCCAGTTTACAGAACAGAAAACTGCATATAGAAAGGTAAAATTTTGGGCCAGTGAGATGGCTCAGCGGCGTAAGTGCCTGCCCGGCAAGCACGAGGGCTCGAGTTCAACTCCCGGAACCCACATACGAAAAAGGGGCCGGTGATATCACTCAGCGGCACGGGCGCCTGCTGGCGCACAAGGCCCTGAGGTTGACCCCCGGTACCCACAAAAAAAAAAAAGAAAGAAAGAAAGGTAAAAGGTCTTTCCTAGTAAGTAGGTGATGTAATTGGGGCTAAAGCTCACCGTCCGAGCCTGGAGTTCATATACTGCACCACCACACACTCCACTTTTGACTGGTGGGCTGTGGGTCCTAACAGGGAGATGGTACATCCAGATATCTTAAAATTCAGAGAACAAGGAGCCTAAGGTAAGCAAAGATTTTTAGCATCCCTTTTATCTAAAAGTGTAACTACCACATTAAAGTTTGTGAATACTTATGGGAGTACTGCAGGCAGGACAGACTGGAAGTGTCCAGAGAGAAATATTTATACCCATCTCCTCTGGAGACACAAAATTATCATGTGACAAATGGCCATAGAGATGAAGTTGTCATTTCATGATTCCAGTAAGTTACATTTGGATTTTTACATCTGCCACAACAGAAAAGGGCATAGATGAAAGAAAATGAAAGAAATGTCAAAACTCTGTATGTAAAGGTGAGAATGCTTCTCTGTCATTGTTGTCAAGTATAATTTTATTATACCATAATTTACTTTCAAATGTTAACTTATCACTGAACGGGGCACAGACCAAATGTTTGCGTTCCCTTGGATTGAAATGTTGAAATCCTAACCAGAATAGAATGGTATTTGGAGGTGGAGGCTTATGGGAGAAAATTAGGCCAGAAGGTTGAAATCCTCGAGCAGAGGATTCATGTACTGTAAAAGGGGGCCTAGAAAGTTCCTTGCCCCTTCAACCAGGTGAGGACGCAAGGAGAAGATGTTAGTTTGCAACCCAGGAGATGACCCTCACCAGAATCCAACCACCTGACATTTAACTCTCAGACTTCCAGCATCTAGAACTCTGGGAAATAAATTTCTGTTATTTAAAAGCCACCAAGTGTATGGTACTTCGCTATAATTGTCTGAATGGGCTAAGACAAATAGATATGCTCTATCTAAACAGTTCCCATTCTGTGGGATATTTAGGATTTCCTAATTTTTCATCATTATAGATAATGAGGCAATGAATATCCTTATATATAAATCTTAATCTATACGAACTTCAGTTACAGTCATAAAAATACACTTACTTCATTGAAGACCATAGTCCTTTCTAGAGCTCTGATATATTTTGAAAAATGTACTTTTTGAGCCTAAGTTCAGTTTGCTTCCTTCCTGCTGAATATGGGATAGTAATAATGAGTATAGCATTAGAAGCAGGCTCAGGGCCGGTGAGATGGCTCAGCGGCATAAGCGCCTGCCTTGCAAGCGCGAGGGCCCGAGTTCGACTCCCGGATCCCACATACGAAAAAGGGGCCGGTGATATCGCTCAGTGGCACGGGTGCCTGTTGGCGCGCGAGGTCCTGAGGTCGACCCCCCGGTACCCACAAAAAAAAAAAAAAAAAAAAAAAAGAAGCAAGCTCAATTCCTTATGATGCTTTTCCGAAGTTATTTGGCATGAGAAAGTCATTTCCCACTGACTTTTCAAAGTATGATTTAATGACCGGGCTACTCATATTTTTGCCAGAAGATTACCCGTGGAAATTCAATACAAAACATTATATAAACATCTGAGAAACCTATTATTCTTTGCTAAACACTGACATTATATCTTAGATGGTTTGATATAAAAATTACTTTTCACCATTTCTTTAGGTCTTCACTGGAAATTTGACTAAGAATTTCACGGCTTCTGGGTAAATGCAGAAAGTCTTTCTGTCAGTGCTGCCTGATATTCTTTTTGATGCTTTTAGGAGACTCAGCCTATGGGAAATGTCATAGCTTATCATGCAACCCTATGCAATTGAATGTAGTTATGGTACTGTACTGTATAGATTAGAAATGATAGGTTAATACAGATGTCATTTATTTATATTTTAATGACAGTAGATTTTTAAAATATCTTATGAAGTTAGCAGCAATATTCCTAAAAAGTTAAATTGTTTTATATTCCTCCATGCTCAAGTATGCGGCCTGAGCTTTCCATGACTAAATGTCTTGCTCTAAATGCTCCATGTTCATCTAGATCTCAGCATTTGGCTTATGTGGTTTGTTTTAAAATCTAATAATTTATCCCAGAATTCCTTTCAGTAACTATAGTATGTGAACTAAAGTCAAATTGTTTCATGTCCAAAGGAAAGTATGATTTTCTTTGAAACTAAGAAACACTTTTTAAATGAAGATAGCTTAGCTTCTTTGAGTCACCTTTATGTTGTTACAAAGCAGAAAGTTAGTCTTGTCCCCAAAGTTAAAATAACCCTTCTTTTCCCAAATTTAAATGCTGCACTACCAGAAAAGTGAGTCTGGAGATTGTAGAAAAGTTATATTAGACATAGACTTGAACTTCCAAAATGTATTAAGCAGAATACATTGGTTTTATGGAATCTGAATTTTTTTTTAAATGTATGAAAATGCTGATTGAAGAATATCGGCAAAATAATGTTGCAAACTAGATCTACTGTTTCCTTTAAATAGGTAAGGATGTCTTAATTACTAACAACAAAGTATACAGAGAAGGTTTTATGTACTGAATATTTGTATTCTCTCCAAGTTGAGACGAGTCCTTCAAAACCGTAATTCAGATTTAATGAATTTATGAGGGTAGGGCATGCCTTATCTGAAAAGAGCTTCCCTCTCTCTCTCTCTCTCTCTCTTTCTCTGTCTCTCTCTCCCTGCACACATGCACACACACACTCAGGGAAGGCCATGTGAAGACGTAACAAAAATGTGGCTATCTCTAAGCAGGAAAATGTCCCTCACCAGAAATTAAATTGGTGGCACCTTTGGACTTCTAGTCTCCAGACATATAAGAAAATAAACTTCTACTGTTGCAGCCACCCAGTCTTTGTGTGGCAGCCCTGGAAGACTGAAATGGGAAATCTAAAGCATAGGGAAGTTCTACAATTTGGGAATTTGGGTGATTATGCTATCTCTACTACTTCAGAGTGCCCTTGTTCTTTTTTTTTTTTTTTTTTTTTAATTTTAAAGAGAAGAAAAAACAAAACAAAACAAAAAAGAACAAAATTTCAAAACAACATAATAGGAGAGTAACAATGGTTAATACATTATGTTAGTTACTCAGGGTACAAGATATCACCAATCAAATGTCCAAACATTACTGGCATAAACCTTTCTCTTCAATGAACTAAGCAAAATTAATAGTGTACCTATCTTAACCATCTTATATATAAATACAATTTTTTCCTTTTCCCTTATTTCTTTTCCCCATTCCCCCATCCCAGACTCTCTTTCCTTTTGACCAGTTTCTTTCTGATTCATCATATCTACTGTACATTTTGGATCTTATTTACTCTTTCAGTTTCTCACACTAGGGAGACAATACAATGTTTACAAATATGCTTCTGGTTTATTTCACTTGTGAGTATTTTCTCGAGTTGCATCCATTTACCTATAAAAGTCTCCATTTTATCCTTCTTTATGGCTGAGTAGTACTCCATTGTATAAAAATACCACATCTTTTTTATCTATTCCTCAGTTGATGGGCATTTGGGTTGTTTCCAATATCTGACTATTACAAATTGTGCTGCTATAAACATGGATGCACATATATTGCTGTGGTATGATGTTTTTACTTCTTCTGGGAAGACACCCAGAATGGGAATAGCTGGGTCAAATGAGACCTCCAATCCCAGTTTTTTGAGGAATCTCCACACTGATTTCCACAGTGGCTGTACCAGTTGACACTCCCACCAACAGTAGAGAAGGGTTCCTTTTTCCCCACAGCCTCTGCAGCATTTGTTATTAGTTGATTTCTTGATAATAGCCATTCTTTCTGGGGTGAGATGGTATCTCAGTGTTGTTTTAATTTGCATCTCTCGAATGACTAGCGATGTTGCACATTTTTTTGTATATTTATTTGCCATTTGTATTTCTTCATCTGAGAAATGTGTATTCATCTCAGATGCCCATTTTTGGATTGGTTCTTTAAATTTGGGAGGTCTGATATTTTTGAGTTCTTTGTATGTTCTCGATAGTAATCCTTTGTCTGAGGAACAACTGGCAAACATTTTTTCTCACATTGTGGGTTGTCTCTTCACTCTGTTGGTGGTTTCTCTTGCTGTGCAAAAACTTTTTAATAAGATGAGATCCCAGTTGTTGATGCTTTGTGATAGTTCCTGCGTGGTTGAGGTTTTAAAGTCTTTGCCTACACCAATGTCTTCAAGGGTTTTACCTATCCTACCTTCCAGCAGATTTAATGTTTGTGTTTTAATATTTAGATCTCTGATCCATTTTGAATTTAGTTTAGTGCATGGTGAAAGATATGGGTCTAGTTTTAATCTTCGGCATGTGCAGAGCCAGTTTTTCCAGCACCATTTATTAAAGAGGCTATCTTTCGTCCAGTGAATGTGTTTGAGTGCCCTTTTTCTTGTACGTTGTTCCTACATAGTTTTGTGTTCTTTTGCAGTTATCTTAAGGGTCTTTTTTTCTTCTCCCTGAGTAGTGAATAAAAGGAAAGAAATTAACGTTTATTAGACACTCAACATGTGCCAGGCATCATTTCACACGTGTTTTCTTGTTTAATCCTTAGAAACATCTTGCAACGTAAGTATTATTATTCCAATAATTTTAGTTAAAAGATCAAATAACCTGCCCCCACCATCACTTAGGTGGTTAATTGGAAGATTTAAAATTCAAACGCATCATCTTTTGTTTTCTTTCTACAAAGCCACATACTTTTCATTACGTGGCATTCAGGGTCTAGTCAGAACCCAGAAGCCACTCTATTATTTCAGATGGAAAGAATTGAGTATACAGGAAAGGAAAGAATTGAAAGGTCAAAGCTGATGATGAAGCAGCCTGGAAGCTAACACCACCAAGACATGGTGACTACCCTTGAATTGGAGGCACTAGAACAGTGGACAGAATTCCATGGGGCCTCGGAGTATCATTCCGAGTGGAAGCCAAGAGTTCTTTTTACCTATTCCTTGGCAGGGAGACCAAAGGAAAGAGGTTGTCTAGCAGGAGCTAGAGCTGCTGCTATGGACACTATTCAAATCAGAGAGCTAATTAAATAATTACTCTGGCTTTCCTTTCTTCCTTCCCTCCAGTGTTCAGTGAGTCATTGCTTCTCATTAGCCAAACATCTAGGAAGCCAGAAAACGAGGGGCTCAGGAAATATGCTGCAGAACAGAGCAGAAAGAGAGCACATTTTGGATGAGAAAGCCAATACAGAAGTGGCCAGGGCAGACTATGTTATGTGGCCATCAAAGTGACAACAACTCTCATATCCTACAGGCATGTGGCATTGCTCTCACATCCTAGGAAAGTGTAATTCTTCCTTTGTGGTTTTTACACCTGAGAGGGCCTCACTGCTCATTTAGACTTTCATTTTATACATTATAAAACAGTGGCTCAAAGATAAATTCACTTCCTACAAGCCAAAGAGCAAGTAAATAGCAGGACCAGGACTAAATCCAGGAATTCTGAAACCATGTCCAGCATGCTTTTAATAAAATGTTCCTTTTCAAATTAAATTGAGCTAAACTGATTCAACTGAAGTGATCATGGTGAAAGGTAAATGACAAATTTCTGAAAGCACAGCAATATGTTATTGGAAAGATACCTTAAGAATATTTCTGGCTGAGCCATTGTATCAAACTCTTCTTTACCATAAATTACTGCTCATTTTTGGTTTCTGTTTTGTTTTTCTATTTATATTTTAAAATTTCTCTTACCATCAATGGAAACACAGAATTCTCTTTACCTTATTTTAAAATACTGCTTAACGTGCTTAAACATATCTGCTCTCAAACTAGTGACTATCAAACATATTAATATAAAGTAAGAGGTCACTCCGTAAGCAAACCACATGCAGGCAGCATCAAGAGATTTTTTCCTAAAATAAATATGATTTGAACATTGTCCTTGGAGGATCATATTTGAAACTAATCCTCCTCCCCAGTAACTTAGAGGTGGTAACCAAAGAAAACATCTTTAACCCAAGGGGATAAATATATTTATTTTGCCTCATAAAAATTCATAGCAATTACATTTCACATTCTTGTTATATTTCTCAGTAAATTCAAAAAATGAAACTGTATTTCTGTTTTATTCTGAATTTGCCTTGGACAAAGGAAAAGAAAGGAAGACAGATGAAAGTTTATTCTGATCTTTTTCCTTTGTGTTCTATTAGCCCAATCAGACCACAACATTCCAAATTGGAGAATGTTGGTTATATGGAAATCTAAGCATTTTTTTTACCTGAGCTAAAACTCTGTATGTTAAAATAAACTCCAATCATTTAATACTTACTTCCAACTTCTCTCTGTATCTCCATTGGCTTCCTATACAACTATCAGTTCTCTCCTCAAATTATAGAGTATAAATAATCTTGAGGAACAATAATGCTAGGTTCATTATGCAACTCGATGATAAATTTCCAGTGTCTTCTCCCTTCCAGTAGCCTCTCCTCTACCTTCTTAGTTCTTCTCTTCCTCTCTGTGTGGCCACACAGCATTATTCTCATCACTGACAGTGAGCTTTTGGCACTGTCTCATACCTATCATTTTTGGAATATGAGTCGTTCCATTTATTCCCCATCATCAGAGGAGTATATACCCTGTTCTCCAACCCTTTCTCAGAGTAAATAGTGGTAACACCATTTACATGCTGAGATAGAATGTTTGTCTAGAAAATGAATTTATTAGTCCTGTCTTTCACACATTCCAGAGGTCAAAAGTCACACAGTGTGATTTATGTTAATGGCATCTCCAAAAAGTAATACAGTGCACAACCATTGATGTAAACTACAATTTCAATTTCCACTCCTCGTATTTGTGCAAAAGGACTATTTTCCAAGGATACAAACAACTTAGTCTGAGCCAAATAAGTGGGGTTATAAAACAGATTTTATTAAGCTTTGTTCAGATTTCAGGACAATTCTGGCTAATATCCTTCTGTCTCTATGCCACTATCTAATCTTGAAATTACTCTAAGGTTCAGATTTCTTCCACCAGCTTCTCAGAAACCCCCATTTTCTCACCACACCCAACTTCTCTTTACTGTTACTTTCAAGATGTAGAACCTCTCTTTGCAACTAGTCCTAAACTTCTTTTAGACTTGTCCTTGTCTGTCTGCTACCTCCTACTGAGCTCACCTTCTATCCATTATTCTACCACATACAAATATGTGCTATGTCCGGGAAAAGAAAGAAGCATCCCTTATCAGTGATCAAAGTATTTCTCATCTAAATAATTACATGACAATAAAGAGATTACTGCAAATATATATATGAAAATCATGTGTGAGCATTCACCAAAGCTCATTTTTCATAAGAATCTGCAAGAGCAATTTGTATTAATCAAATTTACAAAATGTCTATCCTTTAAATTATTAATAGAGAAGTTAGAATGCATTAACTAGCAAGGTTCCCTGAGCACCTGCCTCCAATGAAAACAATAATAATTATTCTATTTTCAGAAAAAAATGCAAGAAATAATTAGAATTCATCTTTGAGATGGTTCATTCAGAACTGTTCACAGAATTATGCATTATCCTACCCTTTCACTCTGCTTTTTCAATAAAATCATAGAGTCTTAAGACTACAGAGAATATCCGGGCCTACTCCAATTTAAGGGCAGTTCTTAGGTCCGTAACCTAAGGTATAGACTTGGGTCTGTAATCCATAGTCACACAAGTATTTAATAGCAAAGCGAGCTACACCTCAGTGATTCTGAACCCACAATATTTTATTATTTACCTTTTCAAAATTGATGTAAAATAAAATGTATTCTTTTTTAGTTTCTTGACCTGAAAAAAAATGCAATTAAACAGAAGCTTGTAATTATAGCACATTTTTCTTTTGTGTTTTCAGAGCTTCATGTATTGACATTTGTGAGGATCATGGATCAATCTGTGGAATCAGACATAGGTCTACCTAATAAATCTTCTCTCCATTGTTACCATCTGCCTAATAATAGTAATTTATTCAAGCTTCCTACCAAGGACTTAACTTGTTTAGCTCTGCACAAACCATCAAAAACTAGTGGCCTTTTAAATCTCATGAGTAACATCTACAGAATTCTTTAGAAATCTCCATACTTGTTATGGTTTACCTTATGCAGATTTTATTTTCTGATTGGACTCAGCACTCTCTTAGATATTTTCACTTTAAAACCATCATTTTGGGGGAATATAGCTCAGCGGCACAGTGCCTGCCTGGCAAGTGTGAGGTCCTAATTCAATTCCCGGTACCAAAAAAATAATAAAACCCATCATTTTCATAAGATCCTCTTGTTTATTTTGCTTTTTGAGGAATTGGGGAGGGGAAGAACACTCATAATGAAGGGATTACATTTTTAATAATGTTTCAGTAGAAAAGATGGACTGCAATGAAGATGCCGGACAAATTTGGTTCACTCATTACCCATGCAAATAGCTAATGATGGTCACCTTATACCCCAAATTTCTACATTACTAATAATAAATTATTTTTTACATCAAAGAAATCTCATGTTGATTTATAAGCCGCCAGAACTGCAAAAGTTAAATTTATTGGTTTTGAGTATATATCAAACACACTGTGTCATTCTCAGGATACAAACCCCCAAACTTTTTCCATTACTTTCATGAGTGACCAGGAAGGAAACAGCTTCCAGTCTCAGGCCAGTGCTCCAGGCATGGCATTTGTGACCTAGAGCAACAGGAGGAAAGTTCTCCCTTCCCATTGTTGGCTGTTCTTTCTTGTGCTGGGGTCCTTTTTCAAAAACAACAGGAAGGAAGAAAGAAAAAAAGAAATCTACAGTGGAGAAGAAGCCTGAAGCTGCAACACAAATAATGATTATTCCCGTCAAAGTTTAGCTGCGGTTGCTAAGTTACCGGTCTGCTCTGAAAAACCTTGAAGTATGGGACACATTAGGAGCTCGTTAGGTCCCAGTGACTTGTGGTAAATGTACAATTTGTCTCTGTGCTAAACACAATTCCAAAATAACAATAAAAAACCCCACATCGCTTGAAATTTGTGACCTCTCTCTTTCCTGTTCTCTTTCTCCTCCCCTTCCCCCAACGTTTCCTAATCTAGTGTGACTACAAAAGCAGTGCTATTGGAAAAATAAACAGAAGCATTTTGCAAAGGGCTGAAACCAAATATATTAGCTTACAGCCTTTGGCATTTAATGAAGGTGTTCACAGAGAGAACCGCCTGAAGGGGTGAGGAAAACGAAAAGAAGGTTCTATAATAATTGTTTACAATGCAAGCTGCAGGGCCATCAGCTCACTATCAGAGAGCACCTGTCGTGTGTATGCCAGGCTGCAAAATGCTGCCAGCAAAGAAAGCGCTTGACAGTTATATCTTAAACTTGGATCCATTTTCTGTTTATATCATTAGCATTATGTATCCAATTCATAGATCTTTGAATAAACCTAGTGACTTCTATTTGCAATTTAAAATTATGATCTGTGTGAATATCATATTCTTCACACCCCAAACTTGGTTCCAGTCTTAGTTTCATCAGCCATTCCCATTTCCCTGGGACATTGGGCTTTCCTTCTTCTTTTATGTACTGCAGGCACATTTCCACTCATGTTATTAGTGCTGGTTACAACTTCTTGAAATTTTGACAAGATGTGTTACTAGGAACAAAAACAGAAGGTGTGGTTGGGAGGGAAAGGGGTAGGGAAAAGCAGGGAAAACAGGGATAATAGTGGGTGCTAGAAATAAAGGTGGGAAGCAGAAAATGCCAGAAACTCTCTTCAGGCACTCTTTGGCTGTTGTAAATCTAGAAAATTGCAAAGAGAGGAATTAACCAGTGTGGGTGTTCCTGTGACTACCAAAATAAATTTAACAAGACTCCAGCAGTATGTGGGAAGTAGGCTCTAAGACCTAAAGGTGAAAGTACAAAGGACAATCATTCGCATTTCCTGTGCTAACTTCATAAATCTATATTAATCTTAAACCATGTTGACCTGCAATGTGAGATAAAAGATACCATTTGGCTCTCACAGAACTTCCTAAGATGCTTAGATCTGAGCTGCTTCAAAAGGAAAATCATTTTTGCTCTTGTGCCAGTAAGTAATCAGAATTTGTATGGCATTAAAATTTTCTATTAACATAGTGCTAGATGAATTCTTTCTTCATTATTTACGCACATATACATATATATGTACATACATACATACATCTTTTCTATTCCCAATAAGCACATTTTCTATGAGGTACTACACAGCCATTTAAATCCCTTTACTTTTCCCCACTTGGTCTAAAGTAACTCTCTATATTCTCATAAAACATGTTTGTAGTTCTCTTCAGCTATTCAGATTCCAAATTATTTTTCCCAATGCCTTACAGTTCTTTGAAAAGCATGGCTTCATCTGTGATATGTTATGTTAACCAAATTGTCCCATGACAAAAATAAACTTGCACACCAATCTCCTATTTCTCATAGTGAGGGATAAATCAAAACAGAATTAAACAGAATAGAGTTGTCTTGTTTCTCACTATCTATAGGTGACTGGTTCCAGAACTCCCTCAGGAATGCAGAATTTTGGTATCCGTGGATGCTCAATTACCTTACATAACATAAGGATAAATATAACATAAGGATAAATATAACATAAGGATAAATATAACATAAGGATAAATATAACATAAGGATAAATATAACATAAGGATAAAAATAAAATAAGGATAAATAAATAGCATAAATCATTTGCATAGTATCCACGCATATCCTTCTGCATACTCTAAATCATCTCTAGATTACTTATAAAACAATGCAAATGCTAGCCAAAAATTTGCTATACCGTATTGTTTAGGGAATAATGACACCCACATAAACGGTCTATACAAGCTCAGAACAAACATAATTTTTTCTGAATATTTTAAATTCAAGTTGGTTGAATTCATGGAAGCAAATCCACACTGAGATATGAAGGGTCAATCTTCATACTTGGGAAAGTGGAAGATGGCATATACCATCCAAAACAGATCTAATTTCTTTCTCTTGCAGCTACCTCTGTTATTACAATGTGATGTTTCCATAAGTTGTGTTTTATTTCTGGTTTTAGCACTCAGTCACCTTTGCAATGGACTGAAGTCCTTTTTGATATTTAGCTGCCCCACACATGCTATATTCTGTTAATAAATGCTATTGCCTAGCCACAGACATAAACATGCAGAGAGGTTTGCTAGTCAAAGGCTACTATTCAAGCAAAACAAGCCAGAATTCCTTCTGGAAGAGATACACAGAAGAAAGAATTTCCTTCATTTGTACTGGGTAGGTGAAATAGAGAGGAAGGGAATCTGTAGCTGATAATTAGCATCTTAGAGAAAGTCTTCCACCAACACGCAGCCCAACAGGGCCAAGCAGAGTGGAAACTTAAGCAGTACGAATGTTGATAGCAGAGAATCTGGACTCCAGAACCTGAAGTCCTGATTTCACCAGCTCTTGTGCCCTCCCTCCTCAGTTTCTTACTTCCTGCTCCCATCAGCACAGAGACATTCAGGCTAGCATAGTGTTCTATTTCATCTTAAAACCCAAACAAAAGAGACTTTAATTTTGGAGAGCCTCTTAGCCCATTTCCTACAAACTCCTCGAAGGAGATAGCCATGGTCATTGACTCCAATTCTATGAATCTGTCTTCCACTTTGTAAATTTTGGTAGTTATCTTTGGTTCATCAGAAGAATATATGTAGCACATTTTACATTATTAAGCACATAATATACCAATTTAAGAAGGGTAACATTACCAGTTTTGTTTCATCAGGCTCTATATTCCTATCCCATTCCATTGCCTTCTCTGGAGAAAAGATAACCATTACCTTAAATTCTGCCCATGTCATTCTTGCCCTTTTTAGTAATTAATAGTTCTCACTATCATCTCTCCCCTCACCAAATTCATAAACAATATATTATCTCCCTTGAATGATTCCACTCATGCTTTTGTTTCTGTGTCTTGTGCTGAACACCAGCGATTTATCTCCACATTGCTAAATCCAATAGTAAAATTTAGTCATTAATATCTGTGTCTTAGTTACTTTTCTTATTGCTAGGACAAAGTACCAAACACCCACAAGTTAAAGGAGAAAAGGTTTATGTTAGCTCAGTTTGTAGAGGTTTCAGTCCATAGTCAGCTGGTTCCAAGGCAGAGCGACATGGGAGAGAGACATCACAGAGGAGAAACAGTCCATGGCATGGCAGGGCAGGCAGAAGGCAATGAGCAGCAAGCCACAAGCAGCCCGCCTACCTTTCCCTTTTATGCCACCTAGGCTACCAGCATTTTGAGTGGTGCCACCCAGAACTATACTAATTCCAATCAGTGAACTAATTTAGTACCACACACCCTAATCCCAGTATCCCATGCCCTATATACTGCCAATTCTGAAAAGCACCTCCTTTACCTGCATGAGGCTTTGGGGGAACATCTAGACACAAGCCATAGCATTCTGCCCCAGGTCCCCAAAAGTCTCATGCACATCCTTTTATGCAAAAGGCATTTAATCCATCACTAAGAGTTGCCAAAGTCCTAACAGTTTCACCGTTGCCGAAAAAGTCCATGTCCAATGACTCCTCTGAGATTTAAGGCAAACTCTTGGCTGTGAGCACCTGTACAAATGAAGAGAAAATTAAACACTTCCAACATACAATGGTACAATATAAACATTACCATTTCAAATAGGGGGATAGAAAGGAATGGGACCAAAGCAAGACCAAAATCCAGCAGGGCAAGCATTAAATCTTATAATTCCATGTCCAGCATGCAGTACAATCTGTCACAAGATGTGAACTCTAAAGGGCTTGGGTGAATCCACCCCTATGGCACTTCCAGTGGTTGTAAGTCCCGTGACTTCTTTCTTGGGCTGGCTCTGCTCAGTCCTTGTAACTTTCCTTAAACAATCCGTGTTCCTGGCTTCTCCAACCTTCTGGGGTCTCCACTGCCTCTCTGGTTTCATACTCACAGTTTCACACACTGCCCTCTTAGGGGCACACTGCCTGGCTTCCCACACCTTCTTCTGAAATCTGGGTGGAAGCCTTCTCAACCCCACAACTCTTGCATTCTGCATGTATCTAAAACCAGCACCACATGGATGATCTCAAGGTTTGCTGCCAGCAGGAGCAGTGTTCCGGCTACCCTCTCTCTTGGCTGTAGGGGTCAAGTGCCTGAATTTCTGAGCACTCTGATCCCAATCCCAAGGAACAAATTCACTAAGCTGCTGCCATTCTGGAAAATGGTTCTGGCATTCTCTTCTCAAAGCAGTCTTTCACCTTTGCAGTCGAGTCCTCCTCTTTCTTGTGATGTCCCCAGGCCATTTTTTTTCTATTTTCCTATTTCTTTTCAGCAACCAATTTCTCCTCTGCTCCATCTTTGCAGTCTGCAACTTTATCAGAGCTTCCTTTCTGGCCAAACTCAAAACATTTTGTGTCATTCTTCTGGGCCCTTTGCTCTTCATTCTCAACATAGATCTGGCTAAAAACCCCAAAACAGTCATGCCACTGCCTCAACATTAGACTGCCTTGAAATTTCTTTCACCAGATTAATTAGTCCACCACACTTAGTCTCAAGCATTCTTTGGACAAGAGCAAAACACAGATAAATTTTCTGCCAAAGCATAAAACACATGGTCTGGAGTCCCACAGTCAATGCAGTCCTTATTCCCAACAGAAACCTCCTGACCCTTCTCTTTACTGGGAGCATTTCTATCAGCATTTTGGTCTTCTGAGCTCTGACCAGAACCTCCCATCAAGTTCAGCTTACAGCATTCCAGGGCTGTTTTTTCAGTCAGCATCTTCAAACCTTTTCAAACTTTCTCCAAGTCAGTTCCAAAGGCTCCTGAACCACATGGTCAGGTATAGTCACAGCAACAACCTCACTCCCCTGGTTCTAAATTCTGTCTTAGTTACTTTTCTCATTGCTGACACAAAATTCCCAACCTCCAAAGTTAGAGAAGGAAAAGCTTATTTTAGCTCACAGTTTGTAGAGGTTTCATTCCACAATAAGCTGGCTCAAAGGCAGGGTGGCAAAGCAGAGGGGCAAGGCAGAAGAGAAATAGTCCATGCTATGACAGGCGGAGGGCAGCAAGCAGGGAGCAGCAGTGATCCTGCTTTCCCTCTCTCCCTTTATATTCCATCCAGGCTGTAAGCTTATTGATTGGTGTCACCCACACCAGGGTGGGGCTTCCCTTATCCACACCCAGAACTACGCTAATTCCAATCAGTGAACTAATTTAGTACCACACACCCTTATTCCCAGCATCACGTGCCGTAGATCCAGCCATCTCTGAAAAGCCCCATCTATGAGCACATGAGTTCTTGGGGAGACATCTAGATATAAGCCATGACAGTCTGGCTCTATCAGAAGCATTTAACACTCTTCATTGCTGCTTCTCTATTGAACATCTTTCTTGGTCTCTGGGGAACCACTCTGTACTTACCTCATTCGATTTTCTGATTAACTTAATCAGTGATCCTTTTCAGTCCCATGGGCTGGATATCCTTCATTTTTCTAAACTCTCTAAATGTTGGAGAGAAGTAGGGCTCAGACTTTCCCTCTTAATTATCTGCAGTCACTCCCTGGCTGATCTCATTTGGGTTACATCTGTAGAGGGGCTTGAAAATGTATATCATCAGCAGGAAACTCATCTCCGCAGTCTACTTTGTTTGTACAAAGGACAAACAGTCCTTTTGTCCAAAAGTCTCACTTGGACTTTCTTTTTTTTTTTTTTTTTTTTTTTTGTGGGTACCGGGGGGACGACCTCAGGACCTCGCGCGCCAACAGGCACCCGTGCCACTGAGCGATATCACCGGCCCCTTTTTCGTATGTGGGATCCGGGAGTCGAACTCGGGCCTTCGCGCTTGCAAGGCAGGCGCTTAAGCCGCTGAGCCGTCTCACCGGCCCTCACTTGGACTTTCTGATCTTTTTTCTCCTTACTTTTGCTTGGTCTTTCCATTTTGGTAAATGGTAACTTCATTTTTCCAGTTGCTCAGTCTGAAACCTCTGAAACAAAATTGACTCCTCTTTTTCTTTTACACCTACATTCTAGCCACCAGCAAATCCTATTTTCCCTACCTCAAAATGAATCCAGAATTTAATATCTGTTACTACTCTATTGTTATCATCCAGGCACAAACTGCCATCTTCTTTATCCTGAACTACTGCAATAACAAAATTCCCTTTTTTCTCTTTGCCATTCTTTATGGTCTTTTTCCACGTAGCAGACAAAGAGAAAAGGTGGTCTTTGAAAAATTAAGTCAGAACATCTTTGCTACAAACCCTTCAGTGGCTTCCCATCTTGCTTAGAGTAGACAATAAAATCCTTACCATAGCTTGGGATGCCCTTTGTGATTTTATTCCAGCCCCATGTCTGACTTTAACTCTTATACTCTTCCTCTCATTTCCTCTCTTCTCACTACTAAAGCCATCTTATTTCTCAGAATGTGAAACCTATTTATGCACTTGGCTCCTACTATTCCTTCCACATGACAGAGCCTATTTGTGCCACAGCATAGGACTCTCCTTCCTTTCATTAACATCTCTGCATTAACATCCTTTTATCACAGAAACTTTATGTGGTGACCCTCTTAAAGAAGTCACTCTCTTCTTTCTATCCTGCAGTATTTAATTGCACTCATGAACTTCTAGTATCTATGTGTACAAATATACATATACTCATACATTATTTGTATATAATGCTTATATATTATTTGTTGATTGCATAACACAAGGTTCTCAATCCTGACAGTATCAGAATTTTGTGCTGCATAATTCTGTGTCATGGTAGCCTCCTTGTATATCACAAGATGTTTACAGTGTCTCTTGCTCTGTACACTAGATACCAGGAGAACACTTGTGATAATTAAACGTATCTCCAGACACTGACAAAAGCCTTGATGGGGGAAAATCATGCCTTGCTGAGAAAGAGTACTTTAAGCCCAGTTAATGTAAGCTTTGAGAATGCAAAGGCTTTTGTATATATTGTAGATTGCTATATGAACTGTACATAAGAAGTGCTCAAAGATATTCTTTAAGTGAATGAAACAATTATTCTCTGAGTTATCACAATATTTTTCCAATTAACTTGAGACAATAAAGATCCTCTTTCTGTAATTTTGTTTGAAATAGTTTTCTTTGTCTTATGAATAAAAAATTTGACAAAATATTTGGAAAATATAAAAAGAAAACTTGCAAACATATAAAGAGGTGAATTTTCAGAATAACAAAGATCACTTTTTAAATATATTCTTATGTTAATGCACCCCAAAAATATAGTCTTGGGACTACATTTCAAAAGGACAGATTTTTTGATGTTAAAATAACTGGTTCTCAAATGTTTACTATTCTGATGCCCAGAAATGTCACTTATGACACTTAGTAAAATTCTTTTGGCAACAAAATATCAGATGCTTCTTTGAGCTCAAACACTAAAAACCAGTCTATCTTCCACTTTTTATCAACCCTGTATACAACATTGATATAGCATAGCCCCTCTGCAGTAATCTTTGGAGAAACATTTGTGACTAAGTGAGTGACTTTGCTTTGGAGGGGTTTGTAGTTCACTGAAAGAGACATGAAAAGGGATAGTCACAGTAAACTGTGGAGATGTTGTCTATAATGATGTATCTATGTTTATACCTATGTATAACTGCAAGCGCAGAACAAAAAACAGGTAACTACACCTGATGAGCTGGGCAGAAATGTTAACAGAGGTGATATTTGCCCTGAGGTTTTGAACAATGAATAGCAGGCTGATGAATAGGTGTTTACCTGATAGGTAAAGGAATGAAGACTGTTCCTAGCAGAGAGATCAGCTTGTGAAAGGCTTGGAGGTGGAATATAATTTGATATATAAAGAGAATCCTGAGGGACTGTGTGGCTGTAGTGCACAATGTGTAAGGAGGACATATGGGAAAAGAAAAAGGGAAGATAAGTGAGTGTGGGTCATGAAGGTCTTTATATATCCCATTGAGATGCATGGACTTTATCCTTTATATAAGTTGTTCCACCCTACTTTGATAGAGAAAAGAGATTCTCAGATTTGTACTTAGGATGACCACTTTTTATCTCTGTGGTTCATATATGGTGGAGAAAGACACAAAATTATAACTGTTCCACTAAGGGTCTACCATAATATTCTAAGGAAGGAAAATAAGGAATTGAACCTGACCAGGAAAAAAAGGCACTACTGGGCGAGTATGGAGTTGTGTGACATTTATATGAGTTAGTCCATGAGTCTAGGTGATTGACTACAATGTAAAAAAGAAGAAAGTGTAAGAGGTGTCCCCGTGGATCCTACCTTGGGCAATCTGAGGATGGAGGAACTGTTCTGGTAGTGACAACCTTCCCATGAGATCCTTGCGTAATCAGAGTGATGTCTGGTGTTCAGATTCTTTTTTATTATTTTTTATTTTTAATTTTTTAAATTAACTTAATTTAATTAATTTTAATTTATTTTTTTTAAATTTTTAATTTTTAAATTTTTTTCAGTTACTATGAATACAATCACATTTACTCGGAGAAGAAATTCAGGGGGATCAGGAAAAATATTAAACATTATCTGGATTAACTCTGTACTAATGTCATATTTTCAAAAAGACAGTACTGCTTTGAAATCTTGTTGCTGAAATCACAAAGCTGAGTCTTAAAATATCAGCTGTCTCCGGCTGAATCTTTTTAAAGAAATGATTACTGGCTTTCCATGTTTATGAACTCCTTCACGGACAGTCATGGCAACTTGTTTTTCTGGCTTCGGCCCATCTCGAAGAGATCTCCTCTTTTATGTGCATCTCACTCAAAGCAAATTATATGTGTGACTTGGCAAGCCTGAGGTACGTGCCTGTTAGTGAGTTCACACTGCCACCTAGCATCTGAGAGGGATCTTCCTCTGCCTTCTAACAAGAGAATCCTATTCTCTCCTATCCAGGTCTCAGTGCCAGAACTCCTGCCTTGAAAAGGGCTTGTTTATGATTCATTAGCATTGCAGGTGAAAAGCTCTGCATTTTTATATCAACATTTCCTCATGCTGTGCTACATGTTTGGAGTGTCCATTACCTGGAAGTGCCAGAGAGAAGTCAGGACAATTGTATGTTTGTGTGTGTGTGCTGTGCATATACGTATGTTCCACTTCAGAGAAGTAGGGAAGAAAAGGGAGAAGACGGAGATGGCAGAGGAGAGAGAAAGCATGCAGCAGGGCCTGGGGAGCAGAGGGCAAGATGTTAATAAAAAAATGCAATAATTGGCATGGAAGTGGTGGGGGAAGGAGGGTGGAGAGAAATGGAAGGAGAGGGCAAGAGGGGAAAAATTGTATAGGCAGGCAGATAAAAGAAAATGTAAATATGTGAGTGTTCTTATTCCTTTTCTTCCTCCTTTCTTCTTCTCTCCCTCTCCCCTTTCCCTCCTCCTCCTCTCTACCTTCTTCTTTTCCTTCTATATCACAGCAAGTTTACTAGACTTACTACCTCGAACCAACATTCTTTGGTCAAGACCTGATATTTTCTGATTTACATTTCTTGGATTTGAACATAGGTTTGTGTGTTTTATTAATTTTCATGCATATAATGCACGAATGCAACATAGACAGAAATTCAGGTTCTGTTATTAAACATCTAAAGGAACTTGGGGTTCTGGACCCCAAGATGAAAATACCTTTTTCACAGTTTCACAGAGATCATAGAAATATGCCTGTCGTGTATATAAGTGTCTTGCAAAGACTCTTCAAAAACCAGATCTTACGCAGTATTTCAAGCTGGGTTTGAGAACACTAGTTCTCTCTGCTGTCCTCTGCCAGGACAATTTCATGTTAAAAAATCTTTGAAGGTTTACTTTAGGGAAATGTTTATCCATCCAAAAGAAAGTACCCATGTCCTGGTTCCCATAGTATTTTCTTATCAGTAACAACCCAACACCAAATCCCTAATTTATTATTGTCTAACTTTTCTATCTCTTAGTTTAGCATCTAACTTTCTGTCTTGCCTTTTTCTGTTTTTTTTTTTTTCTTTTCTTCTTTCTATACTTTCTCCAGGGTAAACAACCTATCACTTCAATCACCTAATATTCCTATGCACTATTGGTCATGTCATGTGCATTTGTGAGTACGTTTTTGTGTTTGTCTCAGGCAACCATGAAGGAAGAAAACTTGACAATTCTGGTTATAAAGGTCTATTCATTTTGTAGTTGCTGCTCCCTACACTGATCTTTCCTTCTCTTTCTCTTCCTAGTACTACCCTTGGCTCTTCCATCTGTCCCCATGGGATACTTTTCTTATAATATCCCACCAATCTAGCTCAGTACTCAGTTCTCCTCAAACTAGCATAGCACAATCCTTTTTATCAGGCTCTTCTTCACTGTTCCACCCACTGGTTTCTGCTTTGAATAGGCTAATGCGCATTTGTGTTGACTTTATAAAAACAGCATTTAATCACGCTTCTGTCTTGGCCAAGAATCAGTCCACTCATCTTGTTGGGCCAGGGGAGCACCAGTAGCAGAAATGTGTGCCCCCATGTTTATTGCCCTGTTGTGTGACCTTAATCTTGCTGCACAAGAAGCAAGCCTTTCTGCACACTGGCCTTCCTCCCAGCCCTGTAATCTCCGTGTGAAAATTTCACATGAATTCAACGTCCTACAACCAGGGCTGCAGCCAGACCAGCTGGCAGCAGAGTCACAACAGGCAGCATAACAGTAAGAATTAAAATCATTCATCTTCTTTCCTTCCACTGGCAGCCAAGAGGAAACTGGGTGGAAAGGTTATGAATTGCAGTATTTCCACAGAGACCACAAAAAAAAAAAAAAAAAAAAAAAAAGGAAAAATGTTGGGGATTTAGGAAGGTGCAGATATAGTGACACAGGTTAAGATGTGGAACAGGGTTCTCTACTTTTTAGTATGGCAATTTTGCACTTGTATAATTTATACTTCATTCACATTAATGTATTCCATGATTTCAGTCTGGTATAAAGCAAGCTGCTTTCTGAACAGTGCTATGCAGATTTAACCCTTTATTAAATGACTTAGAACAGTGATGGCAAACCTTTTAGAGCTTTCAGTGATAACAAACAGCCCACTGTGGCATGAGTGTCACAGGTTCGCCACCAGTGCCTTAGCCTCTTTTTTTGCATTGACAGAATATTGTGACTTATGGATGATTTTAAGAAGTATATTTTTAAGAGTTCTTGAGAAAACCTATTGATTTAAATCACAGTTTTAAATTTTTAAAGACATCTTTAGCCTTTTGGATTTTAGAGGGTATATACAACTACTCTCTATTTCTTGTCCTCCTTTCGTCCCCAGTATTCTTGAAGTTCTAAACACTGTATGTCTCGGTGCCATTGAAACGCTCAGATAATTAAGTGTTTACAGATGAGCTGCACACAGTGAAGTGTGTGTCCCTTACGAAAAGAGATTGCTACACAGAGCTGGAAATTTACAACAGACTCCATCAGGAAAGTGCAGCGCAAGTCACACTAGGACATACAACTTTTCATATTGAATTACTCCAAAGAACCATTTAGAATGATCAGGACCTGAAGGCAATACAGAATTCACAGGGAAAGGTTTCAGAGATTATTTTGAATATGATGCTAAAATCAGTGTTTAAATCACCACCCTACCCCTCAACCTCATCCAGTTCTCAGTATCTATTTCAACAGTATTTATTTTGGGGCCTCTTTTTCTTATGTATTTGTTAAACTCTCTTAAAGAGGGCAGCTGTAAGCATGGAACATAAAATTGGGCATAATTTAAACATCAGGGTTCAATAATGAGTTCTTTATTCAAGCCTCTTAATGCTCCAGAGCTTCATTTTCCTGATCTGTGAAATGGAATGAGTGTGCTCACAAACCGTAGTTACAAATGAAATTATAGATATTTATGCTTTCTTCTACAGTTTAGTTATGTTTCTTACATCAACCTTATCAACTATAACATATGCACACGTAACACTTTTTAAGTGCAGATGGCAGTATTTAGAGCTGC
This sequence comes from Erethizon dorsatum, assembly GCA_028451465.1. Taxonomy (NCBI): domain Eukaryota; kingdom Metazoa; phylum Chordata; class Mammalia; order Rodentia; family Erethizontidae; genus Erethizon; species Erethizon dorsatum. Next base: position 65,363,157 of record CM051831.1, read on the forward strand.
AGAATGAAGGTAGTGTTTATCTCAGAATTTCTATAGCTTTGATTACCTAAATACACTAATAGAAAAATTGAGCTAAGAAAAAACAGTAACTACCAAGATATTCTCATAGTCACATTGGGTATTGAAACTCAAGAAATGTATTAAACAGCTTTCCATCCTAATACAGTAAAAGGAAATTGAATGTAAAATATTTGTGTATGTTTTTCAGTCCCTTGCCATGACATTTGCAAACAGTAATTCTCTGATATAGGAAGATGTACCAGACGTGGCTTATGAACCAATTTGGATACAAATCTCCTTGCATTCAGGCTGGCATAGAGTAAAGCTATTATTCCTGAGTCTCACACTTTTCACAGGTGTTCTATACAGAGATACTGACCATCTTTGGCCCACAGATAATGATGGTGTCTCCCTCTAGAACAAAAGGCAGGTTTGCTTAGTATCTGGGATAATACAGACACTGCTGTGCTTTAGGGCAAAAGTTAGGAAGGCTTCCTACCTGTTATAGAATATTTGAGTTATTATGGTCTGTGTTATTCTCCTAAAATGCAACCTACTATATATTCAAGTGTAACCTGGACCTTTTCAAGCCAACTTTTGGAATCTGGGCTTAAGGAATTGTGCAAAAGATGACACTCTGGTTCATAGTATTAATGTGAGTAGCACAGTGCTTTCTTTCTTGTCCAGGAGGCTCCTCATGGCTTCTGCCAACATGAAAATGAGATAGGATTATGTGTTAGCTGCCAAGGAGAGTAAAATCTCAGACCCTTTACAATTCTTTTTTTTTTTTTTTTTTTTTTTTTTTTTTTGTGGGTACCGGGGTCGACCTCAGGACCTTGCGCGCCAGCAGGCGCCTGTGCCGCTGAGCGATATCACCGGCCCTTTTTTCATATGTGGGTTCCAGGAGTCGAACTCAGGCCCTCGCACTTGCCAGGCAGGCGCTTATGCCGCTGAGCCATCTCACCAGCCCCCTTTACAATTCTTGATAGGCAGCAGCTTGCACTTTTCCCTTTGTCCTCAATTGAGGTCTCTGTAATTGTAGAGTGATGAGCTCCATGCAGTGTTGACTAGAGGGCACATTTCACCAGCTTACTGTCTAGACTGGACCTAGAGGGGCAGCTGCTTGGGTAGCCCATGTGACACAGTCCAGAAGTGCAGCAGAGTTAATGCTCCATGCTGTGAGCCTGGTTGGAAGGTGGGGGGAGGGAGGCTACAGGTAAATTCATCCCCCTGCCTGCTGGAGAGTCTCTTCTGACATGCACTCTTCTAGTACACCATTCTGCAGACTAATCATACGTTACTCTTTGTATTTGTTCTTAGTCCTTTCCTTCATTTCTTTTCCTTCATTTCTGCTTGCTGTGATTAGTCCTCAACAACAAGTGGTATACAAAATTTTGCCACAGACTCTGTTTCCTAAAGAATACCCATTAAGACAGATGTTTAGGATGCTTGCACCTTAGTGCCTAGAACTTTGTATTAAAGTAACTATGAAACAAAACTGTATATACAGAAAGCAAAATGTGTGCGAATTGGTTAGCTCTGTATGTATTTCTTTAAACTTGAGGAGTGACAGGGGCAGTCTGCTGGCAGCCTTCGCTCAAAGCAGCAGGGACAGCCGTGACATAAAGGCTGTTATCATAGGCTCCTTAGACTTAAGAGCAATGCCAAATGTAAGCTTGGTTGATAACTCCTTGCAGCTTCATAAATCAAGACCTGATGTAATACATTATCGTTGTTATTATGATAGTGTTTCCTGTTCCAAGAGTGTGATCAAATGTGAGAAAGAGACGACATAAACTGTTGACTTATTTAGAGGAAATTGTCAATTCTGGAATCTAGACTGATCCAGATAACATGGTTTTAGAACAGTATCCATGTTATCTCTGACACTGATGACGTTTGAAAATTAATGCCCCAGGGGTAGGTGATTATAAGAGGAAGAAGAGAATTTATATTGCACAGGGTTTAAAAGAAAGACATGATGTTTGATAGATGTGAGTTTAACTACTACCTTTACCATATCCCAGCTAAGAGCTGATATTTGACAAATACCTTCAGGTGTGTTATAAGTTGAACTACCTCCCAAATATTGCTATATTGAAATCTTAATCTCTTGTATCACAGAATGTAATCTTATTTGGGAATAAGGTCATTTCAGATGTAATTTGCTGAGTTAAATGAGGTAATTAAAGTTAGTTCTAATGCAATATGAGTAGGTGTCCATTTTTATTTTTTCTTTAAATTTTTGTGAGTTAATGTTGCATGTTAATTTTGAATGGTGAGTACATATAGTAGGAGGATGACAGTGTTCATGTGAAAGATTTTTTTTCTGCTTCTACCCGTAGAATGGTTGTTGCCCATCTCTCCAGTGAGTGCCTCTCTGTACCCACTCCCCATCCCTGCAACTGTTCCTCTGCACTCTTGTAGAGCTCTGATTATATTCTACCTGAGGGCTTTTTTTCAAGAGTGAGTTCAGCTTGAGTGACTAGCCCTCTGGAGGAAGCGTAGGAGCCTGCAATTGGCAGGGCAAAGCATGTAGGTGCCCTCAGCCACAGCCAGTCATGCCATTATCCCAACTTCAGTCCCATAGAATAGTCTACCGCCTCTATTACACTTGGGGTGAACTCCTGAGAAGTCTTTTCCTCACCTTCTCCATTCCCCAGGGGCAGGATGGAACTGTGTGCAGGGAAAAAGGAAGGGGGCATCCCTCTTTCATGGGCTGGGACATCAGATTCATGATCTCACCCCAAAACTTTAGGTCTCCATGGAGCAAGTAGTGAGGGCATGGTGGGATGTGTTATTAGAAGATGAGGGGACCCCAGCAGTTCGGACATTTCTGAATGTAGAGTTTCTAACTCCAGGTAACAGGTGGCATTGTCTTTTGAAAAATGGCGCAAGGTGCTTTGGTGAGAGAGAAGAGTTCTTAGGTATTTTGATCCTGTCTCCAGTTCCCTGTCTCAGCTGTGTTCATTGCAGAGGTCCTAGAAGGAGTACCCACACCTTGCAGGTCTGGAGTTGCCCTGGCCTCCTTATGCAAAGAGGAAATGTGGACACAGAGATACACACAGGAAGAATGAAATATGCAGAGGAAAGCAGGGTTCAGAATGATTTTTCAACAAGCCAAGGAAGGACAGATTGCTAGAAAATCACCAGAAGCTAGGGGAGGCATAGAGCAGATTCTTCCTCACAAGCTTCAGAGGAAACAGAACTTGCCAACTCCTTGATCTCTGACTGTAACATAGTAAATTGGTAGATTTTTGTGTAAGCTGCCCACTCTGCAGTACTTTGTTACAGAAGGTCTGGAAAACTAAACAGCATGCTGTGAACCATGCTAAAAGCCAGGCATATAGAAGTGAACAAAATCCATAGTGCCTGCTGTCATGAAACTTATGATCCACTATGAGATAAGAGACAAATAAATAAATAGAATGCAAGTTGTCATGTATTAGGAAAGACACAAAGAGCACTCTGTGAGAGCAACTTGGTGATACAGACCAGTGATTGCCTTAGAAAAGTCAAGAGGGACTTTCCTCAGGATGCAGCCTTCAAGCTGGAACTTAAATGTCTTCCATTCAAAGAAGTTCAGGGTTGGGAGGTTAAAGAAGAACAGTACGTGTGAAAGTGCAGAGAACAAAAAGAGCCTAGAGATGCCAGAAAGTAAAGAAGCAAAACATCTTTATCCTAGTGAGTCAGGATAGAGGGCAAGAGATAAAGTAAGAGAAACACAGAGAAGCATAGGAAATCATTTAAGGACTTTAAACAAGGGAGTGACTGCATCTTTGTATGGGTAAAAGCCTCACCCTGACTATGCAGAAAACAGTTGGGGAAAATAAGAAAGGAACTGGGTAGATCCCTTAGAAAGCCATCCCACTGGTCTCAGTGAGAAATGCAAATGACTTTTGCTAAGGTAAAGGCATGGGGGATGTAGCAGAAAGGACAACTTGGCGACATGACTTGAAAAAATCAGCAGTAGCACTTTCTAAAGATTGGGGATATGGAGAAGAGACAGGAAAATTAAGATGATACTAGATAGTGGTTTGAGGAGATAGATGGATAGAAGAAGTGCCATTAGGTAAGATGGGAAAATTGGAGGAAAAGTCTAGCCGCAACATCAAATTATAAACCTTCAGTGGAGTCATCCCCCGATGAGTCAGAGCCTTCACGATCTAATCTCCTTCCCTAAGCCCGCACCTGTGAACACTGCTGCACTGGGGACCAAGCCTTCAGCTCATGAGTTTCTGATCCATTTCAGATCCAAACCATAACAGATGATATGCTTGCAGCCTTACTGAATTGATACAAATGATGTCACTAACAAAAGGGCCAGACATCCTCCCTCTGAGACTAACTTGGAACTTGTCTCCTGAGAGTCTGTCTTCACCCTGATAGTAATGATGTCCACACTGAAGAGCAGACTAGTTTGAGAATGGGTAACTGAACTCCACGGAAGTGCGGGAAGACAAGAATGTTCGGTGTGAAGGAGGGGAGAAATTAGGTGCCATTAACTATTAATTACATGACAAAGAGGGAATGCTTTGTGGCTTAGAAGGACTAGAAGGCCTGAATATAGTGGAAGAGAACTTCTACTGAAAGAGATATGGAAGTAAGCAGATCTAGGAACTGTAATGCTTATGATAATAATATGTAAAACATTGGGGTCACTAGAAATGAGCAGGGCAGGAGAAGCCATGAGACAACATTACTGTGTAATCAACTACAGAAGTGTTGAAATTTTTTGAAAGCACGGTAGGAGAAGTAACTGAAGACTTTGTATTTATTCAGATAAAATGAGTCTAGATGAGAAAGACATTTAATAGAAATAATGCAAGAAGAAAACTTTAAGCATGATTTATGGTAAGTAGAAGGCAATTACAGATAAATTGAATTAAAAGGGAATAAAAGAATCATTCACCGATGTAAACTTCAAACCACAGAAAGTTGAAGAAAGTTTTTGACCGAGTGGTTTATAATTATACACATGGAACTGGAAGCAAACTTGACTCTATTTTCTTCCATCTACTAGTGGTCAAAGACTTCATCCTATTCTCTTTTTGCACTCCCTGAAGTCTCGTATTCATGTTAGTTGCATGGCAAATAATGATTCCAGTATGCGTAAATGATATAGGCATAGACTGTGAAGTTTGATGTGACATAAAGTTATGTTTGTTAAAAGATTCATATAAAAGTTATACAAGTTATAATTCTGATGTGTTAGGCCGAACTATGCGATGGCCATTAGGGTTCTAACTTATTGGGCTCTAACCTATTAGACTCTAACCTATTAGATTAAGTTTCTGTTTTAGGTAGATAAGTGTCTTAAGTTTCTGTTTCCCTACCTCAGGGCAAATTCCTGGAAATCATGTGACTTTGCTGGTTGCCAAGCCCCTGCGCGGGCTACATTCCCGTGTGCCCGGGCTCCTTTGTCTCCTTTGTTAGCCTTTCCTCCAAACTGATTGGTTGCCCTTTTGCTAAATTCCTCTATCTATAGGTTCCCCTAAGTAACCAATGAATGTATTAATTACCCTTTAACTCCTTGCGATTGGCTTCTGTAAAACTTCGCTTTTGCCTATCCCTCATTACCATACCCAACCCTATAGAAACCCCTTGCTCCTGCCCTTCGGGGTCGCCCTGGTACGTTCGCTGGGTGACCCTACGCTAGTGTAGCCTTTCAATAAACCCCGTGCTTTTTACATAAGAGCCTGTGTGGTTCTTGGAGCGTCTCCCTTCTTGGACCCCTCTTCCGCGGACGTTACAAGACCAGTCCCTATGTGTGGGTGAGTTCAAGTGCAGACTGACCAGATACTATAGAGGTAATTTAAATATCACATAGAAGAAAGAACATGATAGTCTTCCAATCCCTTGAGCACTAGACTATAAAATGCTGAGACAATCTGAATATAACAATTAATAACTCATAGCCAAGAATATATTCTGAGACAAAGACCACAAATATTGGAAAACATGCCCAGTTCTCAAAGGAATGGTTAGCTCTTTCTAAAACTTAACTAGAAAACAGTAAGTTTCCCAGGTCTTAAAATAAAGCTCTTACTAAAGCTTTGCTTTTTGGAGAATATATTTTTTAGCTTATAAGTATCATCTTTTTAAAATGTTGCATGAGAGAACACTACACAGGGATGTTGAAAAGAAACAAACTTAAAGTTATATTTACATTGAACTTATTTTCTTGCGATGTTTTCCTCTTTTGAAAGGAGCAAGGAACTGAGGAATAAAAATGCTAATAAGACTCTTCTGTTCTTAAAGAGCGTTCCATAAGTAGTATACATTTTCAAGTGAAATGCTGAATATTGGTGGCAGCGTATAATACTCAGAAAGTTAGTAATATTTTGCCGGTGAACTGTTAAGTTTTCAACATCAATCTATTTTATGGGAAAATAAATTAATTGTGTTATTTAAGGGTTTGATGAGTTGGAACTTTATATTCCTTTTTTCTGTCAACTCTCACTTTCTATGGTCTCCTTGACACATTCATACCTAGCCATAAGATGAATGTTATATTAACACAATAAAAATGCTATTGAAATTAAAATAGCAATAACTAACATTTGTATTACACTTTATAGCTATTGAGTTTTACTATCACATCTCACTCATTAACTATCTTGCGAGCCAGTATTACTATTATTTGCATTTTCCTCTTACTTTATAAAGGCTGAGAAAGTACAGAGTTGTCAGAGTCACATACCAAATACAGCAATTGGGACTCTGAACTTCGGTGGCTACAATTCAATGTTTTTTTCTGTTTCCTCTGTAGCTGTTCCAAATTATACCACAAAATTGGATACTACTAGTCCTTCCTTTAAAACTGTCCAGTCAGGAAAAAATTTCTCCTTATCCGAGCTATAAATTGTCACCAGAGAAAAAAAGTTGTAAGTCCTTGATTCACTGGTAATGTAGCACCTTTGGGTTTTTGGAATATTTTGGGTATACAGAAGAATAGATGAAGTTTTGATTCATTTGAAGGATGGAGGAGAGATCTCCATCAGGCATCAAGCATCTTCATTTGTCTATTGTATGGTTTCTGGTTTTCCCAGGACACAGAGTTTGCAATTCTGTCCCATCTAGAGTATTTTGATTTCTTAAGTGAGTACAATCATAGGAAGCAAAATTAACTCATGTTCCATATCTTCCATTTGCTAGCTGTGTGGACTTAGAAAAATCATTCAGTCATTAATCCTCAATTTTTAATTTGTATAATGAGTCACCAAATTTCTTTTATTGGAGATATTCTTTGTCTTGGATTTGAGGTATGTGTTGAGATCATCATTGGGAATTCACAGTGATTAGCAGAATGGAGACATCACTGCCATTTCTGCTATAGGTCTTAGAAATCACCCTATTGTTGCTAATGTCTTTTGAAGAGCATGCCCTAAAGGGAGTGTGACTTGATATTCAGGATAGCATTATACAGTATTCAAGGAGGTTGCGCACATCCTCCCAATGCCTGCCCATTACCCCTTTTCATAACCCTTTGTCCTGCCATAATTGTGGTGGTGGGCTAAGAACCACATAGAAGAAGCTGTCCAGTTTCATAACCCTTACATGTATCAGTGTAAGTGCTTTCATGTGTTCCAGTAATTCCTCATTACTGTAAAAGCATCCCCAGAAATTTCAAAGCCATCAGCAGGCTCATATGGTGTGGTAAGTGCCTTTTTCTATGTCTGATGACTCAGGTGATCAGAAGGGTTTTCTGATGTGCTGAAATCAAATGAATGCAACTTGGAACTACCTGAATCAAAAAGTAAATAATTCTTTCTATGCTTTGTTTGTGGCACCGCGGTGTCATAAAGCAGAAAGAAAAGAAATGAGGCTTGTGATAATTTTTGTTGTGCTGGATCTTTTCTATCCATAACATACCTGTGATCATGAGCCGTGCCTGAGAGACACAGGCAGTTCAGAGCACGGGGCACAGAAGTCACCCCACATAACAAGGAGGGGATCCTAGCAGCAGAATCAAAGCAGAGGTGTTTTTTTTTTTTTTCTTTAAAAACCATTTTACTGAATTTTTTGTAAGGATGAAAGTTAATAGGTTGGCACTTTGAATAAAATATTAATGGGACTAATCGGGCATGCTGGCTTCAAAAAATATATTTTATGCTGAGTTAGCTAAAATAATAGCTTTTAAAAATCACAGAAAAACTATAGCTGCTAGCTGCAACTTTATTTATTCTGTAAAGGAAAAACTTAGTAGATCAGTGTGGGCTCAGGAGTTAGATTTGTCTGGGCTCAAATCCCAACTCTGCAACTGCCTTGCTGTGTAACCACAGAGAAGTCAAAATCCCCTAGATGTCTTAGTTTCTACATATGCAAAATAGGGGTAATAATGGAGATTTGTCTGAGCCTGATGAGGTGCTATACGTAAGTAGCTTCACAGAGAAATGGGCACACCACAGAGGCTCTGTCAGTAAATGTCAGCTGCTTTCATTTTAATCATTTATTTTCTAAAAATTATTTATTGGATTTCATACTTGAACAAAGTTCTGGGCAGAAAAGAAATGATAATAAGATGATCCTTGACATCAAGGATCTCATCCTCAAGAGCAAGAGACAGAGGTGGAAGCACTTATATCCTGAATGCTCAAGTTGAGGGAGCCATGGCCGAAGTACCAAGGCAACATGAATTAAGAGAGATCTAGTAGCCCGGGGTGCAGGGGAGAGTTGCAGTGATCCAGTGCTTTCTTCGCAGGAAAGGAGATAGGGAATCCGCTATTAGCAGAAGTAGGAAAAAAATTCTTGTAAGGAGACAGAGAGTAAATATTTTCAGCTTTGTCATTCAGCATCTCTGTTGTAGCTGTGCAACTGTGCCGTCATAGTGAGAAAGCAGCTCCATGAATGGAGATGGCTGTACTCCAGTAAAACTTAATTTACAAAAAACGGGCCTGCGTAAGTTAAGGTTCTCCAAGGAAATAGAACTCATAGGGGTGTGTGTGTGTGTGTGTGTGTGTGTGTGTGTGTGTGTAAAGGGGAGGGAGGGCGAGAGGGAGAGAGGGAGAGAGGGAGAGAGAGAGAGAGAGATTTGAAGGAATTAGCTCCTTGAATTACAGAGATTGGCAAGTCCAAAATCTGAGGGTAGACAGACGGGAAACCTGGGAAGGAGCGCCCATGTTATACCTCCAACATTGTCTGCTGTAGAATTTTCCTCTTGCTGGGGGGAGGTCAGCCTTTTGTTCCATTTAGAGCAATATAATAGGCCAGGCCACTTCATGGAAGACCATCTGGTTTACTCAAGTCCACTGATTTAAATGGGAATCTCATTCTCAAACATTCTAAATTTACTCACAAAATAAGGCATCACGAGGCTGCAAGCAGATTTGGCCTACTATAGCTTACCTATCCCTGAGCTGGAGAAAGTATCCTCCCTGCTTAGTCAGACAGGGCTGGGGCTCTTTTTTCCAAAAGCAGTAGCACCCTGACTTCGAATTGTTGTGGATTAGTCGCTGAGTATTCCACCAATCTCTAAAACCAGGACAGGGAAGCTGAAGAGATCTGAGATTGGGGTTGGGTGTCTAGCCCCAGACAACCTGTTCTACCAAACACTGAGAATGTTCTACCCAACATTCTACTTCTCCTTTGCATATCTCAAGAGGAGACAGTAGAAGGAAGCCAGGACTCACAATGTGAGACTGCTTTCTTTTCTAGCAAACAGGGCTGTTGGAAGAGGGAGGTGAGCAGGGGAAAAGGTTATTTTGCAAACTTCCCTAACAGTGTGAGCAAAGCCGTGAGGAAAAGGGAGCTCTTGGTGCCACTCCCAGTTTGATTCAGTGATTTGTTCAGATTCATGTGGAAAGATGCTACATTTGGGCAGAGGTATGAGAATGGTGATGGGTAGGAAAAGAAAAATACCACAGAGGTAATGGGAAGAGAAAGCAAGAGAGAGTAGAGGAGGGATGGAGAGAGTAAAGTGGGACGCTATGCAGAAAATGAGGGAAAGGGGAAAAGGGGGGACTTTTTATTTCACTTTTTAAACTTAAAGTAAGTCTGTATCTTTTTCCTTAGATTTTCTATTTCAAAAACAAGTATTCTATAGCTCAAAGGGTGTAATGGGGCTTAATTCATTTAAATTGCAGAACGTTTCAGGACTCTTACATGAAAAGTATCATTGAAGTACAAAGCTCAGGTTCATTATTAATAAAATCAGTCCTTCATGGCACAGTCTTCTTTGAAATGATTGGCTCCTTGAGAATGCCTAGGGTTAGTAGGAGATGGCCTTCATCTAATAAAAGGATCAGACAAATGGAGGTATGTATTATCTTAACTCCTTTATGAGAGCTTTGTAAGAACTATGTCCAACTCTAGCTTAAAGAAAATATCTTGGCACAGGGGTAGCTTGCTATATGTCAGAGCTATATTGAAAAGGTACTTAAGTGTGGAATCAATATAAAGTGAATCATATTTAAAATACCCTAGGGAAGTTGATCTTATTTAGCCCCATACCAAGAAAAAAATGCAGGATTTCTGATATTTTTCTAAGGAAATCTGAGAAGGTATAGAGAGGAAATTCTTTGTTATGAGATTTCGACAAACTGGATAATTAATTTCACTGCCCTTTTATTCCTTTCTAATAAATTCATGGAATAAATTAAAGAAAGTTTGAAGTGCACCCAAAGTTAAATTATAACATTTTTATGGACAGTTTATTGACAAAGTATTTTTATTTTCTTTTGTGTATTTTGCCCTGTCTACATTGTATATGTATTTTGATAATTATTTGTTCAAAATATGTGTATGAAATTATTTTTGAAATAAGATGAGAGAAATATGTATAATATGAATAATATTTATGTGGGATACAAGAGTGCTGCCAATCTACAAAATCAAGCTCAAATTCTTAACATGAAATCTAAACCTCAAAGTAATGAACCGTAGCAGTATTTGTGACAGGCCACAGAATGTAGAATGCCCTTTATTTCTTCTAGGGCATTATTACCAGTACAGAAACAGGAACTCATTATGTGTGCATGAGCACAGGATATCATACGAAGACAGGTCTGGCAACAATATACTTCCCAGTTTTTAGAATCAGGAGAACATTATTAAGGACATAGCTCATGATCAACTCATTCTGCTTAATTGAATGACTGATTCAATTGGACCTTACAGTTGCTCTGTGAAGCAGACCAAACAAATCTGAAACCCCATGGAAAATGAGGCACAAAGAGCCAAACTTGTTTAAAGTTACAAAGCGTATTCAACAGATCTAAGCCTAGAACTCTAGTTCAGTTTTTCTTTTCTTTTCTTTTTTTAGGATTTTTTTAAAAATTTTAAACAGAAAGAAGTAAGAAATACCAGTAAAACAGAGTTTCAAAACAGGCTAGTATGGGGGCCGGTGAGACAGCTCAGCGGCGTAAGTGCCTGCCTGGCAAGCACGAGGTCCTAAGTTCGACTCCTGGAACACACATACGAAAAAAAGGGCCGGTGATATTGCTCAGTGGCATGGGTGCCTCCTGGCACGTGAGGTCGACCCCCGGTACCCACAAAAAAAAAAAAAAAAGGCTAGTAGGAGAGTAACAATAATCCACACATTGCATATTGTTATATTCACAGTAGTTAAGAGTACAAGATATAGGAATGAAACATTGTCCAGAAAATCATTAGCACAAAACTTTCCCCTCAATGAACCAAGAGAAACCAGCTGTATAACTATCTTAACTGTTTTGTGTTTATATATATTTTTTCCTTTTCTTTTCCTTCCTTTCCCCTTTCTCCCATCACAGCTTTTCTTTACTTTTGAATAGTTTCTTCCTTATTCACAATATCTATTGTACATTTTGGATCTTGTTTACTCTTTCAGATTCTCACACTAGTGAGACAATAAATGTTTATACATGTGGGTCTGGTTTATTTCACTTACGAGTATGGCCTCAAGTTGCATCTATTTACCTATAAAAGTCTGAAGTTTATTTTTTTATGGCTGAGTAGTATTCCATTAATATAAAAAAACACATAATTTTTGTTCATTCCGTGGTTGATGAGCATTTGGGTTGTTTCCAAGATTTAGCTATTACAAATTGTGCTGCTATAAACATAGGTGCACATATATTGCTGTGGTATGATGTTTTTAATTCTTCAGGGAAGATACTCAGAAGGGGAATAGCTTCTCAGAAGGGGATTAGAGGTCAAATAGGACCTTTAATCCTAGTTTTTGAAGAAATCTTCACACTGATTTCCACAGTGGTTGCACCAGTCTACACTCCCACCAACAGTCCTACCAGCATTTGTTATTGGTTGATTTCTTGATGATAACCATTCTTTCTGGAGTGAGATGGAATCTCAGTGTTGTTTTAATTTGCATCTCTTGAATGACCAATGATGTTTAACATTTTTTCATATATTTATTTTATAACTGTATTTCTTCATCTGAGAAGTGTGTATTCATCTCAGATGCCCATTTTTGGATTGGGTCTTTGAATTTGAGAGGCCTAATTTTTTCAATTCTTTATATGTTCTAGATATAAGTCCTTTGAGGGACAACTGGCTATAGTTTTTATCACTCTGTGTGTTGTCTTTTCACTTTGTTGGTGATTTCTTTTGTTTTGCAAAAGCTTTTAATAAGGTGAGATCCCATTTGTTGATTCTTTGTTGTATTTCCCATGCAGTCTGGGCTTTGTTCATGAACTCTCTGCCTGCACCTATGTCTTCAAGATTTCTACCTATTTTCTCCTCCAGTAGATTTAGTGTTTCTGTTTTAATATTTAGATCTTTGAACCATTTTGACTTTAGTTTAGTGCATGGTGATAGACATGTGCCTAGTTTTAGTCTTCATGTGGAAAGCCAGTTTTTCCAGCACCATTTATTAAAGAGGCTATCTTTCTTCCAATGAACATGTTTGGCTCCTTTGTTGAAGATAAGGTGTTTTATTGTGTTTGTAGTTGTGTCTGCATATTCTGTTCCATTGATCTTCATGTCTGATTTTTTGCCAATACTGTGCTGATTTGTATCACAGTAGATTTGTAGTATAATTTCAGGTCAGAGATTGTGACGACCCCTGGCTTGCATTTGTTGCCCAGAATTGCTTTTGCTATTCTAGGTCTCTTCTGGTTCCAAATGAATTTTATTTTTGTTTTATTTAATTTAATTAATTAATTAATTAATTTGTTTATTTTTAGCACTGCTGGGAATGGAATTCAGCTGAGATAGATGCCCAGCCTCTTTTATTTTTATTTTTTTTATCCTGAGACAGAGTATTGCTGTTACCCAGCAAGTTACCCAGGCTGGGCTCCAACTTGTAAACTTCTTGCCTCAGTTTCCAAAGTAGCTGGGATTACAAAGTAGCTGTGTGCCGTCATGCCTGGCTTAAAATCTTAGTTCAGAAGTTTCAGAATTTAATTGCTTGCCAGGCATGGCAGCACATGCCTGCAACCCCAGCACTGAGGAGGTTGAGACAGGAAGATTGCCATGAGTTCAAAGCCATCCTGGGCTACATAGCAAGACCCTTTTTCAAAAAGAAAAAAATAATAATAATAATTTAATTTCTGCCACAATCCATTAGTTTAAAAAATCTTCCAGGAGGGGTGATAAATGCCTATAATCCCAGCATTTGGGAGGCAGAGGCAGGAGGATCACAAGTTCAAGGCCAGCCTAAGCTGGCATAGCATTGTAACGACACTGGGCCACACTGTGACATCCAGGGATGGACAGCAAGCCACTGCTCTGCTGGAACATGCAGCTCCTGGCAATCCTAAACCCAGTGTTGGTAAAGAACTAAAGAGGCAGTTTAAAATAAGAGAAGACAATTTATTTGAAGGTGGGTAAGAAGGAAAAGAGATGACAGAAAACTACTCTGGATGAGTAGGTAGAATTTGAAAGTGAATTCTCTCCAAATGAATTTTAGAAATGTTTTCTCTAGTTCTATGTATGCTAATGGTGTTTTGATTGGGACTGCATTAAATCTGTATAGTAGTTTTGGGAGTGGGGCCATTTTCACTGTGTTGGTTCCTCCTATCCATGAGCAAGGGATATCTGTCCATTTTCTGATATCTTTTTTGATCTCCTTTCACAGAGTACTGTACTTTTCAATGTATAGATCATTTACTTCTTTTGTTAGATGATTCCTAAGTTTTTCATTTTTTGGATGCTACTGTAAAGGGTATGGCTTCCTAATTTCTCTCTCTGTGAGTTTGTTGCTTGTGTACAGGAATGCTATTGATTTTTGAGTGTTGGTTTTCTATCCAGCTACTACTGAAATTGGTTATTAAATCTGTAAGTCTTTTGGTGGAGCTTTTGGGGTCTTCTATGTAGAGTATCATGTCATCTGCAAAGAATGATAATTTAACTTCTTCCTTTCCTATCCTTATTCCTTTTATTTCCTTCTCTTGTCTAATTGCTCTGGCTAGTGTTTCCAGAACTATATTGAATAGGAGAGGTGACAGTAGACATCCTTGTCTTGTTCCTGATTTTAGAATAAAAGCTTTCAGTTTTTGTCCATTTAGTATGATGTTAGCTGTTGGTTTGTCATAGATGGCTTTTATCAGATCGAGATAAAGATCATCTATCCCAGTTTTCTGTAGGGTTTTTATCATGATGGGTGTTGGGCTTTGTCAAAAGCTTTTTCTGCATCTATTGAGATGATCATATGATTTTTGTCTTTGGCTCTTTTGATATAGTGTATTACATTTATTGATTTATGTATGTTGAACCATCCCTGAATCCCTGGTATGAATCCCACTTGGTCATCATTTATAATCTTCTTAATGATTTGCTGCATTTTGTTTACCAGTATCTTATTGAGGATTTTTGCTTCTATGTTCATTAGGGAGATTGGTCTGTAGTTTTCTTTTTTGGTTGGGTTCTTCTCTGGTTTTGGAATCAGGGTAATACTGGTCTCCAGAAATGATTTTGGAAGTATCTCTTCCCTTTCAATTTGCTTCAAGAGTTTCAGCATTAGTGGGATTAGTTCTCTAAGTTTCTTGTAGAATTCAACTGTGAATCTGTCAGGACCTGGGCTTTTCTTTGTTGGTAAATTTTTAATTACATTTTCAATTTCATTGGCTGATATTGGGTTATTTAGAATTTTTATATCTTCTTGATTTACTTTTGGCAGTTGGATTGTGTTTAGGAATCTGTCCATTTCTGCTGTGTTTTCCATCTTATTAGAATATAGGTTCTTGTAGTAGGTATTGATGATCTTCTGAATTTCTGTAGGATCTGTTGCATTTTCCCCCTTTTCATTCCTAATTGCTTGAATTTGTGTTTTTTCTTTCCTCTTTTTGATGAGATTGGCTAATGGTTTATCAATATTATTACTTCTTTCAAAGAACCAACTTTTTGATTCGTTGATTCATTGTGTTGTTTTTTTAGTCTCGATTGCATTAATTTCTGCTCTTCTCTTTATAATTTCCTCCCTTGTATGAGCTTTGGGTTTGATTTGTTCTTCTTTTTCTAGAAGTTTGAGGTTCAACATTAGGTTGTTTATTTGAGCTCATTCTGTTTCACTGATGTAAGAATTTATTGCTATAAATTTCCCTCTTAGGATTGCTTTCATTGCATCCCGTAAGTTTCAGTACGTTGTATTGGCATTATCATTTAACTGTACATACTGTGTAACTTTGTGTTTAATTTCCTCTGTGACCCATTGGTTGTTCAGAAGTGTGTTATTTAATTTCCATGTGTTTTTGTGATTTCTTTTGTCATTGACTTCCAGTTTCATTGTGTTATGGTCAGATAGTGTGCAAGGAATGATTTCAACTGCTCTACATTTACTTAAACATGTTTTATGGGCTAGTATATGGTCTATTTTGGAGAACATTCCATGTGCAGCTGAGAATGTATATTCTGATGTTTTGGGGTAGAACATTCTGTAGACATCTACCAAGTCTATTTGTTCACAGGCTTGGTTTAATTCTGATATTTCTTTGTTGATTTTTTGTCTAGTAATTCTATCTATTTGTGAGAGTGGGGTATTAAGGTCCCCCACTAGAACTGTGTTAATGCTTATTTGGTTTTTCATGTCTGTTAATATTTGTTTTATGTAGTTGGGTGCACTGGTGTTTGGTGCATATATATTTATGATTGTTATCTCTTCTTCTTGGAGTTTTCCCTTAACAAGTATGTAGTGACCTTCCTTGTCTCTTTTGATCAGTTTTGGCTTAAAGTTTACACTGTCTACAAATAGAATAGCTACCCCTGCTTTTTTATGGGTTCCTGTGGCATGGAGAATTGTTTTCTAGCCTTTGATTTTTAGTCTATGAATTTCTTTTTGGGTTAAATGTGTTTCTTGAATGCAGCATATTGATGGATCTTGTTTCTTGATCCATTCTACCAGTCTGTTTCTTTTGATTGTTGAGACCATTTACATTGATGGTTATAACTGATTTGTACTGGCTTATCTTTTTCATATTATTTCCCTGTCATTGGTTCCCTGTCTTTCTCCTCTGTTTAACTGCTTGCCCTGCTTGGCAGTTTCTTTCTATTGGCATTTGTGTGTTTGTGGTCTTCATTATCTCTTTCTAATATATACTTCAGAGCATTATGTAGTGCTGGTTTGATGGTCATGAATTTCTTCAGTTCTTTGTCATGGAAGTATCTTATTCCTCTGTTGAATCTGAACGATAGTTTTGCAGGGCACATCAATCTGGGTTGAACATTGTTTGCTTTTAGGGCTTGAAATACCTCACTCCAGGCTTTCCTTGATTTGAGGGTTTGTGTTGAGAAGTCTGCTGTGATTCTCATGGGCTTTCCTTTATAAGTGATTTGTTTCTTTTCTCTGGCTGCTTTTAATATTTTTCATGTGCTGAATTTCTGAAATCTTGATTATTATATGCCTTGGTGTAGATTTATTTTGGTCATGGTTACTTGCTTCATTTATTTGTATGTCAAATTCTTTATCCATGTTTGGGAAGTTTTCTGCCATTATTTCTGTAAAGAGGTTTTTAATGGCATTTGTGCGGTCTCCAGCTTTCTCACTGACTCCAATCAATCTTATGTTGTTCTTCTTTGCTTCATCTTGTAACTGTTGGATTGATTTTTCATGGTCCCTTGCTATTTTTAAGGTATCTTTCTTTTCCTGGTCACTAGTCACATTCCTGTCTTCTGGGTCTGATATTCTATCCTTGCCTTCATTCAATCTGTTGCATATACTTTCAATGGAGTTTTCAATCTCCTGGATCTCTGTTTGGATCTGTTTCATTGATTCCCCTTCTTGTCTATGTTGGGCATTCATGGTTTCCATCATTTTCCTAACCTCCTTTATTTTTTATTTGCATCTGCTTTAATTTCTTTTATTTTAATTGTCATGCCTTTTTGTACCTTAGATATTATTTTTTCTATGGCCTTTTCCATTTGTTTTTTTCCATTTCTGCTGCTAACATTTCCAAGAGTTCTAGTGGTTGGCATCTGAATTCCTCTGTCTCTTTGTGCTCTGGACTTGTCCTGGGTGAGCTGGGCATTTGGGGTTGCATTTTGCTTCTTCCTCTTGCCATTTTCTATTTTTTATCTTATTTTGTTTTCTGTCTCGATGCTTGTAGATTCCTTATATTAGTTTTTTCCCTGGTGTTGAGGCTTTCCTAGGTTATGTCTGTTCCTCAAGGATGTCTTCTAGATACAGGTGGTTCTTGTTTTTTTTGTCTATCCCAAGAACCTACCTTCCCAAAATATTAAAAATGTGAAGTTGCTATCTTTTTGATTCAAGGCCCATTCCTTTGGTACTGGATTTTGGTGGTGGTTATGGCCCCTTGCAATCTCAGTGTTGTCCTACCAGGGAGAAAAAACTGATTTTAACAGGTATAGCATCCTGCTTAAAGTAGTACAGTTAGCAATAACAATAGACTCTAGCACAGCCTGGCTACTGATGAACTGTGGTAACTATTAGCCTGATACCTTTAACTGTATAAGCAAGTTCTATAGTTATATGTAATATAACCCAGCTTATACCAGGAACTCATCTGCAATGTTTTTCCACTTAGAAGAGTGATTTTTACCCTGTTGTGGGGAGATTTAAGATGGGTAGGGGATAGAATGGAGAGGTGGATGGGGTTTAATATAGTAGGAACACATTTGGTGGGCAAAAGATGATCATCCAAGTTTTGGGTGATTGTAGGATACAAGAGGGAGGGGCTGGAAGAGAAAGCCTAGGAGTATCAAAGTGACCCATAAAAGAAAGAGACACTGTTTACCCATATGAAAGTCTCATAAAATCAAATGAGATAGTTGATGAAAGAGAGGAAGAGGATGAGTGGAATAATACAAAGGGAAAGTTTAGAGATCTCAATTGTGAATGAGAGGGAAAAGAAGGTAGAAAAGAGAAGGAAAAGAAAAAAAGAGAAAAGAAAAAAACAGGAAACAAAAATAATCACATACATAAAAAACCAAAAAAACATACAGAAAGAAAAACAAAACAGGACAAAACAGAACAGAGGGAAAAAGAGAAAAGGAAAGGGAAAAAACACAAACAGAAAACAACAACGATGACAAAAATAAAATAAAATAAAAATAAGCAGCAGAACAAAACACACTAGCCCAGTGGACTACCAAGAGGAAAACCCATCAGACAGAGAAAAATAAAAGTAGTGAGATTCCTCTAGCGTCTGCAGTTCTGTGATAGGTCAATGTCTGATCCTAGAATGTGCACTCCAGCTAAGACTGCAGGTGGATTTGTGCTGGGTTGGGGTCTGATCTTTGTCTCTGGATTTAGGGGATGGGATTAGTTTTCTGTGGCTGGAGTTCTCCCCAGCAGTTTCAAAAAGAAAAAAAGAAAAGAGAGAAGAAGAAAAAAGTAGGGAAAAGAAAAGAAAAGATAAGATAAGATAAGATAAGATAAGATAAGAAAAAAAGAAAAGAAAAGGAAAGGAAAGGAAAGGAAAGGAAAGGAAAGGAAAGGAAAGGAAAGGAAAGGAAAGGAAAAGAAAGGAAAGGAAAGGTGTCATTACCTGCCCACTTCTATTCCACGTGTCTTTGTCCCCAAGCACAAAGCTGGTTTACCTAACTCACCTCCTGCTGGCTCATATTGTTACTGTTGCTTCGGACTTTTCCATGTCACTGGTCGCTCCTGTCCATCTTGTGTGCTGTAGCTGGGGTCCTACTGTGGCACTGGCTTTCCTGCTGGTCTCTGGTCCCTGAGTCCTGTCAATGGAGGGAGCAGGACACCATCTTGGACCCTCTTCCTGCCAGTTGCAGCAGCTCCAGATCAATATTTCACTTTTTCTTAGACTATTCCATTCTTTGCAGAATTAGCAAAACACAGGGAAGCTCCCATAGCAAAGATGAAACAAGAAGACTATCTATTGGTTTTTAGAGAGTCAAAGAAGGTAATGCTACCACATATGGTGCTTCTGACACTCTGAAGTCTTACGCACCACAAGTAGCCTGTGGCTTTCTGTGTGATCATGAGCCCTTGACTATGTGCAAGCTTTGTGAAGAGGTAATAAAAGATAACCTTTAATGGAGTTCACTCTGTCAAACTCTATTATAAGATCTTCATATGCTGTAGCTTATTGTATCCTGACAACAACTCAGGGGTGGTGCTCTGAGTAGCCAGAAACTAGAATCTGTATGTTAAAGTAATGAATTCTTTAAAAAGCATAAAACTCAGCCTTTCATGAGACAGAAAGCATAATTAATTACTGAACAATAGAAGAATTTCTAAGCCCCAGCACCTTGACTTCCCTTATAGTAGTAAATAGTTCTTATTATAGAGTGGACTCATATTTTGAGAATCTAATTCAGGTATTTTTGCCCATTAGGTCAAAGTTTATTTAGTTGACCTTAAATTTCTGGCTCAAGTCAAAATTTATAAATTTATTTATAATTTATTATTTAGTCACCTGAATGATACCAGTTTTCTAAAACAGAAACATTGAAAACTGTTTTTACCTGTAGCAGTTAGCTTTTGCTTCATAACAACACACTCTAGAACTTAGTAGTTTAAAACAAGAATCAGTTTTTAGCTCAATACCTTATTGGTTGATAATTTCTCCTAGTTCAACTAATTTCACTGATCTGATTGAAGTTATCTGGTAAATGGCTCAAACGCCTTAGTCTAGAATGATCTTGACTGGTGTGGTAGACTGCATAGCGTGCTCCCTATGTCCCAAGATATCTCTATCCTAGTCCCTGAAACCTGTGAATATGTTTTTGCATATATGGTTAAATGAAAGGTTATATGATAACAGGAGTCGAGACTGGAGTGATAAATTGTGGAGATGGGATAAAGGACCACAAGCTGATGAACATGGCCAGATCTTAGAAACTGAAAAAGACCAGGAAAATGGATTCTCCCTTAAGAGCATACAGAAAGAACCAGATTTGCTCATACCTCAGTTTAACTTAATGATTTATGATTTTCAGAATTGTAAAAGAATAAATTTTTTGTTTCAGCCACCTTAGCACTGTCAATTTGTTATAGCAGCTTTAAGAAATAAACACAGCTGGCATGGCTGAAGTGATTGGAGTCTTTCTCCAAATGCATGGAGAAAGCCAGTAGTCCAGCCGTGTTCCTAGGGCAGTGGAAATGTTCTCAGGCTGTCAAGGTGGAGAGAGAAGGAGACTCAATGCAGAGACCACAGGAACTCCCAAAGCCTGGTCTAGGAACTGGTGCACTGTCATCTATGGTATATTCTCCGAAACAAAGCAAACCACAAAGGCAGCCCAGGACCCAAGCTCAGAGAAATGGCAAGTGCAAAATCCCTGTTGTAAATGGAGATACAGAGGGTAAAAGATCATAGCCACTTTTCCAATCAATCTGCCTCATCACCTCTTCCTCTAAATCTTCTTTTCTAATATTTCTGTATCAGGGAGTGAAACTACTTTCTATAAAAAAAAAAAAAAAAAGACATTAAATTCCACTCTTAACTCTGTCCTCTTTCCCCTCCCATATAAGTAGGTGGATTTGAGTTTCAATATAATTCTCAAATCTATTCCTTCCTTTCCACTTCATCATACTTCAAAGCTTCATACTTAATCTCTCATCATCTCTTACTTGTGCTATTTCAAATACCTCTGTGTCCCTACCTTTGGTTTCCCAACAACCACTGCAGTTCTACTACTGTACCACCAGAGTGATCTATCTTGTTAATTCTCATATAACTCATGTTGCTTATGACCTTTCATTGATTCTTCATCACTAACAGAAAGATGCCCAGATATGAATTGATAGGACACTAGAACCTTGATAATATGATTTCTGCTTCCCTGTCTCTTTCTTCCTTTCTTCCTACCTCTTCATCCCTTTCCCCCATATTTCTTTCTCCCTTCCTTCCTCCCTCTTTCTCTTCCTTCCTTCCCTCCTTCCTTCCTTTCCTTTCTTCCTTCCTTCCTTCTCTCTTTCCTTTCTTCATTTCATTCTTTTCTTCTCCCCTCCATGACATCCTATTCTCTTATCATATTGACTTTCTAATAGACCCTACAGTGCTGACATTAAATGTGGAAACAGAGATAATAGTTTTATTATTTATTTATATTTATTTATTAATACTTGGGCTTTCTTCTTATGGTGTATGTTAACTATCCAGGTTTATTTGTTGGAAATTAGAGGTACAATTTTTCTAAGGCAGTGCATCATAGAAACATGTGCAAGGATCGCTGGAAAGGCTTCATCAATGCACTGCATTTGTTGCAATTTTGTATAGTCACTGAAGTATGCACCATTAATGTTATGTGATGTTTTAAATATGTCATCTATTTTGATGTCATATCAATAACCCATTTTTAAACATTGATATGTGTGTTAATCTACATTTCCAGAAATGATGGACCGCCCATATAATGCTCATCATTGTTCAGGCCTCCGTGCTTCTCTGGGTGAGATGCCTTATCTCCTCAGGACTTTTCTTTACCTAATTGTTCTTCAGTACCTGGATCAAACAAATTCTTTCATGGGGCACTTCCTTTTTACTCTGCCTCTGTGACTATAGTGCCATCACCCTCCTACTTGTTCCCTTGATTTTTTGAATTTCAGCAAATGAAACCTCTACTGTGGACAATGAATAGCTACTGATACATATTTTCAACCAAAGCTGACTTCAGCATCACAGGTGCTGATATCTCAAAGAATGTGAACACAGGTCTAGTTGTGGATAAGTAAACAGAAATGCTACTACTATGTGAGTTAAATTATTCACACCAGGCAGATAAATGCCTCTCAGATAAGAGAGAATTGCAGAAGTTAAATTGTGTGCTTGAGGAAACCAGTCAGTCAGGCCTATCAGTTAGTTAAATAATAAACCCAGAGATGCCATCATTATAAATTTATTCTTTTCCTTATCTTTCTCATTTAAAATCATTCTCCAAACCTCACATCTCCAGTGAAGTCTTCATCTACTTAAATCTACCTCTGTTCAATGTTCACAATTATCTGTATTTACTCATTTTTTTCTTTGTGTTTATAAGCATTGGGAGAGACCTACTTTGTCTCTACGATGTATTCACAAAGTGCAGGATGCATCCACAAAGCTTTATGCATAATCATAATAACAATACTGTGTATTACAGATGACAGATATAGAATTGCTCTCCCAGACCTCAAAATTGCAAATCAAAATAAATAAGGCTGCATGTATTTCATTAAGGCATTTCTTTCAAATCTGTTTGTGAAACATAGATAAAAATCTACCTATTTCTGGAATGATTATTTTTCATTGAAAATATATCTAGCAATTTTAATATATTTCCACACAAACCTAGTTTTCATTTAGTAAATAAAGTCAGATGTTTTATAAAAATGGTGAATTGGTTTTATGGTATATTAGTTTGAGAGAATATTACATAGCCATTAAAGTGATGAATGTGCAGACTATCAAGATACATGGAAACTACATACTGTGAGAAAAGTAATACACACTATGATGATATGATCATCCCTATTGGGTACACTGTTTGTTATACATAAGCTTGGAAGTGGCCACAGGACAATATAAATAGAAGTTTTCATAGAAATATATTATATATTGTAAAAATTTACTTCTTAAAGCCAAAGTATTTCAACAATATTTACTGAAAAATTGTAAATTGTCCAGTCATATAGATTCTTCTACTTTACATTATATCAATTGAAGTAAGAAGAGATATTTAAAGGTAGTTTCTCTTATCGCCTGTAAAAATGAAATGCATTACTTAAAATGATGTCTAGATTCCTTCAGTAATTCATGATCATTCACTCCTGACAACATTTCCAGGAAGGAGAATGTTTTCCACCTATTGCCATGATTTTCAGAGGAAATTAAAAGTGCTATGATATCCGATTGCTTTGTTAAAATCACCCTTCCATGACCAATATCTGACCTGGGACAAATTGCTTAAGCTTCTGTATGCTTTGATTTCCTTACCTGTAAAGTGGACATAATGAAACTTTATTTCTTAGTGTTTTTAGAAGATTAAATACAAAAGCTTATACAGTGTTTTGCACAGTACCTGGTGCATATTAAGCTCTCTTGTTATTTACACATATCCAAAGGCCACAGCAGTTCTGCCAGTAATATTTTCCCAAAGAAAAACCAGTGAAAAAAATATCCTTAGAAGTAATACTCCGCAATATTTAGGCCATTCTAGGTGAAATCTCAATCAACAGGGAGTTTCTTTCTTATTTCTTTAAAAGAGATATTTTCAAATATTCAGACTTAATCCTGTAATGAAAGCAGATTTTTGCATGATGCCTGTAGTAGGTGACCTTTCTGCAGATGGGGCTTTGTGATAGAGTTGCAGGCATTCTGGGAGTTCATTAAACATCTTGTGAATTGATTCCCTTTGGTTGAAATCCACTGGAATTTTTGACTGAACGTCTTTACACTAGATGAGATGTCAATCATAGTACATTGAGTATTTAAATATCTGAATGAATCATTTGTGGAATCTGTCATTTTATTCTTTACTCTTCTTCTGTAACATATAAAAAATACTGGGCCTGTGTTTTCAGTATGTGTTGTGCTCTGTCCTGACTGTGAGGGTACAATGAAGGGAAACAGATAATCAAAGCATGGTTAAAATATGGTCAGGTTTCTACAAAATCATGACTATGTCCACATCTTAGCCTCATTGTCAATATGTTTGGGAAAGATCATCAGTTTATTGAAGTCTAATAAAAATGCCTCTGAATCAGTGTAAGGGAAATATTTCTCCCCATTTTTCTGAAAAGAGATGCAGCCCTCTCTTTCTTACAGAGAGAGACTTAACCTATCAGTAGCTCCACAAGACCCAATATGAGGAGAGGCAAGTATTCTAAAAGGAAAGCTGTGCCTTCCCGAAGTGTGCTTCCTCAGATATGTGAAAGTTGATTAGAAATACTAGGACAATTATTAAATTAATACATCTAATAAATTATTTTAACCTATTAAATAATTGGGCCCTTATTCAGGGAGAATATGAACAAGTCCAAGCTATCTGATTTTAGAACCAGTTTCTTAAAATTTATAAAAGATAAAAGGATCTATGCTGCTCCCTTCTTCCGGGCTCGGTTACTGCCTCTTTTTCAATTCCTATAGTTAACTGTATGACAATAGCCTGTCTTCCAGATACCAGGGATTCCTAGAGAGGAAGGAACAAGGACAGATTACTCATATCTGTTCATCGAGTTTCTACTCCTAGAAAACAAGCTGGGCATGGTGGTGCACGCCTGTAATCCCAGCACTTGGGAGGCTAAGGCAGGAGGATCGCCATGAGTTCAAGGCCAGCCTGAGCTATATAGTGAGTTGAAGGCCAGTCTGAACTACATAGTGAGAACTTGTCTCAAAAAAAAAACGAAAGAGGGCCGGTGAGATGGCTCAGCGGCATAAGCGCCTGCCTTGCAAGCGCGAGGGCCCGAGTTTGACTCCCGGATCCCACATACGAAAAAGCGGCCGGTGATATCGCTCAGCGGCACGGGCGCCTGCGGGCGCGCAAGGTCCTGAGGTCGACCCCGGTACCCACAAAAAAAAAAAAAAAAAAAAAAAAAAACGAAAGAAAAAAAGTAAGAAAAGAAACTGTAAACATTTGATTATCTCAATGAGTGAAGAAATCAAAATTCTAATTAGGTTCAAAATACACTGATTAATTTGAAGTGACTTAAGACAGCAGCTTTTGGACTTCGGTGGCTGTTAGGGTGACTACGATTTCCAAAACTATCTTCTGTGCAACTGTCAAAGCCAGAACTGAGCAGAGCAGTGCAATTTTGTGTCCCTCTATCCTTTTAAAATGCATAGCTTTAAGTACTTCTTTAGGTTGATTTCCAGTTGGGGTTTTTTTTGGTACCAGGAATTGAACTCAGGACCTTGTGCTTTCCAGGCAGGCACTTGTGCTGCTGAGCTATATCACTGGCCCTTCCAGTTGTTTGGGATATGCTTGTAATGTGCAGCACTTATCTAGCTTGCACAATAATGAGCAAGTCACATATTTTTTTCTGGATCTCAGTTCCAGCACCTATAAATTTTGACCTCCACCTTCCCAGGAGTAAACTGTCTTAAAGATGGAAATCTGTTCTTCATATTTTTACCTGGTGATCAAAAAGTTGGTATCTAGGGATACATGCTATTTTTTTTTTAATAACACTAGGTTCTTCAGTCCTCTACATCAATACATTAATACTTAACATTAATACTCAGTTCAAAACAGAAGTAAAGAGTAAAGAAAGAAGGTATTTTCTAACTCAGTACTAAAATAGTACGGGCAAGTTTGAAAATAAGTACCTATGAAAATTTGTGTGTGTGTATGTGTGTGTACGTGTGTATTTTTAAGTTTGCCTACTGCAGCTCTTTTTTATATAAAACATGCTATTAAATTGGAAGGCTGTCTACTTCCTGCTAGTTGCCTTCTTTTCTGTCCTATCTTATGCCAGATAGTGTGTATTGAAAGCATTTTTAACAGATATAACTAATGAAAGGTGGAGTCCTTTTGTCCTAGGGCCCCTCCCAACATGTCCCAGCAGGAACTTTTTCCAGTGTAATGATAATAGCCTCTGTGCCTGTGTAATTCTGATGTAACTCTGTAACATAAATCATACCCAACCAGATTGTAGAAAGTGTATGCCCATTGTTTTAGCTACTTTTCTCTCATTGCTGAGACAAAATACCAGACACCCAAATTTAAAAGGGGAAAAGGTTTATTTAGTTCACAGTTTGTAGAAGTTTCAGTCTCTAATTGGCTGGTTCCAAGGCAGGGTGGCACATGGCAGAAGGGCAACTGTTCATGGCAGCGGAAGACACCAAAAGTGACAAGAGAGAAAGAGAGAAACAAGCCTCTTTCTGCCCTTTTTATCTTATCCAGACTGCTGGGATTAGGGTGGTGCCAATCCAACCAGTGGACTGATCCAGCAATCACCCACATTTAATGCCAGCACCCTTAATCCTAGTATTGAACCATGAATCAATCACAAACTATATTTTCAGCTACCTCTGAAAAAGCCCCATCTAAGAGTTCATGAGGCTTTGGGGGGACATATAGACACAAACCATAATACTCATATAAGTGAGACAAAGACACAAAAATTGTACAAAAGGTTGCAGTCTTTGAATATGAATCTGCTGTGCCAGTGCCAGCATGAATAAAGCTGCTTCCTGGGGAAAAGGCCTCAGTGTGCTGCATCTCTACACAAAAATCCCACAGCTCTTTCATATGATGTAATGTTATTTTATGACTGGGTGCTTTTCTAGATCATGACTTATCTCCTGGATTGCTGTAGAGTTTGGCTACTCCATATTGTACTCATTTTGGTGTGTAAGAAATGGATCAGAGATATCATGGGTACTTTCGTTTTCATTTTTGGGATGTTTTTGGCAATGCTGTGGACAGAACCAAAGATCTCATACATGCTAGGCAAGCACTATAGCACTGAGCTAGACCCCCAGCCTTCACGCGCATCTTCAGATGCTACTATCAGCTATACCGTAAGTGATCAACACTTGGCCAGCATGCTAACATCCCTTGGTGAAGCAATACAAGTCACAGGGATTGCTGCTGTAAGGCTAATTTTCCTACAAGAGCTGGGGAAGTTAACTGAATTCTGGACATGACTGTGGACAGATGGACATCATCTCTCTCACTTTCTATGAACCAGACGGTTCTCTAGGGAAGTGTTTCTTCTGTAAAAATCTCCAAACCTTAGCTATTACTGTTAATAAAGTAAACAAAAGAGGTTTAATTTAAATCATGGAGCCAATAATATTATACCAAAGCAAAGAATTGTATTTTTTGCAATGCTACCTGTCAGAAAAAAATGTAAAGACTAGACTATAGACATTTACTATTATGTCACTGGTATTCTTTATTCCCCTTCTTTGAAATTTGGGGAAAACTAATTGAACATAAAAAGTGTTATGTTTTAATAGCAACTTAATGGACATTATAGAGCTCTTCAGTTTCCCAGTCAACTGATTCAGTTCAATTTTGTGATCTCTTATTGTACAAAATATAAAATGAATCACATGGGTTTCCTATTCTTTAATTTTTACTGAATACTCCTGAATGTAACACACATCAGGAATAGTCTCATAGAATGTTGGGATCTTAGAGAAGCATTCAAAAAAGGGACAATATAGCATGAACTACTAAAAATGGAAAATCTTGATAAAACAGCTTGAAAGATATAAGAACTTCAGATATAGAGCAATTTAAGAGCATGGATATTTAAACTATATATATTAAACTCTAAATTTTGCCATTTATGTTTCCAGATAATTTTGGCTAAATTATTTAATCTCTTGAAGTCTTGCATTCCACATTTGTGCATAAAACTGCATTGTATATTTAAAAATGGTTGAATATTAACAATTTAATGCTGCAGTTCACCTAAATAAAGTGGGCATTTGTAGAATGGTATAAAAAATACATGAGTAAATGCACGAGGGCCGGAGATTTAGCTCAGTGGCAAAGCACCTGCCTGGCAAGCACGAGGTCCTGAGTTCGATTCCCGGTACCAAAAATAAATAAATAAATAAATAAATAAATAAATAAATGCATGAAATGCAAGCACGAGGTCCTGAGTTCGATTCCCGGTACCAAAAATAAATAAATAAATAAATAAATAAATGCATGAAACATGCCCAGTATTTGGTACTTCCTGCTTCTCTATTGCTATTACTATTGTTCCTACTACCACCACCAAACCTATCACCATTACGCCGATTAGTACTGCTACTTGTTATCTTGATGATTGTTTACCATCACTAATAATTGTTATCACCTTATCATTATCATCATCGTCATGTACATTGAGTGAGACTGAATAATAGGTTCTCCAAAATGGGAGGAAAATGTTACATTCCTCTGACATTTTGAAAGTTCTCACTATTATTTCTAGTAGCTTCAATATTGTAGGACATTACTGATATAGGTGAGGAAAGAGGTTCAAGGCATAAACCATCTATGTTAGAATTCTAGGTGACCCACATTTATTTGTTTAAAGTTAGTACCAATAGTGGACATGAAATGTAAACATGGGTTGGAAAGTAAAAAGCATGTATTATAATTTTTACAAGAAAAATAGTTATTAGAAAAGAAATATAAATGGGGTAAATGATAGAAAATAAAACTTTCTTTTAAAATTTTAGAGTTGTTTAAAAAGTACAGAAAGAAGAAAACTGTTACACAGAAAAAGAGAATTAGACAAATAAAGAGATTTAAGACAGGTAGAAATAAAGAGAGAACACAGAAGAAAGAAATAATGAGTATTTGAGAAAGAAAAGAATGTTAAATCAGGTAAGTAAAAGAATAGAGAAAAAAGGAAATATTCCTTTTAGGGGGCAGTCTAAAATAGTGCATAACATAGATACTGTTTACTTATCTAAGGCTATTATATACACAGAGTTCAAATTAAAAATTATTTTGTGATAGGCAGCCAGTAAATGATCACAGCAAATGATCCAACCTGAGTCCCACGCTTGACTTTGCTGCATATCTGCGTGACCAACCAAGTCCTAAATTTCTTCCACATATAAAAGTCTTCAATATGCAACATTTTAAAGTCATTACTTAGCTACTTTCTAATTGAAATATGGGACTAATCTTTATTAATCAGAAGATTGAAAAGAGTTTCCTGGATAGTGCTTAATAATTGATTTACAGTGAATGTTCCAAGTGAATGTTGAAGAAGCCCGGGCAAAAGTTAGGGGATGAGAGCACATTTTAAAGGTCAAGAATGTATAACATTGTTGTACTGATTTTAGCTGCCCCAGTTGTACATAATATATACAAGTTTAGGGTGCAGAAGGTAACCTGATATTGTATGGGATGCAGGGTGGTTTCAAATCAACTGTGAGGTCCCAGTTATTAGGAGGTGGAAGGTGGAGTGCAGCAGTGGTGCCAACAGTATGTGAGAGAGTTTCCGCATCTGCATGCAGAAACAGACTATGAGGAAATTGTTCCATAGATTCTAGAAGTCGGTCTTTTTTGCATCACCTGTTCCAACTTTTTTTTTAATTCAAATACATCCAAGAAGACCCTATGAGTCATTTTTGCATTAAGGGTGGAGGTTAGAAAAATATCCTAGAAACCAATTAGCTAAACCCAAATTCAGCATCTCCAAAAACACAATGATGAACAGAACTTGGGTTGCACAGGAAATAGTACTGAAAATAAACAAATGGAATCATATCAAATTAAAAACTTCTGCACAGCAAAAGAAACAAGCAACAGAATGAAAGACAACCTACAGAATGTGAAAAAAAATTGTCAGCTATCCCTCAGATAGAGGACTAATATCTGCAATATATAAAGAACTCAAAAAAAAAAATGACCCTGGAAAATAAAAGACCAAATCAAAACAATGGGCAAGTGAAATGAATGGATACTTCACAGAAGAAGAACAAGTGGCCAATAAATACATAAAGAAATGCCCAACATCACTGGCCATTAAAGAAATGCAAATTAAAACAACACTGAGATTCCATCTTACCCCACAAAGAATGGCTATCATCAGAAAATTAAATAATAATACATGGTAGAGAGGTTGTGCGAGAAAAATAAGAATACTTCTGCACTGTTGGTGGGAATGTAAACTAGTACAATCACTATGGAAAGAAGTGTGGAGATTCCTCAAAAAACTGCAACTACAAATTTCATTTGACCCAGCTACTTCCCTTCTAGGTATCTTTCAAAAAGAGTTAAAGATGTCATACTGCAGTGATACCTGCACACCCATGTTTATAGCAGTACAATTCGTAACAGCTAAATCTTGGAAGCAGCCTGTTTGCCCATCTACAAATGAATGGATAAAGAAAACCAGTATTTACACACTATTGAATACTACTCTGCCATAAAGAAAAATAATCTGTCTTTTGTAGGAAAATGGATGCATCTTGAGACCATAATGTTGTGAAATAAATTTGACACACAAGCTTAAATATCACACGATTTCTCTTATATGAGAAATCCAAAATGTGAATAAAGAGCAAAATAAAAGATAGATAACAGGAAGTAGGAAGGTAGATCTTTCTTAAGGGGGAAGGAGACCAAGAGATAGAGGGAAGGGAGGGAAAGGGGATGAAAAAAGGAAGTAAGATGTGTTGTGTACATGGACCAACTCACTGCAAGGAATGCAAATATGATTTACTACAAACATATATTAATAAACTGCAAAAGATAAAAACACAATCAAGAAAGTAATCATCCAAGTTTCTTCAAATCTAGGTTAAGTATCTTGTGTGTGCGTGTGTGTGTGTGTTTGTGTGTGTGTGTGTTAATGAGTGATTGAACCCAGGTCCTTCTTACTAAGCTACATTCTTAGCCCTTTCTTATATTTCATTATTTTGAGGCAAGATCTCACTAAGTTGCTAAGTTGCCCAGGCTGGGCTCTACTTGAGATCCTCTTGCCCCAGTCTCCAGGAGTGCTAGGATTATAGCCCTGTGCTACCTGCCCCAGCAATTAAATATCTTAAGCTTCATGAAAGAGTACTATACCAAGTTCTTATACAACAGGCTGATTGCACCTCAAATCTTATTTAGAGGAAGGGTACATCCGTCTTTTTCTACATGTACATGAATAGTTTTGAATTCTTTCTTTTTTATTTCAGTTTACTTTTGTCTTCAAAATGACACATATGTAATTTCAAAATTCAGTTAATACTACTTTAAACCTAATGACAAAAAATAGTACTGTGTAGCTGTGTAATTTTATAACTATCTCCATATTTCTAAATGATTTGTATATACTACTATTTTTTCAGTTTTTAATACTGCTCATTGAACCTGTGCTTTCAACAGTGTCTCAGATCACACACTCTTCCCACCTTTCCACATAGGTATAATAAAATTTGGGCTTAGATCAATATTCAATGTATTGATGCAGTATTTAATGTTTATATTACTTTGACTAAGTATCCATTTACTGTTCAGCCAGATGGTCCACTTGGATTTCATTTCCTCTCTTGGTCTATTAGAAAAAACTCTTTTAAAGATCTGTGTTGCAAGTCAGCTTGCTTCTGCTCTCTCCCTTTCCCAGCACCAGTTTCAACTTTCTTCCATCTGCTGAGTAATTTACCACTGCTTTAATACCTTCTATGCTTCAAAACACTATTGTTATTAATAGCTATTACTGTTAAAATTTTGTATAATTATTTTTACATTTATGTACTTGATAGTATATGGAGCATAACATACTAATAATTCATAGTTATTAGCTATTACTTATATATATATCACATATACTATTATACCTAGTAGAAATGAAAAGTCTTAAAATCAGTAGTTCTTGAATAAAGAGACAAAGAATAATACACATAATAATTTGAAAATTAGGCAATATGGCAACTGTTTCTATTTATTTGGCATTAATTTGGCCATTGGATACGGTACTCAGTGTTTTGATCTTTCATATAATGATCTTTCTTAATTCTCATAGGTTCACAACATTGTTATTAACCTTAATTTATAGATTAGTAAACTAAGATTTTAAAAAGTGACTTCCAGCTCAGTGTAGTGGCACATTCCTGTAATCCCATCTACATGGGAGAATAAGCCAAGAAGAGCACAGGTTCAAGGTCAGCCTGGGAAACTTAGCAGTATCGTGTCTCAAAATAAATTTGTGTTTAAAAAGGGCTATTGATATAGCTCAGTGATACAGCACTGGCCTAGCATGCGTGAATCCTTTGGGTCAATCCGTAGTATGGGAAAAAGTGACTTCCCCAACCCATAATTTAAAAATGGCAGTTAAAATCCAAACCTAATATTAAAATCCAAACCTAATATTCTTTTCACCATACCATATAATGATAGAACAGTGTATTTAAGCAAAGGCAAATGTGTTTTATATACTGCTAGAGAACACGTAAATTGATATAACTGCTATGAAAGGAATTTGACAATATTTGTCATTATTTAAAGTTTATGTATTCATATAAATTACATTTTTGAAAATATATTCCACAAATTTAGGTTGCACATATGATATGCTGTAAAATAATTCATAAGATAGTGAACATACAATCACATCGTGGCATACTATACTGCTGAAAAGAAATTAAATAAATTCATATATACAATCTTTCCTCCTTGTCACAAAGATTATGTCCCAAGGTTCATGAAGAATATCTGAAACCAGAGATAATACTGAGTCCTATATATTTTGTATTTTTTCCTACACATACTATCTATGGTAATCTTTAAGTTATAAATTAGAGCAAAAGATTAGCAATAATAATACAATAGATCAATTATAACCATACTGTGTACAGGTACAAATTCCCCATGATGAATGTGATCATTGTATATGGCAAACATGCACTAACTAAATAAATTATTTTAAAACATTATATGAATGCACCTCTTGCTGCCTCTCTATCTCTATCTCTAATTCTATATTTCTAGGGTACCCACCCTTCTTGCGAGAAAATGAAATGACACGATCCCTACATGAGGAGAAAAAGAGAGTTGAATGACTCAGCTTTTATCACATTCTGTGGCCATAACTTTTTCAGATTGTGACAGCAAAACTAGCACGAATTTCTTTTTTTCTTCTTCAGAACTATCTAGATAGAAAATTCATTCTTACCATGGGTGTTAGCCACCTCAACATTTGATTTTTTTTGTTGTTGTTGCTATTACATTGAAACTTTTCTCTTTTTCACTAAAGGATACACAGTGATGGCAAACCTTCCAGGGCTTTCAGTGATAACAAGCAGCTGGCTGTGGCATAGTTGCCACAGGTTCGCCACCATTAGGATACACATTATGGCTTCTTTTTAGCATATCTGCATTACCTGCATCTCTGTCCCTGTATTTTTGTCTGTTATTGAATAAAATAAGGGTTATTTGAACATAAGTGATGATACCGTGACAGTCTATCTGATAATTGAGATGGTTTCTAAGTGACTAATGAGTGAGTAGTGTACACAGCAAAGGGATAATTAGCATTTCAGTCTAGGCAGTAAGAAAGTACAAAATTTCCTCACTCTACTCAGAATGATGCATAATTTACAACTTATGAATTGTTTATTTCTGGAATTTTTCATTTAGAATTTCAGGCTCTCGTTGAGTGCAAGTAACTAAAACTACAGTAGCCAGCTTACAGATACGTGTGGACCACTGTACTGATTTGAAAACTCTCATTAAGAAAATAAAATTAGGGCCGGTGAGATGGCTCAGCGGCTTAAGCGCCTGCCCGGCAAGCGCGAGGGCCCGAGTTCGACTCCCGGAACCCACATACGAAAAAGGGGCCGGTGATATCGCTCAGCGGCACGGGCGCCTCCTGGTGCGCGATGTCCTGAGGTCGACCCCCCGGTACCCACAAAAAAAAAAAAGAAAGGAAAATTAATATGCACAGAAAAATGGAAACAGGTGGGAACAGAATGCTGGTTTCTGTGTTCCAATCTTGTAAATCCTTATATATTTGTATATCCCGCATTAAATCTGTTTCTCTAGTAAGCACTGACTGATACAGTTTCAAACAGTAGTAAGATACAAACATATTCAAATGTGCTTGTGTTTTTCTGGGTGAACGCTTGCAGGATACCTGGAAAACTAATAATAGAGGATACGTATATGTGCTGGCAGATGAGAAGGGGTTAGGTGGATAACAGGTGTAAGAATGTGACTTTACAGAATAAAATTTAGTTTCATGTTCAAAATATGTTAAAAGTATGGTCCAAGTTTTTTTAATAAATAATTTATATTGGTGTATTTGCATCCAAGTAATGATTATGGTCTTATACAAAACAATACTCAGGGTATGTACATGTTTATAAACCATGTATTTAAAAAATTTAGTTTTGAGTATCCTTAAGTTATTTTGGGAAGACTCTGAGAGATAAAGCAAGGGAAGGAAGGCGGAGAATGAGAAGAGTTGGGTGGTGGACAGTGAAGCAGTGTGCATGCCCATCCTAATTCTGCCAGCACGTGTGCGGCTCTCAAGCATGTTTCAATATACCCTTGAGATCATCAGGCTCTAGAAGAGAAAGGATTCCTCTGAACCAAAGCTAACATGGGTCCAGTTTAAAATGCTCAGTGCTCCAGCTCACGTTTAAAGCCACCGTGGCTGAGTGGATTGACCACCTGTGCCCTCAACTGCTGGGTGGCATCTTGGAAAAATTAGGGGCCTCGAGAGACAGATGAGACTGGCAAGTGGGTCTGCCACTCTGCAGTTTCCCTCCCCTGCTTTCCTCACCTGGTCCATTGACATCTATTGTCTTTACTCAGATACAAATTTCCGCAGCATTCGTAACTATTTTCTCACAATTTACCAACTGTGTTTCTTATGCAATCTGAAGCTCAAGACTACAGAACACCTATAAACATTTAAATAGGTTTCTCATATTTAACATCCTACAACATAACATACCACACAAGAGGTAGTTCACTATAATTTTTACTGTGGTTATGGATAAATGTATAGCCAAATCATTTTGATTATTGTTGATAGGTTATTGATACCAGGTTGTAATTTTGGTCTTCAAAATCTTTTGATTCTGTATTAGAATCTTGATTCTGTCTATGCACTTACTCATCTTCAGATCAGCTTGGTCAAGTCTGTACTTCTGATAGAAAATGCATATAAATCCTTTGATGTTCTTGCTCTTCTATGAAATAGTTTCTCTTGTGTGTAAAGAGAAATGCATTGTGTAGTTGAAAATTGCTAAGCTAGTAGATGTCAAATGTTAACTTAAAAAAAAAGATGAGGATGTAAGGTGATGGACATGTTAATTAGCCTGATTTAATAATATCACAATGTCTACATGCATCAGAGTATCATTTTATGCTGTACATATGCACAGTGTTTTATATCTTAATAAAGCTAATAAAACAGAAAATAGAAGAGATATAATTTCTATTGAGCATTTTTGGACATACATATTTATATATATACATTTATAAGAAAATTTTACACAAAGATGTTAAAAAAATAAGCTATCAAATTTAAAATAATCCAGATTCTGTCTCACTGGTCTTATTGGGCATCATTTTTATGATTGATAGATGAAGCCCCACAGTCACACTTACAGTCAACATCAGTCCACGCTTATCAGACTCCACAGCTAAGACCAAGGAAAGGAAATCTAAAATGCACACACACATATTTTTACACTTAAAGACAGACAATAATTACATGTTAAGATACTTGATCTCATTATACCCAGATTTCTGGCAAGCCATCAATAATTATGAATCTTAGTTAACAATCTTCGTAGGAATTTTCAATTTCAAAGAGGCAGAAAGAGTTGTTTTACACGCTTATTTGAATATGCAGCTCACAGTACAATCTGATCTTCCCCTGGTGGGTCGCCTTAGTGAAAGAATGTTTACTGCTTAGTCAGCTATTCAAATTCTAATGGAATCAGAGGTTATGGGAAGGGGAGTAGGTGGAAGATAGATAGACTCAAAGGAACTCTTTAAAGAAGAGGTGGAAGTAATTTTCTGTGAGAAAAGGGGAAAATAATTACAAAGAAATTCTTTCTTGAAAAGATCAATAAGTAGAAAATTACCCTTTGAACTCACTGTCATAGAAAAATCTATTTTATAATATTTTCTCTCCAGAAGAATAATTTTTAAATTGGGTCGTATTGCCCAGTACAACTTTTTCACACAAATCAAAAGAAGCCCACAAAACATCATTCCAAAAGAAGGATATTTTGTTGTTTTCAGGAAAAAATATGTACTAAATAGGAAAAGTTAAAATAATCTCTATCTACCATAGTGATCTATGGTTAAGGTTTAATCTAATAATCCATGTAGTTATGTTTTATAAATTAAAGAATTAAGCTGAAATAGAGAAAAATTATAAAATGTAGTGAAAAGTTACTATATATTACTTATATTTCATGTAAAGAATTACTAAGGTTGATAACACTGTAGTCATCAGAAAATACACATTTGACCAATCCAGACATCTGAAAAAAATCTATGAAATCATGTCTTTTTCTCTTTGGGTTTATAAATTTAGCTTTATTCAGAGATACTTTATACACACTAACATTCAAAAATCTTGTACTTTGCAGACTACTGAGAAATATATGCAGTTGTGTATTTTTAATGACAATATAGAACATTTCTATTAATGAAAGAGCTCCCTTGTAACCCTTTGTAATCAATACCCTTCCCTCATCCCTATTGCTTGCAATCACTGATCTCTGTCACTATGGTTTTTCACTTTTCCAGACACTCATATAAATAGAATAATACAATGTTCTGTATTTTTGGCTTACTTTTTTCACAGTGTAATCCTTTATATATTACTGTTGCACGTGTAAGTAGTTAAAATACAAAGTTACTGAAAAATATTCCATTCTATGGATCTGCTACAAATTGTGTATAAATATATCAGTTGATGGACATTTGAGTTGTATTTGCCTATTATGAATAAAACAGCTATGAAATAATTCAAGTACACATAGTTTTGAGGCCATACCTTTAAATTAATCTTGTGTGAGAATTTAGGAGTAGAATTGTTGGCCCATGTAGTAAGTGTATCTTCAACTTTATAAGAAAATATAGGTTCCTTGAAAGTGGCTAATCCACTTTACATTTCCTTAGTATTGTCTGTGTATTTCAGCTGCTCCTTATTCTCACAGTATCCTATGTTCTACAACACTGAACTATTTTGGCCATTGAATAACAGCAAGAATTTCATGTTGCAATGTACCCATTATGCATACTTATAACTGAAACATGTTTAAAGAAATTACTTTTTACTGTCTTCTACCTTTTGTTAAAAAATAAAAATGGGTGCCTTAACTACCAAACTAATTTCACAATTTACTAATGCTTTGACCCATAATTTTAAAAAGTCTACAGCTTATATATATAAACTTCATCTCTAATTATCTGTCTGTGTCTAACTCTCAGTTTTGCTTCTTTTTATATACTATGATTTTTCTCTGTTAGGAATCAATTGCCTAGGATTTGAAGGGAAAGCAAGCTGATGGGTTAATCTGGGTTCGGGGTTTTGTCAAGCCGATGAGATTAACATAAACAAAGCAAGAGATTGCCAGAGTGAGATGGAACTCTGAACTGAATCAGGGCTGCATAATGTACTGGGTGATGGACTGCACTGGCCATCATTTGGAATCATTATGCAGCCATAATTCTCAGCCAAAAAAGTTACTGCCTTTTCTTTTACCTTTTCAAACTATTTTGATTCAGTCTATCAAAAAATGGGAGGGATTAGGAAAAAAACAATTTATTAGTAATGATTAAACTTCATTTTAGAAAGAAGATTGAAATTATTATCCAGAGCTACTAGGTTTAACTATTTTAATTTTTCATCTTTTTTCATATTTGTTCTGGAATTAAGCATAGTAAGATAATAGATGATTGGAGTGAGAAAGGCTAAAGATAGTACACGAGGCTGTACCAATTTGATATTCAGTCTGGAGATAGTAGGTTCATAAAAGATTATATATATGTATTTTTTCTGTATGACTTTGATGATTTAGGTTCATTTTCAAAATCTTGTGTTCTGGCCTCTGCTTTTTCCATTAAAATTCACCAACATCATTCTTGCCATCAATGAGGATTCAGCTAAAAGTTTAGCTTTTTAAGGATTTATATCAGAAAAAACTGTGTAGAGTTGCAGAAATCATTAGTATACTGATTCAACCTTTGAGATTAGGAAAAGAACATAGTCCAAGGTCACTGAATAAATTGCTCTGTATCAGAAAAAGAAAATTACACCCTGACATCGTGTGATTTTAATAAAAAATGAAAATGGGATTTATGACCCCCTTTCTTTGGGCTACTAATGTTCATGGCCAAAAGATTAATCCCTTCTGTGACATTAAATGTGAGGAGGGCTACACAAAATGTTGCCAAAAAGAGAGGCAAAGTATATACACTCATATATTTTTATACCCATCTGCTAACACAGTGAACCCAGATACATTAGAGGCAAACAAATCAGGCCAAATAAGTTCATTTTTCTGCAGTACGAAGATGAGTAAATGAGATGCAGGTCTAACAGCAGAAGGAAAACAATGATGCTGATTGGAATGAAGTGGCAGCCATTTAAATTATACCACTGACACACGATTGAACACAGCCCTTCTAAGGAGCATTAGCAAGCTAATATTGATCTTAGTGATATGTGGTATGTTGTACTGCGTCTCTAGTAAGACATCTCTAAATATATTAATGAATACTGTCATTAGCAACTTATAGAATAGGGCCGGGGATATAGCTCAGCGGCACAGAGCCTGCCTCGCAAGCGCGAGGGCGTGAATGCAATTCCCAATGCCAAAAAAAACGACTTATAGAATAAAGTAAAGAAATAGCAAAGGCATAATTTAAATATGTAACAAGTATAAGGGAACTGTGGCATGATGTGGGTTTGGGTCAGCTCACATCATGCCCTGATTAAATTTGAGATACTGGTTAAAACCAGTAAGATGAAATCTATTTAGTAAAAATGTAAATGGCTCAGTGATAGCAGAAATTAACAGATGCCCTCATTCAGAATGATGAAAATTGAGACAGACTCTGTAGGAGGGTTGGATGCATAGATTAATGAAGCTGTTAATAAGATAACATTTTACTGAATATATTATGGAGGAATATCTCCTGTGGCAGTTAATATTTTTATTTAGACTTTAAAAGAAAACATTACAGGGGCCGGTGAGATGGCTCAGCGGCATAAGCGCCTGCCTTGCAAGCGCGAGGGCCCGAGTTCGACTCCCGGATCCCACATACGAAAAAGGGGCCGGTGATATCGCTCAGCGGCACGGGTGCCTGTTGGCGCGCGAGGTCCTGAGGTCGTCCCCCCGGTACCCACAAAAAAAAAAAAAAAAAAAAAAGAAAACATTACAAATTCTAAACTATCAAGATGCTGCTCATCAATTTTTTTAAAAAAAATTCTTGACAAAATAGAACATCCTACAACATAATGAATAAAGTCCTTCCTCCTACTTATCCACCTTTTGTATGTAGAAGAAAACCTTTCATAGTAAAATATTTACTTGATATTGTTAATGTATTTTCTAACTTCTCTTTAGACTATCTCTTTTTTGCTGCCAAGTTCTTGAACCTTCCATCTGTAATTCTTCCATTTCCTACCTACTTATAGTCCCTATAATTATGCTTCCTATAATTAATCTCCTGTTTCCAAATTTTGCTCAAGTGTTTTCAGTTGCAAGATATGGAAAACATCCCGCCCACCAATGCAGTGCCTTTCCCTCAGGCTTGATTTTTCACTGAACTCTAGCATCAGAGTCCATCTGCTTCTCTTTGGAAATGCTTTTTTTTTTAGGCTTCTGCCTCTAGGTCAGTGATGGTGAACCTTTTAGACGAGTGCCAAAACTGCAACCCTACACCCATTTATTTATCACAAAGTGCCAGCACTGTGGTTAAACTTGAATACTGAGGTTTTGGTTTAGAAAAACAATTTTACATTAACATCTTTTGTCCTAAAACAAAAAACAAATAACATGCATGCCATAGGCTCACCACTACTACCCTAGATCCTTGCTTCGTGCTCCTTGCTCCCCCAAGGTCTGGCCCTTCCTTCCTCTGGTTTCTTTTGCAAGGGCCTCTCCTGTTTTTCTACATACTAATGATGAGGTTTCTTAAATCTGTGTGCTCGATTCACTTTTTTTCTCTATATTCTCAATCTAGTGATATATTTAACTACTCCCAAGGGATTCAATTAGCACCTCTATCATTATCTAATTGACTAATATATATCTTCAGCTTTGACATTTTACCCTGGTCCTCACTCAATGATTCTGCCAGATTAAAATGTATATTTATTTGAATTTCCAGAGTTACCACAAATTTAACATCTTTTTCTATAAGCAGGAAACCATTTGTAATTCAGTGGTACCTCGATTCACCAACACTTCTGTTTGCAAACAATTTGGTTCACAAACAAAAGCATTTGGCAAAATTTTGCTTCCGTTCTCATACTTCACATTGGGTGACACACACAATCATGGCCATCTTCCCCCACAAACATAAATGCAGCTGTCTTCCCCCAAATCATAAAACGAATTAAGTTTGTAAATTGACATACCACTGTACTTTCTCATTTCATTTATATAAACAGAACACTATACTCCCTCTCTGCTAGATTTTGACTCTTTTACTCTCTTTTCCCTTATTTATTTCTATCAGATCCCTCTAACCATTTCTCTGAAGTCCCTGCGTGGTCACTGCACTCCAAGCATTTTGCAGTGTCTCATTGCTGGGAAGGCTTTCGGCAAGGTTTTCATGCCTTTATGAATCCATCCTCCACCTAGCTTGCACTCTTTTTCTCCAGTGAATGTCCTTAACACACATCCCATCATTTTTTTTTCCTGATTAAGAATTTTCCATGACTCTCAAGGCCCAATGCATCCAATCCAAGACCTTCTACCTATAGCCCAGTCTTTCGCAGTCCTTTTAACTTACATAAACAATTTAATTTTCACTTATTTCAGGCATACAGCCTACTTTAATTAGGCTATCTTCACCTTATTTCCCTTTTGTGTCTCTTATTTCCCTTATGATGATCTCTGTATATGAAATAATAATTCCTCAATTATAGACTTAAGATTATCCATAAATAAGGGGTCACCACTGATTTATCTCTAAAATACACATCTGTTGTATCTTTGGATAAATAATTCCAAGTTCCACAGACACTTCATTGCTTTAAAAATCACTGCAAAATCATTGAGTTATTCAGAATGTCTATAATATATATTCCTAAAAAGTTGAGAATATTATTATAGTTTGCTGGGCACATGTGTATATTATTAAGAATGCTATCTCCTCCCCAACATGTGTCAACACTGGAAAGTTCCTCTTTCTCATGAAAAAAAAACTGTTGGGATGCTCATGACAGTGTAGAAGGATTTGCTGGTTTTGTAGGTATAACGTCAATGTTATATTTACATTGAGTTCATATTCAACTGCAGAAATTTTTGCTTTTACATCTAAATAAATCTTAAATTAGCTCCATTATATTTAATTTAGCTTTTTGTGAGTGGATTCATTAACTCTACAAATGCATTGATACATACGGTATCAGCAAAATGTTGGCTATCTTAGTAAACGTGACATACAAGAAACATTTCACGTATTCAAATATATTTTTATATTCAAATACAGTTTAAATTTGAATATAGTCTGTGTTGGTTTAAAGAAATGATCACACATTTCACTGCCATTCCTTCTCTCTCTTTTTTTTTTTTTTTGTGGGTACTGGGAGTCGAACTCAGGACCTCGCGCTTGGCAGGCAGGTGCTTATGCCACTGAGGTATCTCGCCGGCCCTGGGCTCGTTTTTAAATGATGGATGATACAGCTTGTGCTATGTTTGTTGGAATATTTGCGATGAAGCCCCGAGCCATCATATAAGAAGTTTCTATTGCTCAGAGTTTTATGAAGAAGACATGTGTAAGCATGGAGGGGGGTCACAGTTGGTCATTACCACCCTAGTCCAGACACCAGACCCATGAGTGAAGCAATCTCCACACCACTGCAGCCCCTATTCATCCAGTGACCCTGTGCCTTTCAGTCTTCTCAGTGGTGGCCCCAGACAATAGGGATCAGGACATGCCCTCTACGTTATTTTGAAATTTTGAGCAACCAACTACATGAGTACAGTATGTTAAAACAGTATTTTCCCATTGGATGACAGAATAACTTATTATGTAACAACTGCAGCTGAGACGTGTCCTTTGTCAGTTATACGAATTCTCCGTCTTTGTAGTTTGCCTTTCTATTTTCTTAATGATAGCTTTTGATATAATGAAATCCAATTTTCAATCTTATTCTTCATGATTCATGCTTTTAGTGGGTCAATTTGATAAGTGCTTTCCTACCGCAAGGTCATGAAGATATTAAAGGTTATGTTGGCTCTTAGAAGTTTACTTTTATTTTTATTTTGCTTTTATTTTTAATGCACAATCCAATCAAAATTAAGTCTTTATATATGGTAAAATACTTGAGTCATTTCTTTTTATTGTGTATATTATATTGATGCAATATATTTTTTTTTTTTTTAAAAGCTGATCTTTTCTCCACTTGTGGTTGAGTCTCTTTCTGGATTATCTTTATTCTCCCCTGATCTACTTATCATTTTGCATAATACCAGGTCTTCATTGCTGTCTTTATAAGTCTTCATATGTGATCGCATAGGTTTTTGACTCTGTTATTCTTCAAGGAACTACAGTTCTTGGCTTTTTTGCACTATTCGTATTTTCATACAAAATTTGCAGCTAGCTTTTCAATTTATACATACACGTGTATGTGTGTGCATGTACAGATACACACACATACCTACACACCTGCTATAATTTTAATTGCAGTTACATTGAGCTGCAATGGAGTAATGTGAGGAAAATTTACATCTTTACAATACTGGATTTTAAATCCATAAATAGGGCTCATTCCTTGATTTAGTTATTTTTAGTTCTCAAAAATCTTATAGACTTGTCTGCGTAGAAGTACTCTATAGAGGTAGTCCTACAGAGTTGATATTTTCCCCACTGTAAAACATATTTCATTTTCTATTTTATTTCTATGTACTGTATATTTGTTTTGTGTGTATTTGTATGACCTTGTACATAATGACCTTGCTTAAGTCATATGTTTAAAATAATACTTACATCAATATGCTTTTGGATTTTTTCATATACAGTTTCTTTGCCTGAAAATCATGATGTTTTTCTTTTTTTCTATTCTTTCTAAGAATTTATTGTTTTATGGCCTTAAGTAGAATAGTTTTCCAATGTTTAACAAAAATATCAATAGACAGATCTTTATTTATTCCCAGGTTTGAGAGGAATTAATTTCCTTACAAAGTATAAAAGTTGTTCTAACTCTATATAAATTTCATCATACTTAGCAACTTCCCTTGACGTTCCAGTTTGGAAACTAATGTTCATTTGTTTTTAAATTATGAATGGAGTAGAATTCTATCACACTCTTTTTCTCTTCTATTGACATGATTACATGCTCTTCCACATTCTTTTGTTAATATAGTGAATAATACTCAATTTTCAAATGTTAAAACAATGTCATATTTCCAAAATAAATGAAATTTTCTTGTGGTATATTTTTATATGTTTCTAGATTCTGTTTGTGATAGTTTTAATTTGCATCTATGCTTATGAGACAAATCAACCATAATTTTCCATTCTTGAAATAGCCTTGTCAGCTGTCAGCTCTAGTAGCTTCACACACGTATATATGAACTTTTATATATAAAATCTATAAGCTTTTATCTATAAGCATATGTATGTAAAGCCATATATAAATATGTATGTTTTGATATATATAAGAATTACATATAAATGTTTAAATATAAAAACTATATATATATATATATATACTTATATATAACTTTTACATGAATGTGTGTGTGTAGAATAAGGTATCAGTTATGTTAGCTTTGTAAAGGCAAACATAATTTTCTTATTGAATGATTTATTTTATTATTCTATCACTATCCACTGCAGTGATCATCCCCACCCCTTTATTTTAAAAAACAAACAAACAAACATGTTAATTAAAAGTGGTGGACTTTTAATTAACAGAAGTCCCATACTTCATTGAAATTTCCTTAGTTTTCTCCTACTACTTTGTTTTTCCTATTTCAGAATTCCATCTGTGATATCACATAATATATCAGGATCATTTCTTTGTATTCTCCTCTTGCCTGATTCTCAGACTTTGCTTATTTTTGATGATTTTGAGTTTGGAGGATTACAGTTTAAGTATTTTTCAGAATACCCCTCTACAGCAAAAACGGTTCTGGGAGAAGTTTATAGCTATGAGTATATACATCAAAATATCAGAGATCTTAAGTAAATAACCTAATGATGCATCACAGTTTCTTTTAAAAACAAGAAAAACCAACGTAAAACCAAAGGAAGGAATGAAATAATAAATACGAGAGCTGAAATTAATGAAATGGAGACTAAAAGAACATTGAAGAGGATCAATAAGACAAAGGCTTGCTTCTTTTAAAAGATAAACAAGATCGATAAACTCTTAGCCAAATTAATCAAGAGAGAGAAGTCCCAGATCAACACACCTAGTGATGAAAAGGGTATTGTTACAACAGACCCCACAGAAACCCAGAGAATCATTAGGGACTGTTTTAAAAGCCTATATTCTAACAGATTGAAGAATCTAGAAGAAATGGATACATTCCAAAATACATACAACCCACCAAAACTGAACCAAGAAGATATAAATAAACCTAAACAAATTAATAACAAGCAATGAGATTGAAGCAGTAATAAAAATTTTCCCAGCAAGAAAAGCCCAGAACTAGAGTTCATTACTAAATTTTACCATATCTTTAAAGAAGAGC
Source organism: Erethizon dorsatum (assembly GCA_028451465.1). Lineage (NCBI taxonomy): Eukaryota > Metazoa > Chordata > Mammalia > Rodentia > Erethizontidae > Erethizon > Erethizon dorsatum. The sequence continues at coordinate 65,407,790 of CM051831.1, forward strand.
TAACACCAATGCTTCTCAAACTATTCTGTGAAAGATAAAGGAAAGAAACATTTCCAAACTCATTCTATGTGTACATTATAGCTCTAATGCTCTAAACTATAGACCATATTCTTGGTGAACATACATGAAAAAACCTTTACCAAAATACTTCTAAACAGAATTCAACAACACTTTAAAAGGATTATATACCATAATCAAGTTGGTTTCATTGCAGAAATGCAAGGATAGTTCAATATATATGCACACTGATAAAAGTAATACACAACATAAATAGAATCAAGGATAACAATCATACGATCATCTCAACTGATGCAAAAATAATCTTTAGCAAAGATCAACATTCCTTCATGATTAAAGCTCTGAAGAAAGGATCATACCTCAGTATAATAAAGGCTGCATATGATAAACCTATAATCAGCATCATTTTGAATAGAGAAAATATGAAAACATTTCCTCTAAAATCAGGAATGAGAGACAAAGATGTCTACATTTCCCACTCCTATTTAACTCTATAGCACTTGAAATTTTAGCTAGAGCAGTAATGCAAGAGAGAGAAAGAGAGAGAGAGAGAAGGAATGTAAATAGAAAAGGATGAAATCAAATTATCCTTTGTTTTGCAAATGATATGATCCTATATTTATAGACCCTGAAGATTTCACCAAAACATTTAGAGATGAGATAAACAAATTCATCAAAGGAGAAGGTTACAAAATCAATAGTAGAAAAATCAATAGCTTCTCTATCTACCAATAATGAACTACCTTAGAAAAATATTGGGAAAACAATTTCAGTCATGATATCTTCAAAAATATTAAAAACAAACCTTCAAAACATTAACCTAAGGAGGTGACAGACAATGAAAGGAAATTGAAATAAACACTAAAAGATGGAATGATTTCCCGTGTTCATAGATGTTAAGCTAATGTTTAAATGTTAACTAATGAACTAATGTTAAAATGGCCATATTACTGAAAATGGTCCAGAAAGTCAATGTGACCCCTATCAAAATACCAATGATATTCTTCATAGATCTAGAAAAAAACACTAAAATTAATATGGAAACCCAAAAGACCCAGAATAGCCAAAGCAATACTAAGCAAAAAAAGCAAAGCTGGAGGTATCACAATACCAAATTTTAAATTATACTTCAAACTCATAGTAAAAAAAGCATGGTACTGCCAGAAAAATAGACATATAGGCTAATGGATTAGAATAAAGGACACAGAAACAAACCCACAACTACAGCTATCTGATTCTGGACAAAAGACCCAAAAATATACTTTGCAGAAAAGACACTCACTTTAACAAATGGTGCTGGGGAAACTGGATATCTATATGTGAAAGAGTGAAACTAGATCCCTATCTCTCACCCAGTAGAGAAATCAGTTCAAAATGGATCAGAGACCCAGTTATAAGATCTGAAACTTTGAAATCGCCAAAATAAAACATAGGGGAAGTACTTGAAGCCACAGGCAGAGGCAAAGACTTCTGAAATGGGACTCTAACAGCACAAGAACTAATTGTAAATATCAACAAATGGGACTACATGAAATAGAAGAATATCTACACAGCAAGGGAAAGAACAAATAGAGTGTGAAACAACCTACAGTACAGGGAAAATTTTTGCCAGCTACTCTTCTGATAGAGGATTAATGTCTAGAATATATAAAGCACTAAATTTAAAATCAAATATTCAAATAGCACTATCAAATAGCCAAATGAATTGAATAGACACTACTCAAAATAACAAGTACAAATAGACAATGAAGATATGAAAATATGTTCTGAATCTTTAGCCATTAGAAAATTGTAAATCAAAACTACACTGAAGCAGGCTGCAGTGGCACATGGCTGGAATCCTGGCAGTGAAGGAGGCTAAGCCCTGAGGATTGCAAGTTTGAGTCCGGTCTGGGCAACTTAGCAAGACTGTCTGAAAATTAAAAGTAAAATAAATAAATAAATAAATAAATAAATAAATAAATAAATAAGCTGAAGATGTAGCTCAGTGGTAGAGCGCCCCTGGAATTGATCTCCAGTATGAGTAAAACAACAACACATTGATATTCCATCTTACCCCAGCCAGAATAGCTATCATCAAGAATACAGAAAACAAAAAATGTGATGAAGATGCAGGGGAAAAGGAACCCTTTATACTGTTGGTGGGAATGTAAATTAGAACAACCACTGTGGAAAGGAGCATGCAGAGTCCTCATAAAAATAAAAATAGGGCCGGTGAGATGGCTCAGCGGCTTAAGCGCCTGCCCAGCAAGCGCGAGGACCCGAGTTCGACTCCCGGATCCCACATACGAAAAAGGGGCTGGTGATATCGCTCAGAGGCACGGGTGCCTGCTGGCGCGCGAGGTCCTGAGGTCGACCCCCCGGTACCCACAAAAAAAAAAATAAAAAAAAATAAAAAAATAAAAAAATAAAAATAGAACTACCATATGACGCAGCTATGTAAATATATGGCCTTGTCAGACACCTGAAGGAATTAAAGACAGCATATTAAAAGTTTACCTTTATACTCACGTTTATTGCAGCACAATTTACAGTAGCCAAGATATGGAACCAGTCTAGGTGCCCTTCAGCAGGGTAATGGATAAAGAAAATATGATACATATATACAATGGAGTATTATTCAGTCATAAAGAGTATTGAAATCATATAAGTTGCAAGAAAATAACGACCTGGAGATCAGTTTGTTAAGTAAAGTAAGCAAGTAAGCCAGACTCAGAAAGATAAGTATCACAAGTCTTACCTTACACATGGAATTAAGGAAAAATATGGCATGAAAGCAGAAAGGAAATTATTATTAGACAAGAGGAAAGGAATAAATAAATAGATGAGAATTGGGGCATAAAGGAAGGTAATGCAAGGTGGATATGATCAAAATATGTTATATGCATGTATAAAAAAACTACATTGAAACTCAACATTTTGTAAAATTAACAGGTACTATTAAAATACATTTAAGAAACAGTGTCTCTCAAATGGTGCATGTCTGGCGTTTTCCTGATGATTAGACTAGGGCAATGTATTTTTAGGAGAAAGATCAGAGAAGTGTCATTCTTGTTACATCATATGAAAGATAGGTGCCACTTATCCCTGTTGGTGCTGACTCTAATCACCTATGCAAGGTGGAAAGTCTCAAGGATCTGCATGGAAATGTCATTCTTGCCCCTTCCTTAACATACAGTCTGCACATAAGGAGAACGGTATCATCCTCCTGTAGGGCAGAGTACTTTACAGGTGTGGGAATTCTATACAAGAGATGAGTCTATTCTGTCTTATTTATTAACTAGTGCATACATATTTGGTTATGTAATATGTTTGAATATACAATAATGGATATATACTTAATACTTAGATAATAGTGTAATATTACTTTATTTATTTGTTGCTCCTATTGTGTCACACTTGACCATTGGGAACTCTTGCAGTTGGGTACTGTATCCATTGGCGTATGGATATAATTGAGAGTTTTTATTTATTTGTGCTCCGCAAACTTTTGTATATTCTGGCAGTGCACTGTGCTTTAGGGTCATCTTGCGTATTTTCTGTCCCAATCCTTAAATAAGCTATTTCAAGGAATCTTTTTTCTTTTTTAATTGAAGAAATGGTATTAAAAACTAAGATCTGAACAGTACTATGCATTCTTATATAATTTTTTTTTTTTTTTGAGACAGGGTCTCGCTTTGTAGCTCTGGCTGGCCTTGAACTCATGGCAATCCTCCTGCCTCAGCCTCCCAAGTGCTGGGATTACAGGTGTCTACCACCACACCAGCTCTTATATAACTTTTGATGTTACATTTTCCTAGGAATTTTATATTTGGTCTATGTAAAACTAAATTATTAGAATACAGCTGTTTTAATGTGTTCATATTATCACTTTGGTGTCTGTTTGATGTCTGTTACTTTTAATACTTGATATTGGCTATGTGTGCATTTCTTTTTTTCCTTACATAAATATTTTAAACTCTTTAAAATAAATAATCTTAATTTGTCTAACCCCTCATATTCTTTGAATTTTTTATTTTAGAATATTTTTTCTTTTTCTAAATGTTTACAATTTTTTCCATATTTCTTTAATTTACTATTTCTTTTGTATGTGTTTTCAAGATGGATGGGTAGATCATTACTATTTAATTTTTCTGTTTTTACTGAGTAAGCCTAAGTATATACTTGGCTCATCAACAGAAGTTTAACTGCATTTTGTAAGATTTTGTTTGTCATACGTTCATTATTACTTTAAGATGTTCTTAAATTGCATTGTAATTTTTTTGAATACTGGCGATCTAACGGGTGCTTTCTACCATTGAGGTACATACCTTCTTATTAATTTTGAGACAGGATCTCATTAAGTTGAACAGGTGGTCCTCAAACTTTCAATCCTCCTACCTCCTTCTCCTTTACTTTTGGGATTACAGTCATGCACCATTACTCCTGGCTACATTGTAATCTTTTTTGATCCACAGGTAATTAGAAATGCATTGATGAGCATCCTAACATGTTGAAATTTTCCAGTAATTTTATTGTTGATTTTTAATTTAACTATGGTCAGAGCACTACTCTCTCTCTCTATAGAATACAGGTACATAATTTCATATACCTCAATGTTAAATGTGTTTATGTTCTCATTGTGACTCATATAAAAATACTGGAACACTGAGACTAAACAACCACCTCTAACTAGGAAAAAAACTAATATTAAGTGTGTGCTTACAAATGTCAGGGATTATATTTGTTCTGTTTTAGTTATCTGGCAACCATCGAAATGTATGTGATTATCCCAAAATATAGATAAGGAAACTAAAATATGTGATTTCTTATACAAAGTAGTGTTTGGAAGTGGCAGACTTGGGATTTTAACTTAGGCTTCTCTGTTTCCATTATACTATACTATACTATACTACATATTGTAATATTATATCTACAATATATAGATTATCATTGTGAAAACTAGGAAAGATTTGAAAGGTTGAAAAACCTACAACTCAGTTTACTATAGAGATAGTGCACTCAGCAAAAGTAATCCTGACCTTACCCTTTGTTTCTCTGCACTTCCACGCATAAAAGTTATAAAATATAAAATCACAGATGAAAATAAGCTTGTCAGGCAGTATTTCATCAGCCATTTAACATTCAGGCTGAGTTGTGGGTGTCGGTAACATAAGTGGTTAAAATGTATTTACAGAGAAAGATGCATACGTGCAGCTTCTAAGTTATTATTTTTCAATATTATATTCTAAACTATTTACCAAAAAATATATTAACCCAGTTATTTGCTCTAAAAAGGCGATGTCTTCCTGTAGAACCTGTGTTTTCAATGCTGTCGTCGCTCCATGAAGTGACGTAGAGCTGCAGCCTGCAATGTCCTGAAATAGAGGAAGGACAAACAGAACACGTTGTAAGAGTGAAGAAACAAGTTAGCAATACAAGGTAGAGGCAACAGAAAGGAAAAGAAAAACCATTGATGTGACAGAAAAGAGAAAGGAGAGAAGAAGGGATAAAAGAAACAAAAGAAAAGGGAAAGAATCCTGGAGGCAGAAGTCAAACTCTTCATTAAGTCATTATCTTCCCTCAGGTCTCCAAACCCTATTTTTCTCTTCCTACTTTCATTGTTATGGAAAGATTTTCTATAAAATACAGATATTGTGCTTCCTGTTGTGTGATCTAATTATACTGCTGGTAACTCTTGCCCTCTTAGGATTTACAAGCCCAGAAGCATATTTTAAATATTCCTACATTTTATGTAGATAATGGTTTGAATGGAATTCATATGTAAATCCAAAATATATTCATATCTATTGATATCTGAAGTGCTGCTAGTGGTACTTAAAAATAAAGAATGGAAGAATGGACAATGGAACAAAAAGGGTAGATGTGACATTACATATTAATATCAGAGAGATGAAGTTTTGCGGCAAGAAAAGGGTGGAGGTGAATTCATTAGCAGGAAAGTAAATGCAGTAAGTTAGCACAAAATAAGATTTTAAACCCTAGATCATCCAAGTCATTGCCTACCTGCAGGAGGAAGGAAAAATGTATGTGAAGCAATGGGGGAGTTGGGGTACTGTGGCAGGCATGCAGGAGGGAGCAAAGTTCTGAGGATGGAAAAGAGAGAAAATGGCAAAAAAATGCTTTCTGAAGTGTGAATAACCAGTAAATAGTAGTTAAGCCTGTGATTTTCTACATAATGGCTAAATTCAAGAGAAATTGTATAGAAGGGCAAAATAATTTTCCTTTTCTCCTCAGGTTATTTCCTCCTTTGTTTTCCATCTACTGATCTTTCACTGAAGAACTTGTACCAAAACGGTTCTATTTGAAAACACGTACACTGTGTGAAAATGTGTTACAGTCAAAAAGAGGAAAGAGAATATGCACGCTTTATTTATGCTCCTGAGGTGTTCAGAAGCAATTTCTTTATTCAATGATAAGACCACAAGAACAGTTTATGACTTTAAAAAGTCAAACAGCTGGAAGAGACAGCATTAATGTGCTGGCATATCCCGAGTTCCTAATTAATCAGTGATTCAGGTATTTCGGGAATAAAAGATGGCGTTTCAAATTGTTGCCTTAAGAGAAATTATTTTTTAATAGAAACATGCAATTTTAGTCCTGTAATACTTAAATGATCACTTGACATTTCATTTCTATTCACTTATGACTATTATTTTTATGCAATAAATCAATAATCTGGCCAATGAGACTTTTATCCTTTAAGATAAGTTTCCATGTTGGGATTCTGAGAGCTGTGTTGTGGTGGTGGGTGCATGTGTATATGTATTTCTACACTCTCTAGTCCAACTTGGGTTTGGCAGTGAGCTGTAACTGTGGCATTTTTATTTTCTCATTTTGCAAATCTGTCCTTATGCAGGAAAAAGGATGATGACTTCTATGCTATCATAGTTTTCGATTAATTAGAACACCCCCACTTTGTCCCCTGCAGTGTGGCTCACTCTTATTCCCCAGAGATGGATGGAGGCAGGTCAGCAAACACAGACGATTCTGCAGCAGGAATACCAGATTCATGTTCAGGATTCAGTCCTGAGCCAGTGCACTGCTTTCTACCTGCTGCTGGGTGCTACAGTCATTAATGAGTTTAGCAGATGGAGGGGAGAGCTTTAAACTTCAGGACACAGATGGAGAGCAGACTTCACAGGGAGGATTATTCTAGAATTTAGCAAAAGGTTGTGTCACTTCAAAACAAATCCTTAGAACTAGAGATTAAATCCCTATGCCAAGACCCAGAGACAACGTACATAATTAAAAGCAGTCAACCATCCAAGACACATGTTCTGAGCGATGGTTCCAGCTTATCCATCAAGACTTAATGAAACCTAACAAAGTGAAGGTGAATTATTATAAAAAATCTTTTAAAAACTTTCCCTTTAAATCTTCTCCTGGTAGTAACAATGCAAATAAGAAAAAGAATTTACATTTTTATAGCTAATAGAGAACTAGAGGAAAAATGTAACACAGGAAAAGGTATTGGACACCTCGAAGGGGTCTCATAGATTGTTATTACTTCAGGGAATTCACCCCTATAAATAGTATGGCCAAAATCCAGCAGATTCAGAAACGATATCCTATGAGATGACTCACATTAATCAGACTCACAAGAGAATGATCTATAAATTCAGAGTGCCAATTTACTAATTTTCATTGATATATGTAGCTATGTCATAAGAATGGAAATACTCAGATCCTCAAATATATCTCTGTATGGAAAGTAGTGTTGAAAGCACAGCCCAGGTTATACCAGATTGAGGGGGATTTCAACATTGTGAAATGATTTTGTACCATGAAAGCATCTCCTGGAAGTCTACTGCGTAGGCATCATAGTTATTTCAACCATGGATATGAGCTCGCCAGTGCAGCTGGACTAGTGAAATTCTTTTCAACTGGAGCTCACCACAACCATGTCTCAGGTCACCCAGGTTTGAGTTCAACTCTGCCATTTGCTAACTGGGTAACCTCTGACAGTTATTTTACCTGTCTGTGCCTAAGATAATTATCTCATTATAAAATAATGATAGTAACATTGCTATATCACAGAATAGTTATAAATATTAAATATTTTTCCAAAACAGTCTGGAATAAAGCCTATAAGGACTATGTGTTTAAAGTTCAAATTTTTGTTCCATCACTTAATTGGATGAGACTTTGGAGCCAGCCTTATTTTTGGCCAAGTTCCTACATTTCTAAATGAGCTAGAGTATCTATGTTGGAGGGTTATTTTGACTATTACATGAGTTAATGCACATGAAACACTGGAAAAGTGCCAGACACATAGTAGATACCTAATACATATTGGCAATTATGATTATATAATAGTAATGCAGTATAATTAAAAATAATATATCAGGATTTTTGGTTGTCTTAGTTCTAAATTTTCAGAGTGCACCCATTTAATTCTTGGGCTCTGTCATTAGCTATTTTGGGGATCTTGAAGACAGTCTTCTAGTTTGCTGGCCATTATTGCTTGCATGTATAGAGGTAATATTAATAAAGAGCTGACAGTCACAGCGGCACACAGCTACATTAGTCTCTACACGCACCATCTTGTGTCATCCACACATAATTCTGGGATATAGGTACCACTTTATTCTTAACTAATAAGGAACTCATGGCTTAGAAAAGGTAAATAATTTGACCAAACTCTGTCAGTCCAAGACTTCCAAACCCAGTGGTCTTTGTTCATGTCTACCACACCATGGTAGGAAGTTTCACAGGATCTGCTATTTACTGAAGATGGTGACATGAAGTAAAAATGACTCTGAAAAGCAGAAATATAGACCATGGTGTTGCATATAAATCAAGAGTTATAGATTAACTTCAGCCAATTAAAGCAAGGTGAAGTTCAAGTAAGTGCAAAGTATAGATTGAAAAATCATTTTGAATTCGTTATATTCTTTTAGAACTGTAAATGTTGCAATGTAAGATATAAATTGGCACTGATAATCAGCATATTGCCAATTCTTGAAAAAAGTACACTATTTATAAGAGGACTACATATCTCTATAAGCAATAATACAAATAATTTTTCACAAAAGAAGGTAATTTTATTTTTAATAATAAAGGTAGTTTTATTTCAATGACAAAAAAGGTTTCCTGCATTGCAGACTCTAAATTAGTCCAGTCTTCATTTCAATTCAATTTAATTCCATCCAATTTTATTTGTTTCAATTCTATTTGATTCAATTCAAGTCAGTATGCACTTATGGGGTACTATTACATGTGAGGCATTATGCACAGGTTAAACATAATTAGGTTTCATTTTGTCTGTGTTGGAATAAGGTGCATATTAAATCAAAGAAAAAGCATTTTGTTTTGTTTGTCACATTTTATTAAAAATATTGGGCCAGTGAGATAGCTCAGCGGCATAAGCCCCTGCCCAGCAAGCGTGAGGTCCTGAGTTCGACTCCCGGAACCCACATAAAGGAGAAAAAGGGCCGGTGATATCGCTCAGTGGCACAAGCGCTTGCTGACAAGCACAGGGTCCTGAGGTCGACTCCTGGTACCTACATAAAAAAAAAGTTCTAATCATACATTTTCCATATTTAACACATTTGTATATGCTAAAGGAGAAAGGCACACATGGGTGAGAAAGGGAGATGAAGAGATGTGGTTAGGCACATTTATTGTTGTAACAAAGGGTAAGCTAGTAATCTGGCTCACCCTGACTGAAAACAAAAGTCCCAGATTTGTGGTATTTGGTGATTTCCCTGCCACTGTGGCCAAATTCAAGAAAATAATGATTTTACAACTAGCTTGCAAAATACATGAATATTTGTAGGAAATATACAGTAGCCATTTCCGAGAAGAGGAGACCTCAGCACACCACTACTGCAACCCTCTGTTTCCTTGGCAGGGACAGATTTGCCCATGATTTTATGTCTTCTCCATTAGACTGTAAAATGCCAAGGAAAGTACTTGAATTTACCTTGTACAGCCTTGCATTTCCTTGCACCTGGCTCAGTGCCTGCAGTGGATAAGGTTTAATAAATATTTTGAATGATTTTTATCTACACTGTGTCACCTATACAGAGAATTATCCTTCTTACAGTCCTCTTCAGAAAAAAGAACTACCTATAGAATCATTTTTTCACATATTGGATGCTACTAATGGGATCCCCGAAGATCATAGCTTCCACCTACATTTCTGCACTTGACACACATTAATTTAGGTACCTCCCCATGTCAGGAGCATAATGACAAATCTGACAGATACAGATATGGAAGATTTCAAGATCTCATCAAGGAATTATATTCCAGCCAGAAAAAAGACAATGATAGTGCAATGTGATAAGGTCACGCAAACACTGAATTGTAACTTTTTTTTTCGTTTTTTTGCTGTATTAGGGATTGAATCCAGGGATTAGACACTGAGAAATACGTATCCCTGGGTGTTTTTCTATTATTTTATTTTGAGACAGGGTCTTGATAAGTCACTAAATTGCCCTGGCTGAGCTCAAACTTGCAATCCTCCTGCCTCAGCTTCCCATAGTGCTGGAATTACAGTCATGTACCACCAGACCCCACTTTGAATCCAATCTTTTATTTCTGATATACCTTTCTAAATATGTTCTGCCAAGTGCAAATTCAGAAGGGGGAAAATACATCACTGTATTTGTTCAAACATGAGAGTTGATTCCAAAATAGGGGAGATAGCACTTCCTAAAAAACAAAATACAGGGGCCGGTGAGATAGCTCAGCGGCATAAGTGCCTGCCTGGCAAACGCGACTCCTGGTACCCATGTACAAAAAAAGGGCTGGTGATATTGCTCAGCGGCACAGGCGCCTGCTGGCGCATGAGGTCCTGAGTTCGACCCCTGGTACCTACACACACAAAAAAAAGTACAGTAATGGTTATCAAATAAAAGATGTTATTAACATAAAATATAAGACTATTAGGCCCATAATTTAGAATTGGATAAATATTTGGTGTATTTTTTAATCCTATTTAATGGTGCAAAGTTAAGGAAATTTTAAGACAATCCTAGAATAAAATTCGATAAGCAAAGCATTTATTATGCTCCCTGTATTTGTAACAATATCAGCATTCTTGTTCATATCCCATTCCACAGTAAGCATCTGTAAAACCAGGCATAAATTTTATTTAATTAACGCCTTTTTTCATCCAGCTGAAGGCAAAATGATTTTTGACTTTCAACCAGAGCTATATTAATTAAGCTCTCACCTGCTGGTGGAAACGTGCTAAACACTGCCAGGTAGGCTGCTGTGTGTGTTATTCTTTGGAGGAACAGAACCTCCTCCACATTCAGACATGTGTTTTCGCCCCTGTTTAGGTTAGCATCTGCTGAGGCACCTCAGGGCCCATGCGCGTGTTATATTCCCACCCAATCTCACTGACTTTCCAGCACTTGGCCAGATACAAGAACAACTTCATTTCTACTTGCTTAAAAACAGGGCTTTGAAAACTACTAGTAGCTGCTACAATGAGGTATAATGTAGTACTTTATTCATACTCAATTCTAATTCTACTCAAAGTCACAGAATTTACAGACCATAGGCAGAAGCAAAGGAGAACTTGACACAAACTGAATCAAAGTAGCAGAAAAGGCCCGGACCCTGAAGTTTCCACTGTTACGGGGATAACCAGAGACAGCAAGTTCCTTTTAAAAGCAGGCAGCAGGGCTAACGGCTTAATGCTAAGAACTCTCAGCCCATGGTTAAGGATCAAGCTGACTCATAAAATGCATTCTGCTCTGTTTGCAATCCTGTTGTTTCTCAAATGACCTTCCCTGGCAAGAATGGAGGCTGGGAAGGAAACCGCATGTAAACACTAGGCAGGGCCAGCAGAATAAGCCTAAATGTGAGTAGATGCAAACAATGCATTCTGATTCCAAGTCAGTGTTAAGGGCCTTGAGTGTTACAATTCGGGAGGTAGAAGGGGCGGAGGAAGTAAAAGTAGAATTGGATTTGGCAGGCATGCATTTTCCTATGAACTGTGCTCAATTCTTCTAATCATAGTTATTATGAATGTTTCACTCCAATTTATTCCTCATGTCATTTTGTACTTTCACTTTCTCCCCACCATCTGCTAGTTGAGGGTATCACAGTGGTTTTTGAACCTAGAAATAATAGAGCAGAAAGGTGACAACTTTTAAACCACATAAACACATGCACGTGAATCTCCCTCGGCTTCTCCCCTACAGGAGTATTCAGCTGTAGACATTTGACAAAGGTTAAAATTATCTGAAGAGGCCAGGGATTGTGGTCACATGTAATTTTCAAAATCATAACATCTGAGAATGATCTACAACTATGTGACCTTGGGCACTTATCTCCATCCATTGGGCCTCCCTTTTTTTTCCTTCAGCAAACCAGTAGAAATTCTTAAGATGTTCTCCAGGAATCCCACCATTGTTTTCGGAGTGATTTAATAGCAGATTATCTTTTCCACTAATGTTTGAAATGAAATATAGTGCAGGACTAGAAAAGAAAAGGCTATTTGATTAGATTAATCCAAGGTCTATAATTTCCCCACAATATCCATTTGGTGTGTCAATCCACTAATCTTTGAGCACCTTTTTGTTCCATCTTTTAATTCACTGCTAATTGTTTAGTCTTTCTGATCCCTCCTATTCTTAATCTCTGGAAATGTGTGTGTGTGTGTTTCATTGGGGCACAGTTCATACCATAATTAAAATTGATTTGGTGATAGGAACCATTTCTCTGATTGTCTTTTAGTATCTGAAAATTCTGTTTTTGCTGAGATAGTATTCCAATATTTAAGGCGAGTTCTTGAAGCTGTAGGAAAAGTTTCCCCATCACAAAGGGTCTGGCATCTTGGCCAGAGTCCAAGTGAGTAATCACATTCTCTCTTGTTCAGTCTTGCCTGCAGTTTTAATCAGAGATGATCTTCATTTCTTACCTCAACCAGTAGCTATTGTTCTGCAGCATCTGTTAAAACTGCTGCATTTCACTCCAGTAGAGAATTCTTTGCAGTATAGTTATCCTGGTATTAAATGGACTCTCTAAATATGCCCCATTTGCAGCTTATGTATGGGCGTGAGCAGGTGTGAGTAGCAACTTAAATACGATGATTTATAAAGTGACTTGGGATCCTGGATGGAAAGGGCAATTTAGACCTGGGTTATCAGCATTATGTGAAAAGCATGCCTCTGTAAACCAGTTACTAACTATGCAATTACCTTCTGTGGCACAAGTAAAAAATGATGTGATGCTTTTCAGCAAATTCTAGTCTTAAGTAAGTAATTCTTGGAGACAAATGATTAATTGTGTTAAGTAGTCTTTACTAGATGCAATTTAGAGTAAGTCATTTTTTAAAAAAATCTAAAACACCATGATAAAGTAACTGCAATTTGTATTAAGTTTGTCTCCCTTGAGGAAATTTTATCCAGGGCAAAGAAAAATACTTGATTATTATTTTCATTTTTAGAAGAACATTAGTGTATTTTAACTGTGTAAGGAAAGTGTACAAGGAAAGCTCTTAGCTGCTAATGGAGCCAAGGGAAGTTTCTCATGGTGAAGTGATGATTTTATAAACAAAAAATGCTCCTAATAGAGGTAATTTGGGGACTGGTATTAAACCTGATGAATGGTTCACCTATTGTAAAAGAGCTCCTCCTGGTCGATAAAAACCAATCTGTAACTCTTCAAATTTTGAACCCTAAATTTGTACCTTGATGCCCCAGCCCAGAAATCTTAGTTTTTATCAGCGTGGAATTGGACTATGAAGTAGTTCACATTCGACATCATAGTAGATGCAGCCAATTCTGCTAACTTTGGGGGCCTTAAAGTTGTGAGTTTTTTCCCCAGCTCCTGATCACAGTAGAAAGGAATATCAGTGCTTATTTTCTAACACTAAGAAGCCAGTGATATAGTTAACATGGGAACCATTTTAATAGCCTTTTAAGAGATGCGATTAATCACTAAAAGATCATGGTTATCTGAAAAAAAATGAGGTATCTATGTACTTTAGTGACTTCAACTGACAATGAGACAGTTTGGTAAAATCCAAAAACATTTCTTTTTGGGAGATGGTTATATTCATAGTTTGCATAGACCAACAGGGAGCCTATGACTCTGCCTAGTTCTTACAAAAATTAGTGATGTCTGCCTAATCTTACCAATCAATACATTTCTTAAAATGATAGATTGGCCTGTAGTGAGCAGGATTGATTATGGAAGCAACAGAAGTTAATGGATTAGCCGTATCCTAGCCAAATGCTTTCTCCAGTGGAAAGTCTAATGTAATGTCCAGAACAATGTGAACATCCCTAGTAGTGTTATTTCATAACAGAAATTAAACATCTGAGAAGCCAGTGGGAGATTAAGGAAAAGAAAAAAAAATATCTTTGGTAGAATTATCTATAACCTCACCTAACAAATAGTGAAAATAAATCTGGTTCAACTATTCATGCATTTACTTTCTCTAAGATCTCAAGGTGGCCTATAGTACAGAAAACATTCTTGTATTTGCATAATATTTCAGAGATGCTCAACTCCTCTTACCCTGAAGGGATGTAGATGTTCTTTGCATATTTTATGTTGCTTTCATTTTCTACAAAGATGGCAATGGATATGCAGTGTATGTATGTCATGAGCATTTAGCAGGTCATTGTGGATGAATACCGTAGAAAAATCCCAAATGTAGCTTGTCTTTGAATTATCATGATCTTGAAAATTATCAGTGCTTGATTTGCAGAAGAAATTTCTCTCTCCATATTTGTGTTCCTTCTAGACTGTTTGACTTACTCTTTGTAATTATACATAAATTAAATTAAAAAGAGTCTTCATATTTCATAGATAGTTTTATTTCAAAAATTTTTATATCTGATCTTATGGCTAATAGATCAGTCAATAATCTTTATAATTATAGATGATTGCATTTAATGAGACTTCATATTTCATGAATAGGTTTGTTTCAGATGTTTTTATAGTTGAGCTGATGGTTAATAGGTCAGAAACATTAAGCTTTAAATTCTTCCAATGCTCTGTTGGAATCCAAGTTGTTCTTTCATGACCAATTTATCAATTTATCTACTTAGCAAAAATTCATTCTATGTTCAAAAAATGCTGTGAACATATGATACCAAGAAAAATAAAACACAATCCCTATTTGAAAGTTTACCTGTGTTCTCATCTTGTTTGAAATTGGTACTTTATTGGACCATCACTTTAACAAAAACATACATTTTTATGAGATGTTACAGTAGTTCAATAAACAATGACTTTTTTTACAAATTACTTCTGAACTAAAGCTCAGAAGCAGCATAAGGGGTATTTCAAAGTGCTTTTCCTTGTAAGGAGAAGTAAAACCTAGGTAATCATTTGTGGCCACATAATATTCTGGGCTACTTGACTTTTAACTGTTAAACTCCTACCATTTCCATTTGGGAAGTTATATTTCATCTTCCTACGAGTCCTTGTAAATTTAATTTATTCAACAACTTTCAGTTTTTACTCTTTTCTATTATACAGAATTCTTGATGTCTGCTAAATAATCACAATGAGCCCCTAACGCCCACATTTCAATAACTGGTAAAGGAACTCAAAAAGAATTCAAAAAATGCTTCTCAGAAACTTTGGAATATCTACTGTTATATCAATTTTGATGAACTGAAGGCATAGTTTTCTTCTCATGCAATAGATTTGGTAGTATATTTTCCCCTTGTTTCAGAAATAAATGAAATAGGAAGTTTATGCTTCAAGTCTTTAGACACTGACACCACCATACCAATTTCGTACAAGCGGTCTCCATGCCAAGTGAATGTGAATTTCTCAACTAAGCAGTCAAGTACACTTATTCATAGTTTCTGTTAGTTTCCTACAGTCCTTATGGCAGTGAGTCTGTTACCAGGTTTTGGGATCCTGGAGTCTCCTTCTAGAGGCAACTTCTAGGTTCTTTCTATTTTGGGAAAATAATTGGTCAAAACAAGCACAAAAGGTAATAAGGTTTATAATTTATTAAAGGTAGGACAAAGCAGACTCTGCAGAGCAAGTTTAGGTCAAGTAAAAGTAGAGAAAAATATTTAAGAGTACACCCTACAGCATGAGGGTGGGCTATTGTGAAGGGACACAATAGCAAGAGCTCAACGGTGGCTGTCCCTTTTTATATTTCCCACACTGGCATCATGTCTATGTCATCCTATGGAAAACTTGCTCCAGTTCTTTGGAGAAGTCCATGTGTAGAGCTTTGGGAACTGTTCTGCACATGTGTCCTGGGGTTTTGTATTTAAGAGGTCACGCCTACTTCCCTAGCTAGTTTTAAGCACATCCTAGCCTCCTATCTCAAGTCAGGACTGTGACAGCTCTTGCCACTGTATCTACCTATTTATTCAGCCTGAAATGCTTTAATTTTTTTGTCTATTTAATTTCTACACTTACTCTCAGATCTGGCTCAAATCTCATCAATTCTAACAAACATTTCTTTTATTATCTGAGCCACAGTGATTGCATCCCTTATATTTAATTCTATCAGCATCTTAACCTCACCAGCCTCGAAAATAAAATCTTGTACATGGAACATGAGAACTATGCTTTAGTTGCTCTGTATATTATTCAGTCTTTGTTCATTCATTCATTCATTCATTTATTCATTCACTCATCAAAAATTCCATGAATGCTTCATATGTGCCAGATTTTCTGCTAGGTTTTGGAAAAGTAGAAAATAATTAAGTATTTCCCATGCTCTTGAGAACTAAATAGTCTAGTGGAGGGCACAGGAAATAAATATTCACATGATTCCCTGCCTCATCTCCCAACTCACACAAGGGATAGACTACAACTTCATCAGTAACACTGGCTCTCTCTGGCAAAGCTCTTTAGGACTTATGATGTTGGTGGCAGGAGTAGCAATGATAATATGATGAAATCATTGGTGCTAGTTTTAGTTGTACACAATGGGTTGGGTCTTAGAAGTAAACTGAGAACTATTCTTTCTTTCTCCATACCCTTGAATAATTGAAGTAATAGAGCAATAGGGGGTTAACATCTTTTTACTCTAAGGTTTTGGTAGCTTAAATCAGCTCACCATATTTTTTTCTAAATAGATGTGGACGATGGATGAGGCTTGTTACTAAAAGAAGGTCATACAAACAAAGGTACATTGTGGGGCCATTACATACGATTTTCTTTTTATGCCCATTGTAACAAAATTAAATTTTATGAGTTATTCATAGAACTCTTAGACACACATTGAGGTAGCACCTGTCTCAGTGTGGAGACTGGTATGGTAAGATACTGGGAAAGAGTGACCATTTCAGTCAACTCCTGAAGAAGAAATAGTTGTCTACCAACTAGATAAGAACAAGGAATGAGATACAGTGCAGCTATTAGAAGTAAAAGAATCATTAATATATGTTTGTCGGTGCATAAAGGGATTGCAAATCTTTGCTAAGGGCCCAAGGACAGGATGAGTTTAAAAAAACGAGAGAATCAATTTGTCAAGCAAGAAATTATGAGAGGCTTAGATATCATGCAAAGAATATGGGATTTTGGGGAAAGTTAGGGAAGAATTAACTATGGGTCATTGATGAGTTTTGGAGAGATCATTCAGGCTGCAGAATGGAGCTTGGATTAAGGATGAGAATAGGCAAGCCAGTGAGATACTCTTACAGGTATCCCATTATGTCCTCCTGGTTTGAGCTAAGGTAGAAATCTTGGAATAAAGAAGGAGAAGAGTGTGGACTTGAAAGATACCTGGTGCTTGATGACTTATTGAGCATAGGCATGAAGTGAGAAAGAAGTCGGAAATACTCAAAGTTTTCTCTGGATCCTCAGAGATCTGTAATTGCTGCCATGAAGCAAACAGGTTATTCAGGAACAAAACATATGTGGCCAGTTGGGGAGCATGTATTCTCCCCATAAATAGACTATCATATTCTCAAGGTCAAAGACTTTTCCTTCATTTCCTTATTTTAGCCATTTTGTGATAACCACAAGTTATGTTAACAACTAATTGCCAAGCAGAATAAAGAGACACAGATGAGCCATTAGCATTTTCCTGAAGAGCACAGTGAAGCATAGGAAATAGTTAAGAGAACCACATGTATATTTGCATTAAATATGCATTGCATTTGCATACGATTTGTGTAAATCTGTCAAAATAGTTCCATTTTTCATGTGCATTTAAAATATTCAATGTCTATTATTGATGTCTTTTAAAGGAGCTGGTACCTTTTCCAGGCAAAATGTCAGATGCAGGCAAAGGCCAAGAAAGAACAAAACTGCTACCTATTTATTCATATCCAAATGCCCCCAATAGACTACTTCTTATTTTAATGGCTATTCGTTGTACTTGTCATTAATACACCATTGGTCAGACCTTAGCAATCATATGGCAAATTATATCTATCTTGTTACAGACAACCTCGGTTACATACAGAACCAACAATTAATAAAGTTCTGTTACTGGTAACCTAATCATGAAAGGGCTTGAAGAAATCTTGTTTAGTGAAGAGAACACAAGCTCGCACTCTCCTCTCAAATTGTAGTCATCCCACTCTTTCATTGTCACTTGAATTGATCTAGAAGATACTGCACAGCTATTGGAAGTATTCTATGTGCTGAGTGGGAGGCAAAACTGATGGATGTTCCCCAAAGGCCGATTCTGATGCCAGTCTAGCCACATTAGAAACATTCAAAGAGTTTACGAAAGGACAGACCCGTAGTCAATATTCCTGGAGATTCTCCATTAATAGAACTGATGTAGGGTTTTGAAACCATGAACGCACAGTTGCAAACTCTCCTTAGATAATTCCGAGACGGAGACAAAATTAGGAAGCATTAAAACAGGCTTAGAATTCAGCTTAAATTCCAGGGTTCTTCTTGACACGGTGAAGAACTTTGACTGATTCTCTGCCTCTGTGGATTCACCAAGCCTGAGAATGATTCTGAGCACCAAATACAACAACGTGTAATCTAGACCACACTGGCCCTTAGGAGTCATCCCTGATTCCAGAATCTCAAGGTCTCTTTCAGCTGACCATGGTAACACTAGTTAGAAATCTTTGGTTTATGGAGCAACATTGGGCCTTTTCTTTTACCAGCACAACATATACGAAATAGTTAGATTTTGTAATTATATTTGAGCAATTTTTACACAACTGCCAAATGTTTCTTCAGTTTTTTCCACCCACTCTCCTTTTCTCTCTCCCTCATGTCATTCCTTTTCTTTCATAACCGTGGGAGCAAAATGTTGAGTTAATCCTATTTCCCATTTCAAGGTCTAACTTCAGTCTTGGACTGTGAATGCTTTTTCTCTATTTTTTTTTTTTAATTATTAAAATTTATGTTTCTCCCTCAGTCTTTTTCTTATTCCAACATAGATGTGATCACTCATGCTAACATGTTATAAATATATTCTTAAATGTGTGTCTATCTTTGTACAATAAATGATGCTGCTTTTTGTGAGCCATGGAACGTGAATGAGATTGTACTACAAAGTCTCAGTGTCTTAGTTACTTTTCTCCTTGCTGAAACAAAATACCCAACACCCACAAGTTAAGGGAGGAAAGGTTTACTAAACTCACAGTTTGTAGAGGTTTCAGTCTATAGTCGGCTGACTCCAAGGCAGGATGGCACATGGCAAAGGGGCAACCATTCATGGCTACAGAAGACAGCAAAAGCAATGAGAGGTAAGGAAGAGAGACAAGCCTCTCTTAGGCCCTTATATTGTATGCAAGCTACCCACCCTAGGGTGAGTGTAGCACTCACACCCTTAATCCCAGCACTGGACCATGAATCAATCACAAACTCTTGAAACCCACCCCATGACTGCATGAGGCTTTGGAGGGACATCTAGATGCAAACCACAACAATCAGTTTCTTATTTTTATACTGAGTATAATTTCTAAACTCCATTTATTCCAGTGTTATGTCATGTAATGCATTTTTGTAATAACTCTGTAGTATTCTATAAGATGACTATAAGATGCATTTTACATTTGCGTTCCTGTAATGATGGACATAAAGATAGAATTCAGCTTTACATAAACATTAGTGACACTGAGAGAAATGGTTTTCTTCAGATCCCCTCCGGGGTATGTGAGAGTTTCTCAAGATATATGCCCAGGGGTTGCTGTGTTAGTGACTGTATGTATAATTTGCTGCACTAAATACTGCCAGGTTGCTCTTGATTACAATCGCACTATTTACATTTCCACAGGCAATGCTTGAACTTTCCTATATCCCATTTCCTATCCAAAATGGTTAATTATCCAGATTTAATTTTTGCTAGTCTCATAGGTATTAACTGATGGCTCAAATTTTTTGTTTTCATTTTTTTTCATCAGGATAGAGTTTGAATCATATCTTCATATGATTTTTAACAATTTAGAGTTCATCTCTGTTGACTCCGTTATTGACATCTAATTTTTCTTACAAGCTTGCTTTCTTTCCTCTTGCTGATCTAAAGAGTTCTTTGAATAAGCAAAATACTAGTCTTGCATCAGTTTTGTTTACTTATGTGGCAGGACTAGGGATCCAACCCAAGGGCACTCTATAACTGAGCTATATCCCTAGACCTTTTCATTTTGAGACAAGTTCTAGCTAAGTTACATAAGTTGGCCTCAAAATTGTATTCTCCTATCTCAGCCTCCTGAGTAGCTGGGATTACAGGTGTGTGCTATGGCACAAAACTGTCCTCTCTCATCTCACCTGTTAACAGTGCCCATGGTACTGTGCTAAATGAAAGATGTTTTTTGATTACTTTATTCAAAAATCTTCAATTTTTAAAAAAAATTTTATTAGTACATGTGTGTTTATATTTCTTGTAGGCAGTTGGTCCCTGTAAATAACACATCTTACTGCTGTTTTCCATCCCCTTTCCCTTCCCTCCCTCCCTTTCTCCCCCATCTCTTGATCCCTTTGCCTTTTTTTGTACATGTTGCAGTACATGTTTACATTCTTTGTGTGTAGATGGTACATGAACATAATACTTCCCAGCTACTTTTTTCATCCCCTATCTTTCCTCTTCCCTCCCCCACCCTCTCTTCTTCGCTCCATTTCTTGATCCCCTTCCCCTTGGAGAAAGATCTATCTTCCTACTTCCTATAATCCATCTTTTATTTTGCTCTCTATTTTTACTTTTGGTTTCTCATATAAGAGGAACCATGTCATATTTAAACTTGTGTGTCTGATTTATTTCAGTTAACATATGGTCTTAAAGAAACTACCAATACAGTAAAAAGACAACCTACAGAATAAGAAAAAAAAATTTTTGCTAGCAGTTCCTCAGACAGAGGACTCAGATCTAGAATATATAAAGAACTCAAAAATAACTAATTTTTAAAAGATCCAATCAAAAAATGGGCAAGAGAATGAACTGACGCTTTACAGAAGAACAAGCACAAATGGCCAAGAAATACATGAAGAAATGCTCAACATGGCTGGCCATTAGAGAAATGCAAATTAAAAACACTGAGATTCAATTTTTAAAATGTCATTGTTCGGCATTTTGGATCTTACTTAAGAAGATTTTCCTCATACATAAAACTTATAAATATTCTTCTCCATTTTACTTTAGTTTTCTATTTTTTACCTTTCATATTTATGACTAACTTATTTTGAATCCACTTTCAACATGTTATAGGAAAGGAATGTGGATTTATTTTTACACATAATTGTGAATGAATTTTCTCAATAACTTCTGTCTCAGTGGTACAGCACTTGCCTAGAATACTTGAGGCTCTGAGTTTGATTCACCCCCACACCATAAAAAATCAGATATTGACCCTAATTATTTCACTTCTTACTCTGTATGTGTGTATATTTGCTTATGTACATGAATGTGCATATATTTGTATGCATGTAAGTTTTATTGGGATTTCATATCATTCATAGACCAAAATTGAGAACAGTATAATATGAATTAAGCTATTTTTAAGCTTAATATATCTCTTTATTTAATTATTGTTTTATGTTCCCTAACAGAATTTTCATATTAACTCTGTGTCTTAGCATCTTAGTATACTTCTAAGTTTTCAATATAAAGCTTGTTGTTTCAGAATGAAATCTTATTCGTACTAGACATTTTTCTCCAGTTCCAATTTTTTAAAGTTTCAATTGTAAGTAGATGTTTAACATTTGGAAAATATTGAAATGATTATTTGATTTTTTTCTTTGTCTATTAGGTTATATCACTATCTTTTTTGATATCATTCTTAATTTGGAGATAAACACTTTTTTTTTTTTTTTTTGCGGGTAGCGGGGGTCGACCTCGGGACCTCGTGCACCAGCAGGCACCTGTGCCACTGAGCGATATCACCGGCCCTTTTATTGTATGTGGGTTCCGGGAGTCGAACTCGGGCCCTCACACTTGCCAGGCAGGCACTTAGGCCGCTGAGCCATCTCACTGGCTCCGGAGTTAAACACTTTCTGATCAGAAAGAATATATTTAATATACTCAGAGATTTGATTAGCTAATTGTTTATCTCAAATTTCCTTACAAATGTTCAAAATTGAAGTGGTCCCATAATTTCCATTTTGTACTGTTTTTATTCTAATATGAATGGGCCATTTTGCAAAATGATTCATAAAATTTAAGAATTATCCTTTCCTTAAAATATTAGGATTATTTGTAAAATCATTTGGGCCTACAGCTACTTTTGGATTAAAAAAACCTTTGATTATCATTTTTATATAACAGTTTATCTACTAAGTCATTTATTTCTTTTTACTACAGTTTAGACACTATTTTTCTGATAATTCTGATTTGGAGAATATTTTATTCTTATAAACATTTTGTTATTTTTCTTATTGTGTGTCATGTCCCTTTCTATATTTTATCAATGGCATGTTTTGATTGTATGCTTTGTTTTGTTTTATTCTCTTGTGAAGTTTCTCTGTTTTATTAATTTTCTCAGAAAACCAACTTTTAATTTTTATTAATTATATTTTCTTTCATTTAAATGATTGTTTTATACATATTATTTTACTTTTGTATTTACCAAATTCTATGTCTAATGTTCTACTAATTTGCTTTCCAATATTTTTTGTTTATAGATAAAAACACTTATATATATCTGGGCCCACGTTTTTAAATACGCTGTTTTAAATAATTGAGCCTTTTATAATTTTTAAGAAAATTTTACCTCTAGCCAAATAATTGTTTATAAATATGTTTTTGTCACTTCAACACAAAGTATAGTAGTCCAGCTTTTTTTATAAATAATATCTGATTTTCTTATATTGTTTCAAAGAACAGACTCTGAATAATACTGAATCTTTAGAATTTCTTTATATATTCTTTGTGGACTAGTGTGTAAGGTTTTTTACAAATTTTCCATATGTTCTTACAAATATATTCATTGGTTATATGAGATACTTTTCAAATCTTGTTCTTAAAATATTCTATATATTTCCACTTTTTATCTGATTATTCTATTCCATTTTAGGGTTTAAATATCCAAATGCATAGTTGATTCATTTGTTTCTTCCTTTAGTTTGGTCAGTTGGTTTAAATATTTTGAATTTTGAGGCTATATGGTCTAGTGCATACATATTCATGATCATATATAGGTATGTATATATATATGAAAAATATATATACGTTTTTCTTTTTTGTCCCTTATGATCTTTTTGATTGGTTCAAATGAATATTTGGATGAAATTCCTGGGTCTTCAAAATTAGGAGCCTTTTAGTTTAGTACCCATTTGCCCCCTCAGCTCTATTACTATAATAGTGTCATAGTCAGATACTAATAAGATTAACTAGAAAAGAACACTTATAAACAAATTCTTATTTCCTTCTTCTCACTGCTCTGTATTTATGTGCTTCCCAAATCAAGGAGTGGATTGTGCATATGGGCATGATTTGGCTTGCCAGTGATAATAAACCCTTCACTCCCAAATGCTGAGTAGAGTAGAAAAGAAAGGTTTTTCCTCAGTGGTTGGAAAAAGATGCCAACACCTGGATAATCTCACTGTTTGAAAGGAGGAATAGCTGAATGGATATAAAGCAGGCATACAACACATGCAGCTTACCTATTACACGCCCTTTCTGACATAAATGCTTTCTCCATGTTACAAATAAAAAGCTGGAAGGCTGAGACAGGAGGATCACAAGTTCAGCCTAGGACAATTTAGCAATTTAGGGAGACTGTACTCAAAATAAATTTTAAAAAGGGTTGGAGATATAGCTCAGTGAGAAGGCCCTAGATTCAATTACCTATATAACAGCTAGTGAATAAATAAATAAAGTCGGTCCACTGAAGAAAATTATTTTTCCAGTGCTAAAGAGCAAGTACATGATAGGAGTTAAATAGAAACACAAGTCATTCTGATTCTGAATTTCACCTGAACCAGGCCAAGTAGCCTTTCTTTCTTTCTCTATCAAGGAAATTTGAGATGGGAGCAACCCTTTTATCTCAGGAATCTATAAGGGTTGGAAGTTAAGTGGAAAAGACCTTGGTCCTACCCTTTGTTCCACAGATAAGATACCATAAGTGTATACAAAAAAATACAAAAGAGATGGGAAGGCTTTTAAAGCAAGCCAGTACTGCTGATTAGCCTTGCACAGCATTACTGAATGGCTGTCAAGGTTTTTATTAAAAAAATGCAACAGAGAAATTCAAATTGTTAAAGTTAATTGCAGGATTAAATTGCCATTTGTCAATAGCAATGTAATTTGTATTATAAATTACATGACTGTAGCTTTCAGGCATATTTTATCAATATGTTTCCAATGATTTAATAACAGTATTTCTCAAAAACAAGCCAAATCACTTTTTTCCTCTTTTTAAATGAACGTGTTCAGAGGGTTTTCATCAGCGTGCTAGCCAGCTCTGCAAAATTTCTAGTAAATAAATTATCACCAGGAGGCTCAAAATCCATTATCATAAAAAAAGCCATTTTTCCCTTCCAAATCGATTGCCCACTGTGCGCCTGCTAATGGGACCATACACACATGTTGTGCCGAGGGAATTCGTTTTCAGGTTCTCACTCTCTTCTAGAATTTATTTTACAAAGAATTTCTCACTAAACTCATAAATTAGTCAATGCATAAAACGAACACTTCAGCTTCCAGTAGGAGAAACATTAAGGTTGCATTTTTAGAGTATTTTCCAAGCTGGTTCCCAAGGGAATGAGGTTGGGTTAAAGGACATGCTTTGCAAACACTAAGACTCCTGCCTGAAAAAGCCAGTGCTTTCTCTGCTCCCCACACCGTAGTTTGTATGTCATAATTGTGCATCAGTTGCTCAAGTATCCTATGGGCACAGAAATTTCCTATATATGCTGACGGTATTCCATATGACAAATCCACTGAGCACTATTGTCCTTAAACTTAGTGTTGAAATGATCTTAGGGCAACGAAATCTCTTTTATCAAGTCATCTCAGTTCATTCACACTCTCCCATCTTTCACCACCAATATCACTCTTGTGTTTTTCAAAGACGATATGGTAATTGTATAAAGCACTATTTATAATACTCAGTGACCCTGTTGTATGCCCAGAATTTTGGCTCCCAAGTCAGTATTGCCAGTGAATAGAATAGCAATTTCTGGAAGGGAGTAAAATAAAGTGAGTAGCTGGGCTGGTGAGATGGTTCAGCAGCGTAAGCGCCTGCCTGGCAAGCGCGAGGGCCCGAGTTCAACTCCTGGAACCCACATACAAAAAAAGGGCCAGTGATATCTCTCAGCGGCACGGGCGCCTGCTGGCACGCGAGGTCCTGAGGTCGACCCCCGGTACCCACAAAAAATAAAATAAAATAAAATAAAGTGAGTAGCATAGGAAGAAACCATCCTCCCTCCCAAAAAAATTATCCCAATTTAGACCTAATAAATTTAAAATTTTATTTAGACACTATTTCTTTTGGCCATTCCAGTTATCTTCTCTCATCAACTTCTGAAGTTAGGAGCAGATTTATATTCAATTATTGAATCTCTTTCCATTCCCAAATGGGGTACCATCAAGCAATCTAGCAAGATGTAAAGTCCGAAATCTACTCTGCAATTTCTGATTCTTTATTTTTGGAGGAAATTAGTCAATTTTTGAAAAAAACAGTTGAGTATTAGGGGAGTCAAATCAGCCTGAGGAGGCAATGGCTGAAAAGATAAGGATAAAAAGAGGGCATATAAGAGAAAGCAAACCAGAGATAAGAGAATAATAAACATTCAAAGTGATATAAGGCATAAAAATTACGGCACAACCACTCAGTGGATTAGGTGATTATTTTTATGTGTGTAGACCGGATTCTGCCTGTGAGTCTAGGCCATGCTTCTTTTAGATGCTTTTACAGTTCTCTTGGTAATGCATATTTTTCTTATTCTCTCCTTAGGTAAGTTGCTGTACCTGCTTTTAAAAAAATCTATTGTTCTGAAAAGAGTCATGTGAATGAGGCAAGTAACCACTGTTATGTTTCTCTACTCTCCACATTTGAATGCTTGCAATCTCCTTGTCTATTTTATCTTCACTAGAGTTTAACTGGGACTGAGTTGAGAGTTTCATTTATTTAAGACTACAGGTCTGATGATATCCTCATATAAGCCAAATGGCACTTGGAGACTGTTACATAAGAACTACAACACTTATTTGCATACATGTGTTTGCTATTGCATTTCTTATGAGTTTCTTACCAGGGGTTGGCTGACAGATGATGAGATTTCAAAATCAAATGACAGTCTTTCTATTCTCACTGAGCAATGCAAAATGGTGGAATTCAAATTTTACATTGGATCAATATTTTTCACTTCTCACACCAACGTTTCATGGCTATTTTGTCGTTTTTTCACCCACAGGAATAACAACTTAGATACATTTTGATTGATCAGGAATTCTTTGGATTATCACTGCCTAGCACAAATGTGGGAGACACATGAGAAATTTCTTTGCTTTTCCTTTGTAATTCTTTAGTTAAATTTTTCTTTCAAGTAGCCTCATGTTTATAGTTTCATTCTCTTATAATAAACATAAGATTCAAATATAGAGATAGAGAAAGAAAAGGAGAGAAAGATAGCAAAAAAGCGTATTTGCTTCAATAACCACTAAGAAATAAAAGTCTGGCTATTATGAAAATTTCACAGGAAATCATAAAATGTAAAGGATGAAGATTTAGAAGATAAATAATTCAAAATATTAGTTTTCCCCAGTGGAGATTTTTAACTTCACTGCTCTGCTATGACATGCTCTAAACAAACAAACAATATAGTCACTGCAGTTTTTCTAGGTACAGAACCCATAAACACATTTTGTCATGAGGAGTAAGTGTGTGTACGTGTGTGTGTGTCTATTTATTTTAGACTAGATCCAACCAAATCAGTATGGAGTTAACTGGACATTTTCTAGCATACTAAAATAAGGGGTCCGCAACAAAAGAAATACAAATGTAAATTTCTGAGTCCTGAAAATAGCCACAGATTCTTAAGAGTTTGAAAATAAATGGCTGCATTGGGATTTATGGTATTATAGCTTTGGTCTAATTACAAACATTAATTTTCTTTACTTGCATTGCTATAGCAACTCTAGCTAGAGGTTCTCAGGCAAGACTCAAATTATGTATCTTAGAAATTCTTTCCTCAGTTATTAGCACCTTACATTATTCAACTTAAAAATATTTTACATCGGAATGGACTTTTCATCAATTATGTAATTGTTTTTCTTTCTAAAAAAGTTTTTAATTATTTAAGATAGTGGAATTTCTCCATGTTTAAATTTTTCACTTTATTTTCTGGTTCTCAAGTACTACTCTGTTTCTTTTGTGTCTAGCTTTTAACACCACAGGAGAGCAAAGTTAAAATATATGTTTTTTCATTGATATTTTCAAAAAAGAATTATGCTTGGTTTGGGATCTTTAACAGAGTTTTTTTGACTCCTGTGTAATTATAATCTCAGTCTTAATGATACATTAGCATATTTTTGCATCTAATTTTATAAACAAATACAAAACTCTATAATAATATAGTCTTGAGTGGCAAATTAAAACCATAGAAGTTGGATAATTCCTAAACATAACATACCTTCAGAAAATGGAATTGTTGATTTTATATATATATATATATATATATATATATATATAATATATACGATATATATTTATATATCGTATATATGATAGAGTAGCTAAAATGGTCAACACTTAAAATTATTGCAAGTTGCTTAAGCAACAAACAAATGCAATTCTGTCTGTTTACATGGTACTGGTGAAATTACACATCCAAAATGAACTTTCCTTTCCTTATATCATCTTTCTTATCAGGAATATTCACTTCAGCAATCATTTAGTAAGCATCTATGGATCATGGTGAACTATGCTAAGTACTGTTGAGAATATATACATGAAAAAAATAATAATGCTGTTCCCAAAGTAGCCTTTAATATTGTGGTAGATATAAGCAAGGTCTGTATATCAACATATTAGAGAATAAATGCCTGCAAAAAGCATAGTGTTGTGAGTGGATGAGAAAAATCATATTTTAAACTAGGAAATGAGAGAAAATCTTATAAAGTGATTATTTATAAGCTAGGATTGGAAGATGAGTAGAAATTTCTTGGAAGGTAGTTCAGAAATACACTAGATAAAAAACTCCAGAAACAAGACTCACAAGAGGAAAGGGTATTTGGGGGCTAAAACTTGTGAAAAGAGGTTGTTAAGAGATATAATTGTGTATAAATCCACAACATTAGATTAAATAATTTTTCAGGGTTAATCAGGGATTTTTCATGGGTATGGTCTTAAAATTGTTCTAAAAATTTGATTTCATAGGATTGTCACCTTTTTAGTTATAGTACACCATTCATACACACTATATTGTCAAATGTGCAGTACATTTGTGTGAATTGCACATTTGACAATGAGTTAATTATACTTAATAAAATATAAATTCCTTCTGTGGTTTATAAATTCTTTGGGAAAAAATTGAATAGTCAATGAAAAGGTAGTTAATTTTAGTATAATCCAGTTTTATCTAAATTCTTAGTTTATAATTTGTCTTAAATAAATATTATTTCATTGTCTTAAGGATTCTTTTCAGTATCTTGTCTTATTCTATTAAGCCACACCAGATGCATTCTTTCCGGTCTCCCCAGCTATTTGACCAAATTCCTTTTTACAAAACCTCTGGGCTTTACAAATACCTAACACAAAGCAATGGCGGTTAAGAGCAAAAACTATGAAAACTGTCTATTACTGAATCCAAATTTACCAATACACAGCAGTGTAACTTTGAACAAGTTTCTGAATTACTTTGTGTTTTACTATCCTGATTTATAAAATGAGGGTGAAAATTTCACTGGATTTTCCTGAAAACAGAGATTATGTAGTTAAGTAGAAACATACCTGGCACATAACGGCAACAGAAATACTTATTATTTTCTTTTAATGCTAAAGTATTTGAAAAACAGCTTTGTTCAGATATACGAAAGGATCATTCTTTAACATTAAATATGACTAAATAGCTATAATAATTTTAGAACTAGTTAATAAATGAAATTCATAAATTATACCATGTTCTTATTTTAAGAGCAACTGTGTGTATGTACGTCTATATGTATGTATGCCTGTGCATATGTGTGTGTGCATGTGTTTAATACAGAATGGTGTCTAAAGTTGTTTTCAAAGGATGAAGCTAAAGATGAGGAAATTTGAGATGCTGCGCTTACACAAAATGCCTTTGCCAATAGTTCTGTATTTTATTCTTAGTTTATACACTGCACATTTGTTCTTCTGATCAGAAATTTTACTAAAGAGGTCAGATGTATCATCTTTAATCCTCTTTTGATTTCTCTGATTTATACTTATATTGCTATTTCTAACAAACAGTCCCATGTCACTTAGCTTTTTAAATGTTTCATACTGCAATGATAACGGAAAAGTCTATTTGGTAATAACAGGTATTGCTGTTTTCATTTGTCTCAAGTGCTATTTTTATTATCATCTATTGCAGTTTAATGATCCAAACCTTGGCAGTATTCTTGCATTAGCTGTGTAGTAGGTAACATTTGAATGAAAAGAAAACCTGATCAGCTGGTAACTCAATGAGGTAACATGAAAGTGTGAGTTTTACCCTGAGAATAAGCTTTTTCCTAAGAAACAATGATTCTGTTAGGAATGATTTTCATATTATTTCTATATTCCAGCACACAGTAAAACTTCAGTAAAGTTTTGTATACTTAAGGATTAATTTTATCAGAAGAGTTACTATTTTCTAGATAGTATTATAATTAGTCTTGAGGTTGTACCAGAAACTTCTAAATATGTAAAACATAATATGATCACTTCCATTTGTACTTCAGGGTACACAAAATCAAATACAAACTAGAGGTAAAATAGACAGAATAGATTCATTTACTGAAGTTCAGTTGCTTTTCCCTTTGCTCTGGAGAGTAAGCAAGAATGCTCCTGAAGTAGTTTTCTTTAAGGAAAACTAAGATGTGAACTAGCACTAGAAGACATTTTAGAAAGAAAAATAAGGTTTAGCATAGGATACTAGGTGTCAGCATGGATGAAAAAGGCCATAGGGGAAGTATTGCAAAGAATAAACATAGAACTCAACTTTTTTTAAGAGTTCCTAATTGAGTAATGTGTAGATGTAAAGTTTCACCAATATACTTCAAACTTGAAATTCACCTGCTCAAGGAAAATAACTATGAAAATCTTTCTGAGTCATAAAGTTATGCTTATATACACAAGTTTTTTGGAGATTTTATTATTTGAGTGTAATGGTGAGATTCACCAGTTATGCAATTTATAATGTGTTACAGCCTTTCGATAATTCTATGCTGAATATATTTCAAAGTATGTAATGGATATGTACATTTGTATGCATAATACACCAATAATACACCAATAGGTAGAAAGCTAGAAATAGATATACATAGAGATATCAATTGATTTATTTTCTTTTAGTCTCACATTCATTCTCCACACTTTTGCTTTGCTCTGAATCACAAGTGACTGACAATCTACATACTTCTGTTCCATCGTTAGCTGGCTTCCTGTTAGGTTCAGCCAGTGGGGTTGTTGGTGGGAGACTGGCAGCGAGAACACGTGAAACAGGTTCTGTCCTTTTTTCTCTCTGCATCTGCACCTATTCCATGGTCCTGGCACCCAAAGAACAGCCTCTGCTATGATTTCAGTTCTGCCTATGTGACCTGTCTCCAAGTCCATGATACCGACATCTTCTTTCTTGGAATTTAAACACGGCAGTATCTTTCCGCTTTTTCTAATTCCTACTTTACTTCATTATCTCTTGTTTTGTTTCTAGCTCTTCCAACATCATTATAACATCTCTGGATTCAGTTCCCTCTGATGAACCACTTGGCATGAACTTGGTTTTCCTGATTCTATAAAATGAGAACTTAGAGTCTCTGTATCAATGTGTACGTAGTCATCCTACAAGTTAGAACCATCACATAGGTGACAGAAATCTACTCATCTCTTTTATCACAGGCATAATTCCACCTCTGATTCTTCTGTACCAACTCTACACTTTTTCAGGCACAGCTCACACCATGTGGTGCATCCAAGCAATAGATTCTGGATTCTTATGTATGGAGAGCAAAGAATTGCAAATATACATCCAATGATAAAAGAAAAGGCAGCTACCTTTGTTGGAGATATCAGAAGTTGTACTCAGGGCAGGTCTGTGCCAACAGAAACAAAAAGGTGACATGAACAGAGGAGTGGTATCAGGACAGCAGGAAGTAAGAAGCACACAGACAAATCAGGCTTTTGGGTTTAAAAGATGAAAAACCCACCTCGGGTTCTCTCATTTGGTTTCTGGATAATATTGACAGAAGTGATTGACCAGGTGCTGACTCATCTTAGGGCCACCATAGTATTCATGTCTGTCCTAGAATCCTCTCTGATTAAATCATATCCATAATACAATCCCTATGTATGAATCTTTAACAAGATTCAAGTGGGGAAAATGTTTCTGAAGTTCAGGCAAGTGATCTAATACACGTGTGCTCTGGCCTGGCACTTTAGAGATTTCCTAGGTCTATGTTAATTTTATTTTTATTTTTATTTTTATTTTTCTTAGGAAAATGGAAGGAGGATTGGCCCTGGGTGTTCCCCAAATTCAATTGTGTTACCTGTGCCATACTCAGTAGGACTTTCTTCTTTGTTCTTCACTACAAATGTCAATCTGATTGGAGAAGCAAATTGTTAATTTTATTGCTTTATGCAATAAAAGGAAAAAAAGAGAAAAAATATGTCGAACTATAGGTTATTGGTTTAAATTTCATTGGGAGTTTAAAGAGGGGAAAAGATTTGAGAAAAATGGGGAATAGGGTAGTTTGGCATGGAATTTTTTTTTTTTTAGTATAAAGGACAATAAGCCTAAGTAATACCCGAAGGGTTGGTAGAATATGAATGGGAAATGGTCCTCTAGGCAGACTAAGAACATAAAAATAGGGATATAACAGTAAACACAAGGAATTGTAGCAGTCTGAAATTGATTAGAACAGAAATGAGTACAGGGAACTTCAGTGAATCATGGAGCAAAATCCAGGAGCAATTACTGTAAAATCTATGCAGCAGATATGAGGAGCTTTCAGCTTCCTTATGAAGAAGTAAAGAAGGTCAGATGAAGGAGAACTGGTTGCAATACAGAGTAATGGGAAATATGTAGAATGAGGAAGAAGCTTTCAATTTACATACCAGTGAAAGAATGGTGATCATTAGGCAGTGAATCATAGAACTGACACACTGAAAGAAAAGAAGAAAAGCTGGGGCTATGGCATGGTGGTATAATGCTTGCCTTAGCCTAAAGGAGGTCCTGAGTTTTATCCACAGAACTACAAAATAAAGCAAAACAAACAAAAGATGATCAAAATTAACTACTACGGGACTAGATATATTTTATTTCCCATTAAAAACAGTCTCTTGGATGCATATTATACAATATCTTTTACTCATGTATACCTCAGGAACTACTGTGATTTTTGGACAATTTATGTTTTGTAATGAACTTCATGGCACATGTTAATTGAAAGATTAACCAGTGTCATTTTTTTCTAACACTTGTAGTTCATTTTGGATAAAGACATCATTTACCAAACCCAAAATATTAGTTTAGATATTATACAACAATGTTAAATATCATTGTTTTTAGTAAATAACAATTTGTAGTCTGATTTTACCTAAATTTTTTTTTTTTTTGTGCGTACCGGGGGGTCGACCTCAGGACCTCGTGCGCCAGCAGGCGCCCGTACCGCTGAGCGATATCACCGGCCCTTTTTTCGTATGTGGGATCCGGGAGTCGAACTCAGGCCCTTGCACTTGCCAGGCAGGCGCTTAAGCCACTGAACCGTCTTAAAAATATTTTTTTAACCTATGAATTCTATGTCTTCTCAGAGTCTCTGATTATAGAACATATACAGAAAGATTATTTTCTGAAAGCATTTACTTAAGATTGGAAATATTTAGATAGACCTAACATTTCAGAGTATTCAGGGAAAATAACACAAGAGAAATTAAAATTTAAAACAAGCAATAATAGGGTCAATGTGTTTTCTTCTCAAATTCAATTATATTACATGCTAATGTTTAGAAAGACTGACAAGCTATTGGTATTCTGATCATTTTCACTATATTGGTTCTTCCTGCTCAAGAACAAGGGGTATCTTTCCTTTTTTTAAGTACTCATCTGCCATAAAGGAGGATAAACTTGAGACATTTCTAGGTAAATGGATGCACCTTGGGACCATATTCTTAAGTGAAATAAATTGGACACATGTGTTTAAATATTGCATTGTTTCTCTGGTATGAGAAACAGAAAGGGTAAATAAGGACCAAAATGATTAATAGATATTGTGAAATAGGAAGAAAATGTTCAAATGGGAAGGGGAACTAGGGAGGGGGGAGCGGGAAAAGAAGGAAGGGGAAAAAAAAGAATAGAAGGAAGAAAATGGAAACAAAGCTTTTATAAATAAGGAGGGAAGAGGGGTTTAAGGGAGGGGAGGGGATTGGGGGAAAAAAGAGGAATCAAGATACATTATGCACAGGTACAAACTCCTATGTGAATGTTATCATTATGTATATCTAAAATGTACCAATAAAAAAATTGACAAGCTAATGTTGAGCATAAAATACCAATTATTCTTGGACATGTGGTATGTCTTAGAGGCCAAGTGAAAGGCCAATTTCTTCTAAGAATTATTTTTATCAAATTAGATGCAAGTATTCTCAATAAAAATATCTATTAATCTCAGTGCAGAAAAGGAAAATGAGTTGGATTTTATTTATGAATTTGATAGTCTCTATTACTTTCTTTGACTTCTTTAGCTTAGTCTTCAAGCTACTAGGTTTAAGCCTGTCCTTTCTTTATGTGCTAGGCTTTGCACATCATCTGAGTGTTCTGTGTCTTCTTCCTTCATAAAATGGGAAAGTGCCTTTCCATAATAGTAGAAAAACTTTATTCCTTACAGATTGTATTATTCAGCTTTCCCCTACTGGGACAAAATATCCAACACCCATAATTTAATGGAGGAGAGATTTAATTTGACTCATGGTTTTGGGAGACTTGGGCCATGAATGGACAGGCTCCAAGACAGAAACGGCAGAGTGGAAGGGCGTGGAAGAGAAAAGCTCACCTCATGATAGCCAAGAAGCAGAGAAGGAGAACAATGCTGGAGAGGAACAAGCTAAGGACCATGTACAGTAACCACAGTTCTTCCATGACCCACCCAGACACAGCCAGGAGAGTGCTTTACTAATCTAATAGGCATTGATTAATCCAAAGATGTTGACAAATCAGGTCACAACCCACTTTTTCCCAACTTCACACCCAAATATCTCCTTAAGCCATACTAATCTCTGAGTAAAGATAATAGTAAACTTATTTCACTGAACATAACACAACTGTCCCCCACACAACTGGAAACCCATAATCCCTTCCCCAAAGTCTCAACAGCTCTAACATAAGTACGAGCCCAAGTTTCTTCTCTCAAAAGCAGCTTTACACTGTGAAACTGTGAAAGTCAAAAACAAGTTATATAATCCCAAGGTATAAAGGTACAGGGTAAATATTATCATTCCAAAAGGCAAGACTAGGGAGGAAAAATCAGAGCAAACAAGATCAGAACGCAGCAGGGCTAACATTAAATCCTGTCACTCCTAATCTGGCATCAGGAATACACAATGGCAGAATGTGAGTTCCAAAGGGCTTGAGTGGGCCTGCCAGTTGTAGTCCACACAGCCTCTCTTTTGGCTCTACCCATGACCTGTAGCTTTCCTCAAGAGATCATTCCATGTTCCTTGCTAACGTCTCTGACTTCCTGGAGTATTCATCGCACCTATGGTTTCATTCCCTTACCTTCCTATAGTGCTTCTTGCCTGACCTTAGAATCCTTCTTTGAAATATGGATGGGATGCCACAAAAACCAGCATTATGTACATGGTGCCAAAGTCAGCTGTGAGTTGATACAGTTGCCATATCCCCTGGGACCATGGTTGAAGCAAATTCTGAGGGTCTGGATGCCTGAGAATTTTGAAATGAATCCTGGAGGAACAATTCCCTGAAAGGCTCTTCTAGAGCAGGGGTCCCAAGGGCTCTATTCTCAAATGAAAGTTTGGTGCTATTGTTAGGGTCCTGCTGATTCCTGAAATGCCCTCAACACATCTTTCTTCTTGTCCCTATACTAAGTACTTGGTTTCTTTTTAATGATGCTAATCTCTTTAGCAGCCACACTTCCCCAACTTTACACATGATTCCTTTTGGGCCAAAATGTAAGTTTTTCAAAATTTCCTGCTCTGTTCTTGACCATGATTTCCACTATAAATCAGAAGCATCCATCCGTACCCATCCCACTGCCTGAATATTGGGATGTCTTGAAAATTCCTCCACTGCCCTTAATTTCAGTTTTTTACAAAGTCTCAAAACACGAACAAAATGTAGACAAATTTTCTACCAGAGGCCATATACATTGCCTCTAGTGCAGCTGAAAATGGAGTCCTTGTTCCCAACTGAAACCTTTTGAACCTGCTCTGGCTAGAATCACCCATCAAGTTTTGATTATAGCATTCTAAAGCTTCTATATCCTGCATCTCCAAATGTTTCCAAACTCCTCCTGCAAACCAGTTCCAAATGCTTCTAAACCTCATAGTCAGGTACAGTCACAGCAATGACCCTGCTTCTCTGGTACAAATTTTCTGTATTACTTAGCTTTACTGTCAATGGTACAAAATACCTGATACCCACAACTTAAAGGAGAAGAAGCTTAATTTGCCTTATCGTTTTGGGGAACTCAGTCCATAGTAAGCTGCCACTGAGACAGAAGCAGTATGATGGAAAAGTATGGCAGAAGAAAAGGCTCATCTCTTGGCAGCCAGGAAGCAGAAAGTAAAACACTGCTGGAGAGAAACAGGGGAGGGACAATCTATAGTACCCAGGGTCATGCTTTCATGACCCACTCAGACACATCCAGATACTTGCTTTGCTAATCTATGAGGCATTCTTAATCCAATGAAGTTGACAAATTAGGATTAACTATCACATGGAGTGTCTTGCTTTGTCCATCCATCTATCCATCCACCCATCCATTCACCATCCATCCAATAAAAACAAAATCCACACTCAAACCACAGCATTTATCAACTATAGGATTTCAAGCAGGTCATGACTTTTGGAAAACTAAGCTTTCTCAAATGTGAAATATGTGAAGTATTTTCTACTTTGTACTGTTGCTTTAATGCTGCTAAATTTATGAATTACTTTTCCTACTCAGTGCTGTTCACAAATAACCAAACAGTCCTGAGCAGGCAGAAAATTTTATTCAGGTGCAAGTGAATGGAGAAGGGAATCTCATGCTCTCCTTCAGGTCCTGGGTCTAGATTTTTATTGCAATTGGGTTATGAGAAAGTACAGTATGCAAACTGTTATCAGAGATTTTCATGGAAAAGAGAGATTTCCAGAAATCAATGTAACTCTTTCCTTCTTCCCTAATTTTACATAATCAGCTCTGTTAGGGGACCAGTGGGTGTGTTTATTATCATTATCATGAGATTATAATGAGGTTAAGGATGAGATTATAATGAGTGCAAGGTCATCGGAGTGTTAACATGGTCCCCACACCAGGTCCATCCAGTCTGAATTTCCTTATGTGTGGGGAATATGTGATAATTTAATGTTCAGAATTTGGAGGCATCTGGTTATCAACACCCAGGTTTAACTTTTATGAGCAAGCTGCCAAGCAAGCAAATGCTTGCAAGCAAAAGCTAACAGGACAACTGAAAGCTTTCAGTAATTTCAGGGTTCAGTTTGGGAAAGGAGAATTAAATATAAATAAACACTGCAATGAAAATTCTTATAAACTTTAGAGGAATATACAATATTAATATTAGGATTTAATATTAAGAGTTTTTTTTAACTGAGCAACTACTACATGAAAAATCTGGGCAGGAGTCTGTTGTAGAAAAGTAGAAATTTAATAGAAAATGACCTCTGACCATAAGAAGTAGTCAGTAAACTTGCACATTAGTTTGTTTTATTTGGTTCATAAAGTCAGACAAAATCCTTGGAAACAAGAATTTCTGAAGCTATCACTTGTCTTGGAAACACTGCTTGCTTTTCAACTGTTCAACTAGGTATAATTTAAGGATTATAGAAATCAAATAATACCAGATTTGCAAAAATTCAAGCAATAATTTATTCCAATATACTCATCATACAGATGATAAAATTACAACCTAAATAGAACAAACTTGTCTAAAGTCATCCAGCAAAGCAGTGTGTGAGTAAGGAATGGAGTTCTGTTACTTTTATTTCAAGCACAGAAACATTTTCATTGAATTACTCTTTCTATTTTTATGTGTCCCAAACTTTGTTGATTCATATCTTTCTGTACTCTGTTGTTTACAAACTGTGTAGAAAATGTATGTGGAGAAAAAAAAAATACATGGATGAAAAGAAGACGACTCGTAAGTCTAATGATCTTTCATTGCAGGGCTTACTGAGAAGGATTTGCCTGTTCAAAATCTCCTGTAAGAAAAAAATAGGTCAGAGATGTTACATTGAGAAGTGTTAAGTTCCCACAAAGATCAATGTAAATAGAGCATTAAACTGAGAACAATCACATGTGGGTTTTGTAGAAATTCAAGGGTAGACAATATGTGTAACTTATAAACAACCATTTCATTGGCTTGAAAACCCTAGGAATGATATCCACTGTGGTAGAGAAATTAGGATAATAGTGAATAGAATGACCTCTCCAAAGTTAGTATTTCATCCTTATTTCCAACTAACTTCAGCTCTGTATCTCCAATTATGTATGAGTATTGCCAAGTTTATATCACAAATTCCCAACACCATGCAGAATTAATGAATATTAACTTAGTCATATTTACTTTTAATTGCTTTTATAAATAAAACATTACCAATCGAGTAACACTGTTCTTTCCTACTCCCCTTTTTAACAATTTATTTGCAGCCTCACACTTATTTCTGTAAATCTAGATGTTTATGGGTTCTACTATTTGCTGGGCACACAATAGATGCTTAACAAGCTTCTCATTTCTAATTTGAAAAAAAAATGTTGCCTTCTAGCGCTTTTAAAAAATTTTGCGCCTCTTTTGTTTCACTTTAATTTTTATCTAATCTACTTCTTAGTATCAGGAATTCTACGTAATATTGAGAAAGAAGTATAATGTTAAAGAGGCACAGGTGATGTTTTCTACATTTGGCACATTTAAATATCTCTTCTTTTTCTTCAATTTTATTATACTCATTTTTAATCCATTTTAGTGTATTAGTTTTATTTTTTTCTATGTTTATCATGCCTATTTTGGAGAATTTGAGCAGAAACTGGAAGGGGATCAGACCTGGATATAAATTCTGAATTCCCTTACTTGAAATCTTAATCAATTATATAACTTCTTATTTCTAAGATTTCCTGAAGTGGGGAAAACATACCCTTAGAATGAATTTTCTATACTCAATTTTAGGGATAACTGAATAGAAAAATTGTAAGAATCATAGTGAACTACATGTGGGACAATCCCTCTTAACATATATTTTGCCACTATTAAAACAGACAAAAGTCCTGATTTTTAAGGCTGTAGCAGGTGAAAAGGAAAAGATACAATGACTTTGTTTCACCTAAAGGATATTAAAAGCTAAAGGATGGTCTAATCTCAGTTTGACATGAACTGTAAGCCCAGTCCTTGAATATAGATCATGTCCCAGTTATCCATACTCTTTTGAACCTACCGCTATATGACTATAATTGGCCAGCCTCATGACATCTTCAAAGGCCAGCAGGAAGCTGGGGAGACAGAGCCAGGCAAAAGCATTTGGTCTACTCTGTTAGTGAAAGGTCAAGCAGCACGTGTGTTTACATGTGTTCTTCCACCAACTCTCTGGTTAGTACGCAACCTGCAGTATTGACAGGTCTGAAAAGCCATCTATGACTTAGAAGTCAACAGAATCACAAACAGTACAAATCACCTACATTATCCTACAGTTCTATTATTTTAGTTTCCCAAAGATCTATGTTAACTAATGGCTTTTTGTTCCTAATACAATGCTCTTATTAAAACTAAACTTAAAACCAGGCTTTATTCCTACTACTGAACTATCTACCTTCCCACTCAAGTAGTAGAACGTTAGATTTTCTGCTAGGATATGCTTTTATTAAACAATCACAATACTCTTTACAAAAACTAACTCATTAATTTGTCCAGGTATCCCTCTGCTGCTCCTGGAAAATAAATTTCTCAGTTTACAAGGGGAAGAAAAGAATCACTAGTACCTTTACCCAAATTCATAGAGGAAGACAAGGAGAAGAAAAGAATCATCACAAAGTTCTACTACCATCTCAGAACTGCAGCAATCTTTCATTCATTTTTTTTTTTTTTTGGAGATTGTCACATCTAAAAATTCATCCAGACCAGCTTCCAATACTCACTAATGTTCAAATCCGGCTGAATAATTTCAATTCTTCAAACCTCAGTTTCTTCATATATAAAAGAATGTAAATAATGAGTTCTATTAGTAATGTTCAGAGGTCTTAATTAGATCCTAATTATTAAACATAGAAGAATCCTTTCCTGGTACATAGCAAATGTAAAAAAATGGAAGCGTTTCTTAATAGTCATTGAGTCACCTTGCAATACTCAAATGTGTCTAACAGTGGAAGAGCTCCTTGATGAGGGGGCAGATTACCTCTGCAAAGGCTGATAGCCACTGCTTATTTCTGTTACAGAAGATACTATGCATTGGGTATGTGTGGTGGTGAATTAGTCAGTCTTTGCATCACTGAGATATACACAAAATAGAGTTTTATTTTTTATTTATTTATTTTTTGTGTGTGTGTGAGTACCGGGGGTCAATCCGTGCCACTGAGCGATATCACTGGCCCTTTTCTTGTATGTGGGTACCGGGAGTCGAACTTAGGACCTCGCGCTTGCCGGGCAGATGCTTATGCTGCTGAGCTATTTCACCGGCCCTAGAGTTTTATTTTGACTCACAATTTTAAAGGGTTCAGTCCATGGTTGACTTTTTTTTTTCCTTTGTGGGAACCAGGGATTGAACTCAGGACCTCGCTCTTGCCAGCAGCCACTTGTGCTGCTGAGCGATATCACTGGCCCTTTTTTCCTTTGTATGTGGGTACCGGGAGTGGAACTCAGGACCTCATGCTTGCCAGGCAGGTGCTTATGCTGCTGAGATATCTCACTGGCCCATGGTTTGCTTCTATAA
The DNA here is from genome assembly GCA_028451465.1 of Erethizon dorsatum. NCBI lineage: Eukaryota > Metazoa > Chordata > Mammalia > Rodentia > Erethizontidae > Erethizon > Erethizon dorsatum. The sequence continues at coordinate 65,448,422 of CM051831.1, forward strand.
GACAGTTTTGACAGGTCTGAAGGGCCTGACTAATGAAAGCTTTTCAGTCTAAGACAGTGAGGAAGCAAAGGAAGAAGGGAGGAGCAAAGGACAAGAATACACCCTCCTAGGTCTTACCCTCAGTGACCCACCTCCTCCAACCAGGCCCCTCCTAAAAACACATTCAGCAAAGAATTCAGTAATAAATCAGTCCACTGATGAGAATAGTATGTCCAGGATTTCATCAAAAGCCCTACTTATGAACACATGAGTCTTTGGAGGGACATTTTAGGTCTAAATCATAACAGGTGACGAGGTAGTTTCTGAGTTCTCTTCCAATGCTGACAGTTCAAGTAGTAGAAAGTGGTAAGGTATTATACTGAAGGATCACAAAAATGCTTGATATTTTCACAGTTCTTTATAGTGTCAGTTTGCTGCTATTATGTATAATCTTAGTTATTCCTCACAGTAGCCATATGAAGAAGACAGGAGGGGTGTAAATGTATTCATTGCATAAATGAGGAAATACTGAAAATTGGAAAAATTAAGTAACTTTCTTCAGGTTATACATTAGGAAGGCCAGAAAGCTGGAACTCACATCCTGATTTTCTACTGCAGTGCTCATGCATTTATGTGGATAGTCATTCGTGTTTCTATTTTTGTGATGAGTACCATTTAATGATTATTTTAAAGATTCTCACTCCTTCTCAGCATTTCTCATCAATGCTCTCCACATCTCCTCAACTTCTGCTATATCCAAAAACACAGTATTGCTGTGCCCATGGGCACATGCACATGAAAACTGACAGTCAGATTTTAAATGGATGAAAACATTGCCACCCTCCCTGACCTGGCCTCACTCTCCTCCATGTTTTGCCCTGGCATTAGCAATCTAAAGCAGATACCATCCTTTGCTATTCTCTGTGCAGCACTGGAATTCTGAAAGGTCTACAGGTGAGAGGAGGTGCATTTCTTGCTGTGAATTGCTCTTGAGATGAGCACTGCTTTTCAATCTAAATCTGTAGTCATGTAGCATTCAGTTGGTGACTAAATAGGGTGGCTGTGCATAGGATGGTAGTAGGAAACCAATTCTGGAAGGTTGAGAATGGGCTTCTACCTTGCTATAATTTATTGTCATAATGAGAGGAGAGAGAAAAATGCCACAAGTGTTTAGTAGCCAAGCAGAATGTTTGCAGACCTGCACCCCCATGCTCTTGATGCCCATCACAGAAACAGCTATCAGTTGCGATCCAGTTTAGATTGTCTCAGCCAATATTTTTCATTCTTCAAGCTTAATTCACTCTATATTTTGCATTTATTCTAACAAATCCTTCATTTGCTTTCTTTAAAAGTGGAAAAACACGTTTAATTTGTGGAGACATTGGATTTGCCCTTCTTTGCATCTTCCCAATGCAGTAAAAGCAAAGACTTTAAGTAAAATTGAGTGGAACTTACGGGCAGAAGGATACAGAAACTGTCTTCCTCAGCTTTGTGTTCTAGCTATTCATCTTATCCTCCCGTGTTTCCCTTCTGTTAAGCAGGCAAGGTATTTTCTGTGGAAACATCTTTGTGCTTGGTCAATTCATAAATATGTTCCAAATCAGGAGGATTTGTAAAGAAGGCAGCATCAAGAGAGTGGAATGATCAGGGAGTCTTGAAAGGAGAGGACCATTATTTGTGCCATCCCATGTTTCACTTTTTAAAATTCAATATATACTGCACATCATATAATGAAAATAAAGAAAAATTATGAAATTTGAACCCTTGTAGTAACTCATCCTTTCATGGGAGACACATAAGAACTAAGACAATGAACACTATGTAACAACAGATAAGAGGTCAAGTGCTCCCAATGCAGACAAGAAGGGATCTCAACTATGTCTTGGACTGCAGCAAGATTTCCCATGGATCAAGACACCTGAATAGAGTATCAAAGAGTAAATTCATAAGATAGATGTATGAAAATAGGTCATTGTGAAGGGTAAGATACACAAATTCATGAACGTATGAACGCACACGTTGTATCCAAGGCAAACAGTTTCGTGTGTCTAAAGCAATGTACACACAAGAGGCACTGGCAGCAATTTTGTTTAGAAAGCTATTGGAGACAGCCTTTAGAGTTCTCAGATGACTTACGAAAGAGTTTGGAACTCATTTATGACAAGAGGTAATCTGGAATAGTTTTCTGGGTTAGGCAGTATGAAAAGCCATACTGCTGTAGCATCTGACGGATATGCGTCGAACCTGGCAAATGTCCCTTTCTTCCTGTTTAGGCTGAGATGGAGCCAGTGTATTTATAGGACCCAGATGAGATAGATCTAGTTCATCTCCATATCTGTGTAACTCAGTGAGTAAGGGGTAACTCAATGAAGTGATGAGGTATATAAAAGCACTTCATACACTTTAAAAGCCTCCTCTGTACTACACTAGGATCATCACAGTAGACCTAGGGAAGGAAGATGCTGGAGGGAAAAGGTGTGGGGAGAGACATGGGAGGATCTTAACAACGCCCCAGTGAACCTTTCAGAGTCAGGGGTTAATGCATGGATTATTCCTTTGGGTACTGTAACTGGAGTGTGAGAGACAACATTTTCCACTCTGAGAAAACAAGTAGGTAAGTGGAATAACTGGTGGAAAAGAAACAGCTTAGAAAACCATGTTCAACATAAGTGGATGGACCGCATATAATTCAGAGCTTCTAATTGTCTTTGATGTTTCATGGTAGTTTTCATGGTATATTTTAAATGACCATTACTTCAGTATCATTCTTAAATGGGTCCTTGGTAATTACAGTTACGTAACGTAGAATTGTATGTAAGACAGCATTGTAGGAACAAGAGCAATGGAATCTTTAAGTTTATATTACTTATGCAAATAATTTGTGTATAAATATTAATAATAATGTAAATAATAATAATGATGAAATAGACCGTGTACGAGGCCTGTGTTAAATATATTGCATATAGTATCTTATTTAATACTCAAAGCCCTGAAAGGAAGGTAGTTTCATGATTACAGTGTGATGAAATATAAAAATAAAAGGTAGTAAGATAAAATTGTTGTCCACAGTCTCACACAGGCAGAAAATATAAGTAGGACTCAGCCCCAGGCTTGGCAAAAAAGGAGGGGTGTAGGTATGTGAAGCTAAATTTACAGGTCAATAATCTATGAAGCATCTATCAGCATGTAATCATGAAGATCTGAAACAAAAAGGCTAATAGTTTTTAAAAAGTCTGAATTTGTTTAGCCCGTGACAGCATTTGCAATGAGAATTCAATAAATGAGGAGAGAGAGAGAGAGAGAGAAACAAGAAATGTTTCAGTTCTTAAAGGCTTCAAAAGCTACCATCTGCACAGCATGTGTTCCATCACAGGTATAAGGCACTATGCATTAGTGGTTAGGATAATAGAACTACCCTGAAGCAATCCCTATGGAAACAGCTCAGATGATTCTGTAGGTGCTCTGACCTATCTGTGCTCACCAGAATGTACACAAGAGTGGCCTCAAGGCTCTCCCCACAGGTCTCACCTCTGATATCCTGGTGCCCAGACCTCAGCTGGCTGTAGATGCTGCACTGGTTTTCCTCACTAAGGAGCCCGGTGGGATGTTGCCTGCTGATGGGTAAAAAACATAAAGGGGAGTGTAAACACTTTTTTTGCAATCTTAGTTTCGTTAACAGGGTAAGGTAAATTTTTAAATGAACCTCTTTTTTAAAGTGTACTTGACAGTGAGCTTTCAAATATGAATCCAACTCTCCAACTCCATCCTGTATTCCTTTTCCCAGTGGTCTTTTTGCTAAGACTTATGATGAAGGCAGAAAGGTGCTCCAGTATCTCAGCCTAAACCCAAGCCAGAAAATTGTATTAGGTTCCAAAATGAATTTCTTCAACAGTTTCAATTAGGTAAGAAATTCTTCTTCCTTTTCCACTTAAAGTAACTGACTGCATGCCCTACTATCTTCATGTGGACTGCTGGAAGCATAAATACACTTGCTGAGGAAAAATATTTGACAGCCAAGGGCTGAAAGATTCTGTAGAGATGTGAAGTTACTGCCATATTTCTGTGAAAACTCTTAGTCCAGCCTCCTGCCTTTTGGTGGGAAAAAGTGACCTGTCAAAAATCAAAATACCCAGGGGCTCCATTACTCCTAATCCAAGGCAGAAAACATATATGTAAGTAAAATATTGTTGGTGATTGTAGTATAGTGTTCTAGTTTTTATAAATTTATTTATTAAACTAAAGTAGTTTGAATATCCTGAAATTTACCAATGGGCTTTTTGCACACCTTTTCTAAAGAAAATTTGAACTCATCAACCTTAATTCAGTCTTTAAAGAAACAAACAAACAAACACATTTGAATTGTAATTAACTATCACTGAGGACTATTTGTTTTTTACAACATATAAAAATTTCATTCTTCTGGACTTAACTATTCCTATCTTCCTTTTTTCACCCCTATGCAAGATATATTTTGAGAGCAAGGACAATGGAAAGGAAGGATACTCAGTGCCTGAACAGAAAAGACATGCAAAAGGGAAGCAGTATTGGAGGAGGATTGTGAGAAAATTAAACAGATAAATTCACAGAACCACCAAATAATTCTTCCCATGCATTCTTTATCTCTTTCCATTATTCTCTTTGAAGAGCACAGGCCTATTAATTCCTCTTTTTGTCTTTCTTGTCCTCAACTGAATCTCCAGAATGAAAACAAATCAAATCAATAATTAACCTTTTAAGCATGAAATACATCTTTTTGCTATGCTATTCGTGTCCTCTATAAATCATTCTGGGGGAGAAGTCTGGGAGATCCACGCTGCTCCAGTCCTCAGTTGAGTACTAAGGGAGCACTTGCAGCAGCTCCCTCGTTTACTATGATGGCTCTTCTCTAGCTGAAATACTGTTCTGCTATGGTCTTGGGTAGGAACAATCTCTTCAAATAATTTTCTCATGCAATATACAGCAACATCAAAATTATAAAACTAGCACACGGGCAAGGTTATAGGCCCAGAGGAGAAAACGATAAAATGTAATTATTTGTGAGTAATGAATTAATTCCATGGCCTAAGGCTATAAAATTATGGTAAAACTATATCACAGGGAGGAAGATGAAGGAGGCTGGGCAGACCCAGAATCCTAGCATCTGCTCCCATGTTGCACTGCCCCAGACTGCTCCCCCTATAGGACTTTGTGTTCATGGCTGGTAGCCCTCTTATCATGTTTCGGCTACAATAATATGGAAATAACGATGGCAGTCCTTTACAGAATGTGTATCATGTGCCAGGAATGAAGCGTAGTTACCTCTAATCTTACCCTTGGCCTTGGAAGGTTGGCATCCTTATTCATATTTTTTCAGAGTTAAATTACCTTATCCAAGGTCATCCAAGTAGAAGTCTGCAGACTCAGAATGCAAACATAGGGCAGCCTAACTCGAATGACTCTTTTCTGCCACTACTCAAGCAGGAAGTGGAGCCAATCCATAGGTCTTTGATGACCTTTCACTCTCTATAGCTATACTCCACATGTATATTCTTTTGGGTAAAGAGGATCTCAAGAGGAGAATAGAGTTTTCTCTAAAACAATGTTTCTTACCCTTTTAAAATATTATCACATCCAAAGAGCATTTTTGAACTAAAATTTTTGTAATTATCCTCCACAGAATTTTTACACATAATGTACTGTAGATCATCTGTAGAGAGCATATAGGGGACCACAAAGCATTATAATATCTAAGTATTTTATACACTATGGTGGTGACATTGCCACTGATGAGAATGTACGCTCCCAAATGACACAGCACATGATAAAATTCAACAGTACCAAAGGGGATAACAGATTTCTTCTTCTCCTCTTACTCATCAAGAAAATTAAGTACACTATGAAATAATCTCATTGGTGAAAATTCACAGTGGATCAGTGGGTCAATTTAGTAGAGAAGGGGAACTATTCAGACTATCCTGAGCCCTTGTTTTCAGATGGGAAAATCTAATGTCAGGGAAAGGAGAGCAAGCAAGACTGCAGTTATATAATCAAAACCACTGCCAGCCATTAATTGTTTTTCTTGTAATTGTTGATTGTTCTATGATTTGATAGTAGAATCCAGGCTTTTATGATAAACCAGGGACTGAACTATCCAATTAAGAACATAAAGGCTCATAGGAATCCGAACATATGACTGGACTGAGAAACGAAGGTGGTTTTTAGCAGAGGGACCAATTAAAAACTTATGGAAGGTGGAAAGAGATTTAGATTTAAATTGAATTAGCTTTTATTAAGCACACACTATTCATCAGATACTGGTCTGAATGTTTTTACATTGTCATGAATCTAAGCATCACAAAAACTCTGTGGGGCAGATGGAAACTTTTATCTTTTGCAACCTGGGAACCTGAAGGTCAACACAGATGTTCAAAACTTGCCCAAATCCACACAACTGTCAAGTGGCAGAATAAAGAGCCAAGGCCAAACACGGTTCAGGAAAATTTCAGATGCTATATTGCTTTTGGCTTTGGTTATTCCTTACTTTATATAAATATGATACATAAAAATGTATTTTGTTATACATGCAGTGATATAACCATCAAATCACATGTATATTTAAAACTTGTATCAGATTTATTTTAAAAATTTGAAATAAACAAATTTTTTATGTCTTTTAAACAAATACTTTAGGAAATAATACACTTTAAAGGTTCCTATGAACTTCTAACTGGTAAGGAAAGATAATTTTGTATTTTCTTGCCAAGCCTCTTCTGTCCTATTAATTTCATTTTCCTATATCTAAAACTATCACAGATCAAAACTCAGAACAAAGGAACGGAATATAAATTACTATGCTTGGGTGTGGTATCTCAGCTAATAAGGAGCTGTCTTAAATTAACCATAATGTGGAAAATTTGGAAAAAATAGTCCTAAGTATTTCTGCTCATTGCTCAGTCTGGGGAAAAAAATTTCACTAGGCTTAGGCTTTCTTAACTGTATACTGATCAAACAATAAGAAAAGCAACTATTTAGAAAGTCAGAGTTTATACATTCTTTTGGTAAATAACAAATAAGATGAGCCTGGATTTTGCTAGATGCTATGTAGAAATATACTAATTAGATAAGAATCCCTACCATCAAGCAGATGCAGACTAGGGCAAAGTGATACAAGTTAAACCAGAAGCAGGTAGATGAATATCTGTTTACTGGTGAATATGTGAGTTTAAGAACCACAGTTCCTTGATAGAGAATAAAGGAGGAAATGGCACAAGCCCTTTAAGGAGAGTCAGCATGAATTCTCTAGAGATGAGACTGAATTGTGGGTGAGAACTTGGCCATGAGGAAAGTGTACTGCTGGGCTTGCAACCTGAAGGATGAGTACGCGCTGAAAAAAAAAAAGGTTGGTGTATTTAAAGGACAAAAGTGTCTGGAGTACTGGAGGAAAGGGGAGCATGGTCATATTCCTTTCTGGAATGCAGAGATTCCAGGAAGACAACTCAGGCAGGCATGACAGCCACCATAGAAAGATGAGATACTAAGAGCTGCAGTGAACCTGTGAATGATTTTAAGCCAGAGCAAGATCTGGTTTACATATTTAGATCAATTTGGCACTGTTTTGACCAGATCTTTGTGGTAGCAAATACAAATGGGCTTGACCATGCAAGGGCCAACCTTTGATGAATGCTGTAAGAAGGAGGTTCCTGACAGCTACACTTGGTGATGGAGTAAATATCTAGAACATAATCACACCATGTCTTGCCTGCCATTGAGTATGGACCAACTTTACCAGGATAAAATCAGCATGTGATTGCAGTCACGTGATTTTCTTTGGCTGCATGGACTCTATGATTTCCTTTCCATTACAAGCAGCCATGATTTTTTCCCCCAGTCTATAAATACAAAAAAAGAGAGTTGAAGGAAATATACATGTTTATTTGCTATTTCTCTATAAATAGTAGTTCTAAATTATCTGATAAAAAACCACACAAAACTAAAGTACTTAATTTCTTCCACCATAGCACCTTAATCTAAAAAATAAAAATGCTGCCCTACTGCATTGGAAAAAAACTACAAGAGCAATAAACTCTTCCCCTTAAACTAAACATTGCTATGTTAGATAAGTTTGCTGATAGATACTTTCTGAAGAACTATATTGTTTAAACAAAAGCATGAAGCAGATGACAACTCTTAGGACAGTATGCTTCCTGATGCTTCCAGCGCCTCAAACTAGTTTGCACTTTCTAAGAAACAGCCTATAATTCAGTCTTCATCTTTTACCCTGTTCAATATACCCTGAAGTTTACACCTTCAGGGTCCCACTAGTTAAATAGTACTCTCATTAGAAAACAACATGGCAAAAAATACCAAGAAGTACTTTTAGGCTCCAATGTGATGAGGCAGGGCTTTTGCATTATGACAGAAAACTCCTTCAGCACAGATCCTTGACCTGACAAATAGAAGTTTCTAGTGGCGAAATGTCTCAGGGACAGGCTGACATGCGTGTTATTTGAGCACAGTGGTCTTTTCAGCAGCATTGCTTTAATCCGATTGCAGAGCCGGGTGACTGTTCCACATGCCTGGGAGGCCGGCCTGCCACTCAGGGCTTTCGATGGTGTGTTTTCTCCTCATATTTATGAGCATGGAGATGACAGCAGTGTCTCACCCCTGGTAACTGGCCAGCAGTCAGTCAACTGGCAAGTATCCCATAGCACTCCAGGGTACACTGCATTCTTGGAGTCTAGTCTGGTAGCAGCTTCTACTTTTCTGTGAGCCATACTTTTCCTGACATTACTTAGCTTGGGGAGGTTTTTTTTATTTTGAATGCAAATGTTTATGGGTTAAAAGCTTATTTAAGTGTCCCCAGGGTGGGCTGGGTGAGAGATCAGCACTGCCTTCTCGTCATACATACTCTGCCTGGAGCTAGTTAAAGATCAGAAAAATTGGATGAAGAGGCATATGGAAATTACAGAAGTAAAAAGCAATCAAGGCTACATTTTCTGGGACTAGTATTAAAATTATGATTGGGAATAGAAATAAATATGAATCAGTCTCCTTCTTCCTCACAAAATCATCAATACGGTTTCCTGATTTTCTGGGATGTTTTTGGAGGTGGGTAGTTGGGATGGATTAGTCATATGATTTATATTTTTTTAATGTTATGGGATTGTTCTTCTTACTATGAATGGATATAGCTGATACTTGTCATTGGAAATATATTAGGAACAGAGCAGACTCTAAAATATTGCTGAAGAATCCATATTAATGGTAGCATGGCACACCTTCCTGAACCACACAGTTTATGGGTGAACTTCACAAATGCATCACTTCTTATATCCCCAGTCCTTATCACTTTTTAAATTTTGAGACAGGGTCTCACTATTTAGCCCAGGCTGATCTCAAACTTGGCAATCCTTTATCTCAGCTTCCCAAGTAGCTGGGATTACAGGAATGGCAATCATGTCTAGCTAACTGATTGCTCTTGAAGCTGGAGAGCTCCCTTCCTCTGCTGATACTGATTTAGGAGAAATAATATAACTCTCAACCTGCTAGATGTCAGATACACTGAGTTTGTGTTCCCTAAAATTGAAGAATGAATTTTAAGGAACAATGGAGGGTAAGAGTAGGAAAAATTTATCAAGAGAGATAGCTCCTGAGAGACAGGAAGGGACCTGAAAGTGGGTTGCCAATGAGTCACTTCTCAAAGGAAGTTTTATAGAGCAAAATCACAAGATGGGTATAAAATCACAAGATGGGTACAATATGGATCAAAGTTATGATCAACCAATAAGATTACAAGTACAGCGGCTTAGGTAGTATTGATCGAATGGGGAAGCAGGTGATGTGGCAAGTGTATATGGAAAGAACAAAGACCTTTTTAGGAAGGGATGGATCAGGAGGTCTTGGCTACCCACCTGGGTGATGGATGTCTATCTAGACTTTAATGGACCATGTGATACCAATTATAGTATAATCTTTAATTTATTGCTATGCCTTGGGGAGGCATGTAGAACTGATCAATTTGTCTTTATCTTGAGGCCTGGCCTTCAACAGATGTGCCTCTAGCCACAGTTGTAATGTGTTCTCATCTTTTACACTGACTCCTCAAGGGCCTAGCCCTATCTGACTGCCTATTATTACCTAACTTAGCTGTCTACAATAACATGAGGGGAGAAAAATTTGGGGGCAAAATTTTTGACACTGAGGTGCTTTTAAACTTAGGCTTTCTTACCTCTGAAGAGATGATACATTCTGTGATTGAATGACTGCATATATGTGTATGCCTGCATGTGTGTGTGTACATGTGCACATATGTACTCATATGTATGCATATTTTTCTAGATCTCTGGAAAGAGTCTGAATAGTGGTCTGGAAAGAGTCTGAATAGTGGTCTGAATAAAATATGAATAAAAATAAAATATAAATAATTATAAATAAAATATAAATAATTATAATTATAAATATAAAAAATAAAATAAAATAAAAATAAAATATGAATAAAAATAAAATATCAGGCAAAAATATGCTGATGAAACTATTTCTGCAATGACTTGATTCAATTATATTCAATATTCCCATGTTTTTCCTTAAGGTTAAAATTGCCTACAATATATTTACAGTATATATAAATGTATTTCATATTTGTTTTCTCTTATATTCATTCAGGGTCACATATTGAAAAATTTTTATCTTTCACATCTTCCAGTCCACTACCTTCTCTCAGTCCCCAAGGCTTTAGTTCAGGCTTTTTAGATTCTTTTTTTTGTTTATTTTTGTGGGTACCGGGGGGTCGACCTCAGGACCTCATGCGCCAGCAGGCGCCCGTGCCACTGAGCGATATCACCAGCCCCTTTTTCGTATGTGGGTTCCGGGAGTCGAACTCGGGCCCTTGCGCTTGCCGGGCAGGCACTTAAGCCGCTGAGCCATCTCACCGGCCTGAGGCTTTTTAGATTCTTATCTAGACAATTTTAAGCAGTTCCCAACTAATTTCCTTACCACCTGCATGCCCTCTTTCTACCTTGTCTTATGGATGTCTAGATGATTATTCTAAAACTCAGATCTTGTTGAATCACTTTCAGTTTAAAATCATTAAGTGGCTCCTCATAGCTTTATTTAGTACCTAATAACCAACAAAAATATGCTGCATATGGTAGGCACCATGCTATGCATTTTTCACGTGCATTCTCTCATTGCTTCCTCACGATTTCCTTGTTTTAGGTGACAGGATTAATTTGCATTCTATAATTTAAGGAGTGACTTGTAAGATTGAGAACACCAAGAGACAAAAATCAATCAAATGGTGTTCTAGTGTCTTTTGAGCCGCAATCCAAAACACCATTAAATTATGTTAAGATATTACCAGTGTAACAGGCTGAGATATATGTCACTGATCCCATAACTGAGTGTGTCTGTGGGATAAATTTCAAGAGAAATTACTCAAAGGGTTTTAATGGGTTTACAAATCATAAAAATAATGCCAAGTTCCTTAGGGTTTATATTCATATTCATAACAACCATGTACTCACCTCATTGTCCATATAAATTAAAAACATTATTTTGTAGTTTTCATTAGCACATATCACTAGTACAAAGGGGCTATATAAAAGGGGAATATGGTCAATGATTCGTTTGAAACAATTGGGAGCTGACTGCTGTTATTTCTCTTCATAGGGAGGAAACCGAGTGAAGACACTCACAAGATTAGTTACTCAACCTCACATCCTTCATCAATTTACTCTGTGATGTTTCGATGCCTACCTCTTCTGTTCCAGGTCACCATTTGGGCTCCAGTGCTCTCAAAAAGTATAAGCTCCCTAAATGCACTGGATTGTGCCTGTCTCCAAATCCTGGCACTCGCTATCTTGACTCTCTGGATTGTGCCTCCCTGTTCTTTGATCAGTTAATTTGTCCCCACTCACTTCAAATTCTTCTCTAAGCATTACCTTCTCCAGAAAGCCTTGCTTTTCTCTGTGCTGCCATAGCATCCACTTCTGACCCCTAGCCACTCCCTTAGGATTACATTCCTGCATTATAATCCTGTCTAACTGTGACACTCCTGATGGGCAAGGTTGCATCATCTGTGAGTTTGTTTCTCAAGTGCCTGGCTCAAGGTCTGTCACATAATAAGTACTAAATATAAGTTTGTTAAAATCAGCAAAATGAATAATGGTTGACTACAACAAACTTATTGAAAATCCAAAAAATTAAATGATAAATTATGCTCATTAGTTTTATCACAATAAGACACAGTGCTACTTTATTGTTAAAACTTTATCTCCTCAGAGCTTTATACTTTTCAAAAATTGTTGTTATTTAAGGTATTCTGGCTTATTTTTCATTTGGATAGAAGATGAAGAAATGATCTGATATTTCCGGAGGTTTCAATTGCATTAGGGGCACTCGGAGCCCTCTGAGTGTCCCTGGGAGAGATAGTTGTTGGGGGCTGTACTTCCGTGTCAAGTGTCAAGTCCCCCAAACCCCTTGTACTCACCTTTCTTGTTTGACCAAAGCAAATTGTTCTCTGTGTTAAAGCTTGGATTCTTGTGTAAGCTTGCCTCATAGAAAGAGTTCTGTGAATCTAAAGTGTTTTACAGTCTGCTGAAAAGAAGAAAGCACAGGTCTGTATATTAGCAAATTTGGGTTCTAGTCTTGCCTCTGCCTTCAACTCACATTGTGACTTCACAAGCCATTTTCTCAGCTGAGGCCGAAATTGTACTCATAAAACAAACCCTGTAGACTAGATGATGGAAAATCTTTTTTATCCCTAGAGCAATGTCTTTTTATGTCTTTGTATTACATCGAAAATCTAAACCTCTTGTTTCCAAAACTGTAGTTGGAACTTCCTGTTTTACTCACAACTTTGATAATAGAGCTCTGCACTCTAAGAAGTCACTATTAGCTTTTAGTACCTAATGTTTTAGGAATAATTTTTGTGAACTCACCTTCAAAACCTCTAAAAGAGTCCCCTATGCAATCCATCCATTTCATCTGGTTTCCACTGGTCTATCCACACATATTACATTCCCTCTGATATTCATGGTCTATGGAAACTCTTTTATTTTTTATTTACTCTTGTAGACTCCAAAACACATTACTTTTTATATCGTTTTTCAATATAATAATAATTAATAATATTCATGTTCTATAAATGAGTTATATCCATAAAATCAATTCTATCTAATTAAGGGACAATGATTATTACTTCATTTTAGTTTTACCCATAAGCAAAAACACATGTCATGATAGATTTCATTAATGTATATATGTATGTAAAATTTAGTTTTTTGGAAAAAACATGTACTGTGTACATCTTACAGATCATAGACTGTAAACTCCATTAAGGAAACATTTATATCTCTTCTAACTACTTCATAAAGCAAACAGGAAGCCACCTATGTGACTATGTGTATTTACAATCTTTCTGTGTCTATCAGAACTCAGATTTTAACTACAAGGGGTTGGCAATTCCTGATAGGGAATAAGAGATATATTGGAAGTAAAATATAATTTTAAAAATTAAACTCAGATATTAGATGCTTAGTTCTTTTCTGTTGTTTCATGATTCCTGTAAAGTAACAATCCATGTAATTTTGAGTATGTTAGCATGTCTTGTCCCAAGATGTCCCCTCTTCATAGTGAGGACATCCTGGAATTTACATTGTGCTGCTGCTCCTTCAGAGAGATGCTATCCTGAAAAGGGAGAGGCAGATTTTGAAATAGAAGGAAACACCATTTCTGTCATTTCGTCTTTTTGTTGTTGTTGGAAGCTTCCAAAGTTAAAAAAAAATAAAATAAAATTTGTCTCAATGACACTTTTTGCCACTCTTTTCCCTCCAAATCCTGATATTTTGCTAATGTTTAAATAAATAAACAAACAACAACAAAATTGGTCTACATTCCAAAACAGACCTAGGTGGCCAAGACCTCTGATGGGACACATCCCTCTTAATAAGCTAGGGTGGCCTCAACAAACAGCCTGGCTTCCTTTCCAGGGACCCAATGTCTTCTGCAGCAGTTCTAGTAGGGCTTTGTTTTTCTCTAACCTCCATCTAATAAGCTGATTCTTCCCTTTATCAGGGACACCAGAAAGCCTTCACTCCACCTGGGCCACCTCAGGAATGCCTTTCTTCCTATCACCTTTTTCTACTGAGGGTGGTACTCCTACCTCCTGTGGGGCCAAATTACACTCTAAGCAGCAATGTCCTGTCAGTTTATGAGGCTCGCTTTTTACATCTCAGAAAGCAGCAGCTGTGTCCCTAGACACTGGAATTCACAGTGCAATACTACCTCTTATGAAACTGGAATTCCTTGGGTTCCTCATCTTGTCTTACTCCTTACTGGTAGGTTATATTCTGGCCTGTAAAGTTCCATTGCTACAACAGCTGTGAGTAGAGAAGACAATGTTGTCCAACAATTCAGTGAGGAAAAAACTTTTCCCTGGAAATCACCGTCTTTTAAAAAAGTCTATTTTTAGCTTAAGAGTTTCAGCCCCACAAAAAGTGATCTAGCAGGCTGAATAAATGCCTAAAGTCCTGTATATTTATCCACATCTCTTTGTGAATGCCTTTGACATTGCTCATGCCAATAGATGGAATGAGCCCTGATGTCCTTTATTCCTCAGCATCCTTAATGCAGAAGGGGCGAACAGGAGGCAGAGCATCAGGAACCCCGCCTACCCACTCACCACCATCCTTTCACTCCCTAATATGAGGGAGCCCTCTGATTTTATGACTTAATTTATGCTAAAAATTTCTTTTCACAAGTAAAGCAGAAAAGGCAACAATATTCTGCACACATGCTCTAAATCACAGTATTAACTGAGCCAGATTCTTAATGTCATCGTGCTGGTCTTCAGTTCTGATTGCAGAGATGATGCGAAGTAGGAGGTGGGGGCATGGAGAGGAACAAGAGAGGAAGGGAAATAGAAGGATGGAGGCAGAGACAGAGACACAATTTGTGTATACACACGTTGCACACACATACAGAGACTGGTGTCAGCAATTCAAGTTCTCCAGACCTTTGGAAAGTTTAGAAAGTATGAGAACAGATATATTACTGGAAAATAATTGGTATTTTTATAGTCACTTACTTGAAATATCATTGCATGGAGAAAAAATTAAGACAAGAAGAAGGATAAAATTATCTTTTAAAAATTTCTGACTTGGCTTGGATAGGAGGTTGATGTACCTCATAGACACAAGTTACAGAGTTATTTAGTTTTTTTTTTTTTTCCTTTGGCCAAGATTTTCCATCCACTTCCTCTGGTCTGCCTAGAGAGGCCTGAACACTGTGTGCGGTGCATCAGCTGTGGGGTTTGGGCCTGCTCCGTTCTCTCATGCTTTCCATGATCTTTTTTTGCTTAAATGCTGATGAAGAGAAAACTCAGAGAATATTTCTGTATGTCTGATGTACAGCCAGGCTGAGTTTGTCTCTGGCCATCACAATTACTCATGCTAGGCCAGTGCTTATATTTCTCTGTACTCATAATGTACAAAAACCAGCTTGTAAGATGCTGCTTGGTACCTGGTCGACAACACTTAACCATGTGCTTCTTATAATCACTGTGCTACCAGTGGCCCCAACAGGCTCAGAATGATAAATTCTTAAGATAATAAGGTTAACTTTACCTTCTAAGTAGTGAATTATCAAAGTTTTGTTTCTTTTCTAATCAGAAAACCCCCAGAGCTTCCTTTTTCTAAGATTTGGTTAAGTTTTAAAATGTTAATTATATATAGTGACACATATTTGAAATCATAATCTGGGCTTCCATGACCATCTCAGTCATAATGGGAAAAGCTTAGGTTCAGTAACCACAAACGCTGACTGGGTGAATACTGAACCATGGCTCCTAAGGCAAATACTGGGGTACCTGCAAGCCCCTGCTCATAACCTTTCTGCCAGGTGACTGATACATGACCTTATTTCATGTGTGTTTGTGTTTAAAAACACTATATTAAACATGTATCATTTACTCATTAACATTGAATTCCCATCACCGTCACTGGCACTGTAAATTATCTCTGAATGAAGGGTTTCTAACACATACATTTTCTCCGTAAGGCACAGCACAACTTTCTTTTCTTAGGAACACAGGACAGCAATATGCTTGCAGGCCACTTTTAACACAGTGATATCTCCAAAACACACGCACACACCCGCACATGCCTAGCCATATATGCACACGTAGATGCAAAACGCTGAAACATGAGGCACTCAGTAGACCACAAAGAGGAGGCTTGTGTTCAGCCTAACTGTGAAGTAGACAGGGGAGCTCAGTCCATGAAAGTACAGTAAGTTTTACAGTGAGAACTACAAAATCATTTTAGCATGTAGGAGAATTTGCAAATGATGAAATCCACAAATAATGAGGATAGACTGTAATTTGTAATTTAGACTGAAGAACCAGTCAATGGAGTCTCCTTGAGAACAACAATTCCCACCTCATGGACTTGCAGGATCTGGTAAATCTCTTGTATCTTCTAGAAAAGCCTAAGAGGCAGAAACTTCTTCAAATAGCTCTGGGCTAATAAGGTTTATCAAGCGCTGCAGGCAACACTGTACCTGAAACTATCTATCCTTCTGTAGCTGTTTTTGTTCCAAATACGTTCTTGAAACATTCAGGTTTTACCTTTTAAAGTTTTCTGTTTCCTGCTTATTTGTTTAAAATCTTGCTTGCTGTGGTGTTTCTCACTTTTCTTATTGCTATGCTAAACCCTGCTTTTCCTTCTGACTTGAAATCAGGTACTAGTCTACCCTTTGTGGCTCTTTTGGAGGATGCCTAGCCCAGTACTCCTGGCACTGGAGTAGTGTCAAGTTTCATTCTTCCTCAGGGCCTTTTAATGTACAGAACACTTTATAAGTCTACCCAAAGTACTCCATACATACTCTTATACATTATCAAGTTTATAAGAAAGAGGGGAGTTTTATTTATGATAGCTATTTTTATTTAGTAGTTAATTTTAAATGAAAATATGTAAAACACGGACAGCCTAATTTTTTGTCCTCTTATTAGTAGCTCCAGATGATATTAAACAAAAATCCAGAACACTGGAAAAAGATCATAGGCTAGAAGTTTTCTGCAATAATTCTAAGAAAGTGTAAGGTTCTTCACTCTGCTGGATGAAGTTCTAGAGAAGGCAGGGAGAAGATAATCAACAAGAAAAATTAGACAGGTATCTTATTGCAGTTTCTTTAAGAAGAATGACTTATTTTTCTGAAAAGATGAAATTATTTCATTATACTTTTTTCCTTGTTTTCTAGAAGCTGTATCACTTAATGGAATTTTTTACAAAAGTTCGGTCATCCCATAATAGCTCTGTTAAACATTTAGCCTGTGCTATTTTTTTGTTCTGAGCAACTAGAACTAAACGAATACCACTTTCTGGTTGACACTGGTATTGTTAACATGTATATAGCTTCCTGTTTCTAATATATCTAATGCAATTCGCCTTAGAATTTTAGGTCTTACAAGCACATGCTCCAGTTCTCAAACTTGAGCAACTATCAGAATTACCTGGTAGGCTTGTAATGGTACAGAATTCTGGTCTCCAACCCTAGAACTATGAGTCCGTGACACAATGAGACTGGCATGAGACTTGAGATTTTTCATTTGCAGCAAATGCAAATACAAAAAATGGCTCAGGGACCATACTACTACTATCTTTAATCTAACCAGTTTACAGAAACTGTACAATGTGTAGCACACCGTAAATGTTCAGTAAATGCTTACCATAGATCAGCTTCCTTACCGTCCAATACAATGGCATTTTCACCCCTATCTTGTTTAGTTGCTCCTTTATTATAAATATTCTATTTGTAAGCATTCTATCCCTACTCTTAGGTAAAATCCCAAATTTATTTTGAAATTGGCTCTTCCTTTCATGAATATGCAATAAGCCATGCCATTTATTAAATTTTAATTATATATTTGCATAAATATGTCCTGGAAAATTGATTTTCATAGGAAAATGTTCTTCCCATTTAGATGAAGGTGAGGCCATATCTTGCATATCTGCTTTCTCCATCACAGTGACTAAAATAACTACTGAATGGGCAAGGTGGATTATTTCCTTTAAAGCTGCTCAAGTATGAATCTACTGGGAAAGTTGCAGAGAAACTAGGAAAAAAAAGGATACTGGTTTAAAAATATAATTTTTAAGTACTCGATTCTATTACAGGTTAAAATCTGCCTTTTAATTGTTCTTCATTGTAAAGGTGGAGTAGTTTAAATCTCAAATTCTACCAGATGGGTGAAATTCTAGTCTTCTAAGTATTTAATATAAATATGTAGTATTTATAATGTATATAATATAGTGTAAAATAAATATATGACTGAAATGTTATAGAGGCTCTCTTTGCTTCCTCAGAGTTCTAACTCTTCACCTTGCTAAATATCCAGGAATTTATGCTCAGGGATCTACCAAAATCAAGCACAGGGCCTGAAGAAAGGCAATGTCAAGAAAATAACTATTCCTGGTTCCATGTTTGGGGACTATGGTAGTGCTAGAATTTCTGGGCACCAAACAGTATTTCATAAAAGTTTACCATAGTTTTTCAAGAAAGATGAGGGTTTCTAATAAATACATGTCTTAGTTTCTTCATTTTTGTACCTTCTCCATCCAAAAGAGCCACACAGACGATTACCCATTGGGCTAAGCGATTGTTCTTTGGCAAGACAACTATCTTGAATTTTGATACTTGACCTGTAGTTAATTTTGTATAGAAGGAAATTACTTAAATACCATTAGGTTTATCAAATACTTTTCTAGGAAATAACTTTGATTTATCAAAAACTGTAAATTAATGATTTTATGTTTTAGCTCATTTGGTAAATATTTATTAAATGCCTTTATGTGCTGGCATTGCACTAAGTATTTTGAAGGATAAAAAGATTCCTTGAGTATATATTCTATCTTCAATTAATTTACGGCTAGTAGGAAAGATATGTCCATGAAAACTTTTTTTTTTTTTGCAGTGCTAGATAGAACCCAGAGCCTAGACTAAGCTATACCCCCAGCCTTTTTACTTATTTTATTTTGAGAGAGGGTCTCGCTGAGTTGTTCAAACTGACCTCAAACTTACAAGCCTTCTGCTCCAGCAGGAAGTAGTAAAAACAAATTAAGAGGTGGCAGCTCTGTACAAACGCGGTTTCTAGAGTATTGGAATTATGAGCATGCGCCGTCCAGCTTGGTTGAAGGACTACATCTTACGACAGAAAGGATTAAGTGTCGTGAGAGAGGCTGCGTGTGAGGCACAGTGAGAAAGAGTGGGGCTCTCTGACGGCAGTGGGGGACACCTGAAGGAGGCGGTACGTGAAGTCCGGGTTGGTGGACGGCTCTCACTGACTCCGGTCACTCTTCATGCCTCTTGGAGTCTAAAGAAAGGGACCTGCCCAGGAATCAGGGTGGAGGGATGTGACTGGAACCTCTTCCGTCTAGGTTGGGGAGCTCAAGGGTGAGCGGCTGTTACTCAAGAGCTGCGGATGTAGGCCGAGAATGCCAGGTTTCCCGGATGTACCACGGGGAGGGAAGTGACGTGAGTCGCTCTGTGCTTCGCAAGGTTAGTCTGGCGGTAGAGTACACGTCAAATTTTCCACATTGTATTTGTGGTATGACGATTTTTTGAGGAATTGATCTCCTTAGGGTCTTTCTCCCACCTGCAGTTTGAGACTTGCGGGAACTTTTAAGTGTTACTTTCCTCAGTAGGAGAAGGCCCTAGGTTCTGTGGCTACCTTTGTGAATGAATTGTCTGGGTCGCGAAGTAGATTAAACAGGTGAACCTTCGCGAGGACTCTGACCGAGTTACAAGTCCACTCTGCTCATTGGGTTTGTGGAGCTAAAATTGAACCCTGGGCCAGCGGTGTTTTTATTTTACTTTGTTACGGATGCATGCTTTATGACTTGTAATACCACGACTTTCAACAATTAGTGAAGGCAAATTAAGAGGCGGTATCATTCTATAGAAATGCTTTGTTTCCAGTGACAGCAGTGATTTTTATCAAGCTCAAGATTGCTCCACACTGCAGCCCAGAGTTGAATCTGAGAATGGAAATGTCATGAGTGTATTAGGTAGATACTGACTTTCTGAATATAACCTAAGACTCCTATGTAGGAGTCCAGCAAATGAGTATTTTAGGTGCCTTATATTACAAAGTTATTTGCTGAAGTCTAGAAAGCTGCGGGTTTGAATTATATATACTCAGGGCATAACTTCAAAGTGAGAAATACGTGCTCCCAAAAAATATTACGCTTTCCATTTCACATGATTTGTTGGTTGACTAGTTTATTGACCACTACAGCCCCTATCAATATACGAGTATGCAGAGAAACTCAAAGTCAGCCTTCAATTTTTCCTTCAGTTATAGAGATTCCAGGAAGTTAGTACAGAGAAGAACGTTTATTGAACCCACCCGCATACATTGACAAAATCAGAACCGTTCCCTGTTTATTCTGCAAACCTAATACACTCCATCACACAACAGCTCTACATTGTTACACATGAAATGTCGTTGTCTTTTCATACTTGGCAGAACTGTCTGGGGCTGCTTCATTTTGCAGCTTTTAGAGTTACCTGCCCGCTCTCCCCTGCCTCCCTTAGCAGCGTGTCCCTCTCTTCAGATGGCTCTGTGGTTCCTCTTTTCCTAAGGCAGTAGGTGGGAAGTTGGTGCAAAAGTAGGACAATCCCTCCCTCCACTGGCCAGAGAAGTAGTTGCAGCTTGAAATTCCCTCAGACTGAACACAAGGAATGGGAGACTATGGAATCTATTTTGAGATATAAAGATGTGCTTTTTTGTGTGAATTCTAAAGTTTAGCGATTTCCCAAGGCATACTCATTATTGTACCTATTATTACC
The DNA here is from genome assembly GCA_028451465.1 of Erethizon dorsatum. Lineage (NCBI taxonomy): Eukaryota > Metazoa > Chordata > Mammalia > Rodentia > Erethizontidae > Erethizon > Erethizon dorsatum. The sequence continues at coordinate 65,469,227 of CM051831.1, forward strand.
TCTTCCATGGCATTTCTGGAATTATCAAGTAGGCGCAGAATACATGCTGAGCTTCTCAAGGAATACCGCTCATTACTAGCATTTTCAGACACCTAGGTAAATGGAGTCAACAAAGGTTTAAATTCTTAGTAGGCATATTGCACGTCTGTGATAAAAATCTCTGGAAACGATAAGTGAATGACTCACAACTATTTTTCATTCTTCTCTCTAATTTGCCTGTCTGCTTGTTAGGAGGCTATCGGCATTAAATTGATTTATCACTATAGAGATAGATCCAGTGAGAAGAAAGGAAATGTTATCTCACAACTTAGGGAAGATACTGAGTGCACTGTAAGTGAGTAGGGTAAGGATCTTCCCGCACCTGGAGGATCCCAAGCAACGAAGTCAGCTTCTACTATTGAAGAGAGTAGCATTTTTTCCCCAAGAGGACTCAGAAGCTGCAGTGATAGTGGCACAGAGCAGATCTCTCCCAGTGGCCTCCAGATTCTTTGAAAAGGGAATCATAGGTATTTTCTTTATAGGCTAACTGGATGTATCTGGGCAGTTACCAACAGTAGGGAGACATTTAGATTCCTACTTACATGAAGTAATATAACACCAAAACAAACAAAAAACTGTTTACAAGTTTTTTTTTTCAAATGTTGCACTTAAACATTAATACAGACTGCAGAATTATGGTGCATTAATTTGGGCTCATAGTATTTTCAACTAATTTAGGCAAAACTCTGAGGAGAAGTGTGGTAGCAGATAGAAGGGGATTTGGGTTAGGTCTCCAGTGAGAGATGTTTCTTCAGGAAGACGCGTTGCATGGTGTAATTGGCCCTGTGGTTGTGATAACAAGAAATCTCCGAATAATCGTGCAGCCTAATTTCTTCATTCCTGAGCTCTAGACTCAAACTCAGCCATGGTATATTTTTATTGACCCTATATTATCTAAAACCCTGCATTTTGAAAGTAAATATTAAGAAAGTCAACAAAGTAAGAAAATAGTTTTAACTTCTTCATGACTTCCCCTTTTGACATTGTTTCTGTCTGTGACAGCATCATTTTCTTGGTAACTCGGGCTAATGTTTCACAAATCTTTCTTTTTTGCAAATAAATAAATCTTTTCCAAATCTCCAAGCTACAATGATTCTTCTCAGATATTTCATCATTTTCCATTCATACCACCTCCACCACCATTTCCTCTTGATTCACTGCCTAGTACTGTAGCAGCATAGTAACTCAGTTTCTTGCTCTGATCTCTCCTTTTTGTAGTCCATTCTTTTTTTTTTTATGTGGGTAGCGGGAGTCGAACTCAGGACCTCGTGCTTGTAAGCAGGTGCTTGTGCCACTGAGCGATATCACAGTTCCTTTTTTCCTTTATGTGGGTACCGGGAGTTGAACTCAAGACTTCACGCTTGCCAGGCAGGCACTTATGCCGCTGAGCTATCTCACCGGCCCTTGTAGTCTATTCTTACTGGGTACTCAATACTGAATGAAAATCAGTATCCTTAATTTGGCCTTCAGTGTAGTCTAGGGTCTGGCATAGGTCTTTGCAGCGATTGCTCTTACCCTATGATCCCACTAAGTACATGAGCTTGTTTCTGTGCTGCATGCCAGTCAAATTCTATGCATTTCTCATGCAGTTCTTGTTACAAGAAAAACCTTCCCTTTTATGATGGAAACAATATCCATCTTTCAAGGACAAGCTTACAAAATCCTTACTTCTTTTATAACTTCTCTGATTACCTTGCCAAGAAAAATTATATCATGCCCCCCTCATCCAACCCAAAGAGTAACATTTACTGTGTTACATACTTACTAGGTACATTTTATCTTGAACTTATCTCTCATTTGTTTTATTAGATTGTATTCTGCTTGAGGCCAGAAACAGTGACTCATTGGTCCTGTAGTCTAGCAAGCTCATAAACATTTAACTCTGTGTATATCCTTCTGTAATAACTATTTCTTTTAGTAATTTCAAAATGCCCTTTTAGGGAAAAATGCTTTTATGAAGCAAGCACCTATTACTTTATATGAATAAATGTTTCAAACAAATACTTTTAAAATATACTTAAATCTTACATAGAAACATGTTTTGAAAAGCACTATAAGGCAATTCTGTATGGTAATTGCTTTAGTGAACAATTTTCAATCAAATATAATTAACATATTGAGCACTGATAAGCAGATACTTTCAAATATAACGATTACATTTTTGACATTTTAAACTTGTGTTCCAAAAGTTAATAACAGCAGCTAAGTAAGCTTAATAAATCTTTTCTTTAAAATCAGTCTGTCCAATCTATATCTAAACACTTATTTTGCAAAATTGAAAATCAAATTCATGAAATTCTTTTGGATTACTTAATGTACCCACTGTTTATTTGCTTCTAATTTATAAGATGACAAAAAAGAAAGCAATGAAAATGTATTTTTAATTTTGTTTCACCACAGGAAAACACAACTGCAAGAAAGCTCATGGTCAGTGTAGACACAGTAGAAATGATGTGGTGCTGGGCCGGTGAGATGGCTCAGCGGCTTAAGCACCTGCCTTGCAAGCGCGAGGGCCCGAGTTCGACTCCCGGATCCCACATACAAAAAAGGGGCCGGTGATATCGCTCAGCGGCACGGGCGCCTGCTGGCGCGCGAGGTCCTGAGGTCGACCCCCCGGTACCCACAAAAAAAAAAAAAAAAGAAATGATGTGGTGCTGTCTGGTTCAGTACATACTCAAACAGCCTTTCTTCCTCTTCTTCCCCTTTGTCCCTCTTCTCATGATACAACATGCTCACAATTTATGTTCAGGGTAGAAAAGAAACTACCCTGAGTAATCTAAACATTTTATACACTATAATCTAAACACTTTATAAAAATTGAAATTTAGAATTTAGAAGGGATCTTTGACACTTTTTAATCAAACTACTTCATTTTTCCATAAAGTAAATGAACACTAGAGAGAAAAATGACTCTCTCAAGACTTTGCAGTGAACTACTAACAGATTCTAGATCAGAAAATGTCTTCAGACAACTAGTTCTGATTTTTCTCTGAACTACATTGTTCCTGATAGATCAAATTTTCATTCTATCATTTATTCTATACAAACACTGTTTTGTATAGTGGGATAGTTTTCCTAAAAATGGTAAAACCCATTCTGAGTCTTAGAAACAACAGGTATTCACATGAGGAAAATGCAGTAGGATAATGTTCCAGATACCAGCAACAAATGTACAAAGGCTCAGAGTGTGATTTTTCATGACAAGTTCCATGGGACCTGGGGTCTGATGTGTTGTGAAAGATGAAGCTCAGAATATAGGAGGGGACTAAGTCATGAAAGATCTTAGATGCTTTGCAAAAGAATTTGTTTCCCAACAGTGATAAAGAACTTTCGAAAAATTTTCCTTAGTGAGCCATGGGTGGATGTGCACGCTCAAGGATTACATCTTTGTTTTAGACACACCGTAACTGCACCGTGGAGAGGACAGAGATTGATAAGACCGAGGCAGAGAAACCAGATAGAAGATGGTCATAGTAATTCAAACAAGTGTTGATAAGCATTTAGTCTAAACCTTACCCTCTTGACTCACACTAAACCCCTTGATGTAGGCATCAGGCATACAATCCACAACATTATAAATCCATAGATCTTTAAACAATGAATGAACTTCGGGAAGGTATAAGCCCCTGAAAGTGAAACACTTTTGGTTCATTTGGTCTTGTGTATTTCTAAGATAGGTTTATTGTATTCTCAGAAGGATGACACCCCCACATTTTTAACAGCTACTGCACTGTTGGGGCCATGCCCTCCAGGTTTAGTGCCCCACCTAGGAAGCCTAGTCTTCCCAGATAATTGTATCAGGGTTTTACATAGGAGAGAAATGATTTTTTGAGACATGTATCTTTTGGCTGAAATCAATGTAGTAGATTTGTAACTCTGCAGAAGCAGTGGTAATTATTATTCTCCCAAAAGAATTTGAGCAGCAATTCATAAGATTGTATAGCAATAGTCTTTCGGTGGTAAAGGTGAGGAAGTGTTGAAAAATGATCAGTTCATTGGGCATCCCTTGACATAATCAGGAGTTGCTGGAATTTCTGAGAACGAATATAGTAACAGAGTCCATTTTATCTTAACTTATAGTTTATTGGGGTGTAGTATACATTTCCACAACTTTTAAACCAGAATGCCATGTGTGAAAAAAGCCAGCAGTCTCAAAAACTCGTTATGGCTTAATCTGTAGTATGTAATATTTCTGCATGTAATGGCCTACAATACACTTTGATGGGAACGTTCTGTGTCAGCATGTAAATTGCCTGATCATTAATTAGAAAATCCAATGTAACGTTCATGTCCATTTCTTTGGTATATGCAGCACTCGATGAAGACATTTAGGCACTTAGTGAAGACATTTTGGTAAAGATGTCAACTTAGTGACACAAAATGCAGAGGGAGCATAAATATTACCTTCCAGATGTTACGTTCTTATTGATTGCTTCCTGTATAACAAATCCTTTGTTACTGAAACTGGTAACTGTGGTGTTTTAAAGGCAATTTGTTTTTATATTTTGGGGAAATAGTATATATTAATGCTGAGACTTCACTTTTATTTTGCTTTATTTTAATTTAAGTAGTAGTAAGTTATACATACATTTTTATGCTTAAACACACTCATATAGCATTTCATGAAATTTATAAAGAAGTTTTTTGGGGTACTGGGGATTGAACCTACAGCCTTTCCAGTGAGCTACATCTCCCCGTTTGTATTGCATTGTATTTTATGGTGTTTTATTGTATTGTATTTTTTGAGACAGGGTCACTCTAATTTGCCCAGGCTAGGTTCAAATTGTGATCCTTCTCCTTGAGCCTCGTAAAAGAGGTAGGATTACAGATGTGCATCACCGTACCTGGCTAGAGAACAAAATTTTCTAATGACTCTCCAGCCCAAGGACTTGGGCATTGCTCTAATTTGCACCTTCTTGTGTGCTTCTTTCCTGTTTCACCTCCTATTTCTCGTCAGATGGAGCCATTACTCTAAGTTTTCTGTTTATTATTCATCCGTTATTAATAAAATAGTTATGTCCCATATACTGAAACAATGTTACTTTGTTTTACTTGTTTTTATGCATTATAAATTAGTATTAAATATATATATTCTATAGTGGTTGTATTCTTCTGTCTGTGGACATTCAAATTCTACTGTTTCTAATAACGTCATGAAAAAACTTTAGTTACATTTTTGTAGATAATTTACTTATATATTTATTTAGTGGTGCTAAGGATCAAATGCAGGGCATTATGCATGCTAAGCAAATACTCTTATCACTGGGTTGCACTCCCAGCCAAGATAATTTAATCTCAATTTCATTTTTTTAAAAATTTTTTAATTTTTTTTTTTTTTTTTTTTTTTTTTTGGCTTCTTGACGGGTTCTCATTATGCAGTTCATGCTGGCCTTGGACTTGCTATGTAGTCTGGGCTGGCCTTGAACTCCTGCTGATCTGCCTGCCTCAGCCTCCCAAGTGCTGGGATTACAGGCCAGTGCCACCATTCCTGGCATTCAATTTCATAATCTAAAAGTGACAGTATCTAGGGGTCTGAATCTACTTCTCTAAAGATATAAATATTGATAGTTTATCTCAGAACTGAGCCAAAATTCTGACCAATTTTTCTTTCCTGAAAATATTTCTACAGTCAGCTAATTTTTTGACCAGTCCCCTACTTCCCATACTTGCTCAGTAAAGCCCACCTGTAGTGCCTCTGGGTATAGAACAGCTTTCTAGAGAACAGTCTATTCAGTTGTAGGCCAAAGCATCTTTCTTTCAAGAGATGTTTTTGTAAGCTGAAAGAGACACACTTATTTTTCATTGGTTGGGCCACAATAGTACTTTGTGAACAACATGAAAGGACTTGTATTATTTATAAATCTGCAGTGCACAGGAGGGGCTTCAGCTTCCTCCTTGGTCTCATTTGCTTGGGAATTATGTGTTGACTGTGGGACAGAAAGACCCTTCAGTACACTGGTAATTTTTATGAGAATGATTTAGAAAAAGGATTTATTACAACCTTACAGCTTATAACATATATGTTTATATAAATACATACCTATAAAACATGTACATACATGTATATTCATAATCATCACTAACGGTAGCATCTCCAGCATTATTGCTATTCCCACCCTCATCAGAATTATATTAAACAGAAGGGCTGACCTGGGTAGTTTCCTTTTCATTATTTACTCTTAAAGTTTAAATAGAATCCTATATTTTAAGCAACATTCAAAGTTGAATCTTCAATGCCATCACAACTCTTGCTTTATGAAGTAATGTTTATAAAAATCTTGGATATTTTGAATATTACTTTGATTCTCAGAAAAAAATTTGAGGTGATATCATCAAACATAAAGCTATAAAAGCATTAACAATGACTAACCTTTTACCCTTATCACTTGTGTTATAAGCAATAATTGCATGATTTTTTAAAATTGATGGTAATCACAAATTTAAAAAATTGAATAAGACAAAACAGATATTTTTCATCTATTAATATGCTAATAAGCAGACCTTATTACATTGTTATTTCATTTTCCAGGTAGTGAAATTTTGTTTGTAAACATATAAGCAAATGTTTGAAACTCACATTCATGCACATGCCAACATGCCATGCTATTATTTTGCTAAATCAGGGTCATTATCATTTATTAACACCTAATAGAATAGCATTTGACAACACTGCCAACAGATACCCTGACATAGCACTGTGGCACTATTCAGCGGACAGATTGGAATCAAATATTGTGAAAAAGTTCAGAAAACTGTCCTGCAATGTGGCTAATAAATATTTCTTTACATTTCCTATAACTTCCTTTATAGAGTTACATCTGTTGATAAGTGCTAAAACTAAAAATTGAAATTACATTTATCTCAGTTATTTAAGATTTCTAATGAGTTTATTTTGATTACTCAGCAGGCATTGTGACCTATACTGGAGATATTGTCATATGCTTTCATGGCAAAGTACTGTATTACTGGAAATAGCTTTTCACATAAGGAAAACACAAGCTAGCAAATGGGACCGCTTCTTTGTCTGCCTTCCCATTGCCTAATCTATAAAAGGCCTTCATCTGCAGTTACAGTGCTTCTCTCCTTACTAGTTTCTCTAGAAGCAGCATCTCTCCTCCTTCCAAAGATGTGTCTCTCCAAAATTTCTGAATCTTAATCTCCTCTTTTTGAGAGACATAGTCCCGCTGGTTATTACACACACACACACATGCACACTCACGCGCACTCGCATAATCTCCTACATCTTTGTTTGTTCTCTTTTTGTTGTATTCTTGCCATGATCATTTAAACAAACTAACAAACAAGGCAAGCAAACACATACCTCTGGTTCTACAATGGCCTTAAACTATAGTCCTAACTTTTTATTATCCTTCACAAAAAGGCAAAGCTGTCCCAAACTCACTCACTTCCCTTTCTATAATATAAATGCTCTTTTTCACTAGTTTAAATTTGAAATATAAAACATTTCCTCATTTCTATTATTTGTCCCTCTCCAACTTAGCTTATAGCCGCTATCATTCCATTGACAAGATTTTTGCTAAATTTTCTAGTGAATATCTAGTTGTCAAGTTCAATACCTTGTGATCCTTATTTTATTTAGCTCTGATTTCACAACAGTTGTTTTCGCCTTTCCTCTTGCAATATTTCTCTTGCTGTTTTTCATGATACCATGTTCTTATGATTTTATTTCTATCTTTTTGTCTGTTCCTCAATTTCATTCTTTGTCTCCTCCCAAGTTCTATACATTAGATTTTCTCAGGCCTCAGTGAGAGTCTTCTTTTCTTTTTGAATTATGTATGTCCTAGTAGGCCATCTCATCCATCTATGGGCCTTCTATGGGCCAAGACATGGCACTTTCTTCCCTTGCTCTCTTCTGAGCTGCTGATTTCTGTTTCCAATTATGTGGCGGGTCCACTTGAATGCAGTGGGCTACAGGTCAAACACTCTTTTAATGGATACCTCCATCACTAGCCACATGAGAGGCGACTCAGGGCTCAAACTGGACAATCAACAATTTCCATGGCAAGCAGAAGGTTAGAAGCAGAATGCAATTCTGAGACTAAATAAGAATAACCTTGATAAGGAATAAAGGGACAACAGTTTTCTCCTCAGTGCAACTCATTCATTTACCTTCCTCCTTTCCACAATATTCAACTTTTTAAAGGGAATTTTTAAATAGTCAATGGACTATACCATTATTGGTATGTATTCTGCAGGAGGGAGAATATATTGGGAAGTTGAGGACAAATGCCTCTCTCACCAAATACAGACACCAGTTCCACCTTGGAGGGTGGAGAGAAAAGTAAGTTCTAAGAAGTTTAGAGGTAGAAACTCAGGGAAGAAAAAGCGCAACTAAATTGGCTCAGCAATTCCACACCCTAGGGCGGCTTGTAGGCTGGATGGTACAAAGGGGAAATGAGGAAGGAGGAATCTGCTTCTGTTTCTTTGGAGGAGCTTCAGTCTTTGCTTTCATCTTGTATGTCATCTCCTGGGTTCTAATGCAGACTCTTCAGCTTCTGGTGCAAATCCTTCAGCCTTCTGTTGTAGACTTTTCAGCCTTCCATCGCAGACCCATCAGCCTCCTGATACGGACTTGCACAGGACATTGCAGTGAACTCCAGACCTTGGACTGAATCCTTCCATCTCCAGTGTGCAGACACCCTATGCACTCTTCCTCATCTGACTCTGTGGGTGGCCAATGTAAGCCTATCTTGTAAATTCTTATGTATTTGTATATCTTGAATTATATCTGTTTCTCTAGTAAACACTGACTGTGACTTCTGTGCAGTGTGGAGATGCCAGGGAATGTACTCATTTCCAGGCAGATAGGGTTACTGAGGCGGATGCATTAGAAGAGACACATAGTCAATCTATAGAAGTAAAGGTAGTTGCAGTCTTAGATGGGTATTAGGAGTGACTGTGGGCTTGAAATTTTTACCTTCTCATTGGGATCCATATAAAAACATGTCTGCACTAAAATTCTAACTGGCAGAAGATGTCTGACTCAGTTGTTCTCTTTTATTTATTACATGTGGCTAAGAAAAACAAGTACAAAAACTCAGAATATCTGCAAGGAAAGAGAAAGAAATTATGAAGGGAATAACATAAAATTGTTACAATGGTGAATTCCACCCCAGTTCGACCCTGTCACTGCCATTTTTATACCAAACCTTAGTAACTTTTTTACAGAGTCAAGTTATATTGAAGTCTCAGGGCCTTCTAGTTGATTATTTTAGAATCTTTCTATTAACATGATCACAAGTTACATCTGAACTTTAAAATATTTTGAGGAAAGATGCTCAGTTTAGTTTAATTGAACTGCACAAATATGGACAGTGTGACTGCTGTGTTATTGCTGCTTTGTGGTAAGTGCCAAGGATCCCACAGAGGTCAAGGTCAGCACCAACCCTGCCTTCATGAAGCTTACAGTCTAGACTCTAGGACAGCATCTGAGATGGAATTTGTAAAGATCATTATAAAGGGAGTAAATTCAAGTGAGAAGAACTATAAAATAAAAATAGTTGTGGGATCTATTTAATGACTATTGCCTTCTCCCATGGAGTCTTGGTCTAGATTACCATGTTTAAAACTCTAAGAGGGAAAAAAATTGGTTTGATTTGGTAGAAGCTTCTGTGGATACTCGGATGTGTAGCAGAGTCTATGATTTTGTGAAATTTTGTTGCTGTTTTATTTTTACAGCACAGTGGTTTAGAATGCATTTCTAAAGGACCAACTATGCTGTAACTTTAAAGAAGTTCTTAGGAGTGAAATGTGCATCAGTGTTTTATACCATGCTTTTGATTACTCCAGACATTACAGACCCCTGAGTCCAGTGGCAACACAGTAATCCAGAGATTTCTGGTTTCTTTCTCATGGATTTAGCTGTACTTCATGCTGTTTGCTCAAGGCAGGATAAAAAAACAAACTGTGTTTTTAGGTTTGAGTGAGCCAATCTCACTTTTAAAGACTTGTTTTTATGTTTGTATGTAATGGTCTTTGTTGTGGAATCAGATAATTTAAAAGTGGGAACATTAACAATAGAGTATATGGATTACCTGAAGCAAGATATTTGTTTCATCTTTCATGTGTAGTTCCCAGAATGAAAGATACAAATCAAGAAAGCAACGCCATTAATGTGTATTCAGAGGGGTGAGAGGAGAATGGGAAAAGAGATTTAAAGTAGAAAAATAATTATGTGTTTAATGGAGGACAGTCTTGGACTGGAAGCACATGCCTTTGTACTTCACAAAGGAATGATGAAAAGAACAAATGGCTAAAGATTATTTCAGTAAGCATCTCTGGAGCAATTACAGGGAGTACCAGGGATGGCAAAAAACAGGAACTGAGATAGAGGCAAGAAACAGACTTATTTTCTCTATGTGCCTAGAGAGAATGAGAAGCCAGCAACAATACTGTCTTAGTCATGTTTTACAGCTTAGTCCTCTAGCATGTTGTCTGTTCAGAGAATGTATTGAAAGATATGTGTTCATTTGCATAGACTTTAAATTAAAATAAGTTCAAGTTTTGCTATTTTATTTACTGTAATTTTCATATTTCTAGTTAAATTCATTGACCTGACCACAAGAAGAGATTGAGGAATGAAACATAAGTTAGAGCACTATTTTACACTATGCCAGAAACATTTTTGTGTAATTGACAGATGTTTTCTATTTTAATTCTCACAACCATCCCAGAAAATTGTATTTTTTTTATTTTCCAAGGTCAAGAATCAAAGATTCTGAGAAATTAATTAACTTACCCAAAATAATGCAAAAAAAAAAAAATCATGCTTCCAATGCAGTAAGTGGAGAATTTTAACTTGAACTTGAGTCACTATGCTATGAAAACCCAGCCCTTTAAGTTTAGTCTAGTTACAGGTATAGAAAAAAATCCTACATATCTTCAGTGAAAAAGTGCAGAGAAAATAAAAGACAAAAGCTAACTTACTCATAATATACTACTGAATTATAGACTTTCAGAGAATGGTGTGTGGTGTGTGCGCGTGTGCGCATGCGCATGTGTTTTAATTAGCTATTATCCTTGGTACTCATTTCATTAGCCATAATCATACATTAGTCTCAAGGAATTAGCAACTTAAAGCGGGTTAATCACACCTGCTGTAACAACCCACATGGCCAGTAGAGGGAGCCTCCATCTCACAAGTGAGTGTCGTACTGCAGACTACAGAATTTTGATTTTGAAGGGAGCCCAGAGATGTCCAGGAAAACAAATTACCTTCAAGGGTACTATTTGGGGAAAGAATTGCTCATGTTTGAAAGCAGTTCACTGCCTAGATGCAAAGAGGAATTAATGAAATTAACTGTTCATTACATAAATTAAACTTACAGAAATCCTGTGGAGTATCAGTAGTTACCTCTGAGCTATTGCATTTTTCAAAGGCTAGAAATGGCTAGTGTTGTCCTAACCATTGTTGGGGCATTTTAATCTCTCAGATAGTGCTGTGGCATCTCCTGGCCTCATTAATATAGTGACAGATGGTACATACTGACCTTCAATGGGTCTCCTCCTCTCCTATTTTCATTTTATCAGATTTCCAAAGGAGAGAGTGGAACAGATCAGGAAATGGTAATAGAAAGAAATAGTAAATATGCACATTTATGTAGTTGCATTCCCCATTCTGTGAAAACTTGAGAATAAAGAAGTATTTCAAGATCAGTTGGAGATAGCAAATATTTTACATGCATCTTATCTAACAAATTCTCTGGTAAGTAAAAGTGAGGACTGGGGGAGGTCCATGTTCTTTTAGCCTGCATTTAAAGGTATTTATTTACATTATTAGTTGTCCTCAGAATCTATTTCCTTACTACAATCTACAGATTTTTCCTTTGAATTTTCTTTTTTTTCTCTCCATTGCTCCATCTCTTACTTTCCTCTCTTCCCTCCTCTCCCCTCCTCCTCCTCTCCTATCCCCTCCTTTTCCCCTCCTCCCCTCCTCTTCCTCCCCTTCTTCCTCCTTTTCTTTCTCTGCCCCCCACCTTTCTTCCTCCTTCCCTCCCTCCCTCCCTCCCTCTCATTCTAGGGACTGAATTGGTATTCTCACTGAGCTACATCCCCAACACATTTTTATTTTTATTTTCAAATTTTGAGTCAGGGTCTTGCTAAGCCACTAAGTTGTCTAGGTTGGGCTCTAACTTTCAGTCTTCCTGACTCAGCCTCCCAGAGTGCTGGGCTTACAGGCATGTACCAACATGCCTGACTTTGTTTCTTTTCTCCTTTAAGGCATCTTTTATTTCACCTTCTCCTTATTTTCTAACTGTACATATTCTCCAACATACCCTTTTGTGTGTGCCTTTTCACACACAAGTTAACCTAGTCTACTTTCTTGCACAAGCTGTCAGTCTTCTAAAAGTATCCTCATTGTACTGCATCAGTTCCATATTGTTTGAAATATCAGGGAAGACATGCCTAGTCTCACTCCTTGACTCCTCATCTAAAGCAGGAGGTGATCTCTAAAAGGGAGAAGTAGTACTGAAGCTCTTTGCTCAGGTGGGAGACCAAAGGACAGCTGTGTTATTCATGTTGATTCTGATATCCCAAAGTGGAAAACAAGAGATGCTGATGCTGAGATTTCACGTACATGAACCAGGAGAGGAAGAGAGGCTAAAACAACACAGGAGAAAAGAGAATAAGAATGCAGTACTGATATTTACTGGAAAAATGCTGGTGTTGGAGTTAAAGCTGGTATAAGAGTGCCAACTCTCTCTTAGACTACCTGTGTGGGTTAGATTGAATCTCAAATAATTCTGTAAGCCTCTGTTTCCACATGGGAACAGAAATCTTCACCCTACAGGTTTGCCAGGGGCAATGAATATAATAATTAGCACATATAAAAATAATGATTAGAGGATTTGAATATAACCAAGCACATAGTTTTTTAAAAGTGATGTGATGGGGTAGAAAGCACAGAGGCTTTGCAATCAGAGGTTCTGACCCACGATACAGTACTTTCCAGACACCTGACTTCCAATAGAACATAGGGAAGAATGCAAAGCTTTCAAAACCAAGATATATCTCTGCCCTGTTGTGTAATCTTGGATGAACCATGCAAACTTCTGAATTTCTATCTCTGTGTCTAGAAAATGAGCAAAGGTAGTTCCTACTCCAGGTTAACAAGGTTGGATGTGCCAGTGTGTGGGGGGAAGTGCTGCAGTCACAAAGGCAGGCTATTTGTAAGCTCTTCGTTCTCTGACCATCGTCAAGATTTTCACTCTTTTGCTAGGATTTCAAATGACTTAACTCTTCTAACTTCAGTCAGATGCTCCTCCTGTTCCCTGATGTAATAGAATTCTCCATGACTGGTCTTTGCCCTAGTCATGGTTGACTTTAATGTTGTTTCATTGATCTCCTGCTTTATGCAATATAGCAGTGCCCAAGGTTGGAACACCATCTTCCTTGAGGTACACTTCTCCAGCTTCTGAATTACTGTAAGGACTATTATACTCTTTGTAAGACTCAAAATCCTCCTGGCCCCAGTAGCATTGTTAAGAATGAAATACCTTGGAATTAACCTAACCAAGGAAATGAAAGACCTTTACATAGAAAGCCACAGTACTCTGAAAGGGGAGATTGAAGAGGACATCAGAAAGTGGAAAGATGCCCCCTGCTCCTGGACAGGCAGAATGAATATTGTCAAAATGGTCATACTTCCAAATTGTTATGTAGACTCAATGCAGTCTCAAAGCATACTTTACAGACCTAGAGACCAGAAGAGACCCCGAATACCAAAAGCAATCTTGGGCAAGAAAGCAAAGCAGGAGGCATCACGATACCTGACTTCAAGCTATACTAAAAAGCAACAATAATAAAAATGGCATAGTCCTGGAACAAAAGTTTCAGTGGATCAGTGGAACAGAACTGAGGACACAGATATATCCCCAAACATATTCAGCTATTTGATCTTGACAAAGTGGCCAAAAGCATATGTTGGAGGAAAGACAGCCTATTCAACAAGTGGTACTGGGAAGACTGGTTATCTCTTTGCAGAAGATTAAACTGGACACTTATCTCTCTCCATATACTAAATTAAAATAAAAATGAGTCAAAAATCTAAACATTAAAACAGAAACGTTAAGCCTACTGGAGGATGAAATAGGTAAAAAACTTTAAGGCATAGGTATAGGAAAGGATTTTTTAAAAGGAACCACAATTGCACGAGAAATAGCAGCAAGAATGAACAAATGGGATTACATCAAATTAAAGGCTTCTGCATAGCAAAGGAATCAATTAGTAGAGTGAAGAGACAACCTACAGAATGGAGAAATTTTTTTGCAAGCTATACCTCAGACAGAGGGCTAACATCTAGAATATATAAAGAACTTGAAAAAATTGCATCACTTACAATAAAATATCCAATCAAGAAATGGGCAAGTGAAATGAACAGACATTTCTCAGAGGAAGAAGTAAAAATGTCCAACAAATATGTGAAAATATGTTCAACATTCCTGGTCATTAAAGAAATGCAAATTAAAACAACACTAAGATTCCATCTTATACTGAAAAGAATGGCAATCATCAAGAAATAAAAAAATAGTAAGTGTGGTGTGGCTGCAGTGAAAAATGAACTTTCCTATATTTGGGGGGGTTGTAAACTAGTACAAACATTGTGGAAATCAGTATGGAAGTTCCTCAAAGAACTAAAATTAGAAATTTCATATGATCCATATGATCTCCTTCTTCTAGGTATCTTCTCCAAAGAGCTACAGACATCATGAGACAGTAATACATGATTAAGAATTTTTATAGCAGCAAAATGAATAATAGCTAAATATTGGAAGCAGCCTGTATATCCATCAACAAACAACTGGATAAAGAAAATGTGGTATCTATACATAGTAGAATAGTACTCAGCTATAAAAAAGGACAAATTTGAGATATTTGTGGGAAAATGGACACATCTGGAAAGTATAATGTTGAGTGAAATAAACATACAAGCTTAAATACTGTATATATCTCTCATTTGAGTAAAGCAAAGCACAAAGAAAGAACATAATAAAGAATGGATAAATGGTGACAAGGGGATGGACAAATGAGAAAGGGTGCAAGAGAACATGGGTGAGAGGAGAAGGGGAGGAAGGAGAAATAAGTAGAATAAAGATATGCCATGTACAGGGACCTGATAACCTAAATAAATGTAAACATTATATGGATAAATCAAGAAGTACAGCCAGTGATATAGCTCAGTAGCATAAGTGCCTGCCTGGCAAGTGCAAGGTCCTGAGTTCGACTCCCAGTACCCGCATATAAATAAAACAAACAAAAAAACCAACCAAACAAACAAAAAAGTACCAAAATGGGGAAAGGGGATTTAGAAGAGGGAGGCAGGAGAGAAAGGGCAAGGGGATTAAAAACATAATCAAGATGTATTATGCACATGTATTCACTCTCCAAGATGATTGTAAACTGCATGTACTGCAAACATGTGCTACTAAAAATTCCTCCTGACCCCACTGCCAAAGAGTTCCCCTGTCCCCATGATTTATCTCTAAGAAGTGCTCTAGTGCTCTCACTGCAAAGACTGTTGCAAAACTTTCCTCTCAGTGTCCTCCAAAATACCACTTTTCACTGGTGTTTCTTCTTACTTCCTTGAAACAATGAAAACTATCTGGTATGACTTTTTCAAATCTTTTCTTGTTGCCAAAACTATACACACTTCTGTTCTAGTCCTGATAGCTGACATTTATTCACTGTCATCCTTTTCATATGGACATTCCTAAAGATTTAATCATAAGAGCTTCTGGTTTCCTTGGTGTACTCAAAAGTCTTAGTAAAGGCATCCATTCTTGTGAGTCAACAATCACTTTTGTCCACATGACTTAAGATCAGCTTCACCAATTTTCATCTGTCTTAGGAATTCTAGCTTTTTATGTCCAGCTGCTCTCTGGCTATTTCTACATTGCCCTATATTGGTTAGCCTATGGTAAAGAAAGCAAGAAATGTATTGCTTTATTCTTATGGAGTGTTCACATTTTTCCAGCGCTACTGTAATAAACTTAGCTTAAGTCAACACAAATTTATTATCTCATAGTTCCGTAGGTAAGGAACTCAGCACAGCATTCTTGAATTCTCAGCTGAGAGTTTTACTGGACTATAATCAAGGAATCTGCTGGGCTGTGGTTATTATCCAAGGCTTCAAGATCACTGGCTGTGGAAGAATTTATTTTCTTTTCACTCTTTTGTTTCTCCCACTCTACCTTCAAGTCAGCAATGATGAGTAGAACCTTCCTCCTGCTTCCAAACTCTTTAATTCCTGTTTTAAAGATTCATAGGATTACTTTGGGCCCAAGCAAAATATCCAGGATAATCTCGCTACTTTAAGGTCAATTTATTAATAATTTTAATTACATTTTCAAAGTCCCTTTTGCCATGTTAAGTAATACAGTCAGAATCCTGGAGCTTTGAGTGCAGAATATTCATGGGGGTCATAATCCTTCCTACCGAAAAATCAATGAAGGCATATTTCTCATCTTTACAAAGATTAGAGCTGAGAATATTAGTGATCACCTGGTCCAGCCTCTTTATTTTCTAGGCAAGGAAAATTAATGTCCACTTATATAGATTTTGCAAGATTACATATTATTTAGTGATATCATGAGTATTTTTCTAATGGTTCACAGGAGGAGTCTTTCACTAATTCCCTTTTATTTCATCTCTCGAAAGCCTTGCCATTAAAAAAAATTCTGTTGAAATTATATTCACGCACGTAATGATCGGAAGGACTGAGAAAAACAGGGAAACTGGGAAAGATATGGAAGGATGCGGTATACTTAAGAAAAGGTTTCAGATAAATTTAGGACTTTCAACTTGGAAGATCTGGAGGACGTGTGTAGCAGCCTCAGAGAGGGAGGAATTTGAAAGACAGCTATTTTCCTTATGTGTATGTGGAAATTCATCCCAAGGCTGTCATACACAAACTTCAGCGACATTAGTAAGTGTAGGCTGTAACAAGTTATCCTTCTTTTTTATTCACTTTATTCCTACATTAAGCATATTACTTTTTATTTTTTAGTTGGAAAGCTGTTACACTGAGATGGCTCTAGCACTTTGGAATCCTATTTAAGCAACCAGAAGCCCCATGTAAAGTACAAGAAAATTTAAGTTTAACCAGTCAGAAACCACTAACCGACCTCTAACTAGACACTTTACAAATCAGAAACCACCAATTAACCTTTAACTAGGATCTTTCTACATAGTCAAATATGTTTTCTTTGGCTTCCTTACACAAACATTTTATAAAAGAATCCCCACATCCCTTCATGCTGTGTTCTTCTAATCACTTGCAGTCTGATGGTTACTGCCCAATGTCTGAGTCCTTGGCTGTTCCAATAAACTTAAAAGTTTTAATGTGTTTATCTTTTAAGAAGATTAACTCTTTAGTAAAAAAAAAAAAAAAAAAAAAAAAAACAAAAGGACAAAGTGAATACGTGGCTGGGTGTAGTGGTGCACGCCTATAATCCCAGCACTAGAGGCTGAGGCAGGAGGATCACTGCCAGTTCGAGGACAGCCTGAGCTACGAAGTGAGTTCTAGGCCAGCCTGAACTGCATATTGAAACACTGTCTCAAAAAGACAGAAAAAAAAATGATTATGTGGGTTTTGGGGGAGGTAAGGTGATTTTTAATATATACTGTATTAATGCTTAGAAAACTTTAAAGAAAAATGGAATTTGTTTAGAGGCAAAGATAAAAAATTGTCCATTCCGCATATATTACTAAATTTTATTTGTAGAAATTCCTGTTAAATTTTCTTCTCACTGCTCTCTTGCAACTCACATTCTTATTCCAAGCAATCCCTGTGCCTTCCTCATTAATATCACCTTAATTGTGTTTCCACAGAATTGGCCAGTGAATTGGGATAAACAGATTCTGCCTATTACTTTTAGTAATCTGGCAAGTGCTACAAAGTATAAATGGTTGGGGACAAAAATTCCTACAAGGTAAAACAAGAGTTAGACAAAAGGAAAGAACAACTGGGATGGGGAAGGGAGAAAAGAAAACAAGGAAAAGAATATGTATGTGTATATATATATATATATATATATATATATATATATATATATACACACACACACACACACACACACACATGATAATTATACTACTAATCTCTATTAGTTCATTGAAAAGAACAGTTTGTGCTTACATTGTTTGATCAATTTTTCATGCCTATATCTTGTAATCTGAGCAGCTACTTTGAAGATAACAATATGCAATATATTAACCATTGTTAATCTCCTATTATCTTGTTTTGAAATTCTGTATCATGGTTATTTTTTTTTCTTTTTAAAATAAAACAAAACCAAGAGTTAGAAAATGTTTATTTATATTTTGTTCTAATTGTTTATTGTAATACGTTACACTTCTGACCTCTGATTTCTATCACCAGTGTTATTTCAATTTTCTTAAAATCCAACTTTAATAATATGATATTTGTTAAAACACCAAGTAATTTTTAGCTATTCTTCATTGCCTAAAATACATCCTTAATATGACCAATTTAGTAGCATATCATTTTTGGTTTTTTTCTCCCAATATTTTCTTACCATTCTATTTCTCCTTGGAAGCAAATGACCTGGTCATATAGCTCCTTGTCTCAGGGGAATTTGGGGTAGAGGGATAATCAGAAGAAAGCATGAAGGTATGATTTTTCCCTGGCTTTTGTTTCCTAAAAGCCAGAGAAAGTTAAAGCAAACATCTTAGTTTAAAAACAAACAAACAAAAGGCTAAAAAAGTCAAAGACGGGAATAACATGTAGCAATTTTAATTTCTGTGTATTTAGGAATATAATGGGGTATGTTCTCTCTTTCTTTCTATCTCTCTCATAATCAAAAATCATTTTTTCCAAAATGACCTAAAATAAATACAGTATCTCTAGCTTTGTTCTTTCTTGCAAACTCTGGCTCTGCATATCCAACTGTCCTCTGAAGGAAAAAAATTTCCTCCTCTCCTTTCTCTCCCCTGACGCTTTTTTCTCCTTAGCCTTTTCAACATCTTTGTCCAGGTTTGGGAAGTTCCTCTCCATTCCTCATGGCTGAATGTTTTTGTAATGGAATATTTAATTTTTTCATCATGCTATTCCTGTTTTGTTTGCTGTCCTTTGAATGGAGTAAATTAAACTTAAATGTATTTTCTAATAATGTATTATATTTTGATGTCTAAGATAAAATTAACTAGATTCTGACATATTGTCTTTATCCCACATATTTCTGAATGTTTCATTATTTGTTTCTGTTCATTTTGGGATCTTTGAGTACAAGTTTACGATTGGTTTATACTTTTCTAATATAATCGTTATTTGGCCTTTGACTCAGTGTTATCATAGGCTCATAAAATTAGGCAAGTTTATTTTTCCTCACTAAGGAAAAATATTCAAGGTTAAAATGACTTTTTTCTTGAAAGTTTGATAGAATCTCTATTAAACTACTTAAACTAAATCTTTTCTAACCATTTATTCTGTTTTTAAATGACTGATTGTAGGACACTAGTTCTCCTTGAATCACTTTGGTATATTGTGTTTCTCTAGGATGTGTTCACATTTCTTAATTTTTCAAGTTTATTGGCATGGAGCTGGTCTTACACTTTTTTATTATTATTTTATTTCCCTTATATCTGCTTTATCTATTTTTCTTGATCAGTTCTGACATTTCATCAGTTTTTAGCATTTCACCATAATATATTTTCCCTTTATTGTTATATCATTACTTTTTATATAATTAATTTCTTCTATTATATTTTTAATATTTACCATTCAATTCTCTTTGAGATTGTTTTGATGTTATTTTTCTAAACTTTTAAACTGAATATTTAGCTTACATTTTCAAGAGTAGCCTTATTAGGGTTTGTGGATCTAGCATTGTCTGGTTTTGTAATACTGCCCATGTGAAGGACCTAGAAGTAAAATTTTTTAAGCAACAGAGACAAAAGAATAGCTTTATTTCAGCTACTCTAACTACACTAGTAGTATTTCATTCAGTTTCCTTTATATAATTTAAAAGCTACTTTTATAATTGTAACTTGCACACAGTTAAAAGTAAATAGGGTAATGGCTTGTCTGAAATTCGTGACCTATAAGGAAATACTGGGATAACTTAATTATTCAATTTAGAATTTAGAATTCGAAGTAAGGTAGAAATAAAAACTCTTCAAATTCTTAAAGTGCTATAGAATGAGAGACTGAGCTGGTTCTTTTTGCCTCTAAATGACAAAGAATAGTTAATTGATAAAATGTGGAAACTAGATTTTAATTCAAGAAATAACTACAAATAAGTAGTTAAATAAGTAATAAGTAGAAAACCCGTTATTATAGGAATTGGTCAGATACTGGTGGACCACATAACTGATCATTGTGCTGGAATGTTATGCATACTTTTCAGGGTTGGATTTGATAATCTCTGGAGTCCATTTTCAAATTTGGAATTTTATATTTTAAGCTTGGCGACCCCTGAAAAGAGATTGTGTATCTCTGCCTGATTTTGTTTCAGTTAAAATATCTGAAGCCGCTGAAATTAGCTCTAGGAATACTGAAAATGAATGTGTAAATAAACGCATGTATAAATAGGTAAATCAGTCATAACAACAGCAGATATGCTATTAATGATCTCTTGCTTTTTCTACTTTGTCTGTAATAAAGGCAGCTATACATGTTAAAAGGGTGTGTGAGTGCATCTGTACACAGGCATGTGCACTTGCATGCGTGTGTGTGCCTGTGTGTGTATTATGGAAAAGTGAGAGAAGATCATCCGTCAGAATCCACACACTGGAAGTGATTTCTTATTCAGACTGAGTGAAATCCTCTAATGCCTTAATGCAGTGACACCCTGGGAATGTTTTATTAATCAGGTTTCATCAACTTTTAGAAGTGGGACTGGAAGACTGAGTTTCTTTTGATGGATGGTCCTTCAGAGTTTGATTTTAAAACAGCATCCTTGGCTCGCCCCTTCTTAGCTAATCCCTTTGTGCAGTATTCTGATCATCTTCCTTCTACTGGCTCCTGAGTCAGTATAGGACATCTGTTTTCTTCAGTAAACTTTTGTCTGCCTTCACACTTTGACTATAAATTACACACAGATCTTATAATTCTGCCCATTTTTCAATCTGTGGTCCTCTCTCACGTGTCTTTTAATTTCAGTCACCATCCTCCCACATCTGGGTGGCTGAGGTAACCTCCTGACAGACTCCCTCCTTCTCAAATTTGACTCTCTCTCTCTATCCAATTTCTATCTTGCCTCCCAGTGATCCTTTAACAACAAAAATGTTTATGATGCAAGTGTCCTATTTACTCTACTGCAGTGGTTGTATGTTACCTGATAAAATTCCAAGTTCTTAACCTAGCCTGAGAGAGGCTGTGTAATCTTTATCCTCCTATCACTCCTGTCTCCTTTCTCACCAATACACACGACACACTGTAATATCTTCAGGTTTTGGTAGCAACCATTCTCTCTGCTTTTGCCTAGGGTTTTGCACAAGCTGTGTTTCTGCTGGGAACCTACTCTGATAATGGCAAGGGAGATCAGTTTGGCAAGAGGAATTTGAAATAAATGAGACATATATGGCAAGAGAAACATTAATTAACAAAATATACAAAAAATGATCACTTTTTTGAGGTTAAAAAACTTAATCTCAACTCCAGGCCATATCTTGCCTGCTACACCAGAGTAATATTAGCATCTTAGTCATTTGTTAGCTCATGTCCCTGATTCCATTATATTACATGGTACATGGTTACGACTGTCTCAGATCTTTCTATTGCTATCTACAGTCAATAGAATAAAATATGCCAGTTTTTCTCTCAATATCCATCTTCCTTTTGTTCCTAGACTTTTGATGACTTAATTACAGGCTATTTCCCAGCTGCCTGTAAACCTAGCTCTGGACCTTTTACTAAGCTCAAGGAAGCAGTGAGATGACAAGTGGAAGTGATATGTGCAAATCAAGATCTTCTTCAAGTACAAAGATATTGTCTGTACTCTGGCTCCACTTACCTCTCTATTGTTATATCTTGCAGTTTCTGAAACTTCATGCTCTAATAATATCAAGTACCTTAAACTTTTGTTGTGTTGTTATTGCATGCTTCGTTGCCTTTATTAGTCATCCGGTATGAAATCACCCTTTTTTCCTTCACCTTCAACTTACAGAACTTCATCTCCTCTGAGAATCTTCTTTGCTTTCTTCTCCTACTTTAATGCTAGACTGGGTCAATGCCACCCCTGTAAGGTTCCACCATACTAGGTCTATGGAAGTTACTTATATACCTGTATAGTTTTCAGTTAGGCTAAGTATTCTTCAAGAAAGCTACTGCATTGTACCCATAACTGTTGCTTGGCACTTAGTCCATGCTAAATGGAATTGCATCTTTTATTGGCTCTGGTAGTGCCAAGGTGGCGGTGGGCATTGAAACATT
This sequence comes from Erethizon dorsatum, assembly GCA_028451465.1. NCBI lineage: Eukaryota > Metazoa > Chordata > Mammalia > Rodentia > Erethizontidae > Erethizon > Erethizon dorsatum. Next base: position 65,491,680 of record CM051831.1, read on the forward strand.
GCAAATGGTTAAATGCATATGGTAGGAAGCTGAGACAAAGGACCCTGGCAGGAAGCATTAGTCATGTACTTAACTTGGAGATCTAGAATACATGACTTTCATTGTAAAGGAAAAGAATCTTTGATTATATATTTCCCTTTCTCTCTGCATTTGACCTCCCTGGTTGCATCTTGTTACTTATGTTTCCTGTTTCTCCCTTGCTCTTTGTCTTTTACTTTATTCTGACTTTTTCAGAGCACACTGCTCTCACACTTCAAATTTGGATATATGAGGCATTTTCTTATCACTGTTTCACAAAAGTGTCACAATTCCACTGGGCCAAGAAAGCAACATCATTCTAATTTTTTATTCGCCTCTAGTACAGAGGAATGATAGAATTGGATAGGTGAAGTGTGGTTGGGAACTGGGAAGAAGAATTGTTTTGGGGAAAGATTTTTTTTTTCATGGTATAATGTCACAATCCATCTGTCATACAAATGACAATTACCATTTGTTTTTATGTCAGATATTTAATGAGTCAAAATTCCTGGATGACTAAGTGATTCATATTATTAGTAATCTATTAGTCTTCCTGCTCACTGAATTAAGATTACAGTTCAAAGATTTTTCTCCATGTTTCCTATCAGAGACAGAGTTTTAATCTTTAATTTGTCATCTCCTCAAATATGACTGATTGATTTAGTGATGACCATGCTGCTTCCAATAGTTTTGGGATCTGAATATCTGCTTCATATTCATTCAATAGAGATTGCACAAATCTAACTTCCCAGATGGGCATGGTAGTGCATGCCTATAATTCTAGCACTCTGGAGGCTAAGCCTGGAGGATCATTAAGGCTTGAGCCCAACCTCAGCTACAGAGCAAGGCCCTGTCTCAAAACACAAAAATAAAATCTAATATTCCTATACACAAATTTTAGCAAGAAAGATATTCATGCAACATATATATATATATATATAGAGAGAGAGAGAGAGAGAGAGAGAGAGAGAGAGAGAGAGACAGAGACAGAGACAGAGAGACAGAGACAGAGAGAAAGAGACAGGGTCTCACTATGTAGTTCAGGCTGGCCTTGAACTCACTATGAAGCCCAGGCTGGCATCCATCTCGCTGTGATCCTCCTGCTTCAGTTTTCCAAGTAGTGGGATTACAGGCATGTGTTGCCTTGGCCAGCGCAACCTATATTGAGCTGTATTGAGCATCCTCTACATTTGTACCATGAATTACATTGTAGACTATTACTTATTTCTTCTCCTTAATTTTTCAATATTTTTTGTATTTGTGTCCAGCAAGTTGTACGCTCCTAAGAATCCCTGCTAGACTCTCTGCACCCTTCTTTCCTTTTACTCACAGAGGGGTCTCAGTTACTTGACTCGCTTTCTCCATCTCTAACTTCCTGTGAAATTATTAGTCTACCCAGACTTCAGGGGACACTTCTGGCCCAAGTAGAGAACACAGAGGCTTATTCCTTCTTTTGAGGTTTGAGTTAACTCTTAGGATTGAAGATTCATCTGTCAGATTCATGCTGTAACAGGGCCTCCAAGGTCTACCATGCTCTGGCTCTATGGAGAGCATTTTCCTCTTTTCTGCATGCCTTGAGATAAAACTTCCCCTGTTCTTTCATGCTATCATCTGCCCTCTTGTGTGGCTCTGCAATGATTGTTCGAGTGCTGGGAATTCATGTAAATAATGACTTCTTAGGAATGACCCCCCCCAGCCCCCCAGCAGAGGTTAGTTCTGAAAAGAACAATTTATCAAAATATTTTTATTCAACTTTGGAGGATGGAGAAGGAAGACGGGATGGGGATCCTTTTGCAGTTTTAATTACTTTGCAGTTGTGTACTCATGGCTCTGGCAGAGCTTATCAAAGCTCCCACAGCTGAGGCCCTGCGCTCACTGCTCAACGCTGCCTCCTCAGACCTCTGGGCTCTACTGATGCCCCAGACAGTGCCTCAGCTATCTGATGGCTTTGTTGCTTAGGAGGTTAATTCAGGTGATCAAATGGAAAGTTGGGAAGGGTAGGAGAAAGGGGAGAGGGACTGTTGTTTGGGATTTTTAGAATCATTAAGTTTTTTTTTAAAGAGTTCTTATTCATCCTCACCTCCTTTCTAGGACTTGATAAATTTGTACATTTAAGAAGGAAAATAAATTATTCCTTAGTGCTAAAATGATAACATGAATTAGAGCATATTGCTTGAATTGCCATGATCCTTTCTTAATACCTGAGAATGTCTGCAAAACCTTATTGAGGAAGCCAAAAATCAAGTTTCGGAATGTACAATGAAGTATTCCAATTAAGCCATATTGTAAGTTGCTTAAGGAGATGAGGCAAAATGGTCAGACTCTAAAAAGGAAGCTAGGAGACCAACAGTCACATTTGCTTTGAGAGATGTAAAGAAGTGGCAGACAGGGATGGAAAACAAGTGGGGTGTAAAGGTGATTTGGGAGCAGCTTGTGGAGTCAACATTAACAGAACTGCATAGAAAGTAGCATTTTACAAACTAATCTTTATAGGTAGAAGGGTAGTCGAAATTAGCTCATGCCTTTCTTTTGTGTTTGTTCATTTTCCAGATCTTGTGTTATCTCGAGGAGGCACATTTTTAAGGGAGTTTGGAGGGTAGGGAGATATCTGTCCCTGAGCAAACAGAGAAAAGACACACACTCGTCCATGTACAGCCCTATCTTTGTGCCCTTAAAAACCTCACTTTTACCTTCTTCCATTAAGGTTAAGAGCACCACCTAAGAAACCATATAGCCTGGGGTCATATCTTGGCTCCGTCACTTAATAGCTGTGAAGACTCAGGCATGTGACACAGCCTCTCTGTGCTTCAGATTCAAGTCTGTAGTGTCAGGATACTTATACAGTAATGACTGCATCACACTGTTGTCATGAGAATCAGATGCCTTAATATTAATAAGCATTAGAAAAAACCCTGGCGTATAGAAAGCCTTTTGTGATTCAAGCTGTGGCCTTGCTATTTCTGCCCATTGCCATAGTAGAAAATAGATCAGTCCTTCCTTAGTCTAGCTCATAATCTAAGTGTTATGCCCCCCTCCCTCCCTCCTTCCCTCCCTCCCTTCCTTCTCTCCTTCCCTCCCTCTCTTCCTTCCTCCTTTCTTTCTCTTTCTTTCTTTCTTTCTTTCTTTCTTTCTTTCTTTCTTTCTTTCTTTCTTTCTTTCTTTCTTTCCTTTCTTCCTCTGTCTGTCTGTCTGTCTTGTAGACCTTTATGTGTGAGTAACGCTGGTGAGTAAGATGAGAAGAAGGATCATTATTGTTATTATATCTCCTTAGCGGATAGAGATAACTGAGTTGGGCCATATGCAGTGAGGCAGGCCAAGAACTATAGGCTGTAGCAGAAAGTACATGGGTTTTGGGATACTGGCTTCAATCTCAGCTTTTTTCTCTGTGAACAATTTGGTTAACCTTTGTGTGCCTGGATTTTCAACTCAGAAAAAATATGCTGAAGATAAAGAAGAAGGTGGTAATGTTTAAAAATGCAATCACAGCCATAGCAGATTTCCTAATCCAGGGAAGCAGACAGTGCCTGCTTATTGCTGCAGAGTCTGGTATTATGGGTAGCCATTAGGGGAAAGAATTCTGTGTGAAAGGTTTTTAACATAATATGCTTAAAATATCTTTTGAATAAGATAATTTATAGGTGTTACATCTGTCAAACCACTTAATATATATTTCACATTTAAAAAATTACGGTGCCTTTAACTACTATTTTGATTAAATTGTTTAATTGAAGGCAGAATGTGGGCTTACTGCTTGTCACTTATAACTGATAAAGAACCTGTGTTTTCTGGTTAATTCAATTTAAAATAAATCCCATCACTTTAAATATATTAGGAGAAGGGGGAGCCTTTCTCTGTTGAAAGCAACAATGGAGCAATCTATTATTAAATGTAGAAAATGATGCTAATGGAACCTGATGGCTGAGATTTCACAACATAAAAATTGGAAAATTCAGAGTTCTGTTTCCCACAGCAACCATAACTCTTCTTCCCTGAGCATATATAACATTTCATATTACAAAATGCGCATTTACTCTAGATTATTATATATTAACAATGAGGCCAAATTATAGTCACCTCCTGGGCACCAGAAATGTGAAATTCCTAACATTTATGTACTTGAGAATTTAAATTTCTGTAGTGCTTTTCTTTTTACTTTTCTTATTTTATTCTATATTAGTTGTTTATAATCCTCTTGTGAAATATTGATAGTGCCCTGCTTTCAGCCATGAGTTTCTGAATATGATGCAATGGTGTCTCAGAAAAGCTACCATAATTAACTCAATCTGTGCATACCTTGGGACCACGCATGTGCAAGACCCAGTTCTCTGCCCTTTAATTGAAGATTTGTGCTCAGTGCTCAAGTCCTTCAGTTTGTACCTTCTGATGCTGCCCTAGAAGCCATAAAGCTAGACTAAGTTCAGCCCCATATTTAGTTTTTTTTAAAAATAGTATTTGGAAGAACTCACCTTGAAGTTTGTTATTATTAATATTCACAGCCTAGGCCAGTGATGGCAAACCTTTTAGAGCTTTCAGTGATACAGCCTGCTGCAGCATGTGTGCCATAGTTTTGCCACCACTGGCCTAGGCCCTGTCCTAATGTAATGTTTACTACATTAAACAAGACAGAGAAAACTAGTCCTTTTGTTATTAAATTACTTAAGAAAATACATTTTAATCATTCTAGCCTCTTTTCAGTCCATGAAAACTTTTTAAATAACCATAATAAGTATTATTAGTTAGTAGGAAAAAACCAAATTTCAGTTTTAAAAGATATTATTCCAGATCAGTTCTTTGGGACTAGATAGCAATCCACAGAGATGCTTGGCCTTAGTCTGCTGTCATCAGGGGACCTGAAGGGAATGTTACAAAAATAGCCAGGCACTTAGAATCTACAAATCTTATGGATCATTGGATTAGAAGTTCTGCTTTATGGAATTTGCCCAAAGTATCTAATCAGACAAGGGCACCAAGCTATATATATCCAGAAACAAACATTACAGCAGATTATAATGAGGGGAGATTAACAAAATATTAGGTTATTAGATACCTGGTAAACTAAATACTAATACAACATGATGCTAAGCAATATTAAAAATTATATATATATGTGTGTGTGTGTATATATATAAACATACATATATACATATGAAGAGTTCCATTGTACATTGTTAAATAAGCAGTACAAATTTCAAAGCCTAAATACATGGGATGGTCTAATTTGGAAATATATCTATATATCTATATCTATATCTATAAAATAATTATATATATAATCATGGTTATGCTCATGTTTGTATAAAACTTGAAAAATATGTCTAGAATGATGCCCATAAAATATTGACAAAAGACCTTGGTGATGGAATTTCAAATAATAAGTATTTTTCTTGTTATAATTATCTACACAGTTATATTTTTTCCTAATATTTATCACTTTTACTATCCCAAATGTAAATCGAGCCACTTTAACACAGTTATATGTGTTTGTATATATATACTTAAGTATATAGTTAAAAGGCCTTATTTGAGGCATTTCACTGTGTTAGAGCAAATACACACCAATCACAGACTCTGATATGTTCAAAGCTAATGATTTGACATTTGAGCATTTGCTCTCTGACAAGTATGACACTTAGTTGACCTCAGGTAAGAAAAATTAGAATCCTATTTAAAGTGATTTAGGTGAGCATCCAGATATCATATAATTAAGGCCCACAGTTTCAAGATAAGTTACACTTTTAGGGCAGGCTGAGGAGAGAGATGGGCCTGAAGAGTCTGAGTATTTGTTCACAACTTGAGTGAAGGGAGGGCGTGGGCATGGGTGTTGATAAGAAAGCAGGTGTAAGTGGCTTGGTTAGAAATGAGCAACAGGAAGCATTTTAGAGGAATATGGATGTAGTGGGAGAAAAGTATAGATTTTAAAGACATATTTTTGGATTGATTACCAGGAAGAGTGGCTGTCAAAAGCCTAGACTTGGAATATAGTTCAGTCTGAATGTATTGAATGTTTATTAACCAAAAGCCAGGCAAGCACTGAAGAAGAAATTTAACAGTTCAAAGCAAGAAAAAGGAAGACATCCTGATGAAATGAAGAGAGACTATGTAATGAGTGACCATTGAGATTATGCTGAGAATTCCAAGAAGCAAAACTGAGCCAGCTTGGCAGAAAATCTTCCATCAACATTACACATAGACTTTTTTTTTACCTTCCCAATTCTGTCACCCTAATCTAAGCTGTTATCTTTGTGCTTAACTCATTCATAAAAAAATTTTCGTGTATCTGTCATTTGCCAGATACTGTGGCGAATGTCTGCAACATGGCACCAAGAAATATAAAGCCCTGTCCTTGGAAAGTTACAGTTTGGTGACAGAGTTGAAGTAAGCAGAAGTTTTCAAGTATTGTAAGCACAATGATATGGCAAGAGGCAATGGGAACAACTAATCTAGATGTGTAGTTGATTTTTTTTTTTATTTTAAAGAGAAGAAAAAACAAAACAAATCAAAAGAAGAACAAATTTTCAAAACAACATAATAGGAGGGTAACAATGGTTAATACATTACGTATTACTATCTTTAAGTTAGTTATTCAGGATACCAGACATTAGCATTCAATTGTCCAAACATTATTGGCACAAACCTTACTCTTCAATGAACTAAGTAAAATTGGTAGTGTATCTATCTTAATCATCTTATATATATATACACAATTTTTTTTCCTTTTCCTTTCTTTTCCCCATTCCAGTCTCTCTTTCCTTTTGACCAGTTTCTTTTTGATTCATCATGTCTATTCCACATTTTGGATATTATTTACTCTTTCAGTTTCTCATACTAGAGAGACAATACGATGCTTACACATGTGCTTCCGGTTTATTTCACTTATGAGTATTTTCTCGAGTTGCATCCATTTACCTATAAAAGTCTCCAGTTTATCCTTCTTTATGGCTGAATAGTACTCCATTGTATAAAAGTACCACATCTTTCTTATCCATTCCTCAGCTGATGGGCATTTGGGTTGTTTCCAAGATCTGGCTATTACAAATTGTGCTGCTATAAACATGGGTGCACATATATCGCTGTGATATGATGTTTTTAATTCTTCTGGGAAGATGCCCAGAAGGGGAATAGCTGTGTCAAATGGGACCTCCAACCCTAGTTTTTTGAGGAATCTCCACACTGACTTCCACAGTGGCTGTACCAGTCGACACTCCCACCAACAGTGAAGAAGGGTTCCTTTTTCCCCACAGCCCCTCCAGCATTTGTTATTAGTGGATTTCTTTATAGTAGCCATTCTTTCTGGGGTGAGATGGTATCTCAGTGTTGTTTAAATTTGCATCTCTCGAATGACTAGTGATGTTGCACATTTTTTTGTATATCTATTTGCCATTAGTATTTCTTCATCTGAGAAATGTGTATTCATCTCAGATGCCCATTTTTGGAGTGGGTCTTTAAATTTGGGAGGTCTGATTTTTTTGAGTTCTTTATATGTTCTCGATAGTAATCCTTTGTCTGAGGAACAGCTGGCAAACATTTTTTCCCACATTGTGGGTTGTCTCTTCACTCTGTTGGTGGTTTCTCTTGCTGTGCAAAAGCTTTTTAATAAGATGAGATCCCAGTTATTGATTCTTTGGGATAGTTCCCGTGCGGTTGAGTTTTTATTCATAAAGTCTTTGCCTACACCTATGTCTTCAAGGTTTTTACCTATCCTACCTTCCAGCAGATTTAATGTTTGTGTTTTAATATTTAGATCTCTGATCCATTTTGAATTTAGTTTAGTGCATGGTGAAAGATATGGGTCTAGTTTTAATCTTCGGCATGTGTAGAGCCAGTTTTTCCAGCACCATTTATTAAAGAGGCTATCTTTCTTCCAGCGAATGTGTTTGGCACCTTTGTCAAAGATAAGGTGGCTTAGTATGTCTGGGGTTGTTTCAGCATCTTCTTTTTTTTTTTTTTATTTTATTTTTTAAAGAGAAGAAAAAAAACAAAACAAATCAAAAGAAGAACAAATTTTCAAACCAACATAATAGGAGGGTAACAATGGTTAATACATTACGTATTACTATCTTTAAGTTAGTTATTCAGGACACCAGACATTAGCATTCAATTGTCCAAACATTATTGGCACAAACCTTACTCTTCAATGAACTAAGTAAAAATGGTAGTGTATCTATCTTAACCATCTTATATATATATATATATACAATTGTTTTTTTCCCTTTCCCTTCTTTCTTTTCCCTATTCCAGTCTCTCTTTCCTTTTGACCAGTTTCTTTTTGATTCACCATGTCTATTGTACATTTTGGATCTTATTTACTCTTTCAGTTTCTCATACTAGAGAGATAATACGATGCTTACACATGTGCTTCTGGTTTATTTCACTTATGAGTATTTTCTCGAGTTGCATCCATTTACCTATAAAAGTCTCCAGTTTATCCTTCTTTATGGCTGAATAGTACTCCATTGTATAAAAATACCACATCTTTCTTATCCATTCCTCAGTTGATGGGCATTTGGGTTGTTTCCAAGATCTGGCTATTACAAATTGTGCTGCTATAAACATGGGTGCACATATGTCGCTGTGGTACGATGTTTTTAATTCTTCTGGGAAGATGCCCAGAAGGGGAGTAGCTGGGTCAAATGGGACCTCCAACCCTAGTTTTCTGAGGAATCTCCACACTGACTTCCACAGTGGCTGTACCAGTCGACACTCCCACCAACAGTGAAGAAGGGTTCCTTTTTCCCCACAGCCCCTCCAGCATTTGTTATTAGTTGATTTCTTGATAGTAGCCATTCTTTCTGGGGTGAGATGGTATCTCAGTGTTGTTTTAATTTGCATCTCTCGAATGACTAGTGATGTTGCACATTTTTTTGTATATTTATTTGCCATTAGTATTTCTTCATCTGAGAAATGTGTATTCATCTCAGATGCCCATTTTTGGAGTGGGTCTTTAAATTTGGGAGGTCTGATTTTTTTGAGTTCTTTATATGTTCTCGATAGTAATCCTTTGTCTGAGGAACAGCTGGCAAACATTTTTTCCCACATTGTGGGTTGTCTCTTCACTCTGTTGGTGGTTTCTCTTGCTGTGCAAAAGCTTTTTAATAAGATGAGATCCCAGTTATTGATTCTTTGGGATAGTTCCCGTGCGGTTGAGTTTTTATTCATAAAGTCTTTGCCTACACCAATGTCTCCAAGGGTTTTACCTATCCTACCTTCCAGCAGATTTAATGTTTCTGTTTTAATATTTAGATCTCTGATCCATTTTGAATTTAGTTTAGTGCATGGTGAAAGATATGGATCTAGTTTTAATCTTCAGCATGTGTAGAGCCAGTTTTTCCAGCACCATTTATTAAAGAGGCTATCTTTCTTCCAGCGAATGTGTTTGGCACCTTTGTCAAAGATAAGGTGGCTTAGTATGTCTGGGGTTGTTTCAGCATCTTCTAATCTGTTCCATTGATCTTCAGGTCTGTTTTTTTGCCAGTACCACACTGTTTTTATCACAGTAGCTTTATAGTATAATTTCAAGTCAGGGATTGTGATGCCCCCTGCCTTGCCTTTGTTGCCCAGAATTACCTTTGCTATTCTAGGTCTCTTCTGATTCCAAATGAATTTTAGGATTGTTTTCTCTAATTCTGTGAGATATGCTGTTGGAATTTTGATTGGAATTGCATTAAATCTGTATAACAATTTTGGAAGTATGGCCATTTTCACTATATTGGTTCTTCCTATCCAGGAGCAAGGGATATCTTTCCATTTTCTGATATCCTCTTCAATCTCCTTTTTCATAGTACTGTAGTTTTCAGTATAGAGGTCTTTTACATCCTTTGTGAGGTTGATTCCTAGGTATTTTATTTTTTTGGATGTTATTGTGAAAGGTATTGTTTCCCTAATTTCTCTTTCAGTAAGTTTGTTATTTGTGTACAGGAAGGCTATTGACTTTTGAGTATTGACTTTGTATCCAGCTACACTACTGAATTTGCTTATTAAATCTAGCAGTTTTTTAGTGGAGTTTTTGGGATCTTCTGTGTAGAGTATCATGTCATCTGCAAATAATGATAATTTAACTTCTTCCTTTCCAATCATTATTCCTTTTATTTCTTTCTCTTGTCTAATCGCTCTGGCTAAAGTTTCCAGAACTATGTTGAATAAGAGTGGGGACAGTGGACATCCTTGTCTTGTTCCTGATTTTAGAGGGAAGGCTTTCAGTTTTTGGCCATTTAGTATAATATTGGCTGTTGGTTTGTCATAGATAGCTTTTACCAGATTGAGATAAAGACCCTCTATTCCAATTTTCTGTAGGGTTTTTATCATGAAAAGGTGCTGGACTTTGTCAAAAGCTTTTTCTGCATCTATTGAGATGATCATGTGATTTTTGTCTTTGGTTCTGTTAATATGCTGTATTACATTTATTGATTTACGTATGTTGAACCATCCCTGCATCCCAGGGATGAATCCAACTTGGTCATGGTGTATAATCTTCTTGATGATTTGTTGGATTCTGTTTGCCAGTATCTTATTAAGGATTTTTGCATCTATGTTCATTAGGGAGATTGGCCTGTAGTTCTCTTTCTTAGTTGGGTCCTTCTCTGGTTTTGGTATCAGGGTAATGCTTGCTTCCAGGAATGAATTTGGGAGTATTGCTTCCCTTTCAATTTCATTGAAAAGTTTGAGAAGTAGGGGCATTAGGTCTTCTCTAAATTTCTTGTAGAATTCGGCAGTGAATCCATCAGGGCCTGGACTTTTCTTTGTTGGGAGGTTTTTAATGACATCTTCAATTTCATTGGTTGATATTGGTTTATTTAGGAGTTTTAAATCTTCTTGATTTAGCTTTGGTAATTCATACGAATCTAGGAATCTGTCCATTTCTTCTGCATTTTCCATCTTAGTAGAATATAAATTTTCAAAATAGGTATAGATGATCTTCTGGATTTCTGCAGGGTCCGTCGTGATATCACCCTTTTCATTTTCAATTGCATGGATTTGAGTCTTTTCTTTTCTTTTTTTAATAAGGTTGAATAAGGGTTTGTCAATCTTATTTATTCTTTCAAAGAACCAACTTTTTGCTTCATTGATTCTTTGTATTGTTTTTTTAGTCTCCAATACGTTAATTTCTGCTCTGATCTTTATAATTTCCTCCCTTGTACGGGCTTTTGGCTTAACCTGCTCTTCTTTTGCTAGAAGCTCGAGGTTCACCCTTAAGTTGTTTATTTGCGCTTGCTCTATTTTCCTGATATAAGTATTTAATGCTATAAATTTCCCTCTTAGGACTGCTTTCATTGTATCCCATAAGTTCCGGTATGTTGTACTGTCATTATCATTCAGTTGTAGAAAGTGACTAATTTCTTCTTTAATTTCATCTGTGACCCATTGGTTGTTCAGGAGGATGCTGTTTAATTTCCATGTGTTTAGGGAGTTTTTGTGGGATCTTTTGCCATTGATTTCCAATTTCATTGCACTATGGTCTGATAATATGCATGGGATAATTTCAATTCCTTTGCATTTACTTAAACAGGTTTTATGAGCTAGTATGTGGTCTATTTTGGAGAACGTCCCATGTGCAGCTGAGAAAAATGTGTATTCTGATGTTGTGGGATGGAACACTCTGTAGACATCTACTAAGTCCATTTGTTCAAAAGTTTGGTTCAGTTCTACTATTTCATTATTGATTTTCTGTCCAGTTGATCTATCTTTTTGTGACAGTGGAGTATTGAGATCTCCCAATATAATTGTATTAGTGCTTATTTGATTTTTCATGTCCTTTAGTACTTGTTTTATATAGCTGGGTGCATTGGTATTTGATGCATATATATTTATGATCGTTATCTCTTCCTCTTGGATTGTTCCCTTTACAAGGATGTAATGACCGTCTTTATCTCTCTGAATCCTTCTTGGCTTGAAGTTCACTTTGTCTGCAAAAAGAATAGCTACCCCTGCTTTTTTCTGGGTTCCTGTGGCATGGAGTATTGTTTTCCATCCTTTGACTTTCAGTCTATGAATTTCTTTCTGAATTAAATGTGTTTCTTGTATACAGCATATTGTTGGATCTTGCTTCTTGATCCATTTCGCCAGTCTGTGCCTTTTGATTGGTGAATTGAGACCGTTAACATTGATGGTTAAAACTGATATGTATTGACTTGTCATGATATTTTCCTGTTGTTGGTTCCCACTCTTTGTTTTTCTGCTTTCCGGCTATTTAATTATTTGCCCTGCCTGGTGGATTCCTTCTGTTGGGGTTCCTATCTCTTTCTAGAATGTCCTTCAGAATGTTTTGGAGTGCTGGTTTGGTGGTCATAAATTTTCTCAGATGTTCTTTGTCATGAAAGTATTTTATTTCTCCATCAATTTTGAAAGATAGTTTTGCAGGGTACATCAATCTGGGCTGAAAATTATTTTCCTTTAGAGCTTGCAATACATCATTCCAAGCTCTTCTTGAATTGAGGGTTTATGCTGAAAAGTCAGCTGTGATTCTGATGGGTTTTCCTTCATAAGTGATTTGTCTCTTCTCCCTAACAGCTTTTAAGATTCTGCCCTTCTGTTGAATTTCTGGGATCTTGATTATAATATGTCTGGCTGAAGTTTTTTTTGATCATGTCTAGTTGGTGTTCTAAAAGCTTCACTTATAGGGGTATCAAATTCCTTTTCTCTTCCAGGAAAGTTCTCCCTGATTATGTCTTTGAACAAGGTTTTAATGTCGTTGATGCTATCTCCTGCTTTTTCATTTATTCCAATTATTCTTAAGTTGTTTATCTTTGAGTCATCTAGCAGCTGCTGAATTGATTTTTCATGGTCCCTTGCTATTTTTAAGAATTTTTCCATTTCATGATCACTAATTGCAAGCCTGTCTTCTATATCTGAGATCCTGTCCTCGCATTGGCTTAATCTGCTACAAATACTTTCAATGGAATTTTTTATCTCTTGGGTATCTGCTTGAATCTGCCTTATGGATTCCATTTCTTTCCTATGCTGAGCATTCATGGTTTCTATAGTTTTCTTAAGTTCATCTATTTTTTTGTCTGTATCAGCTATAGTGTCCTTAAGCATGGTCTTCATTGTAGACATTATCTCTGCAGTTATCTGTGAGATTATTTCCGTTTTAATTTTTTCCAAACCTCATTCAGTTGCTTTGTTGTTACCACTTCAGATAGGCCAGGTGGGTGGCTTTCGGATTGTCCCACCTCGTTGCTTCCTAGGTTTGCCTTTGGTGAATTGGATATGTGGGGTTGCATCTTGTTTAAGTGTCGTCTCATTTTTTCTTTCTTTAATTCCTGGGGTGATGTTTGCAAATTACCTATAGTAGGTTACTTTATTGCTAGTGTTTAAGATCTTTAGAAGATGACTACTTCTCTGCAGTATCTTCCAAGTGGAGCTTGCTTTTAGGTTTTGAGCTTTCTGCCAGATCCTACCTCTTCAATTCGTTGGGTATGCGAAGTTGCTACCTGTTTGGCCCAGTCCTTGATTCTTTGGTACTGTGCCACTGTATTTTCTGTGTCCCTTAGTCAGTCTCAATCATGAAATATCAGGAAGGAAAGATGTTTAGAACAATTATTTCACATTTGGCTATAATGTTAACTAAAGCATCAAACACAGCCTAGAAAATGACAGACTGAGCTAACCAGTTATTTACCACTTTTAGCTGTATAGAGTTGCGGTTATATAACAAAATCTAAAACACACCAGAAAAATTATATGCAGTATACAAGTCCTATGTATGTCAATTTTTCCTTGAGGAGTTTAAATTTAAAATGAGTTAAGGAGGAAATAGAGTATTGGGAGAAGAGGAAGGAATTAGATGTAAGGTTAGAGGACCAAGAGGGATCCCACTAAAATTGGGACACTAGTGCAGAGGACAGGTGGTAAAAAGAGAAGGAAGGGATAAAAGGAAGAACAGATCACAACCACAATCACAAAGAAGTTAGAGGCGCTGTTTACACTCATATAAAAAACCAGAGAGAATAATGAAGGAAAGAGCAAATACACATACAGAAACAAAAACGAAGATAAAAACAATAAAACAGACAGATCAAAAATAAAACCCCACCAAAAAACAAAACAAAACAAAACAAAAACAAAAAAAACCCTTCGCCAGAACAAAAAACAAATCAGTGAGAAAAAAATAAATAAATAAAAATAAAAATAAAAAAAATAAAAAGAATCAGTTCCAGGTGTTGACTCTGTTGTAGGCAGGTACCTTGTGACAGAGTCCTGTTCTGTGCAGGTCCGTCCCAGTAAGCCAGGAGCGCCCTCTGGCAGGCGGTGAGCAGAGGCGCGTACTTTCAGGCAGAGACCAGTCTAGCTCGCCTCCGCTCTCAGCGCCCTTTCACGATCCCTGGGCCTGAGAGGCTCAGCGCGCCGTCCGGAGCGCGGGCTCCCTGCACTGGTTCCCGCCGCTCTGGTTTCTCGCCACGCCCCCCACAATGGCGCCGGGCCAGTCACTCTCTGGCGCGGGACAGGTGTGGCTGAGAGTCCAGTCTCGTTCGCCTGCTGACCTCAACACACTTTCATGGGCCTGAGAGGCCCCGTGCTGCCCTGTCCGGAGCACAAGTTCCCAGAGCAGTTTTCGAGCCGCTCTGAGTTTCGCCACACCCCCCACAACGGCGCCCGTCCGGTCGCTCTCTGGCGCAGGGCAGCTGTGGCTGAGAGTCCAGTCTCGTTCACCTGCTGACCTCAGCACACTTTCGTGGGCTCAATTGAGAGGCCCTGTGCTGCCCTGTCCGGAGCACAAGTTCCCAGAGCAGTTTTCGAGCCGCTCTGAGTTTCGCCACACCCCCCACAATGGCGCCCGGCCGGTCGCTCTCTGGCGCGGGGCAGCTGTGGCTGAGAGACACTCACCGCCGGTCTGCGCCATTCTCCGCCGCTCCCCTGCCCCGCCGCTGTCTCAGGATCCTCCGTGGGGGCTCCCTGGGCACCAGCTGCCACCGTGTGTCCGTAGATTTGAGCTTCCGCGGCGCTGCAACTCCCGGGATAGTAGAAGGTGCACGCGCGCGGTCTGCTCCTTCTTTCCTTCTTCTTTGTTGGAAGTCACCCGTCACTGGTGCCAGGGGTCCCAGATTGCGCTTCAGAACTTTTCTGGGTTTCGGGGAGGCATCTCCCCCCCTCCTGCGCTTTCCGGGTCGCTATATTCCCGTGTTCCAATGGTAACTTTTAGAGAGAGTTTCACTGCCTGCTTCTTACTCATCCGCCATCTTGAGGTCCAATCTGTTTCAGCATCTTCTAATCTGTTCCATTGATCTTCAGGTCTGTTTTTTTGCCAGTACCACACTGTTTTTATCATAGTAGCTTTATAGTATAATTTCAAGTCGGGGATTGTGACGCCCCCTGCCTTGCCATTGTTGCCCAGAATTACCTTTGCTATTCTAGGTCTCTTCTGATTCCAAATGAATTTTAGGATTGTTTTCTCTAATTCTGTGAGATATGCTGTTGGAATTTTGATTGGAATTGCATTAAATCTGTATAACAATTTTGGAAGTATGGCCATTTTCACTATATTGGTTCTTCCTATCCAGGAGCAAGGGATATCTTTCCATTTTCTGATATCCTCTTCAATCTCCTTTTTCAGAGTACTGTAGTTTTCAGTGTAGAGGTCTTTTACATCCTTTGTGAGGTTGATTCCTAGGTATTTCATTTTTTTTGGATGTTATTGTGAAAGGTATTGTTTCCCTAATTTCTCTTTCAGTAAGTTTGTTATTTGTGTACAGGAAGGCTATTGACTTTTGAGTATTGACTTTGTATCCAGCTACACTACTGAATTTGCTTATTAAATCTAGCAGTTTTTTAGTGGAGTTTTTGGGGTCTTCTGTGTAGAGTATCATGTCATCTGCAAATAATGATAATTTAACTTCTTCCTTTCCGATCATTATTCCTTTTATTTCTTTCTCTTGTCTAATCGCTCTGGCTAAAGTTTCCAGAACTATGATGAATAAGAGTGGGGACAGTGGACATCCTTGTCTTGTTCCTGATTTTAGAGGGAAGGCTTTCAGTTTTTGGCCATTTAGTATAATATTGGCTGTTGGTTTGTCATAGATAGCTTTTACCAGATTGAGATAAAGACCCTCTATTCCAATTTTCTGTAGGGTTTTTATCATGAAAAGGTGCTGGACTTTGTCAAAAGCTTTTTCTGCATCTATTGAGATGATCATGTGATTTTTGTCTTTGGTTCTGTTAATATGCTGTATTACATTTATTGATTTACGTATGTTGAACCATCCCTGCATCCCTGGGATGAATCCAACTTGGTCATGGTGTATAATCTTCTTGATGATTTGTTGGATTCTGTTTGCCAGTGTCTTATTAAGGATTTTTGCATCTATGTTCATTAGGGAGATTGGCCTGTAGTTCTCTTTCTTAATTGGGTCCTTCTCTGGTTTTGGTATCAGGGTAATGCTTGCTTCCAGTAATGAATTTGGGAGTATTCCTTCCCTTTCAATTCATTGAAAAGTTTGAGAAGTAGGGGCATTAGGTCTTCTCTAAATTTCTTGTAGAATTCGGCAGTGAATCCATCAGGGCCTGGGCTTTTCTTTGTTGGGAGGTTTTTAATGACATCTTCAATTTCATTGGTTGATATTGGTTTATTTAGGGTTTTTAAATCTTGATTCAGTTTTGGTAATTCATACGAATCTAGGAATCTGTCCATTTCTTCTGCATTTTCCATCTTAGTAGAATATAAATTTTCAAAATAGGTATAGATGATCTTCTGGATTTCTGCAGGGTCCGTCGTGATATCACCCTTTTCATTTTCAATTGCATGGATTTGAGTCTTCTTTTCTTTTTTTAATAAGGTTGGATAAGGGTTTGTCAATCTTATTTATTCTTTCAAAGAACCAACTTTTTGCTTCACTGATTCTTTGTATTGTTTTTTTAGTCTCCAATACGTTAATTTCTGCTCTGATCTTTATAATTTCCTCCCTTGTACGGACTTTTGGCTTAACCTGCTCTTCTTTTGCTAGAAGCTCGAGGTTCACCCTTAAGTTGTTTATTTGCGCTTGCTCTATTTTCCTGATATAAGTATTTAATGCTATAAATTTCCCTCTTAGGACTGCTTTCATTGTATCCCATAAGTTCCGGTATGTTGTACTGTCATTATCATTCAGTTGTAGAAAGTGTCTAATTTCTTCTTTAATTTCATCTGTGACCCATTGGTTGTTCAGGAGGGTGCTGTTTAATTTCCATGTGTTTAGGGAGTTTTTGTGAGATCTTTTGCCATTGATTTCCAATTTCATTGCACTATGGTCTGATAATATGCATGGGATAATTTCAATTCCTTTACTTAATACTTAAGCAGGTTTTATGAGCTAGTATGTGGCCTATTTTGGAGAACGTCCCATGTGCAGCTGAGAAGAATGTGTATTCTGATGTTGTGGGGTAGAACACTCTGTAGACATCTACTAAGTCCATTTGTTCAAAAGTTTGGTTCAGTTCTACTATTTCATTATTGATTTTCTGTCTAGTTGATCTGTCTTTTTGTGACAGTGGAGTATTGAGATGTCCCAATATAATTGTATTAGTGCTTATTTGATTTTTCACGTCCTTTAGTACTTGTTTTATGCAGCTGGGTGCACTGGTATTTGACGCATATATATTTATGATTGTTATCTCTTCCTCTTGGATTGTTCCCTTTACAAGGATGTAATGACCATCTTTATCTCTCTGAATCCTTCTTGGCTTGAAGTTCACTTTGTCTGCAAAAAGAATAGTTACCCCTGCTTTTTTCTGGGTTCCTGTGGCATGGAGTATTGTTTTCCATACTTTGACTTTCAGTCTATGAATTTCTTTCTGAATTAAATGTGTTTCTTGTATACAGCATATTGTTGGATCTTGCTTCTTGATCCATTTCGCCGGTCTGTGCCTTTTGATTGGTGAATTGAGACCGTTAACATTGATGGTTAAAACTGATATGTATTGACTTATACTTGTCATGATATTTTCCTGTTGTTGGTTCCCACTCTTTGTTTTTCCCCTTTCCTGCTATTTAATTATCTGCCCTGCCTGGTGGATTCCTTCTGTTGGGGTTCCTATCTCTTTCTAGAATATCCTTCAGAACATTTTGGAGTGCTGGTTTGGTGGTCATAAATTTTCTCAGATGTTCTTTGTCATGAAAGTATTTTATTTCTCCATCAATTTTGAAAGATAGTTTTGCAGGGTACATCAATCTGGGTTGAAAATTATTTTCCTTTAGAGCTTGAAATACGTCATTCCAAGCTCTTCTTGTATTGAGGGTTTGTGCTGAAAAGTCAGCTGTGATTCTGATGGGTTTTCCTTTATAGGTGATTTGTCTCTTCTCCCTAACAGCTTTTAAGATTCTGCCCTTCTGTTGAATTTCTGGGATCTTGACTATAATATGTCTGGCTGAAGTTTTTTTTTTTGATCATGTCTAGTTGGTGTTCTAAAAGCTTCACTTATAGGGGGGTCAAATTCTTTTTCTCTTCCAGAAAAGTTCTCCCTGATTATGTCTTTGAACAAGGTTTTAATGTCATTGATGCTATCTCCTGCTTTTTCATTTATTCCAATTATTCTTAAGTTGTTTATCTTTGAGTCATCTAGCAGCTGCTGAATTGATTTTTCATGGTCCCTTGCTGTTTTTAAGAATTCTTCCTTTTCATGATCGCTAATTGCAAGCCTGTCTTCTATATCTGAGATCCTGTCCTCGCATTGGCTTAATCTGCTACAAATACTTTCAATGGAATTTTTGTTCTCTTGGATATCTGCCTGAATCTGCCTTATGGATTCCATTTCATTCCTATGCTGAGCATTCATGGTTTCTATAGTTTTCTTAAGCTCATCTATTTTTTTGTCTGTATCAGCTATAGTGTCCTTAAGCATGGTCTTCATTGTGGACATTATCTCTGCAGTTATCTGTGAGATTATTTCTGTTTTAATTTTTTCCAGAGCCTCATTCAGTTGCTTTGTTGTTACCACTTCAGATAGGCCAGTTGGGTGGCTTTCGGATTGTCCCACCTCATTGCCCCCTAGGTTTGCTTTTGGTGAATTGGATGTGTGGGGTTGCATCTTGTTTAAGTGTCGTCTCATATTTTCTTTCTTTAATTCCTGGGGTGATGTTTGCAAATTACCTATGGTAGGTTACTTTATTGCTAGTGTTTAAGATCTTTAGAAGATGACTACTTCTCTGCAGTATCTTCCAAGTGGAGCTTGCTTTTGGGTTTTGAGCTTTTTGCCAGATCCTACCTCTTCAATTCATTGGGTATGCGAAGTTGCTACCTGTTTGGCCCAGTCCTTGATTCTTTGGTACTGTGCCACTGTATTTTCTGTGTCCCTTAGTCAATGTCAATCACGAAATATCAGGAAGAAAAGATGTTTAGAACAATTATTTCACATTTGGCTATAATGGTAACTAAAGCATCAAACACAGCCTAGAAAATGACAGACTGAGCTAACCAGTTATTTACCACTTTTAGCTGTATAGAGTAGAGTTGCGGTTATATAACAAAATCTAAAACACACCAGAAAAATTATATGCAGTATACAAGTCCTATGTATGTCAATTTTTCCCTGAGGAGTTTATATTTAAAATGAGTTAAGGAGGAAATAGTGTATTGGGAGAATAGGAAGGAATTAGATGTAAGGTTAGAGGACCAAGAGGGATCCCACTAACATTGGGACATTGGTGCAGAGGACTGGTGGTAAAAAGAGAAGGAAGGGATAAAAGGAAGAACAGATCACAACCACAATCACAAAGAAGTTAGAGGCGCTGTTTACACTCATATAAAAAACCAGAGAGAATAATGAAGTAAAGAGCAAATACACATACAGAAACAAAAACGAAGATAAAAACAATAAAACAGACAAAACAAAAATAAAACCCCACCAAAAAAACAAACAAACAAAAAACAAACAAACAAAC
The DNA here is from genome assembly GCA_028451465.1 of Erethizon dorsatum. Taxonomy (NCBI): domain Eukaryota; kingdom Metazoa; phylum Chordata; class Mammalia; order Rodentia; family Erethizontidae; genus Erethizon; species Erethizon dorsatum. The sequence goes on from CM051831.1 coordinate 65,511,544, forward strand.
AAAAACCCTTCGCCAGAACAAAAAACAAATGAGAGAGAAAAAAATAAAAATAAAAATAAAAAAAGTAAAAAAAATAAAAAGAATCAGTTCCAGGTGTTGACTCTGCTGTAGGCAGGCACCGTGTGGTGACAGAGTCCTGTTCCGTGCATGTCGGTCCCAGTAAGCCAGGAGCGGCCCTCTGGCGGGCGGTGAGCAGAGGCCCGTACTTTCAGGCAGAGACCAGTCTAGCTCGCCTGCCGCTCTCAGTGCCCTTTCACTATCCCTGGGCCTGAGAGGCGCGGCGCGCTGTCGGGAGCGCGGGTTCCCTGCACTGGTTTCCCGCCTGCACTGATTTTCACCACGCCCTGCACAATGGCGCCCGGCCAGTCGCTCTCTGGCGCGGGACAGGTGTGGCTGAGAGACCAGTCTGGTTGGCCTGCTGCCCTCAACACACTTTCGTGGGCCTGAGAGGCCCCGCACTGCCCTGTCCGGAGCGCGAGTGTCCAGCGCTGTTTTTCTTTCGCTCTGCTCTGAGTTTCGCCACACCCCCCACAATGGCGTCCGGCCGGTAGCTCTCTGGCGTGGGACAGCTGTGGCTGAGAGACACTCACCACCGGCCAGCGCAGTCCTCCACTGCTCCCCCGCCCCACCGCTGTCTCGGGATCCTTCGTGGGGGTTCCCTGGGCGCCAGCTGTCACCGTGTGTCCGCAGAATTGAGCTTCTGTCACGCAGCGATTCCTGGGATGGTAGAAGGTGCGCGCGCGGTCTGTTCCTTCTTTGTTGGAAATCACCCTTCACTGGTGCCGGGGGTCCCAGACTGCGCTTCAGAACTTTTCTGGGTTCCGGGGAGGCATCTCCCCCGCTCCTGCGCTTTCCCGGTCGCTATATTCCCGTGTTCCAATGGTAACTTTTGGAGAGAGTTTCGCTGCCTGCTTCTTACTCATCCGCCATCTTTTTCCGCCTCTCTGTAGTTGATTTTTTGCCTATTTTATTTCTTCACTGGCTCTTTATTGTTAAGCCTGCCTTCTCTCCTTCTAGAGCATCTTAATGATATTAAATTCAAATGTCCCAAACAATAGTCTTATTATCTTACTTCTTTGTTCACAAAAGTGTAATGACTCCATATTTTCTTTTGTATATGTTCTAAATAGTTAGGATCCTTTCCAATCCTCCAGGTTTCATATTTCTACCCAAACTCATTCATTCATTTCCTTAGGTGTTTGTGTTCCCCACTGTGAGGGCTGGTGGAGTTGTAAAGATGAGTTAGATGTGGCCCCTGTCCTCTAAGAGCTTAATTACACAGGGTAGAAATATAAAACTGAGTACAATGAATATATAGTGTCATGGTGGCATATATAGAAGACCCAGTATACATTAAAGGGTTGTGAAGGCTACCTGAGCAAAGGAAAATATAGCCATGGGTAGATGTGAGGCTTGAGCTGTTTTTCTTTTTTTGTTTTGTTTTGTTTTGTTTTGTTTTGTTTTAGTTAAGTTTATTGGTACATTTTATTTTATTTATTTTTTTATTATTATTGTTATTTTTTTATGTGGGTACCGGGAGTCGACCTCAGGACCTCGCGCTTGCCGGCAAGCGCTTGTGTCACTAAGCTATATCACCGGCCCTTTTTTTTCCCTTTATGTGGATTCTGGGAGTCGGACTCAGGACCTTGCGCTTGCCAGGCAGGCGCTGATGCTGCTGAGCCATCTCACTGGCCCTATTGGTACATTTTAGATATACATAATGATCATATTCATCATAGAGAATTTGTACATGTAGATGATATATCTTGCTGCTTCTTTTTTCCCATTCCCCTCCCCCCACCTCTCTTCCCCGTCTTTATTTACTAAGGCTTCGTTTTCATTTTTTCCCTATTTTCTCCTTTTTCTCTTTTCCCTTCCTTCCTTTCCCCTTCCCCCTCCTTAGTTCCTCCTCCCATTTGAACATTTTCTTCCTATTTCACAATATCTATTATACATTTTTGTCCTTATTTACACTTTCAGTTTCTCACACCAGAGGAACAATGCAATATTTACATATATGTGCCTGATTTATTTCACTTAAGGGTATGGTCTCAAGATACATCCATTTATGCAAAAACTTCTCAAGTATATCCTTCTTAATGGCTGAGTAGTACTCCATTTTATAAAAAAAACCACATCTTTATTCAATCATTGGTTGATTAGAATTTGGGCTGTTTCCAAGATTTAGCTATTACAAACTATGCTGCTATAAACATGGGTGTGCATATATATTTCATTTTTTTCAATTCTATTGTGAAAGGTGTAGTTTCCCTAATTTCTCTCTCAGTGAGTTTTTTATTTGTGTACTGGAATGCTATTGAGTTTTGAGTGTTGACTTTGTATCCTTGAGATGTTTTTAAAAGCAGACTGGAGTTTGCAAGTTGAAAAACAGCTTTCTTTGTTGAAAGATGAACATGAGTAAAAGCAATGATGTACAAAGCAACCTGTGAATTGAAAGAGAAATTGACATTTATACTGAGCCCAAAATACATGAAAAAATTATGCTGGGGAGATACATAGATGTTAATCATGCCAAGATCTCTTTATTATCCTTATAAATTTATGAAAAAAAACTGATGATATAAGCTTTGAAATCGCTTTTGGACTTAAAAAGTATTCAAAAAGTGGTAATGCAGTCATTATACATGTCTGGTGATATTTTAAAGTTTAAAATGTCTCCTGAAAAGGATTTTTTATTTTTTTATGTAGTTTATGTATAAACTACAAACTATAGATTAATTGATGGAATAATGACTATTGTTGGAAATATGGAGGTTTACTCAACAATGAGAAAGAGTATTTGAAATTAAAGTGTCTTTGAAAATTTACATACTCAAGTAACTTTGAATAATGCTTTTCTGTGGTTGCAGAGATTGAAGCTAAGGCTTTACACATGTTAGACAAGAGCTGTACCACTGAGCTACACCCGCAGCCCTGGAAACTCTTTAAATTCATATTCTCACCTGCAAAACAACTCTACAGTAGCTCTTCGTCCTATCCACCCTTGAGTCTGCGTATTATAAGGGCTGAAATATGCAAAGATATCATCTCCAAAACATTAATGGTTTCTGTATGGTTTTAAAAATCATAGCCCTAACTCATTTTAGACTTTTAAGTTTAGTAAAAAATTTGCGGACACAGTTGAATCTTTGGTTTCTGATAATGTAGAAAAAACTTTGGTTATCGGTCATTAATTTTCATAAAGCTGGAAGAAAGTCTTAGTTTATCTATTTATTTACCTTTTATTGCATGTGTTTAATTAAAACGGTATAAGAGAATACCCAGACTTACATTATTTTAATATATCCCAATATATTCTGTCAAACCAATTGAGCTTTTCACTGTAAAAGAAATTTGTTCACACATCTTTTTCTTCCCATAAAGTATTCATTATATGCTATTTATTCTCATTAACTTCATTCCTCTCTTACTACTATCTCGATGTTTATTCCTAGTTCATTTGGGGCCATAATTCTCTCAAAGTACTCAATGTAAACACTGAATAGTTTAAGTATAAGCATTATTTTGAATGTCTCCTTCATTCTCATACATTGCAGAGATTAGCTGCTCACTGCTTTCTGACACCCAGAGACAATGCCAGGTAGTTACAAATCGTCCCGTGCCCCCTGTACTCCTGAAGCCTAGGACTCTTCTACCTACTTACGTTCTTTGTAGGACTACCATTAGTACCAAAGTCCAGGGATTTCACATTTCCATTTAGTGTCCGAGTTAAATGTCTTACCTAGCTGTATGTTTCTTTCTGTTAAATGAGTTGTGTAGATCCTTGTTATTGCCATAACATTATTTTAAAACAAAAATTCAGATACTCATATGGATTTCTCTTTTTGTTTGTGCTCTCTGTCTCTGTCTCTGTCTCTCTCTCTCCCTCTCTCTCTCTCACACACACACACACACACACACAGACTGGTACTTTGCTCATAGATGAAATGGACAATTGGACACAATTACACAGCAGTCAGTTTCGTAGACATGGCTAAATGTATTCATTATATTTATAGGGTACAGGAAAAAGATTTTCAAAATAAAAATTTTATTATTCCTTTCAAATTTTCCCTCCACACTGCATTATTATATACATGGGGGGCTATATATATATATATTTCTAGTGAACATTTGACATGATATCTTGGTACCAAGTAATATTAGATATATACTCCTGGAGTCCACAAAATGAGTGTATTGTGTCCCATGACTTGAGTTATACTGCACATAGTTTTTGAGCTATATAATTGTCCATATCAATGCTACCCTTCAATGGTGTGGAAAAATCCAGTGTTAACTGTTTGCTTTTGAATATTGTTACCATAAATCTCTCCACATTCTTGGACTTCCTATGTGTTATAGAGTATATCATCTGCCAAGGTAACTGTGGCTTTGCTCTTTATTAAAGACTTCTTGAATTTTAGACATGAGGAAACCGATGATCATTGGTAGCCAGCAAGCTTGGGATAAACTACACCATAAATGCAAAGCAAGTAACTCACAAAGATACAGTAATTACACAACAAATACCTCTTCGCGAAGCAATGAATTATAGAGCCCAATATCCTGTAATTACAAACCATTTATATATCTGTTCAAATTACTGTGGATGCTACTTAGTGTAATCACTTTGATGATTAATCAAACATTATGTGTGGTATGGAATGCATCAGAGTTCACAGGTGTGCATGTTTTTCAAATGCTTGCCCTAAAATATCAAATTGCAAAGTTGCTTGCATTTTATTTTCTCCATATTTTACAAAATAAAAACTTCTACAATCTCACATTTTTCTTGAACTACCATGGGTTTATGCTTGCTTTGGAGATTCCATCCTCGTTTTAATGGTCAAAGAACATCTTTTAATGGCTGTGATTTTCAGAGCCCTAGTATGCAAACACTTAAGGGGGTTAAAATAGAAATAAACTCATTTTGCCAACTTTTTGCTTGGAGTGAAACTTTCGTGGCACATTCAACTTCTGTTTTCCTGAGCGAGAAGTTTAGCAGCATAGTCACAGAGCATTCAAGGAACGGGGCCAAGCTCTATGAAGGTGTTTCTTGGGCAGGGTACAGTTCTTCCCTAAGGCTGTGAGTGACAAGGATTAGTCCAGGACTACTGGTCTGAGCTCTTGCATTTTGGCTGCTTAAGACTTTACTTTAATCTTCCTGGCAGCAGTAAATAAGGGTCAAATCGGATTATTCTAAACCAATATGAGAATAATTTGAGAACAATAGCTGGCTAAGGAGAGAATGTCATGCAAGTGAATTACAGTAAATTATACAGAGTCTTTCCTTGGAAGAAATAATTTGATCACAAGACCTGCAAGTAACAATTATTACTGATTGCAGCAGGCACCCCTCAGCAGCTCACATGGAAATCACCTCAGGCAACATGCTACCTGATCCCCTCCATTTACACATGATCCAAGTACATGGATCTACAGATGTTGATATTATATAAGAACATTTACTAAACATTTGCTATGAGGCAAACACCAGTCTAAGTATTTTCCTTATATTAACTCTGTTGATTTTCACAATAACGCTGTGCTGTACATGCTAGTACAGTACTCTATTTTGCAGATTAAAAAAAAAAACTGAGGATAGAGCTTTTAAGTAACTGCCTCATGGCTACTAAGTGGCAGAGCTGGCCTCTCATCCAAGGAAGGATGGCTGCTAAGTTTATGCCCCTAAACACTTTACTATAGAGGCCTCCCTGCAGAGTCTAAAATAAGCCCTGGTTGAGGTTTTATTATTGATTTTAATCATATATTGCATCTCAGCTGCATTTAATCTCAGAAATCATATGCTTCCTGCTAAACCTTTTACAGAACTGTCATTTATGCACTGAGAAAGACTGTCTTCAAGCTCTCAAATTGTATTTCATAGTGGCTGGAAACCAACTTACCCTGTTGGACAGAGCAGATCTGGGGAGGGACAGCTGACATTGTGACTCATTGGTAATGTAGAGTCCAGATACTCAGACAGCTTACCAGCAGTATGGCTTTCTACATTTGCCTCTGTAAGTTGCCCCCCTTGTTGTTCTTTCTCTTCTCCTTCTCCTCCTTCTCCTTGGTATGTATAAGAATGGAAAAGTCTAATACAACCTTTTGGAGACCAGGTGTGATCCTGTGGATGTGTACAGAATCAACAGGACCTATGTCTAGTTCTCTTCTTTTAATGATCATGGAGTAACTCAAGATGTATTTTGAAGACAACTACTGCAGTAAGCTCTGTGTAGGCTGCTGTGGACACCTAGAAGATCCCCTCTGTTGGGGATAGTTGGGGTAGGATACTAGACTAATAGACAAATACATTATGATACAAGCAGGTATGAGAGCATTGTGGGAGTTCAAATGCTACTTACAGGTGGTATTTGAACAAGGCTTAAATTATTGAGAGACAGGTAAGTAGGTGAAGAAAAAAATTTGGAAAAAAAAGCTGGAGTTGTTTTGTAAACCATAATTAGATATGGATCCTATATCACATACTCAAATCTCGTTGTTTGCTTTTCTTTCATGGTCTGGGCCCTAACCTTGAAGGTCTCAAGGGAAATTCTGTCCATTGTTCCTGGCTTCTGTTGAGTCTTTCTGCTCTAAAGTGGAAAGTGGCAGCCCATCTAATAGGTCTATAATCAGAATCTTCATTGTTTAGCAAAATCATATTAAAATGCACCTTTCTTTAAACTATAATTTTTATGTCATTTAAGACAATAGTGGCAAAGTTAACACTTATGTAATATATTCCATCTATTTAAATTCTGAACTTTATTTTTGCTTTTTTTCTTTGAGCTGTCAGCCTGTATGGGTGTGCATGCATGCATGTCTATTTGAGAGAGAGACTGCATGATATATTTTTATACTTCAAAACCCATTTTATTAAAGTAGATATAATAGTATAATGAATATTATTCAACAACAGATATCATCAATTATCAGTTCATGACTAATTTTGTTTTATCTATGTTTCTATGATATTGCTCCCCTAATAATTTTGAAATAAATCTCAAAAACTGAATCATTTTGTCTGGAATTATTTCAGTACATATCTCTAAAAAATAAGTATAATTTAAAACACAGCTTTAATACCATTGTCACTTTTAAAATTAATAATGATTTCTTAATGTCAAATATTCAGTAAGCATTCACATTTCTGTAATTCATAAACTGGTAGATAGGTATGGATATAGATATCAGTAAGTTTGATTTAAATCATTCAAATTCCAGTGGAATTGGTTTTTGATTTCTCTTCAGTATCTTTTAATCAGTTGCAGAGTCCAAGAAACTATAGCCCATAGATGAAATATATCTTACAACCTGCTTCTCTAAGTGAAGTTTTATTGAAACATACCCATGCTCATTAATTTACATGTTGCACATGGCTACTTTCACATTATAACTACAGAGTTGAGTAGTGGTGATAATGATTTCTGGCTCAAAACACTGAAAATATTTATTGTTTTGTCCTATACAGACAAAGTTTGCTGATTACTAATCCTCTACTTCCCCTCCTCAGTCATTTTCATCTTATTTAAAATGCAAAATCATTCAGGGTGTGTTCATGTTTTGAGCACCCATTCTGGCTGTGAAAAAAATTGCACCCCATTTTTTTTTTGCCAGATAGTATCCTCCACATTCCAAATTCCAAACTCTCTTGGAAAGATACAGATGATAGATAGGTAGGTATAAGGAGACTGGAGACACTTGACTCAGCCTTTGAAAAGTGGAGATAAATTGCAAAGGTTACGGGTCCAGTGAGATAGTTCAGCGGCATCAGCGCCTACCTGGCAAGTGCGAGGTCCTGAGTTCGACTCCCGGTACCCACGTACGAAAAGAGGGCCGGTGATATTGCTCAGCGGCACAGGTGCCTGCTGGCGCGTGAGGTCCTGAGTTTGACCCCTGGTACCCACACACACACACACACACAAAAATGCGAAGATTACTATCTAAAGTTCCCAACTTCCTAAATCCTTGACTTTGACTCTATACTCAGAAATGACCAATGCATGACACTACCATATAATTCTCTAACTTGGTTTTTTGCCATTGTAATAGTTTGCAATATCAGTGATGAGATTTAACATGTAATGAAAATAGGAGTGTATATCTAGCACTGCTCTAAATGCTTAATATGTATTAATTCATTTAATTCTCACATACACTATTAGTTCTGCATTACAGATGTAGAAAATAAAGCATAGAGAAGTTGATGAAAGTCCTAGACTGAGCCAAAAATTTATGTCAGCTCCCCTTGGTATTCTTTCCTCCTGCATGGTGATATTTTAATCAAAAGGTTGCCTGGCAAGTATGGAACAGGAGCAGTGCAATTGGGTTAGACTTTCTTGGTAGTGAAGTATGTTGAGATACATGGTATGATCTGCTCCCCATTCCATTAATGGACATAAATGTTCAAACCAGAGATCCACATTTGTGTATGAAGAGCCCACTGGCCTGGAGTATGTCGAAAATACACTGGCGTCAACTCTTGCCCTTTGACTGCCTTTACGAACTCGTGTATTCTCCTCCTCTTTATTGCGATTAGTTAAAATAAAATGGTTGGGGTCCAGTCCTGCTTCTGCAAGTTTTTGCCCAAGTCACTTCTTTTAAATGTGGGCATTTCCAAATCTGCTTAGCTTCACATTTTATATTATTTATAGCATTCTTTGGAACTTCTACAGATCACTAATCTTTTCTAGTCTGTGCTGCTGCTTGCTAATTTCACTCTCAGTGGGTAAACCGATTTCCATATTCTTAGAGGCATTTTATATTACCTCTACTTACTAAACTCTTGAGAAGATCAAGCCTTTTGCAAGGATTTTTAAAGATAATTTATTTAATTTCTGAGTCCATAATAACACATACCAGCATAGTCAGAATTGGTCTTTTGTTATCTACTCCAGGAGAAAGGGCAGTTCATAGACACTCTTAATTCTCAGTGGCACATTTCTAAGACAAGACAGAGTAAAGAAGCAGGAAGACAGCTTGTTCTGCCAGTGCTGGTATGCAGTCTGACAAGAAAGATTCTACTTTCATAACATGTCTGTTCTTCCAATCCTCAGCAGCTGTATTTAACAGTGAAAATCAGCAGACTGATGGCACCATGTGACCATCTACATAGAAAAAAGCAACACTCTATAATCATTGCTTATTTCCTAATGTAGGTGGGAATAGGAATCCAGCTTCAAAGAAGTCATGTGACAAAAACTTTTAGAAGAAAAAGTGACCAGTGAGGAATTACATGTGGTGATTATGCACCAAGAAGCATTTTAGGAGCAGTAAGTCATATGTTGTAATGTGAAAAAAAAGTGGCATCTCCCACTTTGATTTGATTCCCCTGGATCTAGAAACTTACTATCTGGTGAAAGTAATATCTGGGGTATTATGGAACAGGATCTATGCTCCATGTTTAATTCTATGAGTGGCAGACAGAAAGCTCAAGAGTTAAAGGGATCAAGATGAGCATGAGATTGAGAGAGCAAGACATAGGAATAAGTGAGGTCTAATCATGAGAATGCAAGATTCACAAAGTCACAGGAATCTTGGAGGCCAGCTGTGTAACTCAGCTTTCCATTGATGGGACAGAGTGCCTGAGAATAATAATTTAAATGAGGAGAGGTTTATGTTAGCTCACAGCTTCAGAAGTTTCAATTCATGATCACAGGGTCCATGTTTTTGGGCCTATGGTGAGGTAGAATCAGCACAGTGAAGAGCATGTGGTGGAACAGAGCTACTTACCTAGTATTGGTCAGGGAGGAGGGAGAAAGAGGTGGACAGTTTGCTTTCCCACATGCCAATCATCTCTGGAAACACCCTCAAGACACACCTGGAAGAGTGCTTTACCAGTTCCCTAGGCATTTCTCAATCCAGCCGATCGAGATTAATACTGCATCAGTGGAACTTTCCACATGTGATAGATTGGGTTCTGAGACAATCTTATTTGAATTGTAGATTCAATACTGGGTTATATGAACAATAAACCATAAAAATTAGCTAGTCATTTACCAAAGTGGGAGACTTCTCATTATTATTTCCAATAAACATTTCTATTCTGTTCCAATGTGGACAATCCTGATACCCTCCTGTGTGGTATACATTTTCCTTGACCCCATCTTTGTGTAGCAGGATGTACTAATTTCATTTTGGGGTCTTTTTTAATAACATAAAGAAAGTTCTTAACCATTGGGTCTTCAAATACTCAAAGTTCACTTAAAATAGGGCTGTTTTCTATTTTATAGGAGCACTTCCACTATCCAATATCCTGCAAAATGTTGATTATCTGCATTACTTCATATCTTAAGAATACCTTGTTTTTATTTACTTTCTTTAAAGATTCCCAGCAACCTTTGTTCTGACTTCCTATCTGTGTTTATACCTTGCAGCGGAACAGACAAAAAACTTTAAAAAAGTAAACAAAAGCCCCTTCATTTCTGAATTGGAGTATAAAATAAACACGAATCCTTCTAATGTCCCCTCTGACCTACTCACAGAGTGGAAATATGGAAGCCAGCATTACTTCCTGTGCTAAATCTGTAAATGTCATTCTGCCATCGAGGGTGAATGATTTATAATTTCAAGCTCAATTTCGAATTTTTATTTTTACTGGGGCTACTCGATGCTTTTTAGAAGTGCTTTGTATGGGGTAAAAAAGATGATCACAGCTTTTAGTTATTTCTAAAATGTTCTTACCCATTTATTGTATAGCTGTCAGATGCTATAATAAAACTTCTATTTTCACAGTTGCAACAGAAATGACCACTTCCTTTCAGTGAGACTTTTTTTTAACCATACAAGGTGGGTGGGGTATAGGTCTTGTAATAGGTGGGTTTGATCACACAGTTTCTATGAAGGCACAGCTATATGTGCAGACTGCTAAGATATTTTTTGTGTATCAAGATGAGACTGCCAAGCTATAAAAGCAGGGTAGGACATGAGGCTCTGTGGAGGTTTCTGTATTGTGCTGCTTTCAGCAAAGAGCTAAAGGAAGAGAAAATGTTGCCTGTTGCCTTAACGACCAGCATTGCTTGTGACCTTCACTGAATGCCTCTGCATTTTTTAGCAACATTGCTGAGTTGCAGGAAAGCATGGATTAAGGAAGCATATTCTTGGAGACTATTGTGCACAGCCTAAATAATCATCATAATGCATAAGTGTGAAAAAAACACAAAGCTGCCTAATTGTAAGGATTGAATTGAAAGAGAAATCTGGTGGCATCAACTAGGGCCTTTGGCTCTAGGGTTGCTGTAAAGGTTTTGTGTAGGAAGCACTGATTGGTGTGATTATGGGCCCAGAAACCAAGCTGCCAGCTGTGGATGTGGATGTACAGTACTCCTGCCTTCTTACCTGGGCCCTCAGAGAAAAGACCAAATGGATGCTAGGGACTGGGAAATCCACTCAGCTTCATAGCCACCAAAGCATGATAGGAAAATATCTAGGCCAAAGAAATAGTGGCAAAAATGGTCTATCCCTGTGGCTGTCTTCAGTCCTGTTGCTGCACTGTTGCATGTCTGATAGTACTGAAGTGGTTGATGAATGGGCATGGTCCCTGTAAATGAATGGGCTAGACTGACCTTTGCCCATGTAGCAAGCTGGTTCTCCTTTCATTTCCTGTCTTCCACTAGGCAGTGCTCCAGCCTCTGTTTGAGTGGCATCTCAGAATGATTTCTAACCTAGCCCAGATTATTCTGTGATTAGAAGTGGAGGAAGCAAACATACTGGCTAGCATTCTCCAGTGGTTTTCCTCACCCATACCATGGACACTTGGTAAATTTCTTGAAGATTTGTGACAAAATTATTACAAAAGATGACCCTACATCTATTATTCACTCTAAGCACAAGCATTGAATTGTTTTAAGAGTTGCACTGTGTACAGAATGTTAGGCTCCTTTTCTGCTTTGAAGGAAAACTCATAAACCACTGAAGCTTCACATGTATATACAGAGGTATATACATTCTCAGGGGTGGATACTTAGGCAAATGGTCACATTGAGTTAAAAGGGAATCTGAAGTTGATAGAAACAAGTATGCAGTAGAAACAGGATACACAAACCAAGCTCCACATATGAGGGACACACAAAGTCACTGACTTTCTTGTGACCTTACCTAGTCATTCTTTTCTCTGAGTGTACTACACGCTTAGATTTGCTGTAGACCTTGGTAACAATTTTCTTATGATACTAGCTTCATATTTCCTTTTAATAACTACCAAATTTGGGAGTCCGTGAATACTGGTGAACAAGAAAGGCTTCGATATTATTCAGTGTAGAGTCTTTTGTATATTTATTTCACAAAGAATTATTTGGGATACTAAGAGGATTATAGAATGGTTAAGAAAATAGACTTGAATCTTAACCTGTTGGAGATTAGATTTAGTAAGAGATAGACATTAAACAAATCAATACATAAATAAATGCATAATTATCAATTATATTAATAATATAACACACATTTGTATCAGTTACATAGTAATACAATTTTTAAGGTTGTCATGAGGCTAAGAAATACCTACAGATGTCACTGGAAAAACTCTGTCCACTAAAAAAGTAATAATAATAATAATAATAATAATAATAATAATGATAAGCTACCAGATTTATCTGAGGTATGTGTTTATTGTTTAAAATGTTTTGTAAAGGTAAACAAGAAAACATGTTAACAACCTGATTTTAATTGTGGAAGTCTGAAAACCTCAGTCATACCACCATTGGAAAGGGCTGTCCTTACATCACAAGAGACAATAGTTTTAAATTTCCACTTGTGAACTTTATGTGAACTCAGTGCATTTTGTCTCATGTCCTTGGGATCTTTAATCACTGATGGTCAAGCCCTTGTGTCATCTCCTCTCTCCTTTGCTTTAATTTCTAGTGTGATCATCAAATTCCTCTCATTTAATCTATTTTACTCTCCCTCTGAACTTTTTCCTCTGTGTATTCTGTGATGTCTTACCAATGATAATTTAATTCTTGCACATACTCAACTCTTTCTCTCCATTACCTACCTTAATTGAAGCTGATTCACTTCCAAGGATAATACCAGAGAATCCTTAAAGAATTAGACAATGATCACTTTATAAATATATTCAAATTATCTCTGATCATCATTGCTTATTCTGCACCAATATTCTCCTGAGCTCAGGAAAACAAACAAAACCAAAACAAATCCACTTTCAAGGCTTGTGTTATCTGCTTATTGCTTTACCATTTTTGGTCTTTATAATTCTAACTAATTTTCTTTTCACTGCTGTGCCTCAAATCCTCTCATCATTCCATGTGACTTCGGCTTCCACGTGACTGACCAGTTATCCAATCTGATTGCAAAATACTTTAGTTTCTTTGGAACTTGCAAGTTTGAGCTTAACTTTATTTACAATCCACATATTAACAATGGATTCAAAATGGTCATTCTTTAAAATCTTCCTTTCTTACACATTGTTACATTAATCTCCAAAAATACTGTTTTCTAACCACAACTACAATTAAAATCCTTCAACTTTACTCCTTCTACATTGTCTTCTGTCCTGTTTTACCTGCTGGACCTTTAATTTTTCAATTTTTCACTGTATCTCTCTGTCAGTTTTTAGGAGGAAGGCATAAGAATTCCAATATAAGCAAGTCAATACAGAGAAATTTCTGGTAGAAATTCACATATAGTTATGTATAACAGTTCAGAATCCATAAACTAAATCTGGCAGGAGACATAATTCAGGAATATTCATGATAAATATGTCATTTAAAGACTTAAGTCTGGATGAGGTCAGTGGACACAAATTTTTGATAAAGAAGGGGCATGATGGTTAAGTTTAATTGTTCATTTGATTGGCTTGGGATCTGCCCATGGAATAGTAAAGTACATCTTTGGGTGTGTCAAGTGTGTCATGGAGGCATGATCTTGAGGTCAGATTCTGGTCCTGGGCCCCTTCCACTCTTGTCATCTTCTCCAGGGCTCTGCTTCCTCGCTGTCAGAACTAAGCAGCTTTGTTCCATCACACTGTTTGGCCATGATGTTTCTACCTTGGAGCCAGCCAGTCAATTATGGGCTGGTACTGTCAGCCAAATAAAGCTTTCCTACTTTAAGTTGCAGGGTCAGGTGTTTTTTCTAGCAATGCGAAAAGTGACTAAAGCAGAGGGCTTAGAGGGAATATTGAAATACTTAATATCTATAAGTCTGGTGGAAGAAAAGCCAGCAAAGGGCTCTGACAAGAAATACTGTAATTAGTGGGATGAGTAGATACTAGGATGTGTGGAGTACCATAGAAATTGAGAGAAGATGGTGTTCAAATAAAGAGAATATAGTCTCCTGCGAAGAATGCTGTCTAGAACAGAAAAAAAGGAGGTAACATGAAAATCATTAGTGGAACACCATTGTTTGGTAGGTTGTAAAGTTGATAAACAGACTGAAATAGACAAAATACTAATTATAAGGTGAGGAAGGTAAGTTATGAAGGAGAACAGAAAAATAATTAGAGAACCAAGATAGACGGTAGATTAGAAGAATTTTGTTTGTCTGGCTTCGCTCCCTCCAGCCCTTCCTTCCTTCCTTTCCTTGGTTTTCCTTTTTTCTTTGAAGATGGGAACTGTAGAGTATGATTGAATATTAATGCTTTTGAAAATATTTTATTGGCTTGTGAATGAAGGGAAGATTTATCATACAGGAGAGAGAGGAAAACTGAAGCAGCAAAAGTCCTTGAGAAATGTTGTGAAGAAGAATCTTACTACATACACAGGTAAAGGGAGTTCTCCTGTTGTAAGAGACGGAAAGGAGAGAAATTTGGATGGCAAGAGATGCAAATTGGGTTTTTTCCATATTGTTAGTGAAAATATAAAAGTATTTCCTCTAATAGCTCATTGTATTAATAAAGTAAAAAGCAAGTATCAATTTACGGGGAGGAGATAAGTAGAAATGGGAAATTGAATGGAAGTTATAAGGTATGGAATAATATACCAAGAGAAGCTAAGAACAAATTCACTGAAGGAAAATGATAAAATTTTGGCAATGAACAGGTTCCAAATGAGTTTGTGGTCATGAACAAAAGTGAAACCAGTAAAACTGGTTGTCTATGTTTTATGTATCTCTCCCACTCTTCCCCAGCACCATGTAGCTGCTCCTGCAAAGGCAAGGCAGGATGGGGTGGGAGGTGTGGCATAGTATGAACGAGAGAAGAGAGGTATAGGATTTGCAGGGGATTACAATGATGACTCATGGAAGTCAAGACAAATTATTGGTGGAGCCCAGTCTAACATCTCAGCTCATCTTCTTCCCAATCTTATAATCTTTTTATTTTCAGTTTAACCCAACACTATCTTTTAGTATTTTGTGCACCTTTTTATGACTTTAAGACTTGGATCTTCAGTACAGTAGTCTTCCTTGAGTAAAAAAATGACACAGCCTATATTACTTCTGTTTCATCATAAGAGTAGGCATAGGCTAGGTGCTCCATAGAGTATATAGTTAGTCAAGGAATTGGAGATGGTTGTGAGAGCTGAACTCCTTTAGAAGTTTTACATTAAAATTATCC
Source organism: Erethizon dorsatum (assembly GCA_028451465.1). Taxonomy (NCBI): domain Eukaryota; kingdom Metazoa; phylum Chordata; class Mammalia; order Rodentia; family Erethizontidae; genus Erethizon; species Erethizon dorsatum. Next base: position 65,527,055 of record CM051831.1, read on the forward strand.
TATTACCAAAAACTTATCCCGTGAAATATTTGTTTAGTGTGAAGTATTTACAGATACAGTACAGTAATTTTATTTATTTATTTATTTATTTATTTTGGTACCAGGAATCCAGTTCAGGACCTTGCGCTTGGAAGGCAGGCACTTGTGCCGCTGAGCTATATCCCCAGCCCTACAGTACAGTAATTTTAGTGGGATTTTAATTTAAACTTCATGTAGTATTCCCAATCCATCTGTTAATTGTGCTGATTACATCCTCTGGCTGATTACACTGAAAATTGCTATCCATGCCTTGGGTCAGGCAATGAGAAAGTTGTGGGTTGAGTTGTGAGGGAGGATAAATTTGTAGAAATTGAAGTAACAACCAACTGAAAATAAGGCAAGGGATGTTTGAAGAGTGTGCTGATTAATTACCATGCTGAGCATTTCTCTTTTAACGAAGTCTAACAGTGTGGGCAGCTGAAAGACTGAACTGCTGACTTACTGTGATACCATTTTTTTCTTGAGGTTATTCTCTAAATTTGATTTTATTTGATTCTTCTTTAGCTAAGGAACATGCCTATAAGTACATCCATGAGGAGTATTTTTCTCTGCAATAGCTGGTCCGGATTTGTTGTTTAAACTCCCAATGTGTGAGTCAGTGAACTCTAATCTGACCTAGACTGTTCAAGAGGATCCTCCATATCCAAGGAAGCAGAATGGTGTCGTCGTTAAGACTACTGAGTTTATAGAAAGACCCACGTACGCTGGAGTCTTATCTTCAATGAGTGTATCTTGAGTCCTGAGTATGATGTTAGCTGTAGGAAGAAGGAAACTGGGAGGAGGGCTGAGTAGCCAGTAGGGTTCCTTTAGGTTTTGTGTTCCCCCAGATATACCAGACTCATTCATGGGCCATAAGTGGAGGAGTGAAAATGAAGAAAACTGACCGTTTAAATAAATCTGTGTATTTCACTAAAATACACTGAAAGTCTCTTTTAAGCAGCATTTATATTTGCTTTGGGCTCTGTTCTACTTGGTATTTTTAGCAGTGACTTGGATAACAAAGTACAGGGTCTGCTTATCAAAATTTTGTAAGTATTTTGTGAGGGATATCTAGTATTATGAATAACAAAATAAAAATTCAAGAGTGTCAGCTTAAACAGTGAACTAAAGTTAACAAGGTGAAAATCAATGAGAATAAATGTGCAGTCCCACACTTAAATTAAAACATCCATTGCAGAAGACAGGTTGGGGAAAATGTAACTTAATTGCAGTGTATGTAAAAACATTGATTTTTTTGGGGGGTACAATTTATGACAAAAAGCAGAGTGATCTTACACTGTGTTAATAGCAACATAGCCTCCAGGTTGTGGGACGTAAAAATCCAAACATGCTCTGTTGATTAGACTACATCTGGAGTCTTGTGTTTGGCAATAACCAACATTTTTTAAAAGAACCCTTGAGAACTAGATGGTAATCAGAGAGTAAAAACATCTGTACATGACCAAAACTGATGACTGAACTGAGAGAAAAGAGGATATTTCATGGGGGTACCTGCGAACACCATGCTTGTATTCGAAGGTTAGTAACGTAGAAGAAAAATTCGATTTGTTCTCCAAAGGTCTTCATAAATTACACCTAAATTTGGGCTGGAATTAAAGGAGAATTTTCCAGCAATTAAAGTTGTTTTGTACAATAGGAACACCCCACTGGAAACGAGCCTGGGAAACAGGTGGGGAGATGGAACAGGTGGGGAGCGCTCACTGGCTTTCAGGATTGGGCCTGGATGCAAATGATCATGAAGGTCCCTTCTAACTCTGTGAGTCTTCGAGAGGCGATAGGATTCGGGAAATTAATTCCTTACAATACGAATGCATTACTCTGTGTTAGCCATTTAGGCGGCTCAGCTGTGCACATATGCACTGTTTTCTCTTTGATTAGCTCATCCTTGTCTGATAGACAGGTGTTGTTTCCTGTGAAGCTAGCTCAGCTTTCTTTGTTTTGGTTACTTTGAAGCAGAAGGATTAATCCCCTCTGGAGATATTTGCTTGTTTTTGCTGTCAGAGCAGTCACACTTTTCCCTTTGTATCTCTTAGCTTGGTTTTTTGAAGTTTAGCTTCACAGAGAAATAAGCATCATGTTACCTTGGTGACTCCCTGAGTTGGCATAGTCCCTCCTCTGCCTCTGTTAACAACCACTGATGGTTTCTTCATCCTGCTTTGCATTTTGGCCTCCACAAAGAGAGACAAAAGAGCCCCTCTTGGCACAGAAATTAAAAATATTTCTTATAAAAACAATACCTCTTAGAGGTCAGATGGGATACAGGCACTTTCATTTTTTTATTTTTTAAAAATGCTTTCTATATTAAGAATGCCAATTTAAGGCTATATTTTAGCAATCAATGCTTTGAATGGAAATGGACATAGCAACTCTATTTTAACTGTAGTTTGTAAAATATTAGTGACTTCAGTTAAGGCCTTTGCCATTTTAGTCGTGACAAATTGACCTCATTGGTCATACCTTCATCAGACCATTTTTCAAAATAAGATTATCATAAGGGTGTGAACTCAGAAACACACTAATAAAAATTAAACATTATCTAAATGAAAGGAAAGTTTATAAAGCCCCAATGTTAAGAAAGCTGAAATTATATATGGGCTTTTTATTAACTAAATACATTCTGTTAATACCATATAACACGAGGAATTACAATGAACTATGAATTTTTTCATGAAAAGCATCTGGTTAATCAGAATGAAGATACAATCCACAGACAGGGAGAAAATATTTGCAAAAGACATACCTGATAAAGGTGTGGTATCCCAAATATACAAAGGACACTTAACACTCAGGAGTAAGAAACAACATTATTAAAAAAAATGGGCATTATTAACACATACCTCATGAAATAAGATACACAGATGACAGATAAATTTATAAAAAGTTACTTCACATAGCATATCATCAGGGAAATTCACATTAAAATAGGAGATACTACCAGACATCTATTCTCTAAATCCAGAGCACTGACAACATCAAATGTTGGTAAGGCTGTAAGACATGAGGAACTCTCACTCCTCAATGGAACCCATCACCAGGTGAAGATGGTAACCAGAGAAATGAAGGAATCATCTTCACTCTGAATTACCTATAGAGTTTTGCCCTGCAAGCAGCTCATATCAAATCAACTCCAGGAAAAGAACAGCAAGACAACAGGTAGAAGGAAGAGAGGCTGTTTTATAAAATGTAACCTGAAATTATTTATTGATATGTGGAGCACAGCCTTAATTGTATTGAAATTAGTCTATAGCATAGATTATTGTAAGGATACAGGAATTATAAACTGAGGGTTAGAGATGTTTTTCTTGTGTTTTTCCTGTTTGCCTCAATTGTTTTGCTTAAATTTCTTTTTTTGTCATTTAAAATGGACTATACTGGCATAAGGTCATTTTGGTAATTTGATGAGATAAAGCATGTGGAAACTGGAAAAAAACATGGAAATTAAGCATGTGCACTTGGTAAACTGAAAAACAACAACAACAACAACAACAATAACAAAACAGCTCGAATATTGTAGGTGCACATTTGTTAGTTTTTCACTTGCCATTTTGTCAAAGCAGGTCAACACTGACTGTAACCTAAAAGCATCAGATGCAACTCTTTAAAATTTTCATTCTACTATGTGTCAGAACCTACAATGAATGAGCAAACATCCCTTTTCTCTCCCTTTTCTTCAATTCCATCCTCTGGCTCTGCTTATTCCCCAGGCCACAGTAAAAATTTCCCTCTTCCCCTGGTGTTTACATTCTTCAAATATTTGTAGACAGTTATCGTACGCCACCTCAGTTGTTGCTTTGCCAAGCTATACAGATTTAGTCCTTTTCATCTTTCTTCATAAGTCACTGCCTCCATCTCTTTAATCATTTTTCTTGCTGTTCTCTGAATTCCATCCAATTTGTTGATATCTTTTCAGTTTGGAGGTTCCAAGAATGGAGTATACAGTTGATTAAGGAGCCGTGTCCATCACTTCTAAGCCAGATGGGATGGTTGTGACTTCAGAGGACATGTAGAATGTATGGTGGGGCCTGAGATAAGGGGAAAAGAAGCAGTCAATCTTGACAAAGGAATTCTGTAATTCATGGTCCCTGGGGAAGTAAAATAAGCATTTAATTAAAGGATGTGTTTGTAGCTTTGTTACTAGCAAGCAGATGCTATTTGGGTGAGAAAGGCAGAAACTGACATTATTTAATAAGATAAGAAACATAGCATAAAGCCATAAATTAGACCCTCTCTCACATTTGGGGAAACAATGGTAAATTGTGGACAAAATTATTTTGAAAAATGGTTTTAGTTATTTTACTCAGTGTGAAAGCAGAAGGGAAGTTTGGATCAAGTAATTTAATACATTTAACACATCCCACATATCCTGCTAATGCACATAATACACAATTCATAAAGGAAGCCCTACTAAAGGGATAAATTTCATAAATTTATATTTAGGTCCAATTTCCATTAAAGGTTTTTATGTTATGTTTCAAGATTTAGGCTTAGGTTTACTTGCGGGATGAAAGAGAGAGTAATATACGAGTATTTGTTGTGTAGGCTGCCCATAGTTAATACTCAGAATCCAGTATTTTCTAGTGTATTAGACTGAAACAGAATATAGATATTTCAGCCAGATGCTTTATTGAAGCTGAGTTTCATTGCAGCCCTAATTTATCTTTAGCGTTTTGCTTTATGCTATGTTTAAAGTTTTACTGTACTCGTTGCACTGTTTGATTAATAATGGCAGCTATCTTTAATGAGATGCACGTCACCCTCTAGCAGGTTGTATGGTCTAATAGTCTGAGCATTGAATTACGAGTCAGAAGGAAAATATTTCTTATATGGGACTGCACTGTGGAATGAGAACACTACAAGTAACTTTAAAATGGAATAACATTTGAAATAGAAGGAAAAAAATAGGGTTTTCCTGAATAATAACCATATCCCTGCACTCCCTGAAAAGAAAAATCATAATTTACATGTTGCTATTATGGAATATAGCAGAAGCTCAGTCAATAAAGTGCTGACATTTTTAGTTGAGATTGCCCATCTGTTATTTTGTATTGTAAGGAGGAGCAAGGCAGAGAGTTACTACAATCCATGTGTGTTTTCTAGCATTAGAGCTGCCAGAGAAAATAAGTACATATGCCTTCACTTGTTAGAACCCCAAGAACATTTCTGAGTTTGTATTGCTCTGTATACATCCACACTGATACTGAAGGTAAATCTTACATATAGGACTAGTCAGAGTGCTATGCTTAATTATGAATCTATGTATTTATTTCCTTTGATACCTTTATCCTAAAATGCACATTTTGAAGATAGGAAAGTTAGGTCCAGCTTTATAGACAAAATTAACAAAACTCCATAAGTGGATATATACGAATGAAGTCTGAGGTTCAGCTTGTCCAGCCATATGACGTTGGGAAAGACTCTTCAGTATATAAATGGAGTAATTATTCAGCTCTTCTGACTCACAGGGTAGCTGGGAATGTCCAAGGGGATAAAATTATGAGATAATAGTGAGGGAAGTGCTATAGAGAAAAGCACTATAGCTTGTTACTGTCTTTCATTTTGTAGCAAAGAAAAGTAATCATGTCTTCTTACATTTTCTTTTACTCCTGTTAGAAAAGATTCAACTCTGCAAACATGTCAGTTTTGCTAATAAGTTTCTGAATAAAGAATGATAAAATAGGTTGCATTGCATGAAAACTAATATTTAGGATTTTCTTTCATATTAAATTTCATATTCAGAATTTCTTTAGAGAAATAAGAAACAGAAAGTTACCATTAATCCCAGCTGGAACTCTGCTATCCCATTGCATGGTTGCAACCCAAGTGTATGGCCTCCATCACTTTTCTGGTCACTTCCCCTTAAAATTTATTTGGGATATGGAGGGGTTTGTCCTACCTGCTTATCCTTGTCCTCTGACCTAATTCTTCTTCAGGTGTTCTGTCCCCAGTCAACATTTGCTTTGCTGTTGTCCCCTGCACACTTGTTGCAGGTGCCGGAGAGGTTGTGGGTAGCATATCCCTTTCTGTAAAGCTGAGACCCTCCTCCTTCACAGCCTCCACAGAGGAGGAGCAGGCAACCTAGGTTTTCTTTCAGTTTTCCTTTGTGGGACCAGAATTCAAAGAATTTTATGACCATCTATGTTATACCACTTAGAGAACAATTTTAAAGTTAGAAACATGTAGACTTTTTTTATCTATACACTAAAGATTTTACAGTTTAAGAGAATTGCTCAAGAAATTAGAATTGGCTTGGACATGATCTGTGGGTTCACAACATTAGCTCCTGTACTTTGATTTCTCCACCTGTAGAGGAGGTGTTCTTTAACCTTTGTTGAATCCCTTCACCCTCACGTTTGGACGTTGCATCCTCTCCATGCTGGTGTTGGTCTTACCACCTTCCTATCCCCAGCAGGATGGACAACTCCTCAGGTCTTCATTCTGAAATCATCTGAAATCTTCCCAGAAGAACAGTTCAGGATGAACTTTGGTACTTTTTGTCTAACAGAACAATCTAGAGTGTCAGAAGAACTCCATTTTCAATTCACATGAGGTCACAGTTAATTCATTAATATACTTCTGGTGTTTTATTTCATTGTGTTAGCATCTAGTAGTTTATTACTGCATCACATACATAGAAACATATGCACGCAGATATACATTCTGCTTGCTCAAGAAAGAAACACTAATTCTCAGAGACAGATCTTTCTAAAAGAGCTCTCAAATTTATAATCCCTTAGCCAAATTCACCCCACAGATATTTTATTTGGCAGATATAGTTTTTATTTTTAGAAAATAAGGCAACACTTAAAAACTGGTAAATTTAATATAAGATTCAGATGTCTGTCTTTTCTTTCAAATGTAGTAAGATCTATGTATAATTCTACATGGCAAAATTTGGGTCACCTGAGTTGGGTCTGCTCTCTTTAGGCAAGATCTGTGGTCTTTATTCTATCGGTCTCTACCAACCTTACTGTTCTTTCAATGTGGAAGTCAAGCTGTTCTTATCTATCACTACACTGCTCTCCATATTCCTGACCCACTTTACTTATTTTTTTTTTTTTTTTTTTGGTGGGTACCGGGGGGTCGACCTCAGGACCTCGCGCGCCAGCAGGCGCCCGTGCCACTGAGCGATATCACCGGCCCCTTTTTCGTATGTGGGTTCCGGGAGTCGAACTCGGGCCCTCGCGCTTGCCGGGCAGGCGCTTAAGCCGCTGAGCCATCTCACCGGCCCCAACTTTACTTATTAAAATTATCTGCCTACTCCTTGTAGACTGTGGTCAAAACTCATAATTCTGTGCCCAGAAAATCAATTAAATGTTCAAATTCTTTGTTAAACCTGTTCATTGGTATAAACACAGTTCAAATTTGTTGTGTTCTCATCCAAAAAAGAATTGAATTTTGAGATCAAAAAGTAGAAATAATAAACAAGGAATAAAACTCTAAAAGTATACTCATTGAAAATAATAATTTTGAAAATGAGCAAGGAGTTAAGATGTAGAAAGATATGTTTATTTGCTAAGACAAGGGCAAATCACATTCTATTCTTTTCCCAATTCTTGGTGCCTTTAATTGAACCATACACATAAATAGGTCACTGTAGGTAAATTATAAATTATAAAAATGGGATGAGATTTTTTTTTGAGGAGAAAGAAAAACAAGGTGAAATTTATATTTTGCTCAAGTCTTAAGATGTTAGCTGCCTGGATGTTGTTGAAGGAGGAAGAATTTTAGAGTATGAGAGATGGCATGAACTTACTGACACTTAACTTCCACAGCACTCTGTTTACATGTGAAGAAACTGAGGAATAGGAATGCTAAATGACTGGTCTATAGTCAAACTACTAGTCTGTTTGCAAGAACTGGAACCCACGATTTTCAGCCAAGAAGTAATGCTGTCCTTAATGACTAGAAATTATCTCAGAACGTGGTATTGGCATTGGCCTTTTATGTTCTCAACCTGAAAGATATACCTTTATTATTTTTCAGTCAGTTTGGCAGTGGGCAGGGAGGATAGTCACATAATGAACAAGGGAGAATCAAATTGACATAGCTTTCACTGCTATAGAATGCTTCACCTTGGTGCCTCTCAGCCATGTGACTTCATGAACTGTGTTTAATTCATTGCTTTTTTTGCCAAGGCAACATAGAAGATAAAACAGCCCTGGTAGTGAAGGTAGATAGCTCTGATTTATGTTCTGGCTCTGTCTAGTTTTAGCTTTAAAACCATGACCAGGAATTTTAATCCTTCTGAAGCTAAGTTTCATTATAGGTACAATGAAGATAATACTACACAACTTGGAAACTGTTCTTTGGGCAAGTACTATGTGTGAAAGCCCTTCTACATGCTATACTTTGTTCTTAGTGCTAATGGAGAGCCATAAAACAAACATGCTACCTTGCAGAGAGCAAGACAGTAGTAAGGCTTAAAATGATATTTTCAGTGATTTCTGGCATGAAGATCATGGTCAATAATTTTCATTTTTAATTTCTTAAATTAAATTTCTTAATTTTCCAAAAGTAAGCCTTAAGATCAGGAGAATCCTTGCTTCAAGTTTCAGTGTAGACTGTGAGAAGCATACAAATTTCAAGAATAGGACTTTGTGAATGCTTTCATGATTAGCCAAAATCCAATGTATTATTTTCCTATGTGCCCAGCCAAAACAATATAAGTTACATAAAAAATAAAAGTAAGTGCACAACACCTTCACCAATACACTTTGCAGAGTAGCACATGTAATCCATTCTTTCCAAACTGTAGAACCAACACCTGTGTGACTTGTATATCAGAATTTTATATGGATCTTGGAGGAATATCACAAACATTTCACTTTGTCTTTGTTTCTTCACATAAAAGTTATGAGCAGTGTTAAGATTCCCACTCCTCTAAGTGCCTACATACTAGGAGTGGTGATTAATTAAGAAAGAGTTCTTACCTCTTTTCTGATCATCATCTCTGTAAGACAGAATAAAGTTTAAACAGCATTTGGCTGTTGTGAAGAAATCTTGAAGACATTCTGGAAGACTGACAAGAGAATTGCTTATATTCTTTTCCCAAAGAGAATTATCTCTTGGTACTTGGAGGAAAAGATGAGGACCAGCACTCCACGATGATGCTTACATATGTTATTTCATTTAATTGTTACAGCATACAATACAATAATGCAAAAAATAATAGTTGCAAAAAAATCACATGAAGTAAGGACAGTCTTTTATTATTCATGTCTCATCAGTGTTCTGCCACTACATTATAAATTCGACATATCACATTAACTATTTTCATATGGTTCCGAAAGTGCTGCTTGCAGTTTCATTTCAGCCCAAAGCAACTTTCTTTCCTGTTACGTAGGGCTATTGGATGTGGTGACACTTGCCTAAAATAAGGAGTAATAAGGATATTGGGCTGTGTTCTCTAGTATCTCTTTTAGTCCTGCCACTAACTGGCTGAGTGATGCAGGCTGAACAAATCACTTGTTCTCTCAGGGCCTGGTTTCCTCACCTATAAAATGAGATGAGGTTGAACTAGACAAGCTGTAACACTCTTGTAGTTCAACAAAGCCAGATCCTCAAGATATGCATGTGTGTTAAAATGAGTGTTACTATATAACACATCGGACTGTCCTGCTCTATCGTAATACTGAAGATATTTTGGCATCACAAAAGTAGTATTCTACCCATTCTGTAGAGCTTATAATTGCTATTAATTTAAAATTCTTTCCATATGTGCCTTGTCATTGACATCTCCCCCAGGTAAGGCCATGAATGGAGAAGAGAAAAAAGAAAACATCTGTAGTTAGCGTCTCTCCTTTCAGAATTTTACTACCGTGCTGCCTATTCCTTGGATCTCCTTTCTCTGTCCTTCTATCCCCTCTATTAATAACCTTACATTCCCTCAGCTAAATGCTTACTGATCTAGGATAAACATTTCTGAATAATGTGGTATTATACTTTCCATTGTTAGGTTGTACTAGTAGAAATCAATTTTCAAGTGCTTTCAGACTATAGACATAAGTTTTGGTTGAGAGGCTGGACAGATAATTTCAGAGATTTCATCCTACCTAAAAGCCCACATCCTATAGATGAAAACAATAAATAAACATTGCAGATTTAATGTCAAGCAAATAGTAGGAATTTAACAAAGTTTAGATCTTATTATTCTTTCTTCACAATACGGCCTTGCGGGTTATATAAGCTGCTCAGGTCCCTGGAAGGATACCCTTCAAGTGTTTGAAACCTGGAACAGTGTTTCAGAGCTTAAGCAAATGTATTAGCTCTACAAATGAAACATTTTCCTTTATCCTTTTTAAAATTTTGTTTCTCTGAATTTTGCAGCTCCTTTATTTTATTCTTCCTTTCTGCATTACTTTCTCATTCCTTCCATTGGCTTTGTACCATTTACATCTACATAATTGCCATTCCCTAGTAGTATACTTATTATCCAGCCCACCTTGCTTGTGGCCATGGGTAAAGTTTATTCTCTGCCAGAAAAGAAAGCTTAGTAATGTGCAGAAGCACCCGACCTGAGGCGAGGTGAGGATTTAATCCATTTCCTAATCTTTTTCCCCAGTGCCCCTCTTCTGTTTTCCTTCCTATCAAAGAACTAAAAGTCAGACAATCATTTTTTCCCTTGGTTCCTTGGTTTTCTTTTCTTCTGTCTCGTTTTACTTTGTTTTGCTTCCTGTCAGCTTGTGGAAGACTGAGTATCAGGCATATGTGATGAGAATGCCCAATACCTGGTGGGAAGACAGCGAAGGGGTGAGTGAGTATTGAGGAGACTGCCGCTACACTTGTGCAGAGTGCTGGCATCATAACATTTAAATAAGTGCATTACTATATTTATTTCTCTTTCAAAATATAACCAACTAAATGTATTTTTAGAGCTCTCCTTCTCAGGTATTTCTGTTTCCAGTACCCAATGCTCATTTCCTCCTGTGCTTTTTCTCACACTCTTTTTCCTAGGTAACTGTCCTCCTTCTTCTCTACTTAATACTTCTTTTAAGAACAGTATAAATCTCCCCCATTTCATTAAAATATGGCTGTGTCAATAATAATAAAATAGACATGTTGTATTACTTTGCAGAATTAGAGTTTTTTTTCATTTCCACCTTTTATTTGACTCTTTAAACAAGCCCGTAAGTACATATTGCTGGCTTTCCCATCTCAGGTCAAAAAACCAAGCCCTAGCCCCATATAACATGGAACTACTTGGTATTCTGATTCCTGATAATATGGCCTTTGTTCATAGTTGTACTGTCTTTCCATTTAGACCTATATTGATTTTTTTTTTCTCTGATTTATATTAGCCCTTATTACTGACTCTTTGTAATTTAATATTTAATTATGTACTGTCTAGGGCTACCCTAAAATTACATTGTAAATCACTTCATATACATGAGTTTATTCAGTCTAATATCATCATTGGTCACATGGAGCTGGGGATTCTGTTTAACATTTATCTTGTTTTTCTTTGAGTTCCTAAGTATTGGAGTCGCACATACTTAACAAATATTTTTGATCAGTTGAGTTTTAACACTTACAACTTTCAACTAATTTTATATTTCCCCCTTTGTCTAAAAATATTGAGAGGTAGCAGTCGTAATGATAAGGGTGACAATACTGTACCTGTCCTTCATAGGCTTTGCCATCTTAGTTCCTGCATGAGAAATATTTTTTTTACTGGTAGGAACCCATTTCACACATGTGGATAATGAGGCAGACAGTGGCAAAAACACTTCTGCCCATGATGCCCGGGTCACAGTGAATGACATGATGATGGACCTCTTTGGAATGCATAATACACTTTCTAGTTTGTGAACATGGACTAGCCATGTCAGCCACAATAATATTTTATGCAAGAGAAAATAAGATGTAGAAAAAAGGATTTAAAATGTGTTGTGTTCATGTACCAACTCCACGCCAGGAATGTAAACAATATGTACTGCAAACATGTACTAATAAAAGATGAAGAAAATTAAAGAACAATCACTTTACAAGTCTGGAAATGCTGAATGCCATTGTGTAATACTACTATAGACTTTAGTGTAGTATGATATATTTTTAATTCCTTTACTTTTTATTTTTTAAGTTCTGTGTTTTCCTGCCAGAGATGGTCTAAAGGAAAAGAGCTTGCTTGGATGTTTTCTTCCAGTAGGAAGGGTACCCTTAAAGGAGGAAACAGGTATTGAAGTGCACCCTCTCTTCCATACCCTACTCCTTATTTTATCCCTGCCTTTCTGGTTGGCAAGAGAGTCTGGCTTTTATGCATAAGATTTACAGGATATGTTTCTTCCTCAGCTAAAGAAATATTTAGACATCAGCACAGACAGACTTGAGTCCCCCACCCACACCAGACCTTCTGGTCCTATCCAGTCTTCATATGAGAGAACTGAAGTATGAAGGGTGTTTTTCAAAAGTTTAAAAATTGTTTTTAATAATCATAGTGTTCTCTTTCTCACAGACTAACAGTCTGGAGATTTGTTTTCTTTTTTTCCTCCTCCACCTTCTACTCCTCCTCTTCTTCCTCCTCCTCTTCCTCCTCCTCCTTCTTTTTTACTAGCTTGAATTCTTTTTTTTTTTTTGTGGGTACCGGGGGGTCGACCTCAGGACCTCGCGCGCCAACAGGCACCCATGCCGCTGAGCGATATCACTGGCCCCTTTTTCATATGTGGGTTCCGGGAGTCGAACTCGGGCCCTCGCGCTTGCAAGGCAGGCGCTTACACCTCTGAGCCATCTCACCAGCCCTACTAGCTTGAATTCTTAAGAATTCTGTCACTATCCCTTCTTTTCTAAAGCTAAGTAGGAAATCCTGCTCTATGTTATCATGCAATGTGTCTTTCAAAACAAAAGGTGAAAAGCTAGGTGTGGTGGAGTGCACCTGTAATCCCAGCACTTGAGAGGCTGAAGCAGGAGGATTGCCACAAGTTCGAGGCCAGCCTGGGCTACGTAGTGAGTTCAAGTCCAGCCTGAACTACATAGTGAAACCCTGTCTCCAGCCCCTCCCCCCCCAAAAAAAAGCTGACAAATAGATTATATACCTGTTCCATATTCTGGCCAGGAAGTTAAAAGAAGGAATATTATCAGGGCACAGTCTAGTCATTGTCCAAAACCAGATCCATATGCAACAAAACAGAGATAATATAGGGCGAAATCACAGCAAATTAAATTACATTAGAGAGAAACAAAACTATGTCACATGAAATAGCATATAAAGGAAAACTGGAACACAAATGCCATGCAAAGATCATTTTGGTGGTTAGAGTTTTCTTAAATACAGAAAAGTGCTACTCTTGGGCACTCTTAGTACTCTTTGGTACCCTTATTTTATGAGATAAACAGCATCCCTGGGAGCTTGTTAGATATGCAGAATCTCTAGCTCCACCTCAGATCTACTGAATCATTATCTGCATTTGGCAATATCCCAGGCGATTCACAGGCGCTGCCAAAGGGAATTGGTACCTCCTCTTCCTTTCTGTCTGCCTTTCCTATATCTGGGCCCTTTGCCTCAACCTGCCCTTTTACTTCAGCACATCCTTGCTCAGGATTCTGATCTGACTTCTTGGCTGCTGAATCAAGCCTGCCTGTTTATGATAAATTGCATAACGCCACAGAAGAGATCTGTGTTTAGCTAGCAAAACACACTTGCGATGTCAAGCTGGCTATCTCTGTGGGTGTTGGCTGTGCATGCTGCTGGATGCTCTGTGGTTATTATATAATTTCATTTTTGCAAGGCAGAAATGAGATCAATGTTTCTTCATTTCTTCAGGTTTAAGAGTAACACATGCCAAGATTAATAAGTCTCAAGTTTTTTAAAATGCTAAAATTTGTTCTATGTTGTCAGAACGAGAAATCATTTCCTCTGACTTTTTCATGCTCGAGGAGTAGTGAAGCAATTACTGACCTCGGCTACAAGATTAAACCTTGGAAATGATATTTGCTGATATATTCTTCATCAGGAAAACCACCATTTTCTTTGCCAGTTGCCATGGGTTAATAATGAACCCCTACAATCTGACATATTGTTCGTTATTGCTTTATGCCAAGAAAACACTATGAAAGCATCCAGAAAAGACTCACCAGCTGTTCCTCTCAAGGGCCATGGTACTGGTTTGTACCATATAATGGTACATTTTACCATTATAGATGATACTAAATAATTAGGACTCAACCTCCTTGTGCCCCTGAGGGTGCTACAGTGGTGTAAAGTTCTTCCCAGCATCTCCGTGGCCATATTCAGTTACAGGTGCTTCTTGTCAAAGGTCTTACCTTCATTCATTATTGGAATGGGAAAAATTCTGCATGCTTTTCCCTTGATGGTTGACTTCAGAGCCAAAATAACATATATCAATTAACTGGTGAATTAGTATATGATTCAAATCAAAATAAAAACCTTTTGTTTTGGCTAAATAGATTCAATTTAGGGGCTTATTAAATTTCTTTCATTCTGTCATGTCTACCACTGTGACTAAATTAGTTTTGGCATCCCTCATTTATTATTTTTTAACTTTTTGCCATTAATTCAAAAGCAGAGGTTTTGATCAACTCTGTAGAATTTTGAATTAGTGTGTGTGTGTGTGTGTGTGTGTGTGTGATGAAGATGATGCTGGGGACCAAACCCAGGCCCTCAGACATGCTAAGCCAGAATTCTGTCACCAAGATGTACCCCTTGGCCTTGAATTGGTTTTTAATAGAATTTTACAAAGTCTCCACCTCTGCATAGTGAAACTCCATGAATACAGTAGGTACTCAGAAATATTTATTCTATTTCTTAGATTATCTATAAAGATATTGAAATTCCATCCTGTTCAACTGTTACGCCTAAAATCAAAGAAACAGAACACAAGGAGACTTTCTTTTCTCTATTATTGAAGATAATACATCATATTGGAAGAAAAATTCCAACATCAGTCGTTCTTTAATCCATTTTCAAGAGATATGCCTTTGCCTAGAGCTATGTTGATTGACCTTTAGGGTAATTTTAAACCACGAGCACCACATCTATATTGGAATCAAAATACACATCTTTTGCGCTGAGCTCAATATTCTTTTCAATTCAACCAGAATTTATCTTATGCCCAGCATTATTGTAGTGGAGGGAAATGCTAAAGATATAGAAAATATAGTCCCTCCTATAATGTGTATTATTTCATGAAATAATTGGACTCTCAATTATGTAAAGCAAAGGTTTCTACATATGCATTATGACATTGTCTGTGCTCACCAAGCTATGTAACTTTGGGTGGTCAGCACACAGGCCACCCAAGTCTCAGGCTCAGAATCATCTCAATTCCTTCTTTCTCTTCCCATTATAGCCAATCAATCATCATTCAGCAGCTGACTCTATCTTCCTCATATTTCTTCACATCTGTCCATCTATTATACCGCTGCTATAGATTGGCCCATATTACTTGTGGCCTAGACCACTGCAATATCTTTTTAGCTTTTGGACTCACTCTCCAGCTCATACTGTCTTTCTAGTCAGCTTCCTAAAACATAACTATTAATTTTCTCCGTCACTCACAGGATAAAATCCTGAGCCTATTTCTAGACATAGGGCTCTGGTTTTGTTGCTCTCTGCATAGATACTCATATTGATGTTCACACCAAAAATATAGCTGCTTGAGCATCTGGACTTTTTCTCATATTACTTCCCTGCTTCAAAGATAGTTCCTCACCTCTTTTTTCCACCTGACAACCAGCAAAACACCTTTCGAATTTTCTTTCAAGATATTTCTTACAATCATCTTCTTAAGTGTGGTTAGCCTTCCTCTCCCTGGGATCCAATCCTGTAGACTGGACAGAGGTGTATTCTGATTATTACAGTATATTATCTACTCCCTTTCAATCACTAGCTCCTCAAAACCAGGATCCAGATATTTAGTCTCTCAAAGAATAAGTAGAGTATAGCAGGTGCTCTTCACAAGACAAATGAAAGAATGAATAGACTGAAGCGTAAAGAAAATGAATGATCAAAATGTGATACTCCTATGAAAGAATACCCAAGAAAAGGGTCATAAAGGATATTATTTTCCTATTGTTGCTGTAACAAATTACTACAAATAATGCATTTATAAACTATGTTCAAATAATACAAATTTATTATCTGTATTCTAGGTCACAAGTCTAGAGTTGGTCAGCAGAAGTCCACTCCTCCTGAAGGCTCCAGCAGAAAAACTGTTTTCTTGTTTTTCTAACTTGTAGTGTCTACTGACTTTCATTGCTCCATAGCACATCACTGTGACCTCTGTTACTGTTGTCACTTTCCACTTCCCTCTTTCATTGTTTAAGGACCATTGTGATTAAATTGGGTCCACTAATGTAATTCAGGATAAACTAGAATAATCCTCCTTCATCCCTTTAATTAATCACACCTGCAAAATCCCTGTTGTCATGTTAAGTAACATATTCACATGTTCCAAGGATTAGTACATAGATATCTCTGGTGGGGCATTAATCAGTCTACTACACTTGGATCAAGCCATTTCTTGCATATGACAAATACAGACAAGGCCTATTGCGTTGAAAGGAAGATCGAAAGCCATTTAACACGGACAAGACAGCTGGTGCTAGATATAATTTTTAGAAATAAAATCCAAAGACACCTGAGGGTTACAGCCAAGTTCACAGGTTGGATGCACATATCCACAGAGCATGGGAACACACTTGCGCTCACACAGTATCTTGTCTGGTCCACCCCTAGGTCAAGGCTTCCCACCATACTCTCTGGAGTTCACATTGCGCTTGTACTTTTTCTGAAAGATTTCTTCTGAAAAATGAACCTTAGTGTATTAGTCACCTTCAATTGCTTGGACAACATACCCAAAACCTACAATTTAAAGGAGAAAAGCGTTATTTTGGCTCACAGCTTCAGTTATTTAGTCCATGGTCAGCTGACTTCAAGGCAGAAACAGCATGGCAGACTGACTTGGCAGAGAAAAGCTGTTCATCTCATTGTCAGCAGAGAGAGAGAGAGAGAGAGAGAGAGAAAGAGAGAGAGAGCCAGCCAGTGACAAGAATACACCCTTCCTGTGGCCAGCATCTTCCAACCAGACTCCAACTCCTAACAGCGCATTCTGCTCTGAACTCATCAATATATCAATCTACTGACAAGTACAGTGCCCCTACAATCCAGTGACCTTTCTAATACATGAGATTTTGGGGGGGCATTTTAAAATCTAAACCATAACACTTGGTTTGATTTCATGAGTAATGGTATCTTTGGAAAGCAGTGTGATTTGAGGCAGTAATCCCCTGCCTAAAACAGGCCTGAGTAGGTCAAAAGCTCTATTTCTGCATGCTAGGTCAGCCTTCACGGCATGGTGAGTGACACTCAGATGTATACTCTTAAAAAAAGTACTCTCAAAAATTGGTTGGAGTACTTGAGGGAAGAGATGAAAATCTTTGGTTTTAGGTGATTGTAATTTTCCAGAGTTCCTTACTTGTTATTCCTTTCAAAAGCCTCAGGAAAACTATGGCAGATTGATTCCAAGTACCCTTATGACCTGAAATTCAATTTTCCTATTTGTATTGCCTACTTTTAAGATTCTCTATCCCTCCTCTAAGGTCATATGTTGTTTGGCATAACTTTAATAGTTTTATTTGTGTGTGGCTGGAATACCTTCAAGGCTGTATACACCTTCACCACCTTCAATGACAGACACTTGTGAGTCAGTCCCACAGCTGCTTAATTTTTCTGCTTCTATTTTCTGTAGACCGAATGACCCTCACTGTACCTATTCATCAACTCCTTTTCCTACTTTCACTGTGACTTTTCTAAGTATGTGTGTGTGCAAATGTGTGTACATCAGTGTGCATGGGTGTGCATATTAGTATACAGAGAGCCAAATGTCTTCTCTTCTCCTGCTTTATAACTGGATTCAGAATATAAGATAGTGTTTTGAAATACCAGCATTAATACTCTTGCCCTGAAATGAATGATGTTAGGAATCTTAAAAGTCCTTTAGCAGACTAAACTCTATTTTAGTATAGCTAGAAACCTCCTTATATCATAAATACTTGTCATGCAGGAGTCTTCAAGTGACAAGATAATGCCTTATCAATCATAAATTTTCCAAGTTATGCAGATGTCTCCTTCTATTCCATTTGTATTGTCAATTGTGTATGATTTAAAAAAGAAGTTTGAAGCATATAGGTGATAATATTACTGAGTCACTACCCCCATATACTTGAAAAATCAAAGATTTTTTTAAAGCAGTTTTAAGCAATAGATTGTTATTCACGCAAAATCTTTTAATAGTAATGAGGTTCATTTTATTATGGGGTACTGTGTGAAGGGAAAGAGTGGCACGAGGTAACTTTCTGACCAAGTGCGGTTCTGAACTGTTGTGTGCATTTGGTTTTTATAGGATGACTAACAACCCAAGGGCATTATCCAGATCTGACAGTTATATATCAAGGAGTTGTCTGAATTTGGCTAAGCTTATTAGGGTCAGAATTATCATTTATAAGAAAATTTCATGAGGTTTTTAAAGTGCACGGAGTCCTCCAGCAATATGAAAGAAACATGCACAGTGAGGTATGTGCTAGGCAGTGCTCAGTCTCTAGAGAATGACAGGTTGTCTTGACCCAGGCTGGATTTGAAGCTGCACTTGGAGATATTGCAGAGCTAAGTTTTAGATCACTAAGTAATCCCCTCTGGCTCATCTTCTCTGCTTAGTCTGTATCAAGTTTTTTTAAAGTACCTGAATTACATTTTTATGTTGTTCCATAAATAAAGCAATTGTGACATTTTTAATACATTTATAGTTCCTGTAAGTCACTGCTCCATTCACTTAATTGAAAGAAAGTATGGATGGCTTGAATTTGGTAACATAGTATGAAATGAAATTCAAATCCAATTCGGAAATAAACAAGCTTCTGATATTTACGTACAAATGAAACATTAAGGATGTTCAAATCACAACTCAAAAATATCTTATTTCAAGGAGCTTAAATAATTGTATAAACTAATAAACCCACAACCAAGTATAATGAATTGCTAGTTCTATGAAGATAGTAGGTAGTTACCTTATTTTCTTTTCTTTACCCAGTCAGTCAATTGTCTGGATTTTATTCATTCAACAAACATTAATTTATACCTTCTCTGCACCCAAATTATTCTAGGACCTGGAGATAGAAAAATAAATATTATAATTTCCTCTGTGAGAGAAAGATATACAGAAAGTGCCGTGGGACAATGAAGGACAATCACTTTATGTAGCCCAAGGAATCATGAAAGACTTCCTATAGGAGATGATTCTTGAATTTTTAAGAGGGGGTATCTGGGCTAGGTGAAAGCATTCTGAGAAATGATAAAGCCTAATAAGAATGGAGAGTTCAGTGTATGTTATTCTCCACCAATGACAGTATAGATTTAAGGTAACTTTTATGATTTTTGGCTTTAGAAAATTATTTTTAAAGGATTTTTGTCAAGTTTCTCTCTTAGATTTTTTGAGAACTGTTCTGTGACACTATACATATAATGGTAGAAAGGAGGGTGTCTGGTGAATATTTTACTTTTGTTTTTAGACGCTTGTTACTCCTGTTCTAATGTTTGGCCAATAGTCTAACAGTTGTTCTCCTTTATCAGATAGATTCTGAGCTTTTGAAAGAAGCCCGGAAGAAAACTGAAATAGTAGGCAGAGTGTTAATTGATTCCACATATCAATAGACTATGTCAATTTATTAATTCCTGGTATGTGTTAGTTTTTAAGGGTGTGGGGAGTAAAGGTGCTCTAAGTAGGAGGGACTTGTTAACTAGGCCAGGTGGGGTCCCCACACCCCACCCTCCCTAGTCTTCCCTACTTTGTCTTCCTCAATCTAGAAATTCTCATAGACTTTATTATCATTAACTGCAAAACCATAAATCTGAAAGAGAGATAATAGTGATTGTAGGACCCAAAGACTACATTTGACTTCCTCACAGATCTCAAAACTCTTAAGCATGTTTTTAATTTTAACATGTACATGTGTTCATTCATCAATTCAACAAACATATCTTGATTGTTTGTATCAGGCCAGGCACTGTGCTCCACCTCAATGATACAAGGACTCATTTGCTACTTAAAAAAAAAGGTATTGCACCTCTCTCAGTGCCAGGCTGTATTCCAAGCACTGATGATCAAGAAATGGAAACAGTAAAGTCCCTGCTTCCACTGGGCAAACATTATATGAAGGGGAGAATGACAATGGACAAAGAAGCCAAAACAAATACACAGGGAAATAATATCAGGTCCTGACAAGTGTGGTAATGGAAAAATAGAGCCAAGTAAGTAGAAATAGAGCAAGGGGTAAAAATATAGAGATGAATCTGAGATGAAGCAAAGGGCAACACAATTTTGAGTGGCTTTGATTTTCAAAAAATGAAAACAAAACAAAACAGAAAAACAGCACTAAGGACCAGTTAGGCTGGGAGTAAGACTAGGGCTTCATGATCCAGTATCAGGGGTTGTACAGGGCAGTGATGGTAACAGCTAGGCTAAGGGGAGAGCAATGAGGTAGAGAAGAGTGTAATACAAACACACATACACATGTATATATACTTATATGTTCTGTATAGAAAGTATATCTAGAGAAGTCATACACATGGTATACGTTGTATTAACATACTCTTTCTGTATATACATGTGTATGTATAAAACATGTATATATTTTACTCTTCTGCCATATATATCCATATATATGATATATGTGAGGAAGAGAGAAGTAGAGGGACAGGTGGAGTGAGGAGAGAGAGAGAGATAAAAAGGTATAAATCATGTTTTAAAAAGCAGAATAGACAGGCCATAGGCATCCTTTAAACCTTTATCCAGCAGATGCTCAATTCCGGCAGTGTGCCACTGAGACACACAGTGTATGGTGTAGGTACACAATATTTTTATAGGGAGCTCTGTTATATGTGAATCATCATGAACTGGGTCTTCTGCAGAGAATACTTAGCAAATAAATGAATTCTGCCTGCCACATTTTATGCATCTTCTCAAAAAAGATAATTACTTTTTAGAGTGTGTTAGCAAAGGAAAATGTGTTTTCATTTTGGAGTCATGTTTATATTACATAAACTAGTTTTCTTTTCCCCACAGGCCACAAAGTCTGGTCAGCCCTACTTTTCCTGAAGGCAGTAATAAAGCTATCAAAGTTTCAGTAAAGAAACAATTGCCTCGAGGATGAGAATGTGAGCTTATATATAATTCAAAAATTTACAGATTGTTTGCAACCTGCACTACCCCTGCAAAAATCTAGCCACCAGTTAGATATACATATGCATACACATGCACATACCCATATGAACTAATTTTTAAAAAACATTCTTTAGTACTCATGAATGTCTCTTCAAAATGCTTTCTCATCCCATTAGATTGGGTTACTGAGCTGGAGAGTTAAGGGTTTGTCCCTTTCTGACCAGGACACTGATGAGCTTCGTGAATTAAAATTTATGTCTTCCCTTGTTACTGATGTACCACCTGGCTCTTTTGAATTATTGCAGCCACCAAATGAATTTTATAGTCCATTGGGGGCTGTCCATGCTTGTTAAGGTGATATTTCTATCTCTGGCATAGCATGGAATCTCATCTCCTTGGTGAATAATCACACTGTCCAATCCTCCATCAACTTTATTTTGTTTCTTGAAATAGTCTCAAAGTTATGCATCATCTCCTTCTCATATGGATAGACAAAAGATGGACTGACGGTCCAACCCTAGTGTACCAGTTGGTTATCTCTCTTGT
This sequence comes from Erethizon dorsatum, assembly GCA_028451465.1. Classification (NCBI taxonomy): domain Eukaryota; kingdom Metazoa; phylum Chordata; class Mammalia; order Rodentia; family Erethizontidae; genus Erethizon; species Erethizon dorsatum. The sequence goes on from CM051831.1 coordinate 65,548,810, forward strand.
ATAGTCTTCCCGCAATATGGTGGTTTTTGTTTTGTTATGTGTATTCTTGAGGGGGTTTTATCTATTGCCAACTTATTTCCCCTACTTCTATTGTCTGTTTACTAGTTTCCAATTATTATATACTTCACTTTCTTCCTTTATTCTACTGAAGTCTTTCAGGTCCACTCCACAAACAAACTTACTTTTGTCATAACATTTAATTCTTTTAAGATTCTGTATTTCTGTCATTAAAGATGTAAGAAGGTTGCACACAGATGCAAGTAATAGGACAAAAGGCTAGAATTCAACTTGAGATTACAGGATTCCAAATGTCATGCTTTATTAAATCTAATAATGTCTCACAGGATGGCTGTGAATTTCCCCACATTCTTCTAAATCTTACTCTAGTATTTTCAGTATCTCCTGGGTGAAGAGAACTACACTACAATATTCACTTTAGTGTCTCTCCTGCAATTTTCTTCTAAGTTGTGAAAGAAATATGCAAAGATACAGCATAATATTTAGGCTACAGAGATTTGCTTTTGATATAGTTTTGATACCAACTAGTCAGGTGATTTTGGCAAATTCTATTCAAGTGTAAAGTGACATATTCTATATAGGGTCTTGGGTTTGTGGAGAGATTAAAATGAGACTGCTCAGAGCTTTTGTCATCCGGTGTCTATGGGCAATCCGATGCAAAGGCAAAAAAAACGGTTGCATGTCAGTGGTTTGGGTGGCAGAGCCTTAATAAAATTGCCTGAAAGTTTCTTCAAAACAGATCTTAAGGAATACTTAAGTGTCTTTGTTCCCTGGACCCTGTTTATGCAAAACACTCAGAATACTTGCTCTAAAGTGCTTTTACCCCTAAGGTATACCAAAGTAACGTTTTTCTTTTCCTAACCCAGGGAACCTGATGAATACAATACAGTATTCACTTTCTAACTCCCCAGGATTCTGACTCCCATGGGATCTCAGTGAGATGAGAGTAAGGATAGCTACTTTCTGGGGCCAAAATGGCAGAAATGGATAAGGAAACATAGGCAAGGATTTGCTTTTAAGACCATACTTAGAGTTGTCAAGTAAGGGGGTGTGGGTCATGGAGGCATCATTGCTTTGGCCCTCCTCCTGAAATCTGGCTGTAAGGCTGATATATTCACTACAGTAAACTCTGGAATTAAAGTAAGTGGGATCCAGAGCAGATTCTGAGGAACAGTTTTAGATGATAAGGATTCCCTGAGCTTTCCCAGCTCTACTGAATGCCTACATCTTAGTGATCATGGAATAACAGTGAGTGTTGAGATTGGCTGCTAACTGAAAGCCATTTTCTATCCTGTGTTGTGCTGCCTTTTATGATGAGGAAAAGTAGAAAAATAGTTTCAGGTCTTAACTGCTAGGTGGCATGTGAGGCTATGCTCGAGGGGAGAATGTGTACCTTATTTTAAGTTAATGTGGACTTGTGAGTAAAAATATAAGTCCTGAAAAGTATTAAGCTCCAGCCCATGAGTAAAACAGGGAAGAAAGAGGTAAAGATACTCTTAGGAATTTACCTTCTCTTCTGTTGTAATTTGCCACATGAATTGGGTGTGGCTCTGTAGTAGAGCACATGTGTTGTATATGCAGGACCCTGGATTCAATCCCAGAACCTCCTTCCAAAAAAACGGCCTTAGTATTACTAGTATTTTCTTAAACTAAACTTCAAATTTTCATTTGTTTTGGTTTTGGAAAAAACAAAGAGGAGAGTGTATGTGTGTGTGATCACTTTGTTTTGGTTTGTGATTATATTAAATTGAAATTCTTTTAAAGTTGTCTGAGAGATAACAGAAGAATACCTGATTTCCCAACAATCAGTGCTATTACTGAACTGTTCTCTGAATGGATCAATATTTTATTGTTCTTCCAGCATAAGTAGTACACTTGTAAATAAGACTCATTTACAGAGATGTTTTGTCCACTAAGGGTATGATGATTTTAAGATAACACATGAAGCCAAAATCCAAATGGCTTGTTAATATTAAAGATGTATTTTAGGCTTATGATTTTCAGGTCTTAACTCATGGCCCCTTAGCCAAATCCAATGCAAGTTCACTATCATCTGCTGCTCTAATTTCCCTCCGACTATTCTATTCAGATATAGTACTCTAACCTACTCCTAGGTAGTGGTTGTATCACCATGAGTAACATCTACTAGAGACTATATGAGGGGTGAGTGAATAGGATTCTCACTATTACATACATCATCAGAGACTATGAAGCTTAGAAAAAATATAAAATGAAAGATGCTTGAGTCATTTCATTGAAAGATAATGTAAAGTCCACCTCTTATAGTTTTCCTCAAGTGGAAAAGTAAATTAAATTTAAGTACAAGTTAAATTGAGAAACATGGCAGAGGGCATGCTACTTGGGTCAATTGATTACATGCCTCGAATTTTTGGGTGTACATTGGAATCACCCATGATGCATTACACAGACCAATATCTTGGGCCCAGTCTAGACTGTATAAATACGTATCTTTCAGTGGCGAACTCTAAGAAATGATATTTTAATATAGATTCTTGGGTAATGCTAGCCCATGGCCAGAATCAGGTACACTCAGAGAAGTTCTGTTTCAAGTGACTCAATGAAAAAGATCACTATGTACCTCCTGTTATACTGCATTAGCCTTTGCAAGGATAAGATAATGCCTTGGAAGAAGGCAATGCCTTAAACTGAACATAAAAATCTCAGTGCAATTAAGTGTAACTAAAAAATTCATTTCCTCTAGGAAGACTTACCTTACCTTTTCGTAAATATAGTAATCAGTAATCTTAAGTAGTTTGTATGCTACATTTCCTTTCTTTTATAACAACAACAGCTGTAATTCCAAGTTATTTTAAATCTTGCCTTTGCAATAATCCTGCCTTTTAGTTTTTTGTTTTTTTTTGTTTTCTTTTGTTTTTTTTTGTTTTTTATTTTTTTTGATGATCACATAGCCTCTGGGATAGAAAACAATGACGTAATTCATAATTGATGAAGAAATAATATCAGAGTTCAAAATGCCCTTTCTTTCAGGAGCCTCTGAAGGCTTTGAAAATGATCATATCCATGTGAGAGCATACACTGAAATTAGTTTTGGAGGACATGGCAATACTACGTGCTTGAGCCAGCAATGTTTGTACAGTCCTCTGTACTTCACTAAACAAGTTCCACCTGATTAGATCCTTATCAAAATTCTGAAGGCAGAGAAGAGATGGTGACCATTATACCCATTTTACAGATGAAGAAACTGAGCTTTTAAGTTACTTACTGGCTTTTCAAGTAAAATCCTACTGTACCATTATCTGTAATGCTGCTTTAGGTGGGATATTCATATTCATATTGGAATTTGCTTGTATAGAAAAGGTGTGTTTGTGCTTAGACTATTGTCATATTTCTCTTACTGCTCTTAATGTTTTATAGTTGTTTTTCCAAGTTTTCTAGGTACATAAACATTGCATCTCTAAAAAATGATAATATTGCTTCTACTTTACTATCAGTACACAGGTAATTTCTTTGTATTGTCTATTTGTGGTGATCATTACTTTCAGAACAATGTTAAATAACATTTGTGATACTGTACAGTATATCATTAGATGTTACTAATTTAATGGTTATACATCTAAATGTTTCACTTCTAAACTTGGCACTGGATTATGGTTTGAGAAAGAAATTTCTATGTATATGTTTATTATACATGTGTTGGTAAGATACATAAATGTAGAAGATGCAATATTACAAGTAGGTAAATCTTACAACTCAACAGTAACAAAAAAGACAAACCACGTAATTAAAAAATGGGCAAAGTACTTAAATAAACATTTCTCCAAAGAAGCTATATAAATGTCAAAAAAACCCCATAAAAATCCTCAACATTATTAGTCATTAGGCTAGTGGATTAATCCACTGAATATTTCAAAGCTAAGTGAGTTATTAGGAGGTGGGGCCATGTTGAAGGAGTTGGGTCATGAGGCTATGACGTTGGGGACTATATCTTGTCCCTGGTCTGCCACACCTTCTCCATAGTGAGAAATCTTACCTTTGCAATAATCCTACCTTTAATGCTCTTCTGCCTCACCACATCCCTGAAAGCAAAGGAGTCTATGGACTATAGACTGAAACCTCTGAAACCAAAATAAAACTTTCCACCTCTAAATTGGTTTTCTCAGGTAATTTGTTACGGTGATAAAAAGCTGACCATCACAGTTAAGTATAGTACATTAGTCATTTTCTTCCCATCAAAAAGTAGTCTTTGGATTAGTTTGTTTTGTAGTTCTTAATATATTAACTTATGCTTTTATCTTAAAGCATTACTTTTGTTTCCTTTGATTGTATTTTATTGCTCTAATTTCTCCAGTTGAATAAATAATCCACGTATTTTTCTCTTTCTTTTCAAAAGATGTAGAAATTTCATTACAGTCTTTTAAGTACAGCATTCTTCATATCCCTTACATATGATAAATGTATTTTCATAATTATTATAATGATTATTTATATACAATGGGATAGGAAGAATGAGTTGGAAAAAAAATCTTAAATTCAGGGATATGGTCTCAGAAAACTTTCCTCATCCAATTTACTGAATACTTGGCCACTATGGTATATCTTCATGAATTTAGGCTGTACCTTTTTGATCAGCAGGAGATACATGCAGCTCCCAATTGAGCTTGGCAAAGGCACAGCCAATCTGCAGTGATTTAGCATTTACCCACCTGATGTTAGTTGCCTCAAATCTATCTTTTGTCTGCCAGTTTTTATCCCTGAAACTCATCTTACCTGCCTTCTGAAGAGATGGGATACATCACCCCCTGGAGTGGTGTTTGTCTTCCTTTTTCTTTCCTCACACCCAAGGAAAGGAACCCTGAGAGGTTGCTTCCACATGTGGAGAACTCCAGGTGAAGGATGTTTAATGTGCGGGCCATGTCACTTGCTTCTGAGGCACTTTGTATCCCACCTGGAGTTGGTAAAAAGTTGGATGTGCTCTGGTATACCCTTCCTGGTTTGGTCATATCTTAGTCTGTTTCTACTGCTAGAATACCACACACTGGAAAATTTATGAAGAACAGAGATTTGTTTTCTCACAGTTCTGGAGGTTAGCAAGTCCTAGAGCAAGGCACTGATGGATTCAACTGTCTTGAGGTGAGGAGAGCTCCTCTCTGCTCCTAAATGGGGCCTTGAATTCTGTGTCCTCACATGGTGTAAAGTGAAAGAACATGAAAGCATAAATTCCCTCCACCAACCCCTTTGTATGGGCGCTCAATCTTATTCACAGAGGAGGGCTCTCATGTCCCTAATCACATATAGAAGCTCAACCTATTAGAACCACCACTTTGGCCACTAAATTTCAACACCTGAATTTTGGAGTAGACAAAAACATTTAAATCATAGCAGGTGCCAAACCTTCTTCTATAAAACATTCTTCATAACTTTTGGGTTTGTCAGCCTGCTAGTTCAGGGGCCCAAGGGAGATTTTTGAAGGTGAAGTCCCAAGGTTAAGGAAAGCACATGTGCAAAACATCAGCAACAACAGCAGGCAGCATGGAGCACAGCAGAGCAGAAGAGCCACCTGTGTCTTTATTGTATAATTCTTCTTTTTTTTTTTTTTTTTTTTTTTTTTATGTGGGTACCGGGAGTTGACCTCAGGACCTCGCACTTGCCAGCAAGTGCTTGTGCCGCTGAACGATATCACCGGCCCTTTTTTTTCCTTTATGTGGGTTCCATGAGTTGAACTCAGGACCTTGCGCTTGCCAGGCAGGTGCTTATGCCGCTGAGCTATCTCACCGGCCCTATTGTATAATTCTTATACGGGTTGTTATCTCATATTTACATTTTTACATAGTGCCATAACCAGTGCATGTCTGTTTACGGTGCTAAGTCATGGTTACATAACTGTATCGCACTGTGTGCCTGCACTAAACAAGCAAGGTCATGTCCTTGGGTGTCTTTAGACTCCCCTGAGCTTTGAAGCAGTCTGGGTGGTTCCCCACAGGGTTGAAACTGTGGCCATCTACTTGTTTCATAGAACACAGGTTACCTTCTTCTCTTTTCACTTGCCTTATAGCTTATAGTTGGCTCTATGGATAGCGACTATTCTTCTACCTTAAACCAGATTTCTATACTATGTGACTTTTTACAAGTGATTTCTAATAATATTGCTTTAATTGTGCTTTTATCAGGAAACACAGTATAATTATTTTAAGTTATTAATATTAAAAATACCTTGTTTCTATCTGTTACATTATTTAGTGTTGTTCTCTCCTCTGTCTGTCAGTCTCTGTTTCTCCCTTTCTCCCTGCAGCTGGGAGAATCAAGATGAAAAACAATACTTTAATATAGATATTTTGGTGTGTACTTTCAATGAGATAATAAAGAAACATTTGATTAGAGAAATCAATGCTTTCTGACAGCACACAATTCTAAGGAAACCATTTATTTAAATTTCCCCCTAAGTAGCTATGTAATAGAATCCTGGTTTTTATAATAAGTTATTTCTAGCACTCTCTTACTGAGACACTGCACAATCCTCATGGTTTTAGTATTTTGTTACAACAAGTTCCTGGTTATATATGTTTCTGGTGTTTTTGACTATTATAAATAATGTATTTCTTTTTAGTTTATAAATCTATTTATGGCCATTTATGGAGTGCATATTATTTTGTATAAAGTAAATAAATTAACAGTGTTAAATGTTATGTATTATATATTTAACAATAGAGGTTAGTTATTTATAATAATACATGAAGTTTATAGGATACTTATATATATTGTTTTTCTAATCTTCAACTAATCCATAAGATAGCATTTCACTTACAAAGGTTGAAGCCCATAATATTAATGGCCATTTATAATGTTAATTAATCTATATGTTTATATCATGAAGTTGATATTATTAAAACAGCTACCAGAAATGTTGATAACCAATGAGTAAACTAAGGTTTCAAAGGGATCAATACATTTCCAGAGGTCACTCATTTAGCAAGTGGCAGGGCAAGGATTGCCCCTGAATTCTATCACTTTGAGTGGTACATGCAAATCCAGATGCTGAGAAGCAAAGCAAAACAAAAGAGAGAGAATACATGGTGTTTTAAAAGGGTATAGTATGCATTTATTATTGCATGAATATATTGTGAGAGGGAAGCTAGAGCTGAAGAGGTATTCAGGGCAATGTGTATGCATGTATGTGAAGTTAAAGAAATTGGACTACATTAGAAATAAAATAGAAAGCTATTAAAGACTTATGAAGGGGAATACCATGTAAAATTGTGTAATTTTGAAATAGTGCTCTGACTGCAAAGTAGAAAATGGATTTGAAGAGAGCAACAGCAGTGATAAGGAGATCAATTAGGAGGGTATTGTAGTGCTTTAGGAGAAAATTATGCTGCCTTGAATGACAGTGGTGACAGTAACAATGGAAAGAAGTAGACAGAATTGAGAGGTTTATGAACTGGATTCCATGGAATTCCATTGTTGATTGGATTTAGAGGTGACAGAGTGTGCAGAGTCAAGGAAGCTACTAAATATCAAACTTGAGCATTTCCCAGAAGGATGAGAAGTAGGACTTTAAGCTTTGGTTATGTTCATTTTCAGAATGGCCTATATGCATGCATTTAATTAGGCAGCCGGGTATTCACGCCCGAAGCTCAAGAGACATCGTGTGTGTCTGTATGCATGTCTGTGTGTGTATGTGTGTGCGTGTTAGAGATCTGTATATATTTGGCGGTTGATTCCATAAAACTAGAAAAAAACTGTTCGTGAAGTTTCTAAGAGTAAGAAAAGCAGAAGAAGAGGAAGAGGAAGAGCCAGGTTTTGCAACAGGTATTTAACACAGGGAGCAGAGGCCGCATAGAAAATTAAGGAAGAGTAGCCAGAGAGGGCAAAGCCATGGAAGAATGAAGAAGAGGTGACTCAGACTCATACACAAAGACTCACAAGAATGCAGAGTGCGGGGCCGGTGAGATGGCTCAGCGGCTTAAGCGCCTGCCCGGCAAGCGCGAGGGCCCGAGTTCGACTCCCGGATCCCACATACGAAAAAGGGGCCGGTGATATCGCTCAGTGGCTCGGGCGCCTGCTGGCGCGCGAGGTCCTGAGGTCGACCCCCCGGTCCCCACAAAAAAAAAAAAAAAAAAAAAAAAAAAAAAAAGAATGCAGAGTGCCACTGGGTCTGGGAGTGAGACTCAAGGATGTTGAAAACTGTCTTTTACTTTTGTGTGTGTGTGTGTGTGTGGGTACCAGGGGTCGACCTCAGGACCTCGCAGGCCAGCAGGAGCCCGTGACGCTGAGCGATATCACCAGCCCTTTTTTCATATGTGGGTACCGGGGGTTGAACTCAGGCCCTCACGCTTGCCAGCTATCTCACTGGCCCTCCTTTTACTTTTTTTTAAATTGGGCATTTATAGTCTCTTCTTGGATCTCCTTCCCCATTTCACACTGCATGTTTACCTTAGTCATTTCTTTTTATATCCACCTCTGCTAAAAGGTACCAGCTCTATCCAAGAAAGTGAACCCCAAGGTCTTTGAAGTGAAGAGATCATTCAGAAAAGGGGTCCAAATCTTTATTGTGTATCTTTGCTAGATGTTCATGAAAGATGTAATCTGTGGAGCAGTGCATATATAGGAATAAAAATGCATCTTTTCTATTGTTAGTATTGGCCAACTCACAAAGTATTACTTTGATGAGTAATTAAGCCAAAAAAGTTTCTAGCTCTTTTCTCTGCCTTACTAAAGACACTTTCTCCGCCAAAGTGATGAAGGATGGATAAAAGCAAATTAAGAGAAAAGAAATTCTATCTTGTCATTCTGAATACATAAGGAGAGACTGCAGAGGAAATGGATATTGTGGATCAGTGCGCCCACTTTCTGCACAAAAAAGGGACAAAGCTCAAAGCTGTCATCATACTTCTATCTAATCCCACTTAATTTCCAGGTGCCTACTTCAAATTCTGCTTTCAAATAAATATTAAGTCTGTTACATTTTAAATTAAAGGAACTATATTGTTATTATATTTTTCTTGGCAAATTTTTCTCCCAAAAGACAGATTAACTTCTGGTTATTTTATATGCTATAACTTTGTAAGCACACAAGTTTACAAACCTTTTACACAATGATAATTTAAACTACAACAACGAAAAGTTATTCTAACTTTCCAGACCTGTGCCCCCCTTCCTTTTTCAATTTTGCTGCTTCTAATCTTGGGTTCTTCAGGCAGTCTGGTTGTATATGAACAGTAGGATACGGGGCCAGCTGGTATTGCTAGTTTTTCTTTCCCTAGGTGGATCTTCTTGTTTTACTTTTCCACTTCATTTCAATGTTTTGCTTCCTCCTAATCAGTGTTAAATAAGACAAAAAAAAAAAAAAAGACAGAGCTTCTTAATATGTTAAAAAAAATCCCTTTGAAATGATACCGTCTCTGTCATTTCACTTTCACTTTTTAAATTATAAACTAAAATAAAAATTGGCATATTGATAAAAGCTTCCGAGGCTGCTGCCTGCTGCTTCACGGTGATTAGGAGTGAGAAGGTGGCCTTTCTGTGTTCAGATAAAAAATATGCAAATGATGATATTTAAATCAAAATGACAGTGTATTTGAAAAGGGAGGGACACATTTATTCCCTCTCTTCCCACCCTTTCTTTTGTAGGGCTATGTAGGTTGCTGTTTATGACTCCTTGGATGAGGAGTTGAAGATTAAGGCCAAATTCACACATACTTGTACACCATTCCTCCGCCTTGGAAAGAAAACATTCCTGACCTTGCTTCAAATATTCCAAATTGTCTGTCCTTTACTCAGAGATGTAATAGGTTTTATGACTGTTTCGCATTGAAGAGAATCACATATGTTTTGAGCACTTGTTATGGGACAGCCTTTATGCAAGGATTTTAAGTGTTTTCATTTAATCCATATAATATTCCCGCTAAGTAAGAATTGTTATCCTCATTTTTGCACATAAAGAAACTGAAACAAGGTGATAGGAGGTTTCCAAAGCGACATCCAAGATCACCGACTAGAAAGTGAGGGTTGTAAGACTGGATCTGCTTGAACTTAAATTATGTAAGATTGGCACTAGCAAGAAAAGGGAAAGGTATACCCAGAGTAAAAAGTATAGGGTTGACAGTGTCTTTGTGCATTAACTTGTTCCTGATCATGGGTAAAGTTCTGAGGTTATTGAAATGATTCTGGTAATCCATATATGTGCTGTCCAGAACGTGGGCAGATATAGTGCAGAGACTGGAGGAAACATGGCGATTACTTTTTACTCTGCAGAATTTGAGTCTGATCTTGAAAAGTCCTCATGTACTCCAACATATTGAGAGTTAATTTAATTTGTCAGCCAATAAACTGATGCCGTCATAAGTTTTAATATGTATATAGACCAGAAATTGGGGTTTTCTCATGTAAATAAAATCTAGGAACTGTGACTTCACAGATGACGTGAATGTTTTGAAATTTAATAGGTAAAGAAGTAAAGTGTGAATATGGTTTACTGCAGAGTTTGGCTGAATGTGATGTGTGAATTTGCCTGCATGTACTAGAAGTGTGTTTCTCTCCACAAAAAACAGGCTGAGGAAAGAACTAAAAAACTGGAATGGAAAAAATTTTCCAAACAATAGCTATATTTGTTGAGTGAAAGGCAGCCAGACCACTCAAATTCTAAATTCCCATATTTAGGGTGCATTTACTGAGTGGGATTCTAAAACAGTTCAGACCCAGGACACAAGCGACATCTCCGTGAAACTGGCACCACAGGCAATCGCTGCTCTACACAGAGGTAGAAAGGCATGCGAACTCACTTCCTCAACAGGAAGCCTGATCCACATGGAGCGTCTCTGGCCCCCAAATCCAAAATCTGAAATTCTCCAAATCTGAAACTTTTTAGTGTGACATGCCACCACAAGTGGAAAATAAAATCTCACACCTGACCTCATATGATTGGGTACAGTCAAAACATAGGTGCATTAAAAAGATTGTGTATAATTACCTTTAGTATATGTATGTTGGGAAAAGTAACTCCCAACCTGTTAGATGTCACATGTGTTGAGTTCGTGGTCTCACAACAACGAGGAATGAAGTTGCAAACCAAAGTGGGAAGTTAGGATAATTTTATTAGGAATAAAAAGAAGAATGGCTCTTGGATTTCCAGGAGAGGTCCTAAGTGGGTGGCTACCAAGGCCCTTTGTCAAGAATATTGGGGCCGGTGAGATGGCTCAGCAGCGTAAGCACCTGTCTGGCAAGCGTGAGGTCCTGAGTTCCACTCCCGGTACCCACATTAAAAAAAAAAAAAAATATATATATATATATATATATATATATATATATATATATATATTATATACAGCAAAAGCACAACATGAGTACAACATAAGGCAAATTATAATTAACCTATAAGGTTACAAGTATAGCCCTTTAGCTAATACTGATCAGATTGGTAAATGAGTCACTCAGCAAGGGTATATGGAAAGAACAAAGGCATTCTTGGAAAGGGATGGATCCAGATGTTCTGGTCACCCACCTAAGCATCTGGCGCTTAGCTGGGCTCACTGGACCAGGTGGTGCTAATTACAGTATAATCTCAAGTTGCCGTTTATCTGTAGGGAGTCTTGCAGGCCTGGCTATTGCTTCTCTTTCTTGAGGACTGGCTCTTTTCAGATTCTCCTCCAGCTACAATTCTGATGTCTTCATCTTTTGTGCTGATTTCCTTGAGCACAATCCCTCTCTGACTCCATATTAATTTCTGTGTAACTTAGCTATCTATAATATATGTGTATAGGTGAATAAGAAACAAATGAATTTCATGTTTAGACTTGAGTTCCATCCCCCAAGATATCTCATTATGCGTATAGAAATATTCTGAAACAGAAAGCACTTCTGGTCCCAAGCATTTGGAATAAGGGATATTCAATCTGTATCAACAGCCTGGGTTTAAATTTTTTCAAGCTCCTGGTATCACTTAAATACTACATATTTAAGATTTCAGAGAAAGAGAGAGAAAGAAAAATCATGGTGTAACTGAGGACCTGGTGTTTGCTCTTTTGGGCAAGTGGCTGAATAACTACAGTGCTTCTATTTCTGATGATGTTTAAAAGGCCATGTTCCCATTTATACCTTCTGGCCTCATTATGCAGCAGCTTCTGATGAAACTGTCTTTTTGTGATCTCTTTTTACACAAATGTTCATTCCTTCAAATGGAGAGACATAGCAGTCTATCTCTGTAGTTTAAAAGAAAATATTTGAGTAGAATTGGATATCTGTGTCTTTCATTTTATCCATGTGCAAGAGACGAAACAAGGAGACAGGAGATATGGAGAGCTGGCATTTTGCCTATTGTGAAGGCCATGGGAACCCCAGCAGCTTCCTCTAGAGACAACACATCTCTTTATTCTTTTATCAAAGAGAATTCATCATGTTGAAAGTCTAAACTCCTTTAGTAAGAGAGAGACCTGATGGTGATTTTTTTTTTTTTTTTTTTTTTTTTTTTTGTCTCTCATCACTTACCACTGTTTGATCTATAAACCTTTTGAGAGGTAGGAAGCATGAGACCTGGAACCTAATACTATGTCCACCCCTGCCTCCCCCTTCCTCTTTCCCATCTTCCACCTACATTCTATGAGAAGAATGAGAATGAGGCTTTGTGATTCTGGAATACAGTTCAGGAGGTTTTATATGAGAGAAAAAATGGAAATAGGCATTAGGTCACAAGTATAGTTTCATGTTACAAGCCTTAGCTTCTCTGTGAGATGCAGATGAGATGTTGCATTAAACTTACTCTGACCCAGAATCTGCTCAACATATCTCTGATATTTAACCTAACAACATGTGATCATTTGAGCAATAGTGTTAGACGACTGCTATAGTTCTTCTTTCCCTAAAATTCACCTGAGGTCAGAAAAATATTGGTTCATCAGTAGATACACTTTTAGCCCAAACTTGTTAGGAATTGCCAGTCTCGTGCCAATCATGCTGCCCTTCAGTCCGGTGTGCTAACAGTTAAATGAAATAATGGTTCTTCCTACCTCCTTTCTGGCCTTAATTATCTCTCACTTTACAGAGCAAATAATGGTTATTCTGACAAAAACTGATTATACTCCAATTTAATTCTGGCACTAAACAGAGTTCTTGTCAGGTCGGACAGTTTAAGGACATGCTCACCAACAGGACTGCTTTATTTTAGATGCCAGATATGCTCCGGGAGTCCTCCAGGCCACTCACACTCCTGACTGACTAGCTACAAATACTGGGGTTCTCAGGGCCCCTTCAACTTTGATATTCATTATACCAACACACCCAACTCAGCAAAGTGGTGTCCTTATGATTAGAGTTTTATTGTAATGATACAAGTCAGGACCAGCCAAATGAAGAGACACATAGGGTAATGTTTGGGGGAGTCCACAGTGCAGCACCTTTGTGTCCTCTCTTGTAGAATCAGAGAACCTCACCCTTCTGATACATCTGTGTGTTTATCAACCAAGAAGCTCCACTAAGCCTGAGTGTCCAGAATTCATATTGCCGTTTTGTTACATAGACGTGATTAATTGAACTCACTCTCCTGCCCATCCTGTTCCCAGCCGGGCCCATAGTCCCAACCTTCTAATCAAGTGGTTTGTTTCTCTGGCCACCAGGACCCACTCTTATGCTGTGTAGGGGCCTGAAATGAATCTCACTGCTGCACACTCAAAAGGTGGAGGAGGGGGGTCAGAAACCCAGGACAAATACTGTACTAGGCAGGTTTTTTCTTACACTACAAGGTTAGACCTACGTGAATCTTAAATGTTATGCAGTTACAAGTGTTATTATTTTAAAGGAGAAAATGAAGGCTTAGATCCTACTTAGCTCACCCTTGGTCACAAAACTGGCATGCCAGAAAGAGAAGGAGCAGCGGAGCACAGCGCCATGGTAGCCTGATGTGTCTTTGCTCCCGTATCTCTGCCACCTTTGCCTGCAATGCAGTGCCCCATGGAGCCTGCTCTGTCTTCTGTATTTTGAGATGGCTAACTGGAAATCAACACAAAATCATCCAACATGGGGTATGTTTTTCTGTCTTCCTCTCTTCCTTTTTTTTTTTTTTTTTTTTTTTTTTTTGCAGCAGGATGAAGCTCCTTTATCTCACTAAAGTTGAGAGATAGGTAAGTGTTCTGAGAGGAGTAGGGTTTTTGAAGCAATATATAATGTGTTTTGGAAAAGAATATCTTTGTTCTTTATTGAGAAAAGTTAAATTTTTTAATGATCCTTGACAGTTTTTACCATTTCCCATTATATGCTCTTCTTATTCAAACCAGCAATTCCTGCATAAAATCCTATATTAAAGATTTGATTTTCAAGAGAATTTATAGAAAAGGGCTTGTTCTTGATGATATACTGCTCAGAACTATTTCTTCTTTCCCTTCATTCTTTAAGGGAGAAAGAATACTTTGCATTTTCTAAGAATTCATCAATCTACAGTCCAAATGCCTAGATGAAAACGGTACTTAGCTTGCCCTTTCTAAATGTCTTTCTCTTGTCCTAAATTAAAAAAAAAAAAATCTTGTTCTTTCTGCTGATTCAACTTCAGGTGACATGAGCTTGTTTGCTTTCATAAGCACATGTGGCTGTATTTACATATTAGAAGTTCCCAGTGATCATTTGTGCTTACAGATAATTGTGGCTTATATTCCAGGCCTATTTTGCCTTGATTTCAATTGTTTCTGCTTGCCTGCCCACAATCAAACAGTAAGACTTCTTGTTTTTCTTTATTACCCATTCATTTTTTCCCTATTTTCCATTATCCCAGATAGTTAAAGTATGATGAGAGATTTTAGGTTTTTGATATTTAAATTTCAGAAGTCTCACTCTCATCCTACATAATATTGCTAACTTAATTTTTTTCATAACTATCACAAATCGTGTCATTCTTAGAAGTCTTACAATGGCCCATTGTCCTCCATTAATGAAATGCAAATTTAGCTTGGCATTTGAGGTCCTTCATAAAAATTTTTCAAATAATTTGTGTTTTTACTTTCACTTATGTTTATTGATCTGCTTCCAAAGAGACTTAGAAAGTGTTTCTTGTATCTCTGTCAATATTTTGCCAATTGATTTTGTTCTTTCTACTGTCTAAAAAATCTCCTCAACTGGCAAAATTGTGTCATCTTCAAGATTTCCCTTAAATACCACATCTGCAGAAAACCATTTATTCTGTCCACCTGGCCCTCCTTTCTTCCTTGCATGGGCAAGAGATTTCCACTGATGAACCACCATGTGTTAATGCACATTAGTAGTGGGAAATACAGTGGCCGATACTGTAGCAACAATAACCACCTGTGTGTAAGAATTTTAAAGTCCAGGAAAAGGAGCTAGAGAGGAAAAATGAAGTATAAAGACACTATAATGAAATAAGTACAAGGTTTTATAGGGACACATAAAAATGGAATTTGGTCATCCTTATCAACGAGAGTAAAATTCAAAGAAAAAGGAATGTTTATATCAGAGCTGGGATAAGAATTTACCACATTTCAATGTGAAGAATTAGAAAGATCGATGTGGGCTCTATGCTGACGGAAAATGTGTGTTAAGATCCAAAAGCAAGGAAAAACATAGAATATTTGAAGATTACACAGAATTTTCACATAATCTGAGCATAGAAAAAATGAAAGAAGTGATGAAAGCTGAGACTGGGGGGAAAGTAAGAGCTTGCTTCAATTGTTTTTGAACTTCGATAAGAAAGTTTAGCTTATTTAATACAAAATTGGCAGTATAGATCTATAAAGAAGAAATTTAATTTAAAAAGTTAGATTTGTGAATCTTCAGTACGTATTGGTTACTAAGTAACAACATAATGTCACTCAAGCTGACCATACAGAAAGGAATGAGAAGCCAGAGCAACTCTGAAGAATATATGGGCATTTATGGAATGGTCAAGTAATCTAAATAGGAGTGACCAGAAATGTGGGAGGGAAACCATCATCAAGGCAAGACTTGGCAGTGGAGTCAAATGGTGCAAAGAAATTCTCTAAGATGAAGAGTGAGATGTGCCAAATAAATTTAGCCAACATGAAATCATTGAGAGTTCTAGAAAAAGCATCTTCAATGGATGGAGGAGGGGGAGGCACAGGTGTCCTGAGCTGAGATGTAAGTGACTCTGCAAGTGAAAACTATCACAAGAGGATTGGCTGTGACAGGGTAAGAACAAGGACATTGGTGGCTAATTGGTGGACATAGGTGTGGATTGACCAAAGGACATTTTATGTTATGAAAGAGATATAATATGCATGTAATACCAACAAAATTCTAGTAAAAAGGCCAAAATTACAATTACACAAGGGAAAGTAATTTCTTAAGTCTATGACAAGAAAGCAAAACCCAGCAAATCACATATTTGTAGCAACAAGATTCAGAAAATTAGTAATGTACAGGTTAGGATTTCCTTAACTTCATGTCTCATGATTCATACTCCCTCTAGATTTCCACCAGATTTTTGTGTGTGTGTGTGTGTGCTTTTTAGAACTTGCAATATTGTCTCATCAGTTGTGGTTTACTTTTTCTACCTTGCCCAGTGACATATACTGTGATACTGTCCAATAAAAATATAAACCACAAATGTGAACCTTATATGTCATTGTAAATATTCTAGTAACCACATTAAGAAAGACATCTATAATCCCATCACTTCAGGATGCTGAGGCAGGAGTATTGCAAATTCCAGCCCAACCTGGGAAACTTAAAAATTTCCCCTTTCCACTCACTCCCTTCCCTCTGACTCTAAATCCCCATTCTCCATTTTCATTATTATTATTACTGTTACTTTTAGTTTGTGTTTATCACATATAGTGCTTACATTCTTTGTGGGTATTTGGTACATGTACATGATACATTTTAAATCTTTTTTGCTTCTCCTTCCCCACCCATCCTCCCCTCAACCTTGGTCTCTTAGACCCCTTCCCGTCTCTCTCCCTGTTTCTTCTATCAGCGCTTTATTTTGCTCATTATTTACACTTTGCCTTACTTAACTCAAATAGATACCATATGATATTTAAGCTTGTGTGTCTGAATTACTCCACTTAACATTATATTTTGCAGCTGTATCCATTTTCCTACAAATGTTTCAAATTTATCATTTTTCATATTTGAGTAGTGCTCCATTATGTATTGATAACACATTGTCTTTTTCCAGTGTCATGTGCTGCAGAGAAAAATGTGTGCTTGCTAGAACACTCTATAGATATCTGTTAAGTCCATATTATCATGACCTTAATACCCTACTTTTGCAATGAGAAAAATCAACTAAACCAAAAATTAATAAAAAATATCAGAGATGAGCTCAGTTTTTAGGAACAAAAATGATGCTGTTAATTTGAGCAGCCTACATGGGATTTGGAAGTATCAGTGATCGGAGATCAGGATTTCCAACTTCTGCCTTTCTAGAAGAGATTCAGATTTAGTGAGTATAAATTAATATGGAAATCACCTGATTTGGTTATTGGGGAGATGTATTTTCTTTTCAGCAAACTCTACCAGCATCTTGATGGGTAGATGGACAGGACTAGTGATAAGCTTCAGGGCCTACAGGAGACTCATTATTGGCTCACCACAGTCAGGAAGCAAATAAATATCAGAATTTCCACTCTGCTTAGACCTTGTGCTGATGAAGTTTTTTACTGAGATATACCCTTTGATACTTTAGTGTGCTTTATGAATGAATGAGGCAGGAATCATAGAACGATAGAATTGAAAGGGACCTTTAAGATCATCTTGCTAGCAATTGTACACCCTTGTCTCCTTACTTACTATTTTACAAATGTCTTAGTTGCTTTTCTCATTGCTGAGACAAAATACCTAATGCCCAAAGCTAAGGGAGGAAAGGTTTGTTTAGTTCACAGTTTGTAGAGGTTTCAGTCCATAATCCACTGGCTCCACGGCAGGGTGGCACATGGCAGAGGGGCAAGTGTTCATGGCAGCAGAAGGTAGCAAAAGCAACAATGGAGGGACCTTATATTGTATGCAAGCTACCGGCCCTAGGGTGGGTGTAATACTCACAGCCTTAATCCTAGCGAGAACTATGCCAAACCAATCAGAGGACTGATTTACTAATCATATACCCTTAATCCCAGCATCTCATACTCTAGAATCAGCCACCTCTGAAAAGCCTGCCCCCCGTGACTGCATGAGACTTTGGGGGACATCTAGACAGACACCATAACAAGAAATGAGGAAGTATTGCATTATTTTGATACTAAAAGCAGAATTGAAACCTGGTATAAGATTTTTCCTAGAACACGTTTTGTTTAAAAGTGTGGTCAGACCAGACTTAATACATACTATTCCCTGCAGAATAATTCTAGAACATGTGGCTTTTATACTTGCAATGGACAAAAAATCACTCTGTAGATTCTCTTCCTTTAAATACTGAAGCTTTATGTATTCTTGAAGCTTTGAACATGTCCCTTTAAGTGGATTCTCCCATTTATTTAAAATTTCCTAAAATAAAAAAGATCTGCGCTATGTGTGGTCGTCTTTGTCAATTCCTCCCACTGTACTCCCAGCTGTGGCTCCTGAAGAGCTCCCAACAGATTGCTCTGCTTTGCCTAATTCCTGAATCATTAAGATTCAGGCCTGGTGGTATATTAGAAACTAATTCTCCCCCAGCAGGAATAAGAAAATTAGTCTATAGCCTATGCCAGGTGTCCCTTTCTCCTAAGGATGGCATCAGCATCAAGCAGAGGCTTCTTTCTCTAGCCACCCTCCCTCTTCTTCCTTCTGTATTTTCATTTCATTGTACTGAGCTGCCTGCCCTCCTGAGCCCTTGCCACAAACCTTAACCTCAAGCCAGTTTTATAGGGCTCTGACTCTCCTTCTAACTCCTGCAGATCTCTCCCTCCAGGGTCTCCCTCCGGGGCCTCTCCCTTCAGGGTCTGCATCCTATACCCTGAATTATCAGTCACTGGGTCTTGCCCTGCTTAAACATCAAGAAAACTCCTTGATAGCATGGCTTGGTTTTCTCACCTGATGCCAGATACTAAACCCATCCCTGCCTTGCCTCCTTTCTGTCTGTTTAAATCAGAGCCTTTGAAAACCTAGCCCAAACCTAGAGGGTTCACTATGTTATCCTAGTGAGGTGGGCTTTAGACCCTCTTGCTCTGGTGTCATTACATCTACCCTGAGATTATTCTTCCTACCCTTGAGGTGGGCTTTAGACCCTCTTGCTCTGGTGTCATTACATCTACCCTGAGATTATTCTTCCTACCCTTGATTTTTTTGTTTCCAAATAGCTTCCTCTCCAGTATTCTGCACAGCCCAACACAGCTAAGGCTGAAGTTATTCAATGTCAGATTTTGGCCATTTTTAGAAGCAGAATAACAAATACTTGTTTGTGTTATCATATAGCATTTTATTTCAATGTTCCCTTGAAGTCTTTCTGCAGAGTTATTAGACTTTTAGTATCTTTGATGGCTGCCTAACAAAGAAAAATTAAACATCTGTCTAATATTAAACATTTAGTTTAAAAGACTATCAAAACTTTGGCTATAATATAGGATCTCATAAAGATTAGAAAGGATATTTTAACGTTGTTGAGTTTTATTTTTGCAGAAAAACCACAGATAGTTGAGTAAGTTGAGGAAGAATAGAAACACATGCCATGTATTCCTACTATTTTCTTCACGTTTTTGCTTTTTCGATGTTAAGAAAAAATCCACTGTGCAAAGTCAATACAGATTTTTTTAGATACAGAAATCTCTATTATCAGGACTGTGCACACTAGAACACACTCTGGCTCTATATATTAGCCTACAGAGACTTCAACATATATTAAGCTTCAGCAAAAAAGTGTTTATATAGCCATCTTGAAGATTGTCAGACAATATATCACTTGAAGGCTGTCATATAAAGTAAAATATTAAGAAGACTATTTATGGGTTTTTGTGCAATCTTAGCATTACAATTCTAATAAATCGTTTTACAGCATGTACCCCCTTTTCTTTCTGCCTTTGTGAAAGTTGTGCTGCCTAATAGATTGTTAGAACCTGGAAACTCAGAAGCCTGATAAAATCCTGAGTTGGAGGGTGGTGATTAAACTGCCATTCTGTACAGTGTTTCTCCCTAGCCTGTGAGCACCAAACTGCTCACTTCCCCTGTGTATACTTTGCACACTCTTTGCATGTAATTAAAACAAGTTTGTTATGGGAAAATAGTTGCATAGTTTTAAAAGGCATTCTAATTCCCAAAAAGCACTAGAAAATTGCAAATTAAAAAGATATCAAGTAGTCGAAGTCATTTTGACAATAAGGTGACATCAAGCAGTTAGAGATATCACATTAGCAGTTTGGGTTTAAGAAGTGTTGTTAATAAATTCAGGGTTTATCTTACAGCCCCTAGGAAGCTTTCCTACCCTTTCTTATGCTTTTCAGTCTGTGTTGATCCCTGTGTAGACTCCAAACAGCCTTTCATGAGTGGTAAGATGTCAAAGCAGAAGTCAGCAGCTTTCTTTCTGGCAGATACTACATTTAAGAAGGTTATAAAATACTGAATACTACTTCAAGGTGTAATTTCCAATAGTTCATCCTGTATGGGCCACACTGGTGACTTACCCCTCAAAGGCACCTTTTTCCCCGTTTTAATTTTTACCTTAGATACATTGTACACTTGTTGGTGGTAATGAATTCACAGTGTAAAGGAAAAGAAAAGGAAATGGACTTGGCTTTTGAGTGCCATTACTATTCAATCCAGAGCTTTCACCATGGGGACACTTGGCCAACATGACAGACAGATGTACTGACAGCTATGAATTCAGGAGGGGAGGGAGCTACTTAGGTTCCCACCATCATTTATATTTCATGTCTGTATACTATTCCTTGCAAGGGACAAAATACTAAGTACCTCTAGGCTTTTATTTTCTTGGTCATCTCTCCTGTTTATTGTGCATTTCTACTGAGATGGGAATGGAAGTCCTCCTGTTATTTGAAAATCTTATATCCTCTCTTCAGTGGTGCCAGGATGACTGACACAAAATGCAGAGATAGATAGACAGGTAGATAGATAATAGTTAGATAGAAAGAATTAGCTCCAAATGTGGAAAAGGTACCTAACATGATCCACACATTCATGCCTTCTGTTTTACTCTATTGTTTAAGGAAGGCACACCTAACTGTGTAGATTTTCTGTAATTTTATGGATATGGTGAAAGCCAAGTTACAGATGTGCAGTGAAGACATATTCTGACTAATCTATAATGCAGTGTAGTGAGTATGATTCATACTGTTATGAACCTGTATGGGAACTGTGTTTATATTTTTAATTTCCAGTTAACATGCTGACTTCCTTAGTTGAAACACATTCCTTGGATTTATAAGTTTTTATTAATTAAAGGTAATTTTCATTAAGTGCCATATATTTAAAATCAGCTCCCTTAGATAAAGTTGTAAATTTATATAAGTTCACATTATGTGAAATTTATCAATGTTTACCTTAAAATGGCATATTAGAATTTGCATGTGTAATATAAAACTGTTCAAATAATCTGGATTTCCATGCATTTACTAATTTATATATTATTCACAAATAGCACAGAAATGGAATGCTAACCTAGAAATACAGCTGAAGATAAAGGTTGTAATCTAGGGCCTTAGAACCTAGTGCCAACCCAGTGTTCCCAAAGAAGTTCTTTGACTTTTTTGAGTGCAAGTGTTTTTAAGTTAAACAGCTGATGACACCACAAATACTATTATACCTGAATCATGGGAAATTGTGTAAAGAAACTGGCTAAATTACTGCTCTAAATACTTCTTAGCACTTTCCTCCTGACTCTTCTAATTTCTGAGATTCTTAAATACAAGGACCATGGCTAAATGATCTCTGCATCTAGCATAGTGATCGACAGGTTGTCGACACTTGATGAGCATTGTTGAGTGAAGGAAAGAAACTCTTTGATTATATAATCATACAGACCTAAGTTCAAAAATTCATTAGGTCTTATATGGTTCAGGTGACCTAGAGGTTACTAGACCTCATTGAACACTGACTTGAGAATACAAATAAAAAAGAAAAGAAAAAGAAAGAAGAAAAGGAAGGAGAAAAAAAAAAAGCAAATCTACTTTGATTTTTAGTAAAAGTAATACACATGAAAAGTCCTGGCACATTTTTAGGGCTCAAGACATGTAATTCTTTCCCCACTCCCCACCCTCTGCATTCATTAGGCACTAATTAGAATCCAAGTTCTGAGTAAGAGAACTAATAAGTGTCTCTCCAATATTTCCGTCAAACAGTCTTTCTTTTCTTTGATATAAAAATATAACAGTGTGCCTGGGAAAAGAAGTGAGTAGTTAGAGAAGGGAAGCAGAAGAAAAACTGAAAAATGTTGATGTGGCCTTGGACATTCATTGGAATGTGGGAGGTGCTGCTTTAGTACCAGCACTAAGCACAGCTGGCAGGCTCCACACTGCTCTGCTTCCTCTAGTGCTGCCAGTTCTCTCATTTTACTGGCTCAGTCCATGACTTCCTGAGGAAGCCACAGACTATTCCCAGCATGTGCTGCCTGGGCGTCCTGCTCAGTTCTTCCTTCTTCCTGTCTTTTGAAAGTCTTGGTTGAAAGCCATCCAGTCCTTCAGACCTCTGCTCTTCCTTTGCTAACCTGATAAATTCATCTCTGCTAGGAAGCTTTTAAGCAAACAATGATTTAATCAAATTGTTTGTTTCAATGTTAGTATTTCTAGATAACATGGTAAACTCTGTGATGCAATTTTTGCCTGAAGTTTATTAGATCACACAAAACTAGAGGTTTTGTGCTCTTTTATGCTGATGCTGTTGAATCTTGATGGTAGGTGGTTGTGTCTTTGAGGAGCTGAAAACCTCTAGAGAGGACATCCCATCACACTCAAGACAAGAACAGCTTTATTCCTCTTTTATACTCACTTAAGGAATCTACACATTACACTAGCATGGATTAGGTCCAGTGATGGAGGTGGGGGTGTAAAAGAATTTCTTATAAGATGCCTATTCACTCTCAACATTATGTAATATATATTGTATCAGTATTTTTCTTTTTTAACATACAGAAAATGGAGCCATATGATATTTTACTTTCTATTTTTTCAAGAAACAATGCTATATAGATATTTCTATGTCCATAAAGATAGACCTACACACTCATTTTTAATGGCTGCATAGAATTCGATTGCATCTTGTCTTTGTTCAAGTGCTGTAATAAAATTGCATGAACTGGGTGGCTTATAAGTGACGGAAATTTATTTCTCACATTTCTGCAGGCTAGGAAATCCAAGATCAATGCACTGATACATTTAGCGTCTGGTAAGGATTTTTTTGTTTGTAGATGGCCTTTTTTTTTGCTATGTCCTCACATGGTGGAAAGGTTAAAGGGTCTCTTTCAGCCTTTTTTTTATAAGGGCAGTAATCCCATTTATGAAGGCTCTATCCCCATTATTAAGTCATTTCCCAATACGATCATCTGGGGAGTTAGAATTTCAGCATATGACTTTTGAGGGAACACTCTTAACATTTGTTAACATCATAATGTATTTAACTATTTCCTTATTAATGAGCATTTTGGTTATTTTCAGGTTTCATTCTCTAAACAACACATGGACTGTCTTAATAATAAAACTTTGCTATGAATCTGATTATACTCTAATTTTGGATTATATTAATAGTTGATTTGTTGAGTTTAAGAGAGTACATGTCTAGAATCATGATTCATTTTGCCAGGTTTTGTTTTAAATGTTAGAGTCAGTATTTCCTTTTCAGTAGGAAAATTCTTAATGGATCCAGTCTTTCTATATATTAACTAAGTATAAATTAAACACTGAAACACTGGTGTTTATAAAATGCTTTCAATCCAGTTTATGAGGTATGTAGGGCATGAATAATATCCAGTTTTTACAGTTAAGTAAACTAAAGCAAATAGTATGTGCACGTCCTTGATAGTTCAACAAGTCCTGTTTCCACTGTTTTCATCATCATCTCTTTGTGGAGTGTTTGCTTTTGACGCCCTAATAGATTAGGTAATTAATAAATGACAAATTGGTTTTTTACAGTTCTGGGAACTAGAAAGTTCAGTATTGAGGGACAGGTACCCAGTGAGTATCTTCTTCTTATATCATCTTATGGCAAAAACCGGATGTCAAGTGCCACAGGGACACATACACACACACACACACACACACACAGAGAGAGCGAGCGAGAGACAGAGAGAACCAATATCCCACATTTATAACAAATTTACTCTTGCAATAATTAACTCTCTTAAGATAATGGCATTAATTCTTTCACTCTATTCTCAGATAATGGCATTAATTCTTTCACTCTATTCTCATGGCCTAATCACCTGTCATTATGCCCCACTGCCCAATAGTGTTGTGTTGGAAATTCAGTTTTTTACAAATGCTTTTGGTGAGACAAATTTAAACTATAGCATGAAGGCAAGATAACATTTTATTATAATTGGAGTTTAGGTTTATTACTTTTAAAAGTCCATGTCCTCTGCTAAAAGAAAATAGCAGGTGCTATCTGGCCTTTGATTCGCATGTCATTTGCATCTTGGCTGTCATTGTGTACAGAAATTCTCCTATTCTTTAGTTTGGAAAAGCCACCTTTTCGCAAGGGAGGGAGATAATAACATTCAAACATCTATGGCCAATACTAGTAAGATATACTTGTAAAGAGAATCTGAACTCTACAGTGCCACTCTGCCTGTGAGGGTCACTTTCCCCATAGATTTCCTTATTAATACTGCTGCCATTGCAGTAATACTCAAGAGACCTGATTTCTTGTTTAATACCTTGGCAATGGCCTAGATAAATAACTGGTCATGTAATACATATAGCATAGCTGAGACAAGTCTGGAATATTTAAGCAGCACACTATAAAAGGAAAATCAATAGGAGAAGCATGTCATCTTGCACTGTTACAGATGCTTGAGAATCTAATGTAAGCAAGGGATTCTCTTGCTGATTAAACTACACAAAAATGGTCATGCAAAAAGATTTTATGTTAATAAAAATAATGGACTCCCTAGAGTTGACACATCGACCACAGACATCTTAGACTCTTTACTGGAGATAAAGCTGATGGAAAAACTATCAGACCCTCTCAAGTTATTGTGGATTTCTTAGAAATATTTGTTCTTTCTTTAATCTTTCTTCATCTTAGTACGTAGCACCCAACACTCCATCCTTAGCGTCTGTAAAGTATAGGTTAAGTAAGGCCAACACATATCACTACCTAACTTTAGACCTCCTCCTTGATGGTTTACTTCCCTGACCTCACCTATCAGTTTATGCCCTGGTTCTACACAAACATCAGAAAAATAGCTATGTTTCTATACATCACAGCCATCATAACACCTGTACAACAAAAAGATAAACCACAGAGAGCTGAGGTGAGGAAGACCTTCCATCTCTACTCTCGGTTTCTGTTTCTCTCAGTCTTTTTCTAATGTTTGGTGTTTTTCCTTTTCATTTGCTGAAAGAAAGTATATAAAGTTCTATATTATTTTGTGTTCTAAGAGACTCTACAACTTGAAAAACCCTTCCTCTGTATCTTAAGGCCGTTGCTAGGAGACATGGCTAAACAACTATAAATCAATAAACCCGTTATCTTATGTTCCCTGGAAGGAGAGACGTACTGTGTCCTTTTGCAGCAAAGTATATACTACTAGAGAGAACAAGCAAGCTACTCAGAGACAGGGTCTCCTAGTTCTTAGCAGAGGACGAGAGAGAATGAGAGAACAGAATAACAAAGATGGTTTTCTGAAGAGGAACTTCTAAGATTATATTGAAAACCGGAATTTGATATAGAACTTAAAATGAGAGTTGATATTAAAAGAAAGAAATGTTTTTCTGTAAAACCAGGTAGGAATTTCGCAACAGGATGAATGAAGTTTTGGTTTAGGGCATTGTACCACAATACCTTGTGATCCAAACTGGGTGCTGTAAAGGAACAAATGCTTCTGTCTTCTTTGGTAAGTTATTAGACTGTTTCCCCAGTCTCCTCATTTTTAATTCAATGAAATTTTTTTCACTTCCCTGCCCCCACCTATAAACTAGCTGTTCAGTGGGGCTTGGAATGTAGGTTCCCCTTTTAGTGCTCCCTAATTCTTGGGCTAAGCTAAAGTAGAGCTTTACTTTCTTTGTGATTTGTGGAATAATTAAAGGACAATACTCTTTATTCATTGCCTGTTTTCTCATTCTGTCCATGTCTGAATGTTCTTAATAACAGATTCATTTCCTTGTCTGATAAAAGAATGAAGCATTTTAAGTATGCAGTATTTGGAGGGAAGGAAAAGATCTCCACAGGCAATGGAAAGCCATTTCAATGATACCTACTTACTAGTGTTTTTTAAATTCTACTTTTCCCATACTGTAGAACCTTGAATAGGATCTTTTTTTCCAAATCTGCAATATAAAAACCCCACCATCATACAAATAGTGATGAAAAAGCGTTTTGTGATCATCTAGATAGAAAGGGTGGCAGCTTTGTCTTTCATGCACCTTTAGTGCCAGCCCATAAAAGCCTCCCTAGGCCTGCTGACTTCTGGTGACGGCAGCACCATGCTCTCCTTCACTCTAAATACCTCCACGTGGCTCACCAGAGACAGGCAGCAGATTCATGCTTAACATGTTAGCCTTGGGTGAAACCTGGTTTCTAGTCATGACTGCTCTAATATTTTAACATCGGCAGGCTATTTCTGTTTGGGAATTAATTCTTCCATCTGTCCAAGGAAGAATCACTTCTTTTTTTTTTTTTTTTTTTTTTAATCAAGCAGTAATTTGCTCAGAACCTAATCTGCATAGGGCACTGTGAGTCTTGATAATCCTTCACTCCTCTTTTGATCTGTAATCCTCTGGCTTTGTTTTTCAGTCCTAGCCCAAGGGTAGGGTCTGGCAATGGATCCCATTGGCTACTGATTATCATGTTACGGTGTCTATGTCTAGTTAAAAGATTGCTTACTTCTCAGTGAGTGTTACAGGCTGTATCTGCAATCCTCTCAGAGACTGGATTTTCTCTACATGATTGTGGGTCCCCTCATGAATAATACTACTGTGCCCCTACCTTCTAGCCTTTCTATTAGTTGCTGTTGGAAACTCTCTTTCTTGTACTCTTTCCTCTGTTTAAAGAGGTACATTGGTCTGGCCTCTAGCCCTGAGTTCTTGGGATCTGCATCCTGGCCTTCTTGTAAATTGTGTTGGTCAAGGTCTTGATCCCCAAATGACCATCCTTCTGATAATGCACCCAGCCTTACTTCCAGCCCCAGATAGACTCCACTGGGTATACTTGGTGCTGGCTTTCCCTCAACAGAGTGATCTGCCATATTTTACTCCCAGTCCCGACACAACTTTGATTAAATACACAAACCAAAACAGAATATGCTTATGGAAAATCTTCAGGCAAATATAGCATACCTAGGTTGGTTTATTTATGCTGCTAATTTAAGTAAAAATGCCACATAGCAAGTATCTCCTATCCTAGTTAGTAACAAACCAAAAGGGAACTAAGTGCCAGATTTCTCATCATCCTCTATTCTATCTTTTCTTTTTCTTTCTTTCTCTCTTTCTTTCTCTCTTTCTTTCTCCCTCTCTCTCTCTCTTTCTTTCTTTCTTTTTTTCTTTCTTTCTTTCTTTCTTTCTTTCTTTCTTTCTTTCTTTCTTTCTTTCTTTCTTTCTTTCTTTCTTTCTTTCTTTCTTTCTTTTTTGATTCATTGTCAAATATCTGTCTGTGTGTTGCCCTCATACCTCCCAAGCCTTGGCTCTCTATGGAGCTTTGGTTTCAGAAACATGCACACATATATATGCAATTAAATGCAGGCTTTGACTTTTCGCCTGGGAAACTGGAAGGATAAGGTGAGCTAAGCTTTTAATTACAAGTACCCATTCTGGGAGGCAGGGAGTTTGAGTTTCTGACAGCTACTGCTGCTCAGCCTAATCCCATCTTTCAGGGAAGAAAAGAAAAAGCCAACATGTATCTATCTACAAAAATGTTGACTTAATGTATTTGGCTTTTAAATATAAATCTTCCAAAACAAACTCTGATTTAAAACCAGAAAAAAATCTTATTGTTGTTAAGATGAAAGCTTTAGATATGAGTTATTATTTGATTCCTCTTAGTTTATTCTCCATTTTAGGTTGTCCTGATATACGGAAATACTAGTATTCTGCACTTTTATAACTGCCTTCGCCCAGAATCCCAAATCTCTTTACAAATACTAATTACTGTGGTCTAATGTCACTGGAAATTGTTAAATATGCCTCCAAAGAGGTTAAACAGTTTAAATCCCAATTTATAAATTAAAAATAGAATGTGGAAAAGCAAAGTTGCATTGGGGGATTTCAGTATGTTTTGGGTTGAAATAACTGGAAATGACAGCTGTCAACCCAGTCCTCCAGTCCTTGAACTCTTGATATCCCACACTTCTTGACTTATTATACATGTAGAAAGACAGGTTGCCATTGTGCGTTCAGGCACTGAAGAACTCCTTTCCTCCAAATAATATATAACACCCAAAAATATCACTGTGGAGGGATGACATCTTTTCAGATCAAACTTTAAAATATTGTTTATAAATGTCATTCTTTAAAACCTGGGGTTGCAATCAATGAATTACCCTTTCCTCTTCAGCAATTTCTATACATCTACTGGTTTCAGTTTTGTAAGTTTAAAAAGGGGATAGATCTGTCTGTCTGTCTGTCTTACCTTGTAGATATTTATGTGTATGTGCACCTATTATATGTGTACATAAAGATGATGATCATAGATAGATACATGTGTACATATACACAACATGGAAAATAAAAATTATTCTCGTTTAAGATCTTGATGAGGACTAAGGAGATGAGAGTCCTGTGTGCTATACAAACATGTATCAATATATTTCTAGTTGTGCCTTTTTATCTCCAAAGGTTTGTCTGCAATTGTAGTTTGGGTGAAGGGGTAGAACTGGACACATGGGCTTACAGTCTCAGTATTACAATATTATGTTTTTCTCTCAAATACTGTTGAGCTAGAGATGCTTCAGAGGCAAAGCTAAAAGTATGCAATCATAGACTAGACGGTATGTCTAAAGAATGAGGTGGATTTTAAATAGAATCTTAAATAGACAGGATTTTAGTAGGACTTTTGTAACCATGAGGTAAATAGTTATGACACCTGGAGATATCAGAGTTGATCTGGAGGATAATAGTAAAAATATGCAATGTGTTCTGTTGTGTGTGGGGAAATTAAAATCTGCCACAGACATGAATAAATTGCTCTAAGTGGCAAAGAGGCCCTGACCATGCAACATATAAATGTTGCCTCGTTTCTCCTAACCTGGATGTTAGAACATTAGACCCTTTGTTCCTGAATTTAAGGGACATGTTTTCCTACCAGAACATATATTAAACCATATTTTTATATGGCTCTTTTGGATGTAAAGGATGTTAGGTAAAAAATAATATTCATTGGTGAATGGGTATGAGACTAATAAAGTATTTCATTTATCTGCCAGAACATTCTTCATGCTTGTCAAATAATTATAGCAATATAGCTTCTATTCAGAAACCCATTTATCAGAATTTCTTTTCTTTATTTTAAAGTCCTCTTAAGTATCCTCCCAGCATAAAGCAATGAATTTAAAACTAATATCTCTCTCCTAATAATAATGTCCTTTGACATTTACTTTTGGTTAAAGATGAGCTTGAATTTCATGATCTCAAATTCTAAATATGGAATGACATTTTCTAAATTGAACTGATTCATCCCCTAGCCCAACATTAGGAAAATAAGAAAGGGTTTGTTCCAAGTCCATGCTAGGCTTTGTTACATGATTGTAAGCATAAGTATGCCCAAACCTGGAACCTGTAGGTTCATAAGTTTGTATTTTCTCTATTCTATCTGATAATTGAATAATTTGGATAAAGATAATACTGTATATGGGGTTGAGTTTGAACTATATATAATGGATCTATATTTATATATCCACACTTTTATCTAGTTATTTGTATTACATGAGTTAATTGATGTAAAGAATAGAGTATAACCCTCTTATCCAGTTGTACTTTTCATTTTTTTTGGTTTTCTCTGATCAACCATGGGCTGAAAGTACTTAATGGAATGTTCAGGAAATTTAAAAATTCATGAATTTTAAATTGTATGCCATTCTGAAGTCATGTTGTCCACACCTGGTAGGTGAGTCATCTCTTTGTCCAGCACATTCATGTCATATATGCCACCTTCCTTCTACTCAGTGGCTGTCTTGGTTATCACTTGATTCTCAGTGCTTGCGTTCATGCAGCCCTTTACTTTAGAATACTCCTAAAGTGCAAGAGTAGTGATGGTGACTGTTTGGATATGCCAGAGAGAAGCTGTAGTATGTTTCATTTAAGTGAAAAGGTGAAAGTTCTTGACTTAAAAGGAATGGAAAAAGTTTTATGCTAAGGTCTCTAACATATACTGTAAGATAGAACATTTATCCATGAAATTGGGAAGAAAGAAAGAAAGAAATTCAGGCTATTTTTTGCTGTCATGCCTCAAACTGCAAATGTTGTGGCCACAATATGTGATAAATTCTTAGTTAAGATGGAAAAAAAAAAACATTAATTTTGTGAGTGGAAGACGTGAACAAAAACATGGTCCAATTGACAAAAATATATAGTGTTAGAAAGCATTGAGCCTATCTGATGACTTCAGCAAAAGGTCACCTGAAACAAGTGACATCAGGCCATTTACTGCAAATCAGGAACAGTTACCTAGGCCCAGGAACTGGTTTGGGATGAAAAATATAAAAATTACCAGAGGCTGCATCAGCTTGCTCCTTGCCAATGAAGAAGCAGTTCCAACATTTCTAGCACAGTTAAAGAATATGATTAAGGAGAAAGGGTATTATCCAAAGCAAACCTTCAGTTGTAATAAAACTGGGTTCTCCTAAAAGAAGATACCAATAGGACCCACATTCTTAAAAGTGTAAAGTGGTCACCAGGGAATAATACATGCAAGGACAGATTAACTCTGGTGCTATGTAACAGTGCTCCAGGCAGATGATAAAGACAGGCATAGTGTACACAGAGAAGCACCCCACAGTGTGAAAAACACAAACAAAAACTATCTACCTGTGTTCTGGGAAAACAACTGGAAGTGTGGGTGACAGCCATCTTGTTTATGGAATGGTTTCTCCAGTGCTCCTGTTCTGGCAATCTTGAATATGTTTGCTATGAAAATGAAAATGTCAAGATTGTATTTTTACCTCCAAATACAACTTACTGCTTCAGCCCTTTGACCAGGACAATATCTGGTTTCTCAAAGACCATTTTGTATTTGATCTCATTTAATGCAGATCCTAACGTGGACAGGATAAGGTGCTGAAAATCATGCACTATTGCTGACACAGTGACACTTATCAAATGTACAGTAGGTAAAGTAAAATCAGAAACTGTAAATAGCTGCTGGAAGAACTTATGGAGTTGATTTTAAAGGCTTTCTTGTAATTAAAGGGAAACTTAGAAAAACCATTCACATGGCAAGTCATGTTAGTAGAGAATTTGCCCACATGCTCAGTAAAGAAGAGGAAGAACACGGAAGCTGTTAAGAAGTGTTAGCAAATGAGGAACTGGAGGAACATGTTGAGAGAAAGAAGGAGATAAAGAAGAGAAACTGAACCATAATGCAGATGTTATTGAGATTTGCCAAAGTGCTTTGAGTTATACAAACATTAAAGGACAGAACTATGGTCTATTGTTCTCAGATAGGATGCAGCATTAATGTCACCCTTGTTATCACTGAAGGATTATATTTCTTGTAGAATACCTTACTGTGTTAAAAAAATGAGATAGCAACTTTTGGCTACAATATTCTTGCAGAAGTTTTTGGAAAAGAACATTAAACTATCAGGCATACTCAAACATTGACATTATTTGCTCATGACATCCAACCATTGATATCATCATGGCCCAGTGATCCAGGATCACCTGAAGCAGATAATCTTCCTTCTGATGCACGTCAGAAGGTCACTGGTAGTCCAGCACTACATCACAATGCCTATGTCGTTCACCTGGCTTCATTGCATCACGTAGGGATGGGGTCATTTTGAATCATCACAGGAAGAAGAGTGAGCACAGTCCAAAAACTTTCATCATAGAATATTATAATTGTGCTATTATTTTATTCCTGTTAATTTTTTTGTGCTCAGTTTATAAATTAAACTTTATTATAGGTACACATATGTAGGAAAATAGATTATATATAAGGATTATCACTATCTATAGTTTCATGTATCCACTGGGGTCTTGGAATGTATCCCCCTGAATAATAAGAGACTATTGTAAAAGAATTCTTGGCCCATGGTTATTAGTCTATAAATATTAGTTGTCATTGCTCTTGTTTTGTTATTAATGTTGTTTCTTTTCTTTCTTTCCTTCTTTTTCTTTCTCTTTTCAGTATGAGAACTGAAACCAAGACTCTCATTGGGCTACATCCCAGCTCATTTTTTATTTTTTATTTTCAAGACAAGACTTCACCAACTCTTAAGTCATTTCTCATTTTGCAGTAGTTTTTCCATGACATTGTTATCTCCCCAGAGAGGTATGAGCCATGATTTGAAACTTAGAAACTTTTAGATTGGGACAATGTGCACCAAAAGGCATCCTCATTGTCTTTTGGCCTAATGGAAATGTTATACCACACTTTAGGGACTGCCATCTCTCCCACCTTAGAGAGCTTTTCTTGACTGCTCCATTTCTGACACTGTTCCCTGACCTGAAGGGCATTTACAAGGACCTGAAGGGCATTTACAATGTGACCCAGGCTATTATGTA
Organism: Erethizon dorsatum; assembly: GCA_028451465.1. Lineage (NCBI taxonomy): Eukaryota > Metazoa > Chordata > Mammalia > Rodentia > Erethizontidae > Erethizon > Erethizon dorsatum. Next base: position 65,581,560 of record CM051831.1, read on the forward strand.
TGACCATTTAGTGATCTCTGAAGAAGCACTCTTTGTGAAGGATGAACTTTTGGCCTGGCCAAGCATTGGCAGGATTCATAGAGTAAACTAAAAGACATCATCCCAGTGATTCTTACCTGGGCCTTTTCCTTTGATTTGGTAAAGCCCAAAGGAATCACACACAATGGCTTTGGAGATTCTGGTACTGCCTCATGGCTACTGGTACATTGAGAAAGCCCTGGATCTAGAGTTATCCAGCGTTCAGTTGGGTGCCTAGAGAAAGTGAAATTAGATCTGGCTTGAAACTAAACCTTACACCAGAATGAACTCTAAGTCACACTTCTTAACTCCAGAGTTATTATCTTTTGTCACACATGTGAATAACCTCTCTATCTTGTCACTGCCTATGAAGTATCTTCTCTAATTTTCCTCTGCTGCAATTCACGTCTCCAATCTTCAGACTAGGCAGTTTATCCTACCTGCTAGCATCTTCATCTATCCTAAGAGCTCATATTATTCACAGTCAGATTACATCTGCCAAATTCCTCAGATCTTCACAAATTCACAATGTTACACAACTATTTAGATCATGGACTTCAGAGTGAGTCCCTTTTCTTACTTGCTGGTTGAGTGACCTTGGACAAATCATTTGTCTTGAGTCTTCAGTTTATTGCCCATAAAAAGATAATATTAATAAATTTAAGTATTTGCTGTGAGGAGTACAAACAATGATACATGTCAGGTTTGTTACGTAGCTGGTAACTGATTAACTGAAATGAATATGCAAAATATATACTATGATATTTTGGCATGAACAAGCCAAATTCTCAACTATTACAAATATTTGTCTCTTTTTAGCTTGTTATTCTTGCCTGAGTCCATTCTTCAACATCTTCCTCCCTTTCCCAGGCTTTTTGGGATAGAATAATAGAAAATGGAACATTGTTGTTCCTCTTGCTGAGAGTAGGAAGGAGTCGAGGGTGGAAAGAAGTAGTTACCAAATATTATGTGAACTCTCAGAAGGAAGAAATGGATTCTAACTATGAAAAGGAGTGTCAAGGAAAGTTTTACAGGCAGATTTTGCTTTTACCATGCTGGGGATGGAACCCAGGACTTAGTACATGTTGGGCAAAATGCTCTAGCACTGAGTTACATCTCCAGCCCAGTGAGATGACTCTTCTATGACTAAAATTGATTGCCTAATGAAAAAGAATAAAAGAACAAGAGGAAGCAAAGAAATATGATCACAATGAAATATATTTGACTTGTCATAATTTGTCAGGTGATAAGAGTAAGGTGAGTAATGTGTCAACTGTGTCCCAAGACTCTGCTTATCAGATTTGTTCAGAATAATTTCATGAAATATTGACTTACAATATTTTTCTTGACTCTGGAAGAAACTTCAAAGTAGGAAGAGGGCTAGCCATGTAATTCATAGTTATGTTGTTATATTAAAGCATTTGTATAATTTGTAATGGAATAGTTTTTTCTTTCAAGAGATAAATTTTGTGCATCAGCGATAAGGTGGTTTATAGTTTTATTTTAAAGATTTTCCACCAGTAGCCCCCCACACAAGCAAATCTGTCCACATCTAACAATTTTAAAAATTATAAATAAAAATAATACTGAAAATATAAACATTCTTCTTTCCAAAAGTTGCTTTGGTTTTTAAAAATACAACAAAAACAGATTCTTTCTGACAATGCAGTTGCTTGTGCTTATACACATATCATTTCAAAGAGTATTACAAGAGCCTGAGCAGTTGGTGTTAGAGTTAGAAGAGAGATTAGCAGGACTCCATTCCAGGAAAATCGTTATGGTGATCACTTGTCACTTGTCATTACACATAAGTCCTGTTAGTCTTCCTGGTTCAGTTTCAACTTGAACTTAACTTACACTTGAGAAATCATTCTTTATCTTCTCCTCTTCCAGAACTCACTGTCTTCACCTGACTGGCTGCCAATTTACCCTGACTATTCCATTACTCACCTTCAGGCTTTCTTTCATTCTTATTCTTAAAGCAAGAAGAAATATAACTTTTGTATTTGTATATATATAAATACAAATCAGTAGCACATACACTTTTGTGTTGAACGGAATGCCTCAAATGATGCAATATGCAAACAAGGTACTCAGGACAGCCCAGAGAGAATAAAATATTGTTGGATCACCCCTAAAAATATTTATGTTTGTAGAATGTTTATTAATTCCATAGTCAACCATGGTAAAAATCCATCCTCTCCCATGTTTATACTTAGATTTTGGAATAAATCTCTAACTTAGATAGTGTCTTGGAAAATAAATATTATCCTATATTTACCAGTGTTCTCCAGAAGAAAGAACTAAAGGATATCCTTTAGAGAGAGAGAGAGAGACATAGAAGGAGATGTATTATGCAGCATTGGCTCATGTGATTGTATAGACTAAGAAGTCCCACTGTCTGCTCTCTGCAAGTTGCAGGCCCAAGGAAGCTGGTGATGTAGGTCATGTCCAAAGGCGTGAAAACCAGGGAAGCCAACAATGTAAGTTCCAGTCCATGCCAAGAGGAAGGGCTCAAGAGGAGTGTATTCATGATTTCTCTACCCTTTTGTTTTATTTGGACTCTGGATAGATGGAATGATGCCCTCTCATATTGGAGAGGGTGACTTGCCTTACTCAGTCCACCAACTCACATGTTGATGTCTTCAGTAAACGCCTCCACAAGTACACCTAGAAATAATGTATTGGATATCTGGTAGTCCCTTAATTCAATCAAGTTAATACATAAAGTTACCATTACACATACTTTTCCCTTTTCAGTGATATTTCCTTGTTCTGTCATACTTGTATCTATCTCTTCTTGCTATACTCTAAATATATATGGCTGTATATCTATATATCTGTCTGTCTATCTATCTATCTTTTTTGGCTATCATTTTCTAACTCTTCTCCCATGTAATGATATGACTACACCTATGCAAATATTAACCTTTTAATGGAACTTGGACCTTTAAATCCGCTGCAGTAGGAATACATAGAACAAAACAAAAATCAATAACCATCCACCTTCAGTCTAAGATTCTGTGTTAGCCCTATTCTGAGATGTCAGTGTCCACTGAATGACAAAGTAAATAAATGAAAATTCATAGCCAGTGTTGTGGTAAAGTAAAATCTCAGTAAATCTCTTGTTATAGCATTTATAAATACTATAGTGAAATAATTTATGAACGAGTCTGTAAATATTCACTAATACATTAGTAAGTTAACTAATACAGACATTGGAAAAAACCTTATATTCCAGGCCAAAAATAGTTAAACTGCTAATGAGCATTTAGTTTACTTACAATATAGATATAACAACATGTTCAAACACAACTACAACTGCCATCACTATTTATTTATTTAAAATTATCATATACTCCATGTTTGTAATTGGATTTTCATTCCCTTTGATATGTACCTTCAGCTTTCTGAATATTCTTTTTGAGAAAGGTTATGTTCTTTCATAAAGTTCTGCAAAGCTCTCTCAATCTTCCTGGATCTATTCATTATAACCTGGGATTTCCTTCTTACCAAAGGAGAAAGGAGACCTAAACTTTTGTTGGTTGATATATGAAAAGGTAGATTATGTTATGTTAGCTAGGCCAAAGTAGACCAGTTGTTGGACTTAGAGCCAGTCCTCAATGCAGAATTACTAACTCAGATTTGGTTAGATAGTTGAATTTGTGGCCAGAAAAGTACAGAAATCACCAAAATGGTGGTACAAAGAGAAAAGCAGTGATGAGAGTATGTATGCATTTTTTTGAGAGCAGGACATAAACACTTCAGTAACGTGAATTACTCCTGCACTGTACATATTAATAAGATAAATATCTTCTCACCTGCAATTGATAGCTTGTTCAAAATGAATAATATCTTCTTCTAGGCAATAATTTCTACTGATTTACTGTTAGGACAGCAGTCCTGAGTAAACATGATTTGCATCCTACATGACAGGTAATCTTTTCTTTCTGTCTCTAAGAATATACATAGAACTCTATAATGATAGAGTCAAATAGAGCAGGATGAAATGTGAGATCTTCGAGTTCTCTACTAATATTCAGTGCTTCCCTAATTGGCATAAGCTGTGCATTGTTTTTCAATTGAGGTGGTTTCCTTAATACGTTCTACCAACACGAAAAAAGAAGCCTTTTAAATTATTAGTAAGAATAATTTTACTCTATTATAAAACTTTTGCCATAACCTAGATGTTAAGTGTATTTAGGGGCCGGTGAGATGGCTCAGCGGCGTAAGCGCCTGCCTTGCAAGCGCGAGGGCCCGAGTTCAACTCCCGGATCCCACATACGAAAAAGGGGCCGGTGATATCGCTCAGAGGCACGGGTGCCTGTTGGCGCGCGAGGTCCTGAGGTCGACCCCCCGGTACCCACAAAAAAAAAAAAAAAAAAAAAAAAAAAGTGTATTTATTGAGCATCTAGTGTATATATAGGCATTAGCTAAATCACAGGACTATAATTTATCAGCCTTCAGTAGGTAAAAAGTGAGGACTAGAGAATAATCTATTATTTTCTGGTACTTAATTATGCAATAATCAAAGAGAAGGCCTCTATTAAGCAATCTCTATTAGTTTTCTGTTTGATTTATTTATCTATGTATTTATTTCTTTATTTAGGTATGCATTTCTTTATGGTGCTGGGGATTTAATGAGGGCCGTGCATCTGTTAAGCAGTTACTCTACTTCTGAGCTACTTTCCTAGATCCGTCAATTTCTCTTCAAAATCTGAGTGACATCACTATTTAATGTTGATTCTGAGTTGACTATTCAGAAAGACATAAAGAGATTTTTAAAATTCTAGAACAATTACACATAGGTGATTTCTGTTTTTTGGTTCTGCAGTCACATTTCGCATGTGCCCTGTCCTAGTTACTTTTCTCATTGCTGAGACAAAATACCCGACAACCAAAGTTAAAGGGGGAAAAGGTTTATTTAGCTCACAGTTTGTAGGGGTTTCAATCCATAATCAGTTGGCTCCAAGTTGGGGTGGCACATCGCAGAGGGGCAACTGTTCATGGCAGCAGAAGACACCAAAAGCAACAAGAGAGAAGAAACAAGCCTCTTCTGCCCCTTTTGTCTTATCCAGACTGCTGGGATTAAGGTGGTGCCAATTCAATCAGTGGACTGATCCAGCAGTCACCCACACTTAGTGCCAGCACCCTTAATCCCAGTATTGAACCAATCACAAATTCTAGATTCAGCTACCTCTGAAAAAGCCCCATCTAAAAGTGCATGAGGCTTTTGGGGGACATCTAGACACAAACCATAACAAGCCCGTAAGTTTTTCCCTTAGCTTTTCAGTGTCTTGCTTTTGACACTGTCAGACAACATCCTCCTGACTTTTCACGACTTCTGTTCTCCTTAGTCTTCTCCTCACCTTCCACTCAGTATCATTTTGTTTTCTTTAGCCATGGAGAGGGAAATAAACACATTTCTCAAACACATGTTTTTCATTTGTACTTATTTACATCTTTCAAGGCTAATTTTCCTTAATCTCTATTCTCTGACCAATAATATCTAAACTCAAGACTCAGAAGCCCAAGAGATCAGAAGTTTCAGTTCCAAATCTCTCCCCACCCTTTTGTCTTCAGATTATTCTGTGCTTCTTTCTTTTATTTTACAACAATTCCTCTGCTTCCTAAAGCCCTAAGTCTACCCTGTCTCCCAAATCTATAAGCCAAGTGTGACTTTGTCAGCTCAGTGATTCTGGCGGGAAAGACAGGAAAAGCAACAGCTACTCAGCAGATGACTTCCTTGTGCTACTCTCTCACTTGGTGAAGACAGTCAAATCCTGTGTAAGAATTTTTTTTAGAGTTATACTGTTCCTAAGGATAAAGGCTTATAAGGAAAATGAATTTAAAAGAATTGTGCTACATCAGAAGATACAGTGGTGCTTTTTCCGAGCATGCACTAGAGTTTTTCCTATCCAGTTTTTGATGAAAATAATGTGGTATTAAAGATCAAATCTGACCTCACCTGAAGTACATTTACTATAAAAATATCAACAGCAACTCAATGAGAGATGGTTTTACCTATTAGAAAGTTCCATGGCCAGGATCCCAGGGATAGCCTTAGGTTTATCATTAAATGTATCAGATGAGATGATGCAACTATAGTCAGAACATTGTCAGGAACATAAAGAACACCTATGTAGTAAACGTTAGTCCTTCTCGTCTTTATATTTTATATTTTCTCTTTCTTAAAATTATATATATATAATATAAATAATATGTAAATATATATTATATATTTGTTATATATTTATATGTATATTAAATATATAATATATATAATATATATATAAATTTAAATATATATTTAAAATCTACCTGACTATAAAGTATCATAATTTCCCATTAAAATCTGAGGACATATAATGACCTACATATGGCATATTATATGGCTTTGTGAATTTTAAACTTAAAGATGAGAATCAGCACATTTTGATCCAGATTGTGTAATAATGAAATTGTCAATGGGGAGCAATAATTTTCACACATTCAGGTCTTTTAATGCATGATAATTTCCAGTAACAATTCTTACCTCGGAAGTAGTAGATCTAGCCCTTTCTTCTACAACCATTTTGACTTTAAAATCAAAGACACCTGCAGGTAGAGCTTAAATTAGTGTAGGTACCACTTGCCAGAATACCCATTCCCTTCCTCTTTTATCGTGAGCGTGTTTTTAGTTTTAAACTTATCAAAAAAGTGTTTCAGTGACTACCTCTTGCCTCTTACAATGTTGACAAGGTTTCTAATTCAGTCTTTCTAATATCTAGGCTAGCTATTATTTTGGGTGATTGAATAGAATAAAAGAATATGAAAGAATTGCTTTGGTTGAGGCGTTGTCATAGGATTTCCAGAAAATATTTTTACAGTATGTTTTACCTTCTTTCTTCAATTCCAGTTTCTTATTTTTGATGCCTATCATCTTCCTAAGAGTTTTTCCTTTAATCTCTATCCTTGTTTGACTTGTTGTTTTGCCCAGTATGAAATAAAACTAGGTAAAAGGAACACATTTTTTTCTAAATAACCAAAGGAAAGAAAGGACTAGCTGTATTGCAATTGTCACAATTTAATTTGAATTGTTAAACTAACAAACAATTGTTTATGAAGTAAAGCTCTAAATAGATTCAAGTGTAACTTCTATTCAAAAACAGAATATTTTATTTAACTAAAATTTATTTATGTTATTTTATGAACATGAATAAAACTTGGATGGATTAAAAAATAAAACACCTTCTCTTGGGATCCCATGCTTTACTACTTTGTCAAATGTTAAGACATAATTAACAGGTCTTTCAATAACATTGAACAATCACACACACAGTTAAGGTGAGATAATGTGTTTCTCCAACTAGAGTAGTTGTAAAAGTGGATAACTTTAACTTTTTTAAACTTTTGAATTGTGACCACTACCTGAGTCATAAGCTTTGGCAAAACCTTAGCTGTCCTATTGTTAACTTCATAATTACATTGATATTTCTATTTTCTTTTATCAATTCTGTTCCTTGGCCATGTATTCTGTTTTTTTAGATTTCATGACTTAAGATGTAAAAAAGTCATCTACATTAAAATAATATTTACTTAACAAATACATATGAAGACCTTGTTATATTTGTGTCTTAATTCAGGCTGCTATACCAAAGTACCACGGACCAAGTAGCTTATAAACAACAGAAATTTGTTTCTGACAGTTCTGGAGGCTGACAAGGCTAAGATCAAGTTGTCAGCAAACTTGCTGTCTGGTGAGGGCCCCTTCCTATTTTGCAGAACAGCTGTTTTCTCATTGTATCATCACACAGCAGAGATTGAGGTAAGAACGCAAGAACTTTGTGTCTTTTTCTGAGCAAAATAATTCCACTCATGAGGGCTCTGCCCTCCTGATCAAATTATTTCCCAAAGGCCTCAACTCCTAATGCCATCACATTGGAGGTTAGGATTTCAGTGTCAGAATTTTATTTTATTTTATTTTATTATTTTTTTTTTTTTGTGGGTACCGGGGGGTCGACCTCAGGACCTCGCGCGCCAACAGGCACCTGTGCCGCTGAGCGATATCACCGGCCCCTTTTTCGTATGTGGGATCCGGGAGTCGAACTCGGGCCCTCGCGCTTGCAAGGCAGGCGCTTACGCCACTGAGCCATCTCACCGGCCCTAGTGTCAGAATTTTAGAGTGACACAGACAAACATCTCATAGTATTACAGCCTTGATCTAGATACTAGGAAATGGGAAGTACAAATACAACATTTCTGCCATAATAAACACCACTTTATGTAGGGGGGAATTTGTTAAAATATAGGTGCATTTTACATCAGTTAGAAAGGTGACAAGGGCTGCAGAGACAAAGCAGTTAAGGGGAGTGAAGGTTCAGATTGTGGTGGTCTGGGGTTGGTATGAATAAGGTGTCATGATTTCATTTTGAGGACACAGGTTTTTAATTCTTTCAAGTATTTACTTCTCTGTAATGCTAGGTCACAGGGTAGATGCTTGGTCAAATTTGTAGTAAACTGGCAACACTTCTCCAAAATGATTGTGTTATTTTGTACACCAACCAGCATTATATAAAGGTGATGGTTTCTCTCCTTTGATATTGCTTGTGTCAGTCAGTGTTTTACTAGAGAAACAGATATAACACAAGATACACAAATGTATAAGAATTTATAAGATTGGCTTATGATGGCCTCCTACAGAGTCAGATGCAGAAGAGCGCAGCGGTGTCTGCACACTGGAGACCGAAGGATTCAGTCCACGGTCTGGAGTTCAGTGCACTGTCCCATGCGAGTCCTTATCAGGAGGAAATGTGTCTGCAATGGAAGGATGAAGAGTCTACACTGGAAGGCCAAAGGATCTGTGCCAGAAGCTGGAGAATCTGCAGTGGAAGCCAGGAGATGACATCCAAGGTGAAGGTGGAGACTGGAGCTCCTCTGAAGAAACAGAAGCAGATCCCTCCTTCCTCATTTCCCCTTTATACCATCCAGCCTACAAGCCGCCCTAGGGTGGGTCTTCCACACCCTGGGGTGTGGAATTGCTAAACCAGTTTAGTTAACCTCTTAACTAAACTTCTCAAATTGACACAATCGATCAACAATCACACTCTTTGTATTTATTTTTTCACCATGCAAGTGGGTGGAAAATGGTCGTTTTTGTTGTTTTAATTCACAGTTCTCTGATGGCTAATGATGATGCAGATCTTTCCTGAGCAGTTCCAGTGTATTCTTCCTGCAGTGCCCAGTCAAATGTTTTGTCTAATTTTGCAAATGAGTTGCTGGCCTTTGTATTATTGATTTGTGGAAGTTCTTTATACATTTTACATATATATTCTACATGTATCCTGTATCTGTTTGTTTTCAGTTGCACATGTTACAAATACATTTTCCCAGTGTTCAGCTTGCTCATTTCATTTTTCTTGATGAAGTCTTGGTGAGGAGAAATGTTCACTTTGAATGAAGTACAGTTTATCATTTTTCTTTTTTTCAGGTTAGTACTTTATTCTGTTTAATGAGTTTTCACAAGTTTACAAAGCTGTTCTGTATTTTCTACTAGAAGCTTTATAATATTAGCTTTTACATTTAGTTATATGATATCAAATTAATTTTGTGAAGTGAAGTAGGGCTTGAGGAATTTTGTTCTTTGTTGATATTCATATGTTTAAAGTATTTAGTTCTCCCATTGCACTGACATGGTTGAGCATTGATTTTTCATGTATGATCTACGTATTTAAGAGATCGCTAGTTCATGTGTTGACAATATACATACCATGTTAGACATAACAAAAGAAGAAACAGAGATGACCATTAAGAGGCTATGGAAATAATCCAAATGTTAGGCTTAAACAACCATGGCAGAAAATCTAGTTTTGGACATTTGAAGGTAAATCAAGATGATTTCCCAACAGATTCACTGTTTTTTTTTTTTTTTTTTTTTTTTTTTTTGTGGGTACCGGGGGTCGACCTCAGGACCTCGCATACCAGCAGGCGCCCATGCCACTGAGCAATATCACTGACCCTTTTTTCGTATGTGGGTTCTGGGAGTCGAACTCAGGACCTCGCGCTTGCCAGGCAGGCACTTATGCCACTGAGCCATCTCACCGGCCCGTCACTGTTATTTTTTGAGAGAAGAGAGGACATCAAGGATGTAGAATCAAGAATGGCTCCAAGTTTTCTGGCTTGAATAACTAGTAGAAAGAAAGATGGAGAGATGGAGTTGCTATTTGTTTAAATGAAGAAGACCATAAATACAAATGGAAGAGAAAGCTATGAAGATTATTTATGCTTGAAATGTAATATATACATATATATCCATATAATATATACTATATATATTTATATACCTACTATTTGGGCTTCAAGTGGAGAAATTCACATATGTGAACAATATGCATTTTTCTATTTTTAAGCCATTCATGACTTAGCCATTAGGTAATTTTATTTATATTTTCTTAGGGATTTTTTGGAAATATAGATTCATACATCTAATTTTCCACTTGGAATATCCCTAAGTACCTCAAGATCACTATTGTGAAACTAACTTTAGCAACTTCCGAATTGTTCCTTCATCCTTACTGTTATGGTTTGTGTCTAGATGTCCCCCCAAAGCCTCATGCAGTCATGGAGGTGGGCTTCTGGAGTTTATGACTGATTCATGGTCTAATGCTGGGATTATGGGTGTGAGTGCTACACCCACCCTGGGGCGGGTAGCCTGCATGTAATATAAGGGAGGGAAAGAGGTTGCTCTCTCTCATACTCTTGCACATGCTCCTCCCTTTTGCTCTTGGTATTTTTGCTGCCTTCTGCTGCCATGAACTGTTGCCCTCTGCCATGTGCCACTCTACCTTGGAGCCAGCCGAGTATGGATTGAAACCTCCACAAACTGTGAGGCAAATAAATCTTTCCTTCCTTAACTTTGGGTGTCGGGTATTTTGTACCAGCAACGAGAGAAAAGTAACTGAGACAGAATTTGGTACCGGGAGTGGGGCCGTTGCTGTGACTATACCCGACCATGTGGTTCAAGAGCCTTTGGGAATGGCTTGTGGGAAGAGTTTGGAAAGGTTCAGAGATGTCACCTGAAGGAGTAGCACTGGAACGCCTTAGGTTGTTCTGTATGGGAGATCCTGGTCAGAGCTCGGGACCCCAGAAGGCTGATAGAAATCCTGCCGGTAAAGATCAGGCTTGGGAGGTTTCTGCTGGGAAGAAAGATTGCATTGGCTGCTGGACTCCAGAACATGTTTGTTATGGCTTGGCAAAAAGTTTGTCTGCATTTTGCTCATGTCTAGAGACTTTGCCTGAGACTAAGATTAATGGCAGCGGACTAAGTAAACTGGCAGAAAAAATTTCAAGGCAGTCTAATGTTGGGGCAGTGGCATGGCTATTATTGGGGGCCTTTAGCCAGATTTATGTTGAGAATCAAGAGCAAGGAGCCCAGAAGAATGATTTAAAATGTTGTGAGTTTGGCCAGAAAGGAAGCTCCAGTAAAGCTGTGGACTGCAAAGATAGAGCTGAGAAGATCTCAATTGCTGAGAAGGAACAAGAGAATATAAAAGACAGCCTGAAGACATCATAAGAAGCAGCAAGTCTCCACCCTTTGCAGCCTCAAAACTGCAAAAGTAAAAGTCTTTGCTCTGAGGAGAAAGCTTCAGAGCACCATGTTCCAGAATGGCGCCAGCCACACTATGTCCCAGAATGGCGGCGGCCACACCAGGTTCCAAAATGGCGGGAGCATAGAGAATTCATTCCTCAGAATGAGGTTCAGCGTGCTCAGTGATCCAGGCACCCGACCCCTACAGCCAAAAGAGAAAGCCTGGCTACTGCTCCAGCTGGCAGCAGACCTTGGTATCATCCACGTGGCACTAGTTTTAGGCCCATGCAGAATGCAAGAGTTCTGAGGTTAAGAAGGCTTCCACCTAGATTTCAGAAGAAGGCCTGGGAGGCCAGGCAGTGTGCCCCTGAGAGGGCAGTGTGTGAAGCTGGGAGTATGAAGCCAAAGACACAGTGGAGACCCCAGAAGTTTGCAGAAGCCGGGAACGTGGATTGTCTGAGGAAACCTGCGAAGAGGGAGCTGAGCAGGCCTAAGAGAGAAGCCATGGGCGCTACAACCACCGGAAGTGCCATAGGGCGGAGCCACACAAGGCCTTTGGAGCTCACAACTTACCACAGATTGCTTCGGATGTTCCACATGGAACCACAGGACTTAATATTTGCCCTGCTGGATTTTGGACTTGCTTTGGTCCCATTCCTTTGTATCTCCCTGTTTGTAACTTTTGGAATGGTAATGTCTATCTTGTGCCATTGAATGTTGGAAGTGTTTAAGTTTCTTTTCATTAGCAGAGTGGCTCACAGCTAAGAGTTTGCCTTAGATCTTGGAGGAGACTTGGGACTTAGACTTTTGAGCAATGCTTAAACTGTTGGGACTTTGGCAACTCTTAGAGATGGACCAAAATGCCTTTTGCATAAAGGGATGTGCATGAGTCTTTGGGGGTCCAGGGGCAGAATGTTATGGTTTGTGTCTAGATGTCCCCCCAAAGCCTCATGTAGTCATGGAGGCGGGCTTCTGGAGTTTATGACTGATTCATGGTCTAATGCTGGGATTATGGGCGTGAGTGCTACACCCACCCTGGGGCGGGTAGCCTGCATGTAATATAAGGGAGGGAAAGAGGTTGCTCTCTCTCGTGCTCTTGCACATGCTCCTCCCTTTTGCTCTTGGTATTTTTGCTGCCTTCTGCCGCCATGAACTGTTGCCCTCTGCCATGTGCCACTCTACCTTGGAGCCAGCCGAGTATGGATTGAAACCTCCACAAACTGTGAGCCAAATAAACCTTTCCTTCCTTAACTTTGGGTGTCGGGTATTTTGTACCAGCAACGAGAGAAAAGTAACCGAGACACTTACTCTTTAAAATTCTTTTAATGCAAGGTGATATTCTCAGTGTAACAAACTGTGGATTCAATCGAGATGTTTCCCTTTCTCTTATTGCTATATCCAAGTCTTATATTTTACCAAATCTTAACAACATGTATTTAAATTATACCAAAAATGGTCTTTTTGGGACTACATTCATAAAAGCCCCCAGTTCACTTCCATATGCTGGCTCCACTCTAGTTAGTACAGCACAATTTGGGTGACTTGAATTATAATCAGGGTTAGGTTCAAATTTTGCTTGTGTCTCTTCCCAACTGAATGGCTTCAGGCAAGTCAGGAAACAGCTGTGTAAAGTGAGGATAACTTGGCAATGACTTTGTAGGATTGGTGGGTGGGTTGAAAATGTTAATAACTAGAAAGCACTTAGCAGTTAGCATAGGACACTAAATAAATACCAGCTCTTTTTCTTTTCTTTATTTTGCCATTTCTCTCCACGACTCTCCCTTACATTCAGCCTCATTGTCTCCCACTTGGTTTATTGTCTCACTGACCTCCTACCTGGCCTCTTGACACCAGGAGGAAAATTCCACCTGTGCTTTTCTTCCTGCTAAAATGTGAATCTCTTGAATTTATTGTACTAGTTAAGAATTCTGCAATGACTTCTGAAGTGCCCCTACAGTAAATTCCCATCCCCAGTGTGTGACACCCACTATCCATCCCCTCCTTGGTACTCACTTCGTCCCTGCCAATCTCATTTCCTAGTACTTTCTCCAGGGGTATGGGCAGTTCATACCACTGCTTAGTTCCTACTCTGGTACTTACATGTGTCTGTTACCTCTCCATCCTCCTCGTCCTGACAAACTAGTGCTTCCTCTTCAAGATTCTTCTTCAAGGTTCTGGGAAGTCCTCTTTATTCAAGAAATCAACCTGGGTACACTTCCCTTCATAATTTCCTTTTCAGTAGCCTTTAAATATCTCTACCACAGCATAGCAAGATGTAGTCTACCATCTTAGAAGTTTCCACCACAGTTTGTTTGACTTATGGTATTTATTTGAAAAAATAATAATTAGGAAGTTGCCTATAAAAGAAGGAAGAACACTCAGTGTCTAGATGTCAGTAGGAACTCAAGGGGGAAAAGCAGAAGTAAAGTTTTTCTCTATGAAACACAGAAGGAAATAGGTATTTTGGTTCAAACTGGGTCCTGAGAGGAAAAGGTAGCCAGTGTGAGAGTAGAGCATTTGTGGGTGATAAACCAGTAAACATAAACTTGTGCACGGAAGCATTAAGCACATCTAAGAAAGCAGCTGAATGCTCTTTGAAGATGTTTGCACCTCTTGAACCTCTTCTCTGCCTGCTCTTTAGATCTTCAGGAAAGCTTACCATGTATGGTCCTGTGTACATGATATGTTGTGTGCATGTGTGTCCTTGTATGAGCGTGTGGAGGTGTGTGTTAAGGGGGGGACACCAAGAACAAATAAGGAAACACTGAATTTTGCAGTAGAGACAAAGCAGCATGAATTAGAGACAACATGCATGGAAAGAGGAATCCAGATGAGAGGAAGCAGTTGTGGGGGGACAAGCTTGATGTCCAGTATATTTGGAGTGAGGACATGGAGGGTTCTGAGGACAACCCAGTTACAATAGTATTCGTCCCTGAGAGGCTTTCATGGTACTCTTCACTTCATTAAATCTCTCACAATTGTCACAACCTAAATGCGTTTTTCTCAAGAAAAATGGCCCTCACTCGGTTAAATCTCTTGGTTCCATGATTTATCAATACTGATACTGCCCTCAGTCTTGGGCAGTAGGCTTCCCAGGACACTTAACAAAGTTGGAAGCATGTTTACTTGTGCTCTGCTGTGGATTGGGAGAGGAGAGTGCCACTGGCATCCAGTAAGGGCAAGAGCCAAGAATGCTACTAAAAATACTACAATGTACAAGGAATTATTGAGCTCAGAATGTTAATAATGTTGAAATTGTGAAACCCTAGTATAAAGTCTATTATAATTACATATATATTTTTCTCCACTAGACTATATCCTTCATAATAAAAATTGAGTCAAGTTTGCCAACCAGTGTATCCCTATTGCCTCAACTACTACCAAGAATGTAGTAGACACTCAATAAATAGTTGATTGATCAAATGATATCTTGCCATTATATTTGTTTATTCATGTGTCTATTTTTCTACTTGACTGCCATTTTCTTGAAGGCAGACCAGATATATTTCCACCAGTGGGATAATAGCATGAAACACTGCACATGGTGGATGAACCATAATATTTTGGCAGTAAATATAAAATTACACAGGTTCTTTGTGATTTTCAAGAGTATGAAAGGTAACGCATACTTTCTCCAACCTTTCAAAAGCTTTAAAATCGAGTTATAAATATTACCAGGCAAGAAAACTTAGGCCTAGGAATAATTTGTCCACAGTGATAATTAGCCCAAAATATTGTTTTAAGGCAGAAAAGGGAAGAAAACTCAATTCTTCATAATTAATGTCTCCATCTTATTTTTTCATGTCTATATAAAAGTAAGTGAAGGCAACCACTAATCTTTCTGATGTTTCTATAGTTTTGCCTTTCTAGAATGTCATATAATTGGAATCATGCAATATGTAGCTTTTCAGACTAGCTTCTTTTTTTTTTTTTTTTTTTTTGTGGGTACCGGGGGAACGACCTCAGGACCTCGCGCACCAACAGGCGCCCGTGCCGCTGAGCGATATCACCGGCCCCTTTTTTCGTATGTGGGTTCCGGGAGTCGAACTCGGGCCTTCGCGCTTGCAAGGCAGGCGCTTACGCCGCTGAGCCATCTCACCGGCCCTAGACTAGCTTCTTATACCTAATAATATGCATTTAAGATTTACCCATTACCTTTTATGGCTTGATCACTCATTTCTTTTTATCACTAAGTAATAGTAAATAACTAAATAGTATTAAATATAATTATTTAATATTAAATATTAAATAACCTTATGTGGTTATACTATAATTTTGTTATCTTTTCATTTATTGAAGCAGCATCTCTTGCTTTTAGTTTTTGCCACAGTAATGTTTTGATCAATAAAAGTGGACAGTGTGGGATTGGGAGAGCAATATGATACCTTGTGCCTTTCATTTATTTCAGCTCCAACTTCTCCGATGTTTTTTCCTCTCTACCACATCATGCCTACTTACCTGACAATTCCTATCCACAGCTTCTTCTCATTGAGCTATGTAGCATTTGAAGGAAAAAGAAAATTTTCTAGAACTATTATGTATAGTCCAAATTCAATCATAAATGGAAGAACAAGAAAAGCTGTATGATCATCCTTTTTGCCCTGACAAAATTATGGATAAAGTCATAAAAGAAAAACAAGCCAAAGAAAGTCATCATTGAAAATCATGAAAAAATGTCTACAAGTATCGTATTTTTATTCTGTTGCTGCGAAGTTCTATATTTGGGAGAATTTCGTGGAGTAGGACTTTAAGGAATGAATGTTGATAGATGAACAGGAGATAAAAATACTTGGTGGTAATTATATGTAAACATTTACCTTTGACAGCCAGTTTACCCGAAATGCAGTTACTATGCCATCTTTTTTTTTTTTTTTTTTTCTCATTCTATGTTCTGAGAGCCTGAAAATCTCTCCGGGTGGGAATCTAACACCCCTTACATCTTGGAAGGAAAATTTGTATTGAGGCATCATCATCTCTGTAATAGGAAAGAAAATACACCATCCTTATCAAAGCGCCCAATGCCAGGGCTGATTCACACTCCACATTGAGTTGTTTTGCCTTTCTTCACTTTCCTTTGAATCTGTTTCCAAGCTGTAATCTGTAGACAACTTTTCACCCATGTACCTGTGGTTAGGGCATTGTGAGACAGCTTTGCTTTTATTCCATATTAAATGCAAAAATTACTTTAATGCAGCAATGAAGTAAAAATGCTGTAGGCACTCTAGAAAATAAAAGCTGGGGATTTCTAACTTAATGATTCTACAGAAGAAAAATCTCAGCTTCATTGTGTATCCTATGCATATGACAAAGTACATTTGACATAAAACTGAAAGATAAATTGGATAAATACTTTCTTCCTGCTACTTATTATGAAGGATTAGAAAAACATATCCAAGGCAAGTTGGATTCTTATTCTTTCTCTGGCTTGGCTTTTGCATATCTCTCTGGGCTGGCAGTTCTTCTTTCAAATATCTAAGATAAGTGCAGAAAGAGGGCAGAGAAAATTAGGCTCAAACACACCACATGGTTGAGTATATGTTTTCAGTAATAGAAACCATCAACCTGTTTTTCTGTTAAAATAATTTATTTTTTTGGGCCAGTGAGATGGCTCAGTGGCATAAGCGCCTGCCTGGCAAGCGCGAGGTCCTGAGTTCGACTCGCGCAACCCACATATGAAAAAGGGGCCGGTGATATCGCTCAGCGGCACGGGCGCCTGCTGGCACGCGAGGTCCTGAGGTCGACCCCTGGTACCCACAAAAAAAAAAAAAGTTTATTTTTAATTGTGAAAGAATTTTTAGTTTAATTAAAAAACATTTCCTGAAAGCCTATACTGGCTATGCAAGGCTGAGATATCAAAATTTTAGGGACATAGGTTGTATTTATTTCTGTTTGGAGAATACAGATGCAGAAGACTTTAAGAAGAGGGTAAATATAAAATTGAGTACCTGAAAGTAGTATAGACCACTTGTTCCTATGAAAGTGTTGCTGGTAGCATTGTGTTAAAAAAAAAAAAGAAAAAAAAAACCAAAAAAAAAAACAGGGTCTTGTGGAACTGTTTCTTTTCTTTTCTTTCTTTTTTTTTGGGTACTGGGAGTTGAACTCAGGACCTCACGCTTGCCAGGCAGGCGCTTATGCCCCTGAGCTATCTCACCAGCCCTGGAACTGTTTCTTAGAATCCTCAGAATACCATAAGATCTCAGAAAGGAGAGAGAAAGAACATGGTGGACCAGAATACTTAAGAAAAACATAAAAATCGAGGCAAGCAAACCATAGGTATTGGTTAACTTTTGTCACATAATAAATCACACCAAAATTTGCAGTTTAAATTAACTAATTAATTTACTTCATGGTTTTGAGGTTGTTCTGGGCCAGCCTGCTTCTGCTGATTTCTGTGTAAGTCTCTTATGCATGTATGGGCAGCTAGTAGTTGGCTGGTCTTTGAGCATTCAGAATGTTCTCATGTACACGTCTGATGGTTTCTGCTGTCACCTGGAACTCTCTTCCGTCCTGCTGGCAAGGGCTGATGAAACTGGTGTTCTCAGGTTCCAAATGCAACAAAAGTGTACAAGTCTTAATGCAAACAAAACAAAACAAACAAAAAACTTTTCTCACACATTTGCCTTTACCCTGTTAGAAAGCTAATCACAAAACAAAGTAGAAGAACCATGCCATACTTTGATTGGAGGAACTACAGATTCACAATGCAAAGTGTCATTTATGGGAGGAAGGAAAAAAACCTATGGCTGTTTTTTTTTTCAGTGTAGCACAGTACACAAAGCAGTGAGTCAAGATATAGCTTCAGTGGAATAGAGATAATATGGAAAAAAGAGTAGAAATATAGTTGAGTGCCCTTGAATGAGTTACTGGGAGGATTCTGCTAAGAGAAAGAAGGGGTGGCTAAATTAACATTTTATTACATTAACCTAAAAATTGGAAGAAAATCCAGAGAAACACTCAGAATATTTGTGAAAGCAGTTACTACTCTCTGCCACCTATCTGAAGCTCACCAGCTAGTTCTCTTTTTGTCTTTTTTTTTATTGATATATGTTTGTAGTACATAGTGGTTATATTTATTGTGGGGAGTTGTTGCATATACATAATATATCTGATTCAGCCCATCCCTCCCTGCTCCTTCCAACTCCTGGTCCTCTTCCCATTTGCAAAAGCTCTATTTCCACTTTTTCCCTTCAATTTTTTTTTCTATCACCTTTCCCTCCCCTTCCCTGTGTATCTTTTTCTACTTTCCATTTGACAAAGATCCCCCTATTTCCTATTATCTATTTTTTATTTTGCTCTTTATTTATACTTTGGGTTTCTCATATAAGAGAAACCTTGTGATATTTAAGCTTGTGTGTCTGATTTATTTCACTTAAAATTATGGTCCCCAGGTGCATCCATTTGCCTATGTATGCCTCAAGCTTATCATTTTTTATGGCTGAGTTGTACTCCATTGTGTATAAATGACACATTTTATTTATCCATTCATTTGCTGACTGGCATATTGGCCACTTTTAAGATTTATCTATTATAAATTGTGGTGCTATAAACACGGGTATGCATGTATCACTGTAATATGATGTCTTTAACTCTTGCCAAAAGATAGCTAAAAAGGGAATATCTGGGTCAAATGGAATTTCTACTTTTAGCTTTTGAAGAACCTCCATACTGATTTCCATAGTGGTTGTACTAATTTACATTACCACCAATAATGTACAAGGATTCCTTTTTCCCTATAGCTTCACCGGCATTTGTTAGTACTTGATTTCTTGTTGATAGCCATTCTTTCTGGAGTAAGATTGAATCTCAGTGTTGTTTTAATTTGCATTACTCTTAACAGCCAGCAATACTGAATATTTTTTGTGTATTTGTTGGTCATATGTACTTCTGTCATATGCTATTCATTTCAGTTTTCCATTTTCTGATTGGGTCTTTTATTTTGGAAGGTCTAATTTTTTTGAAATCTTTATATATTCTAGATGTTAGTCCTTTATCCAAGAAATAGCTGGCAAATTTTTCCCCTTTTGTAGGCCTCATCCCAGAGATTCAAGGAAGGTTCAATATATGCATATCAATAAATATAATACATCACATAAACAGAAGCAAAGACAAAATCACATGTTCATCTCAATAGACACAGAAAAAGCATTTGACAAAATCCAACATCCATGCATGATTAAAAAAAAAACCCTAAAAAAATAGATATAGAGAGACTTTATCTCAATATTATAAAAGCCATTTGTGTCAAACCTACTGGTGACATCATATTAAATGGAGAACTGAAAGCTTTCCCTCTAAAATCAGGAACATAACAAGGATGTCCACTATCAACAATTCCTACTCAGTATAGTCCTTATCTTTTTTTTTTTTTTTTGTGGGTACCGGAGGGTCGACCTCAGGACCTCGCGTGCCAGGAGGCGCCCATGCCGCTGAGCGATATCACCGGCCCCTTTTTCGTATGTGGGATCCGGGAGTTGGACTCGGGCCCTCGCGCTTGCCGGACAGGCACTTAAGCCGCTGAGCCATCTCACCGGCCCAGTATAGTCCTTATCTTAATCTTAATTATAATCCAAAAGTAAAGTAAGAAAGAAATACACTGTAGTGATGATAGGAATGTTTTTAAAAGTGCTAAATGTGAGAAATGATTTAGAAGCGTGCTCTTATTACTGATGGATTTGAAAGCTTAATAAATAGAATATGGATAGAATCAAATCTTCAATTCCTGGTGAAAGGGAGAGTCGCAATGCACAGAGTGGCAATACAAGAAGGAAATTCAGCGTGGCACTGGAAATTCAAGAGCAAACTTGAGAAAGGGCCAGGAAGGTGTGGATAAACAGATATATTTGTCCATCTTCCATATACAAGTGGTTGAGAAATAATTGGATGAATTAAAGGATGATCACTGGAGAAACAAAAAGAGGAAGTTAACCAGAAGAGGATAAATCAAGAGCAGAAGAAAGAGTGACCCAGGCATCGGGGGATGGCAGGGAGGCAGTATCATATAATGTCAGAGAGGCAGAAGTGAGAAATTGTTTCAGAACAACTTCCAGAGTTTCATATCAAGAACATTTTAAAAAATCACATTATAATGTTTCATAGGAACAACAATAACAAACAAAGGATGTTGGCATGCGGTTGACAAGCAAAGCTAAAGAGCAGTCTACGATCATTATGAAAATGACAGTAATAATTGCAATAGGAGATAACTGAGAACAAATTCCAAGTTGCTGGATTGTTCCCCTGGACCAAGGTAAAGATTTAACCATGGAACTCTCTGTCTTTCACCTCATCAGCCAGGCTCACAAATGAACCATTTGAAACGAAACCACTGGATATCTGAAGACTGAAAAACAAAGCAAAAATTCTCCAACTTTGGTAGATAAATATGCAGTCAACATTTTCTTCATTCATTTTGTCCTCATTTTCTGCTTTTTAAAAATGATATAATTTTTCTAATATTGGATGTGTGTCCAATATTTACTCAGCCATTTGTTGATTATGAGTTGCAAAGTTGGTGGGAGTGGATGCATCTCCAAAGGTCATTGTTTATGTTTGGTCATTCTGAATAGGGACACTTAGAAGTTGTACAGAACAAGATGTGTGTGACCATTTGTAGCAATTTAAGGTAGTAGGGAATTATGTCCAAGTTAAATTCTAATATGGGGAAAAGATAAGTGGAAAGAAAAAAACAGAGCTATTGGCAAAGCCTGAAATATTTACTTTGCAAAAAGATAAGGCAGACGAATCAATGACCAGGGAGAGTTGGGCAGAGACTCTGAGTTGTATTGAAGGCAATTTAGAAGAATGAGCCTCTCAGAATAGAACTTATGTTGTGATAAACCAGATGAGAAGCTGGGAAGTTCAAATATGTGGCCTCCAAGTGCTAAATAAAATAGTTTGAATGTCATCTCTGGGCTATATAGAAACTTGAAACATAGTATGTGTTTCGGAGAATTTAGAAGGGTAAAGGGAAGCAGTCGGGGTACTTTCAGGTAGAATAATTACTTTTTTTTATCTTAAGAACTCTATACATAAGCATGAATTCATTTGATCTGCTTAGCCAAGGTAAATGTTCTGAAATGAATTAAATCTATGTGATATGCTCCTCAGATTTATTTTGTAGTTATTTCTGGATTCTTAGGGATATTTTGTAAATTGAGTACTTTTCACATGAATCCTGATTTTTCATCCTTGTAATTTAAGAAAACTTAAGTACACACATTGTATAAAAGTCAAGTTATTCAAAATGAATTTACTGTGATCAATGCTAAGCATTTTGTCCTAGTAATGTTCCTGTTTTCCTACTTGAAATTTAATGATGTACGTTAAGGTTGTCATAATCGTGTTGGCTTGTTTAATTTGAGAAGCTGAGTTGTCACTGAATAACTATGAACAAATCAATGGCTAATCAGTTTAAACAGCAATCATTACTGAATACATTTATGGGAACTTAATTACTGTATAGTGGTGCCATGCCAAGTGAGAAAAAGCATTAAAATATACTAGAATGTGTCAACAGGCAATGTGAGAAAGTGCAATGGACTATGAACCCATTAAACTTGTATATTTTTAAGCACTTTACTTGGGCAAATCATCAAATCTCAATGATAACCTGCAAAATATGCAAATTAGTAATATTGTACTTCCTAGCAAACCAGGACACATTCTTGGCCTGTTTGTACATTCATTGTTTTCAACACAACTAATCATCAGGGTGGCTTTTGTTCAGTACAGAGAGTCTATATTTTCTTGTATGAAAATCTGGTGATGATCTTGACAAGTGGTGAAAACTACATTGTCTATTTAAGCAATTCCACCCAGACCTATCTTATTTCCTTGCAGCGTTTTGTACTTCATAATCTAGTTTAGCGAATTGGACAAGCTTGTCTTAGAAAATAGGGACATTATGGATGAAATAGTGGAAAAGCAAATTTTACTGCAAAGGTTCAGAATTCTTGTGTTTTTATTTTTAATTTTTAAAGAAATTTTATTAGTACATGTTTGCAGTACATAGTAATTGCATCCATTGTGGGGATTTGGTACATGTACATAACACATCTTAATTCTTTAATATGGCCAGAATATGTGGATCTGAGCTAGAAACTAAAGTGGGGTAATGTGGGAAGAAGAAAAACTCTATAAAAAGTATGGGACTAATCCAAGGAGAAATATGCCTACTTTAGAATTCGGATGTCATTTTGGAATCAGAGATCACAAACATATGATGGTAGGAAGTCAACATATATTGAGAGATGTGTTTACAGCTGTCAGTTCTATTGATTTCTCTCATTGTAACTCAGATATAAGCTAGTATCTGTGCTATATATGTGTATACACACGCACACATACACTCACACTCAGATACACACACATCTTTCCTTTCATGGTTACAGACAAAATAATATTGTTCGTTTTTCTTTCCTCTTTACTTATCCACTCCCCAGATTCTTTTGTTGAGCTTTTATTATAAACTCCAGTCCAAAAGCTAGCTGATATGTTGGGAGGGATAATTCTTCTATTAAACTGAATCTTTTTTCTCCTATGTGAATCACAAGTGAATGAGGAAATAAATGCAATCTGTTTTTTCAGTCATTTTTTTCCTGACAGTCTCTAGAGCTTATTGACAAGAAAGCTTGTGTCTTGAGCACTTTTATTTTCATCTATTTCCATAGTCTCTATAAGAGACATGATATTTCTAAATATTAGCACCTTGACTAAAATTGAAGCAGGAGGAAGTAAAAGGTAAAAATTCATTTTAGTCAGGGAGGGAGAGGGAGAGAGGGAGATAGAGGAAAAAGGAAGGACTTGGGGAGGGAGAGAGACAGAGACAGAGAAAGAGAGACAGAGACAGAGGCAGAGAGACACAGAGACACAGAGAGAAACAGGGTGATCAACTTGGCAGGAGAAGTAAATATCACAACACATAGCGATTGGGAAAGCCAGAAGGAAATAAAACACAAAGGTTTGTGATATTTAGCCAAAAGGTATAAGACAAATCTGACTGATACAGATTTTCTGTTTTCAAGTTTCAGCTGGTCCTACATTCACTCAGAAACTTTCGTATCTTTTTTATTCCCCTAAAGAAAAAGAGCATCCACTTGATGGGTTAATCATTACGATAATTGCACCCCAAATACAAAACTCTTCTTTCCCATGTCAGGTCACAGTAGGGCCATGACCCAGCAAATTATTTGAAGATTTCTGGCTACCAGTCTCGCCCAGCCTCCTAAAAACTTGAAATTTACACCATCTCATCTGTACAATTTCTTTGAAGAAAGATATATAATTCTTTATGTATATGGTCACATGACTGAAACCTAAGGCTTTGTCTTATCATGGATTCCCTCCTTGACTGTGAAACATTTTTTAAGACTCAGGCTTATAACAAGTATAACACTGTCAGGGATGAGGACATATTAGTCCATTCTACTAAACTATTTACAAAATGAAACAAGGAAGGAATTTGGTAAGTGAGTGCAATCACACCAGTCTGGCAGTGCAGAAAGCCTTGATTTTTAGTGTTACCAGCTAAACACAAAAGTGATTATTTTTTACACCTGAAAGATTTTCTTCATCCGATGTACATGATGGTGTTTACATGGATACTTTTGTTAAAATATGTGATCAAACACATGAAGAGAAAAGCAAAACTGTTCTACTAAACTCAAAGAAAGGATAATTCTGGATACTGCAGAATTATTATAATATTTCTTCCAAGTTTTTATACAGGCAATGTGAGAGAAGAGCTGAACCAGTTGGATATTGAAAATTGTTGAAAAATCTCTGAATTTTCCATGCTAATTCTCTAATAAATCAGATTCTCTAGAAAATTATTCTTTTCTTCTCTGTACCCTAAAAAACTGGATTCTTGTGCTTTGTCCATTTAATGAAAGTCCTCACCAATAGAAACAAGTTGAACTTAAAATCTAAGTCTTCTTGGAATCAATCTTTTCTGAAAAGAGCTGCCACTGTCTCTCAAAACAAAAGTAGAACATGAAATCCATCCTGACTCGTTAAAAACCTAGATTTCTCCAGGCCATCCCTAATCCTGACAAGTAGTAATCAATGGAATTGTAATGTTCACTTAAAGCATATATCAACATGTGCATGCATATACCATACTTTGAAGATACTGGAAATATTGCAAGATTGTTTTGGGCTCTAGGATTTCATACTGTATCATGATTTCTATTACATCACGTAACTGAAATGGGTGTTGATCTAGGTACAAGAGGAGAAGTCAGTAATGTAACATCTTCCCTTTTTCTGGGCTTTTTGGGTTTCAGCAGCCCAACACTTTCAGTTGCCAACATGATACAAAAAGGTATAGAACATAAGTCATGCTACCACTATCTAGTGTTAGCACTCAGAAATGATAGAGCCAGCAAGTGTTTCCTTTTGGGAAGCCTCTGAGGATCCTAATTACTCTGAATCAAGAGAGAAGTCAGTCAGGCTTGAAGTAAGGGGCTTGCAGTTAAAATCAGCAGTGAGGGAAGAGTGTGATGAATGGTTGAAGTTTCTTGGCTTGTCAAAGCTGCTGGAAACTATTACTGTCAAATTTCCCACCTCCCCTTTGCTCCTCCTTCTCCTTTACATTATCTATAGGAAATGTAATCGGATATGTTTCTCTTCACTTTTCTGCAAAAGCATGAGTTTGCTTATTATGTATTCTAAATTTCAAGCCAAGAATTTATTTTTCTGGACAGGGTCTCAGGGAAGCCCTCAATCAGTAGTGGTGAACCTATGGCATGCATGCTGCAGCGAACTATTTGTATCACTGAAAGATCTAAAAGGTCGCCATCACTATCCTAAGTCAGTCTTTACTGAGAATTAAAACTCAGAAGGTGCTTCTCATGGAGTAGAAAAGAAGAAATGTCTACAGCTTTGTTTGCTGCCAAAAAGCTTAATAAAAGATTGCAGGCACCACATCCTCTTTGAGTTTCAGCTTGTTTCACACATGGGAGTCCCGTTGTCACAAGGGAATTATAAAGGGACACATTGCCCTTCACGGCTATGGAGGCCACTGGAGTGGAGGATGAGAAGAGCATTATTCACGCAGCTTGTCCATGCCTCCTTTGAAGGGTCAGATGGCAGGAGTCCTTGAAAAGGGAGACACTGGAGTTATGTGTCCAGAATGCATTTGACAGTCTAGCCAACCAAATAATACTCATTCTATAAATACATTCTCTGTAGTGGTGGTAGTAAGAAAGTGTAAGGATCTACTTGCTTACTTTCCAGAACTGTTTGGGTCCTTAACTTTCCTAGATAGCATTGGTAAAGTAACTTTGTTACTGATTATATTCTGTATTTTTAAAAAATAATTTTTTAAATATTTAATTATGGTAAAAATACGTAGCATGGAATGTACCATATTATTTTAAGTGTACAGTTCAGCAGTGTTAAGTATATTCATGTTGCTATACAGAAGTTGTCCAGAACTTTTTCGTCTTGCAAAACTGAAACTGTATACCTATAAAGTAACAACTTCCCATTTCTCTTTCCTCCTAGCCTCTGGCAATGACTATTCTACTATCTGTGTCTATGAAATCGATTACTTTAACTATGTTATATAAGTGCAATTATATACTGTTTGTGTTGCGTTTTCATATAAATAGTTGATAAGTAGCTATTCCCATCTTATGACTAATTCCAGAGATGGTTTTTATATTCTAGAAACTATAAGAATCCTAAAAAATAACTTTAAAACTTTCATTCTAATAGAGAAAGTAAGAATTGATCAGTGACAACAGTGAAATGTAGTATAAACAGACATGTACATACAAAAATACCACGTTGATTAATCATCAAGGTTGGTTTAGTTTAAATACTTTCTAAGGATTAGATCAGAAATCTTTGCCCACATTTACATATTATTTTCACAAGTCTTATTCCTCAAAGGCTAGATCAAATTTAAATCACTGCATTAAGTAGCAAAGATTACATTTTATTTTCCCCATCTTGTGCATTGATTTATAGTGAGACCCAGAGATAGAAAAACAATAGGCAGCTAGGACTGGGACCTGAGCAAACCAAGATAAGCCCTGGGAAAATTGGAACACAAAGGGAAAGAAGATCTCTTAAGTTGGCCCTGGGAATCTAGAGGGCCAGGAAATCTGTCCTCCTGATGTTAGAGGCCTTGCTAAAATGGCAATTGCATTGTTTCATTTTCACATGCCATTCCAAAGTAGCCCAACAAAGTGCATATAAACCCAAGATGTTCTCCCATGGAGCCCCTTTTGACAAGAAAGAGTTTTTCTTTGTTCTCTCCTGTAAACTACTCTTGGTCTATCTCCCACTTCTGTGTCCCTCAATTTCATCCTTTCTCATTCTCAGGACAAGAGCCCAGAGAGAAGATCGGTTACAATGGTGCCTTAAGTCATAAGTACTGTTGGTCAGTATTTATTTTTAGAGGATGATAGTGAAAACTGTCCCCCCCATGCTTTTTCTGCTTTACCTATGAGTTTCATGTTCTCTATTGTATTTGATATTGTATAAGCATTCTTCTTCATACTCTTAAGAGTGCAGTCTAAACCCCCTAGTCACGTCTGTGGCCTTCTGCCACACATTCTTCCCAGTTCTGTGAGACGTACTCTAATCTGTCTAGATTTTTCTGTATTAAAAGATGCTGTTTGATGCTTTTTAAACACCACAGAGTAATCTTCAGATTTAATACCTGCACTCAAAAATACCTTTCAAAACGACGATCTTTAAATTCAGATGAAAATTTTAGTAGCACCAATAATTTCTACTCGGGTTTTAAAAATGATAGAATTGATGTCTTAAATGAACCATAATATCATTGGCATCAATGCTTTCATTCTGAAAATAAACAAAATGAAACTTGGAATTAGGAAATGACTCATCCAAGGTCACAGTCACTAATGATACATTTCCAGTTTCTTCTGGCTCAACCATTTGTTCCCATTTGAATCAACAGATGTGCATAGCAAATGGTGTTTGATGAGTCTTGGGAGGCACAGCATCCCTTTTGGGTAAGTGCTCTGGGAAAATAATGACTCTCTCAGTCAGCCTTGTCAGTCAACAGAAAGTACTCCTATTAAGTGATTGTCCTTATACCTTCCTACTAAGATCTGTAATAAGACGCCTTGAATTTATTAGTGCCTATAAATCCTCCTTAATATAATGTGGCTCTTGGGAAGTAGCTACTTCTTCAACTACTATGGGAAGAGACATAATAGCTTTATGTTCTCTAAGACAGATGTTTTTCTCCCTATTGCCTGTGTCATGTCCTTCCTTTAAAACACACTGCATCTCTTTTGCCCATTTATGTGTTCCTTTCCCAAGTGATCACTGAGCTCCTAACGTATTTCAGCCACTTTATTTGTCCCTGGGTGTAGACTGGGTCTCTGTCTTCGAGTCTGTGCTTTCAAGTCTCTGCAAGACTGGTTTTTGTCTTTTCTCCTTGTATTGTTTCTTTTGAGTAACCTAGGGATACTTTGTTTTTAAAATAAGTTTGGGGATAGAGAAATATTTGTTGTGTTTTTTTGTTTGTCTCCCATAGTTAGGATATCTCATGCAAAAAACCGTAATGTCGTAGAGTCTCTCTGAGGCACCAAAGTGATGAATTCCTTGTCCACCTCTACAACTGCGTATTAAACCAAAGTTTTCTACCCTTAAAGTTGCTAATGTGAATTTTGCGAGTCAACTGGTGTTTGTTTTTTGGGAAAGGAGAAAGACCTCCCTGCACCAGCCCTGTTCATTTGGACTCAATAGTCCATTGCCTAAAACATGACAAATATTCACTAAATATTTTACAATAAGTGAGTGGATAAATGAATGAATGAGCTCCAGGACAGCAGTGACTATATTCTGGCTAGTCACTTCCTTTCTTCTTTTCTCATTTCTAAAAAATATCATTGACTTGAAAAGGGTTAGTAGTTAGAACTAATTTGCATGAACCTTGCTGTAATTATAGCACCATTGAGGAAAAATGGTTTTGAGGAGTCTTTCTGTAAAATTCAATACTGTTCTCCTTACATTTTGTCCCTTCCCTTACTCACTGTTTTGTGCCATCCTAGAAGCCCTGTGTTCCCCACCTGGAGGTAGAGCAGCAAAGCTTGCTTTAGGACTGGGCTAGAATTGAGGGTTGTTTGGAGCAAGAGGTTCTTTCCTTCTACCACCCACAATCGAGGACATATTTCCAATGTGTGCTGCATTTCTCTGCCTAGGTGATGGACTAGTAGAGAACAGATAGGAGACGGTGAATAAAAAATATATAGGATTAATTTTTATTTAGTAATTACTTCACTATGGCAAACAGAACTGGATCTGAGTGAATGTTGACATCTAATTTTCAGGTTTTGAATTGCTTGGAGGAAAAGCAAATCTTTCTGTTTTCATCTACTAACTTTTCACGGTGAGGTAATTATGCAGAGCAGAGTGTGGTCTTGGGCCATGTTTAACAAAGGCAGGTTATAACTAGACAGAGAATAGACCTTTGCTTTTAGGATAGGATTAATTAAAGGTCCATAATCTTGAAAGAGCAAAGGTGATGTTATTTAATAGACACAGGGAATTGGCTGCATGGAAGGGATGTGTTTTATCACACTCATCCATTCATAAACTAGCAACATGACTTGGAAGCAAAGCCTCTTTTATCGGACTCTTTGCCCTATTGGTGGGAGTGCATTTCCATCTTCATGAGCAAGATTGTGCATTTTTGCTTTCTGTTGTCTTTGTTTATTTGCAAATGTACATATATACATATATAACATGTTATTGTTATTGTTAATTTTTATTACAAATATGTTATTGTTTTCCTTGGTGTTGAAGTCAACCAAGAAATTGAGAAAATGGGACTCTAAATGGAAAGTGGCATGAAATCATGGAACTGAAATTTTAGATCTGGAAAGGGCTTTAATGATCATATATTAATTTACTTTTATGTGTTAAGAAGAGATAATTACACAATCTAAGATACCTCACTGCCCTCACGTAAGTGACCAACTACAAATCCATGGGTCCTCTCAGTCAGCTAGCTCCCAGTTCAGGGATTCCTGTGATCAACATTTAGTTTAAGAATTTGTGAGGATGAATTGCATAGTGAAATCCTGTCTCAAAAAGACAAAAAAAAAAAAAATTATGAGGAACCAGGAAAGTGCTAGATTTATTATTGCCATTTCTTATAGCAAAACATTACTCAGAGCCTCTCCAAAAGAGATGCATTGGAAAAGCGGGGATGGTTCAAAACGCAAAGTTTACATTATCCTCAGGGATGTACTACCTTTCCAGTATTGATGTATGGCAACAGTCATAGTATTGCCACCTAGGGAAGTCCACCTAAGCTTTCGTTTTTATTGTATTTCCATCACATATGCAGAGTTGATTGGATTACTGTCTATATGGTTGAATTCTACTTCCAGGCTTCTACTCCCACACCCTCCAAAGGTTTGAGCTCCAAACCTTAAATCACATGGCTGATATTTCCGCCATGGTTAGCCCTCATTATGAGTTCAGGCATTACTATAAACTATCTAGAGAACCACCATGGGCCACTCTGTTAGCATAAACTATCAGCCATGTAAACAAACAAACAAACAAACTAATTCCTATAACCAGGGAAATTCTAAGAGTTTAGAGATTGCCACCCAGAAGACAGGAAAATAGTTAGACCTCTCTTCTGATGAGGCCCAAATCCTTTCTTCACATACATGCACAGCCCAGACTGTTGATTTGGTTTAGGAGTTCAAATAAGTTGGAGTGAAGAAATGGATATCAGGGAACTCTCTCCTGGCTTACTATCCAGATAATTTCTTTCCCCTACTCCCCCAAATGATTAGTAGAATATGAGATCTACTTCATAGCCAATGTTACAGCAGAATACTTGGCGTTATGCAAATATATAAGGTAATGTTGGGGTGATTATTAATTTTAGATCAGTCGGATTAACTTGTATACTCTGACCTCCTCCAAGTGACAGTGGGAGCTGAAGAAACAGGACAAATTTGTTAATAAAGAGGAGAGGCGACAAGTGGAGAAAAATTCCACAGAAGGTAAGGGAGCTTTCTGCTTAGAGACTCACGAGGAGCAGCATAGGATTGCATGGCTTGATAGGGAATTTTTTAAAAAGTGGTAAGGTTAAGGAATATAGAACATTGTTGCTTTAATGAAACAAAAATTTTGAGCTAGTGTAGTTAAAAATGAAAGTAAAGATAATATATACTCTTATTATGTAATTATCCAGGAAAGAATCTAAAAATATGCTAGAGTTGAATAACTGATGAAAAACATCAAAATTCAATAATAAGTCAATAAGAACTTTTATCTGACGTCTTTATTCATCTGATGTAGAACGAGTAGTCTCAAAAAATCTTTGCATTTTAGTACACATCTTTGATCCTATTCACAAATAAAAGCATGCATATCACATGGTAAATATTGTATAAGAAAAAAGGGGAAATAAGTATGTACATATCTGCTTATGTTTCTAAAAGAAGTACATTAGATATAATCTAAATAACCTAGTAAATTGTTTATATCTACAAGTAATCAGCAGGCAGAACAGACAGTAAGGGAGAAAGTGAGACTTCTTTGACTATGCTTATATAACTTAAACTATTAGAAACTTGTGTATGTTCTAAAATAAAAAAGTAAATCAATAAGAATCAGAAGAAGAAAATTGATAACTAGCTACACACAGAAACCATTCCAACTTTTTTTTTAAGTGAATAACATAATAACACTTGGAAAAAGAGCAATCCAAACATTTTAATATTATTATAAAATAATACTATCAACATATAATGATCAAGATATAATATATTACTTAATACAATTCACTAGTTTACACCTCTCCATTCATTTTATTTATTACAAGTATGATTTTCTCTGTACATTTGCATGGGGGATAAAAGATAAGACAGGATGAAATTGAAATAAGTTTTAGAAGATAGGCCAACGAAAGGTCACATTAATGATTGCCTTTAAATTTTCTGTAGTGTATCAAATGTTACTATTTGGCCTAGATTTTTCATACAACTTATTGTTTCAAAAATTTTATTACATTACAAATTTGGGCTTGGACAATATAATCAACATAATCATATATTTTAAAAAATAGAATTAGTTGTCTTGGGAACTATAACTTGTGAATGGTTGATCTTGTGTAAGTGTTGTTTTAGCTCAGGCTGCTGTAACAAAATTTCATAAACTGGCTGACTTAAATGACAGCCAATCATTTCTCACAGTTTTGGAGTCTTAGAAGTCCAAAATCATGGCGCCGGTCAGTCGGGTTCTGTGATATTCCTCTTCACATGGCAGAAAAGAGAAAAGGAAAGAGCAAGTTCTCTAGTATCCTCTTACAAGAGTACTAATCCTATTATGTGGACTCCGTCCTCATAACTTCATTTGAAACCTAATTACTTCTCAAAGGCCCATCATCTAATACCACCACATCAGTGGCTAGGTAGCTGTGACTTCCACATCTGAATTTGGAGGGGCACAAACATTTTACCTATAACAAGTACCTACAAATCCGTTATGAACACAATACAGTACTTTGGCTCTATACCCTCAGTATAGAAGGGGAAACTATGAACAAACCTTGAGTTCTTTTAAGTTGTTTGGTTATATGTTTGGGGCAGTGCTGTGGCTATTATGATTCTGAAAAGTTTCTTGTTTGAATTTGAGGAATAAACAAATAGGTAAATGCAGTGATATGATTGGAAAACAGAGTTTCCAATGCAGTAAAAGGGAATATGGACAGAGGGAGGGCAAAGAAGAGCCCTGTGGGGTTAGACTGGAATTAGAGATATCAAGAGGATCTTGAATTTCTTGGGTCCACTAAAAGGACAAGGAGGCTGGTGAGATGGCTCAGAGGCGTAAGCGCATGCCTGGCAAGTGCGAGGGCCCGAGTTCGACTCCCGGAACCCACATATGACAAAAGGGCCGGTGATATCGCTTAGCAGCACAGCTGGCTCGCAAGGTCCTGAGGTCGACCCCTGGTACCCACACACACAAAAAAATAAATAAATAAATAAATAAATAAAAGGACAAGGAGCAGTGACATCTCATTAATAGTGTGCATACTTAAAAGTCTATATGTTGGTTTTTAAATGTCATTCCACAATAAATGAAACCAGAGCCAATTGCAGATACAGGTGATTCCAGGAGTTGGGCATATAAAATGTGCCTAGAGCATCTTGTTTGGAGGAACTAAAAAAAGAAGAGAGGAAAGAAGGAAGGAAGGAAAGAGGGAAGGAAGGAAGGGGAGAGAGAGAGGGAAGAAGGAAGGAAAAAGAGATTCAAAGAAAAAGAAAGATAAATAAGATAGAAATGAAAGAAAAAAATGAAAGAGAGAGAGAAAGAAAAAGAGAATGAAAGGAAAGGATAAATAAAGAGCCATGTTAAAATCAGAACACAGATACCAGCTTGAAGGGTGTCCCATTTTATACATCTAGATAAATTTCAGCATTAAAACTTAAGGAGTATAATAGATTATGAAACAGTGAATAAAATACAAATTTATGAGTGCATAGAGATAAAAAAACAAATAAATGGGTAAGAAGGAAAAGTTAACAGTAGAATGCCAACTGGTAAAGGCGGAAAGAATAGTAGATTTAGAAAAACACTGTTTTGCAACCACCATACAAAAAAATATTTTTAGGCAAAAATCAGTGGATACTAAGTCTGAAAATTTGGTGAGAAACAGAACATTTACATAATCTCAAATTTTTTCCTCACAGATTGCTTATTAGTTAAAGGGAGAGGTTGTTGCTATACAGTAGAGAAATTGGACATCACTTTGACCTGGCAATCTGCAATGAGTGGCAAATAGATGAGGTGACATCATGTAGGACACTCTCAAGAGGATACATCACTCAGATCATATTCCATGGGCACCTATTACCTGAGTGAAATTAAGAAGAAACATCAAATATGACAATTAAATGCAGGCAGGGAATGACCATGAACTACTGGATCTTATATTGGAAAAAAATATGTTATGAAAAACATAACTGGGCCATTTGACAAATTTGAAACATAGACAATAGATTAGACAAGTACTGTATTAATGTGAAATTTCCTGGATTTTAAATGTGTGAGTATATATATATACATATATGTGTGTGTGCACGCGAGTGTAAATCTATGTATGTGTATATATAAATATATATATATATGCACCATAAATTGTATAATTTAATAAAAGAACGTGACAAAGATTAAAATGGTGAAGCTGAGGAAGGACATACAGGAGTGTACTAATTTAGCACTCTTGTTGTGAGGTGGAAATTACTTCCAAATTAGAATTTTAAAAGGAATGAATTTTTTCTCTTGTGCTTCTATTTTATTTTTTTCCACATTGTTATTAGTGCATATTGTTTATATAATTTATTGGATTTATTTTTGGCAGATTTGTACATGCACATAGCATATTTTGATCATTCTCCCTCATCAACCACTTTATGCCACCCTCCCCTCTAGTTTCACATGGGGGGTTTTCAATGTGTATACTGCTTTTTTTAAAAATCATATTCTTGCTCCATATTACCCACTTTTACACACACTAATATCCACTCACTCTGGCTTCTTTTTTATGAATTAGAATTTTAAAAGGAATGAATTTTTTCTCTTGTCCCTCTATTTTATTTTTTTCCACATTGTTATTAGTGCATATTGTTTATATAATTTATTGGATTTATTTTTGGCAGATTTGTACATGCACATAGCATATTTTGATCATTCTCCCTCATCAACCACTTTATGCCACCCTCCCCTCTAGTTTCACATGGGGGGTTTTCAATGTGTATACTGCTTTTTTTAAAAATCATATTCTTGCTCCATATTACCCACTTTTACACACACTAATATCCACTCTGGCTTCTTTTTTATGAATCATTCATTATTGAAGAACCCACCCCCTGAAAATAAATAAAGAACTAAATTTCTAAAGTATGCCTCTTAAATATTTGGCTTATAGCAAGATAGGCAGATGTTATTTTTTTATTTCATGGCTTTAAAGATCCCTGTTTGAATAGAGCTCTTTAAACCTGTCCTTTTCACATTCGTTCCACTGTCTGCTGGGGATCCTGTTCTCTTAACTTCTCTCCTAGTTTGTGGATTCTCCAGGTAGTGTGGAATTCCTCATTTGCTTCCTTTGCATTGTTATATTCCAGACCACAGGCTACAAAGGCCTCACAGGCTTGGGCAGATTCCCAGGTCATTGCTTCCTCAAGGGGCCCTTTTGCCTTTCAGCTCCATATCCAATTTTTCACTCCGGGTAAGCATCCAGATGGCTCTCTGGGCTTCTGAGTGTCCTCTAGTGGAATAGGAAATCATTTCACATCTTGTACAGCCAATGAGGAGTAACAGTCCTAACTGGCTAAATTACATATACTTCACATTTGTGATGCTGCCAGCAGCTAAAGAGAACTTCAGGGACTTCGTTTATTCTCTCATGGTCTTTGAGAGAGATAGGTAAGGGACAAATATCACCAACCTCATCTTTCAAAAGAAACAGCTGATGCCAGATATATTATGTGCATTATTCACAGATACAATAAAACTTCTCTTTGAGAAAAAGAACATTTTATACTATTTGACAGCAGACTTTTGCTTTGAAAAATCTTTTTGAAGTTCTAAGATAAAATAATAATTAAAAGGAAGCAGTTGGAAGTATTATCATGTATCCATTTCAGATCACCACTTACAGCATCTACTGCAGTCTTCATGTGCCAGGTATGATTGTGTGTGTGTGTGCACATGCATTCATGTTTGAAGTGCCCTCTAAATGATTTTAATTTGATTGCTTTTTTAGAAAGATGATGAAATTAAGAAATATGTCTTTTGGTTTTGCAGAGATTAAATGTTTCCAAATGCTGTACAATCATAGGGCTGAGAGGAACTGAAATACTACAATACTGACTCCACTTTATTCTATCAGGATGCTTTACAAAATACTTCGTAAAGATTGCATTTTCCTTCAATTAGAGTAGTGGTGGTGAACCCGTGGCACACATACCACAGCCGGCCGTTACTACTGAAAGCTCAAAAAGGTTCTCCATCACTGTTCTAGAGATTAGAGAGACAACGGGAAGACACTGAAGAAAGGGAAGTCATCACAAACAGCAACTAGTACATTTAGTCTTAACAAATCTCATTTCTTTTCTGTATATCTCACTGGGGCCTCAAGCATCTTTAGTCATTTTATTTATTCTTTATTTTGCTCATAACTTATTAATGATGATGATTTTTCTCTCTGCTCTCTTTGATAATGCATTCTTCTTACACTTTTTCTTCAGCCTAATTCACTTGTCATAATTTGTTCCTCAAAAGTGTTCAGTATTATTTGAAACTCTGTATCTCCCTGACCAAAGCTGTTCCTCCTTTAAATTTAAGGCTGATTCTTGAATCTGACCTTGAAGTTCTAGTCTTTGTTCTTGAACTAACCGTGGCAGATATAACAAGAATGCTGTGATCTTGGAATAACTTCAAGGCTTTTATTTCTGAAGTTATTAAGCACAGTTATTTTAATAGGGCTTTAAAACTGTAGTCCCTTAAAAAAATTTCTCCAGTAGGTTATGTGGTGAATTTTTATTTATTTGGTTGCCCAGAAGTTTCACACTGAGATTTCCTGAAGAAGTGATTATGAACTGTTTGCTGATGGTCCTCAGAAGCTAATCTCCCCTTTTTGTGACACTCTGCTACCAAGTGAATGCTGCAGCCTAGACTCTGGGTTTTTGTGGGCAAAAATAACTGAGAGATGGATGTTATTTTTATTTATTTATTTATTTATTTATTTATTTATTTATTTTGGTATCGGAAATCGAACTCAGGACTTTGTGCTTTGCCACTGAGCTATGTCCCCAGCCCGAGAGATGGATTTTAGTAGAATTTCCCCCACATGATTTACAAAATTTAGTAAATTTTCCCCACATAATGTAATATTACATACGGTCAATCTCATACTGCAATAATTCAGGGAAATTATTACTCTTTTAGCATAGAAGTTGAACGAGCTTGTTACTTCATTTTACAGATATATTGAGCACTATAATTATGAAGCATTGTGCTGTGCAGGAAATAGGGGTCCCTGAAATACTGCTTTCAAGAAGCTTATATCCCATAAGAAAAAATAAATGATGCGGTAGCAAATAGATATTGAATAAGGTAGCTTCAGTTAGTAACAAATTTTATGAAGAAAAACAACTAAAAGAGGCCATGTGTAAGAAATTAGCATGCAGGAGGAGGAGCTGTGCTTAGATTGGGTATTCAATCAAATTCAAAGCATTGGAGTTAAGACCTGGATAGTAAGGGGCTGTCATCAACACAGTGCATGGCAAGTATAGACAGAAAGCTCATAGAGTGAGCAGGAAGTTGGAGCACTGAAAGAATAGAAAGCAGGCTGGGTACTGAGGGCAGATAGCAGTAAGAAAGATGGAAGGAGACCAGGTCAGAAAGTTGGTAGGACTAGAGGAATTATACGTGGTAGACTGAGAAGAATTCACAATTTGTGATTTAATGCTTATTTGGTATTCATGACAAGTAAGTATATTTGAAACTTTTTTTTTGAATGTGACACATGGCAGGCAACCACTCTACCACTGAGCTACATCCCCACCCCTCATTATATAAAACAGACAAAGAAAAGTGAGTTACTGGAGGGAGAAAATAGTTGTGTTTATTAGCCTCAGGGAAATCTAATTTTTTGACTGACCTTTTCAATAAAACTTCTAGAGCCAGTGAAGTCAGGAATTGTGGGATATTTTTGAGGGTGGAGCATTCTGTGGTTAAAGATGTCATGTCACAATTTCCATGTAGTCTGTGTAAAATTGAGTGGGGTTCAACAGTCCACTCAACTCTCACACCCAAGGGGTGTTGGCTGGAAATCCCCGTTTTACATACAGACCAGAAGACTGACACACTCTCTATTGCTAAATCAGCACAGAATACCTCTCCTGAAGTTTCCTTATGGTTAAGAAAAGTTCATTTAAATAAAATTTTAGTCACCGTACTTTGGAAGAGAATACTGATAATGATAATCCCAAATAGCAACTAATGAAAAGTGTTATCCGTACTTTGTTGCTAATTATATTATATTGGTCTGGCATTAGTTTCTGCCACTTCATTTAGTAGCTGTGAAACAATGGCCAAATTACTTGAACTCCCCCAGATTCATTTTCTTCTTCTGTATAACCAGGATAAAAGCAGTATTCACCTGAGAGAATTGTTGTGCAAGTGGTATTAAACAAGATAATATATGCAATGTACTTAGCAAACGCTTGTTATCTAATGACCACTCCACACAGTTACAGAAGTTAGCATCAATAACCACTCATATTTACATAATGCTTCCATTTTACAAAATGCCTCACATATATAATGCTATTTTATGCTCATACTAATTCCATAAGACTGCATTACTTGCACAACTTCATGCAGTTGTAAGTAGTCAAAATTGATTTTAGAATAAATTCTTACACCTAAAGAATAAAATTTATTAGAAGGAAGGAGACAGGAGTAATTGCTGAGGGGGCGAATAAGTGGTAAAAGGATTCAGTCCAGCGTTAACATATTTTTAAGTAGATAATCTACAAGCCAGTATTTTATATGTGGATAATAAAATGGTCAATCCATTTTGTATATTAATTAAAATATTTTTAATTAATATTAAAGTTATTAATACAATAACTTTCATTCTGTTGGAGAAGTCATGTTAAGATTCATAACCAAATTGTGTTCCAAATTAGATCCACACAACACTTATCAAGTGATGCAGATGATCTGCTATGTTTTATTTTAGACTTATTTCTTTGGCATGCAGCCAGTTCTGGGAAGTGACATGACTCCTCTTCTGTAGATACGTAACAATATGAACGTTTCACACAGGAATGGAAGAAGGCTCTCCCACTTCAAATGGCAGGGAGATTTGAGGTAAAATCAGAAATGTGGCTAATGTACTTTTTTGTAGTAGACATGGCCCTCTTAATAAACCCTTTAAGTGGTTAAATATTCGAACTGGGATTTGGGTAACTCTCTGTAACACTCTTCTTCCGAACAATGCTTTTTCTCAGAATAGGAAGTGGGCCAAGTGGACTAGAAGTGCAACTAAACAGATTGCTGGAACAACCGGAGACATTTGCCTGTGTGCTGTAGTTTTGTTACCTCTATTCTCATCAACCTACCTTCAGGGAGTCTCCCTTTTTTGTTCAAGGAATGTAACTCTCTGAGAGAAGCTTCATCCTTGACAGCCTCGTTATGCCTTGAGGTCAGTGCCACACACACAGAGGTCACAGGCTTACAAGGAAAACTATATCTTGCTCTGCCTCAGGCAAAATAGAGGATGGAAAGGGCTCACTGAACTGCCTTTGTGTGTGACCTAGCCTGAGTTAACCGTCGACAAAACTAAAACAGTTGAAATCTGTAGCAGATCTTTGGTTTCTACCCTGCTATATTCCATTCTTCTTGTTTAGACTTTGTCTTACTACTTAAGAGAAGATCCTGTGGGGAAAGTTATGCCAAGATACAGAGTTATAAGATGATACCACCCTTCTCTAGAGGAGGCAGGTGACGTGTACTGACCCAAATAGCTAATGATGACATTTCTGACAAGATAGCGCCTAAGAAGGAGGGTTACTTGAAGAGGGGAAGGTTTACCCAAATTATGTGTAGATGAGGGCCACCTAAACGGCCTTTGGGAGAGATAAGTGTACAAAAAATAAGGAAATGGGTCATAAATGACATGCCTGCAATGATTTGTTTTTGGATGAGTCATTGGATTGACACATTACTGAAACTTAAACTATCCCCTCTCTCTGGAGTAAAGTACAGGTATTTCAAATCAGGAGACTGATTTAAACACCTTAAAGGGTAAAACAGAAGTACCTAATTTATAGCACAGGACTGCTGCTCACAATAAATTGTCTCTAATATCCATTAATTATTTTGGATACAAATGCTAGAAAATTCGAATATATTCCTGTATTTCACTTATTTATCAGATTTATATAAACTGGCATCCCAAACTGTTTCCCAGAATTCAAGTATGTAGTTAACCTCCCCGATAACAAATAATGGCCAAAAAACAAAAGAAAGTGAGAGATGATATAGACTAATGTGGAAAACATTTTCAGCTCAAAATATGAATGATATAGAGTAAATAGTGTTTTCAGTGGTTATCCGATGAGCAGGGAGTTCACACATAATGGAGATCATACTATTAAAAAGTTAGAGTATAAAACAACCAAGACTCATAGTGACAACTCAGAGCTCTAATTTACGAGCCAGTCCTCTATTTCTTATACACACACAAGCACACACAGCACTACAGAGAGATCCAACTCCTTTAGTTCAGTCTATTTTAAATTCAGTTTACAAGGTGTGGTGGAAAACTACGGAGTGTGTTTAAATTTTTTTAAACTTTTTTTATTTAAAAAAAACAGAATTTCAAAACAAGATAATAGGAATATATAAATTTTATAAAAAATCTATGCACTGAAAGACACATTGCCATTAATTTTCCTCAAATACTCTCCTTTATTTGAACACACTAATACTGTGGTTCTTATGCTTTCTGAAGCAGTTCTGGAAATCATCTTTTGTGAATGTCTTTGGTTGTGCTGTTGAAGTTGCCATAATGTTCTGAATGGATTCAAAATGTTTAACTTTCATGGTCATTTTGACCTGGGAAAGAGCCAGGAGTTGTGTGGTGTCAGATCTGGAGAGTAAAGTGAATAAGGTAAATGAAGAAAACTGCACTGAGCAACAGCAATGACTGTATTTTTGATAGTGCTGCAAAAAGACATACACTTCCAGAACTGCTTCAGAAAGTGACAAGAATGATGGAATCAATGTGTTTGAAACAAGGGGTAGTATTTTGAGACAAATTACGAACAATGTCTTTCACTATAATTTCTTCTTTAATTTAAACATTCATCTTACTTTCTGATCCCCCCTTATAAGCTACTGAGGTTTTGTGTAGGCAAATTCTCTACTTCTAGTATTGAAGCCTAGACTACGTTCTGTCATTCCTCTTTACTCCAGGTGTAGCATATTATAAAGATGAACTGCCATCAGAAAATTTGAGCTTGAGTCTTGACTTAGCCAGTTAATAATTGTCTTCTTTAAAATATTTCTTGTCCTCTCTGACCTTTACTTTGATTCATTTAAAAATAGAGGTTGTTGGGCTGGTGAGATGGTTCAACGGCATAAGCGCCTGCCTGGCAAGCGCGAGGGCCCGAGTTCGACTCCCGGAATCCACATACAAAAAAAGGGCCGGTGATGTTGCTCAGCGGCACGCTGAGGTCGACCCCTGGTACCCACAAAAAAAAAAAAAGAGGTTGTTGCAATATTAATTGGAAGGATGAGATAAGTATCTCATGAATATACAACATATATCATAAACTTCAGCTGAAAAATATAACTTGAGTATTCATGTAATTATAATGGGTTTAAGTTGAATGGGATTTAGAGACTGATTTGTAGTTATCATGACTGATGTTGACTTCTTCCACCTTGTGATTAGAGACTTGAGTAGTGCTTTTGAACATTATGGGAGAAAGTTAAGTCCTTGTGTCAGTTGAATATATTCAGTTGCAAGTATCAGAATGCCCATTTTGTAATGATCATTAAGGGCTTGTTTCTCCCATAAATCAGGAAGGTGAGATGTAGAAGGCTACAACTCTTGTTTCAATATTGCCTTGCTTCCGGTCTAATGTATCTACAATAATTTGGGATTTTCCTGTATGACTGTAATATAGTTGTCTCAACTCCCAATACTTGGTTCCATTCGAGGCAAAAAGAACAGGAAAGTGATTGCCACAAATATCCTCTATCAGCAAATTGAAAACTTTCCTACAAAACTTTAGCAGATGTCCACTTTCACTCTACTGACTATTAAGAAGTAGTGTGGCCAGTTTTAATTGCAAAGAGGACTATAAAAATCAAGTTTTTGGGAGCCGGTGAGATAGCTCAGCAGCATAAGTGCCTGCCTGGCAAGCGCGAGGTCCTGTGTTCGACTGCCGGTACCCACATATGAAAAAAGGGCTGATGATATCGCTCAGTGGCACTGGTGCCTGCTGGCACACGAGGTCCTAAGGTCGACCCCCAGTACCCACAAAAAAAAAAAAATCAAGTTTTTGCCTAAACATAATGCAGGTCTGAATGTAACATGGGCTTTTTAGGGAGAAAGGGGAAGAAATGAAAATTGGGGAGCTGACTCTAAGTCAACTCCAACTAAAGTCTCAAGGAAATAATTTAAAACTGATTTATATTCCTTAATAAGGCACTAATATTTTGTTACATTAAGGTTTCAATCACTACTATCCAGTGGCATAGATAACAATGTGTGGAATATTTCTACTTATCAAAAAATTCTAGTTCTCAAACAGATTGACTGTATTTGCTATGAAACTGGCTTTTCTCATTATTTACTGTAATTGAGGAACATTAGCTTCTTGGATGAGAAACTATCTAAACCATGTTTTGTTTTTTTCTCGTATGTCTGTAACTAGGAAAATCAGCGAATAAAAAGAACCATACCAGTAAGGCATTCACTTCTGCACACATCTAAGTTTACCAACAGTAGCCAATTTGTAGTTGTGTCTAGATGAATTATAAACGGTGAAATTCCACAAATTAGTGAGTTTGACTCTCATACAGGCAGCTGAACTTAGTTTCATCTATAAATATGACAAGAGGCAGTATTATGATTCTGAGAGGTTTAAAGAGAAACACACATGCTAGACTTTCTGCTCATTTGGTGATGGTAATAAGAGTCATGTCTTTCATATTTCACTACATTTACCTATGAGTGTGACAATTTCTGTCTGTACTCATGGAAGCAATGGCATCTATATGGTCAGTATCTTAGTGCTTACAGAACAAGAATTCTTCCCCAGTTACACAATTTAAAATATGATTTTGAGGAAGAGCTAGTATACAAATGAGAAGACATCCTGGGAAGTAAGTACTGTGTATAGAGACATTTGAAACAGGCAAAATAATCCATTTGTATTATCAGAGGCCTGGAATGTATATTTTAGTTTCCTTTAGTCTTCTTGGGCATCAGTATAGATGATGAGTGCAGTAAGTGCAGTTTGAGCTTTGGGATTACAAAGTGTTTGATTTGACATGGATACTTTTAGAGCTCTTGGTATGGAGCATGGTCTTACCTGTATTGAGATGTTTTAGTGTTGACAGAAATTGAACTATCACTTAGCAGCTTGATTCATAAATAGAAACAAAAAGTAGAAAATTTTCCAGAAGCTGAAAGCATCTAATATTAGAAAAAAATTATATTTTTATTTTAGTCACCAACACCAAAATAATGTCTAATTGTTTGGTTTAGTGAGTTGATTTGATTAAAATCATGTCTGGTACTGGATATTGGGTTAGTTACTATTCTGGTTAGTTTCCTTCTAGACTTCTGTAAGACATCACCATTCAGAGACCAAAATGAATGAAAGAATATTTTATTCTTTTATTTTATTAAATACTACAGTTTAGCATATGATTTTTTGTAAATTCCAATTGTAGGCAAATGGAAGGGTAACACACTCTTCTAATTTCCTTTCATAAATTGAGATCTTTAATAGATTTAGAAAGCTACAGCTCTTGTACAAGCTGTGTTATCCCCAGAAATTCACCAAGGCCTCTTTGTGGGTTTTCCTTCAGCACCATTGATGCTCAGGCCAGACTTGTCATCATAATTAGTAAAGGGGAACCTTGACACCATAGCTCCATTAATATGCAGCACTTATAGGACTGCACTGAAAGCTACAAGAAGCTTAACAAGTAACAGAAGAATGCATTCCCTGTGTGGTTGGAAACATTTGGAGCTCAAGAAAAAAAAATATGAATAACATTATAATCTCTTGAGACATCTCACCAAGAGTATCTATTGCCAAAAGTTTTCCTTAGTAGTGCCCACCTACCATAACATGAAAATAAGCAGACTATTTCAATGTATAAATGAAGAACATGGAGATATGCATTAACTTGTGTAAGAGAAATTCTATACAAAGCACAGTTTCCATTAAATATGCAAAACAAGGCTGAACTGCAGACAGTGATAAATTGATTGACTATGGCCACAAAAATGAAATAGGATTTTTGTTGGTCAATCATCCCTTTTATGAGAAATCATCAGGTCCCATTGTCTTACAACCTC
This sequence comes from Erethizon dorsatum, assembly GCA_028451465.1. NCBI lineage: Eukaryota > Metazoa > Chordata > Mammalia > Rodentia > Erethizontidae > Erethizon > Erethizon dorsatum. The sequence goes on from CM051831.1 coordinate 65,625,272, forward strand.
TGCTTACTCATATTTCATCAGGTATTTGACCCAGAAGAGGGCAGTTAGAAGAGCTTACCCAAATCCCAATCATAGTGAGTCAGTAGACCATTTGTGAAAATTATCAATGAAAATATTTCCTGGAGCTGCATATAATAATATTTCCCTCTTTATGGGAAGAAGACATGCCTGAGAATGAAATTAATGTGAGTAAAGCAAAGCTGAAAGATGAAGGGAAGAAAGAGAAAGGAGACAGACAGTAGAGGAAAGGAGAAAATCATTTGAGAATTCAGCTGCAGTTGACCCTAAATCTGTCTTTAGGCTTTTAATGTCAATATTTTTTAAGCTATTTTAGTTTGGAATGCTCTCACTTGAAATTTCAAGTGTACCCTCAAACACAGAAAATTGGAAGTACGATGAAGTACAGAAACTGACTTAACCTTCACAAGGTTTTTAGAGCACAGCCAAAATGTCATCATACATCAAGCCAAACCAGAAACTGGCTTGACTGTTGCATAGAAAATTATCGTGCCTGGTTCCTGAAATGATCTCAGCACTGTTATTAAAAGTCATACCTACAGTGGTCTCTAATGTTATGAGCACCACTATCTAAGATAACAAATAAGAAAATACTTTTCTTGGTGATTTGAACACAGAGCCCAGGATAGTAATGACCTGTTCCAGGGAAAGACCAAGCAAGAGTGAACAGGATTATGTCTACAGCTGGAGACTGCAATGACTTTTGCTGGAATACTACAGCTGAAATCACTGTCGTAGAAAACATTTCAGTAAGCCTGGTTTAGAGCTCGCAATCTGTGTGCTTTGCTGAAATTTCCTACTGTCTACTGTTTGAAGGCAGGAAACAGTTCTACATCTATCTTGAGGACTCTACAGTTAGAGGAAGTGGATCCTTTGCAGTTTTGTTTTGGTTGGGTCCTACAATTTAATCTCTTACTGTTGCTTTTAGACCTCCCAACTATTTAGTCCTAGGTAGGATAGGATGTAAAGACTTAAACATAAAATGCATGAAATAAATAAGTGGGAGTCCTGAGTTGTGACTATATAAGAAAGCCCAAGGAAAAACACAACTATCTACTTAGTTGGAAAAAAGATGATGAGCAGTGTTGATCTATCAAAGCTTTTAACTGAAAAGCCACAGGACAGAAAAAGGGTGGGGGGGACACTGCAGAGCAGGGGTAAAAGCCTTCCCAGCTCAGAGTCTCTTTGCACCTAGCCGCTTGATAGACATTAGTCCAGTGGTATTTTTTACTTAATAAGCATGTTGTCATCTGGAAACAAGAGTCTTGTACACATTGGCTTTTTAACAGCTCCATGAGGGAATTGATCACAGATACTCTCTAGTTTTAACCTCAGAGCATGGGGTGGGCTTAGTTAAATGCATTCTTTGTCAGTATTTCTCATCCATACATAATGCAGGGCTCACACTTGAAGTCCTAACTGGGTAATTTGGAGTCAATACTTAGGAGAGCAAGAGAAGAAAAATATCACGTTATACTTTTTAACCACTACTGTTTAACACTTAAAGCAAAAGCTTTACAGTGATTACAACTTTGGTGTGTTTTACTTACATGTAAATGGCTAGCGGTGATTTATTTCTATTATAGTTTATTCTCCTGGAAGACAGCAGAGTTCACTGGTCAGTGCACTGAAAGGTTTCATGCTGTGCATGGTTGTTGCGAGGCTGATAGTGAGGAGGAGAGAGGGTGTTGGTTTACATGACATCCTAAGTCACATTCTGCTGCAGAGTCTATACATATACTGATCTGGCATAAACAGATAATACTGCTGCTTTGTTTTCTTTTAATCATAAAACACATACCAATATAGTCTTGTATGTGAAAGCACATTTGTCTGCTGGAAGGTAGTCTGGAGGTACGGTTGATACTGTCCTCAGTCAGGCCTGGAAGTCCTGCTGTTCCCACTTTTTCACTGATCTGCGGCTATTTCCTGGCTCCCCCGAGTTCCTATCTCACCGACTTTCTTTTCAGATACTGACTCCCTTCCATCAATTCTAATACCTCATAATATTTTTCCTGGTTGAAGCCCCACAAAGTATTTTCTATTTTGATTTGTTTGTAGTCTTTGGTATACCAAGTACATTTCTTTTTCAGGTCAATATATTGATATTTTAAGAGAGATTGCCTAATAGTCCCCCCAATAAAAACAAATTAAGAATAGCCTTATATGAGAAGCCTGAGGGGGTGAAGAATATTTTAAGTTAGTGTGACCTTCTGTAATCTTCTAAAGAAGTCAAGTCTGTGAACTGAGGCTTCTTGGGATTTGGCCTACGTACCACTTACATGAAGCTCATGCAGAACAAAAGGTCAAATTAAGACTCCCAGCCTCTGCTTGAAGACTCCAATTCAGTTACTCTAAGATCCTTGATTGAATCTTAAGCACACAATACTTTGTTGCTTAGTGCCCTCGACTTAATTATAGATCCCACTCTGTAATCTCCTAAAGACAGTTTAATACACAAGTAGGTATTTTCCATGAGGGACATTGGGGCCACTTTGCTGAGAAGCATGTGGGCTATCAAGGAGAAGCATTATGTCAACTTTTAAAAAATGTGTGTGCATCTTACATGAAATAATAAATGAGTTGTACAATGTATAAAGATGACTTTTTCATCAAAAACTTCCTTTTCCTAGTCAAAGATCAAATGACATTTTCTTGTCTTAGTTTACATATCGTCTTTAATGCAATGAACCAATAAGGCAAACCCAACTTGCTTACATTTTTAGGGGATGTCTGGTTGATTCACTTGCCACTTTGTTTCAGATGTTTTCATTTTCCATGAAAAAGTTTAATACTATGCAGAGACAGCTATTTTAAAAACAGACATATCCTGTGTGCCTCTTGTGTAATATATGATAGACGAGATGAAATCAGCCTTTCTCTATCTAGGTCTGACCAGGTCCCCACCCAGGCAGCGAGCAGTAGAAAGGGGGTTATTGGAGTGGTGTTTCTCTGACATGGGACTGAGTTGTAACTGAAAGTGCAGGAAAACAACAAGCATCCTGGAAACACTGAGGTCTGCTGAACCGTGTACTCTAAACAACCAAAAAAAAATCACAAGCCTCTCATTTCAAAGGTATTGGGGAACTTTCAAGTGTAAATGCCAAAATGCTAGGACCCTGAGTTGAAAGATAGGGGCATGTTTTCATTTTCAAAGGAGAATAGTGTTTTCTGGGATCACCATGAGAACACTACTTTGAGTGGAGGTAGCTTCCATTTAAAGGTCTCTGAAGCTGAGACAAAGTATGTAAAGATAATTGTGACACTAGAGGGTCTGTCAGTCATCATATTCCAATGCCCATTCTGTCTCAGCTGTATAAATTGGCTCCATGGTGCAGTATTTGACACAGAAATCTTCAGTCCCAGAATATTTCTCTCAACCCAATTTTCCTTAAAATTGGTCGGGCTATTAAGTTGAAGATAGAAAATATAACCTTAGTGAGGGAGATGCATTTGCAGGGACATCTGCCACTCAAAGTAGCTGCATTTCCACAGGCAAGTCTGCCTTCCATAAAGCACTGAAATGCCCATGTCCATAAAAGAACACCTGAGCACCACATTTTGGAGACTGCTCTGAGTTCATGGAACTTGCTATAGATTCCTTCATTTGAACAAATTGGGAGCTGCTCCCTGAGGTCCACACTCACAATTTTAGAGTTTTCACTGAGTTTCAGAAACAAAGGAAATGATGTTGTGGGTCAGTGGCTACACTAGTATATCATGTATTTAAAGAGGCTTACTACAAAAAACTCTTAAAAACCTATAAAATATGCATAGTGTAAAAGGGTTCACACCTTTTGGAAATCTGGGCATGGACTTGATTCTCTGCTAATGGATGTCCTTGGGCAATTTTGGGGTTTTAGTAACTCATCCTCCCTCTTGTGTGTGCACACTGGGGAGGAATTGTTCTTTGCTGTGACTGGTATTCTGAGTAGTTAGGAAATCTTCAGGAACACATAGATAACAGAAACTCAACAAAACTGAGTAGTTTGTAAATTTTCTAAATGAATTACCTTAGCAACAGTTCTCTAAAGGTTATTTGCCGCGATACCACGAGGTTCACCAGCTAACAGTGTTATCAAGGTTTGCACTGGTCCCCACTCTCCCTGTTTGAGCTGGAAATGTATTTAAGTTTTAATTATTTTAAAATGTGCTGTCTTAGTTAATTTTCTCATTGCTGAGATACAATACCCAACACCCAAATTTAAAGGGGGAAAGGTTTATTGAGCTTACAGTTTGTAGAGGTTTCAATCCATAATCTGCTGGCTCCAAATCAGGGTGGCACATGGCAGAAGGGCAACAGTTCATGGCAGGGGAAGATAGCAAAAGCAATAAGAGAGAAAAGAGGAAGACGAGCCTCTTTCTGCTCCTTATATTATATACAGTCTACTGGAATTAGAACAGTGCCAATCCACTCAGTGGACTGATCCAGCAATCACCCACCTTTAATCCCAGCACCCTGAATCCCAACATTCCACACTAGGTTCTGCCACCTCTGAAAAAGTCCTATGACTGTATGAGGCTTTGGCGGGACATCTAGACACACACCATAACATATGCCTTGGATGTTTCACTTCAGGGTTAGTGATTTGTTTTCAATTTTCAGCGATGCTAAAATGTAAAAAGAAAAAGTCATCTCAAACTATTATGTCAAAGAAATAGAGTATATAGTGAGTTGTCAGGCTTTAATGATAAAGTAATATTTAAACAGAGACCAAGTGAATGCAGAGTGGGCCACTGGGATGCCAATTGTATTTTTTAGGCAAGTTAGCTGGCACTTTTTAGATAGCAAAGTAAAGTTCATTGAATGTCCTGATGAAAATAAAATTTAGGACCAAGATGTCAGTGTTCCGGACCTCTGGTGGAAGGGCTCAGAGAGATTCCCCTCTGGGTATAGATGCAACTTGAAACTGTGGATTGTAGGGCAAGAGTTCCCTGGGGAGTGAGAACAGGCTATGTGCCTAAGTGGTGAATATACTGTAGAAAATTGGAATTAGTTAAAATTGCATGAAGAAATGCCAGGGAATTTGTGAATTTAGAATATCTGGATTAGCTGATGATCCCAGTACTGTACATACTCTGTCTTATAAAGTATGTACTTGCTAAATCAATCGATTTATTTTCTGTAATTTCTTTAAGGACTATGTGGCTTAGAAAGATTATTTTTTTTATTGTTGGAAAGTAAGGGGTAACAATAAAGAGTGATATAAATTTTAATTTGAAGGGTTGCATATCAGGGCTACAACCTCCTGTTTACCTGGACTTCGGATATTTACTTAACTTCTCTGAACTCTCACTATCAAATTCTGAAAAATGAGGCTTTTAGAATCTTTGTGAGAGTTAAAGGAGAGCGCAAGGTTTTGACATTGAGCACAACAATTTCTATGTGGTGGGTTTTCAAGAGAGAGGAATCATCATAAGGACACATGTGTACATAGAAGAATGTAATGTCTTGGTGGGTAACATGATTTCAGCATCCATGGTCCAGATCTAAGAATGAAGAAAACCTACTGATCCTCTACAGACAGACAAATCTAACTTAAAAGGGAAAAAACAGTAAGAGTTCAAATTGTGGCTCTTTTTCTGCCTGGATTTTCTTCCCCTGACAACTCTTTCTCTGCACTTAACTTGGGTGGAAATATTGTTTTAATTTAGTGTCTCCCTTGAGTTCCACTTCTCATTAGAATCTAGATGCTATCCAGTGAGTGTCTGCTGATTTAATTGGTGAGCAGGTGGAAGACCTAGAGGAATAATACAACACTTGCTATTGTGAGATGGTTCTGGGAACTCTTCAGTGCTCGCTTGGGGATCATCCTTTGTGCTAATTGTGCACTTTTGGTGGACATCTCATAGAAGTCGTGCTGAATCGAACTGTGTTGAACTGCATTTGTTGAACTAAACTCTTTGAATTCAGTTTGATGTCTCACCTGTTCTGCCTGACTCTTGCTTTCTCCTTCTGTTGCCACCCTAAAGCATCCTCTAGTTCCTTTCATGCCTTTCTCTCTTTCATTATCCATCTGCTTGTGTCTCACTTTTCCACATAGTAGTTCATCTCTGCACGTTCCTGTGACACCTTCGTGGGAGATTCTCAGAGCTCCATGTCAATGTTTCTCAGTGGCTTTGCAGAACACTCATCAGTGTTTCTATCAAAGGACCAATTAACTCCCTGCAGCCCCTCACCAAACTGTAGCATGGTGCCATGCTGTTCCTGGCTAGTTTAGACAGCAGGGAACTAATTGTTCCCTTAGTCAGTGTGGTAGTAAACTCTCTCTATGATGTTCACAGGTTCACACCCTGCTCTTGAAAGAACCTATTTTTACTAACCTCTTGGCTGATTACCACCCTGCCTGTAATCCATTCTTATGGCAAGAAAGGCGCTGTCAATGCAGCTCCAGGCAAAGAGGGATAATACAGTGTTTTTTGACACCTTTCAGTGTGAGCTCTGGCTTCCTTAAGTAATAGAGACAGCCAGCATCATTATTTTTAAGAAGAAAGATGTCACTCTGTGGCTGAGTTTGTGTTCACTAATGTACACATTTGGGAGGCAGGCCATCATTTCCTATTTTCTGCAGATGTATTGTCAAGAAATGCATAGAGTGGGCCCAGCCACACCTTCAGTGCTACATGGCCTTAAAAAATGAATGCATTCTACAAAGGCTACAATTTACAAACAGCGTTTTCATACCCACCTGTGCATTTGTTAGGCTATAGTTAATAACTCTGCATTGTGAATGAGTATTGGAAGTAATCATGAAAAATGCTAAGAGTAGGCAACATATATTTTAAAAAATATCTACAATACCTGTGAAAAATTCTTTACATTCTTGATATTATGGAGCCAAATATGCACAGTAAAATAGTTATCTTGTTCCCTAAAATCCAATTATTGATTTGCTGGTTCTACCTGTACAATGTACATTCTATATTGCTTCCATCAATGAGACATTTTTCTACAAGGACCCGGTATATAATGGGTTTACAATAAGCATTACATTTGCAATAATTGAAAGGTGAAAGCAAATTTTGAGGAATTGATTAGCCAACACTAATGAAGCATGTAGATACTTTTTAATAGTTTTTAAGCTTGAAGATACTTTTTAATCAACACACATACATACACACATACCCCTTTCCACTTTTTCTATGGCTATCTTTTTTGTTTTTTGGCCCTTTAGGATTTCTCTTATAAGTTATTTCAGTTGGCAAATTGAACTTCTAATTTAGTTCTGTGCTTTAATTCTTTCTCTCAAATTCAGCTTTATTTCTAAATCTTATATCTTCTACCCTAGTCTAAGGGTCCATATGTTAAACTGTCCTTAATCTTCCCTATATGCACTTTAAGCTTCATAGACTTTCCAAAACATTTTATTTCCCTTTGAACTGCAACCTACCAGCACAATTCCTAAATGCCTAATGAGTAGCATTTATCTCTAAGTCCAGAATTCAAGACCTTCTGTCAGATTCCCACACTATCTTTTTCAGTGGTGTCACTTGTTACCCTAGCTTGGTACCTCTATTCTGGCCAAGTCTTGTCTTGCAGCCCCTCATACTGTGGAATTGTGTCCTTTGTGGTGTACTGGAGATCCCTGCACAGATTGTCAAGTTGGTATCCTGCCAACACACAGGGTTCATTTTCTAATTGAGGCACAAACCACTCCATTCCCTAGAAGTGTTCTTGGAAATTATTATTTATCTGTATGCATATTCTGTTTTACATCATTTTACTTATATCCCAACATTGCCAGCAGTCAGCTTTCATTTGTTGTTCTGTTACCTGATAATCTTTCCTAAGGACTTCTGTATGTGTGTCTTCTTTCTTCTCCTATTAAATTATAAACTAATATTTACCACTGGCCTTATTTACAAAATATTTTGAATTTTGCCATGCCTGGTATAAAATTATATACATAATAGCCAGGGATGTATGGTTCTTAACTATCACTTATCTCACTTTTTATTGATTTTTTTATGCTCTTCTTTTTTTTTTTTTTTCCCTGAGACTGTCTCTCTACTCAGGCTGACCTTGAACTCACTATGTAGCCCAGGCTTGCCTCAAACTCACAGTAATCCTCCTTCTAGACTCCCAAGTGCTGGGATTACAGGTGTATGCCACCATGCCTGGCTGAATTTTTTATGTTTGTGTCACTATTTCTTTACATATAGGTGGGGGAAATTTCTCCACCTAATTTGTTTTTCAGTATGGGGGATTGAATTCAGGGCTTTTGCTTTAAAAGACTCAGGTCTTTTTAAAGATTTTTTGATTTAGAGACAGGGTCTTGCTAAGTCACTACTTTGTCCAGGCTAGGATCAAGCTTGCGATCCTCCTGCCTCAGCCTCTCAGAGTACTGGGATTATAGGCATGTGCCACTGTGCCTCAATCCTAGCTAAATTTTAGAAATTATAAAACTGTGGATTTTTTAACTGGTATAGATCTCTGCACCCAGCCAAAACCCAAATTTATCTTCCCATATTTAAATAAAATAATAAAATTACAATTATTATTTTTCATGTTTCTGTCATTAACAAAAATGCTCATCACTGCTGTACTACTGCTTCTGGAGTTGACCTTGCTATTCTTTCCAATTATTTTGGGTATCATCTTTAAAGAAAAGTTGTAAGCTGTGTACCACAGAAATTTTGACTTTTGTGCCTGTGTCTTCACAATACTATGTACAACATTGAAAGAGTTGAGCTGAAAAAGTGGTAAATATGAAGTAATAATTTGCTGAATATCCTTTAAAAAACAAGGCTCTCTTCCATGCAGTAAGAAGACTGTTTTACAGTCAGCAGATAAAAGAGCTCACTCTGTAGCCAACATACCTCAATCTAAATGAGAACTCTACTCCTTTAAGCTGAATGGTTCACCAAGTTACTAAACATCTGTGTGACGCAGATCACACTTCTGTAATATGGACATCACAGTATGCCCACAGTGCAAGGACATTGTGAAGATTAAATTAGTATATGTAAGAATCTTATTGAAAATGAAAACTGGTAGTTAGTAATTACCAAAATGTAGTTGTTACATCAGGTCCACCAGCACTATTGACCTGTGGAGTAGTTTCTAACTTTATTGTCATTTTTGATGGGTAGAATAATCAGACTCTACTTTGGGTCTTTTCTTATGAATAAACTATAAAAAAACACATCGTGCTTTAACAGTACATGAACACTGCCCATCACGTTCCTTTTCCTGTGAAATGGTATTAATGATTGATTCTGTCAATATAAGTAGATTTTAAAATGCTGGTGTATAAAATAATAAAATATGAGCAGTACAGTCAAATAAGATCTTCGAAGAATGTACAGAGTGTAGACGTACAGGAATACTTAGTGTCTCCATTGCCACTGCAGTATTCTGAGCTCTTGACAAGAAGAATGCGTAAAAAGCAACATTGGCATTTCCAGAATGATGGTTCTGGACAGAACTTTTCAAAAGTTATCCTTGGGAAATTATACTTTGAACTTATTCCCTGTATATCTGGATCATGGATGATATATTTGCCTTTAGCCCAGAATCCCTTCATCTTCCCAGGACCGGCTTAAGCACTCACTTCACCACCAGGCGAATTCTTCCTCATATTTCAAAACTCAACTCAGGTGTCATTTTCTAATTCTTTGTTCCTCCACCTCTATCTTCGCCCCTTAAAAATAAATCAGTTCACAAAGCTACTTCCACAACTTGCTTATGTCCCTAAGATTTTATTTACTGCATGTTCTAATTTATTTGTTTACTTGCCTGTCTTCTTTTGACTTAGTTACTACATGGATAAGTTCTCTATCCCAAGTTCTCAGTCTCACTTTTAGCACGTTTTAACTGTCCAAAGTTTTGTTTTTTTGTTTATTAATTTTCTTAAATTTTCAAGTTACTTATGAAATTGTGGTATGGTAGTTGAATGGGAAAACAGACAAATAGTACCAAGACCGTAAATTCAATATTGATAAGAAGAATTCAAACAATAAAGTCAAACAATATATTAGAAAATAAAATGAGAATTTATAACAAAGGCCTTTAGAAGAGGCACATTTCCTACAAGTCTTTGGTAATGTTTACTGTCTATGCAAAGAAGTAGAATGACATAAACAAGAAAAGTTTTTGACTATGTTTTCTCATAGAAAACTAAAGACTGAAAAACAAGTCAGGGAAAATTATAAAATGGGAAGAGTGTGTGATGGTTAAGGTTTAATATAGGCTGAGCTTTAGGATCGGCTGAATTTGGTTTCCAATTCTAGTTAAGAAAGGTAACATGTGGCTTGAGGGAGTTAACTAACCTTTTCTGAACCCTGGTTTCCTTATAGGAAAAATACAACCTACCTTTGAGGGATGCTATAAAGCTCAGATACCCCAAGAATAGATGTTAAATGCAACTGCTGAACAAACGTTAACTATCATCATCATTAGAGAAGATCCAGGTGCATTAGTGGAGGCAATATAATGGTATGACCTGTTAGTTTAATTTAGCAATATTCCTAAATACTAAATCTATAGAACTTCATTAAAAATATTGAAATAGAGTTGTACTACAAATGTTATTACTTAATATCCATATATGTACAGAACACTTCATTTTCTCATTGTATACCAATTTATCATCACATGTAACTTATCAGTTTAAGAAAGTAGTTCTTATTACAGAAAAATTAATTTTCTCACAGTAAGTTAAATATACAATGAAACAATGATGAACTATATTTGTAATATAAGTAGATGTCTTCTCTTTTGAGTTTTCAGTGATTAAATATTAGATAAGTTTCCAGATTCATATCTCCCATCATTTTAAAAGCAAAGTCAAATTAAGCAACCCCAGTCTTTCCAATACTAGTGGATAAGCATGATGAATCAAGGGCTCTCTAACCACACATGTCTGTTCCAAAAGTTTGAAAACCACCTCAAGATATCTTCACTTAGTGCTTCTCTTACAGTAGATATGACTACTGCATTATGATCATAGATTTATAAATACCAGACTTAAGATCTACTTTTATTCTTCCCTTTCCCCATACTGATCCCTAAAGAATAAAGAAATAAGAGTTGTGGTTTTGAAAAATCCAAGAATTTCACCATTAGATGAAATTGAGTTAGCTTTCCAATTTTAACAATAATATTTTTAAAAATAAATGTGTCTTGCCATGTTTTCATTAATAGTTTTGCCACAAGCAAGTTCAAGGGAGCAGCAGTCTAATGAAAACAGAGAAGATTCTTGTATATGTCATCATTTTGAAAATCCAGTAGATCAAGAATATGGAATAACTTCGAGTCTGATAACTGTGGAGACCTGATTGAAACAGTCCACAGCTGCTATGAAGGTCCTGTTCCACCCAATGTGAGAGTAAAATATTCTGTCACCCACATTTAATAAGCTATATTTAATCATTACATCAGATTATTAACTTTATGGTCCTTCATGGTGTCCCTCTTGGTATATTTTACTTCCATTTTAGGAAAAAATCAGAGTAAAGCAAATTTAGTAAATTTTCTAAAAGTCGTAGATGATCTAAGTCAGAGAGAAGATTCAATGGGCAGTGTCGGAATGACCAGTAAAACATTCTAGGTTTCCTGATAGTCAGCTAAAAGGCAGTTGTTAAAAAGTACAGGAAATTTATATCTATACACATAAAGGGTAGAAAGTACTTGGAAGCTTGAAATTTCCTTGATAAAGAACTTCTTTGTGGACACATTCCTTTTTCTGCTCATTGCTCACTTTTCCTTCTTCAGATATTTTCCTACCATTTCTTCATTACAAAAGGACTTCAGGTAGTTTTCCTCATAAAAGGGATGATCTGACCCCCTCACACCTTTCACCTGTTCATACATGTTCTGTGTTTGACAACTAAATCAGTTAATCACTACATGACATTCACAGTGAGGGCCCTTTCACTTGGCAGAAGACAAAAAAGAAAATTAGAATATATAAAGAAGAGAAAGAAAAGCAGAAAAATGTTTTAGTAAATTAATATTGTGTTTGAATTTACCATGTCATTCTTTAATTATGAATAGATTGAGCTAAGATTTCTAACTAAAATTCTTTGCTGGCATAAAAATTTCGAGACTACCTTAAAATGTAATATGTAATAGCTTTTATTTTTATCTAATATAGTGTTCAGATTGAAATGTTATAAGTCAGTATAATGACTTTAAAAAAGAAGTGGCCATTAATATTTTTCACCTGTTCTTTTTTTTTTCTGCGGGTACCGGGAGTCAAACTCAGGACTTTGCGCTTGCCAGGCAGGCGCTTATGCCGCTGAGCTATATTACCGGTCCTCACCTGTTCTTTTGCTAGTAACCCTAATTGATGTATGACAATCCATTGGAATTCTGAGGTAGAACTTGTGCCTATTTTTTCTATCCTGTTTTTTTTTTTTTTTTTAGATCGATGCTATCTCATTTCATGATTCAGACAATTTTCATTTCTTGGATATAAAAGGTAAATAGCCACATGCAAAATTATGAATGCTAAGATTCCAACTTTCTTCATTATCTAGAGATTTTGGTCTGGGAAACCCCAGGATGTTTGTAGGTGTTGGATACTTTGAGCTGACATTAACCTCCCAGGGACGTTTCATGCTAAAGGCTGCCACAAAGATAGACTGCCTTCAGGGTAGATGGGGTTTTGAATGGACAGGTTCTTTAGTTATGGACTTAGATGGGCTGTTGGATTCAACATGAACTGGACTTTCAAGGCCAGCAAGAAGTAAATAGGAATCTTAATAATTCCATCTAAATGTAAGCATATTCTGTGTTTTTATTTCCTTGATGGATCAAAACAGATCAGAGGTGTTATAGTGGCCTTGTTTCAAAGTTGTTTGCTTATAACATTTACTTCTGAGGTAGTAAAGATTTTCAAAATGAAAAAAATCAGAAGAGCTACTTGCCTTATTTTTTTACTTTGCCAATTACTTGACAGAACAGAAGTATACATTTCTCTTTCTCACCATCCAGAAAACCTGAAAATGACAGTTTACATCTCTGTCCATAGTCCTGAAGCAAAACAGAGACTCTAGGGCATAATTTAGATTTCTGTGATAGTGCTTGAATATCTTTTTACAACAACACAACAACAAAAAGTTCACAACTGCATATTTGGTAATAGGATGTAAATTTTCCATATTATTTTAGAAGTGTCTAACAGAGAATGGGGAGGAAAGGTGGATGAAGATGCAAAAGAAATAAATTTAGCAGGTTAATTTGACATTCACTTGGAGCAAATGCTCAGTTGGATACAATAGTCAGTGTTAGTTTCTAAATCTATAGAAGTATTTTTAAAGTAAAAAATATAGTAGGTACTACAAATATTATCTAAATTCTGAAAAATTCAAGTACATACATTAGAAAAAAAATTTTACTTATTGATGTGTGCATAATTTGCATTGTCTATTAGTTTGAATTCAGAATGACAAAAAAAGAAAATAAGTTTTGATATTTTATAGTTGCATCCAAACAATTACATGACATTTGAATTATAAAACTTAATTCAAGGAAATCAAGTGACTACAACTACTATGCCACATGTAAGAATTCATTGATTCTGCAGCATGAATGTGTAATGTATCAATTTAAATCAGTTCTGTCCTTTATGAGAAAGGAAAATAAATTCTTCTCCCAGGGTTTTGCTGAAGAGAAAAGTGCAACTTTCCACCCCCTGTCGGGTATTCCAATAATTGTACCTGCTTTGTCTTTAACTGGGAGCCAACTAAAATTGCATTCCCCACTGTGTGATTATACAGGGTATCTCTATAAAGTCTGTTATTCCACTTTCTTGAAACTCACCTACTATTCTTTTGGGTTTTTTTGTGGGGGGCATGTCAAAGAATGCACATGGGTGAATATATAAGGAAGCATCTCTGTAATGACACGTGAAAGATTGTGAAAAGGAAAAAAAATGACCATCAAAGAATTGTTGGGGAATGTTGACATTATTCTAAATAGAACTTTAGAGAAATGTTATGTGACTGCTTTGAAGATTTCAGGACACTGAAGTCATTATTTGCCTTATGTCTTAGAGAAATGTGTACATGTTTTATGCATTCAGGATTTAAAGGGCAATTCAACTTTTTTACATGAAAGTGTAATCTGGAATATGTTTGTGCCTTATCATTCCTTCTTTTAACATTTGAGTTTATGCATTTCAGACATAAATGGCAGAGAGATTTTTTTAAAGCTAATTTTTCATGCCGTCAGTTCATGAAACACATTTGTAGTCATGTTATCTCTTTGGTGACTTGTGATAAATTTTCTCCTAGTCTGAAATACTTTAAAAATAGATAAAATACTGTTCTTATTAATCATTTTCAAAATTAGAGCTATTTTGAAGTCTCTTTTTTCTACCCATGAGATCTATTCCACCACTAACGACTGCTCTTTCTCTACCTATTTCGTCCTTGTCACGCCTATCTCCGTAAAGTGGATGCTCACTACCGCAGTCTGATCTACTTCAGTGGCCCCCAGGCCCTTCTGTTTCTCTCTCTTTATGAGGGTTTTAATCAAAACTGTTCCTGACAGTTAAATGACATTTTAAAAACATTATTTTCACGAGAATGCACCACTTCTTAAAACATTTCACGACATCCCTTCTTTTGGGAAAATGTTTTAACCTGACAGTTAAGGCCAAAATTTACCTGACTGCAGCTGATTTTCTCAGTTTTTGATTGTGTTAATTTTCCACATGAGTCCTTCTTTCTGGACAGTCTGCTGCATACTAGCTGCTGAATATTTCATCTTTACCTCTTGCCTTTACGAACTCTGCTTATGTTATCTTCAGGGTCTGGATTGCCTGCCCCACTTCTTAAACATTAAGTATATGCCTTTCTTGCTCTTCTTTATCTTCCGTGAAGCCTCCACTCCCAGAATCTCATAGAGTTACCCATAGCTCATAGTTTTATCATTCACTGTGCCAATTAACTATTTCCTTTTTTGTATTATTATGCATTTCCTCTGAATACTGTAAAAAATAAACGTTCCTCAGTATTGTTATCATTTTCTTGTTTTCACAATCACCTACCAAAATGCTGGTGGAAGAAGTGCAATATATGCATAGATACACTGAGAGGTGACATAAGTTGATAATGAGATATTCTAGGGATATAAAGAGAATTAATATGTGTTAGGTACATGTAACACTCCCCTTGATAAATGTAATCATTATGTACTGAAAACATGTACTAATAGTTTTTTAAATGAGATTATAATTTCCACTAGTACATAGAGTCCTGATAAGCTGCAGTCATTGTTTATGTGTTAAAAAATTCCAAACAATGCATCGACACTAGGGATAGGCATTTTGGTCATTTCTGGTTTTAGAGTAATAAAAATGTTATGGGTTAATATCTGTGCCTTTTTAATTATAAGTTGATGTCATTTAACAAATTATAACATTCAGTTTAAATTGCTTATCATCATAATTGCATAATCAATGTTTTGTTTTTATTTCATTTATTCTATCTTGGACCATTTCAAGATTTAATGGTCATATGCTTCTTCTACCTGATCAACTTATTCTCCATCCATGACTACTGTAGCTGAATATTCCATTTCATTCTTTGATTAGCCTGCAGGAATTAACCCCTCAGTTGTCTCTTTAAGCCCATAAATTAAACTATAAATGTAAAGACAAAGTTCTTCTGTGCCAAAGGAGACATCAGAACCCATGAACACTACTTGTTTACTAATATCTGTATGAGAAAAATGGAAAGCTCTTATTTTAAATGCACACAGTAATATGAGTAAGCACTAATGTTATCATTTAAAAATAGTTCTTATGAGGGAATGTATAATTGTGCAGCCACTTTCAAAAACAATCTGATGGTTCCTCAAGAAGCTAGATATAGAATATAGATATAGAATTACAATTCATTTCTTAGTATATTTCAAAAGGTATTGAAAAAATATTCAAACAAAAACTTGCATAGATTGTTCATATAGAAGCATAACTCATAATATCCAAAATGTGGAAACAACTAAAATGTTCATCAATGGATGAGTAAATAAGCAAATGTAATACCTCTATACAATGTAATATTATTTGGTCAAAAAGGAATGAAGAACTGATTCATATGTGCATCAACATAGATGAGCTTAAGAACATTAAGCTAAATTTTAAAAATAATTGTCATTGGGCCGGTGAGATGGCTCAGCGGCTTAAGCGCCTGCCTGGCAAGCGCAAGGGCCTGAGTTCGACTCCTGGAACCCACATACGTAAAAGGGGCCGGTGATATCGCTCAGCGGCACGGGTGCCTGCTGGCGCTCGAGGTCCTGAGGTCGACCCCCTGGTACCCACAAAAAAAAATAAAAAAATAAATAAAAAATAAAAATAATTGTCATTGAAAAACCACATATTATGTGATTCCATAATCATGTCTACAGTGAAAGAAAGTAGATTAGGCTTGCTTAATGCTGAAGGCAGAGAAATAGAGACAAAGTACAGCTAATGGGTACAGAATTTTTCATTCAGCTAAGTATTCTAAAATTGACCATGGTGAGGGTAACATCTATGTATACACATGTTAAAAAATCATTAATTTTACAGATTAAATGGGTGGATATTATGGTATATATTATATGGTATGCAAAAATATATTTTAAATGGAGCTTAGAACAAGTTCTTTTTAAAATATAAATGGTCATGTACATTAAGACATTTGCTCACCTATATTGGAAGAATAAAATAATACAAACCTTTCAATGCTGCCTCTTGATATCTTAGTTTCATTAGAAAGGATGTGGAGAGTTGTTGACAAAGAGGACATTACATTAATGGTTTTAGTTTCTATGTATTCCAAGTAAGCCAGGAGCCCTCAGAGAGCTGTATCCTTGAACCAGAATTAAAAGGAAAGATTGGAAGTTCATAAGAAAGGCCCAGACACATAATAAAGGGTCAAATGTGCATATATATACTTCAGATTATACTGTAGATAAATCATTATATCCCCCTTTTCTTATAGGATCAGCCAGATAATGCCTCATTTTATTGTCAGGAAAACATCTGAGTATCAAACCAGCTAATCATTTGGAGGTTGTTATGTTTAGATCTAAAATGTCACCCAAAAGTCTCTTATATTTAGGTCAGACTTTTGGAAGGTGATTGCATCATGGAAGGTGCTATACTCATCAGTAGATTAATCCATCAGTGAGTTCATAGCTGAATGTGCTGTTAGGTGGTAGGACCTGATTGGGGGGGGATGACCTGGAAGGGTGAAGGGTATATTTCTCTCTCTCTCTTTCTCTCTCTCTCTCCCCCTTTCTCCCCCTTCTCCCTCTCTCTGTCCCTCTCTGTCTCTATCCATCTCCCTCTACCTCACCCTCTCCCTCTCTCTCTCTCCCCCCACCTCACCCTGCCCCCAGGCTTCTGTGCCTTGAGCAGATTTCCTCTGCCATGCCTTTCCTCTACACTGTTTCTGCCATGGAGCCAAGGAGCTATTCATTGACTGAACTCTCTGAAACCATGAGTCAAAATAAGCTGCTCTTCCTTTAAATTTCAGATGTCAGGTATTTTGTCCCAGTAAGGAGAAAGTGACTAATACAGAGGTTGAAAAGATATTTAGGAGTGCTGGATGGATAAGGACCTGAAGGTAGCTACACTACAAATTTAAAAAAAAAAACCTTTTTAATATATATAGCATTCATACCTATAATCAAATTATTGTATCAAAAAGTTGTGTAGTTTCTCTACACAAAGTTTTTCTTGCCAGCTTTGCATCTGTGGTTTACGCCCTTTATTTCAGAGGCAGATCTTAATGAACAAGAAAGAAAGTCAAATTTCTTATCAGGAGGAGGCCTCAGAATGGACAAGTTCCAGTGAGTACTGGCCAAAGTGTTGCACTACTGCTCACATCTTCCTGCTTTCTGACACTGGATCATCTCACTGTCACTGATATATAGGATGATTGATCTACAAGTGCATCTCACATTTCAGTAAAGTGGCCATAATTGATATCCAGGGCTTCAAGTGTTGCCTGATTCTTCTTCTCTCTAATCCATTCCCAAGAATAAAAAATAAGAAAATTTAAATGTAAATACCACCTGCCATCAGTTGCAAATCATCCCCTCCTACTACCAGATGTTTTCTCTGAAGAAAAAAATTGTCCACATGACATTTTTTAAATTAAAGGAATTAATGAAGAGAAATACTTAAAAGGTATAAATGCTGACTAACTTTGATATTTCTCCAGTGTTTTTTTTAATAAATTGAGTTGTTAATTAAAGGTTAAGGAAATTTTCTGATGAGTACAGTATAATGTAGGCTACAAGTGACATAATCCTCTTCATTTCACCCACTCAATTTAAAGTGAAAGTATTAGGGCACTAGAGGAGGAGAATTTCTTTGTTTTTTTTTTTTTTTTTTGGTGGGTGCCAGGGGTCGACCTCAGGACCTCAAGCGACAGCAGGCGCCTGCGCTGCTGAGCGATATCACCGGCCCTTTTTTTGTATGTGGGTACCGGGAGTCGAACTCAGGCCCTCACGCTTGCCAGGCAGGCGCTTAGGCCGCTGAGCCATCTCTCCAGCCAGAGGAGGAGAATTTCTGCATAAAGTTTTTAATAATGCAAACAAAACATGACATGTGGATTACTAATTAATCTTCTATTACTAGTACTACTTGTGACATCTATGTAGCCTGCATATACTGAATGAAAAATAGGAATAAATATATACCCAGGACAGGCAACACCAGACTCTGCCCTGCTCCCAGATGCACTTTGCAGTGGAAACTTTTAAAGACTGTATGTGCATTGGTGTAGCACAGATTTTCAAATGTGCCTGTCTCTCTCTGTGTTTTGCTTCTAAGTTTCTACTATCCTTTTCACTGTCGATATATTTAATGTAATGCTGATAAACTAATGTAAGTGCAGGTACCATCCTGTATTTATCTTGTGATAGTCACAGTTGCTCATCACACCCCTCTTTATATTTTTCATGCTCTACTATAGAATATTTCATGTGGGTGTTTTTGTATGTATTTCTTGGCAGACATAGCATTTAAAGCACCCAAATTCATACTCCTTCCACCTTCTGTCTCCTTCTCCACACATCATGCACTGTTGAGTAGTATCTTTGATTAGAGTACATGAACCAGAAAAGAAGAATGGGCTTTTGCTGAAAAGAAGAAAATCCCATTGATAACTTGGTTTGTTTACCCACTTACCTGGAAATGGCTCAAGGCATCTCAATATTAAAAGAATTATTGGAATTGTTTATCTCCATTTCCCAAGGGAAGACTCAGGGAATACTAGGTTTCTTCAATCATGATAACTAAAACTATTATTAAAGTTTTTCTAGATTCAGATTAAATTAGGAGTGTAAGATGTGTTCAAAACACAGCATAACTATCTATAGTAAGCTTGCTAAGAAACGTGACAGGCTAAGAATTATTCAGTTTCCTTTTTATATTGAATTTTTTCTCTCTTTTTTATCTTTTTTCTCACTGGTATGCTTTATCTTTTTCTCACTGCTGTGCTTTGAAAATGTATACATTACTCATACACTGCTTGTTTTTATTGACAATAATTGTATATATCTATGGGTTACAAAGTGATCATACAATGTACTTATACATTGCATAATGATCAAGTCAGGGTAATTAATAGTCCACCTCCTTAAATATTTACTATTTCTTTGCATTGGGAAGCTTCCAACTAGTCTTTTACATTTTTTTACAAAATATATAATAAATGTCTGTGAACTATAGTCACCCTACTGTGCTATAGAACATTATATCTTATTTCTCCTCCATAATTTGTATTTTGCTACCTTTTATGCAATCTTTCTCTAATCCTCCTCTTCCCTTTTTCTAACCCCTAGTGAGCACTATTCTACTTTCTGTTTCTATGAAGTCAGCTTTTCTCCACATATGAGTAAGAACGTACTGCATGTCTTTCTGTGTCTGAGTTATTTTAACACATTAAACTCCAGTTCCATCCATATTGCTAACAAATGATAGAATTTCATTGTTTTAGATGGATGAATAGTATTCCATTGTGAATATATGCCACATTTTAAAAGGCCATTCTTCTGTCAGTGAACTTCAGTATCTTGGCTACTGTGAATAGTGCTTCAATAAACATGGGAGTACAACAATCTCTTGACATACTGATTTCACTTCCTTTGGACATATACCAAAATCAGCGTCATTTTTATATACCAACAATACATTGCTGAAAAAGGAAAAAAAAAAAAGCATCCCATTCATGATAGCTACAAAGGACAAAGGACAAAAAAATCCAAAAAAGCAAACAAACAAACCAACAACAAAAAAAAGCTAGGCATAACTTTAACCAAGAAAGAAAATGATCCATACATTGAAAATTACAAAGCACTGATGAAAGAAAGTGAATAGGACATGTAAACTATGCTAAGATGTCCTATTTTCATATATCAGAAGCATTGATATTATTAAAATATTTATACTACCCAAAGCAATTTGCAAGTTAGATTCATGTAACCCCCCTACATATACCAATGGCATTTTTCAGATAACTAGAAAAACATTTTAAATTTATATGGAACCACAAGAGATCCCCAAGTAGTCAACATACATTTGAGGAAAAGAAACACAATGCTGGAGATGTTACAATACCTGACCTCAAAACATACTATGGACCTGTAATAATCAAACATAAAAATAAGACATGTAGACCAATGGAACAGAATACAGAAGCCAGAAATAAATTTGTGTATCTATACCCAACTGATTTTCAACAAAGTCACCAAAAACATACATGGCAGTCTCTTCAGTATAAGATAGAGGAAAACTGGATACCCCATGTAGAAATATTAAACTAAACCACTATCTCTTATCATATACAAAATCAAAATATATCAAAGACCTGAATATAAGACCTGAAACTATGAAACCACTGCTGATTATTTTTCTGGAGCAAGCAAAGTGTCACTAATCCCTTAAAATAAAGAAAATTTTGTGTTTCATTTTGCCAAAGCCCCCAACATCCCTAACAGTGAGTTAATTCTTCATTCTTATTCACTGTAAAAGAAAAGGCAGTGTACTACTCAGCTGTGTCTTAAAGGAAACAAAACCTCTCAACATAGTCATGCTCTATACTGGTAGCCAAAGTGGCACTAGGTATCACTTAGTCTTTCAGAGGAGGGTGTCCTGGGGTATGACTGGGACTACCAGACTGGTCATGCAAATTAGCTTTCTATGTAAATGCATAAGATGACTTCTTATGAAAGTTATATAAGCACTTAAAGTATATTTTATTCTATTTCCTGATTGGGCAGTAGATTAAACTGATAAAATTCAGTACTGAAATAGAACACACATTTGCACTCATAAAAGTAATACCTCATGTTATGTTGTAAGCATCTTGCCAAACACTTCTTGCCCGCTGCCATTCTCTTATGCCCCATTGAGAGTAAGGAGTATGAGTGTGAATCTCTGGATTGCAGAATGGCTATATATAGAGTCCACATTATGTTGACATCACATAAATTCCTGAGTAGACCAGGCTAAGGCCGGAGATTCCCAACAGGTACTCAACTCCTTCAAGCCAACTGAGAGCCATCTTTGATTTCCCACCATGCAGAGCACAAGCATGTTTGTTGAATTTAAAATGATTTACTGAAATTTAAGGAAAAGAGAAATCTTTAGTGTACCTTATTACCCATCCTTTTCTTTCCACTTTAGGGCAATATCTATTGATATTGTGCGATGGAAATGTGATTGGATGTTATGTAAACTTAATTGTATTATCTGAGAAGACAAAGTTAGTGCCAGACATCAACATGTTAGCTAACAATAGTGGATTTGATTTTGGATAAAAAGAATGCTCCTAAGGTTTGGAGGAAAAAAAAGCAATGATCTTGGACTCTCGTAGTGGAAGCTGAAGCAACTAAACAAGCAAAGGGGTCGGGGAAAGAGAAGGCAAATAGTAAGCCCTTGGGTTCCTGTAAGTGCAAAGCCTGGCATGAAGAGAGCAAAGAAAATGGATGGGACCTGCTTATTAATTATATGAAGGTCTTCTTGAGACTTCGTTTGGGATTTAGATAAGGTTTTTCTCTGAATCACTTTCTCTCCAATATTTGCTATTTAAAAAGACTTTATAATAAAATATTCACATATATGTATATACACACATGGATATGGTATGAGTAGTTCAAAATATTTTTCTTGGGTAGGTGTGATTTTGAATAATACCAGACAATTATTGATTAAAAATGGATTTTCTATACAGTAGAGCAACCATTTAAAGCCAAATGCTAAATAAACATAGATAAATCAGAAAATTAACCAACCAAATACTCATCTCTCCTGGTTGGAGTTTGGAGGAAAATGCGATTCTTCAGTAGGCCATGAGACTTTCACTCACAAATGTTTGCATGTTTGCATATGTGCATGTGTGTGTACATATGTAAAATATTTGAGATGTTGTATCAGTTACTTGGCATTTCCAACTTCAGGGCATTGCCCAAGTACATTTGCATATTGTTCTCTGAGCTGTGTCAGGAGTTATGTCTGTCCTATAAACATTTACTGAATGCCTACTATGAGCAGGGCACTAAAAGCTGCAAACACGCCTGAGTTATCAACAATATTATCCCATCTTTCTCAGTTAAGAAATATGTAGAGATTGAATTAACTTCCACAGCACCACACAGCTATTAAATAATAGATTGCAGGCTTGCAACCAGGCAATTAAGCTCCTGCATCTGTAAACTGAAACCACTGTATTATGATGGCAAAAC
The DNA here is from genome assembly GCA_028451465.1 of Erethizon dorsatum. Lineage (NCBI taxonomy): Eukaryota > Metazoa > Chordata > Mammalia > Rodentia > Erethizontidae > Erethizon > Erethizon dorsatum. Next base: position 65,647,983 of record CM051831.1, read on the forward strand.
ATACGGGGCATAATGGGGATACAAATGAGAGACATTGTTAGTGGGAAAGAAAGGTTACACAGAGAGAGAAGCCTAAGCTTATGATTTAAAACTGTGTAGGAGGATCAGGTAGGAAGAGAGCCAGGGGCTTATTTTCCTTGCAGTAACTTCTGTTAATGATTCCTGGTTTTACTAAACAAAGTTTTTGTACAACTGATTTGGCTACTTCCATTAAATCAACTATACTTCAATTAGGAATAAGCACAAATATTTTTTAATATTTGCTGAAATAATTTGGCCAGCATGCTGAAGTAAGAAAACAGACACCCTGGGCGATCAGTTGTATGGGATGAGAAGGGGTGGAGATTCATTGATTTGAGGTAGTAAACAGATGATAAGCAAGCATATGCCTGAGGTAAAATATTTCCACCACCAGTCTACTTTTGCCTTGCTGCTACTGCATTTAATGGAGCAGATGTTATCTGGAAGAGATAAACCTGTGGATGGTCATTAACACATTAGCTCACATTGCTTTTATCAGTTCCCCGGAAGAGAGACTGGCTTAAAGCTAGGCAGATGAGGCTGTGCACAAATAGGTTATGACTGAAATTTAGAGGAAGAGAAAATCAGGAAGCATGGAACATACCTTGGGGGCTATATCAAACCCAAATAGGCAAAGGACTGGATGTGGGAGGGTGGGCTGGGACAATTTTTAGTCTAAGTTTCGTAGCTGAATGTTGACACAAATACCCAGGAGTGATGATCTTGAAAATACAGTCCCAGGAGAAAAGTAGTAATTATTGTTCCTTTCCGATGACTGGAAGCTGGGACAATCTAAATCCTGAAGGCACAGGATGGAGAGAAAGCAAATACATCTGGGATACAAATTTCTTCTTTTACTATGTGTGGTAGAGAGAGGGTCAGAATATGTTCAATCTTAGAGACAATCCAATTCCTTCAGCAAGTGTCAGGTGTGAGATACAGGGTATTCTTGTTACAAGACTCGCAGTTATCTATGGTAATAAGTGTGGACAGTTGTCCCTCAAATTTGCGGTTTAATCCCATAAGTACTTCTGTCCATTATAGGGTTCATTGCCCCATCAGCTTGCAGATGCCATCCTATAAATGCAAGACTAATCATCTTCACAGAAACACAGGTCACATTGCAGAAACATGCTGACACTGGGCGGGACAAGTGCCTCCATTCCTCTCCCCTCTTCCATGAAGAACGGCATTCCCTTTCAGTGTTTTGCTCCTTCACAAACATAGATAGCTGGGTCCAGAGAAGACAAATGGGAAGTGTTGTTAGACTTAGCAAATAAAACAAAAGTGTGCCTAGTTAAATTTGAATATGGGATAAATAATAATACTTTATGATTACAAGTATATCTTATGCAATATTTAGGACATGATTTATCGTAAAATTATTTATTGTTCATCTGCAATTCAAATTTAACTTAATATCTTCTATTTTATCTGACTACCCTTCATATGGCAGAGACAAAAGAGCATGGGCCTTAGTGTTTCACAGAACAAGAATTGAAATCCCAACTCGGCTACATACAGATGTGGGTCTTTAGAGAAATTGCTTACTCTCACTGAGCCTGTTCCCTCCCTTTAACAACAACAAAAAAAATGCAAATATCCATCACAGGGATGATGAGGGGATTAAATAAGCTAATGTATGACCTGAGTCAAAATAGCTGCAAACTGAAGTGTTTCAATAAACGATGACTCCATTTGGGGCATAGCAGCATTCTGAAGGTCCTATAAAGGCTGGTAATAGTTCACTATTGATAGAATTTAATTCTCTTACTTTTGAAAAGTTTTCACTGCCTAGATGTATGACCAATATTTAATTTTCCTGTAAATTTCATTGTGTTTCTAATTTATGATGCATTCTATGTTGTTTTCACGTAAAATGCTTCATCATCTAACTGAAAGCTATCAGAATTGAATTCCCTCTGAAAATTCATTCTCCTAAAAAGGTGGCTTCGTTACCCCTGTGTCTGGTTCGCACAGCTGTGCAGTAACTGCCAATCCCTGATCTTCCTTTAAATCTCACTGATGCAAGTAAATTCTGTAGTATTGCAACTCTCTGCCAGCAAGTTTTCTGTTTCTGTTTCTATTTCTGCCTCTTTGTTTCTACCTGTCTGCCTGTTTGTCCTTCCGGTCTCATACAAACATGCACATGTATGCATGAATGCACACGGGTACTCTTACAAAGTCATCTGCCCTTGCCTGTGGGAAAAAGGAGCCTGTATACCCATCTCAAAGGGAACAGGAGTAGGTATTCTAGAGAATTTTTAAAAATGTATATTCTATTTAGAGAAGAAAGAGAGAAAAAAGGATAAAGAGAGATAACCCCCATGAAAGTCAAACTATCTATTTATTTACTTATGTGTTTTAGGTTGCATTTTGCATTAATCGCCACCACACACAAGAGCCCTGCAATTTATTATTGGTGATAAGTGTGGACAATAGCTATTATTTTCTCTCCCTGTTCTAAAATGTGGCATAGTGGGACACTTAGATTTATGGAACATGCATTATTCAAAACTCTAGTTCTCGGATGGCTCAGCAGGAAGACTCCCAGCTATTTCCATAAGTTTTTTTTTTTTTTAATTCCTCCTTACTGACTTTCTTTGTTTCCTTATCATGGTGTTAGAAATCAAAACTTAGAACTGGGAGAATTCATCATGGAAATCTATCAGTGTAGTATCTTTCCCAAAGGGGGATGACTAAGTATTCTCTAGGCTACAAATCCATAGGAAAGCCCTGGAGGACGCAAGAAGATTTTCACTGAGAGCAATGTGATGAGCACCTTATTTTCTAGCAAATTCTCTATGTGTTAAAAACCCAAATTATATTTTTTCTCCTAAACATGAGTGTGATTGTTCAAGGAATTATTCATCATCAATAACTTTAAGATATTTTATTCAGTTTTCTAGTGTCATGTGCAAGATATTTGAAAGGAAGAAAAATTAGGGACCTGAGAAGTGTATACAATAAGAAACTAAGGAATGGAAAATATATCCTTCTGTGTATATGAACACTGATATAAATAAAATAAATGAATTTACATATATAAGCCATTTGGAACTGACTGAGTCCAATATTTTAATTGTTACTAGTAGTAATCATGATTGCAGGTGGGTGATTTTCAAAGAGGCTCTAAGTGTGAATTGAGCATAATTAAAAGGTATTTGACTTGTTCCACATTAAAAAAAATCTATCTGAGAATGGCTTTGGTGACTAATAAGAGAAGTATAAATTCTAACAAGGGTGAGTTAGGATAAGTGCCAATGAGAGAAGACTGGAAATGCCATTTTTATGTCATGGTAACCTAAATAGAATCAATAGTATAATATAATCCTTGGCTATAAACAATACAGAATAGACAGATTATCTAGGACTGTGGTTAGTAGCGTAAGCTCAAAACAGCAGATCTATAATTTTATTTCTATTTGACAATTATTTCTTTAGCTTTGAAAAGGTTAGTTCTCTGCCTGACTTTCTTCATATTTGTGAGACTATGAATTTCTTAAGGGCAGGAACTATATTTCACATTTCTTAGCTCCTAAATGCGTAACTTTGAGCCATCATCCATACTCAGCTGTGTTTGTGTATTGCAGTCATTTACAGACACCTATTATAGGTCAGCCACCATGCTATATATATTTTGTAAATTTTTTTTTTTTTTGTGGGTACTGGGGGTCGAACTCAGGACCTCGTGCTTTCCAGGCAGGCACTTATGCCACTGAGCCATCTTACTGCCCCTATTTTGTAAATTTTTACAACACTGAACATATTAGTGAATTTTTATAACACCTAAGAAGTTTTTATTAATATTGTTATTTTAGAGTTAAAAGGTGGGGCAAAGTTTGGTTGCTGAGTAAGAAATTTGTTTCTTAATATTGGTAAGAAAGAGTAAGCCTTCAGTACACAAAGAATACCAATTAAGTGAGTTAATGCTGTGATTCACTATAATTCTTTCAGCTAGAAACACTGAAGAATAACACAGCAAGTAAAGGACTGTTCAGTGGGTTCAGGATTAATCTATCTTCTGCCATATGAACTGGGCCTTTCTCCAGACCAGCTTCAATTTAGCATAGGGGTAAATACTGGGACGAAATTGCTTGAGGTTGAATCCTAGTAATACTATGTTCTATGCTTGAGCATGTCACTCTGATATGAGGAATGGTAGTAGCCACATCATGAGTTTGGTGTGAAGATTAATAAATGACTATGTTCAACTCAAAGCAGCGCCTAGTATATTTTAATTGTGTGCGTTATGGGTATATCCCAAGCAAATAGAGACCTCAAGAGGATATTTTTGCATCGGGCAAAAGACCTTCAAATGAGAGTGGGAGAGGCCTACAGGAACTGCTTATTTCAAGTGGATCAATAAGATACAATCTTGAAATTCCACTCCTGCCTTACAGGTGAGTTCACAGTTTCCTCAGGAAAACAGAGATGACAATTCTGAACATTTGAACACCTTATTCTAATTGGAAAGAATGAGGACATGCTACCAATCATATGTAAAACGGAATCCAAGGAGACCCCTTGTAGAGTAATTTTCTGAAAAGAGCCTCCTCTCCTGAAAGTGTCAACTCTGTCTTTACAAGACTTAACACAGAGCAGGATATTCTCCTTAACAAAATGAGGAGCATGCTCAAGACAGAACCAGTTTGTATATTTCTCTGTTTGCTTGGGTGAGTCATTTAGAGAAAATGGGGTTGATAGGAAAAGGGAGGAAATAGAACAATTAAAAGTGTTCAAAAATTATCTCGATTTCTCCACATTTGTTTTTGAATTTGGGGTGACACTGAGACCTCTAGGGTCAATATTGTGTTAAGGAAAGTGGGCTTTCCTAATACAGGAGAACCTGTTTACAGAAAACAGGAAAAGTTATCCTCTAGCCCAGTGTTGGTGAACCTATGGCACACATGCCACAGTGGGCTGTTTGTATCATTTAAAGCTCTAAGGAGTTCTCCATCACTACTGTAGCCTATGAGCTATTTAAGAATTAGTTTAAATTAACATGAAAGCATAAATATGACTTTTTCAATTACTGGCTGGACAGAAGTCATATTTAAAAAATATACCCTGTATTCCTGCTTACATTAATAATGCATGTCCATTGATGTGTGTAAAAATGTATTTGCTTTAACACCTGAATATAATAAATCTTAACATTTTGATGTATAGTTTTTAATATTTTTCTATGCACATACTGTATGCAAAGATGCTATGAATACTATTTAAGCATAAGTATAGTAACATAAATTAATATACAAATCAATATATAAAGTTAAAATTTTAAATTTCACATTATTTTCTAACTATATTTAATTGTATATATTGCAAGTCTGCTTATTAAGCTATATAAACCAAGGTGCAAATTTCTCATTAACTTGTTCTAATAAATTCCAAATTGATTTTTAGAGATAGCTGGTATCCTCTGCTCTCCTGGTTGGTATCCTGTCCCAAGGATGCTTCAGTTATAGTCATAGTCATTGGGTGACTAGGGTCCTAATGATTAGAGGATCTGTCTTAACATGAATTACAATGTCCATGGTACTTAATCCACTTTCAGCTTCTGCTCAACTGATAGAAGTGACAATAAAAATACTAAAGTCTTTAGTTTATTGTCTAATATTTTAAATATATTATAAATACCTTTATTATTGACTCAGTAACAAATACTATACATTGAAGATGTATTGGAGTAGGTACAGTCTGCTTGGTTAGTCCAAACCAGAGCTGGTGCTCTTGGACAATAAGAATTGAGAATCATTGCTATGCTTCTTGAACTAAAATTCTTTCTCTGCTACTTTTTAAAAAAAATTATCCGTGCCTCAGTTTCCTTATCCATAGCATGGGAGTGTTGATGGTAATTATAGTGCGTAAATGAGTGATGTATTCTAAAACCAGTGTCTGGCATGAGAAATATTTTCTAGAAGATTAGCTCTAAGGTTGCAAATAAAATTCATATATTAATGCACAAAACTAGCAAGCATTTGATGGGCCATTCTAATGTCTGATTAAATGGAGATAAACTGTCTCATCAGATGACAACGTTGAATAGACATGGTGTATAGATACTCTCACGTGAGGCTTCTACTTGCCCCTTGGACTGTCACATGTCCTAAACTATTCCTTTCAACTCCTTGTCCATTACTGGGGTGTTGTCACTTTCCTCAGGCTGAAACACCAGGTCTGTGACAACTCCCTTTGTACCTATTCTTTCTTCTTTTTTTTTGGCTTTTCCAGATTCCTAGTCCTTCAGAAATGGACTAGATGAGCATCAAACAGTTGTCCAGTAGGGTCTTCTACTTCTAAGAAGGCTCTCACTCCTATCAACAGCTGGCTGGCTAGAGGGCAGGAGGGATTAACAAGCAATAGTGTGGCTCACAGCAGGGGTACATGTAGGCCTCCTGGGGCTGGCTTCAGTGATCCTTGGAAGAGTGCTTATTTACTCACCTCTACAGAAACTTCACTCTGTATTAACAACCTCTAGCACTGCTGTTGTGCTTGCTGACTGCAGCCCTCCAATTGATTCTGTGACTCTATTAATATTTAACATTATATTCCAAACCTTTTATATGAAGCTATCTTAGATTAAATGATTAAGTGACCTGAATAAATTTGGGCCTTCTCTAAACTTAGCTGCTCTTATATTTTTCTTCCAAGTCATAGATTTGTGAATTGAATGTCACGTCAAAGAAGTAGGTCATGAAAACATTTTTTTAAAAAGTGTTTTTCTTTAATATTTTAAAATTTGCCAAGCATACTCTTTTTTTGAGACACAATCTTTGTAACCTTACTAGAAACCCAAAGTATTAAAAGTTTTACTAGATGTTTTAAGTAATTCTACCTGGAGGGAAGTTCAAGCAACTGACATTGCACAAAACATTGTAGTAACCAAAGCATAACATCAAAATGCTGAAGAGAAAATTCTGTGACCTCTCTTTAGAGTGTTGAGTTTTTCCTAGCTCCCTTAGTTTATATTTGCTTTTTAAATAGACAGATATTGTCAAAGCCTGCACTTATGGTATGCAAATGTTGTAGTATATCATTCATTTACTTTCTACTTATTGGTCATGAATATGGATGCCATTTACTCCTATAATTGAGATATAGTCAAGTAATTTACACCTGAATTCAATTACAGCCTTAAAATAGGTTCTCCACTGAGATCTCACAAAGTAACCCTGGGTTATTTTACTGTTGTTCTCATGCTGAGTAGTAACACTGTCAAGTCTTGGTCCACCACTGTCCATTTTTTTTTTTTTTTTTTTTTTTTGTGGGTACCGGGGGTCGAACTCAGGACCTCGCGCGCCAGCAGGCAGCAGTGCCGCTGAGCGATATCACTGGCCCTTTCTTCGTATGTGGGTACCGGAAGTTGAACTCAGGACCTCGAGCTTACCAGGCAGGCGCTTATGCTGCTGAGCCATCTCACCGGCCCCCATTTCTTATTCTATTACAGATACTCCTAGAGGCCTCTTTTCATGGTTCAGTCTCATTAACCCTCATATGATTATTCATTATTTTTGACAGCCATCTATCCTACTTCCAAATGCATAAAACAAGCAAAAAACTGTAGGTTTTTAAATTTCTTTACTACCTTTACCATACTTTTGCATTGATACTTATCACTTTGTGACTTGTTTTTCTGTTCTCTCTACTAAAATATGTGGTTCTGGAAAACAGATATCCGTGCAATTCACCTGGGCATTTCTGTGTTTACCATGGTGGCTTATATATAAAAGATACTTAAGATGGGTTGGTGTATGAGTGAATAGTCAAGGAATACAATGTAAATACCACGGTGGGAACACCACAGTGGAAAAAGCTTTTATTACCTCATTGCTTATTTTGAATTATTTTAATTATTTTGGATTATTATAGTTTAAAAAATAGGAGCTGTGTGTGTAGATAGAATATATTTACTGTCTTTAATTATGACTATGTGAGCAATGTATGCTAAATACCTGTAATTCTTTTTTAAAAAAAAACACCTGATGAATGTTTACTTGATGATTTTATCTAAACTTTCCTCCATCTCTGTCTTTTACTGTAATAAGCTGGAATATTTACTTACCTTATCTAGTTGAAAGTCAAACTGCTCCAAGCCTCAGAAGGAGTCCTCTCTTTGGCTATATTGGAATTTTATGGTAAGATCAACTTCATCAGAGCCATAAATTTCATTGAGTTAGGACCCATATTTCTCAGCAACTGTATCTCAACAGTGTGAATAGCTCTTGGCCATCATACTGTATACATATCACTACCTACATCTATTCCCGTGGCAATTTTAATCCCCAGGACTGTATTTGATTTCTTTAAAAAATAAGATGTACTATTTCAAGTCAGAAAAAAATGATTTTATTTTAAGTAAAATTATTGTCTAATTTTATTTCCAAAGCCCCTTCCTGATGAAGACCAGTTTATCTTTCATCCTACAGAAACTAAGCACTAATCCATGCTTTTCAGAGATTAATAAGGTCAGTCTGTAACATCCCTTTCTGGCTGTACCTGTGAGGCTTACATTCAATAAATGACCCACATTGTCCTTCTGAAGGCTTTTTTTTTTGTCGAGGGTACGTGAACGTGGTCAAGTAGAAGTCGTTTATCACGTACTTTGTGTTTCTGTGTGTGTGTGTGTTTCTGTGTATGTGAAATCTATAGAGCCTTTGAGCTCTATCTGTATTTTAATGTACATTGAAGAACATAGAGTAATCTATAAACCTGAAATTTTACAGTTTACCCCATCTTCAGAAACTTAATAATGGCAGATAAACAGGACATAATAAAGGTATAAGGGTAAATCCTCTCTATTTTTTCACTCCAATGTACACTGACTACTTTGTTTTCTAGCCTCATCTACCGTCTTAGTCCATTGGTGCTGCTATAACAAAATACCACAATCTGGGTAGTTTATAAACAACAATAATTAACTTTTCTCTGTTCTGGAGGCTAGAATGTCAAAGATCAAGATATTAGGATTAATTAATATTTCTATTAAATAAATTTGCTTAGTGTTAGCCTCAAACATTTTCTTAGTGCATTTTCTTGGTCTCAGTACTGTGTTCATTGATCAGAGACTTCTTTTGGAGAGTACTTCTTATGGTTCTTCATATGTATTTACATCTTACAGTTAAGGTAGAAAATAGCAGAGCATCAGAGAGTGAAAGCAACTGTTTCCTGGGATCCTGTTTTATTCTCATGAAGGATGTATTTTCATGGAGGATCTGTCCCTATTCAATCCTGCACTCTCTCTCTGAATGCCACAATTCTGTCTCGCTCCTCTGAGATTGAGTGCTGTCATCATCATGCTAACACTTGCATAATTACACATAATGTATGTCCAGTCTGCCAGTCTAAATGTGGAGAGCTGACATTCTGGCATACTTATGTGTGTGTTCCAGCCAGTCCTCTAAACCCTGCAGCACCTCTCAGAACAGCTACTGAGTAACCCATAAAGAGTTCTGAGTCAGAATTAGGTGGGCTAAAGGAATGGGGATCTGGGGAAAAGGAACAACTACCATAGAGTCTTAGGTCGATAGGCAGGCTACAGGTTTCAGGCAGCTGCACAGCACACCTGGGAAAAGACGGCTGTTTTCATTTTAAAAGATTACTCAAAATTTGGGATAAAAATAATCATAAAAATGTTAAGACATAACTTGGACTTGTCACAAGGCATTATGAGAATAGAGTAGGGGCAAGAAACAAATGCTTGTTTAATTCCTATAATGATCCAGATAATAAGCAAGATATATATTTAAATCTCAGAACACATTTTTGGTGCAGTTTAACACTTGATCCATTTTGAAGATGATTATTCTGCCTCCAAAATGTTAAGTAGATGGCCAAGTTGATATAAATAAAATTTGAAAAAAAGTATATTCTTGATTCTAACATCCATGAGTACTTCCAATGCATAGCACTGCCTTCTTGGGAATTTTGTGGATAAGAATGTATGCCAACATTCAAGAAATAATTCAAGTTTCTAGGGATGACACAAGTAAGAAATTGTAAATTTATATTCTTAAGTTGATTATAGGATCCCAGCAGAATACAGCTACAGCCATGATGAAAGTCATGATGAAAGGGAAAGTAAATGATTGAGCAATGGATAAGAAAGAAACTTGGTCCACTTGACCTTGTATTGAAAGTTCTCACCTTGAAGTTGTCCCAAGTCTGCCTGAATAACGAGGGCTGTCATGAGGGAGACTGATCAAGATTGAATGTCTGACACTGACAACAATAACATTTCATCATTGGTAAAAATGTTCCACAAGAGACTGATAATATACCCCGGGATCATGCATGACTTATTCACATATTGGCAGGGGCTCTCATTCAGAATAACTTCTGAAGACAATGGAATATGGGCTGGCAAAGCATTTCCACTCCATCAGCAAAGACATCTTTGTGCAGCAAAGAAGCTGATGAAATAGCATTACTTGAATCCTTTCTTTTTGAGTGTCAAAAAGTGAGAAGATGAAAGATAAAAGTAAGATTTAACGACTTCATGTACTTTTATATGAAATGTGGAATTTGGTGATCTTCTATATGTTGGGAAATGAAATAGCCTTTTTTAAAAAGCAAGAGAAAGATAAAGATAATTTGGTGTTCTAGAACTGATTGTACAATGACCCACTTACATCTCAGGCCATGTGTGGTATCTTTTGAACATAAGCACAGCCACCTGTAGATTTAGTGGAGTTCAAGTGTGCACTGCAAAAGACATTTTTCTAACTTTGTGGAAACCAAGAAAGGCAATAACTTAGCTTGATTTAGTTGGTCAACATAGATCAAAACAACTAGGGCTGTATAGGAATGTGGACTTTCTTTCATTGTGGGTGGAAATGTAAATTGGTGACAATCAGTTTCAAAAGCTATTAAAATATATTTATTAAAATATAAAGTGTATTTTTTTAATTCAGCATTTCATATTATATATATTCACATGAGTACAGAAAGATATATATATATATATATATATAGCGTACAATTTTATTTGTATAAAATAATGCATACACACATATACATGTGTACTTTTTGAAGTGTGTATGTATTTATATGTATATGTACACATACTTATGCACACACATACACAGAAATGCATTCATCATAATGACAAAAAGAATACTGTACTGCTCTTCCATAAAGAAAGATAAACTTGAGTCAATTTGTAGGAAAATGAATGCACCTTGAGACCGTAATGTTAAATGAAATAAATCAGAAACACAAGCTTAAATATCACATGGTTTCTCTTATATGGAAAATTCAAATTATAAATAAAGAGCAAGATGAAAGTTAGATAATTTCAAGTAGGGAGATAGATTTTTCTCAAATGGGAAGGGGATCAAAAGGTGGAGGGCAGAAGAGAAGGCAGAGAAAGGGGACGAAAAAAGGAATGAAGATGTCTTATGTACATGAACCACGTCCACACAAGGAAGTAAATATGTGGTGCAAACATGTACTAATAAAAAAGACAATAAAAGAAATAATGAGTGTAAATAATCCCAGTTCATAAAGAATTAAGAAAATAAATTTTGGAATATGTATACAATAGACTACTAAACAGCTGTTATAAAGAACATGAATCTATATCCAGATGCAGATAATTTTCAAAACATTGTGTGGAAAGAAGCAAACTAAGAATAGGAGGTATAGCACTATTTCAGTTTATATAAATTAAATAATATAAGGAGTGTATGTGTATTTACATAGTTTCACAAAAACAGAAAATTATATTAGAAAAAACAAGTATATACATCATATAGATGATTTTAAATTTGCACAGTATTCACTTTACATCATCTTATGTTTCATTACATATGTATATATTTTGTAATAAAAATAGATATGTATTTATGGAAAAACCACAGAGTAAACAAACAAACACAAGAGCAGCTACCTGGGCTTAGAGCAGCTTTTAAAGCTACTGGGTGTGCTGGGAGTTCATAGTATCACTGTTAGGGTCTTTAACGTATGCTAAAGAAAATACCATAATCCTTAAAAGCACAGGTCAAAATTACTAAGATTTGGAGTGATTTGACATTTACTAGTTCTCCCCAAATAATTTGCTCAGTGTCTTCATGTTTCTTTTTCCTCTTTCTATGTTTTTTGCTAACTGTACTTCTTACTACCTCTTTATGGGTCAGAGGATAAGGAGAAAAAACAATCTTCTTTAAGAACAAGGTAAAGCCAAAGCAGAAAAGCCACTTAAAGTTCTGAGACCTGTAATTGAGAAGTTGAAGCGGTGGGGTTGATGCCACTTCACATTTCTAGGTAAATTATGAAGGTCAGTACTCAGCAATGTCTTTTGTGAGACAATGGAGGGCCAAGGCTGTTCAAAAATTGTTTTAAGAATTTGTAAGATGATGTACAGACTGTTAATATGCTCTTTAAAAGGCAAAGTACAGTATAAGGAATTGTTTGCAAACCTAAATTTAACTTGCATTTTTCCATTTTTTATTCAACATATATTTGATTTCTAAAAATAGAAACTGACCTAACATTTGCCGTGTACATGTACATGTACCAACTCACAATGAAAGTAATCATTATGTACTGCAAATATGTACTAATAAAATCAAAAATTTAAACATAAATATATAAGTAAAAATGGAAACAATTCTACAACATTTGGGTAGGCTTTTTCAGGAGTTCTTTTTTGAGGAATTACCCAGACAATTGTTATAAAACATTTTAACTTTAGCACATCACTGTAGAATTATGAAAGATAATATTGATTCTAGATTCACTGGAAAATTTTTTGATGCATAATTGATTTTAACAAAATATACAGTATACCATTTCTTAGGATTTGTTACATTTCTACATCCATGAAATCATTACTACAATTAATAAAACTAACATTTCCTCACCTACAAAATTTCCAATTGTCCTTTTGTAATTCCTCCTCCCTCTACCCCCATACTTAGGCAACTACTTATCTATCTTTGGTCACAATAGATTAATTTTTTATGATTTTATCTTACTGGACTCATCAGGCATGTATCTTTTTTTGTCTTTTTCTACTCAATATAATGACTTAGAAATCATCCATGTTTTTATATGTATCAATAACTTTTTCCTTTTTATTGCTGAATAATAATACATGTGTGGGTTTATAATAACCTACTTATTCATTCATCTATTGATTGAAATATGGATTGTGGTTTTATCCTTTTACAAATAAATCTATTAACATTTATGTGGACACATGTTTTCATTTCTCTTGGGTAAAATGGTTAATTGTAGAGTCTCCTTTTACATTTTCAACAGCTGGGCATCAAAATTCTAGTGGCTCCACATATTGGCCAATCTAATAGGTGTGCAGTGGTAGTCCATGATGGGTTTAGTTTGTCTTTTTCTGATGACCAGTGCTATTGAACAAATTCTAATGTGCTTAATGAACACAAGCATATCTTCAATTTAAATTTTTGTTCAAATTTTTATCTATTTTCTCAGTGCATTGTTCGGCTTCTTCTTATTGAATGATTCTGCATATAAATTCTTTGATTTGTATGTGTTTCAAGTATTTTCTCCTAGTCTGGGACTTTCTCTCTCCCTCTCCCTCCCTCCCTACTTCTCCTTACTCTTCCTGCCTCTCACTCTCTTCCTCTCCCTCTGCCCTCTCTCTCTTTCTCTTTTGATACAGTCTCACAATGCCATTCAGGCTGGCCTTAAAAACACTATACAGTGTGGTTCAAGCTGGACTCAAATTCTCAGCAATCCTGCCTCAGCCTCCCAAGTGCTGGAATTAGAGATGTGCATCATCACACCCAAATGCATTTTCATTTCCTTCATGGAATCTTTTGAGGAGTAAAATCTTCTAATTTCAATAAAGTGTAATTTGGTAGTTTTAATTTTTTGTGGCTTTTGTGGTCTAAAATACTTTTAACCATCCTAAGATCACAAAGCCTATCATTTGTATTTTGATAGAAATGTTTAATTGCTTTAGGCTTTATATTCAGGTTTATGATACTCAAATTAATTTTTATACATGATACACAATAAAGTTTATTTTCAGTTGTTTTATCATTTCTTTTTAAAAAGATGATTTATTTCCCCATTGAATTTCCTTGGCATCTTCATGAAAATCAATTGATCGCATTTGTGAGTACATGTCTAGTCTGTTTATTTTATTCTACTGATGTATGCCTAAGTTTTTGCAGATATGAAACTGCCTTGATGACTTTTAACATTTTCCCCAGCTTCCTCAAGCTATGCTTGAAAAAATTATGTATATTTAGGATGTGCAATGTGATGTTTCAGTGTGTGTGTACATTGGGAAATGATTACAGTTCCACTAAATCATCTATCACTTCACATGATTGTGTGTGTGTGTGTGTGTGTGGTGAAAACACTTACAATCTACTTTCCTAACAGCTTTCAAGTGACAGTACATTTATTGATAATGATAGTCATCATGCTGTATATTAGGTCTCCAGAACTTTCTCATCTTTATACAGTATCTCAAGGTTGTACTCTTTCCGTCCTGCCACCCCCCACCCCCAGCCAAACTCTGTACCCACTGTTCTATTCTGTTACTATGAATTCAACTTTTATTAGATTCTACACGTGAGATTATGTAGTATTAGTCTTTCTGTGTTTGACTTATTTCATTTAGCATACATACTCAGAGTTCATCCATGTTATAAATGAAATGATAGAATTTCCTTCTTTTATAGCTGAATAATATTTGTATGTGAGTGTAATGTGATTATCTACCTATCTCTCACCTATCACCTATCAATCTATTCTATTTTCTTTATTCATTTTCTGCCCAAAGATACTTAGATTGTTTTCTTACAATTGTAAATAATGATTCAAAGAATGTGGAAGTGTACATATCACTTCAAGACAGTGATTTTTATTTCCTGGAATATGTGCTCAGAAGTGGGGTTGCCAGATCATATGGTAGTTCCATCTTTAATTTTTTGAGGAACACCCACAGTTTTCCATGATCAGTGTACCAATTTACATTCTACTAAAATTGTACAAGGGCTCACTTTTGACTATATCTTCAATTCTGTTATCTCTTGACATACAGTATTTGGTAACAAACATGAAGTGATATCTATGCTTTTGATTTGCATTTCCCTGATGCTTAGTGACACTTTTTCAGGAACGTCTTAGCCATTTGTATGTTTTCTTTATAAATATTTCTATTCAAGTTCTTGCCTATTTCATAATAGGTTTATTTATTCATTTCTTTATTTTGCTTTTGAGTTGTATGAGCTTTGCATATATTTGTATATTAATCTGTTATTGGATATACGGCTCACAAATATTTGCTTCAATTCTGTAGGTTGCCTTTTAATTGTGATGCTTTCTTTGCAATACAGAACTTTTTAAATACCCGTAGGTCCCCTTGCTTAGTTTTGATTTGTCATTTGTACTTTTGGATTACTATTAGCATTAATCAGAGTAAATATTTCAATATGGTCATTCTTTTCAAAAATTGCTTTGGTTCTTCTAGAGTCATTGTATTTCCATATAAATTTTAGAACTGATTATTAATTTCTAAAAAATTCACTGAAATTTTATTTAGAATTGTGTTGACTCTAAAGGTAAATCTGGGGAAAACTACTATCTTAAAATATTGAGTCTTTAAGTCAGTGGACATGATACATGTCTCCATTGTTTGGATCTTTTTAAAATTTATCCAAGAAATATATTATAGCTTCTGTTGTACAGAAAGGTCAGACAGATTTTGTAAAGTCCTAACTATACTTTTTAGTTTTTGAAACTATTATATATAAATACTATTATAAATAAATATTTTATATATATATATATATATATATATATACACACACACACACACATACATATTCTAGTTGTCTTACCTAGTTTGTAAGAATACAATTGCCTTTTTAAAATTTATTTGAATCCTAAAATACTGCTTAATTCATTTTTTAGTTTTAAGAACTATTCTATAGTTTTCTTGGTATTTTTTATAAAAATAATATTATTTCCAGAAAAGTTCAGTGTTAGTTTTTCTTTCCTATCTTTACACCTTTCAAAACAAAATAAAACCCAGTCTTGTACTTGTTCCCAGCTTACTGAGAGTCTACATAAATAGGACTGGAATTTTGTGAAATGATTTATTTGCATCTAATTAATATGATCTTCTTACCTTTTCTAATATTAATGCCATAGATTGCATTAATTTTTTAAATGTGTCCCCAACCTTGAATTTCTGTGACAAACCTCACTTGTTCCTGATATGTTTTTTCTTTGTTTATATGGTTTAATTCAGTTTGCTTATATTCTTGATTTTATTGTTCATTATATTCTTGACAAGTTTTGGTAGTAGGTTATGATGACTTCATGAAAATAGTTGACAATGTTTACCCATTCTGTTTTCTGATAAAGCATCTATGAGAATAGATATTTTTCTTTTCTTAAACATCTGACAAAAGTCACTAGTAAAACTACTTAAACCTAAGGTTTTCTCCTCTCTTTCTTCCTTTCTTCCTCTCTTTCTTTCTTTCTGTCTCGTATTGGGGGTTGAACCCAGGATCTTTGCACTGAGCTACATCTCCAGCCCTTTTTAAAATTTTTATTTAGAGAAAGTGTTGCTAAATCTCTAAGTTGCCTAGGTTGAGCTTTTGCTTGCCATCTTCCTGTCTCAGCCTCCCGGAGTACTGGAATTACAGGTGTGTGCTATTGCAGGCAGCTTCGAGTTTTCTTTTATCAAATATTTTTGATAAAAAATTAAATTTCTTTAAAATTCATAGGACTAGTCACATTTTCCATTTTTTCTTGTGTTACCTTTGGTAAATTGTATTTTCAGCACATTTTTGTATTTCATCCAGTTATTAAATTTGTTTTTCATAGTTACTACTATGTTGTTACTATCTCTTTGGTCATTATATGATTTTTGTAGACAATAATCTTTTCTACTGTTGACATTAATGATTTGTGCTAATTCTCTTTTTTCTTTATTTTTCCAACTATCGATTTGTCGAATTTGATGGTCTTTCTAATGAACTGACTTTTGGTTTGTAAAAATTTCCTTAATTATTTTTTTCCCACTGATATTTGCTCTTATTTTTAATGTTATTTTTCTGATTACTGTATGCTGATTTGATTTTTTTTTACTTCTTTATGTAGATATTATAGGTCATTTCTTTCTGGTCAATCATTTTTGAAAATATAGTGTATGCATTTAAGTTACAAATTTGCTTCCAAGTTTGTGCCTTTTACAAATTGCTATCTATTGTAATTTTGTAACCATTCAGTTCAATACATTTTTAATTTATCTTGTGATTATTTCTTTAACCTAAGTATTAATTCACAGGTAAGTGGAGTTTCCTAGATATCTTATTGATTTTTAATTAAATTTCAATGTGCTTAGAGAAGACTTTTGGAATATTTTTTATTCTTTTAAGTGAATTAAAGGTTATTTTGACTTGTTTTGTATTAAAGTGATTTGCTTTATTCTGTTTTATTATTGCCAAGCAACTTCATCTTAAATCCAAAAGTTCTAATTCCTTATAGTAGACACAGAGGCATTATCTGAGTTCCAAAATTTTATATTAAGTTCTTACAAAGTGTATATACTCTGAATGTAGCCCAAACAATCACTAAAACATAACTCTGAAAGAGCTGCGTTAGACCCAAGCCTGGTTTCAGTTACCATTTCCTCCTTGCATATAGCAAATATCCAGCAGTGAAGAACTCTTGAGAAAGAGTAATATAGCTGGCATTAGATTAATCCCACAGTAGAATTTGTAATCATCAAAACACTGAATCAACGAACATGTGGTCTATCCAAGATAATAGCAGAATTTTCTTCTTCCCTGCCAGTACTGTTTCATAGTCTGACAATCATCATTCCATTTAGAAACAAGAAGTTTGCTATCTTTGACATTTGAATTGTGTTTTAGAGAAAAAATACCTTTGACTTACTTTAGAACTAGACCTTAGAAAACTATTCTGAGGCCTCAAAGAAATAAGAACTAGGCAAATGTCAGCTTTGAAAAACTGAGAGTCATACTTCATATTCACACCCTTCTTCATTATTGCCATTAGGCACATTGCTCTTCTAGCCCAGATTTCTCTTCTAATGGTTTCTTCTAGTCACCATTCATTGAGCGTCATTTTCCCCTTTATTTTGTTAGTACATGTTTGCAGTACATGAAGTTCACAATGATCTTGGGAAGAAGGTACATGTTCGTAATACATCTCAATTCATTTTTATTTTATGGGTGAGCATATTGTTGATATTAGTGAATGTACTAAGTAAACTTGAAAAGTTTGTGTACCACAAAGTAATTATATGCACAGTTCTATAAAGTAAATATAGTTTACAGTGCTGTTCTGAGTTTTTATGCACTTACTCTTTTTTTATATCAATATTGCCATGTCAACCTACTAAAGTGTATTGTTTACATGGCATGTGTTTTTCAACCATTTCCTATATTTTCTACATATTTGAAGTGTCTCTCATAGCAACATCTAGTTCTTGTGCTTTTATTCCTTCTGCTTATTATATTTTTCAACAGAAGCATTTAAATCATTAACATTTAGTGTAAGTATCCATATTGCTGGTTATCCCTACCATTTTATTGTTTCCTTCTTGGCCTCGCCCTTCAATTTTTGTTCTCCATTTGCTATCTTTCTTTGGATAATTTGAATATATTTTGGCATTGTATTACAATTAGCTAGTTGTTTTGACTCTATCTTTTTATTATTATTTTATACGTATAAACATAGCATTCTTATATCAATACTGGTGGAGCAGAAATTTCTTCCAATGCATATATACATACATATATACATATATACATACATATATAAATGCACGCATATATGCATATATGCACACATGCATACATATACATATATACATACATATATACATATATACATATATGCATATGGGGCAGAAATTTCTTCTAATGCGTATATACATACATACATATATGCATATATGCACATACATACATATGTGCCTATGCACATACACATATACACATCTATACATATTCTTATAAGTGTGTACATAAATGAATGCATATATGAGGTATGATTAGAAAATATAGTGCATGTTTAAATTTTATTTAAAATTTTTATTACAGTAAAAGACACATTGCCATTGATTCTCCTCAAAATTCTCCCACTCATTTTGAACACATTTATCCCATTGCTTTTGCCATTTTCCAAAGCAGTTCTGGGAGTTCACTTTTTTAAGTGTCCTTACTTACATTACTGTGGCTGCTTCCATGTCCTAGGTGGTTTCAAAATGTTCACCATTCATGGTCATTTTGACTTTGGGGAAGGTCCAGAAGTCGCTTTGTGCCAGATCGGGTGAATAAGGTGGAAGGGGACACACAGTGTCCTGTTGGATATCACTGAGCAGCAATATTCACTGTATGTTTGGTCGCACCTCAGAAAGACACTCATGAAAGAGGACTTCCAGAATTGCTTTAGAAATGGCAAAAATGATTGGATAAGTGTGTTTGAAGTGAGGGGGAGTGTTTTGAGGGGAATTAATGACAATGTGTCCTTTACTATAATAAATCTTTAAAATTTAAGCATTCATTGCATATTTTAATCACATACTATGTGTGTATAAAATCAAAGTATTTAGAGGTAATATCACACTGCTCTGTGTAAAATGTAGAAGAAATTTGGCTAAAAGAAAGAATACATATCTCATCCCTCTCCCTGCAGTCTTTTATTGTAGAGTTCTCATGTATAATGTACACCCATATACATCAACACCACCATGCAGTGTGACAGTATTTGCTTTAAGCAATTATAAACATGTTAAAGAACATAAGGACAATTGTGTCTAATAAAAGTACACCTTTCTGATGATCCTTATTTGTTCCAGAAATTCAGAATTGGTCTTGTATTATTTTCCATCAGTGTGAAAAACTTTCACTCTATATTTCCTATACAGCAGGTCTGCTTACATCAAACGTTTTCATTGATATTTTACAAGAAACAGGATATTTTCAGTGGGTAAACAAGTTTAAGTTGGCAATTGTTTTTTCTTTTAAATTCAGTTAGTAGAGTAAAAATCTTGTCACACTGTCTTCAGACCTCCACTACTTTTTATGTAAAATATATATTTATTGGAAGTGTTGTTCCTCTATACAAAATGTCATGTATCTCTAATTACTTTTTTGAGGGGGTACGGGGTGTTAAACCCATGGCCTTTGCATTCAACTAAATCCAAACCTTTTTTATTTTATTTTTTAATTAGGACTGCATCTCCATAAGTCACTAAGTTGTATAGGTTGAACTCAAACTTGTGATCTACCTGCTTCAGCATCCCAGAGTGTTGGGATTACATATCTGAACCACCAATCCAGGTCCTGTAATTACCTTTAAGATCTTATTTAGTTTTGGTTTTCATCAGTTTGCTTATAATGTGTCTAGGCATAGGTTTGTTTGATTTATATCTTACAGAAGGTTAACTGAGCTGAGTCTACAAATTGATGGATTTATAAAATTGAAAAGCGGGGGACTATTATTAATGAAAATGTATTTCCTCCTCTAATCTCTCCTCCCCAAATAGGGCTTCAATTGCTTTTTCTGACCCCTTAATAATGCCATATCAATTTCTAATTTTTTAAACTTTCTCTATCCTTCATAGTAGAGAATTTCTGTTGCTCTATCTTCAAAGTCATTGACTCTTTGTTCTTTTAACTATTGGTTCCCTTAAAATCAGATCATATTTTTTTCTGGTTATTTGTATCCTGAGTAACTTTGAATGTGAGGTTGTATAGGTTCTGGGTCTTGTTATAATCCTCGGAGGATCTTGAAGGTTTTGTTTTTATAGCTGTCAGTTTGGTAAGGTTGTACTACAAATTTGGTCTCACTTTTAATGAGATTTTGTTCACAGCTCAGTTCTCTTTGGCTTTGTTGTATTGTGGCTGGTTATTACACATATGTGTGGATGATGACCTCTTCTGAGACTTGTTTGGGTTCCTGTGCAGAATTTGAGAGCCCCTTTTCCTTCAAGAATTTGCTCCTTATTCTCCAATGGCTTGGTTCTAGCTGTGGTTTCTCTGACTGGAGAACAGCAAGTTCCATGTTAGAACATAGGTTACCCATGCCACTCCCTGAATGGGACCTTTTCTGGACGTACAGCCATGGGAGGAAAAAATTAAAAAATAGGTCACTCATGTGGGATTCCTACTAAAGGTTTATTTTCCCTTCACATCCTACCTGCATCTTTTTAATTTTTGTGTCCTTAGAAGTTGGGTTTTGGGTTTGGTTTTGTTAAAAGTCTTTAGCTGTGATGTGTGGAAGGGATGGACTGTAGGTGTATTATACCACCATAGTGGATTCATGACCAGCATTGTTAAATCTGTTTTCTGACTCACTCACTTATAATATTGGGTAAATCACTTAAACTCTCTGTGCCATGATTTTTTTCACTTGTAAAGTGGGGGTAAAAGTATGTCACCATTTATGAGGACTAAATATAATACTATTTGTATGTACTTCTTATGGTTTGGATCCAAAGTCTCATGTGTTTGAAAAGAGATTGGATCATGAGGGCATGCATACTTATCACTGCTTTGAGCCACTGATGGGTTCATGGCTAAGTGTGCTGCTAGAAGGTGGGGCTTGGTCAGAAGAGACTTGGCACTGGAGCCATGAACTGAAAGGGTGTTTCTCCCCCATGGCTCCATGACATAAACATCTTTTCCTCTGCTGCCCTCCTCCATGCTGTCTCTACCTTGGAACCAACCCACCATGGACTGTAACCATGAGCAAAGATCAGCCTCTCCTCCTTTAAGTTGCAGGTGATGAGTATTTTTTCCCAGGGATGAGGAAAGTAACTAACACATTACTCCATGAATTTTTTACATATTTGTTTATTATTCCATTTAATTTTTAGACTTAACCACGACTATTTCTTTGAGTTAAACTGAAATTCCCAACTGAGTCCATCAGAGAACTAAACTGCTCAGATTTTTCCCAGTCACCATTCACTTTTCTAAATCAGGTCTTGCCTGGACTTTACTGTGTTTGAAAAAAACTGTTTTCTTGGTGAACATACTTAATATTGATTTTTATACTTTTGTAATGAAAATCGAAAAGAAATAAAACATTAGTGTTTGAAGGGATCTTTGAAACCAAAGAGACCTTTTTGACTTGGCCAAAATCACAAACTAATGAACATATCTAGAGCTTAGTTTTTCCTGTTTTACCCAATTACTTTGCCATTTTGAAATTGTAAATGAAAAAAAAGAAAAACTTACTTTTTACGTGTTTAAAAATGTCAAAAGTACTTTATTAAACTTTTGTTAGGAGCTCCAGAAGTTAAATAAATGTGACAAATTCAGAGTAAAAGGTATTACCCAATGAGCATGCCTAATTATTAGCCAAATAATCCCTGGGAGTATGCCTAGAAACCAACTCCACAATCTATTTTGTAACGTATCAGATTTAAAGCATCTGCTTCTTGAAATTCAGTGAATTTTATTTTCTTTTTTAACATTTTTATTAGTACATATTTATCATATGTATTGATCACATTCATCTTAGGGAATTTGTTCCTGTACATAATGTACCTTAATTCCTTTTTTCCCCACTTCACTCCTTTATCTTCAACCCTTCTTCCCTTCCCACTTATAAAAGCTTTGTATTCATTTTTTACCTCCATTGTCTTATTCTTTTTTCACTTTCCCTTCCTTACCTTCCTCTACCCTTCTTTCTTGTTCCCTTTCCCATTTGAACATGTTCTTCCTACTTCCCAATAACTATCTTCCATTATGCTCCTTATTTAGCTTTTGAGTTTCTCACACAAGAGAAATCATGTGATTTTTAAACTTAAGTGTCCAATTTATTTCACTTAAGATTATGGTCTTGAGGATCCATTTTTCTACAAATGATTTAACTTTATCCTTCTTTATGGTAGAGTAGTACTCCATTGTATATAAATACCACATTTTCTTTATCCATTCATCTGCTGATGGTCGTATGTGTTGTTTCCAAGATTTAGCTATTATAAATTGTGCTGCTATAAATGTAGCATGCATATATCACTTTGGTGTGATGCCTTTAATTCTTTCAGGAAGACACCTAGAAGGGGAACAGCTGGGTCAAAATAAACCTCTAGTTTTAGTGTTTGAAGAATCTCTATACTGATTTCCATAGTGATTGTACCAGTTTACACTCTTACCAACAATGGAAAGTAATTTTTTCCCCCGACAACTTTGCCAACATTTGTTACAGTTTGATTTCTTGATGATAGCCATTCTACTTGGAATGAAATGGAATCTTAGTATTATTTTAATTTGCATTTATTGAATGACCAGTGATGTTGAACTTTTTTTCATGTATTTATTTATTTATTTATTTTTTTTATTTTTTTTTTTTTGTGGGTACCGGGGGGTCGACCTCAGGACCTCGTGCGCCAACAGGCACCCGTGCCGCTGAGCGATATCACCGGCCCCTTTTTCGTATGTGGGATCCGGGAGTAGAACTCGGGCCCTCGCGCTTGCAAGGCAGGCGCTTATGCCGCTGAGCCATCTCACCAGCCCTTTATTTGTTTTTTGTACTTCTTCATATGAGAAATGTCTATTCATTTAAGATGTCCATTTTTGGATTGGGTCTTTGAATTTGAGGGGTCTGATTTTTTTTTTTGAGTTATTTATTCTAGATATTAGTCCTTTGTCTTAAGAGTAACTGTTAAAATTATTTTCCAATTCAATGAGTTATACCTGATGTGTATTAACATATCCTTGTCACACAATTTTCCTGTTACTTTTTCCCCCTCTATTTAGTTGCTTGCCTTGCCTAATGAATTTATTCTATTGGTATTCTTGGAATTGTTGTGTTCATGTGTCTTTTACTAGAATATCCTTCGGCAAGTTTTGGAGTGCTGCTTTTGTGGCCACGAATTTCTTCAGGCGTTCTTTATCATGGAAGTATCTTATTTCTCCATCCATTTTGAGAGATAATTTTGCCAGGTACATCAATCGGGGTTGGAGGCTGTTTTCTTTTAGAGCCTGAAATACTTTACTCCAAGCTCTCCTTGACTTAAGTGTTTGGGTTGAGAAATCTGTGATTCTGATGGGGTTTCCTTTATAGGTGATTTGTTTCCTTTCTGTAACAGTTTTTAATATTTTGTTCTCGTGTATAATTTCTATAATCTTGACTATTATATGCCTTGGTGTCTTGTCTTTCTTATCATGGCTATTTGTAGTTCTATATACCTCATTTATCTGTATGTCAAGTTCTTTTTCCACGCTTAGGAAGTTTTCTGCTAGTACTTCAGTGAACAGGTTTTTATGTCCTTTGTGCTATCTCCTGAGTTTTTCATTGATTCCAATTAATCTTATGCTATTCTTCTTTGCATCATTTAGCAGCTATTGGATTTTTTTTGGGGGTCCCTTACTATTTTTATGAAGTCTTTTATTTGATGATCACTAACTGCAAACCTGTCTTCTAGATCTGATATTGTCTCTGCACACTGGTTGATTCTGCTGC
Source organism: Erethizon dorsatum (assembly GCA_028451465.1). NCBI lineage: Eukaryota > Metazoa > Chordata > Mammalia > Rodentia > Erethizontidae > Erethizon > Erethizon dorsatum. The sequence continues at coordinate 65,672,457 of CM051831.1, forward strand.
ATATAATTTCAATGGAATTTATAATCTCCTGGATATCTGTTTGAATCTGTTTTATGAAATCCAGGTCTTTCCTATGTTGGCATTCATAGTTTCTATCACTATGACTCTATTTTCTATCAAAACTCCTCTATTTCTTTTATCTGTATCTACTCTAGATTCATTAACCATACCCTTCATTATGCTCACTATCTTTTCTTTGTCTGTGTAATTATTTCCAATTTTTTTCTAGCTACTCATTCATCTGCTTTGTTACTTCCACTGCTACCATTTCAGAAAGTTCTGCTGGGTGACTTTTTATTTCTTCCACCTCAGTGACCCCTAGATTTGCCTTAGGTGAGCTGGAGGTCTGAGATTGCATCTTGCTTTCATGTCTTCTCATTTTCTATTTTTAAAAATTTGTTTTCTGTGTTGATGCTTGTAAATTGCTTATGTTAGGTAGCTTTATTATTAGTAATGAGACCCTGTTATGAAATGACTACTTTTCAGAGATGTCTTCTAGGTGTAGCTGGCTTTCGGCCTTTTAGTCTGTCCCAAGATCCGGCCTCATTAGGGGTGAAAGGTTGTTGCCTGTTTGGCCAAGCACCCAGTTCTTTGATACTGGACTATGACATTGTTTATGACCTCCAGACAAATCTCGGTATTAACATACAAGGAAGAGCAACTGATCACAACTGTCTTGTTGGCTAAAGTAGAACAATCAGTAATAACAATAGCATCAAGCACAGTCTATAAAATAACAAACTGTGATAACTATTAATTTGCCACCTTGAACCATAGGTACAAGATCTATAGTTATATAACAAAAATCTAAAACAAATCAGAAAATTATACACAGGAAATATCCACTCAATAGAATGATTTTACCTTCAGGAAAGAAAATTTAAAGGGATAAGAGGGAAAAATAGAGAAATAAAAGAAGAGAAAGAGTTTGGAAGCAAGGCTGAAGGATAAAGGAAGATTACCCACACTTTGAGATACTGGTGAGTAAGACAAGAGGGAAAGAAAGAAGGAAAAAAACAAAAACAAGAACAAAAGAAAATTAAAAAACCTAAAAACAACATTCACATTCATGAAAAAACAAAAACCAACACTCAAGCAAAAAACAGCAAACAGACAAAAATAATTTCTGTGATTTCAAGCCTGTGATTATTTTCTGGGGTCTCCAGTTTTGTGGTAGTGTCCAATTCAAGGTATAATTCTACTGTCAATGGTAGAAGAAGGAGGCCATCAGACCCTGATATGTACTGAACAATCCCAGCAAGCCTAGAGTGGGATTGGGGTGGGGCACCAGTTCTGGTGCTTTCAACTCCACAGAAGTTCAGGCTGATTCTGGCTTTGGGTTGTGAGATTGGGGCTTAAGCTATTCAGCCTAAAGCACTGCTCATGGCTCCCTGACCCTGGACATCTCCCTCGGTTGTTCCTCACACAGTCACTGTGAGATTTCAACACTGGGAGCCTTGAGATGAAGGCAACCCATGGCTCCTCTGAGACCTGGATCCAGTTGGCCCCTCTCTAAAATTTTACCAGACCAAGCACCCCCTCCAGGGGACAAGGCAGTTGCTTGGGCAGGAATCACTCACCACCTTTTGCAGTGCACAGCATCCACTGCTCCATTCCACTGGTGCATTTCTCCCTGAAGCTCTCTAGAGTCACCTCCTTTCACTGTAGCTCTGTAGATTCCATCTTCTCTTCTCATGCCAGGAGCCAGGAGCCAGGAGAAAGTAAAATCTGCTCCTTCCTTTTTCTGCATTGAGATCTGTCTCTTCACTTTCTCTATGGGCTCCAATTTCCCTTCAAATCTTTCCTGGTTCCCAGGGATCCACCTCCCTAGTTCTTTTCTTCCCCAAGTTTTTATTTTTCCGTGTCTGTACTCTGAATCCTGAAGAGTTGATTTGTTGCTGCCTACTGCTCTGCCATCTTCCTGGAAGTCCAGTAAATCTTATTTTCATGGCAGGTTGTGGCTTCTTCCTAGATAGTCTAAAGTACATCGGTGGAGTAGAGAGTTCCTTCTTAATAAAATACTGTGCTGCGGTTTTGAGTCCCTGTCTTGAACCATGACCAGGACTTTCTAAGTAAAGATTGCATATAGTCTAGGCTGAATGTGTAACGAACAATTTTCCTCAATCTTCTCCACTTAAGTGCCTTGTCAGAGACTTGTTAAGGAGAAAAATATGTGGTGAGACCTCAGAGCTTGTGGTTGTTTTGAATCTCTTTTGTGCAAAAAGAGGGACAGGCTGTATCTGTGTTAGCCAGATAGATGTTAAAAGGAGGTTGTTAATTACTGTTCTAACAGTACTGTATCATTTTAAGCAGTTATACAGTTAGTCCATTTGAACTTCAGGTAAGGTAGCAAATATTTCTGCTTTTTAAAATATTGGCTTCCTAAATTTTGGGCTGACAGAAATAATATCTGATGGCACAGAAATAATAATGTAGGTCATGTAGCATTTTGCTGCACACCCCAGCTCTGAAACTCTTCTTTGTCTCTTTGCTTGGTGTTTTTCCAGCTAGTTCGTAAGCTCTTCGAGGGTAGGAACTCTGTATTGTTTTCACTGCATCCCCAAATGAATAATTTAATGCCTGACAGAAAGTAGCCTCTTGTTTTTTATTTTTTTAAATAACTAAGTTTATTTGTACATTTTAGGTATACATGATGATCACATTGATCATAGGGAATTTGTACCTGTACATGATATAACTTGATCCTTTATTTTTCAAAATATATTCAGAAATAAAACCAAAGGGTAAAACTAAAGATATAATTAGCAGCACATTCCCAAGAGCAAGTCTGGATGAACTGTGAATATACAATTTATTCTTCACATTTAAAGTCTTTTCCAGGTGTGGTGGCCTACGTCTCTAATCTCATCACTCTGGAAGGCTGAGATAAGTAGAAAGTAAGTTCAAACCCAGCTCTTGACAGTGTAGCAGCTTAGTGAGACCCTGTCTCTGAGTAAAAAATAAAAACTGGGTATGAAATTCAGTGCAAAGGCCCTGGGTTCAATTTCTAGTACTGCAAATGAATGAATGAATAAATAAATAAATTGTCACATAATTTTATATATCAACTAGTTAGATCTATTAAGGAGAAAATAAAGACAACACACTTTTAGGACTGTCCTTGGAAGATACTGGGAAAATAATATACCTCTTTCACAGATTTAAGTGTTTTAGTTACTTTACTTGTTGGGACAAAATACTTGATACCCACAAGTTAAAGGAGGAAAGGTTTATTTGCGGTCACCATTTGTAGAGGTTTCATTGCGTAGTCAGCTGCTCAGAGGCAGAGCAGCATGGCAGAGGGCCATGGCAAAGGAGAAACAGTCCATGGTGTGACAGGCAGAAGGCAGCAAAACAGCAAGCAGGGAGCCTCCCTTTCCCTTTTATCCATCCAGGATACAAACCTTTTGGGCAGTGCCATCCACACCCAGATTGGGACTTCTCATTACCCACACACAGAACTATGATAAACCAATTAGTGGACTAATACAGCTCCACACATTTTTAATCCCAGTATCATACACTTTATCTACATTCATAGATCCGGCCACTTTCAAAAAGCCGTACCTATGATTGCATGAGACTTTGGGGGGACATCTAGATACAAGCCATAACATTAAGTGAGTAATATCATCTCTACTAGACTCTTTAAAGAGACTCTAGTGAAACTGTAACATCACAAAATGAAGTTACTGCATGCATTTTGGCCATCACTTTACCTTCAGTGCTAAAAATGGTGCTTACCATGTGGTAGATGATACTATATATTTGTTGAATTATAATTGATAATTGTTTATATATAGATATGACAGTATATTATTATTGAATTATTTATTGAGACTTTCCATTGATTTTTCATTCGGCCTCATTCTAATAATGATATAAAGAATCTTACATAACTGTATATAAGTAAAATAGATGCTTTCTGAATAGGGCAAGAAGAAAATGGGTACACAGTAGGAGCCAATAATCCACAGACTATGTTCTTTTCTAATTTTCAGATATTTGCCTTTTTTTTTACTCCATACTTTACAGAAGCCAAGCAAAGAAACAAAACAGAGCAGATCAGCAGCGCTGAATCAGATACAGCCATGCCCCAACCTATTGCCCATGTGCTCCAGACTTTCCGCTGACTATGCCTTCATCCATGGTCAGAATTCCCTGCGACTTAGGAAAGAATATGGAAGTGATGAGAAACTGTCACTCTAGAGCAGCCTTAGTGAGAATTGAAATATTTGGTGTAAACTTACTTCCCAACTACCTAGGAGTGATAATTCTAAGGCATGAGTTTTATAGTATTTCCCAGAATTTCTCTGGGATTAAACGTCAGTAACCCACTCTTGTAGCATTTGCATCTTTTTCTCATTCTTTTTATCACCCCTCCTTTTCTATTGTTCCCTGCCCTTCCCAAATAAACTACTTTTATCCTTCCCTTTAAGGGTGCTTCTGGGAAAAGCCGAAGTAAAACAGACTTACTCGTAAATAAAAATGAGACAGGAACTGTGACAAAGATAAAATAAACCATATTGACAAGAAGCAAACTTTTCTGAGAAAACCTTCAGGAAACTCACAAAATGGGCACTGTGTAAAAGACATTCTTGATGACATTGATAAGGCAATGATTCTGTCTCATATGATCATGAACGCTTTTGACTCTGAGGACAGCTTTAGGCAGGGAAAAGAATACTCTTTGGTCCAGCTGCTGAAAAATTGAAAGTGAGCTGCCAACTCATTATTAGGATTCTTTATAAATTAGGAATAGGATTATTCTGTCATTGGTCACTTGATTACCATTCCATTTTCAGCCCAATCATGATCCACTTTTGTCATTTCAGTTTTACTCATCAGAAACCTGCTGTTCATTAGCTACTTTGCCACAGTTTTCCACAGCTCTCCACATATTTAGTGTCACATATTTTCCTTATAAATTTACCTCCTAGAATAAAATTTGTCATGCATGATGCCTGTGGAGATGAGCAGTTTTTCCTTTGTTTTCTCCTGCGGAAGGAAAAGAAATAACAAAGGAGATGATGATGTGGGGGTACATGAAATGCTTAAGCCAGGCAGTTCATTAATGGAGCTGGAAATTTTTGATTCCGAGTGTGACAGACAGTGCTAGCCCATTCTTTTTGCTGTCCTTGGGCACAACCAGCTGTCATGTCTCCTGAGTATCTCCCATACAATTCTGGCAAGCAACTGTGCTGAACTTTTTTTCCCTCTTCCTATTTCTTCTGCCATTCTTTAGTTTTTCAATAAGCTAGGAAAATGGCGTTCCAGGAAGGTGAGAGTTAACAAAGAATCAAGTGTACTGAGAGATTCAGGCCATGCTTAGACAACGGAAAATAAGCAGATTGTGCCATGTTAGTCTAGTTATTTTAGTTTCATTGACAGCTTGTTCAGAGCACTGTAGTCTAGCTGTGATTAATTGTTTGGCTATCACTTGCTAATACGGCAGTGCAAAAAAAATCAACTATGCTGCTGTAGACTAGGCATGTCATGTAGACAGAACAATAACTTGGGCTTATAGTCTCAAAATGAAAAAAAATTGTGCATAATTAAATAGTGACTAATCAGGACAGACTACCAGTGTGGAAAATTCAGCTTTTCTCAACACCTACCACCCCCTCTGCTCTCCCTTCCCCAGGAATTGTACTTTTCACACATCTGAATATGTGCTATCTTTGGTAGGTAGCAAAGCTGTTAGTTTGTTTATATATGGTGGACGATATAGCTAAATGTTAACAGGAGAAGCGACCATTGTCTCTATCTAATTTTGGTAAGACAGTATCATTCTGGCTCTCAGAAAAGAGTAGATTGAAAGAATTATCCATCTTTAGGGGTAGAGGTCATTACAGAGTTGAACATAGGAGGACCATGATAGAGCATTTATTAATAGTAAACACCAAAAACACATTTAGTGCTAAACTAACAAGCCCCCTTTATGCCATTATTTAACCTTTGCAATAATTTTTAGGTAAGTACCATAATTTTACTTGCTTTAAAAATAAGAGAATTTGAGGGAGAATACTCACACAGTAAATGGCAGAATTGAGCTTTTTACTCAGCTATACTGATTTTAGAACTAAAAGTCTGCAAAGAATGTCAAAACAGGTAGCCAGGTAACATCGGCTAATGAATATCTCATTAGAAAGTGAGCAAGAACAATCTAGAACTCTATAGTAACTCAGTGTGAAGATACAAAGATGTTAGTTTAAGTGCTTCCAGAACTTTCTGTTTTACCCAAGAATAGATTTTCCAGAATCCCAGGGAAGATGGATATTAGATCAGGAATGGTTTGAACCTGTGTCAAAGTCAGATATTCAAGAAAACTTTATTTATCAACCAAGTTAGAAATCCTATCTTAAGAGTAGCTCCACCATCAAGGTAAGATGTATGTTTTCCCTAATACTGGCTGGTTTCTGAGTTGCATACTAACTTCTTGTAGGGTAGGGACAGTGAGGAATAGGATTAGACATCTGCACCATGTGTGCTGGCTATGACACAAAGAGCTTTTTACTTTTTATGAAAATTTGCATTAAATTTATTTTAAAAATTTTCAAATCTCAACTTGCATTCACCCATGTTCATAAGAACAGAAGTTTTGTTTTGCTATGTAATTAATCCCAGTAACTGTAGAAGAAGTGGAAAAGAACATGATTAGCATTTTTAAATGAAGTCATATTGAACATTTAGTAGAGTAGACATTATTCTTGTAAGTCACTAAACAGGAAAAACAGAGGGTAGTGTTTGTATTATTATTTTATAGGTAATTTATAGAGAAAGAAAAGTGAGAAATGTTACTTGTGCTTTTTCTCTCTTGGATATTTCTAACATTTATATGTAAAAATCCTGAAAATCTTGCAATAAAGAATTACTACTAATTCTGTTTAATCCCATTTCCCAAACATATTTGACCTTAGAACCTATTTTTTTCAGACAGTGCCTATTAATTTCTATCTGGTGGACTCTAAATCCTAATTTTGGAAAAACTTCTGTTATTAAATCACTTCATTTTAGAAATAAAAAGTAATTCATTGTAGATATAAAAATATACATAAATATAAACAAATATTTACAAGCCCTTACCATGTGCCTGGCACTATTCTAGGTCCTTGGTAATGACAGGTCTCTGCCCTAGAGATTGATGAGTTCTGTGATGAGCTCGCTTCTTTTGCCAGTACTGTCAGAAGAGAACAACCTCATTGATAATCAAGAGACTTGAGTCTGTGACTTTCAGAGTCTTTCCAAAACTCAAAGTGATATTTCAGAGATTAAAAATTGAAGGCAACGTATGATATCCCTTTAAAGCTGAGACTTCAAATTTAATGAAGGCTATATCAAAATGAGATATGATTCAGATATCAAATTACATTTGTTTAGTCCAGCACAGCTTAATAAATCACAGCCACATTTAATAAATATTTATCTTGTTTTAATCGTCATTTAGTGTGTTTCAGTGGTCTCATCTCTCTAAAAGTTGCACTTGAATATTTATTAGATATGATTTCCATTTCTAAAGTAATCTATATATCTTCATTTTTTATTTAGAATTTGAATTCACTTTGCCTATTTCTGAGAGATTTAATTAAGATTATGTTTTGGTCTCCAATTTTTAAATACCACTCCTACATTTTCACAGTTAAATCTTTATTCAGTAACATAATTTTAGTACTGAAGTCCTATAGGGCAATAAAAAACTGAAGACATGGCATCAAATATTAATGGGTTTGGAAGTTCTTCATAAAGGTGAAATAATTTGTAGCAATTACATTTCCTAAGTAAAAATATATAAAGGGATGATTTAGAAAAATATAATCAGCAGTAGTATTTTATATTATACATTTGATACAATTTCTAGATTTTAATTAATAAATGGCAAATAAAAGTAATAAACAATTTCCAGGAATGTTATTCTAGGGATCAATGTAAAAGCACATATTAGGGTTTGAGTTCTCAAATTTTCTTGAATTCCAATCTGATTGACAATTTTATTATTATGATTATTTTATAATATTTGTGGAACACTGATTTTGTGTTAGAACATCTAGAAGATAAGTCTTGTGAATTAAAACTGAATTGTTGTAAAACACAATCTTTGCATCAGATGAATAAGCTCCTTGAGGACAAATGTTGAATTACCTTTACATTTTTCCAGAGTCACGAATTTTACATGAGAATTTAATAAATATTTGTCAAATGAGTGAATGAATGAATAAATTTTTTAGTCAATGTAAACAATAGCAAATGCTGACCACTTTAATAACCTTTCTCCACTCCTCCCTAGGTTCAGAATAATAAGTTTAGGAGATGAAATTCATTTTATTATTTCAATTTCTTAATATGGGAAAAAAGTAGCGAGTGGTTTTGACAATACTTGCTCTTTATTATAGAATGCAAATTAGCCAGTTTCCTCCAGAGGCAACACCTGTGAATATCTAACAAACTACTATCTCGTCCATTTAAACATTGTCTAGGATGTGTAGATGCAAAAGGAAACAAATAAACAAACAAGTACATACCCTTAATGAGGTTATACTGTTAAATAACAACCAGATAGTAAAACTGTTATGAATAAAATTAAAGTGGGCTAAGGAAAATAGAGAGTGAACTGGGCAGCTTGTATAAAGTTATTCAGGGAAAGACCTTTTGATGTTATCTGAGAAGAGATGTGAATAAAATAAAGAAGTAAGTCATTCACGATACTACCTGGGAGAAGAATGTCCAGGAGCAGAGAAGAGTGAGTAAAAATGCCCTGGTGTGGAAGGCCAAGACAGGCAAAGGGACCAATGTGTCTGCATGAGTTAGGTGAAATGAATTTAATAGTAGACGAAGTTGGAGAAGTAGCATGAGGTGGATAATGTGTGACATTGTTTGAAATTAGAAGCCAGTGAGTAGTTAAAGCAGGGTATCAAGACCTGATATATTTTTAAAAGATTACTCTGGTTGTTAAAGTGGAGAATAGAAGTCAGTGTGAAAGGAGAAATGATGGTTTGGGTTTTTGCAATGGTTCAGACTCATAAGCTAATGGCTTGGACCATGTTTGTAGCAATGGTAGTGGTAGAAACTACAAAGTTTCTGGATATATTTTGAGGGCAATTATAGCATGATCTATAGTGGGTAGGTGTCAAAGAAAGAAGTAAGTCTAGAATCGCACCATGGTTTTTAACCTGCACAAATAGAATAATGGAAATGTTATTTACTATGATGAGGAAAGCCAGGAGAAGGATGAGGGGGTCAGACATTTGAAGAAGTTATAACAGTCCAAATTTTCCCTCTAGGTCTTCAAAATTACAAGTACTTATAATCTAGATGTGTTTTAAGTATGAACTGGATTGAAGTTCAGTGGCCATTCCACATTAATATTTTCCAAAGACCTCACCTAGAACATGATTTTCTTATTTTATTTGCTTAGGCAGCTTAACTTCATTATCTTTGGTGTGGCAGAGTATTTTCCCCCTTTCATCATATTTTCCAGTTGACTGAGCAAGAATTAAAGAGATGTGTGGTATGAAGAATAAGACTAAGAAAGAAAAAAACACAGAAAAATAAAGTACACAATAGAATAAACCAAGTTAAATAAATTGATCTTGTTTCATGTCATAAAAATCGAACACCTATATATTTATCATAGTATATGGGAATTACAGAGATTTTTTAAGAAGTTACCATTCTTTGATCTTCTAAGTCTAGGGACAGTCAGCGGTAGTCTTTTGGGGGGTCTAATATACTGTAAAAAGAAAGTAATATTTCTAAGGTACCTGGACTCCAAACTCTGCAAAAGCTATTGATTACAAGCTTGGAATTATACTGAGAAGTAGACAGAATGTGGCAGAATATCATCCTGTATCATCGATGAAACAGTGCTTCTCTGTCCGATTCTGAATCACAGAAGTGCACATAGTGCAAGAAAATTCTATATTATGTAGAAAGTATTTAATTATTGAGGCAAATGCAAAGGGATAAACAAAGTTTATCTGCCAAGACTTCAAATACTTTGAGTCTGCCTCAAATTTGTGGATTTTGGTTGCACACGAAACGCACACTAATGCAGAGTCCCGTTGTTTCTCACCCTCATTGCTTATGGGGCCATTAGTTAAAATGTTAGAACTCTTCACACTCTGCAGTTCTCTCCTTTTTTTTTTTTTTCCATGTGGTTACCGAGAGTCAAACTCAGGACTTCGCGCTTGCCAGCAGGCGCTTATGCCACTGAGCGATAACACCGGCCCCTTTTTTTTTCCTTTATGTGGGTACCAGGAGTCAAACTCAGGACCTCGCGCTTGCCAGGCAGCGCTTACGCCACTGAGCCATCTCACCGGTCCTTGTCCTTCTTATTTAAAGATGATTCTTTTCCATAGTCTCTATGAAAACTTCTTTCCCTTTCCTTACTGTGTCCATGTTTTCCTACGCATTTACAAAGAGTAAATAACAAGGACTTACTATGTCTGTTGTACTTCGTTCTAATTTTAGTTTTCATGGTATATCAAACTACTCTGTCAAAATTTGAGTCACAGAAATTGCAAAGTGTACAAAGGAATTCTGTGTTTTCCCTACAATGAATCATTTATGACATTAACTGAAGCAACAGAATGGGCTTTAAAATCTTGTCTGTGTAACGACAGCATAGACAGAAAGCATTCTGGAAATAGAGAAGAGCCATTAAAGGTTTTGATAATGGATTAGCTTTATAGCTTATCTATCCTTCTTGCATAATCCCTGAACTAGAAAGAAAAGCTGACATAGCAGAGCCTGTAGGAATTATTGAAGCATCACCATCGAGAGGCTGCTGTTTGTGCAGCATCAAGGGCAGAAGAGGTCTAGTCTCCAAAAGTTTCCCTGGTCTCTCTCTACTTTCCTATTTTCTATCAATACTCTATCTGTCTACCTGGTCTATCTATGATCTAGCCACCTACCTACTTCTCTAGCATTGAGCTATTTTGTGTATTTTTTTTTTTTTTGTGGGTACCGGGGGGTTTGACCTCAGGACCTCGCGCGCCAGCAGGCACCCGTGCCACTGAGCGATATCACCGGCCCCTTTTTCGTATGTGGGTTCCAGGAGTCGAACTCAGGCCCTCGCGCTTGCTGGGCAGGCGCTTAAGCTGCTGAGCCATCTCACCGGCCCTATTTTGTGTATTCTGTGCATAAATTTAGAATCCCAAACAATTTGTCTTGACTTTTGAAGCAAGATCTGTACAGAGAGGATGACTGAATTTCTGAAGATTCTGCTCTACCTTAGAATCTCATGTGTCATGTGTTTGAGTGTGTCAGTCTCTGTATGTGCATGTGTGCATCAGAGAGAGAGAGAGAGAGAGAGAGACTATTTTAGCTTTTCTTTAGCATCTTTACTCAATGTGTGGCCTAGGACTTCCAATGTCAAAAGGATTTCAGTGACTAAGGTATAAATCTGTAGAAGTCATCACAAGGTTTCGTTGTACAGGTGAATAATCCAGGGCCTGGCAGTTGAGGGCTCGCTGTCCACTGACAGCAGAGCTTGCAGTCCCTGCTCTCCTGCCCTTAACTTCAGTCAATCACAAAACTTTTCCTCTGCTCCAGCTTAAATCCAAAGTTCCTCCTCTATTATGAGAAGCATAAATAAAATATAAATGACTATAAAGTAGATTATTAAAAGAGAGGAAAAACAAAGGACTTGTACAAGAACTGTTGAAAAATTATCAAATTTTGCCTATTTTTCTCATATTTGATATTTTTAACTCGGATAGAAAAGTGAGATAAAATAGTAAACATTGTATATTTAATAAATTACATTTGTTTATCAATATTACAGGATCTATTGCCCATTGCAATAGAATATTTTGGGAACAAGTTGAGGGTTCTTTGAAAGATAGTTGAGAAGACATTTAATAAGCTAAAGTTAATGCAGTAGTACCTATAATTTCATAATTACTATCAGTGTTTGAGGATTTAGAATAACCACAGGATAAAATAGTATTTTTCCCCCCCCGGTATTAAAAAATGATATTTACAGTAACTCTTGTACCAAACAGAAATCTTCCTGATCCTTGATTAAGAAACATGCTTAAATATCATGTAGTATCTTTCATTTGTATAAGGCAAAGTACAAACAAAGAGCACAATAAAGGATGGGTAGAAGGAGACAAGGGGATGGATCTCTTGCACATGGGAAGTGGTCCAAGAGAACGTGGATGAGAGGAGAGGGGAAGGGAAAAAGGAAATAAATAAAGATATGCCATGTAGAGGAACCTGATAAACTAAATGAATGTAAACATTATATGTCATAAACATAAGGTAAAATTAATAACATCAATAGGAATGAAAATGGGGAAAGGAGACTTAGAAGAGGAGGGAGAGAGGCAGGAGGGAAGGGCAAGGGGATTAAAAAAATAATCAAGCTCTGTTATATACATGTGCCCACTCCCAAAGATGATTGTAAACTCCATGTACTGCAAACGTATACTAATAAAAAAAATAAGAGGAATGGGTACCAGGAAAAAAGGAGCAATTATAATTAATTTTTCATATACTTATGTTCCCTTGTCACCAGGCTATTGACTTCTGAAGTGTCCAACATAGTACATCTGGTTTATTTGATCTTTGAGGCATCAAAGATCAAATGTGTGAAATGTTGTTTCTTTTATGAAATAAGGAGAAGCTTCTTCCATAGGTCACAAATTGTAGTAGCATAGATTATACTCAAGCCCACCCATGGTTTTTTACAGACCAGTGGAGAAGAGTCTTCCACAGAGCATCGAGCTGACCTACAGCCATGATGGTCCTCGTTACTGGGAGGCACTTGTGTCACAAATGGAACCAACCCTATTGTACATAAAACAAAACAAACTTTAATGAGACTACTTATGGTGAGAGACCTAGAAATGGTGCTTAGTTTCCTTGACTAAACACATTTCAATTCTATATTCATGTATGTTTATTCTGTGTGTCCACCAATGATATTAGCCTTTCCTTACTAAATGGTAAGCTTTTCCTGATTTATTTTTCACAAACTAGTTCACAAAGCAACCTGCTATGATTTGGAATCAGTCTTCAAATACAATATTTGATGAAACAAAAAGTGCCTGGTTTTTAATTTATAAGCTTGTTGAATTGTATGAAATAGTTTTATCACTAATGTTTAGAAAGTTAAGAAATAGTCAAAAATTCAAATTTATTCAGGAAATAATACTTATAATTGTTTTCTTTGCTAAGTTTTTCAAATTTAGTCAATATTTCCAAGAACATGTGTCAAAGTGCTTTCTTTCAGCTGAGCTATAAAACAAAACATCATACATTTCTTTTTGTAGGATAAGTGTTTCTGGACTACAGTAGTTTTTGATCCATTGTGTTAGAAAAATGGAAGATTCATTTTCTTGGGATTTGTTAATGTAAAAAAGTAAATAATATACGATATTATTGGTATATCTCATTCACTATTATTTGTTTAGGACTGGGGAAAGCAAACCATATACCCCCTGGGCAACATGTGACTGGGCACTTAGTTTTAAGAAATGTTCCTTTGGAGGAAACAGAGCTGTGTGTATTCATTTCTATATTGTCCATGGATGCGTGCGTGCCCATGAAACAGAGCTGAGCACTTGGTTCTCTACTGCGAGGTTAAAAAATATTTACCATCTGAAATTTTACAAAGACAGTTGCATTTCAACTGCCTTAGCTATGATTCAAGGGTAGCTTCTATATAAAATCCAGTAATTTTTGGTTAAATATCCTGGCAAAAAAATGTATTCTTGGCTCAGCGTGGTGGTGGTGGTACACACCTGTAATTTCAGCTACTTGGAAGGCCGATTATGAGGATCACAAATTCAAGGCCAGCCTGAGCAACTTAGTGAGACCCTGTCTCAGAATAAATTTTAAAAAGGGACCTAGGATGCACCTAGTGCTTGAGTGCTTGCTTATCACCCTGTTCAGTCTCCAGCTCCACTAAAATGAATCCTGGATATTTCATAAACAGAGGAATTTTGAAAACCTAATCAAACTTTCAAATGCCATGATATATGTGGAAAAATATTCTCTCTTTAATCCAACATTATTATACAGGGCCAATTTGTACTCTATTTAAAAGAAGATTTAGTGTGAGGCTTTTATTGCTTTTCCATGAGGAAATATTACTTACCTGTAGTTGTTTTTTCTTCCCATTTTCTTTTCCTCCCCTAAGCACTTAAATAAGTAATTTGTGCTTGTGTATGTGCATGCATGTGAACTGTCTTTAACAGGATAAAACATTTATCTCATTTAATTTTTAATGCATTGGTTTCTTTACATATCCTCAAAACTATCCTTATTTTTAATTGTTAACAGGACACTTTAATAGGACATTATTCAAGATCTCACTCTTATTTTTGTATTTCAGTTCTCTCTTTAATTCACACTTTTTCTTTTTCCATGTCACACTTGGCCTTCCCCAGTACAGCAAGGTGTATTCCTAGAATACATAATTTGATTTGGGTAGAAGAGATGAGTGTGTGAGGAAATCGTCTTGCAGTTCCCGTGGACTTCAGAGACATTTGTCTTTTAATTGGTCACTAGAGCTTTGAATTTTATGAACTATTTTTCAAAAACTTTCTCTTTTGGAAGGAGAACTAGAAACATAGTGCAATACTGGCCATTCTAATAATATTAGTCACTGCTTACATCAAGCCAATATCAATTGCACCTGCCACCGCATCATCTGAAGTTAGTGCTAACCTAAGGAACAGTGCAGGTGGGTAGAGCACCATCACCTATCTTGAAGTCTTGCTGAATCTGATACCTGGTAAATAAGGTAGCAAAACCAGTAGTTGTAATTAGAGAGACACACTGAGAAAGGTCCCGAATCAGTAGCTAAGCTTCGAGGAAGGCATGAAGCTCACATATAAATTCTATTTGATTTTCAATCACACTAAGTAATAAGAATGAAATAAACCCTAAAAGTTGACTAATGTGTCAGGGAAACACTAGAAGAAGATAATCCTTTCTCAGTAGCAGAACAACAAAAAATAATGTATTAGAATATTTTTGTTAGTTATCTTGAATGCTCACACCTTTTTCACCGTCATTGTCTTGTTGAAAGAAAATGAAAATAATCGTTGTCTTTTCTGATCTTTAATGATACATACTTAAAGAAATCAAGCAGGGCTGGGGATATAGCTCAGTGGCACTGTGCCTGCCTGGCAAGTGTGAGGTCATGAGTTCTATTCCCAGTACCAAAAAAAAAAAAAAAAAAAATCGAGCAATCTTAAATTTGCCTTGTTTTAGAAGCATATACTAGCATAGGCAGAATCAGTTATGGAGCATGATATATATAACAGAAAGGATGAGAATATGAAATATATTTGAAATCATAACAAACATCTACTAACAACTTTTCTACTAACTTCTTATCTTTCTGATAAGGATCTGATAAGGATCAACGTGATCACTGTGATCAGCATTCTAATAACGTATTTCATTGCTCTGTCATCTGAGTCATGCAAAATTCATTTCATGTGCATGTGAAGTTAGAATCGCTAAGGCACTATGAGAAATAGATGGCTTATCTGTTTACAACAATTTAACCACCCCATGGAAGCATTCCTTTGAAAGCATCTGCTCCCAGAGTTCTCAATTTTTCAGTAGATAAATGAACACAGATTACATTTCCTGGAGATGCTCCCACTCAATTCACCTTAACTTTTAATTAAATACTTAATTACTGCCACCTGTCAGACATTATGTCTTAGGCCCACCTGGAGATTACAAGGATTCTTTCCTTCCTTCCTTCCTTCCTTCCTTCCTTCCTTCCTTCCTTCCTTCCTTCCTTTGTTTGTTCAGTAAAGGCTTACTCTCTTTCACACGTGATTTAAAAAAGGTTAAATATGAGAAGGAAAGTCACCGTTCTTAGGTAGTTAGTAATCCAATTGAAGAAATAAAATAAATTCATTAAGAATGGTGGTGCAAGAAAGCACACTGATGGTGATAGATTTCAAAAACCTGAGAGACAGAAAAGTCACCCCTAGCATAGGGATGAGAGCCATTCAGAAGGAGGTGACTTCTGGGCTGTGTTACGAAGAACTGAGAAGATCATGCAGGAAAATGGAGAGACCAGGGGCGGTAAAAGAGAGAAAGACATTCAAAAGAGGAGCTGGGTCAAGCAAATGACTAAGAGCTCCATTTTATAAATTTTATCTTCCTTTAAATGAGTGGTAAGGAAAATCTGGTAGGACAGCAAATGAGGTAAGAAAAAGTTTATTCATGGATGCTGCAGAATTTATTACTTGGGCCAGTGATATAGCTCAGCGGCATAAGCACCTGCCTGGCAAGCGTGAGGTTCTGAGTTCAACTCCTGGTACCCGCATATAAAAAATAAAACAAACAAACAAACAAACAAAAAACAAAAAAATAATTTATTATTTGGCCAGAAACTAATTGACAAAGCAAAATACTTATTTTTCTAATTTTGAAATGTTTTCTGATATAATAATTAGTACCCAATGAAATATTTGTTGAATTTAATATTCTCACCTGCATGTTTATGTATACATATATTTGAACTCTAATGACTTTGGACGTACTATTAAAATATTTTAAGTTGTTGCTATTTTAGAGATAATAAATTTATTACTCTATTAAATTAGTTTTGAGAAAAATAATTTGTTCTCCGTAGTTATGATTAGTTAATGTGTAATATCTATTGCCTGTTATAGTGGTGGTGATTTGATTTTCAATCTAAAGTGATGATTGAAAGTGTGCATATCTGTTTGTTATAGAAGTGTTAGGTTTCATTAAGTAGCTTCTGAATCAGACTGGACTGTTTGTTACACATTAGCTCTTCAATAAGAATGATATTTATTGTAGTTAAAGTTTCTTTTCTATCATTAACTCTACAACCCCAGTGCATTTTTCTTTCTTGGAGTCATATTACTCTTCGCCCCATCTTAAACACAATCCATTCCTTTTCTGTACATTTTAACGCATAATACAAAGACAAATTGCTCATCCTCAGTCCCCAGGATTTAAGTGCAGAGAAAGAGATGCCAGTTCTTTTTATTTAGGGCCTTCTCAGTGCTGTTTTCCTCCTTTATTTGCATGCTCTATTCTGTTCACTCTCTATCCTTCTTTGGGGGCTTCCTGGCTGCCTACAGAAGATTTTAGAGATATTCAGACATCTCCTTCTTTGATTATTTGGACACTATGACCATATCTGCCTTGTAGGGACTCGTTAATCCCTCATTAATCCTCCATTAAAACGTCTGTAAGACTATACTGTCTTCTTAGCATTTAAATAGAATAAGTTTAAACTTTACTTGAATACAAAAGATAAGTTTAAATAAACACAACATGTAAGAGCAATGAGTAGACCGAAAGAACAAAGCTTTCAGATCTGAATGATTAGCTAAAAGTGGATTAACTTGGCTTGGTTTAGGGCATTGTTAATTTCCTTACTGCATATATAAGAGAATTTCACCTGAACTAGTGTACATTTAACCAAGTCACTCAAATGTCTATCCCAGGTTCCTTTGATTTCCCAGGATGGATTTTGATCTTCAGGCCCTCCTGTAACCATTTGTACATTTTAATTTATAGGCAGAGATTTCATGGTTACCCATTGACCCTAGATGAAGTCTAAGTCTGTGCTCTTTGGCCTTGAGCTTATCTGTCTTTATTTATTTAAGACCAAATATTGGCTTCCCTGTGGTTCATTGTACTTGGAAACCTTACTTAAATTTCCTGATTGATTGCTCTTTTCCTCTATTTGATTTACCCTCTACAATGCATACTAAATTTTTGGTGGGACTGGTCGCCTTCTATGGGATAATCAGGAGATATGTACCTCTGCTTCATCTGTTAGAGCCTTGTGCCTTTCATGATGGATGAGCTTCTTTCTTGAGGTTAAGTACTCCTCATGTCGTCTTATATTTTCTCCCCACCTACTCTCCAAGTTACCAACTTCCTATCAAATATAAGAATTTGATATATTGACTCCTCAGAACTATATACTAAGGCCCAGTGCCTAACTAACATGTGGTGCCTACCCTCAAGGTGCTTGTAGTCAGATTAGAAGGCTCATGATACATTTACTTTATTGTTTTTTTTTTCTGACTCTGTTTTAGTGTCCTGTCTGAGTAGCCTCTATGACCGTCTTTTTTGAAAAGCAGAAATTATTGACAATTTTTGTCTAGTTAGTTATTAGCTCATCTCCTTATACATTTTCTGGTTCTCTTTGCTGTATCTGACCTTAATTATCTCTAGTAATATGATTATCTAGCAGCCCATCATTATAGATATACTGCATCTACATTGTTTTACAGCTGGACTGTAGGTCTTAGAGGAATAATGAGATCAAAACGTTTTATGGAAAGAGGAGAAAATCCAAAAAAAAAAAAAAAAGAATTATGAAATTAACCAAACCTTATATTTTAAAGCAAATATTGGCTACATTTTCAGGGGAAGAGGAAAAATGTCATAAAATTAAGTGGAACCAATAATAAAAGATATTACTCCTGAAAATTTTTAAATATGGTTCCTTTTCTTTTGCAGTCAAAACATTCACTCACCGCCCATCAGTACATCCTTTGTTATATTTTTCATTTATTTTTAACCCAGAGATTGAGAGTCCTTTGTCTTATCATTTCAACAACTGCTTTGATTTTCTATTGTAATCACAATATCGTATTTTTATTTCTTGTACATACTGAGCACATGGCACCAACATAACTTTTATGCAAATCAAATGACAATATGCAAGGTTTTTGGTTTGTTTTTAGTTTCAAAGTTAATTCACATGTGCCTCCTGCTGCAAATTTTATCCACATGCAGACCTTTGAAAAGTACAGTTCCTTGACCATGCATACTAATTGCAGCAGGCACCTGGGTTCCTTAGGAGCAGTATGATTGTCTCTCTCACTGTTTAACCATGAGTAACCACACGATGGCGTGCTCTCAGAACACGGTTATACTCTTACCTTTTCGGCACCTGCATTTTGAAGAGTTGCTGAGCCTTTAGTTATAAAAGAATTCAACACAAACTTTTTGTTGTTGTAGAAGCTTTGACCATCTTACTGAATTATCTAGAATGCAGAGATTTTAGCACCAAACTTACTACTTTTTATGTTTCAATCATTAGATTTAAAATTTTGTAGCCAAAATCTCCTGTTTTTCCACCCATAACCAATGGTTTCCTATACTCAAAGTGTTTTAAAGTCCTACCTTTCTTCCCAGTGCCTAGAAAGTAAATCTTGGATAGTTTGTCCACAAAATATGCAATAATGCATCTTGGTTACAAGCATGGTTTGGGGAGACAGATTGAAGTAATGTCCATCATTGCTTTTTACACAATGTGTGACCTCGGGCATGTTACCTTAACCTCTCTCTTTTCTATTTTGGTAGCACATATTCACAGGGTTGTTGTTTATATTGAAGGAAACAATGTTTGTAAAATAGTTGTTTCAGGGTCTGGTGCATGTTAGATGCTCAGTATCACACAAATATCCTTACTAATCACAGCATCTTACTCTAAAGCTATGGTTCCTACAGACCTTCCATACTACACAAAATACCCCCTTAATAATAATCTTAATTATTACCCCCACCAAATACCCCCTTAATCTCAGGTTTAAGGCACAGCTTCTAGAAAGTCATTAAATGTGACATCACTGTATCAGCGTGCTTTAACTCGTTAGATTAGCAGATTTAACTCAGCTTCAAGCAGAGCTATAAAATAAAAACCAAAAGAGAGAGAGAGGGAGAGATGGAGAGAGGGACAACCAGAAAGAGGGAGAGAGGGAGAGGGGGATAGAGGGAGAGGGACAGAGAAAAGGAAGGAAGAAAGGAAGGAAGGAAGGAAAGAAGGAAGGAAGGAAAGAAGGAAGGAAGAGAAAGGGAGAGATGGAGGGGGAAGGATGGAGGGATGGAGGCAATGAGGGAAAATATGAAGAATTTAATTTAAAATATTAGGTTGAAAGATATAGAAAGTCCAGAATCTGAAGTGAAGGTTCAAGAGAACAAGAATTGGAGTTATAATATAACATGTGAATTTTGGAAATCCAGCACAGCCAGAATAGTGCATATTTACTTTCCTTCCTGTTTCCTATTCCCTTTATCTCTATTGAAATCCAAAAATATTATTGCCTAACCTAAAGTATCTTCATATGAAACTCAGAAGATCTGATGTTTCTAAATTGTGGTAAAAATGTACTACCAGCAATAATCATTTAAAATTTTCATAATACATGTGAATATACATTATTATGATAAATTTAGTAGTCATGGTTTTCATTTTATGGATAAGTAAAGTTCAATGAATTACTTTTCAATTTTCTAGGTAACAAGTAATACAATTTTGAGAACCTGGGCCCCAGTCTAATTCTGGCTTGGCCACATATCTGCAATATAACCCAAAGATGTTGAAACTGAGATTCAGTACTGTCACTGTGGAAAGTTGATAGAATAGGGTCTTTTTGCAGGGTGTTCATAAACTGTATCTAAGGAAGCCTAAGTTTTTATGTGAGACTACATAGTGGATTGGTGGCATGTTGTGCCTATTGAGTAAGTGCTAGTTTCTATCAGGGTGATGTTAAATTCCATTCTTTTCTCAATTATCCCATGGGAAGGTGCACTATCATTGCATCATTTATATTTGCAAGTTGAGAAAAAGTTGGACCTTTTGCATCTTCATCTAGATCCTGCACTCTCCCTACTTTCTTCTGTCCATCCATTCATCTACTCTTTCACACATTCTTTCATTTATTCAGTTACTACTTACTGAACTGCATCATATTCTGCTTTCTTCACTATTTTCATTTTACTTCAGTCAAAATATTTGGTATTTTGAAGTCGTTATGGATGCAGAAAATTGTGATTTTCAAAATTGTGGAACTTCCAGTCACTACCCAGTGTTTGGCTGCTACTACGCACTGTCTGTATTAAAGGAAGCCATGCTTGGAAATATCAGAAGAAATGGACACCTTGACAATGAATATTTTCTACTTTTTGCACTTATAGTAAGATACATAACCTAATTAGAAAGGGGTATATAATAAGAGCATGTTGGGCTATGTTAGCAGGGATCCAGTTTTCAACAAATTAACACGATAGCCACATATTCCATGGCTGAGTATTTTGATCAAGAGAGAGAGAAAAAAAAAACCTACTCCAAGTGGTCAGAGACTCCAGTTCTTTCCATCCAGTTGTTTTACTATCCTGTAGAGCCATGTCATCATAAAATCCAGCCAGAGAAAAATCAAAATCGAACATGGAGGAGATAAACCACATTTTATAGTAGCTCTGGTCTGGGAGCTATCCACAGTGCATGTGTTTCTGTCCATTGGCGAGACAATTTCACAGACACATCTAGCTACAAGGGGGAAAGAACTAGCTACAGCCTATTACTGGAGGAGAAAATGTAGTAGAATTGAGTGGGCAGTGACAGATCTCTGCCACAGGTTATGAAAAAAAGCTATATTTCAGTTGTCCTTTGTTTACTCTAAAACAATAACTTGTTAGTCTATTGATACTTATCCCTTTTTGCTAAAGAATTCCTCAAGTAATGATGATATAAATTCTGCCTGTTCCCAAATGGATAACATTTGATTTGGGCATGTGGGTGGTATTAGTTGTAGAGGGGGGTGATCTTTCTTAATGTAATTTTAAATAAGAGACTTAATTTGGTGCAGTACCAGCAAAGTATTCAATTAAAATTACATTATTAAAATAAAAATTAATGTTCTGTTGCTGAACTGCTTGGCTGAGTACACCAATTAAAAGTTTTCTTATCTTCCCCACTTCCTCTCCAATCTCTTCGGGAAAGAAAACAAAAATACACAAATGTACACAGAACTTTCTGCCTAAATAAACTGTGTCTTGATGTAAACTTTGTCCCTGAAATACTGGAACTGTACAATTACCTATAGTACTTGAGATATGTAATGTGGCAAATACAATGAAAAACACATAGTGCAAATACTTTATTAAAACAATTATTATTTCTTCTTTGTCATATTTCAAACTTGTTTGTGAAACTGTGTTTTACCTTGACATCTTACTTTCTCTATTTTCTTGAAGCAAACTGATAAATCTCCAGGAAAACATGGGAATTAGGGGGAACATTCAGGGTAGTAAGTGTAGAAAATCTTACATCTCACCTGTGGCTTCTGATTTTATATTTCACTTTCATTCACCTTCAAGTAGCCAATAGACAAGAAATGACATCCTCCAATCTAGGTACCTCCTGCAAAGCATAGATCTTAGATGTGCAGGAAAAATCTTCCATACTTATTTTTCCACTGTCAAACCATTCTCAAGCATGTCTTTTCTTTTATTTTTTATTTTATTATCTACTCTGTCCAAAACGTTCTTATCCAGAATTCACTGATGTCTGAGACCGAAATTTAAC
The DNA here is from genome assembly GCA_028451465.1 of Erethizon dorsatum. NCBI lineage: Eukaryota > Metazoa > Chordata > Mammalia > Rodentia > Erethizontidae > Erethizon > Erethizon dorsatum. The sequence continues at coordinate 65,694,796 of CM051831.1, forward strand.
CCCACTATCCCAGTCACCTCTTACCTTTTGAGAGCCCTCTCATGGCGGGTACATTTTAGCCCTCATCCATTCCAGGGAGTTGCTTTCTCCTCCAGATCTCTTTGTGGATATGAGCAATACAGGGTTTTCAGAAGTCAATTTTTTTTTCTAGTTAGATCCAGCTACCATTTTCCTAGTGCCAGCTGAACTTTCAGGAAGTTATCTTTTCCAACTTTAATGAAAAAACTGCAAGCTTATCTGTAAAATTTGGATACAGTGAACATTGATTGCATGCACACAGTTTTACTTATCCAGCATTCTGTATGGTACTAGGAATACAGAGAGGACCAGAGGAATTTCATGAAGTTCCAAATTGGCCTTCAAATTTGTTTGCATTTGCACATGCTGATTGATGTATGTTTTGTAAATAGCAATGAAGTCAAATCTCCCTTGTTTCAAAAGAAGTCAGTCTCTCAAGTTCAAATGGCCAGGATATTAATTGTTCTTTGAGTTTTAAAAATGCAGCAAGTGGAGTTACCACTGATCTCTATTTTTAAGTTACTCTCTTTGAATATGCCCGTGTGATAGAGCAAAAAAGGAGAAGAAGTTGGATATTAAAAACGGACAAAATTGTCAATGCAGACAGCTATCAGTAAAGATGTTTTGTTACATGGGTGTTTAGAAAAAAAGCAGAAAGAGCCAATGATATTATTCATAAATATGAGTATGTATACACCATGTTTATATCATCAATGCATGCGTACCACATACAAAGACACAGCACACATCCTCACACTCCAATTAAAAAATCATTAGGGAATAAAAAAGTGAGTAAAGGAAGAGGCTTACTGGTTAGTATACAGGCCATACTCTGAAGTTCCTTCTTTTTTCCAAACTTAGTATCATGCTTATATCTCCTATAGAATTGTTTTAATCAAGGGCCTAGCCTGGAGAACATAGTCCCTGTTTCTAGGAAATGTGTACATTTGCTGTAGAAATGTGGTAAGATTGAGAACAATGAAACTTGCTTGAATTATGACTTAAAATGCTTGCAAACAAGCTAATTTAGGAAAATAGTTTCTTGTCTCCAGAAACTCTATCCATTGTTAATTAGTCATCTCACCCAGAGACACTCTTTCTGTCACCTCTGCAAAAGGAACATACATCTGGTGTTAATGAGTCTCAGTTCATATTTTCCTGTGTTTCCTTCTTGACTTGCTTACAAGCGGAAGTTGGCAGATGCTTAAAGAGTTCATGATGAAGTTCCTGTCCAGTCATTTCAAAGAGCCACAGTCTTTGTTACAGGAAGCCACAAAGCCACCAGAGGCCAGGGATACTTCTTGAGTGGTCTCACCACCACAAGGAACACCTTTCAGTTCCTGAACATACTCACCCAACCTTGGTGACTTTAACACAACATTCAGTTCCTTTATTTGGCCATTTGTGAACAATTAAATGATGTTTCCCAGGGGTGGGTCAATTACTTCACTCAAAGTTAATCAAATTACCTTAAATTAATGCAGCTTATCTTTGTACTTCATGAAATTTGAGAAGAAAAACTCATAATTTTTAAATGTGATTTTTATTATGCTGTGGCCAAATAATTATAGTTTAAGAAAACAAAAATGGTTGTATGAACAGATTGCTCTCTCAATGGGGATGAACTCCAAAAATCAAGGAAAGAGATGAGCTGGAATTGTAGGAAGCTGAAATATTACCAGGAGGGGGCAGCCTCTAAGGTATTTTTCACCAGATTTGCATAGCTTTTTTGTCCCTGAGAAGTGTATAGTATTTATTGAAATAGGACAGATTGGAGAGATGTTACAGAGGCATTATCTGCCCTCTGAATCATGTCATGCAGTGCTTTACCCCAGAAGTTAAGAAAGAGCAAGACCGCATTAAAGCAAATCAGGTCCACACACACAGCTATTTTCTGAGTTTCTTGTGATCCATTCAGCCTTGACCCCAGATTTAAGTTGAGGGTGACAGAAGTGGAAACTGAGGGCAGCACAAGGAAATCCAAATGCATCTGCTATCTTGTATCTTATTTATAATTCACCCCTGCCTCAAAAGTCTGTGTTTTGGATAAATGTTATTAGAATAAGATAAATCTTGTGTTGTACACAATGCTTCTAGGGAGCTTATACTTAGGAAGGGGCAAGGTGGAATGTCATTAAACAGTTTGAAGGAATAAGTGAATTATAATTATGTACATATCTGACTCAGGCTTTGGCATCAAGCATTATATGTACATTATCTTATTTAATTTTCACAAAAATCCAATGTGGTAATTATGTGCCTAGTTCCATTTGATGCTTAAAGATTCACCAGCTAAGTAGTAAGTTCATAGTCACACTGTTTCTGCACCCGATCTCCTCATACTTCTATATGGTTAGTGGACAATTTCCGGAGAAACCCTTTAAAATATTTCTCTAATCAGTATTTAACTCCTTACAGATTTGTTTCAATGGTTCTCATTGCTCAATAATTTGGGAAAAAAAAAAAAAACAAACAAACTCCATGGTTAGTTTGAGACTTGAGAGTCAGAGTCCTAATTTCTTATCCTTTCAGGCTCTAGTCACTTACAGGAACCAGCTGCTTTTGCCTTCTTCTTTTGCTATTTATTCATATAATTTAAACTTTTAATGCTTTAGCCTTTTCTCTCACACGAGCTGCTTGATTTCTGGCTGATGGGTATCTGATCTCTACAGTGAATAAGGGACAGTTTCCTAGTTGGGTCTCTGCCATGGCACCTGACATTTGCTTGGCCTATGTCCCACTCTCCTGCTCTCCTCCTTCCCCAGTAACCATACATGTACCAGTTGTATATAATTATGAATTTCTGTCTTCATCCAAAGTTGGCTTCCCATAGAAGTTTGCTAGGCCTACTAGTTTAAAAAATACCAAAAATTGAATGCCTTAAACAATACAAAGGTATTGTCTTAGAGTTCTGGAAGTTAGAATTTTGAGTTCAAGGTGTTGGCAGGGCTGACTCCTGGTGGTCATGAGGAAGAATCTGTCTCATGCCTCTGTTCTAGTTGCTGGTGATTTACTGGCAGTCCAGCATTCACTGGCCTGGAGAAGAAAGAATCACCTTGCTCACTGCCTTCACCTCACATGGAGATAACAAGGCCAAATCCTCCATTTTTGTATGACAGTAGTCATTTTGGATTAGAGACCACTTTAATAACCTTATTTTAAATTAACTACTTATATCTTCTATGACTCTATCATAAATAAGATTATATCTGAGATACTGGAGATTACAGCTTCATCATATGAACTTTAGAGGGACACATTCCAACCTATAACACTGCCTTATTGCTTATCCAGTGCTCTTTTTATGGTCTTTTCTGATTTACTCAGCAATCATTGAATCATACATTCATATGCCTTTGATATTTTATGTAACATCTGGTAATCTCTGAATCATAGCAGGAATTTGGAAAATGAAGAGTTAGAACTGATCTTAGGGTTTCTTATATCTAATAGCAACCCCACCATCCAAAGCATTGCTTCACAGTTTAATGGCCAGAAAGGAGCAGAAGGGGAATCTGTAGTGAGTTATTGGGAAAGGGGTGCATTACAAAATTCACTTTTTAGTTTGCATTTTAACAATGAACTTGACACCTTGAGCACTGTGGCTCTGTCTGCAAAGGCAAAGGCTATCATATAGAATGAAATATGACTGAATAATAGAGCTAAAACCAAGAAAAATGTCAAAAAATGGCTGTAAATATTATTAAGTCAGTTTTTTGGATCAGATCAGATGGATTAAATGTTCCCTTCCTGCATCTGGAACAAAAGTGCAAAAATATAACTTATCAGTGTTTTTTTGAGTTGCCATATAATTCAACAAACACATTACTTTATTCACATAACCCATTATAGAGCATTCACAACAAAATTATGACTTCATGGTGGTTACAAATTGCCCATTAACCCATGAGATATCTTTAGCTTTTGGCACATGTTACTGCAACTGTGTTTAAAAATCACTTTGTCCTTTTACATTCAAACCATTTTTAAAAGTTAAGAAGAGAAATACAAATTTTTGAACCAAGGTTCAGAAAGTATTCTAAAAGATTGTTTTGAAGTTTATAACTAAGTTGCACAAATTTGGTGCAATCCCTGTTCCAAAAGGAAATATTTTCAGTATTTGCTAATAAATAATTGTAAAGCAAGAAAAACTTTTAAAATGCCAAAGGAGTAAAAAATAGGAGAATGAGTTTTGTCTCCAGAGTAAGTATATAAAGATTAGAAAGTAAAAGTCAAAAATTTGTTGATAATTAGTAGAGAATAAGGACTAAGTAGACTTCTAACACCTTTTTAAATTCTAAACTTTCTATTTTATATCCCAGCTAAGTCATTTACTATAGAACTACAGAAAATACTTTAATGTTCAGGAGTGCAGAAATAATTTTTTTCTCCATCACCTCATAAGCTGTCCCTAAAATATTGGTAAAATACAAAAGAGAAACTAATTTGTAAATATGGTACGCAAAGTAAGGCCCATATTTTGAGATAATTATTACCTTGGATTCAGACCCCATTGGGGTCATTTGTCCCACACAAGTCAATTGTTTTATTCAGAGTTGCCCAAACCTTTATTAAATTTAGTTGAAGTTGGTCTATGACGTACTTGGGGAGATTTTGACATTTGTTGTCAAGAGATTTAAGGTGTCACCTGACAGGGACATGAAAAGTTGGCAACACAGACAGAAATAGGTAGTGGGTTTTAGGACTTTGTGTCAAAAGAAACCACACTAATAATATTGAAAAATAAAGGGTGTATGAAGAGGATTAGGAGAAAAGAGTGCATAGTGTGAGTAGATAGGGACACTGTGGAAAAATGACAAAGGGCAAAGGGATTTCCTACAGGACATCACAGAGGTCTCAAAGGAATGCAGAGTGAAAGAGCAAGAAGCTTTATGGAAAGACGGCTGGGATTTGTTATGATCTTAAAACTTTCTAATAGAGTCCGTTAATAATAAAATGATTGGACATTATTTATAATAACAAACGTAGGTGATCATTTTTGCTTTCCAAATGAGTACATTGTGCTGTATTTCTCCGAAAAAGCAAGAAGATGGTTTAAAATTAAAATGCTGTATTGTGAGTGAACCTTTCTTATAAAATATACAGAGCCTTTTTGGCAGTCATTTAAAACTTCCAATCTCAAAGGAGAAGGAAGAAAATAAGGAGAAATTCAGAAATGGCAAATAGCAAGGGGAAGATAAACACAAGGAGATAAATATTTCCCCAAAGCATGTTTAGGCAAGAAAACATCATGTCCATGTCATGTCTTTTCACCTATATCCAATATTTAAAAAAAATTCTGTGAAATATATATATATATATGTATATATATATACATACATATATATATATATATATATATATATATTTTTTTTTTTTTTTTTTTTTTTGTGGTTTACCAGGGGTCGAACTCAGGACCTTGTGCACCAGCAGGCACCCATGCTGCTGAGCGATATCACCAGCCCTTTTTACGTATATGGGTTCTGGGAGTCGAACTCGGGCCCTCGTGCTTGCCAGGCAGGCGCTTACACCGCTGAGCCATCTCACCAGCCCTCTGTCAAATATTAAACGTCCCTTTGAGTAGGTTTTGCATCTTTTTGATCAAATTTCATTTATTATCTTGTGTGGCACTTGTGCTTATTATTAAATAAATCAAACTTTCTAATCTCAATTCTTCAAAAGTTTGCCATTTGTAAAATATAGATAATATTATAAAAGGCTCTGAGAGTAATATTCATCAAATCAGTTGTTATCTTAATGAATTTTTCACACATAATAAATACTCCTTGAGGAACAGCTGGAGTTATTTGGAACAATAAAATAATAATTTTCTATGACTTAAGCCAAAATATTATTCACTTCTAAATGCAATAAATATGCGTGTGCATTTGTGTGCATGCACACATCATTTATATCTAGTCTCTTTTGGAGAATGCACTGAAGGTGTTTTAAATCTGTTCTAAACTTTTCATGCAGTATCTTGTTAAGAATGCTTTTATACTTATCATTGTCTCTGTATTTTAAAGCCTTTTTAGAATGCAGTTTATATCAAAGTTAGTTTGAAAAGGGCCCCTTAGGAATATGATACTAAGACAAGTGTGAAGTAAATATACACACGTGTATACACATGTGCACATACATTTATACACTCAGGTGCACATTAGATAGTATGAACTATGTAGAATAACTCATCACTAAAATTAAGTATTTTTAAACATTTAAATGTTCTTTTTAAAACACATTTTTATTTCTTTAAAATCTGTTTTTTTTTTTGTGGGTACCGGGGGGTCGACCTCAGGACCTCGCGCGCCAACAGGCACCTGTGCCGCTGAGCGATATCACCAGTCCCTTTTTCGTATGTGGGATCCGGGAGTCGAACTCGGGCCCTCACGCTTGCAAGGCAGGTGCTTACGCCGCTGAGCCATCTCACCGGCCCTAAAATCTGTTTTTTAAAAATCTCTGAATTCAGTGAGGCTATTTACTTTTTGAATGGCAAAAGTAGTGGTTGTGGCAGAACAGTTTTAAGATAGTATTTTTAATTCTGAGCTCCTCCAAGACAAGGAGTAGGTGTTACTCATCCAGCTTCTCTCTGGCTCTGGGAAAACACTAAATACATATTTATAGATGAGTGAGTGAATTAAGTGAGTGAGCAACCAGTAAGTTAACTTATGAATGTCAGAGTGAAAGTGAAGGGGTAGAAGCAGAGACCCCCAAAATGAAGACAACAGTGACCATCCTATCCCTCTATTCTCACCAGGTGTTTTCTTTTTGCTGGTCAGATAGGGAGATGGGGAAGTATATTTTGAGGATGCTGAGAAACTGTTTATGAAGCAAGAAATATTGTGTCAGTCAAAGCACCATAGTGGTCCTTGGCAGCTTTGAGAGAAGCATGGTGTACTTTAATAGTTTGAGTCCAAAATCTGCTATAAAGAAGCAAACTTAAGCACACACTCACACACCAAATACAGACTGTGAAAGATTAAATAGAGAAAAACAATCAAACTTGTAATTCTCTTTTTAATGATTCTTAAATTGTGAGCTCCAGGTGGCAGAGAAATTCTTCACTACTATATGCTTGGCACCAGCCAAGATTTTGCACCCCATGTTTGTGCTTTGGCAAATTTCTAGTGAATGGGTCTATGTCTGAGTTAATGATATTGGAAAGAGGTGCTAACAACAAAGCTGAAGAATCATGGGTGTATCCTGATGGAGGAAAGGAGTGATGGGAGCGAAAAGAAGGCTGCGTAGAAAGAAAGGGAAGACTTTGGATGAATATGAAGGAAGTGTAAGAAGAAAAGATTACAGCTGTGACAGAAAGTAAACAGCCTGGACCGCGGGCAGGGGTCTTTGTGTCCAGGTTTGGTACATGGTGTTTGGGTGGATTTTCTTTAAATGAAAAATGTTTAAGCAGCTTGAGAGAAAGGCAAAATTCAAATATCACAACAAAAGCAAGTTATGTATTATGTTCCTCTGCAGACCTCATAAAAGAGCAATTTACTCTTGCATGTTCTCTAAATGTTTACAAGAGAGAATATTTTATGGGCCAACCAATTTTAAATTCCCTTCACATCTCTGACTCTTAACTAATTCACTTAAAAACAAAAACTTGCTACACTTGGGAAAGTAAAAAAGGTCTTTCTAAAGCTGGGGCTTTTTGATTTGAAGATTTGGGTTCTGGGTTGGGAATTCTGTTTCAAAATTAACATAGTAGTTGAAAAAGCCATAAAAATGGTAATTAGATTTCAGGTAACAGCAAGAATGGTCATATCTCAGATCAATCAAAAACCGTGACTTTGTCAAACTTTGGGCTTTTCTCACAGGAAATGGGTCAGCACAGAGCCTTAAAGGGTGTCAGGTCAGATTGAGCCCACGAATCAAGGTTCTTTCCTCCATGACGGACAGTTTTTTTAACCCAAATTTATAGTAAGTTAATTTTAATATCCTTAGTATAAATAACAAGAATTGGAACTCCCCAAAACATAGGGCTTGAAAAGCTATTTGACTGGCACCCTTACTTTGCAGATAGGGATGTTATGGTGAAATGTGTAACTCCAATTCACAACAGTATTCAAGGCCTGAAGTGTGAATAAAACTAAAAGTGTAACTCAATTCACAATAGTATTCAAGGCCTGAAATGTGAATGAAACTCAGGATTCCTGGTTCCATATATATAACATTTTCACTGTATTTAGTACGAGCTGACAAAGGACAGTCAATTGTGTTGATGACAAAGACAGGGATACAATTGATTTCAAAGTCCTTGAATAGCCTAGAAAAGGCCATTCATTGATCTGATATTTTAATTTTAGGAGAATAAAATATGTTTCATCACTACATGCATAGTTGCTTCCACAGAATCTTGCATTTGGTAGGTGTCCAACGTGTGTGTGCACATACACACACATAGATTTTTAAAATTGAGACATTATTTACACACAATAACATGCACAGACTTAAGTATTCTGTTTGAAGAATTTTAGAAATTTTATGGATGCATGTAACCATATATGGAATATAAATATTCTGTTATATGAGTCCTTTGTCAGACATATGTTTTACAAAACGTTTCGCTGTCTCTGGCATGCCTATTCTTTTTCCTTAATGCTGTCATTTACACTACTACAGAAAATCCCCTCATGTCCCTTTTTGGCCAATCTCCCTTCATTCTGCCCACCCACAGAGGTGACTACTTTATGAATTCTATCACTGTAGCTTAGTTTTGTCTCTACTTGGGAATTACATAAATAAAATAAATGAGCAAATATATTTTTGTTGGCTGTTTCCTTCAGTCCTAATGTTTTTGAAACATTTATAAGTTTTTGGAAATTTCTTGCTGTTATTGTCCCTATCAGTAGTTTTACAATACACAGTAGCAGTCTATCACATAAATATAACGCATACTGTTTATTTGTTCTCCTGTTGAGGGACACTTTTCCTATTTACCTTTTGGGGTTATCATGACTATGAAGGTTGTTATAAATATAAATTTATAAAATATCTGTTCAGATATTTAGAACATGTTTTCATCCACTTATTGGCCATCTGTACTTTTGTATGTGCCTAGGTCTTTTACCTGCTTTATTTTGGGGTAATTTGCCTTTTTAATTTATAGGAATTCTCTGTATATTCTGGGTTTAATTTCTTTTTCAAATATATGTACTATGAAAATATCTTCCCAAGCCATTGAGTATCTATTAATTTTCTTGATAAAGTTGCTATGAGCAGTAATTTTAATGAAGAATTTTAACTAATTTCTGTTTTCTTTTAGCATTTCTCATTTTTGTATCCTGTTGAAAAACAACATGGGTACTTCCGATGTTACAAAGATACTATCCTTCTTTGTCTTTTGTACCTTATGGTTCTGGCTTTACGTTTAGGTCTAAGTTTCATCTCAAGTTACTGTTTTTGTGTGCAGAGAATGACAAAGTTTAAATTATTCATCACAGTTTATTAAAACACTTTCATTTTGATCATTGTATCAACTTGAATGCCTTCTATAAAGACTCTGTTCTGTTCCATCAGCCTATATAGTATATATTTAAGGCACTTATTTTTATGTTAGATGGTGTTAAGTCATCTACCTTTTTTCAAATAAAATATTATTTTAGCCACTTAAGAGCCTTTATACCTCCAACCAAATTTTAGAATCAGCTTGCTAATATCTTCAAAATGGACCTATAGCAATTTGATATGTACTATATTGACGATATAAGTCAATTTGGGGAGAATAGATATCTTTAAAACATTGGCTTCTCAATGAACATAGGTATTTATTTGAATGTTTTAAAATTTTCCACAACATTTTGTAGTTTTCAGTATTGAGGTCTTATGTACTTTTCAGCAGATTTTTTTCTATATATTTAATATTCTTTGATATTGTAACTTTTTTAAATATAAAATACACTTGATTTTTGAAATTTAATGTAGATACCATTGATGTTTTAAATGTAAATTTTTTAAATGATGCATAAAAATATAAAACTTGCACATATTTACAGTGAGTTTTATGACAATTCCATGTGTATATTACGTAACATTTAAATCAGATAAAATATATCTTTCTCCTCTTTTGTCATTTCCTTACAGGGAAAGTATTAAAACTCCTACCTTCTAGCTTCTTGCTTCTTAAAATATACAATACATCATGGTTATCTATAGTAATCTCACTGTTTAATAGAACACCAGAAATTTCCACTCCTTTCTGACTGTAATTTAATGTCCATTGATCAACCTTTTCCCATTCTTTCACCTCCCCTCCCCTTACTCTCCTCAATTCTACTCTCAAATCCTATGAATGAAATCATGCAGTACTTGTCTTTCTGTGTCTGACTTACTTTACCTAACATAATGATCTCCAGTTCCATCTTGTTTTTGCAAATAACAGAATTTCACTCTTTTTGGTGAGGTAATAGTTATCCCATGCTACATAAGTACCGCATTTTCTTTATTGATTCATTAATTGAGTACATTTAGGTCATTTCCATTTTTTGACTATTGTGAATTGTGCTGGAATAAACATGAGAATTCGATAAATATGTCTCTTCAACATATTAATTTGGCTTTAATACTCAGAAGTAGTATTGTTATATCATATGGTACCTCTATTTTTAATTTTTCAAGGAACTGCCATACTGTTTTCCATAATGGTTGCGCTAATACTAATTTATATTCTCACCAACAGTGTGCAAGTGTTCTCTTTTCTCCACATCTCATCAGCATTTATTTTGTGTGTCTTTGATACAAGCCATTCTTAATGGAGTGGGATAATATTTCATTGATTTATGCTACGCTACTACTTAGTGATGTTGAATATATTTTCATATACCTGTTAGCCGGTTTTGAGAAATGTTTATTTAGGTCTGGTTACCATTTTTAGTCACGTTATGTACTTACTCATTTTTGGTACTGAGTTTTGAGTTCCTTACCTATTTTAGATATTAACTCTTTCTCTAATATACAGTTAGCAAACATTTTCTCCAATTGTGTAGATTTTCTCTTCACTCTGTGGATTGTTTCCTCTGCTAAGCAAAAGATTTTTAATTTGATATAATCACATTTGTCTATTCTTCCTTTTGTTTCTTATGTTTTTGGTGTCTTGTCTAAAAATCCTTAAGCATTCCAAAGTCATGGAGATTTTTGCTATGTTTTTGTAGCTTCTGGTATCACATTAAGTATTTAATCCATTTAGAGCTGATTTGTGTGACTAGTGACAGATAGGGATATAGTTTCATTTTTCTTCATTTGGTTACCTAATTTTTCCAGTACCAATCATTAGAAAGACTGTCCTTTCTCCAATATATGTTTTTAAAAACTTTGATGACAATCATGTGGCTGCAGACATGAGGGCTTCCTTCTAGGTTCTCTCATCGATTGCATTTGCTTATGTGTCCGTTTGTGCCTATACTGGGGCTGGTTCTGCCACAGCGATTCTGCTCAGAGTGAGGTGGAATTTTGCCATACCTTACCACAGGCTTGTGGCTGTGGATGAGACATTTGTACCTATCTCAGCCCCAGGGAGAGGCTGGCAAGGAGGCATTACCTTTTCAGATACTCCTTTTATTTATTTATTTAACAACATATCAACTGCAGATTTGGGATAAACATGGGCTTGAGTTGACCTCCAGTACTAAAACAGTGGCAACACACCCAATACAACTTCAGTAAACCTGTACATAGAGTGTCACCTCTGATACAGCAGAATTGACAACATGGTCAGGGTCTCCTTGAATTCTGAAAAAATAGCACAGTCACAAACAAAACCAGATTGCATACAGTGGAATAAACACTCCATATCAAGGGATTATTGAGCAACAGCAAGTCTCCAGAAATTTCAAAGAGTATGGCCTTCCTTACAAGTTGAAATACAGTGCTGGAAACTGGCTATCTAGCAACAAGTATGGACAAGCTCTCGGAGAATTTAAAGCAACTGTTTTAAGAAAACTCAGTGAGCTTCAAGAGAACACAAAGAAATGATTCAGTATTCTAAGAAACTTAAAGAGAAATGAAAGCAGTTAAAAAATATTGAGAAGTACATTAAGTAATAATAAAAAGACATTATTATTAATAGAATAGATAAAAAGAAGAGAGAATTAGTGAACTCAAAGACAAGATTTTTGAAACTCCACAGTTGGAGGAGAAAAAAGAATTAAATGAACAGCAATGAAGAAAGGTTTAAGAAATTTAACCAGAATTAAAAGAGCAAATTTTAGGATGTTAGGGTTCAAGAGAGATTTGAGAATATGAAAGGGTTAGAAAGTTAATTCAAGGAAATCATAACAGAAAACTTCCCAACCCTAGAGCCTAGAGAATGATACAAATATTCAGTACAGGAAAGTCAAAAGTCACCAGTCATATTTAATGCAACCAAGTCTACCTCTTTCATAATCAAGCTCTTAAAAGTGATAAATAAAGATTTCCAAGGAAGGAAGGGAAAAGAAAAGCACATAAGAGTATCTCAGTTTACCTGACACCTGACTTCTCAGCCAAAACTTTATAGGCCAGGAGAAAGTGGCATAAGATTTTCATAATACTGAAAGAAAAAAGCTGCCAACCAAGAATATTATACCAGCAAAGCCGTTCTTTACAAATGAGGAGAAATCTGGGCATGGTATTACACTATGTTCGTACCATGGTGCTCCCAGAATGAGGCAGTCAGATCACTTGAGTCCATGACTTTGAGACCAGCCCTGGGTAATGTAGCAAGACTCTGAACAACAACAATAACAACAACAACAACAAATGAACAATTTTAAAACCTTGATTTTTGTGAGTTGACTTTGAATCCAGACATCTCATTAAATTTACTTAGTAATTCTCATTGTCTTTTATAGATTTATTGTGATTTTTCTGGATATACATCCACTTTGTCTGCAAATGTCTAATTATTCAATTTATTTAAACTTTTTAAATATTTTTCCTGTTTTATTGCACAGGTGGGGATCTCCAGAGAAATATTAAAGAGAATTAATGAGAGAAGACATTCTTGCCTTGTTTTGGAGATAGGAGGAAAAGCAAAATGTTTCTTATTTAGGGATGCTACTTATAAGATTTTGATAGATTTTAAAAATTAGGTTGAGGAGGATTCCTTCTATACTTAATTTTTTCAGTTTTTGTTCAGAAAATATATTCAATTTTGTCAAATGTTATTTTATGAATGAATTGAGATAATATTGTGATGTTCCTTCTTTATTTTAATGGCTGGCAAATGACATAAGTTGAATTTTTAAAATGTCAAACCACATTTGTGTATTTAGATGAAATATGTTAATCATGTGCATACCTGTGTGTGTGCATGTGTACATTTGTGTGTGAACATGTGTATGTGCATGCATGTGTTTGTGTGTGTGCATGCGTACGTGCATGCTTATGTTTTTGTGTGTGTGTGCATGCACACATGACTGTTCAATTTTTGTCCATTTTGTTAAGGATTTTGCATCTGTGACTTTTTGGTCTATATTTTTTATGTAATATTTTTGTCAGGTTTTAGTATCATAGTTATACTGTCCTCACAATAAAAACTGAATTTTTGGAAAGAATTTATGTAGAATTAGGACTGTTTCTTAATTACAATTTTGTAAAATTTCAGTAATGCCATCTGAGTCTGCAGTAACTTTGTAGGAAGATTGTTTTTTATTAGTAGGTCAATTTCCTTTTAGTTCTGAGAATATGTAGATGTTCTATTTCATCTGTCAGTTTATTTTTTATTTTTATTAATAGGTATTTGTAGCACATAATGTTTACACCCCTCGTGTGGAGTTGGTACAGGAACATAACACATATAACATAATTCCTTTTCCATCCCCTTTCCTGCCATGTTGTTTCTTTTGTCCATTCATCTAAACTGCAGCATTTATTGGCTTAATTTTGTTTATTATCCTTATATTTCTAGTGGACTCTTTACAATGTCTCTCTTTTGTGCACAATGTTGGTAATATGTATTTTCTCTTCTGTCTTGATAATTCTTGTTAGGAATTTGTCAAGTTTATTAATCCTTTTCATGCTCCAACTTTTGATGTTTTGGTTATTTGTTGTTTCTTGCCTTTGTCATCATCACTTTTTCTTCAGTTTGCTTTGGGCTTAATTTATTCTACTTAATTTACTTTCTTAAGACAGAGGATTTTATCACTTATTTTAAATCATTCCTCTTTTGGAATATAAGCATTTAAAACTATATATTTCCTTCTAGGGTAGCTTTAACTCAATCCCAAATACTTTGCTACACTTTTTAAAATTATAATTCATTTCACAATATTTTTTTTTTTTTTTGTGGGTACCGGGGGGACGACCTCAGGACCTCACGCTCCAACAGGCACCCGTGCCGCTGAGCGATATCACCGGCCCCTTTTTCGTATGTGGGTTCCGGGAGTCGAACTCGGGCCTTCGTGCTTGCAAGGCAGGCGCTTAAGCCGCTGAGCTGTCTCACCGGCCCACAATATTTTTAACTTAACACATCATATCTTAGCTGACTCATGTTTTTTTAGAAAGTTTTGTTGACTTCCAAATATTTTAATAATTTCCATATATTTTTGTTAGGAATTCCTAATTTTAATCTTAATAATCTGGAGGTCTTTTTATGGTCTTGTTTATGGTGTATTTTGGTGAATGATCCACACGCACCTGCAAAGACTGTATAGTGTTTGGTGTGGTATTCTGTTCACACAGTCCTCTGGTAATGTGTTACATAAAAAAGTCTTTAACCACAAGTGTGGATTTATCTGCTTTTCCATTTAGTCTATCAGGTTTTTCTTCATATGCTTTTAATCCTATTTTGGGTGTATACACATTTATAATTGTGATGAATTCCTAATGAATCAATCCTTTCATAATTATGAAATGTTTTTTTCAATAATATTCTTTGTCTGAAAGTCAATTTTTTCTGATGTTTACTATATCCACACAAAACCTCTCAATCTTAAACCTCTCAATTTAATTGTTTAAAAGGCATATTTAACCTAACACATTTTAATCTAAGATGATTTTTTAATCAGTGTTTTTATAATGTATTTTTTCATACGTTCACTGCAAACCTCTCTCTTTATACATAAAAGAGTTGATTTTCCTCATGAATAGATATAATCTCAAGATCTCTGACTTATGGAATAATTCATTAACATTTAATGTAATTGGCAATATAGTTTTGTGTAACCCTTCTCTCTTCATATTTGGTTTATATTTATCCCAATTGTTACTTGTCTCTGTTTTTCTCCTTCATGACTTCTTTCAAGTAAATCACAGATGTTTTTTATTCCATTTTAACTTGTAGTTTCAATATTTAGATACATACTTTGCTGTATTTCAACAGCTTATCTAGAGAAGCTTCCTGCATGAAATTTCTTCAATGACTATATATTATATATCTGTTTAGTTCAATGTCATTGTCACTTCTAGCACTGCAAAGTGTCTAGCACAACTAAGGAACAGAAGTTGTAGTTTTCAGTTACTTTCAATTAATTCCATCTATATTTAATAACAACATGCAGCTAGTAACTACAGCATAAGTTTAGAGATTACAATATGAATTTCCAATTTATTATAATCACTTTCAAGTAAACTATACTTCTTTATGTATATATACACACACATACACACACATATATATATTTGGTTCATATATACATGTATGTATATATATATTTGGTACATATATACCCATATATGT
Source organism: Erethizon dorsatum (assembly GCA_028451465.1). Classification (NCBI taxonomy): domain Eukaryota; kingdom Metazoa; phylum Chordata; class Mammalia; order Rodentia; family Erethizontidae; genus Erethizon; species Erethizon dorsatum. The sequence continues at coordinate 65,710,472 of CM051831.1, forward strand.
TAATAAACTTTCATTTTAGAGCATTTTTGAATGGAAAGTACGGAGAGTCCCCATGTGCCCTCTTGGACCCCCCTCAACACACACAGCCTCCCCACCATGGAATACCACACCACAGTGATATATTTGTTACACTATTTTTTTTGTGTGTGTGTGTGTTCCAGGAGTTGAACTCAGGACCTTGCGCTTGCCAGGCAGGCGCTTATGCCACTGAGCTATCTCACCGGCCCCTGTTACACTTGATGAACTTACATGGACACATCATTATCCCTTAAAGTTTATGGTTTTCATTATGTCTCTCTCCTGGTGTTACATTATACATTTCAACAAATGTACAATGATGTGTATCCATGACAGTACTGTGTTATCCAAACTAGTTTCATTGCCTAAAAATCTACTCTATTCTGCTTATTCACCTCTTCCTCTCCGCTTTTCTCTGCTGTCCTACAGGAAAACTACTCTTGACACTCAGGAAAGCCTCAGACAGTAGAGCTTGGAAGTGAAAGCAGATTTACTCTGCAGCTGAGGACTCAGAATCTTAATCTTTCACAGCAGCATTACACATAGTACTTAAAATTCTGTTAAAGATTTAGGTATTTTCTCCTTCTGTCATGGGCAAAGTTTTCTTTTCTTGCTCACCAGTGAGAGAGGAGACATGTTTTGCTTGTCTTCTCATCTATGAATTGTTTGCCACTGGATTTGATTTTATTCAAAATTTCTTTCCATTCCAATTTTTCTGATGCGCTCAAGAAAACTGATTTTGTTGGTTGCTAGATTGTTTTCCTTAGTATGGGGAGGGTTGCCTTCTCTTACAACTTTTGATTTCATAATTGGATATGGAATCTTCACTTATACTCATTGGTGGACTGGAGAGAAGTAGGAAGGCATTTTCTACTGTGTTGCATTTTCAAACCCCAGGCCTGCTGTTGATTTACTGCTTGCTCTGTCATTGAGAATCCTTTTGTTTCTAATATTTCTATTTCCTTATATGTAAAGTATCCACTAATAATGTGTGGATTAGTAAACTTTTGCGAGAATTAAACAAATTATAATATGTAAATTACTTCAAATGATGCTTGAAGCTTAGTAAGAATTATGAGTGTTTGTTATTTTTATTATAAAGTTTTTCTTTGGAAAGCATAGTGTATATTCCAAGTCTCAGCAAGATACAGAAAGAATAAAGATAACAACCCCCCACTTTGTAGATTGTAGAATTTAAAACTACTTCCAATTATTAAAACAAAAGATATTCCTATAAATAGTATAGTGTTTAATCAACCTGAATAACACTCTCAAGTTGTTAATTTGGGTGCTTCATCAGTGGAATTAGGGTCTTACTGGAATGGAAAAGAAAACATACTGTTAAATAGTTAAAATAATTGAAGAGGTAAGCAACCCACTCAATATGTATTGAGCAGATCGTTCCATATCCAATTACAAAACAGAAAGTTATAAGAGAATGTAGCCCTCACTATAATAGAGAAAACAAATCGAGGCACATACAAATCAGTTTTTTTGAGCTGATCAGAAAATGACAATGTTTAGGGAAAAAAAAAAACTTCATACAATCTCCAGTTTATGGTGAATGCTTCATGGCTGAGAACACACACACACACACACACAGAGAGAGAGAGAGAGAGAGAGAGAGAGAGAGAGAGAGAGAAAGAGAGAGAGAGAGAGAGAGAGAGGAATGGGTTATCATTGCCTCTCTGTATTGGCCTAGGGCTGACAGAATACTCTACAGGCAAACACACAACAGATACACTCACCTTTCTTTTATGCCATCGCTCAAGCAGCACTGGCTGATGGGGACTGGCCACAGGCTCCTAAGATTCTCTACAGATTGAAAGAAATAAACCACAGAAACCAGATTGAACATCTTTTTAGGCTTTAATTTTTCCTTATTCTTAGTATCTCTCTTCCAAGTCTTTCACACTCCAGTCTCTCTCCCTACTTCTTACTACCATTGTTATCTTCTTATTTTCTCTCCCTTTTTCTCATGGACATGAGGCCAAAATAATAAAAATAAAAATATAGTATCACTTATAGGTTAGAGTAATGAATTTATGATGTTCTTCAGTGAATGTATTTTCTTAGTAATTCAGAAATCCAAAATTATAGAAAAATATTAGATATTGGAAATGCCTTTAAAAATTAACAAACAAAGCAAACAAATCCCAGAATCATCTAAGTTGAGTTTAGTCTGTCAAAATTATTATTATTATTTTTTTAATGCAGTACTGGGAGTCAAACTCAGGACCTTGTGCTTGCCAGGCAGGCGCTTATGCCGCTGAACTACATCACTGGCCCTAGTCTATCAAAATTATGATGTGATAAAATTATCTCTCTAATCCACAGCCTCTTAAAATTCTTGAAATTCATAACTGCCTGCTTTTATCTTCACTTACTCTCCTTTGTCTCTCCAGTTGGTAAAAATATGATCAATAGAACTGGGAGTGGAGTTCAGTGGTAGAGACTTGACAAGCATGTGTGAAGTCCTGGGTTGTTTCTCCTGCTCTGGAAAAATATCAACCTCAAGGGTAGTGGGTTTACTACTATTTTTACTACTATAGAGAGTATTAAACTGCTCCATTTCTGTCTGGGCCTTGTTGTTTCCCAACACCTCCAAACAACTCACTTCGCTTTCTCTCTGTCTCTCCCTTTCTCTGTCAGAGACAGGAAGGTAGAAAGAGGGAGCTACTGAGCTGAAAATAAAGTACTGTAACACATCTATTCTGGTCCGCTCTGTTTTTTTTTTTTTTTTTTTTTTTTTGTGGGTACCGGGGGTCGACCTCAGGACCTCGCGCGCCAGCAGGCACCTGTGCCACTGAGCGATATCACTGGCGCTTTTCTCGTATGTGGGTTCCGGGAGTCGAACTCGGGCCCTCGCGCTTGCCAGGCAGGCATTTACGCCGCTGAGCCATCTCACCGGCCCTGCTCTGGGGTTTTGTGACTGCTGGTTCAGGAAGGGCACTTTCAGGATAAACATTCACATATATGTGTGTGTCTGGCTCCTTTCCTAATGAATTTGCCAAGAAACAAGGGTTTGGGGGATAGAGTATGTACATTTTCTGAGTAAAGCATTGAAAGCAGTCAGCCTATACTCCCTCCCATCTGTTCTTGCACATGTTGGTAGGTGAAGGACCACCATGGGTCACAAGATCTGCTCCACCCACCCCAATAATGGATTGTTTCCTCTCTGCCTTGTTTTCAAGGTCGATGCTCTGAGCCAGGCAGGCAGGCAAGCAGCTGCAGAGGACAGCAGCACAACTCTTGAATCCTGTAGATAATTGCCAAAGGCAGCTGAGTTCAGAAGCCCCACTTGTTAAAGAGCTGCCCATTATTTATATGCTTATAAATCACCTTTTAAACACTAATGAGCACTAATAAGCCTTGGCTGCCAGTTACCATGGTAACTGACCATGTCCCAAAAAATAATGAGACTACTGACACATGGACTCTGGGTCAATGGTCCAGTGTCTCCTGGCACTGATGTTTTTACTCCTGCACATGAAACTCTTCTTTCCTAGTATAACCTAAAATCACATGAAAAAGGAGTCAGATTACATGATGAAATGCCTGCATTTTCCCTTGCAGCCAGGGTGTCTAGAGGGGAGAGAATTGTGCCCAACTCCCCATGAGCTATGGGGAAAGGCTGCCCTAACTTGTTAAGTAGCAGTTCCTATGTACAGCCACACAGCTGGTCTACCCAGCCCACCTGCTGTCAGATATTTTATTCCCTAAAGCTTCCTGTAGGCTCCACTGGTCTGAGGAGGTTTTCCTAATATATTCAGTTTGCAGTTGCAAATAGATTAGATGATAAGCTACTTGTGGGATGCTCAGTAATATTTAGTGAGATGCAAGTAATGGTTTCAGATGAAAAGGAACACATTTTTGCTCCCAGCAAACTGAAGGCATTTTCTCTCTTCTTTTAAAAGCTCAGTGAGAAAGCAACCGCCCGTGACCCAAAAACTCTTTTTATAGTAGAGAAAGAAAACTACCTTCTGCCTTCAACTGGTTTTCCAAACTAGATATAAAGAAGCTCACCATAAGTGGTAGCAGATATGAGATGGAAGCTCAAAGAAGCTCATGGACACAGAGCGGTAGTGATCAGTGACCTAACCTAGCAATAGAGAGAAGTGATTTTGCCATTTTGCCATGACTGACCCAGAAATAGCTTCCTCCTTGCCTTCTAAAAGATTCTAGGTTCCAACAGAAAATTGGATTGCTGGTACCACAAAGAAGCTGCTTACTCTTCAATGTGTATTCAAATTGACACCTTTTATATCTCAACCTGCCCATTGTGGGGCAAAGAACACTAGCTGTATACCAAAAACAACTGATTCAAGATTTATTAGTATCAGTATCATTTATGTACCTTACCTCACCTGAACAATAGAGGAAATGGATGAAACTCTTTGGAAATCATTAGACTTTGATGAGATTATGCTATTAGTAGGGATAAATTGTTCCTTCTACCATGGGAGCAATAGATATGGATGACATAGCCATATAGATATAGATATACACATGTATCTATATCTCTATATCCATCTTCCTACCTACCTATCTAACTGAATATATGTTCCTTGTTCCATTGGAATTATGCATATACCAGTACCAGAGAATGTATTCTGCCCCTTCTGCAGTTATTTTCTATGGAATGTATTTATTTTATTTTTGCTCCCATCAGTCCTCCTTATAAATCATCATGCGGATTAGTCTGAATATTTAGTTGAGGTAATATAGAAGCTCATCGTAAGGGGCAGCAGATATGAGACGGCAGCTCAAAGAAGCTTATAGACACGAGGCAGTAGTGAGCAGTGACCTAATCTACCAAAGGGATAGAGATACGCTTAAGGTTCTGGGTATTACATTACATGGAGTTATCCCCAAAATAAGATATTTTGGTATGAGCAGAGTGACTGTGTGAATAAAAATCCATTAGTAGAGAAGATACAGGACAGATCAGAGGTCAAAAGAGAATCACTTGTGTTCAAAATTTGTCAAAATTGAAAGGTTGCAAAAACGTTCAGACATTGACATTGATAATCAAATAGTAATCAATCATGTGGACTGTTGAGAAACGTTTCCAGAGGAAATATGGCTCTTTGCTTGGTCCAACAGGTTGGTGTTGAGATTGGCAAGGTGAATCAGTAATTTGTAAGTGTACACGTGACTGATTTAACAAGTCTTTTGAAATGTCAGGTGAAAGCAGACAGGCTAACCTTAGACCCAGGTGAAAACATGACTGCCCCCCACTTCAAACTTTCTTTTCATTTGGAGTGGTCAAATGCAAAGAGTGGATACTGGGCAACAGGACTGCAGCTCCACTTGTGCTTCCAAAAATTATGTACTATTGAGCAAGTTATTTCTCATTTAAGGGCCTTAGTTTTTGCATCCCCTCAATGAACTTCATAAGGATATATGAGTTTATGCCTATATAATTAATGTTATACAAGCTGATGCTGCTAAATGAAATATTGCCAATGTAGAAGATGATAATAATACTGACTTGGTTCTAATCCTGACTTTGTCACTAGCTCAGTGATCTGAAATTATAATTTGAACTGGAATTTCTCATCCACTAAGAAAATAATCTTGTATCAAATGCAATCTCATTGTGTAAAAGCAGTTTAAAGTCTTATTTCTTTTGGTGAAAGTTTTATCTGCATTCCCTTTGCTCCCACTTAACACTGTGGTGTTGGAACAGCTACTTAAGAGGCCCAAGAATTTAGAAAATCATAGCTTGAAAACTGTAGAGAGCCATAAATGACCCAGCTTCGCGTCTGAGCATGCGCTCCCTCCGCCCATCCTGATCCTACGTCACCCATTAGACCCTCCCACTGCTTCCCTCAAAGAGATATAAGCCTTGGCACTTCCTCAATAAACTCTCTCTCTCTCGCCCTCGCCTTCAAACTGCGTATGTGTTTTTCTTCATCCCCATACTGTCTCTCGGGCTACGCGTTCCTGCCCCTGGGAGCTCTGCTGGTCGGAGCCTCCGCGGGGCAGGAACAAAAACTAGGGAACTGGATGAGATATAGTGTTCTAGGTAATGACATTATTCTTTCTTCTGAGATTCAAATGCTCTTAGCTAAGTTTGAATTCTCTCAAGAAGAAAAGTTAAAATGGAGGTTAAAGAATGACTTATATGGAAAATTGACTTATAAAGAAATATCTCGAGACAATAATCACCATAAAGGAAAGATGATTTCATGAGGAAATAATGTTCCCCAAATCAGTGCTCTTCTAAGAATATTTTTATAATCAGAGAAGGAAGAGAACTTGTGGAATACTGAAAACCTGAACTCTTCCATTGGTATCCAATGCAGGCTGATCAAATTTGAACCCAAATGGGCTGAACACCACAACATTTTCCAACAGGGGAACTTTAGGGCTGTAATCTCAGCCGTTTTTTGCCTATGAGTCTATTCTTTTCCATTTTTTTCTCCAATTGTCCAATAATTCAAATTTTTAAAGAAATGTTGAATACAGCGGCCTACTCCTGACAAGAAGCAGTTGGGCAGATTCTGACTAGATTCACTCGATCTTTTGTAACCAAAAAGAAAAGGGAGTCTCTGGAGACAGGTTCTGCCTGACTTTCCAATGAAGTCATCAGTCTCTACCAAAGTTTTTGCAAACTGTTCCTCAACAATGCTTTTACAAAAAGCTTACACAACTCTTTCCTGATCTTCAGAACAGGATTACTATTGTTTGGGTTTTTTAAGCTTTTGGGAAGTCCTGAGTGTTTTCACCTTTTCTTTAAGCCTGAAATTTCAATTTCCAAGTTTGAGTTCTCCCAGTGGTCTGTATATGCACCAACAGACGGGCTGCAGAGTTGTGAGAGGAAGTAGCTTTGGGCGGGAAAATACATTTATCCAGGGGTCTTCCAAAAGTTCTTGTCTGTGTATGGTTGACGCAGGAACATACCCTTAAAACTTGATGTTAAAGTATTGTTTTTGTAATATCAAAATAAATTTTAAATGTTCTGAATTTTTAAAGCATATTAATATATATGTTTCAAGTTTCTGTAACACCTATTTCTGTTGGTTTTCAGATCAGATGTTTCTCCCTGAGGATTATAGATTGGACATTTGTCTAAAATCTCACCTTTATTGGCTGAAGATCTTAGAAAATCAAGTATTGTATGGCTAATACCTGAAGGGCCAAACAATAAATGAGGGAAAGTGTCATTTTAGGGTCTGTAGCTCCTTTTCCAAACAGTTGAAGATCTCACTTCTGGTCTATTCTCTCATTTTCTCTTTTTTCCTCACATTTTAATGTTTTGTCTCCCATTGCCTTTCCTAGATCTTTCTGTAAAGTGTGCACACATTGTGTGTGTGTGTGTGTGTGTGTGTGTGTGTGTGAAGACAGGAGGGGGAGAAGAGGTTCAAGAGAAGAAAGGAGTAGGTGCAAGGCTTACAGTTCTTCAGAAAAAAAGCGAAGAAAGCTTTTTAATTTTATTTTTCATAAAAGTTCTTCTGAAGCCAGAACTGAGTCAGACCTTAAAATAGTATTTAATTTGAATAAAAAATGTGATACTACACCACCTCATTGATTCAGAGCAAAACTGAATGAGGGGTATGTGTGTGTGTATATACATCATGCACATACATGCAGTATATGTGATAGATCTCTACAGTTGCAAAGGAAACATAGCCCAAAAAACTGTATGTTTTCCCTACTCTGTTCTGAGTGGTAAAAGTAAAAGTCAAAGCAAGCCCTCTGTGATCTGACTCCTGTATCTGTCTCCACTAATAGACCTACACTAGACACGCTAAATAACTTGCCCTGCTGAATGAGTACACAATGTATAACTTCATTTTCACTCCTTCTTCATCTTGATTTTTAAAAATATTTGCTTCAGCATCCCATTTACCATAAACCTTTCCTTAGAATTATTTAGTCTCTGCAGCAACTTTGAGAGCATGTAATAAATCCCACATTTGTGCCTTTCCTTTTCCCTTTAGAAATGTCTTAGTACCTCAAATTTCTTTTTAAAAATTTCCACCAAAACATCTGAAAGACGGTTAATCTTTTAAAAACACAGTTCAATGAAGTCATAAATGACATACACTAAATTCTACGTATTCAAAGTATACAATTTGAAAATGTTCAATGTGCTTATGTCATCACCAACAACCAAGATAATAAATGTATCCAGTATGCTAATTTGTTGTCTTGGATATAATTCCTGTACAACTAAATCATAACAACAGGAGTATATTTGATTACACTTTATATTCCTAGTGTCTTCCTAAGTACCTGATACCTGGAAGTTCTGTATATCTGTAATATACAAATAATCTATACATTATCATAGTAATACTCTTAGAACACCAAATGTGTACTCCAAGAGACTCATGGCATCTGCTTCTTTGATGCTTATTTGGGTTTTGCCCTATAAGCTGGGTTTTAGGACTGAGTAGCTGTTAAGGGCCCTTGCTGGAAACATATGGCACACAGGAGAGGACCTTATGAGAGGCCAAAAGTTGGAGTGGACCACAGAGTCTAGACGGGGCAGGAGTGGTCATAAGACTACAGATCACACCTGCCTCTGCTGAAATGGATTAGAGATGAGTCCAGCCTGAACTTCTAGAAAGCAGCTGCAAAAGGATTGAGATACACGCAGTTGGTTAGAGCAGTGTGGAGGAAATGAAACTGTGGTTGACGCTCATGGTTTAAAATTATCAACTTCACAGAACTATTTTCCTAAAATCTCTGGGCAGATTCTAATTTGATCCAGCAACAATATCTGTTTGGCTCCAAACTGATGAGCATCTGCTGATTTCTCTAACTGCTTTAATCATTTTGGGGGCTCTGCTTTAGAGCCTCTCCAAATCTCCTCCTTCTCACTAAAGTTTCAAATCTTCAAAGACTACGCCAATTTTAATGGACTATGGATTACCTTATGTTCCCGCATTTAGTATTCCTATTTAATATTCTATTCTTTGTCTCGCTTAAATATAACAAAATGTTGGGGCCGGTGAGATGGCTCAGCGGCTTAAGCGCCTGCCCGGCAAGTGCAAGGGCCCAAGTTCGACTCCCGGAGCCCACATACGAAAAAGGGGCCGGTGATATCGCTCAGCGGCACGGGCGCCTGCTGGCGCGCGAGGTCCTGAGGTCGACCCCCTGGTACCCACAAACAAACAAACAAACAAACAAAAATATAACAAAATGCAAAGCACAGAACCTCCAATTTCTAGGAGCCAATGGCTTGCAAAACAAAAATTTGAAATTCAATCTAAAGTCACACATAAATGGAAAGCAATTTGTGTGTGTCCCTTCCCTCCATAGTGTGGTGTTCTTGAGGGTAAGGACTTTGACTTCTTCAGTTTTTTTCCTTAATCACTTAGCAGAGTCTCTGGCTTTTTTTTTTTTTTTTTTTCTTTTTGTCCAAAGTAAATATCCAGGGTTAATTTCCTGTTTTCATTTTAAAGGACTCCTAATCAACATTAACTAGTAATTCAAAACTGAAGAGGGATGAAAAAAAAAAAAACACAGAAAATATTTTAAGTACTTGTATTAGACAATTTTAAAGCTTTCAGCTCTTTGTATTTAATAGTCCAATATATGATATAGGGTGAGGAAAAGAAAAAGAAAGAAAGATTTAAAGGAAAAAGATAAAATACAGAGAAGGGAACTTATAGTGATAGGAAGTAGGTTGAATATACGTTAGAAGTACACGTGGAGAAGTGGGAGAAAACAAGTTGGACACAGAAACAGAGAGCAAAGACAGAGACGTGCGTGCTGAAGCAGGGCAAGCATGGTGGGAATGACCCCTCTAATTCCTCCACTCATCAAAATCTATTCTGTGTCAGCCTGGAGAGGTCTAAACATGAAGCATCGTTCAAATGATTTCCCACTCTAGAGAAAGAGTGGAACTGGACGGCAGGCCCTACTTTTGTCTTGTCCTCAAAGGTCTCATTCATACTTTCTGAAATTGTAGCTTTCTCTAAATAATATATTTTTATTCATATAGGAATATATGTGATAGTTCAGAAATTCCCCAGTAGCAAATCTTCAGACCAGTGAATGGGTCATTAACTGAAGATCACCTGCTTAAGATGAATCCTAAATTTCCAGGTTGTCTCTGATGGCTTTTACAAACTGGCTATAAATGAATGCAAAATATCATTTTCACACAGGGATGGGGCTGAGCATTTCAATAGGTCATGAGAAGTTACAGGTACTTCAAAGTAAGGCTTAGTAGGAAATATAGATGCCAGTATTGAATCTGAAAAACAATATTTAAGTCACTCTTAACACCCTAATCAAAATTATTTATTAAAATTAGGAGTTTATACATTCTAAACATTCCATAGCAATTAAAATAAAGTGGAAAATTATGTCTATAGTAAAGGTGTACTTTTCGGTTAAACTAATTACTATGAAAAAATGGTTTTTCTCAATTTGTCTTCGTTAATTTGAACTGGATGTAGAAACTCCTATGGAACACTCGGCATCATTAACCACTGTGCCAGGTCCTGCGTATTCAAAGGCAAACAGGCCATGGCTACTATTTCCAAGGAGTTTGTAAAGTAGAAATAACAGTCATAATCTATTCCATGAAGTGGACAGGTATATTGGCAAAGACTTCTCATGTGTTTGACAACTGTGCTACCAAAAGATCCAAGTGCTTTCTAGGAGAGAAATGAAAGATACACTGCTTAGGATGGAGCAGGAATGCAGGAGGAGATAGTATTTGAAATGAGTCATGAATAGGGTTAGGAATTTACTGTAAAAGAAGAGGAGTAGAAGTAGCAGGTAGGAAGATTATACCTATTCTACCCAAGGAAAGAGATTCAGTGAGGGACATACCTACAAACACATACACACACATGTGTGCAAACAGTCACATCTGTTCCCCTTGGTCTGACTGTCAGTGTATTTCAATCAGAGGTTTGAACTCAGAATGAGAAGAAATGCTTTCTCATCCTGACTCTACTAGGATGTATTATGTGACCTTGAGCAAAATGTTCATAGTCTTAGAGTCTCAGTTGTTCCTGTTGTAAAATGGAAGAACTGGATTATTTGATGTCTATGATCCTATTCAATGACAGATTTAGGAGACACAATTCAACTTGTTTGATCTAAAATGCATAGTAGATCTTAATTCCTTTTTTATCCCCTTTCCCTTCCCATCCTCCTTCTCTCCACCCATTGCTTAGCTCCCTTCCTTTTTTCTTTTCCTTTTTTGTACATGTTTGCCGTACATAATGTTTACACTCTTTATGTGACGTTGGTACATGTATATAACACACCCAGATTCCATTTTTAATCCCATTTTCCTTCCCTCCATCCCTTGATACCCTTCCCCTCAGAGAATGATCTAACTCACTATTTTCTATCTTTTATATTGTTTTTTATTTTTATTCTGAGTCTCTCATATAAGTGAAATAATGTGATATTTAAGCTTGTGCATTTGATTTACTTCACTTATGGTTTCAAGGTGCATCCATATTCATACAAATGACTCTAGGCTATCATTCTTTATGGCAGAGTAATACTCCATGGTGTGTAAATACCACATTTTCTTTTTCCATTCATCTGTTATACTTCCCACAAGGAATGTAAATGTTATGTACTACACACGTGTACTAATAAACTAAATAAATAAAACAAAAATTACACCCCGATAAATAAAGTGCATGGTACAAGAATAGTGTATACAAAGTGATTAAAACTCCCCTATTGTTTTGTTTCTTGTAAGGGAAAATATTTGAAACTCACATCACCATAGGAAATAATTGCACATCACTAAATTCGGCTTTACTCTTTTTGTTGTTGTTGTTGTTTGTTTGGTATCGCAGAAGTCTTTGGATAAAAATATGACACTTTTCCATAAAATTAAGAATACTTTTTCTCCTAAACTTCAGATAAGAAAAATGACACTGAGAGTCAGGACATTGACACATAGTACATTATAACATTATATCTGGCTCTGCAAGGCAAGTGGAGATGATAAAGAACCACGCAATACACAGCACCGAGTTCCAGGTGACAGAGAGAATTGAATGGCTGGAAATACAGTGGGGATGTACCAAATCCACTGGTCATATCTGGACATCTTTACGATTGTCGTTTGTTAAATATGAAAACTGGATCTCAGAAACTATGTATAACACCAAAGAGAGCCCCAGACACATAGTTCCTTCTGCAAAGGAAAATTTCAAGATTTGGAGCCAAAGTTTCAGTCCTCTGTGCTCTTGTACCTTGTTTGCCTCATGTGGAAGCAACCTGAAAATGGCTACAAAATAACCTTGGGATTTATACTCTTCCAATTATACAGTTAGGCTTTGGTTAAATTAACAATGGGCAAGTTACTGGCCAATAAATCACTGGCTATCTAATTATTGGTATATTTATAGTGACATATTTGTATATATCCCTTTATGTGTGGAGACAAATGATGTACTACTATCTCTTTTCAAAACGGACTTAAAATGTTTCTTGGAAAAATGATAAATTGCCGTTGCTTAGCAAAAAAATTTTTCATGTGTAATATGCTTGGGCAACATCAGAATCTCCAAAGATATTTGCAGATTAAAGTAACTACTATATTTTAAAATTGCATGTTAAGAAGTAAATTTCACCGTGGTTAGTAACGAGGAAAAATCTAAAAATGTATTTAAACTATTCCCTTCAAGAAAGTCCATGATCTGCCATTTTGGTAATAATAATCATGATGAAGAAAAGGGATCATTATTATCATGATTAAAAGGCCTGTGATCTGATAATTTCTCTTGGGAACATGAAGTCCCACTGTGTCTGCAGCAAGCATCTGTTGACTTAGTGAAGGGCCCAGTGGAAGTCTGAACAATATGGAAGAGTATATTTGGAGAAGAGACCACTTTTTCCCTCAGGGTGTTTATCAGTTCACTGCACACGTGGGGAACTCCTAGGCCTTCCCTACTCTGGGTTCAATCATCCTTTGGTATTGATCCAAACCATTTAGAAATGAATGTGGCAACATCCTCCTATTTAAAGGTCTTGAGTATGTATTGTTGTTTTTTTTGTTTGTTTGTTTATTATCTTAATACCTGACATTTATAACATCTTTCTTCCAAAGAGCTCTCTGGAGTGCTATAAGGTGTCAAGTGAAGACAAATGAATATGAAAGCACTTTGTGCTCTACAGATGGAAGGAGATACACTCTGGCCCTGCTGCTTTCTAAGAACATTTCTTGCTTCTTCCTTGCTTTATTGCTCCAACAGAACAAACTCTATTCAAGGTGCATTTCTTAGATTCTCTTCTTTTTCTTCTCCCAATCTCTCCAACACACAAACACCTACGCCCACACCCCAACACACACAGACAGACAGACCTGCATTTCAGTTCTCACCTTTACCCTGGTGACTCCCAAACCTACATATAAGATCCTGTAAGATCATTTCTTAAAACTCAGCTCCATATTTATTACTATTTTTGGTAAATTTCTTGTTTAACATTTAAATTTAAATGTGTCTTTCCTAAAATAAAACCCGTTATTTATTGATCTTTAAAAAATATATTTCATAACTTTATTTGATATTCAAAATACATTTTGAAATGCACAGATTTTTTTAAAGGTCTGGCCAGAGTTTGAAATAGATTAAAGAATAATATAGGACTCTTAAAGGCAGAGAATAATGATGAACAATCAAGTTTGTGAGCACGGCCTAGAATATTTTGGACTATCTAAGCATTTAAGAATGAGATCTAGGGCCGGTGAGATGGCTTAGTGGCATAAGCGCCTGCCTGGCAAGCGTGAGGTCCTGAGTTCGACGCCTGGAACCCACATACAAAAAAAGGGCCGGTGATATCGCGCAGCAGCACGGGCGCCTGCTGGCGCGCAAGGTCCTGAGGTCGACCCCGGTACCCACACACACACAAAAAAAGAATGAGGTCTAGTGAAACATCAAAAATAAAATATAGGGCTGGTGATACAGCTCAGCGGCATAAGCATTTGCCTGGCAAGCACAAGGTCCTGAGTTCGGTTCCCGGTACCCACAGACAAACAAACAAAAAATAAATAAAATAAAACAAAATATAAAGTTATATTCAAGAGAAATTGATGGCAATTAAACTTGGGTAAGTTTTATATAAGCCCATACATGTATTTTAAATATGCTTTAAAGTATATATCCCATATTGAGAATTATATTAGAGAATAATGGCATTTTATTTATAAATACTAACAAATATTGGCATCAGCACTGTAAAATCATGTGTTTTTTTTTTTTTTCAGTTCCTTTTTTAATCATACACAGCTGGGAAATTCATAGATTGACTTACATGCCAGACCCATTAACAAGGACACTCCTCTTACATAGCAGTAACTAACCAACTACTTTAACATGACTGATGATGTTCAGTGACTAGTTTCTCACCCCTCTCCAACCTGCCCCCAATATACTCCACTCTACTTTCTCAGCTCAGTGAACTCTATCAACTATAATCTCATTCCCCAGAAAGCCAGGGGTTGTAGTATGGGAGGAGTCATGGGACTCATCTTGATACCTCCCATTGTCTGTTTCGTAAACCCAGTAAGTTAACAATTTCTTTTGACTTTCCTTTCAGAATCATGATCTCACATCAATCCTATTCACCCTACTGTCTGGTCATTACTTCTCATGCTTTAATTACTGAGTTATATTCCACATGGGCCCTCCATTTTGTATGGCCACCACACCAAGTGCCACCCTAATGAACCAGTCTGTTCAAGAAAGCAAACACTCTTATATATCAGTGCATTACATTTAGATGCCCTGCTTCCTGTCTTTTAAGACCTTTAATCTATTTCCACCTGCTTTATCCAAATGAATGTCCCAGTACTCTCAGGTATAGGTCCTCTTCTCCAATCGAGGCACTTTCTTTCCTGCCTCATTGCCTTATTCCACAGTGTTGGCTCCTAACACTAGACATTTATCTCTATCATTGGCCTTCTTGCATTTTCTCCAACGCTCTTTTGCAAACTTCAACATCAAAACCCTTAAGGAATCTATCTCTCAGTCCTACCTTCTCAGAAGACTTCTCTTAAAGGAGAGCTCAACTACTATCTTGTTCAGAAAAACTTCCATCCACTCTAGACTTGGTGGTCCTTTTTATGGGAACACAGTACCATGTGAACACAGTATCTGTTTGCATAGATAATATCCACTGAATTGTGCCCAACTATTGCCCTGTATATTTTTTCTAGGCTATTCACTCTTTGAATTTAGGAATCTTCTCCGTACTTTTTTGTGATATGAGTGCCTAGTACCTTCACTGCCACACAAAGTGTTGAGATGATGTCTACCTGTTTTAATTTCTTGGTATCTCATGCACTTTTCTCAAATTTTTGTTTTATGTTGTTTAGTTTTTTTGAGGCAGGGTCTTGTATGTAGTTCAGGTGGCCCTTGAACTCAATGTGTAGCCCAGGCTGATCTTGAACTCATGGCAGCCCTCCTGCTTCAGATTCCCAAGTGCTGAGATTGCAGGCATATGCCACCATGCCCAGCCTATTTTTCTCAAAAAATTTTTTTTAATTTTTTTTTTTTGTGGGTACCAGGGGGTCGACCTCAGGACCTCATGCGCCAGCAGGCACCCGTGCCACTGAGCGATATCACCGGCCCCTTTTTTCGTATGTGGGTTCCGGGAGTCGAACTCGGGCCCTCACGCTTGCCGGGCAGGCGCTTAAGCCGCTGAGCCATCTCACCGGCCCCCTATTTTTCTCAAAATTTAAGACATGATTTTATAGCATTTTCAAATCATTCAGCAATCTGTATGTTGATCTTCTTTCTCTAACAAGATTGAAAATTTCTTATTACAGAGAAGTTTATCATAGAGACCACAGTCAACAGTTCCAGTATTTTGAAATACTACTTATTGTATGTGATCAACTGATTCTTGTTTTTCTTTTTCCGTTTTTTTTTTTTTTTTTTTTTTTTTTTTTTTTTGGTGAGGGTGGGTACCGGTAATCAAACTCTGGACCTCACACTTGCCAGGCAGGTGCTGCACCACTGAGCTAAATCTCTGGCCCCTCTGATTCTTGTTTTTAATCAAATAGCCAAGCATTATTGTTACTAATATCACAAACCAAAAATACTGCAATTCAGATCGGTAAGAGTGGAAATAAGTTGTAAATTCTCACAAAGTATTATTTCTTAATAGCAAGGTAGACATTTTGTCTGGAGAAAAATAATTGTACCTAGTTGTAATGTGCATTAAAAACAATTGCAAATATTAGACTGCTTCACATCAGCTGATGAATAAAAATGTTTTAGCTCAAGAAATAGTTGATCACTTTACAAGTTTCCCTTTGCTGCATTCTAGCTTCCTTTTTCACTGCCTTATGATGGCCATATATCCTTTTGTTCTCTTAGTACTGCCACAATCTGAATGTTCTCACCCTGTTTATCATTTTACCTACTTTGATACTTCTGAAAGTTGTCTTGTCCTTATATCTCAGCTAGAAATTTTCTAGATCAAAGCTCTTCCTACAATGCATTTCTCCTAAAACAGTGAATCTCCTTCATATCAGTTCATTCCCATTGCTTCCAAACATTACAAATGAGTTCTACAGCTACCTATATACCTGATTCTCTCTTAAGATCAATACTCTGTCATGCTTTCTTGAAGTACAAAGAGAGAATACCACAGAAGAAATTTTGCTACTGAAAAAAGAAAAAAAATGTGAAAATTGTAACTGATGAACTGTTGGATACGGGTATTAGGAATATTTTTCAAATCTTTTAGAATATATATATATAT
The DNA here is from genome assembly GCA_028451465.1 of Erethizon dorsatum. NCBI lineage: Eukaryota > Metazoa > Chordata > Mammalia > Rodentia > Erethizontidae > Erethizon > Erethizon dorsatum. The sequence continues at coordinate 65,727,203 of CM051831.1, forward strand.
ATATATATATATATATATAGAATATACATATGTTTTAGTTGTCTCTAGGGTCTATATTTGTTTACATTAATTTATTATTTTTAATCTACTTCTGTTCCTGACAGATACATGAATCTATATTAAATCTTTTCAAAAAAGGAACAAGATATTGAGTTGATGGTCTATGATAAGCTGTCTCCTATGTGAGTAGACACTGCATTTCAATGGGTTGAGATTATATATTTTTTGATATTTTAATTTTAGATCTCTTAAGGTTCATTTACAGTGGTTGACTCAAAAGTGTTCATCCATTGGCAGGATGAAACAAGAGTTACTAAAGCATTCTTCCATTCAAAAATATCTTCTCTACATATTTTACTAATTAGAAATGTACTAAGTTTAGGAAACTCCCCTTATATATTATTCACATCTTTAAAGAGGTTGGAACTTACCAACTGCTCATTCACATGTATAAATTATTTTAATCATCTTTTATTCCCTAATAAGAGAGAATAGGAATATCCATGAAGAATGAAAATAACTTTGGAAAGAAAGGTGCTGAGCAAATAGGCAGAAAGCTGTAGTAGGCAGACAATGGATGGTATAAGGAGAAGAAAAGAATGTCCTAGCCAGTGTAGACTAGTGAGGGAGTCCACCGCAACTCTTCTATTAACACAGCTATGATACTCTGGACCCTGGAAATCATCTCACTCTTTGCCTAAAATTATAGAGCCATGGGCTGGACAGACCACTGGTATATTGAAATAATCATTGGATATTGCCATTTATCTATTTGTCCAACTGATGTGCATTCCATTTTGTCGTTGTTCTTCCTTTGGTTTCTTACTTGCTCATATGTATAACAAAGTTATGGGGTTTTCTAAGGCAATGTAGAACTAGCCTCAGAGAAGTAGGCATTTACAATCTATAGCCTGGCCTTTCTGTGTAAATGCTTCAGCTATGTTGCAGAGGATTGGTACACTGGCATTATTAGGTGGGCAGTATGGTACAAAAGAAAAAACACAGTTTGGAGATTTGGGCTCTCTGAATACTAATCTCAGTGCTCTCTCTCTCTTTTTTTTTTTTTTTTTAATGTGGGTACCGGGAGTCGACCTCAGGACCTCACGCTTGTCAGGCGGGCACTTATGCCGCTGAGCTATACCACCGGCTCCTCAATGCTCTTGAATAACTGCATAAACTTCTATTTTCTATGTCTCAGCTGTAAAATGGGGGGACAAGCTAGAAGAGTTTACTGGATCTCTTCCAGTTTTAACATTGCGCAGATTTTCTAATTACACACGCTTCTTGATTTTTCTCTAATGTCATATGAGAGCTTACTGGTTAGGAGTATCAGGGTAATTTTCTGACAAGTCGGTTGATAATGCTTGCACTCTTATCTCATAGAGTTGTACTAAAGATATGAAATTATGTGTGTCACTGTGCATTGTGAACTGCAAAGACCTATGATTATACAAAACAAACTATTATTGGATATTTCAATTATTGGATATTTTATTCTGACTTAATAAGAACCATGATACCTCAATGTGCAACCAGCAGAGGGAGACAAGTTCAGATTATATTTCTTTCTGAAACAGAATCAGTTAATTGCTGTGAACATATGCTTATAAAAAGTAAAATGAAATTTGTTATTTGCAAATAGTTCACTTGAACTCATGCAATATAAACATATATTGCAAATATATAATAATAAAAAGCAAAAAGACAAGAAAGATATGGGAAAAGAATGTGACTTTCTGGGCTTAGTTTATTACAGAACTCAGACAGCCTTTCTGTAAAGCATGTCATATTCCCATGGGAACTTCCTGAGCATGTCCATCTGGAAGTCAAGGCTATTTGGGTACAAGTTTAGGAACAAATCCAGAATTCTAAAAGTAGAATTTCCAAATTCCCTCTGAAACTAGCTTTTTAGTTCACTTTTCCATTTTTATCAGCCAGGATACCAAGCATGAATAAATGAATGAATGAATGAGTAAAATTCAGATTAATTCTTTGCCTTTCATATTTTTCTTGACTTCCAAATCCAATTAGTTGACAAGCCTCATCAGTCTTTCCATGAAATTTCTCTGAATATATTCATCTCTTTTCTCTTTCCATTGACATTTCTCTGTAGCCTGTTTCTATGATCTGTTTTCTGTGCTATTTCAGAAACTTTATAACTGGTCTTCCCTGACTTTGACTTGTCCCCATGTATCTCCCAGTTCAATGCCAGTTATCTTCATAAAACACACGTCCAATTATGTCACTTTCTTGCTCAAAGCTTTTAATGGTTCCCTACTGCATACAGAATAAAGGCCAAACTCATTAACATGTCTGTCAAACCCCTCACCAACCCCAATTCAAAAAGAGAGTTATTTTCCATTTTTAATTTTTTCCACCTCTACCTACATACCCTTTCCTAAAATTTACCTTCCTCATTTAATGTAAAGTCTCTGAGTGATGGGCTTCATTCCTCTTTTTTCTTAGGAAGCAAAAATGTATTGAATCAATCATGTTTGTCTCTTTCTCATTATTTCACCAGCAACTTTATGAGGCATCTAATTAATTTCTCTACTCCACCTTTACTCTACTTTCTAATTTCACATTGTTGAAATCACCCTGAGATATCAGTATTTCATCTCATTTCCAGAATCTGAAGTAGCCTTCTGTCTTGGTTACTTTTCTCTCATTGCTGAGACAAAATACCGACACCCAAAATTAAGGAAGGAAAGGTTTATTTAGTTCACAGTTTGTGGAGGTTTCAGTCTGTGATCAGCTGGATTCCAAGGCAGGATGGCACATGGCACAGGGGAAACACTTCAAGGAGGCAGAAGACAGCAAAAGCAACAAGAGCAAAAAGGGGCAAAAGGAAAGAGCGAGCCTCTTTTCCTCCCTTATACTGTAAGCAGGCTACCCCAGTTACTCACACCATCTCCTTGCCCTGCTTTTACACAGGCTCAGGATATTTACAAAGGGAGGACCCTGTCCCCCTGCTGAGTCACTTAAACTTCTAAACTTCTCAAGTTGACACAATGAACAACATCCTAGAGCAATAAGGGCATGTCCTCTACACTCCAGGATGTAGAACTGCTGAGTTATTAGTTAAGCTTTTAGACTTCTCAAGTTGACACAATGTATCAACCATTACACTTTCTAACTATAAATAAGGCACAACTTTATCTCATAGTTATTTTAGCATTCAGGGTAGACACCAACCCCAGCTCAGTAAATCTTGCAGTTCAGTCTCCATTTCTAGCTAGTTCTCATGGCCATCCTATGCAAAAGGTGTTACCCTCCTTCACTCCCTTGCACATCTTCCAAGGGTTCCCTGAAAGGCCATTTTCTCCAAGAAGCCTTCTTCCTGAGTGCTCACCTTACTACTCCACCTTCTGAGTAGGGCTCCTGAAGATGAGCACTCTGGATTTCTATTATTTTGCTATACTGACCAGCACCAAAGACAGGACTGGGCACATGGGTTTGTTAATTTTGACCCTGCTCCATGTGGGACAGCATGTTTGAAAGGCCGACTTTATAGTAGTGCAAAAATGATGTTTACCCCTCGCTAGATGGGCATTTCAATGTCAGTCCCTCATTAGACTTGCAAGAGGGCAGGGTGTCAGTTTTATACATCATTGTTTTCTTAGAGTTTAGCATAGTGCCTATTAGATGGTAAGTCTCAAAAAATATTGATTATTTTAATGAATATTCTCATGTATGGCAACAGGACTGATGAGGCAGGTCTCAGGAATCCTCTTTCTCTCATCTAGGCAGTGCTCCTACATTCATTACTGAAAGCAGAGACAGCTGAGAATGTAAATCACAGGCCAGATAGGAAAGATCGCAAGCAAACTTCTGGGACCCTTTGAATAATATAATGACCCAACACTGGATTTGCCTTGCAGCTCAATATTGTCAGTAAACTCTGGAGAAAACATATTAGTGTTATTTACATGACTTACAGCCTTGAGATATTTAACTAGGCTTTCCATTTAGATTTAGCAGGATAGCTATTGCCTGAAAAATAAATATAGATACGATGTACAAAAATATTTAGCAAAGCTTAGATATTAAATAGCATCTGCTCATCTTGCTATGCATTTCTTAATCTTAGCAAAACTTATTTTTATTATACTCATATTCAATTAACATATAATCATATTAAGTGTAAGAAATGTTTATACTTGAAGAAAAGCAACAACTAGAACACTTTTTTTCTGACTAGTTGATATAAACGACAGTCTACTTGGCATTCTGTCAGTTCTTATTTGATGAGCAGTGGCGTTCTACAAGGATATATTAGAACTGAAATAATATAATGAGGAGAAATGCTGACATATAGAAAGCCTTGACCCTAGTGATAGAACATATTATGTTGGGGAGGGTTCTCCCATCAAGAGCATGTCCAGTCAACTCAATTTTCCCGTTTTGTCCATTGTAACCCATAGCCTAAGCCAGTTACCACTGGATGATAAAAGTGTCCTTCCATTTGTCTCTTTCTTACACTATTGTCTTTCTACATTCATTCTCCCTGTGGTATTCAGAGCAGACCTTCTAAAATGTATAATCAGATCATGTCAAATCCCTTGCTAAAAACTTTCACTGACCATTCAAATCACTAGGATAAAACTGAATTTCCTTGTTTTGGAATCTTTTGTGACCCCTCAACAATTTCCAATTTTATCTACTTCTTCCAACTACTATCTCAACATATGCAGAAACTACATTCAGTTTAATTGTCCTTGTTGAGCTTCCTGGTGTGTAATGTACACATTCCTACTTGTGCTTTTGCACATGGCATTTCTTTTACTTGGAAAGTTCTTGCTAAGTTATTTTCATAACTGCCCCTCATATTTTACTATTTAGCTTAAATATTATCTTGTTAAAGATACTTTGTTTGATAACTTTTCCTTATGTTCCCCTCACCGTGGGCCCAGGCCATTTATTATCTATGTATTTCACATATATTTCATATATATATATATATATATATATTTGCATCTAGATATATATTATATTAGAACATAGTTTTGGGCCAACCTTTATTCACTACCGTATCAATAATTGTACATTGAGTGAATGAATAAATCGTAAACCCACTGATCATGTCAGAGTACGGAACATGTCTCCACTCCTCCTTGTTTCTCCTTGGCCTATTTTCTGATTGTAGGAATCTGAGTCACTACAACAACCACAAACACAAGGTTGGATGGCCTGATTGCCTGTCTGTGCTAACACCTTGCTATCCTAAAGACGCTGTTTCTGCCATCTTTCCAGATCTTGCGTTGATCTTCTCATACGTGAGAGCAGCAGCTGTGTAGATGCAGCATTACTTGACCATTGCCATCACCTTATACATTATGGCAGGCTGGAAAACCTAGAAAAGAGGTGGCTCCAAGGGCTGTGCATTACTTTGAAATGATAAGGTATCCTGCATAAGCATACTGGTATGCAAAGGCCTCAGTAAGTGCGAGCACAGGTACATTTGTGGGTCATCGCAAGCAGAAGCAAGTTGTAAGCATGCAAGTATCAGCTCAACAGTCTCAGAGACCTTGTGAAAATGGGTTCTGATCCAAGCCGTGGTGCCCACGGCAACAGAACATGTGAGCAAAAGGTGCTTAGAAGCAGAAAACTGATGTGTTAACAGTGACCCACAAAGGCATGCACTAAAAGCAAACCTAAAAGTGATTTTAATCATGCAGAGTTTCTGTTGAGTGCGTTACATCACAAGAGGACCTATAGGAAGAATTTGGACCTGATTTACGTGACTGAATCTGACTGATTTTAAGTGTGAGACACATGTGAATTAAGTTGTATTTGAAGGAGCCAGATTCCGAAGGAAATTCACAAGGCATAGTGCCGTGCTTACGAGCATAAACTGAGGTACTTGAATATTGCTATACTATGATGAAATCATTGAGAATGTTATAGTAGAGATCCTAAGGAGAAGTATTAACAATTTTGCATTTCTAGTTCATATAGAAATGCTAATTCCACTTATGAAAGTAAAGTACAGGCATGGTGTTATTATGATTAAGATCTTACAACTGTAGAAATATAGAGTGGTACATTAACAATGTTATAGACATGTTTAGCATGAAATGCAAGCAGTTTTGCTAATTTAGTTGTACATTCCAGGCTGCATCTGGATTTCATGCAAGCCTATTACCTTAGAAAGATAAACAGGAGAATAAACCTTTCACACTTCTTAGGGTACTCAGATGTTAGCCAGTTTTTGTTTTTCCTGCAGCATTTGTCCCTGGAGAGTGCCAGAATCTTCTTGAGCCTCTTTTAGAAAGGCAGTATGTTATTTTAAAGTAGTAGTTAAGATCATCTTACTTGGGTGATGATGGCTGTTTCACATGGCTAACAGCCATACTTGCCTCACAAATAACCCAAAAGTATGTTCATTTATTTCCAGCACTCGTGGAAGAATGTATATATAGTGGATTGCAGACAAATAGGCTGTATAAATTTCAGGAATTCTTCTATTTGTATTCCTCTCCATATTTCTTAGGAAAGTAAGCACAGACATTAATATCAGGGTGATTATAGGGGGCTGACCTTAAGGATGAGATACATTATCCAACTTTATGGACTACTGGATTTATTAGAAAGTGAGAGATTCTAGAAGAGAGAAAACCAGAAGGACTCTGAGGAAGTGAAAAGGAAAAGGTCTCTGAGAGACCATACTGTTAAAATCAAAGTAGGTAAGTTTATTATATTGTAGGTGGTGAGGTAAGTCACATGAGTGGGCTGGGGCATTTAATCAATCATTTATCCATTGTGATACTCATCAGTTACAGAATATACTCGCTGGGCCTTGTGTTGGGTTAAACAATTGTGCTTAAAATGCTGCCTGGGCATAAATACTAAATATTACATTATAACTTTTATAATAAGCTTCATGATTTTTTTACCCAAGATTTCATGCAAGCTTAGTCAACACTCTACCAGTGAGCTATATCCCCAGCCCAACCTTCATAATTTTCAAATTGTTCAGAAACGCAGACTACTTGAATTAGACTGAATTGCTGAGTATTCTAAATTATTTCTAAAATGTGATCTTTTTTAAAAAAATGTGTTTCACTTTAAATGCTCATCATAAGTTAATTTAGTTTAACAAAAGTTGCCAAGAATTGGACTTTATTTAATGAACATGCTTTAAAAACTATAATTGCCTTTTTAATTTTTTCTGTACAAATATGTACTTATAATTTTATCTTCTTAAGCAGACTAAGCATTTCTATTATATCCTTTTTTCAGGGTGATTGTGGAGAAAAACCCCAAATTGGATTGATTTACCACAAATTCCATATTCTTACTACTTTCTTGTGAATTATATTGTACCTTGCCATGTTAAACTTTTATGTTTCCTCCTAATACCACACAGTCAAAGCTCTGCCAGTAGTTTGAGATTACTTGTGTAGTTATTAGATGACAATCATGGATAAGTGTTTTTTACAAATAATGTATTAACATCCTACCATACTTCATTGTGCTGGAAAAGCCTCTTCCTTTCTTCATACAAAATCCAGTCTACTGATAAGAAGGGATGATTTCACTTATCCTCCCCGTCAGAGTATATGGGACCCCAATGAAGGTCATAAAATACCTAGTGCCATCATTAAAAATAGATGCCCCTAGTAGGCCCAGTCCTTTGTGTCTTTCTTTTCTTCCTCCTGACAGTGGAGAAGCATCACCCAACAGAAGAACATAGGGTATGTCTAGTATGTCTAAGTCTTTGTCTAATTGAATCCTTCATTCCTAAGAGCTCAGAAGAAGCCTGACAGGGAAAGTCAAGTCTGTGTGGGGGGGGGGGGGGCGCTAAGGAAACACGGTGCTCTTCTCCCTGCAGTCCTAGCGGAGAGTTATATCATTGTCGTATCTCCCTTTGACAACTAAAAGTCATTTTTCCATTGATGAAAATCGCAAGATTATGAATTTTCTAATTCAACTAATTGGTTAATGGAGGGTTTTTTTGTTTTTGTTTTTTGTTTTATTTTGTTTTTGAGACCGAGTTTCCCTATGTACTTCAGGCTGGCCTGGAACTCACTATATAACCCTGGCTAGCCTCAAATTTGTGGCGATCCTCCTGCCTCATTTTTCTGATAGCTGGGATTTCAGGTGTGCACTACCACAGCCAGCTAGACATTTTTTTTTTTTTTTCTTGTACCAAAATGGGCTCAAAGTTTTCAACCGCCAAGCTACAACTTAGTGGTAGAACTGCACTGACTTCTTAGCTACAGAAGACACTTTGATTTATATGAATGCACAATACAAAGAACATTAAATGACTTTATAGACCTTGAATTTGTAGCAATCAGATTCCGATTGTTTTTAGGCTTTCAACTAAATGCCTTTCCTTAAAACAAAAAGTCTTCCTTTCTTTCCTCACATAATCTGCAAGAGTCATCAACCTTTGAAACTGATAAAATGCTGCAGAGAAATCTTCCAAGCATTCTGGAGAACAAGGCAGGTGGCAGCATGGTTAAGTGCTTCCATAGGGCTTGTATTCTGTTGGTGTTTGATAGGTTGATAAATATTCCCAAACATCTTCCATTTATTTATTGTTTAGTTATTTTTGCAAATATCCTTGGCTCAACAATTACATAAATAAGAAGGGGTTAGTGTAATACCTCTGTGTGTGTGTGTGTCTACGTATATATTTCAGCATTTACTTGTACATGTGTGGAATATTTATGGCCAGAAAATTCTTTAGAACAGGGAATCAAGAAATGCAACCTCCTCACCTGGTGTTCCCCCAGTTCACAGATGTAGGAAGGAGTCACAAGAATGACTCAGAAACTCTTCAAGGCATTAGAGCTGGCTGCAAAATTTCTTAGGCTTTCTTTGCTATCACAGAAGAAATAGCTTCAACCCAGAAGTTTGCTGGAACACAGAGCCAAAAGGAAATCCAGTGTGGTTATTCTGAGGGCCAGAGGCAGATTTTCTTGATCAAAGCCTGAAGGAGCCTCAGTTTGCCACCCTCATGCTCCCTCCTTTGCTAAATTCTTCTGCCCTTCTCCTTTGCTGAAGAAACTGGAAATAGCTCTTGCTTGCAATTAGGTGCAGTGGGTTGCCCAAAGACAGCACTAGGAATTCTGTAGCATTTTATATTTTAGGTTTTTGCATGTGTTAATGCTTTAATTATTCAAGTAAATAAAATTTAAAAGGGAGAAAAGAAGGCCTTGGTTGGTCCAACTCCATCTTTTACTTCCAGCATCAGTGCTGAGGGAGATGTCTAGGAGTTTGGGCTCTCACTTGAATGATTAACAGTGTTGGCTGTTATGGACCTCATCTCTTGCTTGGCTCTTGGACTAGAAGGAGTAACAAATGATGCTAAACTGCCTGGCATTCAGTAGAGTGCTGCATGCCATTTGGGTGTCTCCCTGCAAATGACAGGCCTTCCGCTATATAAATCTACTTCCTCACATAAGGACATTTTGAGAGGCAAGTGCCAGTGGAACTTGGGTTGCAACAGCAATTTGCCTTTTAAACAGCAATCTTTAATACCATTACTCATGCGTGGGAGTGAGTGAGGGTTTCCTGGAGAGTGAGGTTGATTTAGGGATCAGGGATCAGCTGCTGAGTCTGGCACTTGGAAAAGACAAGCCAAGCATTCACACCCCAAACCACTCAATACCAGCATTGTCTCCAATCCATCTTTCATAAGGGGGTTTCCAGGAGGGGGAGGGGATGAAGAGAGGCAAGAAAATAAACCATTTTAGTCCTACAATAGAAAGTGCAGGAGGGAAAAGAACAAGATGCAAGTCTGAGAAGCCATTTACCAGGAATCTTTAGTCTGAAATCAACTTTGGCTTTTAATCTGAGTCCAGTATCAAGTTGCTTCCGTTTTACATTCCTTACCCCATCTTCCAGGATTCTGGTCCCCTGCTCCCAGGCTCTCCCTCTGTTTCTTGCCCTCTGTTTGTCAAGGTCTACTTCTCTCCTTCCCATGTCTTTTTCCTTTTTCCCTTCTCCTTCCCTGGACCCCCCCCCCTTCTTAAATAGCTTTAGTCTCTTTTCTCCCTGCTGTCTTACACGGTACCTCTGAGCTCCACTCCCTGTTCTTAAAGAAATCAGCCAGGCCTCAGACGGAGCTGTTGTCCTGACAACCCACAGGCGCATCAGGCTGGCTGTTGCTGAAGGGGGCAGTTGTGCAAAGCGAGGGGCCACGCCGAGGGGAGGGGATGACATGGAGGGGCTGTTGGCAACCAGCAGGGTAGGGGGGAGGTGCTGAGTAGAGAGGGAGCCAGAGACTGGAGGCAGAAACAGGAAAGGGAGGAGGGGGAGAGAGATTCCAGGCTGCTTCTGCGGCTGCTTGCGTGGCTGCTTCTTTACACTCACTGGCGGACTCGGGCCGGCTCCCTCCCGCCTGGGAAAGTGGGTTACCGAGAGAAGGCGCTCAGCTCCGCGCTGGCAGAGGAGCATCCAGCCACAGAGAGACCAGGGAAGCACCGCTGTATTTGGCAGTCTCTTCTGCATCTTGTTAAGAGGGTTTTCTATTCATGCAGTCCTTTTACAAATTTTGTTCCTTCGACTTTCTCCCAAACCCCCTTGGGTTTTTAGGAGGGCTTTGTTAAGTCTTAGAAGGAAGAAACACTGAGCGAGTGAAAGAGAGAGGCTAAGTGGGAAGGAGCACAAACTGCAACACTGAGCGCCCCGTCCGTCCGTAGAGCCCTCTCTCCGTGGAGCAGCGCGCCCTCCGGAGCCCAGCGCGGACCGACCTCGGCATGGCCACCATGGTCGGGCGAGTGCAGCCGGATCGGAAACAGTTGCCGCTGGTTCTACTGAGATTGCTCTGCCTTCTCCCCACAGGACTGCCCGTTCGCAGCGTGGATTTTAACCGAGGCACGGACAACATCACCGTGAGGCAGGGGGACACGGCCATCCTCAGGTAGGGCTTTCGGGCAACTTTTCTGCCGCGCGTGTCCGTGGTGTGTGTGTGTGTGTGTTTGTGTGTGTGTCTGATGTATATGTGAGCGCCTGATCTCCATGCTGCAGGCTTATGGTGTGTGTGTGTGTATGTATTCCTTTCACTGAGTGGTGGACGTACAGCCAACAAAATTCAAGGGAATTCTGGTCCCTGTCAAGAGCCAGTGGTGCTGGTGAAATGTTTGACTCTTTGGACGTTGTTTCTCTGGTCATGGAAGCCTAACTTCATTTACGGCATTAAGTGGCGTTTGGGCAGTATTCTTGCTTTTGTAATTGCTGATGCTCTGCACTTTAGAGTTTTGTTGAGGTTCCTTAATTCAGAAAGAAGAGTTGTTGGATTATGGCTCTCAAAGCGTGGTACACATACTGCACTCTTCTTGCCCCTCCCGTGTGTGTGTGTGTGTGTGTGTGTGTGTGTGTGTGTGTGCGCGCGCGCGCGCGCGTGCCTGCACACACATCAAAGCTCTGTCTCATGCTGTCCTAGTAGTAGTTCTGATAGAACACTTTTTGTAAAGATCTTCTAATTGACATTGAGGGCAATAAATCAATCTTAAAACTTTGGTTGGTTACTGAGCCTTTTCTAGAGTGTGGATAGAAATCAACACAAGAATGAAGAAAGGAAGAGGAAAGGGATTTTGCCCAATTGCTGGCATTTAAGAATCGGAGTGTTAAGAGGCTGGGAAAGAATTAACCTGGCATAAAGTGAATATTTTAAATTGATTATTGACTTCAAAGTCTTATTTCTTGCAACTCTGCCAAACTCTGAAATACAATTTGGGATTAAAATTTAGAAGGAAAAGTCCGAAGTCCTTGGGAGTTTGACCCCTGCAAGGGACAGTGAGCTAGAGAGACTCAAATGGCACCTAGTCATAATTCCATCCCTAAAAAGCACCACACTTCTTTTCCTATGTTTCTCTTCTTACACTCCCCCCTTGTCTTCCCAGCTTTCCTTGAATTTCTGGCAGATAATAATACAGTAAGGAAGAAAACACTGTCCTTGGAGATCTTTTAAAATCTCATTTCCTCCAAATAAAATGATCCAGTGTCTGTTTGTCTATCTAGCTAATATTGCTGGCAGTGGCAATAAAAAACAGTATGCAATAGAAAATAAACCTCTAATCTGTGTGCAAGGAGCTGATAGTGCATAAACCCTGGGGCATCAGGGAGCAGTTCTGTAGCAGAGCTGCCGACAGCAGCAAAGTTTTCTTTTCTTTTCTCAGAAATAAATTTGGTTGGCTGTCACTAAGTGTCCTGCTTTGGGATCTCTCGCCTTGTTAGAGAGGAAAGTGTGTGGTGTGGTGTGTGTGTCTGTGTGTGTTGTGTCTGTGTTGTTCCAGATCGTAAAAAGTAAGAGGATGCTAATGTGCTAAGTGCGCCTTTCTTCATTTCCTGAGCATTGGGTGATTATGAATCCCAAAGATCCTACTATCAAAGGCAGATTTTTCCTTGTAGCTCTCTAGCCTTATAAACCTACATGGTGATTTATCCACATGGAGTAATAAGATTTATAGAGTAATTTATCTGTTTGCAAAGGGATTTGGACATAATGCAGAAAATGTTTTTGCAAACACACAAGCATGCCATGTCAACTACTAACATTCATATTCCTAACATCATTAACTCTTTAGTAGGGAAGCACTCCATATTGATTTATGGTATCTGCAGAAATATTTTTTGAGAGTATAAGGCTGAATGTAAAAGTAAATATTCCAGATATATAAGATTTTTATTGAAATGTCTGTGAACTTTTAAGGTCTTTCTAAGTCAGCGTCACCTACATCTCAAATCACAGTAACTTAAGAGTTAAATAAGCATGTAAATGTTAATTCAGAAGAATAAAGGTATCCTTGTACTTTTACATACTTAGAAGTTCATGTCTAGGAGAGGTGGTTTATAATGGCACAAATGTACAATCTGTATATAATAACTATGTATTTCTGTATATCTATGGCTCAAATAAATAGATACTCTGTTAGTAGACATTACAGCATGGAAAACAAGGTGGTAACAAAAAGGAAATAAATAAATACAGAATGAGTTATTCCCTGGGAAAGAGAAGACAAACAGAGCATGTAAATAAGGCACCTATGAGAGTCCATTGCTTGCTGAGCCCTCACCTAACATGCCCTCTTTTTTATTTCCTCTGTCTTGGACAAGACTCTATTTTGGGGTTGGTAGAACTCTATCAGAGGGAACTATGGGGAGAGTTCCTTTTGTTTTCCTAGCTGACCTTCTTCTCAGTCTCTTTAACTGAATCCAATAAGCTTTGTGGTCAGTTTCCTGGTGAAGAATAGTGCTCTTGCTTTCTGTTTACAAGTCTAGCCTGGGAAAGGCATGCTTCCACTTTATTTGTGACATTTGCTGGGAGTGTAGCCTCCAGGGGAGGAGAGGAAGGAGAACTTGATTCATTGGAAGCCACACTAGATGTTTGGCACAGAGAAAGTGAAATGGCAGAGAGAGAAAAGTCCTCTCTCATTGAGTTTGTGGCCCTGAATAATCAGAAGTGGCAAGAAGAGACAAGGGAGGTTTGTCCTTCTGGTGATCCAGGGACAGAGTTTGGTTGGCTTGTCTCCAACACATTTGCCTTTGCTGCCTTACTTCCATGAAACAATTTTAGAGAATTAAAGGTCATTTGTGAGTAATTATGGTCTTTGGTATTATAATTGTGTATCATGATAGGAGAGTGTATTTCTATCTTTCTGAAAAAGAATACAGACAACAGAAATATGGTGACAAAACTGGAAGGAAAGACAGAGAGAGCCTGATGTGTGCATAGTTAACCTCGTTATTTCTCAGAGAAGAATCTAGATCTTTATTAAGAATTTATAGGCCGGTGAGATGGCTCAGCGGCATAAGCGCCTGCCTAGCAAGCGCGAGGTCCTGAGTTTGATTCCTGGAACCCACAAAAAAAAAAAAAAAAAGGATTTATATAAACAGCTATTGAAAACCATTTCCAAAGAGATCAAAGTGTGATCAACAACCAGTAGCAGCAGCCCCTCCCTAGGTGCTCCTATTGGGCTCCTTCCTGTGTGGAATGAACCAGAAACTACTTTTACATTTGTATACACAGGAAAACGCGCAGCAAACTTATTCTAACGTTTTACTCAAGATACAGACTCAGGTGTTTTTTCACTAGTACACACCTACCTCACTATCACACCCACAAGAATAGCCTTTCACTAATTACTAGACACATTTCTACCACTGGTTCTTTCAACCCTCTAGACATGTGCATTGACACCAGTGAGATTTTCCTCCTCCTTAATCTTGATGGATTAAGATTGTGTAACTTTTTTGATAAGTCAAAGATAAATGGAAATGGTAATCTTTCAAACCAAACTTTAAAATTTAGTCTTTAATGGGTTCACTGATCATATTTTCAATATCAGAAACATATAGAAGTGTATTATAAAAATACTTTAACCCAAAGAACAATGCTAGTTACATAATGTGTTATATTATCATATATCTGTTCCTAAAGTTACTTTGTAAATATTACATATGCATATATATTTGAACTTCTAAGTGTATTTATAATAAAATGCAAGGGCTTCATAATATTCTGATTCTAAACATTCTAAATTTGAAACATTAGAATTTTATTTATTACGTGATTCTTTTTTTTTTTTTTTTGTGGGTACCGGGGGTCGACCTCAGGACCTCGCATGCCAGCAGGTGCCCGTGCCGCTGAGCGATATCACCGGCCCCTTTTCTCATATGTGGGTTCTGGGAGTCAAACTCAGGACCTTGTGCTTGCCAGGCAGGTGCTTACACTGCTGAACCATCTCACCGGCCCCTTATTACGTGATTCTGATGTTTATAGGGAAATTATAATACTTTTAATGATATTTTTACTTTTAATTTTTATTAGAGCATGTTTGAAGTACATAATGATTACATTCATTTTGAGGAGTTGATACATGCATATAACACATCTATAAACACACCTAATAAACATCAGAAATTTCTAAAGAAAATAAGTATGTAAGTGAAAGATAATTTCTAGTTTTTCCAAATTTTCACACTCCCCTTTGTTTCTAAACTAAGCAGGGTAAAGAGGAGAAATAACAAAAGAAGTATATGATTATTTGAAAACAACGTGTAAAGTTTCTGTATAGATTTCAAGGGAAAAGAATGGTTTCTCTTCTAAAAGGCATCTGGGACGCCTACATTCACTGAGAAAGTGTCAACACTCAAACAAACTCCTGACGCAATATGTGGTTTCCTACTCCTTATAATTCACTATTTGAAAACAAACGTTGTATGCCTACAAGAGGAGCTTGTGACGATTATGAAGTTTTGTTTATTTGGTAGCTAAACCACTAAAAGTAATCTAAATGTACTGGTTATTACTGATACTTTTAAGAATAATCCGTTGGCCATAATACCCTTTATTCAATATGTGTAGTAAATAATGGAACATAGCATCCTATATTTCATCTGGGCATATGGCATCTTATATACATTTTATTAAAGAATGTTTATGCGCCTATGAATTACATCCTTTGTTGGCATTTCTGGCCTAAGAAACATAGTGGGCAAATCTCATGAGACAAATGCAAATTGTGGTTGTAGTTCTATTGTGTGGAAGACGTGTGGAAGATACATAAACACACAGTTCATAGGAAAGGTGATTTTCCTGTCCTATATAGCTTGACTTCAGAAGAATTATTTGTCGAATTGTGGAGGAAACAGGAAATGGCAATGACTCATCCACTAAGTCAGTTGGTGAGCGTTAGGCATTTGTATTTCTCAGACCTGATCCCACATAATGGCAAACTCAGGCCAAAAAGAATTGATGTATTTTGTTGTGGCCTCTGAGAGCTCCAAGTACAAACAGCTGTGACTTACCTGATAGAAATTTTCCTGAATGTGCTGGTGCTGCTCTCTGTCATCACCTGAGCCTGAGAGATACCTCTCTGTCAGGCCATTACCTATTGCTTAGAGGCATTTGTCCTGTTCTTTGCTGAATCTCTTGCCTGTTAGTTTGTAAGACTAGAAAATCTGGGCTCTATATTTGGATCTATCTTTGTATGCTATGACTTTGAGCAAATCCCTGAATTATTTTGAGCTGCAGTTTCATTTACTAAATGGTGAAACTATTTTAGTTACTCTGCAAGGTTGTCTTAAGAAACCCATAAGAGGTAAAGTAGAAAAGTTTGCTGAATTGTAAAGTGCTACACAAGCATATTCCAGCCATGTGCAGTCCAGTTGTTTGAACTTAAGTGATCACACCTCCGGAGTTTCTGATTCAGTATGTCTCCAGCGGGGTCTGAGAATTTGCATTTCTAACACCTTCTAGAGTGATGCTAATGTTACAAGTCTAGGCCACACTTAGGGAAACACTCTTGCTACTATAAGTGCCATCCACAGATGGACATCTTTACTATGACACAGTTACTTGTTATGAACCAAAATGTCAACGTCTATCTGATTATATTAGTATCTGCATTTTAACAAGTGATTCATAAGCACATCAAGTTGGAAAAGACCGACTTAGACAGTTCACAAACATGGCTATACAGTACCATCAGCTGAAGAGCATTTTGAAAATGCCAAGCTACATATTCCTCGTACAGAAATTCTTTTTTGGTTAGTTTGAGGAAGGGTCTGGGCTTAGGTTGTGTCTTGCTTTTTGATAATTCCAATGTGTACACAGAAAGTAAAGCCACCACCTTACTGGGTGAGGAATCTCACGAACAATTTTCAGAGCAGTGCTTAATAGATATGCAGTAAAAATTTAGTCTTATATAATTTGAAAAATATGCCAATAGCCAAAATGGTTCCAATTCAGTTGGGAAAGAGGAAAGAGATTACAGTAAGTCCATTTTTTTTAATTACATGTTCATATCATTATAATATAACTGAAAATGCAGTGACTTTATTTTAATATGGATACAACTTACATGATATCTATTGAAATAGCATTAAAGTTGATTTGTTAAAGCTGTTACGCTGTGTCTCTTTCTTGTTTGGGTTTCTCAAGATACAAGAGAGTTCCCAGTTCATTGGTTTTGTTTTTGTTGACTTACTGCTATCTCTAAAACAGATAATAGACAGTAGTTAGACAAAAAATATTTTCAGTGTTAATTTATCAAACATGCCTCACTTTGTGTACTTGTGTTTCCACATATATAAACATATGATTTGCAAAATAATTGTATTTGTAGAATTCATGTTACTTTTACAAAATGTTCAGTCTTTAGTTGAAACTTACGGACAAGCCTTTGTGTTGTAAGTGAAGAGTTCATGAAGGATATAGTAAGATCAGAATGTAGTCAGATGACCAAGATGAAATAGCATGAAATATTCTACTCTATTAAATGAGGGTAACTGACAACTCCCTGGCCTACAACCCAAATTATTTTTTATGTTCAAATGAGATACTGTGTATCTAAGTGTTTTATAAAGTACAAAATGGTATGAAATATAAGCTCTAAAAAGAATATTGTCTATTTACAACAGGTAGTGAGTTTAGAAAATTAGAAAATATAGTAAAATGACATATTCTTATTCCTATGGTTAATGCTGGTCATTTATCTCCAAAATGTGTTTGTCATTTTAAGGCCTTTAATTCGGAAGTATCTCAGAATATAGTTGCATTTCTTAATAGGAGCGTAGCAAGAGTGATCACTTTTTTGTAGTTGTCTGTAATCAAAACATAATCTCAAGTTAATGTGATTAACTGTCATAAAATAAAACCCTTTACTTCCGACTTTGTTAATTACTGTGGGAAAAACACATAGAGATTTAGAGTAGGAAAGGCCTTAAACATTAGGCAGTCACCAGCTCACTTTAAAGTAATGTAACTGAGGAAAGCTAAATTCAGTTGGTTGCTCAAAAACTTGAGTGGCTGAGCACTAGAACTCATGTCACTTAATTCTCATTCCATAGAACCATAGCGATTATTTTCTTGTTTTTCATTTTCTTTCATGATATACCATTTTTAAATTATACCCCAAAATATGCTAAAATGTTCTTTCCTTTGTCCTTTCTTCTGCCCATTTTTCCTCTCCCTCTTTTCCCTCTCTCTCCCTTTGTTCCCTTTCTTCTCCCCTCTCCTCCTCTCTTCTCCTCCTCTCCTCTCCTCTCCTCTCCTGTCTTGTTTCCCTCTCTTCTCTTCTCTTCTCTTCTCTTCTCTTCTCTTCTCTTCTCTTCTCTTCTCTTCTCTAGTCTTGTCTTCTCCTCTCCCCTCTTCTTCCCTCCCCTCCCCTCCTTCCCTCTCCTCTTCTCCCCTCTCCTCTCCTCTCTCTTCTTTTTGCCTCTCCTTTCCTCTCCTCCTCTCCTCCCCCTGCCATCCCTGTAAATGAAATTCATACATTGTTGTGGAGGATCATGTGGCTAGAGCTGATCAAAGAGGATTTTATTTTAAACGTGTCATGTTTGATATGTCCTCTCTCTATATTAACTAGGGGAATTTATTTCCTCCAATTTCAGCCTGCGGTTTATATTCCCAAAGCCAGTCTTGTACTTTACGAGATCTGTCCAGGGACCTTATGGCCCCAACTTTCCCTTTAAAATAATCCCTTTTCTTTTTGATTCTGCTTGTTAGTCAGCCTTCCTATTTGATTTCAGATCCTTCCCTTTATTTACTTCAGTTGGGTCCCGAAACTGTACATTTTTTTCTTTTTCTTTTTTCTTTTTTTTTGTGGTACTGGGGATTGAACTCAGGGCCTTGTGCATGCTAGGTAAGCACTCTACCACTGAGCTACATCCCCAGCCCACATTTTTGTCATTTTTACCCATGACCTTCTGCCTGATTAAATTTCCTTCTAGCTGTCCTCCCAGGAGACCCACATAAGGATGGTTGCAGGTAGATTATGGTCCTGGTCTCTACTTTCAGTTGACAGCTGTCATTTGTGTAAAATGTCAAGATGTGCCCTATAGTTTTCATAGTTAAAACCCTTTGAGAAAGATAGAACTTTTTTTTTTCTGAATTTATACAAAATTTAGGTTGTGCTAACAATTCAGAATCACCCACAGTTTCTGCTCACGAGTGACTGTTTAAACATATGCACTGCTGGTTCCTACCTCGCGCATGATGCTCCGTCTGCCCGGAGCCTCATCCTCCTCTGCCCTCTACCCTCATTCCCCTACCATGCTTCTTTACCAGGCTACTTCCTTGCACTTCCTCCAAAGCTGAGGGCTTATGTATGGCACCATCTCATTCAGGAAATCTTCCCTAATTCTTCTAGCCTGGGATAAGCACCTCATTTATTATCACCAATAGCCTCTTTCGCTACCTTATGCTTATTTAGCATTTACCGTACTTTTAGCACACGTTCTGCTCATTTGTGTCTTACCTCAAAGACAAACATTTCATCTACTTTATCTTCTTATCTCAGAATTTAGCCTAGTATATGTGGATGTTCAAATAAATATTTGCTTATTGAATTGAACACAGAGATAGTCATACTGTACTGTAAATCAATCAAACTAAAACTCTATTAAAGATGAAGCAAATTAAAAGGAGACAGAACTAAAGGAAGATATTTTGGCAGGGATGTCAACCACCACCAGATTAATTGTAGGTTTTCAATTAAAGTGGTTAGAGATGTAAAGTCAGAGAGAAATTGTCCTCTGATTAATTGGTGGGGTAGACAAAAGGGTTTGGTTAGAAATATCTTCAACGTTTTCCATTGACACAAACTTTTTCAAGCACAGATATCCAGAAAACGGGCAGAATAAATGGGGTTATTTTAGGGACAGCTGAAAATTTCAGAGTTAGAGACACAAAGCTCCAAAGTTCGTCCCTTTATCTCACAGGGTAGCAGCTTCTGACAGGTCAAGGAGTCACTCAGTGGCCCTCAGGTGAGGTATATCCCAAGTCTGTGAGAGCCGAGAAGGAATATCTCTTCTTCAAGCTGCTGTGCCTTTCTCTCTCTAGTGGTCACTGTTAGGACTAAATGCAATTTGGGAGTTAATTTAGGGTAGCAGGATTGGGTTCAACAGGTGTATTCACCATTTTTTCTACTTTTTTTTGTGAACTGCAATGTACATTCACTCACATTCTCTTTAAAAAAGTAATTACTCCTATTGAATAATGATGCCTACCTGGGTTTTGCAGTTTAGAGCTCTTTACTCACTCTTGGAGAAATGGAAACATGAATGTGCACTGGACTTTGTAATAATTCTAAATTCTCTTCTGTATGTCTTAACATAATGTAGAGGGACGTTATTTGTAGGATGTCAAAGCAAATGCCTACAGTGCTGAGGAAAATGCAACATAGCATCCCATGCAATAATGTGTTACTCTTTATTGAACATACGAATGATTGTGTATTAAATATCTGACTAGGTATATCCTTTCTGAAATTGTGCTTTAGTCAGTTACTATTTCACACACTACTCTATTAGGAACAGAATAAAAAATTAAAGCAACACAGACTAACACTAATTCATGCATAACAAGTACTTACGTGTGAAAACATTAATTAGGAAAAAAATGGTGTCCTGACTTATAATTTTTGTGTCTTTCATCACACCATTCACTCTAGCATATGTATATCAGAGATATTCATTTTATTTTATTTATTTTTTATTTTTTATTTTTTTTGTGGGTACCAGGGGTCAACCTCAGGACCTTACGCGCCAGCAGGCGCCTGTGCCACTGAGCGATATCACCAGCCCTTTTTTCGTATGTGGGTTCTGGGAGTCGAACTCGGGCCCTCACGCTTGCCAGGCAGGTGTTTACACCGCTGAGCCATCTCACCTGCCCCCAAAGAGATATTCATTTTATAAAATTTCTGTGATACCAAGGATTGAACCTAGGGCCTCAAGCATGTTAGGCAAGTACTCTGCCACTGGGCTACATCCACTGTCCTTTGGTTTATGAAGTTTGGCCTATATTTTGTAGCAAATTTGTGGCTAATTTTTGTCTTGAGGTAGCTGAAGAGTATTTTCACATTTTACATGTTCATTTAATTGTATGAGCATGTCTTAAGATAAGCATTTGTATGTATAGCTGAGTCATTAATTTCAGACATGTATAGATTTTTCATTTTTCCTTGACTATCTGACCTCTGTTCTTCTGTTTTTCTTTTGTGACTCTAATGTGACCATCACCACAACAACGAACTGCGTAAAGTGCACAAGATATTACTAGATTAGATAAACTTCTAGTTTGGGAATTGTTTTTTTTTTTTTCTTGTGGGTACCAGGGGTCGACCTCAGCACCTCACGCACCAGCGGGCACCCGTGCCGCTGAGCGATATCACCGGCCCTTTTTTCATATGTGGGTTCCGGGAGTTGAACTCGGGCCCTCGTGCCTTCCAGGCAGGCGCCTACGCTGCTGAGCCATCTCACCGGCTCTAGTTAGGGAATTGTATTAGTCACTTTCCTGAAAGTGGGACAAAATAGTAGACACCTACTCTTTAAAGGAAGAGAAATTTCATCTGATTCACGGTTCAAAGGATTCTGTCCGTGGTCAGCTGGGTCCAAGGCAGAAACATCATGATGGAATGGCATGGCAGAGGAAAGCTGGTCGACTCATGGCAATAAGAAAACAGAGAAAAGGAAGGAGCTGGAGACAAGTATTCACCCTTTCCCTTAACAGCCCCAGTGACCTGACTCTTTGACCAGGTCTCACCTCCTAATAGCACATTCAGCTGTGAGCTTGTCAGTGGATTAACCCGCTGACCAGTAGAGCATCCCTCCAATCAAGTCATCTTACAGCAGCCACACCTCTGAACAATTTAGACTTTTAGGGGACATTCTAAGTCTAAATGATTACAGGCACGAAGGAATTTAAACTTTGATTTTGCAAAAATCGTTAACTGTGTAAAGTTGCGAATTAGAGTTGTTCCAACTCTAAAATGAATATAATTCTAATTTGTCTCTTAAACGGTGATATTGATCTGGAGAAGTGGCATTATTTTTTTGAGTACAGTTGAGTTTATCAAGAAGAAATGTGTGATATTATAAGCAGGATGATGATTTATTCAAATTAAAAAATAATAAATCTTTATATTTCCTTATAAATATCCCATTAAATTTTTTTTTTGTGGGTTCCCGGGGTAGACCTCAGGACCTCACGCGCCAGCAGGCACCCATTGCTGCTGAGCGATATCACCGGCCCTTTTTTTCTTATGTGGGTTCCAGGAGTCGAACTCAGGACCTTGCGCTTGCCAGGCAGGCACTTATGCTGCTGAGCCATCTCCCCGGCCCTAAAACTTTTTATATTAATGCTTTAATCCTTGCATAAAAATAGAACAACTCAAAATGTAGTTCTTCTGAACATAAGAGTAGATATGTGTATAGAATCTGTTATGATGCATAAAAGTTTATGTCATGAATATACTTAAGCTATGTGTTTGAACAGAAGATCTTAATTTTATTTTTAATTTGTCTACATCTGTTTGTAGTTATATACAAAATTAAAAGCACAGACATCCTTTATATATGTACATATAATTTACATACACAAATATGAATGTTGTTGAGAATTTGGATCACAGCACTCTTTACTAAGACCATAATTAACTTTAGGTACCAATGATTAGGAATTTTATTATAGAAAATGAAAATTTTCAGTTTATCAAGGAAGGGAAAAAATATATAAGAAGCATCAGCAAACAAGACTGTTTTTATTTGTTTTGACTAATGCTTTATTTTTTGTTAATTATTTGCAAAGTACTAAATGTATTTTGTAAGATAAATGAAATTTATTGTTTCTTGCTTCTATTAGATTTAGGCTATTACATAGTTCCTAAGGAGTATGATAAAATCTTATAGATTTTTTTCCTTTTTCTTTTATTTTTTAATTTTTATTTTAAAGAGAAAAAAATAGAACAAAATTTCAAAACAACATAATAGGAGGGTAGCAATGGTTAATACATTGTTTATTGTTATCTTTAAATTAGTTATTCAGAGTACAAGATATCAGCATTCAATGTCCAAACAATATTAGCACAAAACTTTCTTTTTAATGAACTAAGAGAAATTAGTAGTGTATCTATTTTAACTATCTTGCATATATATATATTTTTTTTCCTCCATTTCCCCATCCCAGTTTCTCTTTCTTTTTGAACAGTTTCTTCCCATTTTACAGTATCTACTATACATTTTGGATCTTATTTACTCTTTCAGCTTCTCACACTAGGGAGACAATACGATGTTTACACATGTGCATCTGGTTTATTTCACCTACGAGGATGGTCTCAAGTAGATTTTTTTCTCATTTATTATTGTAGGACAAAAATTAATACTGCCTTAGGTAAAGAAGGAATAATTATATTTTGTTCAATTTAACTTTAATTCATCATATTTGTGATCTCAAGTACATACTAAATTTGCTAAATTACATACTGAATTTACTAAGTTACTGTAAGTTCCCAAGAGATTTAGTGACTTGTTAACCTGTGTCTTTGTAAACATAACAGCCCATCTACTAAAAGAGAAGAAAAAATACTTAAAGTAAGCTTTTTTTATTATTTCAGCAAGTAATATTATCAAAATTATGATGTTTTATGCTTTTAATTTTATAACAAATGATTAGAATAACATAAACAAGTTCAGCTATAAGAATCACATGATTATGCCCTGGGCATTAAAATAGCTTGCAAATATAATTGTAAAAACACTATTGCTAACATGTGAAAACCCACTGAAAAGAGAAACAGGTTCACAGTATTGGTGACATACAATATTGTCCTAGTTGTAAATAAAAGGGGAATTATGGTTAATAAGAAACAAAAAAAAAAAAAGAAAGAAAGAAAGAAAAAAAAAGAAAGAAAGAAAGAAAGAAAGAAAGAAAGAAAGAGAAGCCCTAAATGCTATAGTGTAGTTTTAACCAAATTTTGAGGAGGAAGCAGTGATCTATTGAAGCCAACATGGCTTCCCTGGGAACGATCTATCCCATAGTCAATAGGTCTCCCTAAAATGAGTAAATAAAATTCCAGAGTGGTAGGTCAGGGAAATGTTCTTTCATTTGAGGCAAATATCTTCTGATAGACTTATGAACAGGTTGAGAGTCCAAAATGAGGTAGGCAGATCTTTTTTCTCAATTAAACCATCATGCCAAGAAATCATGACAATAGTAGAGAATTCTCTTAGTCTGTGTATATTTGGCCATATTCGAAATTTTGGGGAAAGCATAGGAAACAAACTTTTAACCATGTGTATGACACAAAGATGAGGTGATTAGTAAGGTCTGTGTTGACAGAATTTGTCTTAATTACCTGCTTGTTGCTGGGAAAAAAATATGTGACACCCACAAGTTAAAGGAGGAAAGGCTTATGTAGCTCACAGTTGTAGAAGTTTCAGTCCACAGTTGTCTGGCTCCAAGGCAGGAAAGCATGGCAGAGGGAATCACAGAGGAGAAACAGTCCATGTCAAGGTAGGCAGAAAGCAGCAGCCTTTCTTCTTTCCCTTTTATTTCATCCAGGCTACAAGCCTATTGGTTGGTGTCACCCACACCCAGGGTGGGTTTTTCCTCTTCAGTAAATCCAACATCCACAACCAGAACTATGCTAAACCGGTCCGTTTTAGTGGCCCAATCCACTATCACAATCCATGATCCAATTACTCCCCAAAAGCCCCAGGTATGAGCACATAAGGCTTTGAAGGAACATCTAGATATAAGCCATAACAGAATTTTAAATTAAATATTGGGGAAAACTCCAAGAAAGAAATTGTAATCTATATAAAAATAATGTTATTTGAACATATGTGTAATTTTACTACATATCATTTTAAATGGAGAAATTCAGAAAAAAGGATATATGGTACTTTATAATTTAAGTTGAGCATAATTTCACTGAGTGAGCAAATTAGTTTGAATGTCAGAAAAATTATCATTCAAATAGCATAAAGGAAATAACAGAGTTTTGAGCCAGAAGACCTGGCTTTAAGGATCACCTCTACAGGCTTTGTAAACATAGATCAGTCACTTATCCCTGCTGGCCCTCTTGTTCTTTTTATAAAATTTAAATTATAATAATATTTACATTCTCACTTCAGAAAGTCAAGATAAGAATGAATAAGGTAGATCTAAATTATATTTATGTATATACTTGAGTATAGGTTTATTTCCTAAGTTTGAGTTTCTTTTCTGCTAAAAGGTTTCCTTGTAAGAGAAATATTTATAGTCATTTTAATATTTAAGTACAGGCAAGATGATCACTATTTGGAAATATTATTTTAAAATATTTTATTTATTTATTTTATTTATTAGTTTATCTTGATATATTAATTTTTACTTTTGTTGGCATTCCATTATACTTTTTATGCTTATGAAGAATTTCATTTAGGGGCTGGTGAGATAGCTCAGCAGCATAAGCACCTGCCTGGCAAGTGCGAGGTCCTGAGTTCGACCCCTGGTACCCACAAAAAAAAAAAAAAACGAATTTCATTTAGAAATGTTTGCTAATAATTTTCAGTGGGATTTAATATTTATATCCTTACTATTTTCTTCCCACTGGAGAATTTGCAAATATTTCAGAATTTCATTAAAACTAAAGATCTGCTATACATTTCCTTTTAATATATAGAACAATATTAAGTCAAGCAAGATCTCAGAAAGTTACTTTTCCAGTCAGCCTGATTCATAGAAATAGATAAGATTATTCAGGTCAAGTGGTGACCACATCTCTCTCTCTCTCTCTTTTTTCCCATCTCTTTCATCTATTTCTTTGTTGTGTGTGTTAATAAACATTTGCCTGACATCCTCAGTGCAGTTCTGCATCCCACTGCCTATGGCTCTAAGTGGACATTTTGCTGCCATCTGAATTTGAAGATTATGAAAACATGATTTCTTTTGTTAGCTTACAAATTTTCACCCTTTGTCAACCTCTTGGTCAATATGGTTGGGTTGTTTACTCCTTCAAGAATAAAACAGTATGCCACTTCTCTGCTCTAGAATGGCTTTTCCCCTACTCTGAGACCTTTGATAGCCACCCAGGCCTCAAACCTCTTCAACCCTGGATCCTCCTGGGCCTTGCTACTATTTGATATTATCCTTCCTTCTGGTGATTCCCACAGTATCACAAGAGATGGTTTCCAATAGAATGGGAGTGAGGTAGCAGTGATCCTAGCCTATTTCCTGTGGGTAAATCTGCTGATCCTAAATTGATGAGTGCTTTGTGGCATACTTTACTTTTCATTATCAAATGCTGTCTCCAGAAATAATAAAGCAAAGGAACTTTGATTTGTTTGGATTTTTTCTTAAAATTCAAATCACCTCTGCTACCACTATATAAAAGGTCAAGTATCAAATAACATCCATCAAGGAATCTAGATAAACCATGTCTCCACCTCCTGCTCAACCCATTTCTTTCATCAATACCAGCATCTTAGCTTTCTTACTTACTGTATAAAGTACACGTTCCTTATTTTATCTTTTTTTTTTTTGTAAAGTGACTGTAATTGACCTAAAAGTGCAACTGTTAAAACTTCTAAACAAATCATCAGAGTAAGAACCATTCTCTGTTCTGACAGCAACTCCACTAATTGCCTCACCTGCCTTAGTGGCATTTACAGTGACAGAATGGTCCTCTGTGGAAGCAGGTGACTGTGCAGTGCATACTGTGGGATTTGGGGCAATAGTTTTGAATAAGCTTGAAAAGTTCAAACAAACAAAAGTGGGGATTTAAAAGAAGAATGAGAAGATGGAGACAGTTATGGACGAAAAGATTAGGGAAGGATTGAGTGTCAGGATTTTAGTAACTCACAAATTAGCCCCATTCCAAAGTGGGTTATCAGTGTGGAAAGCTGAAAACATTCACAGAATGTAATAATTTTCCAATGGAAAATCTGGAGATATTTGAATAAAATGGGACTTGTTAAAATATGACAGAGGGGCCGGTGAGATGGCTCAGCGGCGTAAGCGCCTGCCTTGCAAGTGCGAGGGCCCGAGTTCGACTCCCGGAACCCACATACGAAAAAGGGGCCGGTGATATCGCTCAGCGGCACGGGCGCCTGCTGGCGCGCGAGGTCCTGAGGTCAACCCCCCGGTACCCACACAAAAAAAAAAAAAAATAAATAAAATAAAATAAAATATGACAGAGAATCCAAAGAATACAAAGCCCTAAATAAGTCGTAGTTAATTCCTTAGAATAATGTCTGTTTTATTCACTTTTATTCCCAAAAGGTAGTCAATTCCCAAAGCATGTGCTCCTGGGGAGCTCTAGAATTACTCCAAAGTTTCAGAACTTCCATACCTACTTTAAGCTTTATGTATAGATATTGCACATTTCAAACATAAATTAATTACTACTTTTCAAATCTATACACTTTCTATTATTATGAAAAATACATTAAATCTTTTTCTGAATTATGGTATATTATTTTTTAAACTGGACATTTCTTCAGTTACAAAACGTTTATTCAATGATAAAACGATCTTCTTAATAAAAAAGCTTGCAGGCCTTTGTAGACCAGGTAATAATAGGTCCTATTAAAGTATAGGCAGGAGATGTGAAGTTTGACAAGATGGTTGAGAGAGGGGAAGTTCTGAGTAAATAAGATAAATTGTGGATGGAAATACAGATACCGGGAAGATAGGAAAAATTATGAAAGGATAGATGAAACAAAATAGTAGATTTGCAAAATGGGATTCAAAAAATTGACTGAATTCACCTTGAGGGGCCTTCAAGCATTACACCTTGATGTGTAACTCACGACCTCGTGTTCAACAAAAGCTTTAAATTCTGTGGGACCATCAACAGTTTTTCTGTCAGAGGACAGTGTAAGCTGTGAGATTAGAGAAAATTGCCAAGGAAAGAGTTTCAACATGAGCAGTTAAAATGCATAACTCTGTGCTGGACACTGTGGAGAGTAAATGAATGTTCAACACCAGATTTACAAGTTATGCTTAAGCTTTAGGGTTCCTTACTTGCATAGGCCATTCCAAAGCTTTATCTCTAGCTCTCGTTTTTAAGTTATCATCTTTTATTTTTTTTAAAGATACAATTTTCACTAGATAAACTTCAGACCCCACAAAAATCTTGGTCTGTTCTTATTCTAGTCCCTCAAGGAGCCTGTGCAAATGAAAATTAGGTAACAATGGAAGACAAAACATTCCCACTTGTACCAAACTGATATGGGGTGATGTGTTACTATGGACATTTTTAATGGAAGAGCAGAGTATTAAGGCTTATGGTCAAACTTGAAAGAGATAGAATGAATAAGAAGGCAAGTGTTTCAATAAAGAAGTGAAGGCATAATAATAAAAAAAAAGTAAACCAATTTTGGGCACTTTAGTAATTACTTCCAGGCAGATTAGTAATTAGTAAGCAGTCATCATGCTATTGACTACTTTGGTTGACAATTCTTTACCAGGAGATATAGCCCTACTTTGATGTTGACAACATTGTGTTATTGTTGCAAAATTAGAAAATATGATTAAGATGATAGGCACAGGGCTCAGGACAACAGGTAGTTACAGAAGACATAGTTACATTTCAGATTTGGTTTCTCAATTGTGATGTAGTGCTGTTAGGTTTTTATTATTACTAATAGTTTGCTTTTATTTTTCTTTATACTTGGCAAATTTGGTGAGCACTCTCTAAGTAATGGTGATTCTTTATTCCAACTGTTATCACTCCATTCCAAATCCTTATCAATGCAAAACAGTATTACTGACTTCAGTATTTGTTTTGAGTTCTGACTTTTTATTAGGCATAGGGTTGAGTACTGGCAGTGAGCAATGAATAAGATGGAGCTGATAGTCTAGTCTTTTATATTTTCACCATTTTTTTTATATGTGGGTACCAGGAGTCGAACTCAGGACCTCACGCTTGCCAGGGAGGTGCTTATGCTGCTGAGCTATCTCACGGGCCCTTTTCACCACTTTTTGCATTCATCTTCAAACAGCTTTTCAACAGTTCTCTTCCTTGCTCAACGAACTAAAATTGTCCTCCAGTTTGTGTCACATCAGCCTAAATTTCAAAGCATTGACAGGTCGTAGAGTGTTTCTAATTCTCATCCCCTTCACACCTGTTTTATTTATTTATTTATTTATTTTGAGACAGGTTTGCACTATCCTGGTACCCCATGCCCATTTTTCCCTTTGTGTATACTAAGATTTTATTTTCTTCTTCAGGATGTGTAGTTTACTTATTCCCCATCATTTAGCTAAGTTATACTGAACTTAAGACTATCCTCCTCTAAGAAACAAATTACTCTATTTTTGGTTTATTATTTGTGCCTCTCATTTAGTCCTTGTTTATTTATGGATTTCTAGGCACTATAAAATATTAATATTTACATATTTAGTAATAGTTTTCTGTATTTTGTTTCTGTATCCTCACCAAAATTGCAAACCCGCTACGTCATAGAACCAAGGAAGGTTGGGGATTACGTGAGTACCTCGGTCTTAGTAAACTCTCAGTCAGTACTTGTGTTGATATATTCACCCAAGTATATCACATTCTTTGCATTTTAAGGAAGATAAAATAAAACTCTATAGAAAGACTGGAGGTATAGCTCCGTGGTAGAGCACTCGCTTAGCATGTAGGAGGCCTTGGGTTTGATACCCTGCACCACAACAAGACAAAACAAAATTCTGGGAATATGAATGATTTTCCTATGGTCAAACTAGTTTTTAATGGTGCCTTATTTACGTTAGTGCTGTTTCTACTAAACCTTGTTCTCTACCCCCTATATATTGCTTGAGCTAGGATTGGACAGGTAGTAGGAGGAACTTAATAATTTTTTAAATGACAGCTACAGAATGAAGCATATTTGTTGCTATGCCCCATCCTGACTTATATATAGCCAAAAACAAGGTATCATGATAGAGCATCTGTTTTTCCCTTGGCATAAATAAATAAGGAAAATCTGTAGGGTTAATGAAAATATCAAAAGTAAGCAATTCTTTTGAAATTACTTTCATGCTGATTTTGATAACTTGGAAAATCTTTGATAACTTGGAAAATCTTTATGACTTAGGCATCTAGAGTCACCACAAGGTCTGAATGCCCAGCCCCCAAATTAGGCAATTTATTTTGATTGGCAAACTCCACTCTTTTTTCTTCATTAGTGAAGTTGGCCTCTTGGGGATGATGTTCTTAAGAGTAATATGAATACTTCCTTTCCTATCAGTAAAGCTGTGATTTACAGTATTTAATCTAGTTGAAAGGAAGGAAAAATAGAAGTCTGCATAAGGGAGAAATGAAATTATAACAAAATGGCACACTACCCAAAGTTTTCCTAATATGTAGAGTATTAACCTGGCACCCAGCCTTATTTGTAGCATACAAAGCTCCATCAATCAAAAGAATGGGAAGCCTGCTTTTCAAGGCTTACAAGGGCATCTGACTTACTACTTCTGTAGATTTTATTGGGTAAATAGCATGGTATTTAGTCCACATTATCTCCTCTGCTGCCTTGTTTAAGATGTCAAAATTAGAAATATTTTTTATGATTTCTGCCCCAGAATTACCTAAATTCCACTTTTTAACTGAGTAATTCTATACTCTACATTGTCTTTTGACTCTCACTTGATTATAAAACATTCAACTTTCACTAGTAAGGGCTTTCTCTGCTGTTTTCCCCCATGGATAATTGCCACTTGAAGAAGGTAGGCCTATGGAAATTAGTAGTTTTGTCACTAGCTTAGAGATACTAGAATAAAATTTAAATCTTCCCCAATGTACTATAAACTGCTGTCCCTTGCTGAGCCTCAAAGCTTGAGTATGATTTAATTCAGCACCAGCATTATACAACCACTTCAAAAAAGCCTTCTGTTTACCCAGCCCTCTAAGTTCTAAAGACGTGCCACACACATTGTCCGATTATTCCTCACCAGACCTCAGTGAGGAGGGAAAGAAGCTGTACACATTATCCCCACCATATGCACTGGAAATAAAGCTCAGACATTTTAACGAGATAACTGGAGTCCAAGGGCCACAGGGCATGAATGAAACACACTCCCTAATTTATTCTGAACTAACCAATAAAGTATATTACTTATTTTTCTCTATTTGCTTTCTAAATAATGTTTCTACTACCTGTTTTATACCCTAGTTCATTCTGGGAATTTTAAAAAATGGATTCTTTCTTTTTTACTGTGTTATATTGCTCTTCTCTTTCTTCAGAATTATTTTGGAATCCCTACCCTCTTTTCCTTTCCTCTTTTATGTACTTCCACATTTCCTTATCCTTGTCCCTTTTCTTCTTTCACTTACTACAGTATTTAAACTCTTGCGGGAGACATCAAGAAGGGGAAGACTGATGATATTAAGAGACTGTCTCTGTCACTGTCTCTGTTTTCATCTTGTCTTCCTGTCTGTCTTTCATTCTTGTAGCTGTGTTCAGTTCAGGTTTGCTAAGGTTGCAGTTGTCTGCTGAATTAGTGCTTTGTATTCAGCCAAGGACCACGGAGTATTCCCAGTGTATTTATTTTTTGTTCCTGAGCTGAATGCTGGGTGCTTCTTTGTCCTGATGCCTTCTACAAAGGGTGGAGTGGAGAGAACGGGGGGTAGGAATGCCAATAAAGCTTTCTCTGTCCCCCAGAGGAAAGTGTGCAAACGTCTTCACCATTGCCTAGCTCAATGTTCTTCTCTCTACTGCCCTTGCTCTTAGTTGGATCTAGACCCCAGAGAAAAGAACGTTGTTAATGGGATGGTTAAAGAAAATGAGAGGTGGAAGTTGGCTGTGCTCAGTTCTGGCAACATATTCTCCTTGGGAATAAAAGTCTCAGATGCCTGATCTAGGGAAGGAATTTCACTCTCTTGATCATGGGGAAATACCGCTTTCCTCTGTTGCAGTTTTGTTTTGCTTTTCCTGGCATAATGGAATATTATGTTCTGTTTCATCATTCATGCATTTAACATTTGGTTGATAAACATGTTTTTGTGCCAGGCAATGTGTTAAGTTGTGGTTATAAAATGTTAAGCAAGATAAATGAAGTAACTACTATCATGGGTCAAATTTCCAAATGAAGATAAAGACAATAAACAAAGTATGTCAATATATGAGTAGTTAAAGCTTATGGTAAGTGATAAATTTGGAAATAAATGAAATGAAATAATAAAAATTATAAAACAGATACTTTAGAAAAAGTATCCAACTAAGGATTCTAAAGTGGTGATTTTGTATCTATGACCTAAAACCTATTTAGACAAGTTTATTAGTGCTATTTGCTTTTTAGCAGCTTTAATGAGGTGTAACATATATCATAAAATTCGCCCATGTAAAATATTCATTTTAATGGTTATTAGTTAATACATAGAGTTGTGAAACTACTAATACAATCTAGTTTTTTTAACATTTCCTTTATTCCCCAAATGTCCTTCATGTCCATTCTTAGTCAATCATTTCCACCCCAGACCCTGAGTAACCACCAATCTACTTTTTGTTTTTATATATTTGCTTTTCCCAAACATTTTGCACAATATGTGGTCTTATGCATCTGGGTTCTTTCATTTAACAGAAGAATTTTCAGGTTCACCCATAATGTAGCATACATCAGCAATTTCTTTCCTTTTATGGCTACATAGAACTGCATTTTATAAATGTGCCATGTTATGTTCAACCATGCACCAAGTACAGAACCCAGGGATTATATCCATCTGTGACTATTATGAACCACGTTGATACAGACATTTGTGATCCATACTTTGTGTAAGCATACATTTTCACTTCTCTTTTATAGATACTTAGAACTGGAATTTCTGGGTTGTATCATAAATTTACTTTTAACTTCTTAAAAAAAGCAAATATATTGTTTTCCAGAGTAGTTATACCAGTTTACATTCCCACCAGCAACTCATGGCAGCTCCAGTTTTTTTTTTTTTTTTATGCCTTTGTAAAGATTTATTATTTTCTGTTTTTCGGGTACAGTGATTCAGGTGGATGTGTAGTAGCATCTCATCATGCTTTTAATTTGTATTTACATAATTCTTAATGTTGAGCATTCTTTCTTGTGCTTATCACCCGTTTGTATATTTTTTTGGTAACATGTTATTCAAATAGTTTTCCTCTTTTTGATTGGGATGTTGTTTTATTGAATTGTGAGAATTCTTTATGTATTCTTCATTCAAATCCTTTGTCTTCTAGTAAATGGCTCATCTTTCTTTTTTTACTTTCTTTTACTTTTCTTTGGTGGTGCTGGCAATGGAACTCAGGGCCTGTAGCATTTTAGGCAAACATTCTACCACTGAGCTATCCCCCCAGACCCTTCAAATTTTATTCTAATGTGTAGAAGTTTTTAATTGTCATTAGGTTCAATTTACTTCTCAAGCTTTTCTTTTTATAAATTGTGGTTTTTGTAGTTAAGCACTCTTTGCCTAAACAGAAGATACAAAGATTCACTTTTTTTCTAAAATTTTCATAGTTATAGCTCTGATATGAAGGTCTATGATACATTTTTTTTTATCAATTTCTATGTAAAGAGGTAGGTGCTAACTTCCCATTTTTTTCAGTGTGGATAATTCAATTAGCCCAGTACCACTTGTTAAACAGACTATCATTTTCCTGTAAGTTTCTTTGGCATCCTTCACAGTTTATTTATTTTTAAGTTGCTCCATTAAAGTAGGGAATAATGAAAGCTGAAATTTATTAATTTGTTCTTAGATCAGTCATTGCCATGTAATACTTGAAATTTGCATCACTCCTGCCTGGTTTTCTAAAATATACACAAAATATGATCTTTTCATTTGGTATCTACTTAGGTTAGATAACCCTGTATTAGGCATAGATATACATGGAGCTGTTTTTCTGCTCTCAAAAGTATATTAACATGGGAAAATAATGTCTTACCATTCAACAAGAATAGGTATAATACAGTCATATGTAGATGCTATAAGAAGAAATAAAGCAAGGTTAGAATTTCTAGATCAAAAGAAGCTGACATACGACAGTTATTTTTATAAAATATATCATAATAGGGCCGGTGAGATGGCTCAGAGGCTTAAGCGCCTGCCCGGCAAGCGCGAGGGCCCAAGTTCGACTCCTGGATCCCACGTACGAAAAAGGGGCCGGTGATATCGCTCAGCGGCACGGGCGCCTGCTGGCGCGTGAGGTCCTGAGGTCGACCCCCCGGTACCCACCAAAACAAATATATATATATATATATATATATATATATATATATATATATATCATGATAAATATATTACTGAATATTTGATTGTATGTCCAAAATGCTTTGCTCTACTTTTTAAAATGGCCAATACAAATAGATGAATACTAGGAGGTATCCATTTCCCCACTGGAAAATGATCAACTTTCAACACTTGCATTTCCATTAGTCTGCTTTGCCCCATTTAATGCCTGTTTGGTATTTTATTTTTTCAAGATTATTGCATTACCCTTCAAGTCATTGACTTTTAGAACTTCCTTGTGTTCATACCCTGAATTGTGATCCGCATTACCCAGCTTTTCCCTTCTTTAGAGTTCCTAGTATCATTTTTTTAGACCTAAAACCCAGGGCATCCATTTAAAAAACAAAAAGAAATTTTAACAGCCATCCATGGTGGTGCATGCCTATAATCCTAGCAATCAGGAGGCTGAGGCAGGAGGATCTCAGAGAGTTGAAGGCCATCCCAGAATGCATAGTGAGTTCAAGGCTAGCCTGAATTATGTAGCAAGATCCTGCCTCAAAAAGCCAAATCCAAAAAGAGAAAGGAAGAAAGGAAGGAAGGAAGGAAGGAGGGGGAAGGGAAGGGAAGGAGGGAGGGAGGGAAGAAGGGAGGAAAGAAGGAAGGAAGGAAGGAAGAAAAATATTTCAAATTCTAAACCCAACATTATTTAAGATTTCAACAACCTAGTCCCAGACTTTTCAGAATCATAGGCAATTATTTAATTACTAGAATTTCCAAATAAAACAGTACATGATTTATTAAAGAAGCATTTAGAGAATTCAAAAATAGAAAAATTATTTTTAACTGCTATTGTCACAAAATACTTCAAAGATCTGTGGCAAATGAAGATTCTTGAAAGAAAGTGAGGTCAACATTGTGTGTATATGGCAAGAATAGAAAAGTAGGGAAATCCAGATAACATAGTTTAACTTACCACTCATTCACAGACAAGTATAATGCTACAGTAGAAAAAAACATAGGGTGATTTTGGAGAATACTCATGAGTTACCTACCCACGATGAGAGACGAATGGAAATATTCCTAAGAAAGAAGACATCAATAACAAGTCTTTAACATGATGGAAGAGGTTTATCTATGATTACAAGGAAGTACAGATGTTTGGGAAGAAGAAATAAGGTGTGTAAAGGTGAAGGCATACAAAGGTCTATGGGGTGTGTAGGAAACGGGGAGCGAGTTGGTACAGAGGAAGCTGGCACGCATGTGAGTGTGAGCAAAAGCAAGCACCTGTGAAAGGTAAGGGTGATTTTTAGCAAGTGGTGAATCCTTGATTAGCTGGTATGAAAATTGCAAAAAGAATCAAGGTAGATATATCTGGAAATGTAGACAAGGATCAGTTGTGAACCACTTTGAGTATCAATTGAGTTTAAGTGTCTGAATTTAATTTTAATTGTATAAGTCAATGTTATTTGATAAATCATATTAATATAGTTTCAGTGGATGGGATAACCTGAAAGTGAGAAAAACGTGGCAGGAGGGACGTCATTGCAGTAATAAGTGCTGGTTAACATGAAGCTAAAGTAGTAAACGTGATACAGAGAATTGAAAAAAAAAAACATGAAAAGAAAATCTGAAAAATGTTCAATTAGACTTTGTGGTGGTTGATTTAAAGTGTCAAAGGAGAGGGAAGAATCAAAGATACCACTAAGTTTCAGCCTGCAAATATTTAATAGTTAAAGGTGAATTTGGGGTGAAGGAAAGGTGATCTATTGGGTGAGTCTAAGAGGACATTAAAATCCCCAGTTTACCATTTCTGCTAATAGTAAGTCACCAAATGTCATGAGTGGGATCAGTGCCAAGGATTTGGAAAGTTTTGCAATGTACTGGAAGAGTGTTTTTTTAATAAACATAAATGGCATAAAAATACAAAAATACACTGGCTCCACTGTGCTTGTGTAGGAAAGTGATCAACTAGAAGTCCAGATAACAATTACAGGGAAAGAGAGACAATAAACACTATTTATGAAACAGATTATCACCACTTTTCAAGTGGCATTAGTGATAACTCAAGGACTTTGTTATTCAAGCTACTGTAATTAGTCTGAAACCTGTTATTGCTATTTCTTTAGAATGTAAAATTTTTCTATCCAGTGTACAAAAGTGGAGCAGTTCCTTATTGGAACCTTTTCCACAAAATTCACAAGACCTTACAGGACTTAAGCACTGGCATTTCGAGAAAGCAAAACTTTTTAATACTAGTGAAATCTCAAAGAAACACGAAAGAATTGTGCTGCTCTTGTCTCATCATTTATTTATCATAATCAGGACTGACAAGAGAAACAAAGAATCTCATTTCCTTAAAGGAACAGGAAACCAAGCCAGTTGATTAAAAATAATAATAATAATAAGGACATAAACCAAACTCTCTCCTCCCTTTCTTTCTCATCCCCTTGTCCTACTTCTGACTTGGTGTTTTCTTGTCAGCATTTTCTCCAGTGGATCGATTCCTCTTTAGCTGCTACCAGTGATTTTTAAGCAAAGGGATAGGGAGAAACTTACTCTCTGCAGGTGAAAGATAATCAAATTGAATATTACACAGCCCCTGAAGTGCAGGCAGCTGATAACAAGAGCCAAATGCAATATCCTGACAGATGTTGTCTTGGATTGATTAATCTCTCCTCTCACTCTGCTTAGCCATCCTCCAGGGTAGACAGCACAGCTCCTTGGCCCCCATCCCAAATGGATTTCCATGTGGCTTAGGTTGGCCTAGAGGAACAACTCTATAAATGTGCAATAGAATCCCTTCCTTTTGAATAGGAGGAAATTAAAAACCACTTGGCTACCACTGCTTTGAAACCTTCTATCTAAGACCAGATTCTGGGCTTAGGTTATGATGCTCAGAATAAAGATATCTTACTTCTGAGTTTTTATTTGATTCAACACAGTCATACATGCATATATACATTCTCTGTCTCTCTGTCTCTCTTTTGCCTCTTAAACTTCAAGAATTAAGAGCTACACATTTTGGTTGTGAGAAAAATATAGATTTAAACAAATGGAATTTTAAAAAGTTAGAGAAGCAGATAAATTACAAGACTGCATCTAAATATCAGGAAAGACAAGATTTCTTTCATTCTTTCACTTTTCTTCCTTGTCTATATCCCTTCCCTTCCTGCTTGCCTCTCATTTATTTTATTGAACAATATATATTATTTTTTCTGTTGAACACTATGTCTTATTATTAACACACCCTCTCCAAATTGAGCCTACAAAAAGGGGAAAAAACCCAAAAACAAAACAAAACAAAACAAAACAAAACTTTCTCTCCTGTATGTGCCTTCTACTTATCAGGGTACCCCGGTATAGACAAAGCACAAGACAGCAATGGGATAAACTTCATAACAGAGTGCTGTATGCTAAAGCAGCAGGAAGATATGAGGGGAAGTTCCCTATAAAAGATCAAGTTTGTGCTGACCACTGAAGGATGGCTAGGTACTTACCAAAAGGGCAGGGAGAAGAGCATTCCTAACACCGGTGAGCATTTGTAGAGGAATGTGTTGCTTTTAGGTTGTGTGTCATATGTATTTTTGCTTAAAAATTGTACCAGATTCACCAAGATCACCTTTACCATTCAGTCACTTGCTAACTCAGTTGTTTTCTGACCATCACTTTGCTTCTTTATCTTATCCTAATTCTAAATGTAGTATCACAAACTGGTGTCTGGTTTTTCAGTTTAGTCAAAATCAAACTCTGATGCTTCCTTAAAAATCTGTAGTTAGCATTTACATGTCATCAAAACTGTGAGTGAAAATGCCTTCCCCCTTTTCTGGTTTTGGCACAAAATATATAAAGGCAGCCACCAAGGAGGGGAGAGGGATGCACTGGAGAGTGAACCGTTGAGTTTGGCTTAACTGTGGCACTCAGATGCTCAATTAGTGCACCTAGTGTCATTTATTTCAATAATGCTGATTGAAAGCAAAAGGCCCGGAATAATTTCCCACAGTACCTTGACTTTAAAACTATGGGAATAAAACCTATATGAATTATGACTCTTTGAATTTATGTGTGATTTCCATGTTATAATTGCAAGAATGTATGGTGAAGCCTTTGTGATCGTCATTGCTTTAAGGAAAATGTTTGAATTGGAAGATATATTTTATGTTAAAATGTGTCAAACTTACAGAATGCATTTGCACTAGCTCTGCTCCTTTCATCTCCACCCCCAATTATATCACTTGTTTTTCTCCCTGGCAGCTTCTCACCAGACCCTTTTCCCAAAGCTGTGTTGACATATTCCAGGGCTCTTTCATTTGCATTCTCTGCAAGGGCCTATGTTAATTTGATATCAGCAGCATTACAATACAGCATGAAGGCTAAAGCACTATTATTATTTATTATGATGCCTTCAGTTTGCACATTACCTGTGGGAAGTTTCAAATGCCTGCATCTTTCCAGTCTGCAGTATTCATCTACACACTTAACTTGAGGGTATGTCAGCACTCCAGGTTAGTAAAAGAAAACCAAGACAATCTGCCACAGTACTAAAGAGAACAATCCCTTCTCCTGATCGTTTTGTTATGCATATTAAAAAGCATCAAGGAACCAGTTTCTTGGTCTCAAGCCCAGTGTCCAGTGGATCTTTACTGTAGCAGATTTAACTCTGTCCTCTGATTTTTGTCATTTGTGTGCTGATGGCTCTATCTCTCAGCAAGATTACGAAGCAGGAAATACTTACCTTTACCTTGTACAGCAATCATTTTTTGACAAAGCTATTGACAAATCACTACTCTACTATTTATGGCCTCGTGATTTCAATCCATCCTGTGTTTTTCACTTTCTCCCTCTATCAAATGATCATAATAATAACTACTGTCGAATAAAAGCAAACTT
Organism: Erethizon dorsatum; assembly: GCA_028451465.1. Classification (NCBI taxonomy): domain Eukaryota; kingdom Metazoa; phylum Chordata; class Mammalia; order Rodentia; family Erethizontidae; genus Erethizon; species Erethizon dorsatum. The sequence goes on from CM051831.1 coordinate 65,765,989, forward strand.
ACACATAGGAAGAGGTTTTAATTAGAAAGATAGACTATTGCAAAAGGAGAATTACGTGACGTAAAAAATCTATACACATTTCCAAATCAAGCAAAAATAAGGGTTTTTTTTCTTGCAGAGTAAAGGAAATGAAAGTAGAGATGAGCAGAATCCCTACAGGGGAAGCTGAGAAGCAAGAGGAAATGAGGAGGGGATGTCTGACAAGTACTTGCTACGGTCAGCCAATTGGGAGAAGAAAATAATGGAGGCACATTCCAATATTTTTGGTACTTGATCAGGCTTTGGAGTAAGTGGAGTTAAGGAGTTGGTATGAATGAGAAAAATCTGAATAACATTTGGTCAAGACAAAGCAAAGGGTAAGAAGTAGCCAGTTATGACCACTCAGTCACCACTGTTCATGATTACTGTGGGAGGTAAATGGTGGGCCATATGCAAAGAATCAAGCATGGTGATCACAGAGTAGAACTCACTGAAATTTAGTGATTCCATAGAAAAAGGATCCAACAAACCAGTTTGATTTCTCCCAGACTCCAATTCTTCTAGCACCTTAAGATACATGAAAGAATTTAGCCAAGGTTTCTGTGGTTAGATGAGTTTTAGCTGAAATGTGATTCCCACTGAGATGACAGGAAGCTGAAGTTGGCTGATTCCTCTGTTTCATATGGTGAGATTTAAGATTGCTGAGGTTAGATCTGCATGTGCAACTCATGTCTGATGAAGAATGAATGAATGGATGGATGAATGAAGGAACAAATTAGAAGGCACAGGCTGGGCAGATTACTGTCGTAGTGAGGGATTGAGCAGAAACCACAGATGGTAGGTGTCCATGTTGAGTAACCTGTTACTTAAGCAGAAAGAGCTCATTGGGCAAACGTAAAGATTCCACTGTTTCTCCCTCTGTTGCGAAGACTTGCTGTTTCTGCTGTTGCTGTGCCTGTATCTAACAGAGAAAATGCCCTATTGATGAGGTATAAAATTTGTGCTCCAAGAAATAGAAATTCCCTAAAGTGGAAGTTGGTGTGGTGATCTGACAGAAAACAACAGTCCACTTAAGGTTAATGAAATATTTGTTAAAAAACAATGTCAATTCAGTTGGATACTTTTACTCAGCTCCCTTCCCTGTCTCCTTCCATTTGTACCTCATTAGATTTGATTAAGGATTAGAGACATGCATGTAGTATAAAGGAAAAAAGGGTGCTGAATTCCAAAAGCAGTTTCCTGTATTTTAAAAAAGCATCTTTTTGAAATTAGCAAGTGACCATTTCCAGTTTACTTGTCCTTTCACTAGGCTTAATGGGGCCACCAGTTTGCCAAGTGGACCTTTGCTTCTTTTCCTGAATATTCTTTCATTTGAATTTTTTCTGGTGTTTGCTGTACCCAGGATGTCCTGAACTGCAGTTGAGGCCTGAGACTTTTTCTGCGAATAATTTGTAGCAATGCCCTTTGGTGCAGAGTGGCCTCTTTTTGCTTGTTATATGGGTAGAGGAACCAGGGTTTGAGAAAGCACAAGTACTGGTGCTGATTCAGTGGAAAGCATACTGACCTGCCTCATGGTGACTAAATCATTTAGTTCTGTGAATGTCTAGGCCAGTGGTGACGAATCTATGGCACGCGTGCCGCAGCGTCCTGTTTGTATCATTGAAAGCTCTAAAAGCTTTGCCATTACTGGTCTAGGCCATAAATAATCAGACTAAACCAATCCATCCTTCATGGCAACCCAGTAAGAAGACACATACCCATATGGGGAGAGCATTTGCTATCTTGTATAAGTATTTCAAGGATTATATAAAATATCTCTAAAGCCTAGGACAGTGCCTAGATACACAGGAAGTGAGGAAGTGTTTTGTTGTTTTAATGATATTTTATTAAGCATTTAAGCCATTTTCAGGATTTCCATATAAGTTGTTTATTCCTAAGGATAACCTAATTCATTTCAATGAAATATAGACTATAAATATTATTTTACAAATATATAATTACAAGTCATCTATCTATCTATCTATACCAAAAGTATGCTCTTTGCTAAAAAGCATGATTAATTTGAGAAACTTTGTAGGATATTTTTGTAATAAGCAACCTAATAGCATAGTTATAGTTACAACAATCATCAGTGGACAGTGATTCTCAGACTTCAGCATGCAGCAGCAAAACCTGAAGATGTGTATGGGGTGAAGCTCAATAATCAGCCTAATGAACAAGTTCCAAGGTGAAGCTAATGTGGCTGGTCTAGGCAAACTCACTAAATCAATGTTGTAGTCAAGGTGGTGAACAACCCCTGAGTACTGTTTTGTTTTGTTTTGTGTTGTGTTGTTTGAGACAGGGTCTCACTATGCAATCCAAGCTGGCTTTGAACTCACTACGTAGCCTAGTCTGGATTAGAACTCATGGTGATACTCCTGCCTCAGTCTCCCAAGTGCTGGGATTACAGGCATGTATCACCACACTAGGCTCCCATGAGTATTTAGCTGCTAATTTTTTCCTACCTGGTAAAAGGAAACAACAAAGTACTAATTTTGTACATTTTTTACTTCCATACTAACACTATATTAAGTGCCTGAACCTCATATTTATTCTTAGGTTCGTTTCTTCAGGTTGGGAAAAATAAAGGATTCTGTTTTTTTCTTGGTTCTTATGTTTATCTTATTTTCTGTGATGTTTATAAAGTCACCAAATGATAACAATGTTAAATAATAACACTAAACAATAAAGGTCCAAATGATTTTTTTCTTTAATTTGGGGGTTAATTTTTCCTGAGTTTTTTTATCCAAATGGTTCTTTCGTCCCAACACAATTAGTCCTATAATTAATGATTTCTGAAGCTACTTCTAAACTAAGAACTTGCTGTCATATCTGGTTTAATTTTTGCTAGGTAGTTGGCTTATGTTCTCATTAAAAACCAGCTTCTCATTGATCTAAATCCTTGATTTCTCAAGACATTATCTGTAAAGGATGAGGAGAGTTCTAGTGAGTTGCCAGAGATATGCAAACAGTCATTAATTAGTAAACCAAGTATATCAACCCTTGATTTAGGAACCTGTAATACTAGACTGTGTGTTCTCAGAGGGTTCCAGGCAGAAGCCATGAGGATCCCCTGTGACTCCTCTCAGAGAATGAATCAGTTTTACTAAATCTAACCTGTTGCCTCGCTTCGCTGTTCATGTTTCCATCTCCAATCTGGCCTGGGTAATAAAATCATGTATGAAGAGTTAACATTTCTACCTGTTCCCTCCAAGTCCTTAAGTAGGAGAATCTCCAGGGAGCAGACTTAGACACCACTATAACTTGGCAGACTAGAGCTGCTATAAGAGAGGCATGACCACTACAAGAAGAAGTCCCCTGAGACAAATTGAGAAAGTAGTAAAAATTTGCTGCTCATGCTTTGGAAGAACAAGTTAGACCTGAGAAGGGAAGGGTAGAGCAAACCCATCTCTCCTTGCAGGTTACCACACATGGGAGGTTGGGAGTGAAGAGAGGAGAGGTGATGCAGGTGGGGCTTGGCAAAGAAACCCCAGGAAGGAAGGAACAAATGACAATCATTGTGTACCTGTCCGGTCATGTGTCATTTTCTGTGACTTAAATTTTGCTAGGAAAAGTTTTAGAAAGAAAAGCTTTCAAGGTGTATTTCAAAACAGAAGCTAGAAATGGAAGAAAGCAAAATAAATTTGTGCCAAGCCCAGGGAGACTACCTTGGTGATTCTGCATGGATTTTACAATCAGCAGTTCTGTTTTGGAGGTGGAGTCGAGCAGTTGATGGAGGAAGTTCACAGAGTCTCTTCCAGTGCTAACCCTTCTCCTCCATAGTATCCTTCAGCTTTGCCAGTCCTTCACAATAACACAACACTAAAGGTCTTTGTTCAATGCCACCTCACCCTTTTTGAGCATTCAATGTTCATGGCATTTCATTACTTAAGACTCTAAGAGTGGGGGCCAAAAATCAGAGGTCTTGTAAAAAAATTCTGTTCTTTCTATATAGTATGACTGTCTATTAAGAGTGTTAAGATTCTTATTAGAGTTATGATTTAGCTGCTATATAGATATTTAGCAAAAGCAGCAGAGATTGACAAAGGTGATGAAAATTGTTTCCTAATAAAACTCAGGAAGGACAGGAAAGTGATATTCCCCTGGGGCCTACTAAGGCTGTGTTCTTGAAGGAAATCACTGTAGGAATCATTGAGTCCCTTTCACCCTGGCACCAGTCTCTGTGAGAATCATGGTACAGAGGGGCGGGGAGAGTTAGAAAGCTGAGCAGACACCTACCAGGAAAGCTGGCTTTAAACTGCCAATGAGTCTCACTTTCCTTCAGTATAGCTCCATAAATATACATCTTTCTTCTTCCATTCAGCTCATCCAAAGCATTTACAGCTCCTTAATTAGACATATGTCTCCTATTTATTACCATTTAAAAGGGCAAGTGGTTAATGTCCCACTGTTGAAAATTCCTAGTAATTAATTATTAACTAAATAAGTGCAGGTCCTTGTCTACTTACCTCATCCTCTATTGTGTCTCCCTATATTTATACATTAATACGGAGTAATTAAATGATGGCAGGAGAAATACATCAGAGCTAGCCAATGTCATCAGCATTATAATGGATCTATTGCTCACCTTTCCAGTCTATATTAGTGCTATTTCTGAAGTAAGAATAGAGGGGGCTGAGTCCACCAGTTGTTCTTACTTCTTAGGTCACCAGGGTGGCTTTCCATAGGCATAAATTAGAACAGATTATTTTTACTTTCATCTTTAAAAGGGAGGAGTGATGCCTGAAAACTACAGATCCCAGCTTGCAAAGCAGTTTCATATTACTGATCAGAAAAAGACTTTACGTACAGAGATGTTTCATCTCTGTGAGTTGCAGAAAAAGGGAAGATAGCCGATGTCATTTAAAAATGCTTCTGCACAAAATTTGGCCTGAAAATCTATGCTTTGTCCACACCTGACTTGCACTGTGTCTGAGGGATCCAGGGGGAAAATACTTAAACAAACAGCTGGTGGGTAAGCTTTTACTGTGGCTCATAACAATGTCTATGATAATGTAACACTTTGTACTTAAAAGCGTCTCTCATTCAAGAAACTTGAAGAGCTTTACACAGTGTATGTCATTAGGGCTCCTAACATCCATCCCAGGTAACTAGGAAGCAAATATGAACTCTGCTGTACAGATGGGAAAACCAGTGTAGAAGGGCAAATCTCTTTTTCCATTTATGCACAATGACTCAGCAGCAGTTCTGGGAATAGAATGCATGCCTTCTGATTACAGTCCATCTGGGTAGGCCCTGGACCACATATTTAGTGAGGAATTCTCCAACAGAAAGACACCATGTAATACAACTAAATAAAGAAGGACCTCTGCTTTACAATCACTGTGTATCTGAGAGTCAGTAAGTTAACTCACTTTAAATGACCAGTTTTTATGCTTTTATGTAATTATTACATGCTTATTTGTACTATGCCCACAGTCAAGACTAGATGTTTCTCAACATATTGAACATAAATGCAAAGTCTGTACCAAGCATTCAGGTGTGATTAAGTTCCTAGGCAGGAAAACTCAATGTAATACTCACTGCTTCCTCCCAAAATAATATGCCTAACGTGAAAGACTATCTTTCTCCATTCAGATTTCATTTGCAGAAGTTACACACTGTAGATATGCTAATTTCAAGTAAATCATCTATTGTAGTGAATTTCTCCAAAGGAAAAGAACATTCTATACTTGGAGAACAAACGTATAGTATTGCTAAATGGCTCATTTATTCATTTGCCTATTTATTTACGTCAACATTCATCATTTTAGAACTATTACTTTAGACCACGTTTCCCAATTATAAGCAATATATACTTATTACATAAAATTTAAATGGCGTGAATATGTGTAAAGAAGAACAGCAATAGTTATAGACGTGCTTTCCTTCTTTTTCTAAGAATAATTTTCTTAGAGTCCATGTTTGTCCATAACTGTTTTATGGGAAATACCAATGGTAAATGTTTGTGTGATGGTTATTTCAAGGGTTACTTCTCCATAAATGTACATAAAGCTATGACATACCATTTTCTTCACCACAGTTCATATATTATGCATTCAACTGGAGTTGAATTGTGTTCATAGGAGCTTATACGTTGGCAGGTTGTGAGAAGAATGGGTTTCTCTGACCATGGACATGTGGGCATGGAGGTAAGCATTCAGTGCTCACTTGAGAATTAGGTTTTAGTAAGCACTGGTCTCTGGATTTCTCCTGTCATGCTCAATTCACAAATCCTAGCATAAAGATTCATCATTTTACATGACAGGGTAAATCAGGCACTCCAAACATACACCACTGTCATGAAAATTGTTATGCGAACAATAAACAACAATATCTTAAGACTGAGTAAGCTCCCGCTTGCCTCCATAAGTGACCATTTAAATCACCTAATAATTCTGCGCACACACATACGCCACCTCTGCTTGGGCCCTTCTCCTAACTGAAGCATGCTGAGATGGCGTGAAGTTAGGGAATATAGCCTTGTGGTGTGCTTACTAGAGTGGGAGGCCACATAGAGGTTCCTCAAAGGCTTGCTTACTATTAAGAGTCAATATGATTTAAAATTTACAATAATTGATATTGACAGACAATTAAAGGTCATCAATTGCTGTTCACTGAGGTTATTTAAATTTAATTTTTATTTTAATTACTTTCACATTTCCACCCCTAAAGAAAAAACTATGTCCACTTCATTTGAAAGAACCTTTTCAACTTCCCTATATATCTGCTCACATAGGTGTTTGATGGATGCGTGGTTGGAAAGCACATACATAAATAATATCCTGGTGTAGACAAGTAGATAGAAGATAAATGGAGAGATGGTTACACAAATGGGTGATGAAGTGAGCAGAATGTACATTGTGTTCCCTTCACAGCCAGATATGCTTGGCTATTTTTTTTTTAATCAGTCTTCTTAAAGAAACTGAAATTTAAATTTAAAATATTCAATTACTGAAAGCACAAAGTTAAATTTTCTTCATACTCTCATAGAAAATGCTTTGAGAATCAGACAGGTGGCTTATAAATCACTAAAAGGAGCCATCACTTGTCACTGATATTTTCTAATTTTTTTTTTGTCATAATTCTTCCTTTGCATTTCCCTGTTTACCTCTTTCTAGGCTTCTTCTTTCTATTAATTATATACTTTCTACTGCTGTATTTGCTATTCTTTATTCACAGTCTCCCTATTTATCACTTTATTTTGTTTCACAAAAGGATGAAATGTTTATTGTAGCTTTGTTTTTATTAAGAAGATGCACAGTGGAAGGAAAACAGAAAGAGGCAGGACTTTCAAGAACCATCAAGTCAGCCATGATGGTACATACCTGTAATTTTAGCGTTCTGGGAGGCTGACGGAGGAGTATCACGAGATCGAGCCCAGCCTGGGTGACTGAGACCTTGTCAAGGAAAGAGAGAGAGAGAGAGAGAGAGAGAGAGAGAGAGAGTGAGGGAGGGAGGGAGGGAGAGAGAGAGAGAGAGGAAGAGAGGAGAAAGAAATCCAAAAAGAAAAGAAAGGACTGGAGATGTAGTTCAGTGATCCCTAGTACTACAAGAAAGAAAAAAAAAAATATGAGTACTATTCCAAATTTACCATTTTTTCTCCACTGCAATAGTCATTATTTTCTACCTAAATCCTAATGAAAGAATGAGAGGGAGGTGCAAATAGAATTGGTATATTAAAGTAAAATTATTTAATTTAAATATAAATTAAAAGTGGGAAAGACCAGAAGCAAATGTATAACAGAATAGTGAAAAAAATGAGTCTCATAGAGACATAATTAAGAGTGAGATAACCAAAAAAGTATTTATAAGAATATTATTCCTCCTGAAAAAGAGCCATACCTCCAAGAATTTAAATTTTTTGATAACTTTTGAATACTACTTATTGATGGCTAGATATACCTCATTTTATAAAGTTTAACATAAAACTGTAGTACAATTTCCAAGACATAGAAAGAGTTGGTGTCTGGATATATCTCTTTTTATATCAATGTATTTAGCATTGATATTCATGGTCTATACTGCTTCATGCAGTACAAATACATCCCCAAAGTCCCCCAAGCCTCAAGTGATTATTCAAAATAGGAGAAGATTTTGGATACCATATTATTTGTTGGCTTTTCCTTTTTAGTCAGATGTAGAATTCCAGATTTTAGCCAGAACTGAAGGAGAATATTTTTCAAAAGATAGATATCTAACTCCCATGAGAAAATAATATTATTTGGATTTGCAAGAGAATGAACATAGAGGAAGTCCAGAAGTCTCAGAAAGTTTTTTTTTGAACATCCAGATAATATTCTAGCTTCACACACCAATGAGTATCTCACACTTTCCTTTTTCCTTATTTATCTAGCTTTGTCTAATTCTTTCTTGTTCTTCTTGCTTAGTTTTGCATATACATCCTCCCCAACAAATCAGAAGAATGGATTCCACTCCTCCATTACTAATTAACTGCATGATCTTGTGTAGGTTTTAATATCTGTAGATTTAACATCTTAATATGGAAAAAAAGGATTGAACTATACTACATTTAATAAGCCTTCTAGATTTAAGTATTTTTGAAACTCATTAAAATTTTTCTTTTTTATTTTATGCTTAGTTCTGGTGATCAGAGGAAGTGCTCATTTGCATTGAGTTTTGCATGTTGTTTACTTGTTCATTCAAAACCAAGATGCAATGTCCCCTCTCCAACTATTTATCATATTGTAAACATTTCATATTGCAGATGTTACTATCAGCGTGTCAGTCAAACAAAACATGCTGAAGAGTGGCATTTTTGCAACCCAGACAGAAGAGTCCACACCACTCTCTGTCTTCCAGACACTCCCCACCTGTCTTCTGTCCTTATCAGGAAGATAAGTAAGTGGCTCAGGTTCCCCATACAAATAATTTAGTAGCTTTTCTGTCTAGATGGTAATGGCATAGCATTCTCGATTCCTGCAGTTTTGATAGTGTAATACAATAGGACACGAGACACCCCTAAAGTGCAACCCAGACTATCGTGTTGTGAAGTGTACTAAGTTATTCTAGCCACCAGCTCGCAGAAATATTGTGGTTGGCACCCCTAATCCATGCTAATTATTGAGTCTTTTTAAGCTACTTAGTTCTAGGAGGCAAATGTGTTACTTTTAAACTATTTGCCTGGTACACTTTCCAACTTAAATGAAAACTGTTGGCTTCTGAATTTAATGATTTGGTGCTTTATTAAAATTTCCACTTCCCATTGAGTCACCTCTTTTCATTAAACCCAGTTGTTTTATACAATGTTTATGTGTCTTACCTCTTGAATTGTGCTATTACACCTACCTCAAGCACTAGAAAATGAGCCCTTCAGAGGGAGATAAACAAATTGCCATACATTTAAATACCTATTAGAAGACGAGATTAAGAAGGTTTCTAGAAAATAAGTATGACCAAGATTTCTCCAGTACATTCTGAATATAACTCTTTTTATTTACCCCTACCAACACAATTCTATCCCCCTCTTTGGACTTATGTGATGTATCTGAGGTTCACTAATGAGAAGGAAAAAGATCTTAGAGAATATTTTGGGGCATATAGAAATAGGGAGTAGTCATCTTTTTGAACATTATTGCCATTGTAATAATAGTGAGAACATGTCTTCTTCTGACTCAACAACACTTTTATATTTACATTTTATATCTACCCATTTATCCCCATCCATTCATCCTCCCATCTACCATAGGCATCCACTGACCCCTCTACCTATCCATCCATGAATTCATTTATAAATTTTACACATTTTCTTTGAGTGAAGGCACTCTGTAAGGAACTGGTAGGAACTGCCTGTAAGGAGTGTCTAGGGAGTCTCCTCATAGCAACTGCATCTAATACTAAAAGAACTTATTATTACTTTGTTAGAAACTCCCCAAAGTAGACAGAAGACAACCTTTTCTGAGGCATTAAAAATAGGGAAAATTCCAGCTTTCACCATTCGATTATAAAAACTAGACACTTAAACTTGATTTTTATTTATAGCTCAATCTAAAACTTGCAGTCAATATAATCATGGGCCAAATAGGATATTCATACTCATTCTTGCTATTAAAACAGCATAGTAACATTTCAAATGGTGAACTCTTTTACCATCAATTTCTTTCTCTCTTTTCCCTTTGACTGTTAATTAAAACTTTGGTGGAAAACACTTATCCCCTAAATCTCTTATTTTTAACATTTAAAAGATTGTAAGTTAACTTCACGTTTTGCAACTTTTCAATTCATTAATTATGAGAGGCATTCACTGCATCAATCTTAAAAAAATATGTAAAATAATAAACTCATATATATCTCAACCCATCAATTTTTGAGAGCGTACAGAATCGTTTCAGTTAAACTTTTAGCTAATTTTTACTAATGTGGACTTGGCCATGATATGTTCTTGAAGTTATAGATTGATTGCATTTATATCAAGGGATTTTAAGCCCTTGAAAGTAAAAAAATATCTCTCAGATTAATCTACCTTAAGTGACAGATATTTAAGAGTTCAATAAACAAATGTAAATTTGTTTACAAATTTACAAATGTAAATTTACAAATGTAAATTCTAGTATACTTATCTAGGAATCTAAATGCATTTATAGTCACTTTTATGGAACTAGAACTCCAGTGTGTCTTGTCTCCAACTCTTCATCATCTTCTTTGGCAGCCCCCAATCTCAATCTACTGCCAGCTGACTCTGATTCACTGTCCTGATTGTTTTATTTATTTTTCATTTCATCCTTAGATTAACTCTTTTTTTTCCTGTTGTTATTATTTATGCAAGGATAGCTTTCTAGTCCTAGTTTCTACTTTTTCTGCAGTAATGGGGTTGCAAATAGTGTGTATTCACATGAAAATTTCATTCTACTAGATGTTTTAAGTCACTAATACCTGCTTAAGTTACTATTCCTTACACAAAATGTCTTTTATTTCTCAAACAAGCATCCTTATTTCTATTGTAGACTGGTTATTCTTGTGAAGTTCATAATTAAGTTTCATAGTCATTCACATTCACACATTGCTAATACTTAACAAAATATAGGTATTTGGAGGTAGTACATATTTTATAATGAAAATGTATCCTTTGGTGTATAGTATAGAAATAATTCTTTCCTGTCTATTTTTGTCATTAAAAGGGAAACTCAGTAGAGGCAGACCCTGGATTCTGAGTAACATTCACTTGTTATTAATTCTAAAAGCATCTATTAAATTTTCACTTGGAAAAGGGATATACCAAGTATGTCTAGATATTTTCTTTTAAAAAAGAACATGTATTTCTTGTATAGTGACAAGTACATGCGTGATATAAAACTACAAAATCATAATTTAGAAAAATGTTGAAAAATGGTAAGGATAATAAAGTCCAGAGGAGGGATTTAAAAATAAGGAGTAAAGACTGACAAAAAATACAGCCTATCCAGGACCTGAAATCCAGATACCTGGAAAACATCTTGGTTGAAAGGAAAAAGAAGGAAATAGATCTCTGTTAATCAGGAGGGAGCTGACAGGAAAACTAGAAATGATAAGAGAAGCTGAAGAAATGGAGCATAGTGCACAGAAAAGAGTGAAGCAGTCTGGAAAGCTAATACTGGCTGTGCTAACACAAGGTAAACCCAGAGAAGATCTGTAGCTCCAGGGAGAAACAACCAGCCAGCAGCACTAGCTCCAAAAAAAGCCCACAGGTATTGTAAACTGCAAAAAGAGGGTGAGGTTTTATTCTGAAAGTGACTTCTTCCATTCGCAAGGCTAGAGTTGAAGAAAAAATCCAATGCAGCACTCACTATATTTCAGTGTTCAATCAGAAGCCATGGTAAAACTATGCTTTAGGGTTTTTGGAGTCACCCTACCACAGTAACTGGGTAAGAGATAACCATGAGACACAGTGGCAGAGAGAGCATAGCCTAAACATAGACCTCCCCACCAAAAAGTTTCATCTCAGGCTGAAAGGACATGGGGGTCTCCCTCTCCAAGTCGAGAAGCCAGGTCAGCGATGTGTGGCTTTTGGAGGAGGCTGGCTCTGAAAGTGCTGGCCTTAAGGGCCCAGACTGCTTTACTTTCTTCCCCTGCTCCACTGCCTACATCCAACATAAACCCAGTGGCCTGTTTGCTTTCTCCATCTGCCAGCATGATCAGGGATATGCCTTAGTGCCTGGATGGTTATCACAGCCTCAGGTATATGGACAGAGGGCCTCAGGAGCACAGGGAGCACCTCACAAACCCTTAGGTCATAAAAACTAGGGAAAAATAACCCATGATTTGGGCATAAAGAGGAACAGGAAAACTGGGAGATGCTGGAGTGAATACCGCCTTAGGGTGGACACCATGACCCACCATGCCAAGCAGCAAAGGTGGGACAGGACTCAGCATTCACACACAAAAAATGTGACTGTGGAAACAAAGTGGGTCTTAGTAGTGAGTCCTTAGTGAATAGAAACTTGTCAGCAGAAATACAGTTGGCCAATAAACACATGAAAAAATCGGCAGCATCTCTCGTCATTAGAGAAATGCAAATTAAAACAACGCAGATTACATTTTATTCCAGAAAGAATGACTATCATCAAAAAAATTAAGTAATAACAAATGCTGGTGAGGCTGTGTGGGAAAAGAAACCCTTCTACATTGTTGGTGGAAATGTAAACTAGTACAATCACTATGGAAATCAATATGGAAACTTCAAAAAATTAAAAATAGTACCCTTCTTGGTATCTTCCCAAAGGAGTTAAAGACATCATATTATAGTGATAAATGCATACCAAATGTCTATAGAAGCACAATTCTTACTAGCTAAGTCTTGGAAACAGCCTATATAGCCACACCAGATGAATGGATAAAAAACCATACATTTATATTCAGTGGAATACTACTCTTCTATAAAGAGGGATAAATTTGAGTCAGTTGTTGGTAATGGAAACCAAAAGTTTAAGTGAAATACATCAGACACACAAGCTTAAATATTGTGTGGTTTCTCTTATGTGAGAGCCACAAAGTATACATCAGTTAAATTTAAGAATCCGATGAAAGTTAGATAATAGAAAACATGGAGAAATACCCTTTGAAAATGAGAAGGGGACCAACAGATGAAGGGAGGGATGAGGTAGAAGAAGGGAAGGGAAGGTTAAAAAGACTTAAGATGTGTTATATGAATGTACCAATTCCCCATAATGAATGTAATCATTCTGTACTGCAAAAATGAACTACTAATAAAAAAGTAATAGAATCTTGAGCTATTTGCATAATTTGCAAGTATTTCATAAGCCTTGGATAAGCCTTTGAACCTCTGAAGGACTTGGTCTTTTAATCTCTACAGTGAGCAAAATGACTAGATCTACATAGCTCTTTTCTTCACAGTTCTGTAGGCTATGGAAACCTAACTCTTAGTAGCTTCAGAAAAGATAATTGTCTCTAAGCTGGTGAGTGAAAATGGCTTCAAGATACAATGGAACCTGATGTTTTCTTTTTTTTTTTTTTTTGTGGGTACCGGGGGGTCGACCTCAGGACCTCGTGCGCCAACAGGCACCCGTGCCGCTGAGCGATATCACCGGCCCCTTTTTCGTATGTGGGTTCCGGGAGTCGAACTCGGGCCCTCGCGCTTGCGAGGCAGGCGCTTACGCCGCTGAGCCATCTCACCGGCCCGATGTTTTCTAACTCATGTGCATTCCCCCAGAGACCATTATTCTTGGTTATTTCCCAAGACACTGTCTATAAGAACAATTAGTAACTGTCCCTTTTACTCTGAAAAAATCCACTTTGCATTAAAATTATTTTATCATCCTACTTTGAAAGAAACTGATTACATTGGCTTAGATTTGATGCCCTCTCTGTGCTAATCTCTGTAGTCAGAAGAATAATACACAATGTGATCAGGGTTATACATCTGGGTTAAATACTAATACATGAGGTCAGACACTTGGGATCTCAGAAATAGAGGCATTAGAAAGGAGCAAGTGTGGTTTCCACTAGACCGACAGTGTAAAAGTGTACTTATGTGAATAGGTAAAACACACGTTTGTTCACCATGTATAACAGAATGGGAAGTCTGTACAAGGAATGGGGAACAAATGCACATTCTGTATTGGCCGAGGCTTTACAGCATCTAGTGTTACGCATTGTAGGCTTGTCTGAAAACTGAAGACAGTCAGCAGTTTCAGTGAATAAGTCAACTCAGTCAGTTATGCATATATATTCATATATGGGTATATTTTGTGATGTTTTATGTGTATGCATAAATATTTATGTAATCTTGTATATATGTGTGTAGATATATATGTATATATATATCTACACACATATATATCTACACATACACACAGCCTTAACTTCACTTAATGCCAATACCAAAGAAGTTGTTAATAAACTAATGCAGAATCATTATCATGTTTGTATTTGTGACTAAGATGATATTTTCTGCGAAAATAAAAATTCTAGGGTTATTTTTAAAAATCCATTCAGATAAGCTGTTTTCAGAGTATAAGTAACATGCCTACCCTTTGCTTTCCTAGCCAGACCTGTCCTTAGTCAGTAGTTTCACAGTAGGATGATTTTCAGAAAGTCAAGATCTTTCCAAAATGTGATTATTCATCATAATAGAATTGCAAATGGCAGTTTAATGGATATGCTAATGTCTGATATATATATATATATATAATATATATATAATATCTATATCTATATCTATATCTATATTAGCCTAAATTTGGTCTTTAGCCTTAACATGTGTAATCACAAATAAAATATATAGTTATCACTTTAAAATAATATCATATCAGGTGTTTACAGTATATTTAGGATATGAGTCTCAATGTTTCCCACAATTGTATAATGAAGTGTATTATTAAAAAATGACAGTGGTTGAATTTTCTGTTTTGTGTTGCTATATTTTGCAACCAAAGTGCAAAATAAGATTGTTTTATGGAGTAGCAAGAGATTTAATTATTTTCACTGAAAATAAATGATGATCTACCTACCATGTAGAAACTACTAGCTAGTGAGGAGACAACATATATAAAGGCCAAGCCTCTGATTTCCAGAGTGAACAATCTGCAGTGTAAACAAACTTGGACAATGTAATAAATATGTACATATCATTGTATGTACATACTATGTGACAGAACATTTGTAGCCTTAATTTGGCCTGTAATCTATGGATATTAAGCTAATTATTAGAAAGACCTCTTGTGAGAATTGAGAAAGAGAAACTAATTCTACACAGAAAAATATCAGGAATTGCTCAGGTATGGCCTCAGAGAAATCACATGTGAGTCTTGAAGGTTTAAAAGGAATGATCAAGTAAACAATTGAAAGTGTAGGGCAATATAAAGAAATCTCACCAGGTGCAGAGTACAGTGTGGGCAACAGGCTTTTTAAAATAAGTGTCTACTGGAATTTGTATGCAAGCTCTGAGATATCATATGGCAAAGTACAGTGGATAATAAGTGACTAATAATTTATTGTTAGCTCTTGTCTTGCTCATATCTTGTATATCCTAAAGGCCAGGGTTCATCCATGAAAATACAATACTAAAGTAGAATCTTTTCTTCTGGAGACATGTATTTATGGTAATCCTTTATTTATTTATTTATTTATTTATTTATTTATTTATTTATTTTTTATGTGGGTACCGGGAGTCGAACTCGGGACCTCGTGCTTGCCAGGCAGGTGCTTATGCCGCTGAGCTATCTCACTGGCCCAGTAATCCCTTTAGATGGGAAACTATTTGATAGTAGAGCCTTCCCCTGGAAGTTAGTGCATAATGGACTTCCCCCAAAAGTCTTATATGTTCAGAAGTGGGAGCTTGAGAAGGTAATTAGATCATGGGACACTATATACTCATTAGTGAATTAATCCATCATTGAGTTCATAGCTAAATGTGCTACTAGATTGTGGGGCCTGGTGGGAAGATGTGTCACTGAAGCTATGACCTAGAAAAGTGTATTCTTATAGCAGTCTCCTTACTTTTCCTCATTCCTGGTTATCATTGGTTGAGAAGCTTTGCTCTTCTAGGCCTTTCTGCCCTGCCATTTCTTCCTTGGAGCCAGTCAGCCATGGACTGAACCCTCTGAGACTGTAAGCTGAAATAAACCTTTTCTCCTTTAAGTTGTATATGCCAGATATTTGGTCCCAGGGATGTAAAGTGACTAATGCAGAAGCTTTTCTTTGCTCTTCTATTTCTTTCTTCACTTCTGACAATATGCTCAGCACTCTTAAATAGATAATCTTTTACCAATGTTTTCTATATATGTGAGCCCCAAACCATGTCTGGATCTGTGTATGTTTATACATGTGTCATGAGGTGTCAGAGTGGACTGCTGGACTGCCGGGCAGTAGCTTTTGCTCAGTGAGGTATAAACTTGTGGATCAAAAGGATTTTTCCACGCCATGTCTCCACAGAGCTTATGCCTTCAATCTGAAAGATCAGAAGGAAAGACAGAGACACAGTATTCTTTTTCCTAGCTACCCTCTTTCTCCATATTGTCCTGTGCAGTGACAACGCCTTTGTGTTCTCACCACTGCTCAACTGGTAAGAGGCTTCTGTATCACACATTTCTATCACTGCTTCTCTATGTTTGATCTTACTTTGCAACATCACCTTTTCTGTCATCCCAGTATTTTTTTGTAGCATCTTTGCCTGTTTTACTTAACATCTGTAAGTAGCCCAACCATTGTCAATACCTGTACTTACATTCATATTATTTCTCCTTTGGAACTTTGGATCTTTGAAAGTGCCTCATCTGGCTTCTGTGTTCTAAGTTAGCCCTACATTTATGCTACAAGTTGTAGGTGGAGCTTTTAAAGTGCTGACTGTACTCTAATTATATCATTGCCTTTCTTATAATGCCTCAGTTGCTCTCCATTTTTCTTACAAATAAAATTAAAATTTTCTCCAAAGGCAAACATTTGTAATCTTATATTTGTCAGCTTTCTGAGTTTTATTTCAAATATTTTTCTACCTATCATCAACTTCCTCTTGTTTTCCAATTTATTTGAAATGTAACCACAGGGACCTTTTTCCACATCTTTCATTATGTGGTTTTCTCTATCAAAGCTCTTTCCACCCCTCTCTGCTTGCTCTAGCTTGTCCTTTGATTCTTATCATAGTTTTCATTCCCTATGGAAAGACTTCCCTGACCTACCAGTTCTTTTGCTTAGGCAACCATTGTATATACAACGCTGACTGTTAGATTATTTATTTTCTTATGTTTTTGCTTCACAAGACTGCCAATTCCTTGAGAGCAGTGGCACCCTTTTAATCTTTAGTATCTAGTACAAAGGCTGAGACATATAGGTTCTTGTATACTAAGATGGTACTGAGAATATTTGTCTTGTAAATTAAAGACCTCTCATTTCTTCCATGTTTTTTGGTACTGAGGATGGAACCCAGGGTCTAATGCATGCTAAGTACGTTCTCTATCTCTCAGCTACACTCCCAGCATTTCACCCTTCTCAAACATACTATTCTAAAGTTTTCTAAACACATTCATTCTTTGGGTGATTTTCCCATGTAGTCTAGAAAGTATCTAATCCAAGGAATATCTTTCTATGAAAAAGAATAAAATTCTTAAAACTCTCTATCATTCATGGGACTTTGTCAAATAACCAGTCAATATTGTTGATACTATCCATTGAAATATCACATTCTACTAAGGACTGGGGATTTAGGAATAAGAGGGATGTCTCTGATCACACATAATCATCTCATATGAACTTTTCTTATTTGTCCTCCTCCTCAAAGAGGATTAACTCTCAGCAGAAACTTTTTATGAATTTTTACTATACTTTGCTCAAGGAACATTTATTGAGCATATACTATGAACCAGGCAGTGTTATATGTTCAGGATTATGGAACTCAAATATAAAATTATAAAGCCTAATTATATCTTTAAAATTGAAAGATCTTTATTTGAGTTTCCTCATTAGAGCATAAACTTTGGAAAAGTAGATATTTTATTTATTAATCCTGTATCATATGTTTACTACTGAGTACAAAATGCTATGTAGAAGTCATTCAATTCTGTTTTAGAAGTTAAATATTTACATAGAAGATGGCATGAGAACAATTTTTAAAACACTCACAAAGAAGGCCAGTGACACAACCAATTTACAAATGTGTACCCAAAGCAAAAAGAGTCTCAGTCCTTCCCTGGGGTTATATAGTTGAACAGTGCCTGAACTTGGCCTGGAGCTTGTCACAAGCAATGTGGGACACATGCAACTATCCATACCACAAGGAAAACATGTTTTCTTCTAATTCTTTTCAACCATATTCACTTAACAAGAACTTTTCCAGAAATATATTGTCTGCCTTTTCATCCATTCTTTCATCTGTAGATTCATCAAAAGATTTGTTGAACATTACTTCTTGCCTCATAATATTCTAGCACTGGACACTAAATTAGTGAAAAAAAAAAACACACAGACATTCTTGTCCTCAATGTTCGCTTTCTAAACAAGGGAAAGAGACAATAATAAAAATAAGTAAACTTTTGTTTGTGATAAGTACTACAGGGAATAAAAATTAAATAGAAAGAAGGGTAGTTGGCAGAAGAGTGTGTATTTAGGGCAATACAGAAAGAAAAGCACTCCAGATCAAAGAAACAGCAAGTAAAATGCTCCTGAGGCAGTGCTTGCCTTAAGAATTCAAATTCTAGCAGGAGGCCAGGTTGGCCAGAGTGGAGTGAATGGTCGTGAAAGAAGAAGATAAAGTCAAAGAAAGAATAGAATGCCAAGTCTATAGGGAATTTATAGGTCACTGTTAAGACTAACACTTCACCCTGTTAAGATTTCTACACTTCCTCTGAATGAGAAGCCATTGGTGGCATTCAAGAAGGAGAGTGAATGGCTGGACTTAAATTTCCAAAAGACCACTGGACTGCCATGTTAAAAGCGATTGGAAGGTATAGGTTAGAAACAAAGAGGCCAGTGGAGGATATTGGAATAGTATTACAATAATTAAAACCCCAGCAAAGGTGATAGCACAGGAAGTGAAAGTGCTCATAGTTTGGATTTGTTTTGATGATTGAAACAAGGTTATTTCATGATGGATGAGACATGGAATATGACAGAAAGGTGAATACAGTTATTTTGGCATGAGTAACTGAAACGATGAAGCTGCCCAAAATTGACATAGAGAAAACAATAAGCCAATTTGAAGGAAAAAGATATAGAGTTATGTTTTAGAAACAGAGAGATTGATATGTTATTAGATTCACAAGGGACAATGTTGAGGAGACCAATGAATAAACAGGTCTAGAAACCTAAGGCAATGTCCAGGATAGCAATATGATGGATACGCTGATAGATACTACTGTCAAAAGAAAGTAGCTCTAAAATATCACCTCTGCTTTATAGATATAATATAGTGGTGGAACATGATACATATGTGAATGTAATCAGCAAATGATGCAGAGTGATACCTGTAATACTTTTACAAAGTAAGTAATAAGTAACAAAATGAATAGGGATAAAATAGATACCATGCCATCTCATGGAAAGGAGCTATAATCTCTACGAAAAGTCCATAGAGAAAGCAGGATTTGAAGTAGTCTTGAAGCACGTATTGAATTTCAGTCATTACAAAAGAGAATGAAATCTTCCAACGCCCAGAAGGTGATGAGAACAACTCAAAACTCGTGAAACACAGATTAGATCTTTCCATCTGTCTCAAAATGTATATGATAGACTCAGAGTAGGTTATTGAGGACAGAATTGCTTAAGAAGCAGTGTGAACTTGATCTGGTAGAAGGTATCATTAGTGATTTTTGAGTTAATGAATAACAATTAATGCCTTGTTTTCAGTAAATGAATCTGGTGAACACATTTTGGATATTCAGTTTTGTAAATCTAGCTTTAGTACTTCCACTAAAGTACTGTGCATTAGACCCTTTGGACATAATTAATAATGATAAACATCTGATTTCATAGTTTTTGGAATAACTTTAATTCCTTGAAAGTACAAGTAGTCTTAAAGCTATGTACATACTCTTGATACAAAATTGCTAATATGTTCTTAAGTTCGTACCTGTAACTATTATGAAGCACTCATATTAATGTTATGGATTTGAATGGTATAAGGCTGTATGTATCTTTTTGCTGTAGGCAAATGGTCTGCCATCTCTAAGAAAATAGGCAATTTGCCTCTGGACAGTAAGTCATCCTACAGAAGGGAAAATTAGCAAAAGAATGAAAGAGCTTGCAAGTACTTTAAAAATCAAAACATGTTCCCCTTCCATGAAGTGGCTGTACTTGCCCTGTTTCTAGTCATACCTTAGTTTTCCAAGCAGACTGTATAATCTGAGTCTTTCTTTAGAGATAATACAGGGTGCAAGCCTCTTCAAAAAAGGGATTAGTGTTTTCTGGCAGCTTCCAGAGCTCTGTTTTGTCTTCTAGTGAAGATGTCCAGAGTGGCTTATGGGCTTTGTGTAATTTCTATCTGCACCCAGACAGCTGGACTTCATTTCATTTTATTTGCATTTAATAATAAACTCCCTTTCCTTGGCTGTTAAATTGTGAATTATCAAACCCTATCAAATCCTCCTTTCTCATATTCTGGCTACACTTACTTTGAAATAGACCTATTGGTAACATACTGGATCTAGGGAAGAGCTGGGCTGTGTGCCATGAATTTCGGGGTGGGAACTGCTCTGATATATTTCTTTTTGGGCTACAAATGCCATTTCTGATCTAATGTGAACACTGGGGAAGGCAGATTGAGCTTGGTGGTGGATTCATTTTTAATTATTAAAACAGGAGAGATCATTCATGCCTCTTTGAAGTTCTTATTTTATTTTCAGGAAAGGAAGGTACAAGTCACAGCGCTGAAGCAATATAGATAGTGAGACTAATAAGAAAAATAGAAACAGAATGATAGAAGGATTTGAAAAGGGAGTGGAACAGTCATTACAAAGAAGAGAGGGACTACAGAAATGAGAACAAAAGACAGGGGTTACTTGCCTGGTAGGAAGCAGGTGCACCACTCTAGATAATATTTGGAAATAAATAAGTTTAAAAATCTCCTCACTGAGTCACTGCCAGTTGATAAAAATACAAAAGTATGTTATCATCAGCCACTGGGCTTACAGAAGGTAATGATCAAGGAAAGGATGAAGAATAAGAGGCAAAACTGCATATTAAAATTTGCTGAGAGATGATGGCCTCTTGCAATGACTTTGGGAAGAAAGCACATATTAGTTCAATAAATTAGGGGACATGGAATGGAGTGAGGAGGTGGGAGGAAGAAAGAATAAGGCTAAAATAAAAAGTCGTTCAATATCAAACATCAAAGATCGCAGTGTGTGTTTTTCTTTCTGTCTAAAATTGTCCACTCCTGGTAATTAAAAAGTGAGCAGAATGAGGGGGCTGATCTGAATCATGCTTTAATGAGTTAAAATTATATCAGGCTGGCATCTGTTACAGGGAAGCACAACTACATGTGGAGTGGAAGAACAAGCTGTCACTTTTCAGAGGAGACCATTACTAAAGCTTTCATTGAGCCCAACATATATTGGTGGAATCTTTCATGGGCCGAGACCGTGTATTAATGGTATGAATGTTATTCTCAATATTGCTATCATAATCATGGATAATGTTATATACCTATATAAAAAATAATCATTTAGTTGCCTTTCATCTTTGAGGAATTTAACACATCTGGCATACTGTGAAATACTTGTGAGATAAAGTTCAGGTTAGGACTTCCAGATGTTTGCCAATGTAATAAGGTTCCCATTATTTGATTGCCTCTAATCTGACAGATATAGGGTTAAAATAATCTATCCCAATAAAGAGAAAAATATGGAAAGGAATAAAAAATATTTGCATAATAGGTGCTTTAGATACATGGGTGAAGTCTTAAGCCTTGGAATTAGGAGGTCAGATTCATTAGTCCTCCAGCCATAATCTAATTGGTTCCAACCTAGGAAACATGCATGGAACAGTTCTCCAATGAAAATAGCAAACAAATCCTTGTTTCCTTACTATTCTCTATAAATATATAAATGTATGATCTCATCCATTCTTAATGGTACCAACCTAACAATGTAGCCAAAGCTAATTAGAAACATATTTTTCCACTTTATCACAAGCTTACATCTACTTTATTAATACAATATTGTCTCTACAGACTCACTTTAATAGCTCACAGCTATACATTGAAAGGATACCTTAGATTGCATTTCCGAGAGTAGACCTAGAAACACGGAAATGTGTTAAAGTGATTGGTCAGGAATCATTCCTAAGAAAAACCAGTAGGGGAGTAGGGAAATGATTATGGGAAAGGAAGAAACCCAAGTGAAAGTGCCATATCATGCAAAATTCCAGTGTGGGTGACTGGAGCTCAATCCCACAGGGAAGTTGTAAGGGCATTGTGAATGTAAATCGTGATGCTTTGAAAGCTCCAGAGTTTAGACACACAGCCTATGAGTAGTGCACTGACAGAGATCTTCAGGTGCTGTGTTGTGAGCAAACCTCATATGTAATAATTATTAGAGATTGGAAAGAATCTGAACAGACTCCAGAAAAAATCTACTTCAGAAGGTATAAGCTCGCTATCCTGAAAAATATGAATTTGTTTTAACATGGTTCTTGGTTTTCTTCCAAAAATCCTCCTGCATTCTTTTCCAGCTTTACAGGACTACTTCCATTCTCTCAAATGCACCATATTGTTTTATGTTTCCTTGCAATTTGTGCATGACTTTTTCTAGAGTGCCCTTAACCAACCCCTTTCTTTTGATTGACCAATAAACCCTTACTTCATCCTTGAAAACCCTCTTCAAACTCTGCTTCCCATGTGAGGTCTTCACTAACTGCACCAGAAAAAATTGGACTCATTTCACTGGGAACTATGGAATCTTTATTTATGTGTTTTTTTTTTTTAAACTATTTAATCTTTATACTCCAACATAAAATATGTCCCATTAAATGGTAAATTTTATTTGTGTGACTATTCACTTTGGTTATGATATCAAGATTTTTATTTATTTTTCAAAACCTGAGATCCTGATATCATATTTTATACAAAATTGGTATCAGTGAGTGTGGCTGAATGTAAACTAAATGTATATTCTTAAAAAATGCTGAATAAAAGAAGCACATTGAATTTTTACTTGGAGGGTCCTTTTGAGATCATCAAATCCAAAGTCTCAGTGTAGAAAGTGCTATTTGTAGCATCCACAACTACTGGACATTTATTCTGTTCATTTTCAATAATATCCCACTTTAAACTTTCACCTTTTGTTTAACTAGACAAGACGCAGCAGTAGGAATGCTTGCTCGGTGAGCCAAAGCTCCACATTCTTCTCCTAGCAATTAGAGTTTATTGTGCCTAAAATGCCCTTTTATTGTTTTAAATAAAGAATTCCCCATAATTATCAATAGTTTTATCGATAGTCAATACTTTCTAGGTTGAGCTGTCAGTAGAGAATAACAACAGAAGAGGTATATTAATATTAGGTTCAAACTTAATACTATATGCTGCTGTATATTTCATGAGCATTTACTCTTGTATGTGTGTTTTCCCCTTGATTTATTTCCAGGGAAGTTTCCTCTTGCTAAGTCTTTGTCTGTGACCCTGACATGTAATAGTAAATCATGCAGCCTCATTTTTAATGCAGTTTCTGGCTTTCAAGTAGTCCAATAAAATGAGGAAATAAGAAATAATTAATAGCCAAAGAATTTTGTTATCATCAGAGGAACAAAATTTGTAGAATTTGGACAAAGTACAGGTATGTTTGAGAAGGAAAAAATCATGCATGACATCCAGGACAGTTAAAAGATGTGACATACAAAAATGATTGCAGGGCCGGTGAGATGGCTCAGCGGTGTAAGCGCCTGCCTGGCAAGCGCGAGGACCCGAGTTCGACTCCCGGATCCCACATACGAAAAAAGGGCTGGTGATATCGCTCAGCGGCATGGACGCCTGCTGGTGCACGAGGTCCTGAGGTCGACCCCCGGTACCCACAAAAAAAAAAAAAAAAAGATTGCAATGCAAATTTACCCAGCTTCACTGTAGGTAAAGCAGTCTCTTGGTTTATTAGTATCTTGGCCTATTAAAAAGTGTCTCCAGGTTCTCCCACATTGACTAGATCCTATATCATCTTTTGCCTATCCTACCACAGCTGGAAGTTGGCTAGGTTTTGGAAGAGACACTAGAGAGCCTATGTTTGCATTTTTTCCTGTTCGCCATCTGTTCACAGAATGGACTACAGTTGCCTCCAGTTAAAAAGCAGATTGTTTTGTCCCAAGGTCAGGGGAGAAGTCTCAGCATTCTGTGTGGCTGCTAAAAAATCCCTTTCGTATCCTTCTGAAACATAAATGTAACATCTGCAATTAGAACCTGGGTCCTTTGACTGGTTCTTTTTGCTTTTGCTTGGCAACCTTCTACTGGAAATTTGCAAGTGCACCTTCTCTTTCCCTGGTTTGGCATCATATTACTTTATCTCAGTGTCTTTTCTGTTAGGCTCATCTCTTCTTAAAAAAGAGGAAAGACAGAAAAAACAAAGAAGCCTGCTGTCAGTCTCAATTTATCTTAGAATTTGCTTGTGCTCAGAACTTTCAGAACTGTGGCCCCAGTGTATGTTAGGGTTAGTGAAAAGAACTGCAATTGCTTTTGCCAGGTTACTTTGGCATCTTCTTCAAATGAAAAATTTGGATGCTTCAGCCTCTTTACTTTGTTTGTGGGCAATCAGAGGAGAGGGAGAGAAAAGACAGTGAAGCTGAAAATTAAAATCATTACCAAATTGTTGGGTGACCACTTTGAAGGAGTGCCAAAGAGAAGATATTATGTATAATCTATCTGCCCCCTTTTCTCCAGGGGTTTCTGTTGGTATCTCGTAAAAGAATTTCTTTGGGTCTGAGAGCACTTATTTTCATTTCAAAAAAGGTTAATGAAAACAGGAAAATTCTTCAGTTAGATTTAGCCAATTGCAGAGCAATGTGACTTTGAGTGATAGAGGCAGGTGTTGGTTTAAATTGTTCAGAGCTGTAAAATGGCTCAAGTAATTGAAAATCAAAAGCTAAATAAAAAATACTCAACATCTGTCTTCACCTTTGCCTTTAGGAAACAGACCAAAAAGTTTCTTAAGTACCTGAAAAACAGCGTCAATATATGCTTGTTTCTAATGACTTTGGATTTCTTAGTCAATTTTTTTCTCCGTACTTCCACAGTATTTACTTCAATATTTTGCCCTCTTCATCATATCTGTTCCCTCCTTAGCTACAAGGTCCTGTATTCCTGTTCTTGCCATGCCAGTTCCAAATGTGGGTATGTCCCTGAGTCTCCCCATTTTTACCTTTTACTTGTCTTATAAATTATAAAAGTAGATTCTGTTTCTAAACGCAACAAGCTTATGTGTATATATCTACGCGTAAGTCTACGACTGTCTCTAACGTGTCAGTGTTCAGTCTGTTTCTGTGATAGTTTTACATTTCTACTGGGAAATCCTAATGTTTCCTTTTCTTTAAAGTGCCCATGTCTAAAACCCAACTTACTGTCTTTGTGTGAGAGTTTAGAAAAACCTTCTTTTCTGTTAACTTTCTGTGTTTTATATTTGGAATTTTTGGACTGGTTTTTGAGTGCTTAGACTCATTTACCCAGTTAGCCAAAATTTACTCAGCACCTCTGTGTATGAGGCATATTATGGATCTTCTGTATTTAAATATTAAATATCTAGGGCTGGAGATGTAGCTCAGTTGTAGATCACTGGCCTTAAATATGCAAGGGCCAGAGTCTACAGCCTAACACTGGGGAAAAAAGGAATGAAAAGTTAAATATCTAATTAGTTAATTAATTGTAATAATCCCTTATTTATAATGTTATCTGCCTCAATCACTTCCTGTCTCTATACCTTTTCTTGTAGGACCTTTACCACGTAAGTGGTCATTCTGTCTTCAGCTTTATACCTCTCCATCCATTCCTCCTGCCATTCCTTGATTACTTTTTTTTTTTTTTTTACCTAAATCCTACTTCTCTCAGTATTTCACTGTTAGAAATCTTCTTTAATTATACAAACTTGCATTAGAAAACTAATAAGCCTGGTATCCTTGTCCTCCCTCATATGATCTCAGGTACTCTTTCGAAATATATTTTTCACTGTTTTCATCTCTATTCTATGTTTTGAATAAACAATGTATCCTAAATATATTCTAGTTCTTCTGTATCTTGGGCCATGTCCTTATTTGACCAGGCATATCTTCGATGTTCACTTCTCCTTTTCCAAAATTCCAACCTCTACCTGTCAAAAATCTAGTCATCCTTCAAAATCCAATTTAAATGTCACTTCTTCCATTAAGACATTCCTGATCACATTAGCCAGAGGCTCCAAGATAGAAAATAGAAAATGAAAAAAAAATGTGTACCATATGAGTGAGCTAGGAATCCTGCAGAGGATTAGTGGGGAGTAAGACTGGCAGCATAGATTAAGGTCAGATGGTGGGATATCTGAATATCTGCCTGAGACAGCTGAATTTAAAAGGTAAAAAATATGAAGCCATGAAATTTTTTAATCAGAAGTAGGTTTCAGGAAAATTAGCTTTATAGCCAAACATAAGATCTCTTATAGAAAGAAGAGCTTTTCAGGGGCCCCTTTGACTCTTATGATCCATGTTTTATGATCCTAACAACTGTGCCACACTACCTACTATGTTATTGGCGGCTATAATGTGCTAGGAGCTTTAGGGTGTCCAAGAAGATCTGAATTATAAACTGACTTCTACTGATCTAACCATGTGATCTTGGGCCTCTTTCAAAGTCAGTTTCCTCATACATAAAATGAGCTTAATGACAGTAAGAATTGCCCAAAATTATTTTGAGGATTAAATAAGATAATACCTGAAATAGAATTAGTACAGTCTCTAGTTCACAGTAAATACTCAGTAAATGGTAGCTGTTTGTACCATGAGTAGTATTAAGATCAATAATAATAATTATTCCTCATTTTGTTTCTTTCATTCACCTTTCAAAAGGTTTATATTTCAAAAATTTCACTGTATATATACCTATATAAACTACCAAGGCTAATCTTCCTTTGCCATGTAAAATACTACTCTAAACAGTCCTTACGGCCTTATCTTTTAGATGACTTGTTCTATTCAGCTTCCCAGGTGATCATTTGGATGTGTAGTATTAAAGAATAGACAAGCAGCCATACTAAGGAAAGGCATTCCTATAAAATGCGAGGAGACTTACAAGAGTCTTTCAGCAATCATGAGAGATATAGCCAGAGAGTTTTATGAATACTCAAATTTGTAAAGATGAGTAGAGAAAAGGATGGAAAGGCAGAACAGGCTACACAGCAGCTCCTTGAGACTTGAGATTCAAATTGGCCCTGGTGAAGTGATAGTTTACTATATTCCTGGTACCCTTGTGATTGCTCTTAAGTAGTGCTAATAAAAAATAAATCCTTCAATGACAAAGATCTCTCTTACACTGCGGAAGTCAGTGTTTACTCTTTTTGTTTTACAAAGTTGTCTCATAGAATCATAACAGTTTAAAGCTTAAAGGAAAGTGAAAGGGTTTTAATCAATTTTCTCTTGGAAACTGAATCCAGAAGACAGGAAATATCTTAGCCAAGTTTGTGCAGCTAATTTCAATTCTTTATACTTTTAATCCTCTGCTTTAAACTTGGGAATATGGTATTTCCACTCTTCTTTTTTCTTTAGTTTGATCTTTTATTATTCATTCTTCATGAGTTTCTGGTGAAAGTAATGGGAGGATCATTCTGACCCTGTGACTGAGTAGAGGTCCATGACTGACATATACCACTGCTTGTCCTAAAATCCGGCAAGCCTTCGTGATTGCTGAGCCCTACCACCCCCATAATCTATTTCCAATATATACTGGATGCTTGTTTTGACACATAGCTTTCAAAGTGAATGTAAGAAAAATGAAGGAAGAGGTTTGCCCTAGGTGTTCATGCTGGACTTCTTTGGATTAGGAAAATATAATCACTCATAAAATAGTGCGAGAGACTTGTATCTTCTAAAACATGTGATTCAAAATTAAATGTGTTTTCTATGTGGGTGGACAGGTGGTGATATATAAGAAAAGGTAAAAAAAAATCACAAAACACCCCCTCAAAGTTACCTTTTCTATGCTTAGGATTTTTAGATTGTTCACATATACTGAGAACAATGCACCATCTGTCAGCAATATTGCGAATAACTGAACTGATTTGTTAACTTCATCTATCTATCTATCCATCCATCTATCTATCTATCTATCTATCTATCTATTTATCTATCTAATTTTATTTGTCCTGGTTCTCGTTCACAAATTCTGACTCATTTAGGCTGGAATGTGGGACATGGGTTAGTATGTCTTTGGAATTTTTTTAGGTGATTCTAATGTACAAGGTATTGAGAACTAATGACCTAGTGGCTGCATAAGCCAAGGCAATTGATGATGGAGATGGATGAAATATGAGTATTTTTAAGAATAAAAACAATGAAGTTAGGGAGAACCTTATCCTGAGTTGAGAAATGAGGTAGCAGCAGCCTAGGAAGTAAAAAAGTCTGGAGAACACTGTTATTTTTTTTTTTCTTTTCTAAATTGTTTGGCATTGCATTTTAATCAGAATAAAATAGTAGATTACTGTGCCATGCTGACCAGAGATGGATCAAATAATTTTCTGGCTTGATTAGTGAATTTCTTCCTAAACAAGTAAAATGGATTTGTGCATCTTTAGCTTTAAAAAGTACCAGTACACAGCTTGGTCTGAGTTTAGCAGGTTTAAATTTCCTCTAATGAGGAATGTACTAGTTAATAGTGCAGCTATTAGATACCAATATGCTAATGAGCTAAATATGGCATCTAATCAATGTGTGAAAAATGGGTAATTCACACTAATGCCCTGCTAAATGTTCTCATAATGATCTGTCAACGTACTAGAGCTAATTATTGTCATGGCAATTTGGCCCAAGTTCCCTGGGATAATCCCAGCATCGGTGAATAAGAATGCACATTTGCCAGTTTGTCTCCTACTTTGCGTCTTTTTCTGTTTTTTCTCACCTGGGAATCCTCTATTGTCATTCTGGGAATGCTTTTAAATATGAACTTAGAGACTTCATTTTCCTTCAGGTTTTGTTTTCCTACCTTATGCTTTCTCATTTCTCCCTATTTCTTTTTTCCTTTCATTGCAAAAGTAGTGACGAGAATACTGGATGGGACTCCAGAGCCCTGGGATATGTAGTCCTGGTTTTGTTGTAAGGTCAAGTCATTTCCTCTGTGTCTTTTTTCTTATAGGAATAAAGGAACTGGGTAAGTCAGAGGTCCATTTTTGTTTTAAAGCATTAGGATCTTCATTTCTCTTGCATTGCTGCTCTATGTTTGTGATCATTGCATCAATTTGCCATCAAGTTTATTTATCACCGTGGCAACTTATTTTTGAGTTGGGGGATGTACAGCAAACAGAACCGGCAAGTGAGGTGCCTACTATTAGTCAATGACACAGGAAATGGAGCTCACCTGCTATGGAGAGCTCAATCGCTTCCAATTAGAAGACGGATGAGAAAATAGAGCTTTTAGATGTGAACACATATGTATTTCCAAGTACATAGCAAGGTGATACTACTCCTTCCAAACTTTCTGCTAAAGTAATTATTTTTGCAGACGACTTCTCATTTAGAATCTCTTAGCTACTATAGCAATATTTTGTGTCAATAGAGCACCTTAATGAAGGGCTTATACCTATCTCTTCTCAGTTTATAACATCCCTGTTCAAATGCTGGGACAGATCATAATCAATTTTTTTGTTGATGGGACGTGGGAAATAGACTATCATTTATGAAAGAGTGGATTTGCATTACATCGTTCCTTTGTAAAACAATTTTTCTCTTAAAGTTCTTTCTGCTGTTTGTGTTTACTATTTTCAGGAAATGAAACTCAATATAATAAGGCACTTTGGTGTTTTTCACCATAGAACTGAGAAAAATAAATATTTTATTCCTAGAATAGACAAAAGCTGTAACAAAGCTTAAAAAAATTTAGGATTTAAAAAATATATTTAGGGGCCGATGAGATAGCTCAGCGGCATAAGCGCCTGCCTGGCAAGCACAAGGTCCTGAGTTCAATTCCACACAGGAAAAAAAGAGCCGGTGATACTGCTCAGCGGCACGGGCGCCTGCTGGTGCACGAGGTCCTGAGTTTGACCCCCGGTACCCACAAAAAAAAAAACCAAACAACAGCAACAACAACAAAAAAATTTAAATATGAACTTAGACCAGTATTTAGCAAACTTTTCTGTATAGAGCCACATGGTAAATATTTTAGATTTTGTAGGCCACAGAGATTCTTTGTTGTACACTCTTCTTCTTTTTTTTGACAAAACTTTACAAGTATAAAAAACAATTTTATCTTGAACTATACAAAAATAGGCCATGGGTCAGAGTTGGCCCTGGGCTATAGTTTGCTAAGTCCTGTTTTGGAGTTATGACCTTATTGCCTTAAGACATGGAGGCCAACCAAAACATTGATGTTCACTTGTGCATGCTCACAACTGGAGACAGTAACATATCCCGATGCCTGGAACTCACATATAAGAGGTGGTCTGTCTGCTAGTCAAACTGGTAACCATTTTAAAAAGTAAAATTTCTTAGAAGTTATGATTTCTACCATAACTTACATGAAATCCTGAACATCAGATTACTAAATCCTATTCAAAGTTTGTCAGGACTTGAAGACTATTGTGTTGAATGCTTCCAGCTCTGGCAACAGATAAGTTTCTGAAAAATAATGTTAATATGGAAAGTTTGTGGAGCAAATACTTCTTCTCTTGTCTTTCCATTATAATTTCAGTGATAGCTTTCCCTGGGAAAATATTTTATTGTAAGATATCATAGACCATGTGTCCTATATAATATCCATATTATTTTCATTTTTAGCAATTAACAATCTGTGTTCATTTTATTCTCCATAATCCCTTAATGACAAAAGTTAGTCAAGAGATAACCAAGATGCATGATCTTTCATACACTTTAAACATGCACATATATTAAAAATGTATATGTGCAAAATTTACAGTTCTGCATATCAAGTACTTAATAATTTTTTCACTGTATATCTGCAATAGGGAATTCTTAGTTGAGACAAACAAATGCAAATGTTTTCTAGGAAAGAACTCATCAATTTCTTAAATTCAAATTAATTCTGGATCTTTTACTCATTTAGATTAGATGAGACCAAAAAGGAGTAACAAACAAGCAAACAGAGTAAATCTCTCTTTTAAAATAAAAGCAAAGATCTTTTTACATGTGAGTAATAATGAAGACTGAAAAACCAAAGCAAAATATTCTTACTTACCCGCTGTTTCACTCTCCATTTTTCAGTTATCCTTGGTCAATTCTGCCCTGAAAATTTAGTCAGTACATAAAATATTTTTGGAAACATTATATTTACATAATTATTAATATAGTATGTTGTCAAATTGTTCTATTTTATTATTAGTTATTGTTAATTACTTACCTTGTCAACTTTATAAATTAAAGTTTATCATAGATATCTATGTATAGGAAAATGCATAGTGCTGTATGGACCTATAGGGTTCAGTCCTTCCTGGGGTGTTTGACATTTTCATAATGTCTTGGAACATATCAATGGATGGGGTCAAGTAACTGTATATTTTGTCATAATGCAGTACAAAAATATTTATTATACTACTGTACAATAAAGAATAAATACATATATAGATATATATGTGTGTAAATATTTTACTTTTGTTCTTGGGATTGAACTTAGGGACTCGTGCATGCTAAGCATGCACTCTTCCACTGAGGTGCATCTCTACCCAAGAATATATTTTGATGAATTAACCTTGTAAGCATAAGAATAAAAGTCCCTATGTGTTTACTGTAACAGTTGTTATAACACTAAAAACCAAAACAAATGTAAAACCCAAATAAAACTGAAAAACCCAAAGCTATTATCAATTGAAACATCCATCAATCGAAGAATGCATGAAGATATTATGGTATATGCATATTATAAACTATTTTGGAATCATTGATAAAAATTAGGTAGACAGTAACCTACTGATGTGGAAAAATATCCAGAATGAATTAAGTCACAAAGTCATTTATCTATTGTCATCCTCATTTTGTAAGTACAAATCCCGCAATCTATCCATAAAAGTTTGCAAAATCATGGAGAAATATGACAACACACATACACTCAGGTTGTTAAAATGGGTTACCTGAGGACTATACCAAAGGTGGGGAAGAGTGTGTGGGAAGAGTGGGCAAAGATACTGTACTTAGACATTGTGAAACTTTTAAACTCAAACTAATAAGCAAAATAAAAATAGGGAAAATCACATAGCTAAAGCAAACTTAAGGCATAATTACATAAATACATCATTGACCTTAAGCAGATAATACTGGTTAATGATCTATAGATCAATTACATGCCAATCAATATCAAAGGATCATTAGTTTTGATAGTTATAGATTTTTACAATTTTACTGTCACATATAAGTAATGATATTATTAAAACTAGCTAATGGCAACTTCCTATGGTCCAAATACTATGCTCAGCACTTTATATGGATTATTATTTTTTGCTATACACAGCAACTTTAGGAAGTATGTCTTTTTTAATAACACTATTTGTCTAATGGGAAGACTATAGATGAGTGAAGTTGGATCAGTCGCTCATTGATATGGCTTGGAACAGGTAGCATGACATTTGAAACCTTGACTTGTCTGAGTATGAAGCCCTTGTTCTCAGCAAAGTGCTGCCATTACATGAAGTGTATGATAGTGCCATAAAAGGCCTTTGGGATATAAGGTTTTATTTTTTTATTTTATTTTATTTTATTGTTTTTGTGGGTACCGGGGGTCGACCTCAGGACCTCGCGCGCCAACAGGCACCCGTGCCGCTGAGCGATATCACCGGCCCCT
The DNA here is from genome assembly GCA_028451465.1 of Erethizon dorsatum. Classification (NCBI taxonomy): domain Eukaryota; kingdom Metazoa; phylum Chordata; class Mammalia; order Rodentia; family Erethizontidae; genus Erethizon; species Erethizon dorsatum. The sequence goes on from CM051831.1 coordinate 65,798,891, forward strand.
TTTTCGTATGTGGGATCCGGGAGTCGAACTCGGGCCCTCGCGCTTGCAAGGCAGGCGCTTATGCCGCTGAGCCATCTCACCGGCCCTATAAGGTTTTAAACTTAAGAAAGCCAGTGATTATATATTTCTGAATCAGATTCTGAAGACAGAGGGAATCTGGGTGAGCCCTAGGATTTATACCAATGACTAAATTTCCATCTTTCAATTCCCTGTTTGCCTGTAGCTGCCATCTGTGGTAACATTGCATCAGATTGCCGTGGATGACTTTTATTGTGGTTTATATCTAGATGTTTCTGCAAAGAAGCCCCCCACACTCATAGGTTTGGCTTTGGGGATGTTATTGGATCATGGGTGTGTGATATTTGTCAGTAGATTAGTCCACTGATGAGTTTATAGCTAAAGGTGATGTTGGGAGGTGAAACCTGGTGGGAGGAGGTGGTCACTGGGGCATGGTCTAGAATGCTGTGTCTCCTTGTCTCCTCCCTTGTTTTCTCTCTCTTCTTCTTGCTGTCATGCCATGAGCTTTATCTTTCCTGCCACTCACCTGTGCCATGCGGTCTTGTTTTGGAGCCAGTCAACTATGGACTGAAATTTCTACCAACTGGGAGCCACAATAAACCTTCCCTTCTTTAAATTGCAGATATCGGGTATTGTGTCTCAATGATGAGAAAGTAATAAAACACTTTTCTTGTTAAAGTATCTTTCCTAATCTCTGTTTTCCTACTTTCCAGTCTTTTTTATTAAGCTGAGTTTTATGCTGGTTTCCACCTCCGGTGAGATATATACATATATTTTCATCTACACCCTATGAGTTTCTCCATAGGAATCTCAAACTCCATTTCTAATTGACCTGATTGTTACTTCCATTACTCAAGTTCATTTGATCTGGTTAATCTTCTAACAGTGTAAGTCAAATCAAGTCAATTCCCACTTTAGAACTCTTCCAAGGCATTCCATGGCTTTGAAAATTAAATATAAATTGCTGCCTAAAATGACCATACATGATCTTGTCCCTGTCTATTTTCTAATAATATTTACTATATTCTCCATATCTCCAACTAACTGTACTTTGTTAAAATGCTCAACTCTGGATCTCTCAATTTCATTCCCTCTTGTCATTCTTATCTTCTCAGAGAGACTATTCTGGCCACCTAACCACTTTCTTTCCCACTGAACTGTTTTAATTTTCAGCATGACACTGAGAAATACGAGGATATATCTTCATTTTTAAAAAATCAGCTGTTTATTTACAATTACCAATAAAATTTATAATCAACCACACAATTAAATTGTTCATTGATATGACTGCTAAATTTTTGAATTTGACTCTATACAACAAGAGTATTCATAGTGCCTTCAAACACACAAATGCTCTTCTCAATAAGAATGAGCTTATTTCTATTACAGTTGCACTCATTTTATTGTTCTGATCAATTACTAATAGAGAAGTGAATAAGCAACAGTCCTGGGACATGTGTTACTTCTAGTACTTACCCAAAGTGTGATCTTGACCTATTAACTCTGTGACCACTTACCAACTCTGTGACCAAGATAAATTAATTGTGAACTTCAACTAAATTACCTATAAAATAAAATTGATACTTTTTATCTTATAGACTTGTATATCTTGTAGAATAGGTTGGGCAATTTCTAACGTATTCTATAAGAGGTAGAATGGGAGTGTGGCTCTCATGTCAACCTCATTGTAATTTTCAAAATTGGAACTCATAATTACTTAATTATGTAATTGGTTCAATTTTTGTCTTCAACTCTGGATTGTCAATCTCATGATTTCAGTGATAGTACATACAAGTATACCTGTAGAGAGTATCTTGAATTTTTTAAGTCTACAAATCAGTGTCTAATTCAGTGGCAAAACATAAAACATACAAATAAAACAAAAGATATAATAAAGATATAAAATAATAGTATTTATTAAATTAATTAAGTTCTCATGAAAATTAAGTAAGATGATATATGGGATAGTTCTTTCTGAGTTCTAAAATCCACTACAAATGTACAGCATTAAACGATTCTCAACACTAGTCTGTAAAACTTCTGAGAAAGAGATATTGTGCCACATTTCTCTTCATATTCACAGAATGAGGCCCATCCCTATGGTGAATGGGCCCCGTGCAAATATTTTTGCAGAGGCCTATGTCTATATGGGATTCCAGTGTCACCCAAAATTAGTGTGGCTGCACAGTTCTGATAACCCAATCTCATGTGATCTTTTGAAAAAAAGAAAGAAACACATGAGCCACCAGGAGCAATCCATGAACCTTACCACTATCTGGAGCTAAATCTGGCCATGGGACTCCAAGTTATTTCCATAGACATGAGCCTTGAGGTTCCTGTGGACATCTGGTCAACTCGTGCAAAGAGGTTTAGAGAGAACTTTGAAGAGAGAAACCAGCTCTGGTTGGAATTAAACTCAAGAGACATACAGAAGTTGTGGGAAATTCTTCCTAAATTTCACTCCTTAATCCCCTCCGGAGGCACATGGTTCAGGCCATGTTGCTGCTTTTTGGAGCCTTGAGTGGCATGGGAGTGCTGAGGCCTGAGGCATGGTATTGTCAGGAGGGTGTGCTAAGCTGAATTTCTGGCTCTCATTCTGGCTACCAATTAACTGTTTATTTTCAGCCTACCCAAATCCACATCTTCTTATTAGTTAAAGGGGACCAATGATGTTTTTTCTCATTTAACATCTAATATTGTATGTGTGTGTTTGTGTGTTACAAACACCCATATGCTTATAACTATTCTATGAAATTTCAATATTATCAAAAGTCATGAGTCCATAAAAAAATGAATGAATTATGATTTTGGAGAAAATGTAGGATATTGTACAAATAAGTTCAATAGTGAGGTTGTATGTGGTAGAGGTTATATTTGAACTAGTAGAGCAAAGAAAAAAAGAAGGGAAAAAATGGTAAAAGGGTTGAAGTTTTTGTTTTAGTAGTAGTACAAATAGAAGAGAGATTCCATTGATAGCTACTTTAAAACAGAGAGCTAAAGGGTTGTGATTTATTTAATGTCTGTGGAGAGGTTATTGAACATGGAACTGGTTTGACAAAAAAATGCAGGAAATATTAACTTGGCATTAAGTAACTGTGTATATAAATATTTATAAATGTATATAAATGTTAACTGACCCCACAAGGTTCTTTCAGATGTGTTCTCCATTTTCTACTTTCTTTAACTTTTGTTTTGGCTTCAATAAAATTACCTAACATGGAGATAGCCAGACACATAAATCAAAATACTGATTGTGTTACTTAAATATAAAATTTACACTAAGAAAAAATATTTAAAGCCAGATTGACTAATACTACAGAAATATTATTTCTTTGGATGAAACCAAAATATTATTATTAGCAGGAAAAAATAAACTACATCTTTCATGAAGTGTGTGGGATTTCAAGAATAATCCTCAATTCTACTAAAACACCCCCAAAGTAAGTTTTATCACTTTTTGTCTTTTGTTTTTGAAACATCATGTCAAGCATTGGTGTAGCTTGTGAAAAAAAATACATTGTTGTTATTGTAATAGGAAACAACCTCTTTTTCATCACATCCTTTATACAAAATAAGAGACAAGGTTTTTGTATCTGAGAACTAGGTAATTTGAGGCAAAAATATCTCATCATCTGTGTTCAAAATTAATCCACCCCGTGGGTGTTTTTCACTTATTGTGGTTGTATTTACTGGAATTTAAAGAGTGTTCCTTATAAGGAATTGTAAGATACACGACAATTAATTGCAGCACCTTTCCAATTTACAAATAGTGTTCTGAAAGTTTGTTGGCAGGTATTATTCTAACTAATTATTTTAAAGTTCTGAAAAGTCAATCATCCTGTATTAGTAGCAAAGCTCCTTGAATATTAATGAACTTACTGTATTGTTGAAGTCAAATAAAAATTATAAAAAGGTAATTATATACATAGTAAAAATATGTACAATAGTTATTATCCTACAAAGAAAATTGTCATAAATGATAAGTAGTTCACATAAAAGTTTACATTGCAAAGTATTTTTGTACAAAATGAAACTTTAGTGCATAGAAAAGTGTGTTGTGATTTTGATGCTGAAATTGGTAAAAGAAATCCATGACTAAAGTAACAGTCTAGAATTATTGAAAGTAAATTTATTGATTTTATGAAGTTTCTTTTTAACATTTAATTTCAGGATGATTTTATGTACATGATTTATTTATATATTACAACTAGAATCTATCACTGAGATATTTTTATTATCAGTAACAAATATACTTCTGTTTACAAATTAAGAAAATACAGGAAGCGTGCAATATTTTTTGTGTATTATGTTATAGGGAATATAAGAACAAAACGAACCTAGTTATGGAGGAAAAAATCCTCATAGAAAAAGGTAATACATTTTAGAAGTGTTTATTATCTAAGAGTTTATTAACTAATAGTTTTATTTTTACCATTTTTGTTTTTAGTTCAATAAATTTCTTAAACTTAATACATTTATTTTAAAAATATAAAAATGGTTTACTTTTTAATTTTTTTGTTCCATATACTGTGCTAGCACCAAATAACAACCCTAAAATATCTAACCTGGAACTTAGTATAGAACCTTTTTCCCCCAGCAGTGGTTGAAATGGCTTTTCTTTCTTCTCTGAGTAATACAGTAATAATCATAATAATGATGATAGACAAAGAAGACAAAGGAACATGCACTTGAAAAGCATAATGTGCATTTCAAAGCAGATTTTACATATATTTACTCATTTGTTTCTTGTAATATCAACTCTATGAAGTAGATGACATATTTACAAAAGCAAACCAATTCTTTTTTTGTGGCTGGGCCCAAGGCACTGGAAAAATTAAAGGAGCTACACAGCTGTCAGGGAAGACATCTTGAATCTTGACAGAACTCTTGTTTATTCACTTAGGAATATATTCATCAACACTTTCTCATTCTTGGAACCTCTACTGGTAGAAATTCATACTCTTGGGTCATAGGAGAGCTCAATTTGTGATCTTCCAGTGTTCACGTCTATACTCTTGTCGAGTATCCTGTAGATAAATTTATGGATGGCTTGTAGAGATTGAGTGGCACCAAAAATACATCAAGAAATGAAAAAGTTACAGTGGCTTTGGAAAAGAAGTGCTAACAATACTTAAAATCGAAGTTCTGTATAATTCAATAATAAGAGAGGAGAATATAACCAGAAACTTAATAGCTAAGGGGCAGACTTACCCAGAATCTCTTTTTTTCAAACTTGGGTTTTCATCTCTATGGCTGACTTGGAGTCAGACACATAACATTTTACTTCCTTAATTCATCTGTTGTAAAATTCACTCAGTGTTGTAATGGTACTTGTCAAGCTCATTAAAACTCAAAGAAAGATGCCAAGTTAGTTGCAAGTGTCATTATATCCATAAAATTGCAAATGCCTACCAGTTTCCTTAAAGCTTTGTGGGAGAATTGAATGTTCCTATGCAAAAGTTAAATCTATTTAATGCAGCACAAGGACAGGTTTTCATGTAGTATAACTGAATGTGGTTTTAATTAAAATGGCTATGGAACCACTGCTATCCTTAGTAGAGTGGGGAAAATTTCTATGTTTCACAGACCATTAATTATGTGTGGTTTTTCCTAAAAAGTGACTGTAAATGAATTACACAGTCCAATCTCTTTTCTGCCAGCTCGTCTCATGCTATAATTTGAACATTATGTGATGCCATTCCCCTTCATATAGTGTATTACTTATGGAATAACAAAATGGATATTAAATGGAGGACATTCGTGAGGTTACAACAATAAAATGGGAAAGTTCTCACTTGCTTTGTGTCACCAGACTCTGGGATTAAGAGATTTGCAGATACTGTCTTTGATCATATTGGTTTACTCAAACTAGATTGTTCTTCTCTATCACTTTGCTGTGTGAGAAATGAACTCAAAAAGTCAGGGCCTCATGAATCCCCAGTATTGATTATACAATCTCATTTTGTAATACTGTATGTGATAATCTAAATCCTTTCAATTTACCCAGAATATTTGTCTTCAAAATCCTAAAACAAAAACAAAAAATTGTTTAACTTCAGTTCTGTACAATGGAAGGCATTAAAATTCTTCAACCTTCTGAAAGTATCTAGTGTTATTTGGGGTGGATATGCATGGATTTGGGGCGATTATGTCCTTTTGGTATTTTCTACTTTCTTATTGCACATAAAGTAAAATTTACTATTTTCACCATTTTAAATGTACAGCTCAGTAGAATTGAGTATATTCATACACCTATGCAACCTTCACCACCATCTATTTCATAAATTTTCATGTTCCAAAATATAAAATCTATATTAATTAAACAGTAGCTCCTCATTCCTCCTTCCCTTAAACTCTTTGATACCACTATACTACTTTCTGTCTTTATGGTTTTGACTATTGTAAGTATTTCAGACAAGGGAAATCATATATTTGCTTTTGTAACTAGCTCATTTCACTTAGCATGATGTTATTAAAATTAGCCTGTGTTGGACTGGGGAAGTAGATTAGTGGTAGAGGGCTTGCCAACCATGGGTTTGGGCCTGGGTTCAATCACCAGCACCCTCCCAAAAAGTTTATCCATGTTGTAGCATATGTCAGAATTTCCTTTTTTTGTAAGGCTGAATAATATTCCTTTGTTTGTATAGACCACATTTTCTTTACCCATTCTTCTGTCAGTAGACACTTGGGTTGCTTCCAAATGTTAGCGATTGTGAAGAAATATAAATATACAAATATCTATTTGAGATAAGACCTTCAATTCTTTTGAATATATGGAAGTAGAACTGATCCCTAATTCTATTTATATAGTAATTCTACTTTTAAGTTTTTGGTGAGTTGTTATACTGTTTTTGACAACAGCTGTCCCATTTGAAATACCCACCAACAGTGTACAAAAGTTTCAATTATTTCACATCCTCACCAACTTCTCCTTCTTTTCTTTTTTCTTTCCCTCCCTCCCTCCCTCTTCCTCCTTCCTGCCTTTCCTTTCCTCCTTCCTTCCCATTGTAGTTTTGAATTAATTGGACCTAATCAGTTACTGTGCTTAGTGTCATTTCATGTGGTTATTGGCCATTTGTACCATATTTTTTTCAGGAAATTTCTGTTTAAGTCCTTTCCTTATTCTGAATCAGATTGTTTATTGATTTTTTAGTTTTAGATTTTCTCTAGTTTTGACGTACATTCCTTATTGTATATAACTTGCAAATATTCTCTATCAATAGATGCGTTGCTTTTTAACTTTGTTGCTACTGTTTTTCTTAAATTTTTTTGAAGTCCAACTTGTTTGTCTATGCCTTTGATGTTATATCCAGGAAATCACTGATAACTAGTGTCATGAACCTTTTGCCTCGTGTTGCCAGCTAATGATTTTATAATTTTAGGTGTTAAATTATTATACCTGTTTTGAATTGATTTTGTATTTGGTGTTAGTTAAGGGTTCACCTTCATTCTTTTGTATGTGGATATCTAGTTTTCCCAGCAACATTCGTTAAATGGTCTTGGAATTGTTAACCAAAAATCTTTTTACAGTGTGTGTGAAGGCTTATTTCTGAGCTTTCTATTCTATGAAAAAATATGTCTGTCTTTGTATCAGTACACCACCAAAAGCTTTTTTGATTACTGTAGTTTTGTGCTAAGTTTTGAAATCAGATGGTGTTAATTTTCCATCATTTTCAAGATTTTTTTGACTATTTGGAGTCCCTTGATATTCCATAAGAATTTTAGGATGGGATTTTTTTTATTTGTTCAAAAATATCATCGGGCCAGTGATATGGCTCAGCAGCATAAGTGCCTGCCTGGCAAGCACGAAGTTCTGAGTTCAACTCCCAGTATCCACATTAAAAAAAAAAAATATATATATATATATATATCATCAGGATTTTGATGAAACTTGCACTGATCTTTGGGTAGTATTAACATCTAAACAATTCTAAGTGTTCCAATCCCATTCTATGAACATAGGGCATGTTTCCATTTTTTGATATCTTTAAATTTTTTGGTACTGTTTTATAGCTTTTATTGCACAGTTTTTTAACTTGATTAAATTAATTTCTAAGTGTTTTATTATTTTTGATACTTTGTAAATTGGATTGTCTTCCTAGTTTTCTTTTTGGGTTGTTCATTATCAGTGTATAGAAATGAAAATCATTTTATGTGTACATCTATCCTACTACCTTGCTGGATGTGTTTATTAGTTCTAACAGGGTATTCCTCACTCTTTGTCTCTCTCCCTCTCTTTCATCTTTAAGTTATTCTATTGATAAAATTATATCATAAGCAAATAGAGATAATTTTATTTTTTTTTCTTTTCTAGTTTGCCTGTCATTGATTCCCTTCTCTCAATACTCTGGTTAGGGCCTCCAATACTGCACAAAATAGAAGTGAAAGTAGGCATCCTTCACTTGTTCACCTTTGGTTATAATGTTTCCTGTGGGTGTTTTATATATATAGAGAGAGAGTTAGCTTTTTTATTCCTAGTTTGCTGATTGCTTTTATCATGAAAAGATGTTGAATTTCGTCAAGTGCCATTTTTTGCATCAATTGAGATGATCTTGTGATTTTTTTCCTCCTTTTTCTATTAATGTTTATTACACTGGTAGATTTTTGTGTTGAAACATTCTATATTTCAGGAATAAGTTCCGTTTGATAGTGGTTTGTAATCGTTTGAATTGGTGCTGAATTCAATTTTTACATCAGCTTTCATAAGAATAATATGCTTATAGTGTTTTTGTCTTCGTTTGGTATCAGCTGACCTCATAAATGAATTGAGGGAATTTCTTCCTTTTCAGTTTTTTTTTCTTTAAAAGCTTGAATAGGATTGATATTGTTTCTTCTGCAAAATTTTTGGTAGAGTTTACTAGTGAAGTGATCATTTCCATAGTTTTTCTTTCCAGGAGATTTTTTAATGGCATAGTCTTCATAGGTTTTGTAGTTTTAGGAGTTTGTTGATTTCATCTAAATTAACCCACTAGAGGGTATAATTGCTAATGGCACACTCTTGTAATCCTTTTTATTTATGGAGAATTATTAATAATATTCCAACTTCTATTTCTTACTTTAGCGACTTTTCCCTTTTTGCTTAGTTCATCTACAGCTAAAGCTTGCCAATGTTATTATCATTTCGAAAAATCAGCTCTGATTTTGTTGATTTTCTCTGTTTTTTTATTCTTTGTATCAACTTGGATCAGTCCGAGGTGGTGCAAAAACAATGGTCAGCACCTCTCTTTCTGCACATCTGTGATCAGAAGCAGGAATTAGCAGCCAGAGCACAGATCCCTGATTTGGAGGGCAGGGTTATTTTTCCCTCTGGTTCCCCATAACCTGTGGACAAGCTACTCCTGTAACACATAGACATTTGCCTGCCTGGGGCTAAGGAGTGTGTGGGCAAAATTTACCTAAATTATCCACAATTTACTTCCTAACCCCTCTCTTGGCTATGGTAAAGCTTCAATATTCTGCATTCCAACACACTTAAGCAGACAAACTTGCAAGTGCAATTGTTATCTAGGTGAGAGAAAAGATTTCTGGCGTTTCCTTCACCATCTTCCTAGAATCTTCCAAAACTTAGATAACTTTTATACTAAATATTTGTTCTTGTGGAATTTATATATATTTATAGAGTGTTTACAGCTGATTTCTTTTCTCTGTTTGTTGTGTTAGCTTTTTGTCACTGTGACCAAATTACTTGAGAAAAGCATGTTAAAGGAAGAAAGTTTTATTTTGTTTCAGGCTTTCAGAGGTTCCCATTCATGGACAGCTGGCTCCATTCCTTTGGGGCCTGAAGTGAGAGAAGGGAGTAGAGGAGGAAACCTGCTCACCTGTGGTCTCCAGGAAGCAGAAAGAGGAGAAGAGGGCCAGAGAGGAAAGGCTGGAGTACTAGACATAGTTTTCAAGGTCATACCCCCGTGATCCACTCCCTACAAGTAGGACTTGCTTCCTATTTCCATCACTTCTCAAAGTTAGAGCCCTCATGATCTAAGCTTCATAAGCTTCACCTCTGTACACTGAAGACTTTTAAGAGATATTTTAGATCTATACCCCAAGACTTGTGTTTCTTCATATACCATTTTTGTTCTCTAAAACACTACAACTACAGATGTACTATATGGATGGAGTTTTTAAAAGTTTGATGATGATAAAAGGTCATAGATGGTGGCACATGCTTGTAATCTCAGCACTGTAGGATTGGAAGTTGAAGCTGGACGCTGAGGCTGGAGGATGGTAAGTTCAAGCTCAGGCTGGGCAACTTAGTGACGTAACAAGACCCAAAAATAAAAAATGGACTGGGTATGTAGCTCTGTGGGAAAGCCTTGGGTTCAATCCCCAGCACTGCGATCAATCAAACAATCAATTAATCAGTAAATAAATGTTGTAGAATATAGCACATAAAAATTAAAATTGTATTTATATTAAAATTATAATTATAAAATTATAGTTATAAAAATTAAAATTAATTTAGTCTATTTAAATATTCTTTTTCTTTTCAACCTAATATCACTAGTACTGTGTATTAGTTTACTAGAGCTCCCATAACAAATACCATAGATTTCATGGCCTATGAAAGAGAAATTTATTTTCTCATAGTTTTGAGGAAGCTGGATGTCTGAAATGAAGGTGCTGGGAGGACTAAGTTTTTCTCAGAACTGTCTTATTGGTTGGCTTTCAGACACCTGACTCTGGCTGCCTCTTTTCATGGCTGAGTCTCTGGGTGAGCCCCCCACCCTAGTGTCTGCCTAGCCTTACAAGAACAACAGTGATATTGAAATAAGGCTCTACACTAAAGGTGTCATTTGAACTTAATCACCTCTTTAGCTCCAAATAGGAGTAAAGGGTTATGACTTTAAAACATGAATGTTGTGTTAGAGTCAATTCAGTCTGTAGCATACCTTTCACCTCAGAATTCTATGTCTCCTTTCTTTAGATTTCTCACGTGACTCTTGTCCTCTTCCTATTCTCCAGATCCCTACACTGCTCCCTAAACTAATTTCTTCTAGAGTGACCAGAAGACAGGCCCATTTTCCTTTAATTTTTAGCTCTTGATCTCACTTCTCTTTGATAGACCCACTGGGTGGAGAAGAGTCCACAACCATGACAGTCACTTATAGATATTTTCTGAAAGTTAAGAGCAATGTTCTCCCTGGAACCAGTACTTTTGTTGTGGCTTGAACTGAAGCCAGTGTTGCAAATAACATTTTTCTTCACACTGCTCTATGTGTAACACATTCAGCCATCTGTTGAAACTATTTCCTGTGTCTGCTGGCCTAAACCAGTAGGTTGTAAGGTCTTTGCAGAATGAGGCTTATTTATTGCTATATTCCTTAGAGCTAATTGAAAACCTTCATATCATAAGATCTATATCCTTCTATTTTGCTTTTTTATGTTGTTTATGGGGAAGGTTTGAATTTCCTTCAATACACTTTATAGTTTGTTTTTTTTTTAAACTTTTGGACTACACTTGCACATTACACCTTGATCTTTGTTTTTGAATTGTCCTTAAAATCTACCTATCTACTTCAAATAGCACAAATTACTTTAGATACATGTTTGAGAATGTTTGCTAATCTCATTGCTAGTTATCAAAACTAAGATTTCTGGGCCTGGATATGGAGGTCAGTGGTAGACTACTTTTCTAGTATTGACAAGGCCTTGGGTTTGATTCTCTGCACCTCAAGACAAACAAAAAATGAAAAACCCTTCCCTTCCAGTGAGGTAAAATTCTGACTTATTTGTCATGAAGTTATGTTGCAACTTTTAAAATACTACCTGTTTTCTGAAATATAAAGAATAACTTATAATCAACCCTAGATGATTTTTGTTGTTAAATAATTTTACTTGTATTACAGTCTGTTTTAATACAATGCAGTCACTATTTCATCATCACCTGTCACTCATAGAGAGTACATCCCATCAAAAATGACCATCATAACTGTAGGCATCATCTACCCTTGGGTTTGGGAGATGAGTAGCCTATTTGATGAGAGTAGTTTGTTTAAACCTGTCATCTTTTTTTTTTTTTTTTTGTGGGTACCGGGGTCGACCTCAGGACCTCGCGTGCCAGCATACGCCCGTGCCGCTGAGCGATATCGCCGGCCCTTTTTTTGTATGTGGGTATCAGGAGTCAAACTCAGGACCTTGCACTTGCCAGGCAGGTGCTTATGCCGCTGAGCTATCTCACCGGCCCTAAACCTGTCATCTTTGAGGGATAAGTTATGAAGTATATTCAGATCTAGGCTTCTCCAACCCAATGCTATTCATATAGCTTTGCAAATATTTTGCTAAATAAGTCTGTTTTTCCCCTTAGTTCTTTACTTTTCCTAGAATGTAGACAATCACTATCAGTAAGGGAGATTTATTAGTAACTTCTCACTCTTTCTGTATTAAAAATATATGTCTGCAAAGATACAGGTGAGCTACAAATGTAAGAACAGAATTGTTTTTTGGGGGGCTTATTACCGAATTAGTTGTGGCTCTTAACCCTATTTTGGCAATTGCCTCTTTTTGTATTATGAGTACAAGGTTACCTTTAGTCCTGATTCACTGTGCTGTAGCCTAATTTTCACCTATCAGCGAATGGTCCCCACCTCCTCTTGGTAATTCTGTGGAGAAACTCTGGACATCCATCCGAGCCTTTACCGATGCTCTTATCACACTACTAATTAAATGAGAAATATTATTATAGAATTTAAAAATCTATCAGGCAGCTAACACATTCCGCCCACTCACATTTAGCACAAGCAATTTTGCTCCCACTCACCCACCTGCCACTCACATCCTTAGGTTAAGAGAATGTTCATTTGTGCTTGCAGACCGACACATTCAGAGATGGCACACAGTCACAGTCATTAGCCCTGAAAGGAATGTGTGGGGAGATGAAGATAAGAGCAGCAGTGGGTAATTACTCTTACTTGTAAACTGTGCATTTGACGTGAAATGAAAAGAAAGCAAAGAAAAAGAAAATTTGTAAAGAACAGAAGGCAAAATACCCTATTAAGAGCAGAACAAGCAAAGGTGAGGAAAGAGGAACACTTGATAGGAGTTCAGAAATGACAGGGATAAAATTTTATATGTTTATATAAAATTTAGGTAAGATTTAGTTAAATTTCAATGCCTTGGTAGTGGATGGCTGCCTGATTCCTTTTTTTACTTTTTATTATTTTATAAATATACATTCCATGATCTATCTTAAGCAATAAAACAATGATGCTAAAAATAAAGGTGTTTGTGATTTCTCTAATTTAAGACCTTGCATGTATATATTCAAGAAATGTAAGATCTTACTGGGCTGTGTCTGTAACTTTGACTCTTTCCGATGAAAAGATTCAGTTACCTTAGCATTAATCTGATCAATTGCTATTGATCAGGTTGTTAATCTGTTCAGTCAAGTCTAAAATGCCAATTAGAAGATTGTAGATAAAGCAGAAATAATTGCTTTAGGTATTAGATATATCGGCTGTCTTAGTCTCAAAATCTGGCAAATCAAATAAATCCTCTCCTCCTTACCACCCATATTTCATGAAGGCTAGTAGACAATGCAGATGACTAGAAAATGGGTCAAGAAAGCAAGGTGGGATTGGTTGTGTGTGTGTGTGTGTGTTATTACTAAGGAAGATTCAGGAAAGATTATGAAATTACAAAATGAGCAGGCCTTTGGCTTTTGTACCTAGAATGATTCTCTAATCCTGACTACTATTATGGAGTCAAAACAGAGAGGATGATAACTAAGGACACTGACTTTATCTACAATTTTTGAATTTCTAACCTTTAGGAACACTCAATAGATGAGTATCAAAATCAGTTACTGGATTAATGAATTTCTTTATAGGCATTTTCTCCATGCATCCTTGAGGACCATCTGCCAGGATTTCTTTCACTCTTTGAAGTTTCCAACCATATTCCTTAAAACCTTTTATTCACTGGTATTAAAATAAATTTGCTAGTTCTGTCACCTGAGACAACTATGGATGGCTATTTAAAGGCATAAATGGTGACAAATAATGGGAGTCAAAAGACTACATTCGTGGGTGGAAAAATACACTGATTCTCCTTGCCTATCATTTCTAGTTTTCAACATCATGAAAAGCTGATAAGTCTTAGAAAGAAGTGCTTTGCACAGAGGTTAGATATTTGCCTTAGGCAATCTAGTTTCTCCATTCTTACATTACTGGGAAAACAGAGAAAGTTTATCAAATATACTGCACTTTATTGTCCAGGATAACACGAGTCAATTCCCTAAAAAGCTGCTTAAGGGCACAAGCTAGGCAACAGTTACACATTGAAGACAGACTTCTCACTCCTCATTTTATTTTATCAAGATAACTGTAATTTATGTGATACAAAGGGATTCCACAGTGCCATGCTGAAGAGAGGCCAAGTATGTGCATGCATAATCTTCACCATTTGAAAAGCTTCAGCATTTTGATATTACTTGGACATTTTTTTGTGTTTGTATCTCACAAAAAATTCAATTTTTTGCAACTACTAATTCAGGAAAATAATAATTTTTTCCACACTGATTGATGGACTAATTAATTAAAATGTTATACAAAGAGTATAAATGGATAGCAGATTGAAAGAAAGCTCAACCCAAAAGTAACAAATACCATACTTTCTATTCTTAGTAACTTCAATATACACTTTACAATATGATATAGTAACAACATTTAGAAAACTGATATAAACCGTACTTCCGAGGAAACAAGATTTTCCTTCATTTGGTTTAGAATGACAAAAATATCTCAGAGATTTTTATCTTTGATAAAAGTATCAGATAGGCAGATATTTAATTACAATCCAAAGTTTATACTAGAAATAACTGTTAACGTATTTACACCCCATATGATCTCAAAAAACCTTTCTGGCGGAGACAACAATTACCAAATACATTATTCAACTCCATATTTGATTAGCAATCCTCAGTTTTATTTGTGCAAGTTTCAATGTTCAAACTTCACTAAAACCAGTAGCAGATATCATTAAGATAGAATAATTGAATGTCTCACATTCTGTATTCCGTACTAAGGGCTTTGATTCTGACAACATTTTTGTATGGCAACAGGTAGAGGCAAAAAGAATGTCTTTTGTCTAAAATATTATTCTATCAAAATTAAAGAAGCATTCCAATGATGAGTTTGTTATTGAATTTGAATAATGAACATATCTAATTGGGCTTCATGTTTTTAAACTCTCCTCTCAAATGTAATGTGGCACAACAAAGTGCTCCTTCTTTCTAAGTGTGGAGAGGCTGAGGCTTCCGTGCCACCTAATCTCCGCCACTGCAGCTGAGGTGTGTGCCTGATTCTCAAGGCATCTGGATGCTGCCATCCAACAACTCCCTTGTTCATGTATGCCTCACACATGTGCTCACCTCTGAGGTTCAGCAAAAAGCCTACATTGAGGAAAAGTGAGGAGTAAATTCTTGTGTTGTATTTCTAAAAGGCTCCAGAATCCCTTTTCCTCATTCCTGCAAAAATCAAATATGTTTTCCTTTGGGAAATCGCCATTCCTGCCTTCTCCCTAGTGTCATTCATACCATCAGCCATGAGACCATTTTGACCCTGATTAGGATTACTGGACTAAGCAACTCCTTCCATACAGTTAGAATACAGAGCACTCTTGTGCACAGATGCAAAGTGACTGGAACTCATACATCTCAAGGAAGGAACCCAAGCCGAACTTCCATGAGTTCCTGCCTCCAAGCTCCTGAAGCTTCCTAGTATTTTACTTCCCAAAGTAAAATGGATACATTCCTGGATCCTCAGGCTACCTTTTTCTGTTGCCATTTCTATGTCTTGCCTTGTGAAACCAGTCAGTTCCATTGTTTTACTTATACTAGTCCCTGTATAAAATTTCTGTTACTTTCAATAAAGAAGAAACTGATATAAATTCTTTTTAGACTCTGTGTTCAGGGTTTATTTGTTATTTGCTTATATTATTTTGGAACAAGATAATTGGGCTCATGGTTGAAAACCTTACCTAAAACTCACATATGTAAAATATTTCTTCAAACAGACCTATCAGCTGCATACTGGAGCATTACTTTGTGGTGTGTACTCTGTATGTGAAGTGTTTCTTCTTATGATTTTGTGAGGTACTAGGTTTGTTATACTTTGAAATCTCCTAGACACACTGTCCTGGGGATGATTTAGTTATTACATTCATGGTTTTGGATTATTGTCTTTAATTAGCTTTTAAACCTATAGGTGTCATCTATTGTCAATATTTAGAAAAATCTCAGCAGGATACTCATCTTTTTTGAACATGAAGATTCTGATTCCATAAAGCCTTCAGTAATTTCACTAGACTTATATGTGTCGAAGAAAATTTTGATAATTTACTTTTGAGGGCAAGTGTTGAAAAATAATTACTTTTAAATAAACTATACTATTTTCCTATTTAATTACACGGATTCATTGAGTAAACTCTCTTTTTCTCTTATTATTAAATTATAGCCATTAACACTGACTCTAGAAAATACTATTGGATAGTCAGACCTAATAATCTTATTTGGGAATTTGGTGATCATTTTGTAAGATAAACTAAGGGCCTAAATCTTGACTAGGTCTACAGTTATGAAAAATTGACTTCCAATAGAAAAAAATTGAGATATTTTTACATAATAATAATTCCTAACCAGCAGGAATGCTTGAGTTTTAGAAAATGAATTATTTTAAAAGATAATGCAAAGGAGACTGTATAAATTTGCTTTTATTCCCTTACCACAGATAGTATTCAAATCTTAAAATTCAGTATTTATGCACATATAAATGTAGAAAACAAATACACATGTGAAGACTGAATTATTTTTACATAGTAAGTTTCATTTTATAGAATCAATAGCTAATAGAATCAGCTGCTCATTTGAATCTATATCAAAGCCAATTGTTTGTTAGTTTATAAGAAGCAAACAACATCTATAGTAGCATGCTGGAGAATCAGTCATCAGTATTGCCGTGTGTTTATCTATCCAGTCTTCTGAATTGTTTCTTCCTCCAACCTCCCCCTCCTTCTCTCTTAGTCTCTTTCAGTAGCCTTGAAGTCTTTGATGATGTTCTGCTTCTTTCTTTCCAGAATTACAAAATCAATAGTGATGCCTAATACCTATCCTGGTTCTATTTTTCTTGTAAATGCAAAGGGAGTAGATACTTTTGGTCTTCTTTTTAGCAGACTCCAAGGCAACTTACCATAAAAGACTGTATACACATGTAATACGTCAGTCAGCTTTAAAGTTGAAGGAGCTTTTCAATCCCTCTGAGCTCTAAGATTTTACAATTTTATGAATTTTAAAATGTTGTATTCCTGGGTACAAGGAGATATTTAAATTCCCTCATTTCCAAGG
Organism: Erethizon dorsatum; assembly: GCA_028451465.1. NCBI lineage: Eukaryota > Metazoa > Chordata > Mammalia > Rodentia > Erethizontidae > Erethizon > Erethizon dorsatum. The sequence goes on from CM051831.1 coordinate 65,816,244, forward strand.
GGGGCTTTTGGAGCTATGGTTCTACAAATTCAAGACTCACTGCAATTTTTGTTAATTGACATGACTGTGGTGCAGACAGTGGTGAGGGCAGTCAAGACGGAAAGCATAGGCCTGGTGGCCAAGGTGTCTGAGAAGGTGGTTATGAGCAGGATCATAGGCACAGGAGCAGGCAACACCAGCAAGACCTGGAATTTGCATTTAAGTGCCTGAGCCTGGGAATGCCTGATTTGGATTTTAATTCAGAGATGGTCCAGGAAAGAACCAGAGATATATCCGTGGAACACAGGAAGGGTCAGGACAATCACTTGATTTCAGGATTTGAGCACGAAGGTAAAGCAAGTTCAAATGTTCTATTAGCCTACAGCACTTTAAATTCTCTTGACTGATATTAAAGTGAAAGTTGGCATCAAGTGGCTCCAGTTTTAATGTTGAAAATGTATTGTGGACAGTTCTAGCAAATCTTGATAATACTTTCTTCTGTCAGAGAAGTGATAGTTTGACTTTCAAAGTTCAGATAGGAATAAATTTTTAAAACATGCATTGAATGAATATGAAGTTGAGAAATATTAGAAGCCTTTGTAAAATTGTTTTCATGAATTTTCTCTTAATTGAATCATTAAGCTTAAATTCATTAATTGAATCATTAAGCTAATTTTCTGAATTAGACCTGATAGTTCAGTGTTTGTGTGAATATACTCATATATGTAGACTTCCTGTGGAAATCATATAATCAGTGCATCTTATTATGCTAAAGCATGGGATGGAAAAACTTTTTTTAACATAATGTACCTATATCGACATTTACTCATATTTTTTTTTTTTTGTGGGTACCGGGGGGTCGAACTCAGGACCTCACGTGCCAACAGGCACCCGTGCCGCTGAGCGATATCACCGGCCCCTTTTTCGTATGTGGGTGCCGGGAGTCGAACTCGGGCCCTCGCGCTTGCAAGGCAGGCGCTTAGGCCGCTGAGCCATCTCACCGGCCCGACATTTACTCATATTGCCTTTCCTTTTTTGCCACTTTTTTTGTATTGCCACTAGGCTAGACCATAGCAGAAGGAGATTTATACCTTCCTAATTTCAGGTTAGTTTTAAATATTCATGTATAACAATTCAAATGGAGTGTCCTTTGCATAATCTGGTTATGTAGGCTCTGTGGACAAATGTGTATTAGGTGGGATGATGTGGTCTTTGCCTGCAAGGGGTGTACAGTCCTATTAAGAAGTCAAACTTACGTACATGAAACAATTAAATAATAGGACCAAAACAGTTTCTAATAAAGAGCTGAATTAAATATCAAGTACTATAATTGTATTTTTCAAACTGCAACTCTGTGGGAAGTACTAGCCAGCTTTAATTGATCATTTTGAATAATTTACTTAAAGAATAGAAGATCATAATTCATCTTTGTCTAAATTTTCCCAGTCTTATTATAACTGAGTCACTTTCCTAGGAATGTGACATTTTCAACCCTCATTTTTCTCTTAGTTTATATCTGTATCTGTCTCATAATCTCAAAACGCCTCTCCCTCATTTCACCCCCCTCCCCTTAGTTATAATACCCTGTTTAACCAGAAGTCAGAATACAGCTTATCTCTACCATCCAGAATGCATCTTGAAACACAGGAACAGATACAGAAAACTCTGAGGGTATAGAGCCCAGCTGGATAGATTTTAGAAGAAGGTGATTATATTTGAGATCTTAACTAGGTTGCTCATAAAATTTCAAACTCTGCACAAAGAAGCAAGTATCTCCGTGTATAGGCAAGTGTTAACTAAGTGAAGAAACCGGTACCTAGAAATTTAACACAGAGTTTCAGCTTTTCCATATAGGGAGAAATAAATCTATGTACATATACTAGGAGACCATAAGAAAGTCATTATTACAGAAGCAGTGAAACAATTGATGCTTGTTGGAATGAAATACCTGTGAACTAAAGACAGTGGTTGATAAATTTTATGATTAATTACTAGAAAAACTGCAAATGAAAGCATGTTTTAGAGATTAAAGACGTAACTCGGTTATTTAAATGTTTCACGCTGAGGCACAGCACATGCTCTGGAGATATTACTGCGTATATAACAGAAAATATTTTCATATTAGATTACTGAATTTCAAAGGAGATTTGTTTAGTGACCAACCATCAGTTTTGGTGCTGCTCCTGGCTGACAGTGCAACGTAAATAAGATTGGTGTGCCACGTCCCTTCTTTCTTTTTTACCTATGACTGATTTTGCTGTCTTTCACTTTTCTTTGTGCTGCTCTCTGAGGTCCCCAGCTTCTGTGCAGGTTGTTATTACCTGGCAAGTCTGCACATTCTGGGTCTGTGTAACCTTTTCCTTCTTCAGCCCAACTCTTTCATTGTGTAGATGTCAGAACTCTGATCTCTTCTAACAATTATGATACAATATTATGTTACTATTACTACCTGTGATTAATGAGTGATGTATGGATTTTAAAGAATTACACTGTGTTGACAATTTAAGGGTGAAAGTGACAGAGGAGTCAGAGACTATTTTTAAGGTATATGTTAAGTGGAAGTTTTTACTTAAAATGTGTAGGGTTTGTGACTACTTCCTCTATCCATACAAATAGTGATGACTGATAAACCTTATAAGCAATTTGCAGAGCTGATGAGGAATCATGCCACAATGTCTGAAAGTTTGACTGAAATTCCCCTGCCATACTGGTTGGTATTTTCTATACTCAGTAACCTGGAAGGAGATGATATTCAAGTGTCGCTGATATTGATGTATTTAAACAGGGAGCTACTTGGTGTTAGCCTCTGGGAAAATACGAGATTCGCCTTAGTTGGGCTTCTGGTTGAATATTTCCTGGATCTTCCTGGAACACTTCAAGATGTCCATATGTATTTAGTCAAATCATGTGTAAGACAGAGCAGCCAATTTGAAGGAAATGATCATGGTAGTAAAGAAATGTTTCATATTTCAGTAGCAGTCCAGATAACAGGCAACAGCTCTCTGTTTCCAGTGCAATATCATTATAATATTGGAAATAATTTAGTCCTGGCTGATGAGCTCTGCCTGTATTCCGTTGAGGAGGAACATAATTACACGTCAGGTGAGAGCTAAGGACTGATAAGAATGCATGGTTATATGCTGCTGAAATTCTTCAAATCGCCTCCGAACATGGCCACAGTCACCCTTCCTGGTATCAGCCTTGTTAGGTGCTGAGGCCCTGTCTCCATTATTCAGGGATTGATGTGCTGGAGCTGTCCACATTCCGTTTCTTCTCCCTTCAGATATCTAGCTTTTGATCATCTTTCTGTTTAAGAGTACCTCCTCTGGAAGGTAGGAGGTAAGAGAAAAACAAAGGTAGAATTCAAATAAATCACTTGTTTTGTGTGTCGGATAGAGCAGGTGCACTGGCTTTGCTCTCAGTGAAGCATACAGCACTTTTTTTTTTTTTTTTTGCTATTCTTCTCTAAGCTCAAACTTCAAAATCCCTCCTTATTGAAACTGCTTTAAGAAACTCTGAGACAGTCTTGCAGATGAACTTCACAGAAAGTCTTGGGGTTGTTTTACAGGCAAATACTCTGACATAAATTGTTACAGGGTACATAGTGCCAGAAATTAGTATTTGTTTGTCCTTAATCTCTGGAGGTTTCAGGTGCTTTACCAGCTAGCCAAGGAGGGTACTGTAGTGGCAAAAAGGCACATTCAAAATTCAGATTGATCGGTATTGACTGAGCATCTATTATATTGTATGGCAGAAAATATTAATTAATTGATTAATGGCTGCTTTCCATTCTCTGCTTACTTTTTATTTATTTGCATTCATTTTCTTAGTCAGTTACTTTAATACCAATAGTAACATTTGAACCAAAATATATATAAAGAAAACATTTATAGCCTAGGCTCAATTTACCATTCCCAACCACTAGGCTCTCTGAAGTAATTAAACTTAATACATTTAATAGCTTGGCATATTCCCTTTTAAGTTTTCCATCATGTTCATACAAATTATGTAAACATATGCCCATGGGCAGAAGATAAATGAATTTCACCTTTTCATCTCTTTTAGGATTCTTTCAGAATTCTGCTTTTTAATTTCTTTTCCTTGTGGTGCTGGGGATTAAACCCAGGACTTTGTTCATGCAAACGGGCATTCTACCCACAGCTTCTCTGCTCAAATAGTTTCTTTTCTCCCATTGAGACCTTTTTTCACTTTATTGAAAGAATCATTCAGCCACCATTACTCTATTTTTTATGTGTGAGTACAATGTTTTATTTTTCTACAGTATTTATCATTATCAGATATAATATATATTTTAGTTATTGGGAATTTTTGTGACTATGTCCCTGACATTTAGAACCTAAGTTCAAGGAGGACCAATACTCAAGTCTGCTTTGTTCATAGTTGTGAGTGCTATAAAACTACCTGATAGTAAGCGTTCAAAATTGTTTAAAAATAAATATATTATTGTCTTAGTTATTTTTCTTGTTACTGAGACAAAATACCCAACACCCACAAGTTAAAGAAGGAAAGGTTTATTTAGCTCACAGTTTGTAAAGGTTTCAGTCCATAATCGGCTGGCTCCAAGGCAGGGTGCCATGGCAGACAGGCATCACAGAGGAGAAACAGTTCATGGTGGGCAGAAGGTAGCAAAGCAAAAAGGGATGACCACGGCTCTTTCTATCCCTCAAGTTTTATCCAGCCTACTTAGGGATGGTAGCACTCATACCCTTAATCCTAGTGCCCTTGATCCTAGCATTGCACCATGAGTCAACCCTAGCATCACACACTCTAGATCCATCTACCTCTGAAAAAACCCCACCTATGACTGTGTGAGGCTTTGGGGGACATCTAGACACAAGCCATAACAATAATATATATTAATATATTTGTGAGTAATCACTTTGGTTTTTAAAAAGTGCGGTGATGTTGAGTAAATAAACCTACAGTTTGCTTTTCATGCTAAACAATTCCACAAGGAGAACAGGCACATATTTAACTCATGTTTTTAATTAGACATACATGGTGCTGGGTGTGTAGCTCAGTGATAGAACACAGTGCTTATCATGTTCAAGACCTTGGGTTCAATCCCCAGCACCATATGTATGCCATATGGTATACATATGGTATAAAATATTCTACAGTATAGATTCTACATTGTATTTACATATCCTGATATTGACAGATAATATTGTTTCCATGGAGAAATAATACAATATGCTGTCAGTATTATGCTTGTGTGCTGGTACTTTTATTTATAAAATACTATAGTAATAACTTATTAATTGTATTTAGCCCAGAAGTTTTCTAAGTGTTTGACATCCATTTATCATTTAATCGTCCCAGTATTCCTATGGAGTAAACATAATTATTATGATCATTCAGTGAGATAAAGCAGACAGAACTGAGGCACAGTGAGTTTAAAGATCTGCCCAAAATCATAAGCCTGCTAAAAGGCTAAAGCCAAGATCCAAACTGCATTGTCTGTATCTGGAAATTGCCTTCTTAATCATTGTGTTGATTACAAAAGAGAGATTGGCTTGTCAAAGGTAATACAAACTTTTAAGTGTAATAGCTACCATCAATTAATTTACAAAAAGATTTTACAGTTCATATTGTTATCAGCAATCAATAAAAAAATCTGATTCCCTTTATCCTCTTCAAGAAATGTTTGATATTTTATTTTAGTTTAGTTCAATATTTAGAATTTTGCAGAAGTAATGGGTTGATGGAAAGGCTGTTATGAATATAGCTATTTTCTTTTGTGTGTGTGTGGGTACCTGGGGTTGAACTCAGGACCTCATGCACCAGCAGGTGCCCGTGCTGCTAAGTGATATCACCAGCCCTTTTTTCGTACGTGGGTACCAGGAGTTGAACTCAGGACCTCGCGCTTGCACCCATACCGCTGAGCTATCTCACCGGCCCCTGAATATAGTTTTTGATGTTGTGATTATAGATTAGTCTTCTGGTTGGGAATTAATATAGTGTATTCATATTGCTTTACCTTTAGAAAATGCCTGTCACCATGCCTTAAGTGAAATTGGAATGAAGCCTAATTCCTCATGGTTATAGTCAGGTGCTTGTAATTTATAATTAAGGATACAAGGACAAAGAAAAATAATCCCAGCAATGGAGCTGTTTCTAACTGCCACTATCTTTTCTTTACACAGGGTAGGGTGAAACAACCCCTGAAAGGAAGGAGAATGCATAGCAGTGGTATCATACTTGGGCTGTTGGTGCTTTGGTGCTAGGTTGTAAATTTGCATAGTTCCCATGAAAACAATAGTGTCTGAGTTTTTTCTGACTGGGTTTCAATTTTCCTGAGGCATGAACAACATATGATCCTGTACCGGAGGGGATTACATTATAAATGAGTTATAAATGAGGAAAGAGACAAACTTTATTCCCTTGCAGAATTGTCATATTATTGTAAGTAACATCCTTAGGTTGACCATGTAGTATATTTTCAAACTGTGAAACTTTAAGTGGAAAGACTACTACTGGTAAATATGCTGGGGTCAGTAAATATGCTGGGATCCCACATGTACCCAAGAACCTTCCAAGCAAGATTAGCCATACTCTTCTGCATGTTCTAGACTTTCATTTTCTATTTTCTCTACACATGTGTACGTATACTTTTAGACAAACTTTGAATAAGTGATGGACAGTAGTATTTTCCATCTTATTAATTTTATTACAACAGTAATTTCTTTTCTCCTTTTCCTTCTTTCATTTGATAGTTTTCTGTACTACCATATTCCTTCATCCCCAAAATGCAAAATTTATACTTTTGGTCATTAAGATTATAAATGAAAGCTTGCCCCTTTTTTCACTGTCCTTACTTATAATTTCTGCCTTTTATTCACCACGTACGACACTCAGAGTAGGAAGTTATCAGTAGTTAATACTATCCCTAATGCTGTTTTACGCTTATCTGGATTTTTGCTTCTTTGTTTATCTTCCCATCATATAGGTGTCCAAGTTTCTATAGTCTCGGTGGCTAAACCAAGTGACACTGCCATGCCTAATTTTATGCAACACTTGATGATCTTCCTTGGCTAGATATTAACAAAACATTTTTTCTTCCTTAGAACACTGTAAGACACACACACACGCAAAGAGACATACATACAAGTTCTAAAAAAAATTGTAATGTTTTCAAGTTAGAAAAAAATATACAAAAAATAAAATTATACAAATAAATTAAATTGTGAGCACTGTTTTATTCCTTAATGTAACTAAATATCTATCCATGTGCGGTTCCAGGAAATCTCTGAAGACATCCCATTTCAATGATTATCATGCAAATAAGGTAGTTATTTCTCTGTTCATTTTGGAAAAAAGAAGATTGACATACCCTGAGTCCTGAACCTTGGGGCAAGGATCTAGCCCCTCTCATTTCTCCAGGTGAACCTTACTCTGGAGGTTGACAGCCATGCAGAATTCTAATTTCTCCATTTTTACAACATTAAAATTACTTTATAACTATAACAGTAATGATGATGGCTATGGGATGATCAGTTAATATCTCACATATGGTTCGTCTTTACATAGCCACACATTCCCTTTTATAAATCACAGTAAATCAAATCTTAATTTTGAAACACATTAGATACTCTTTGGTTTTAAAGAAACTATCTCATCAAGGAAAGCAGGCAGATAATTAATTTCATGAAAACAGAAACCATGCTGACTGCTTAATCCATAGTATTTCATAAAGTATAGTACAGAATTATGTGTTCAATAAATATTTCTTGAACAAATAAAATGTTTACCATGTATACACATACACACACATCACAACCTATTTGTGTATAGTCTAAAAAAATTAAATCAAGTTTTAAGGACCCCTGCAGTCAATGATATAAAATTAGAAAATGGACTCTAAATGAATTTAAAGTAACTGGTTTATGTCTTTTGCATTACTTCTCATTGAAAACTTCAAAGCCGGTTGGACTTGACTTTGAACCTGAGTGCTAGAGTGTAAATCTGTATCTTTCCAGTTTCTTCTTTAACATTAGGTTAGTAACGTAACATGCATGGCTGGTATATTAATTAAATATGCATAGGATGCCCCTAACTCATATTGTATCAAGAAAAATGATTGCTGCACAGCTGACATGGAGATTAGAGTTGAGGTCATTTGGGGTAGATGTTCCAGGTGTTGGCATTAGGCACTCTTCAGATGTGATAGAGGAGGTGGAGTGGAAGAAACTAGAGGCAGGAGGTTTCTCTAGTAAGTATGTCATGGGTAAGGTAGAATTTGAGTCTAGTAAAATGTCCCCTGTTGAAGAATTTCTGGAATCTCTTTACTGGTCTGCATAGAGTTGAGAAATAATAATTATCTCCTCATCCGATCCCCTCTACTCATCTTTGACTATCAATTATTCTGCTTGTTGTTTGAATCTTATCTTATCCAACAACCCAAATCTGGGTAATTTGCTTTTATAAAAAGTTCTTTTTTTATTTCTTTTCAGTCCATCTGTATCTTTGTAATCATAACTAAGTTGTACTTTTAAACAAAAGTGCCTATATGACACAGCTACCCAGCATTAAATGGAAGCAGTGGGGCCATGACTCACATGCTATCAAAGCAGTCAGTTACTTTTCTGTTTGTCTCCTTTTGGACTACATGATGAGTTTACCAACCTATACTCCATGACTGTTACCTTAATCTTGTACCAAAGAGATTTTTTTCATATTATCTACTTTCTCCTATTCATGACTACATTTACTCATAGTGTGTATAATTTGAAAACTTCAAAGCACCAAGTTTCTTTGAAGAAATACAGATGGCTGAAGAATCTACCTATATCTGATTAGAAAGAAACCAGATTGTGCAAGTTGAATCAATCTGTGTGTTTAAGTAGTACAGAGTGGCCTGCTTTCTGGCCTGGGTTTATGTTGTGTTGACAAGATTGTGCTTCTTTGAAGTTGAAGAAATTTATAAGACATGGTTAAAATAGTTCCTGTGGCTGGCCACTAATTGTCAAAGCAGAAAGCCACACTATTGGAAAACCCCAAGTGACCCAAATCTATATAGAGGCTGCCGGTGGCCAGTGGTACAGGTCATTTTATACATAGCATGATGCATTTTACTGACCATGTTTAGTTGAACTGGCTGCCTCAGGTGACTATCTTGTTTCCACTAAAGCACTTGTAGTAGGAAATTATCTGAAACCAAAGAAGTTATTTTATTTGCTATTAGAATATAAATAACAAGGTGATGTTAGCAATTATTACATTGATTCCACATTCCCCACAAATCCCTTCAGGCCAATCCATGGCACATCTAGTGTGGGGTGTTTGTTCTGTTTCACTGCCTATTTTCAGGATCACAAACCTGTTCTTTATGTAACGTAGGGGCTGTTCTGTGACTGATGTTTCACCGTGTTTGCGCTACAGCAGATGTCTGACTCTTTAAAGGTCCCCCTGAGCAAGATATTCTATCTTCCCCAATACATCACCAGTAGGTGCAGGAGTTTCATATTTTTTTCCCTTCCACTCCAGGGATCAGTGATAGATGGTCAGTGTAGTTCCTCTTCTTCTTTGTAAAAATTTCCCCTTTTGTTTACTAATCCTTCATATTTCATCTCTCACTTTGTCCCAAAATTATGTTTCCCTAGTATTGTAATACTTAACATATGATAATACAACTTTTTATCTGTATTTCTCTTTTTCACACTTTGACTTTGGAAAGAATTCATCAGCACCCACTCTTGAAACATAAAAATGATCTCACAGTCACTGAATTATAGAGTTGTACAGTGTTAGAACTGGAAAGGAGCTGAGTTATATTTCTCTTGTACCTGTGCTTTCACTGGAGCATGTCCTGACCCATAACTGCATGAAAATTTCGTATGTCATAAAGTATGTCACATGCTCCTGATATTTGGGGTTTTAGTGCAAAACCTCAAACAGCTATTAAATTGAGCCTATTTTATCTCTAAGAATCTGCAGCAGCTCTTTTGGCACCTCTAAATAATCTAGGGGGCCCTTCCAAATACAGGCCTTTTCTACAAGGAAGCTTAGGTCCTGTGGTATGAAGGGCACAGGGTTATCCATTTCAAAACATATTTCTCATCTACTGAGCATACACCTCTTTGTTGAGAAAAAAGATATTGTCACATTATATATATATATATATATATATAATTATATTATATTATATTATAAAGTAATTCATATATTCCATTTTCTTTCTCCTATTGTTTTATTTAGGAGAAAGTTCCTAGAAATGGATAATCAAAAGAAAGATGTGATATGGATTTGGAAGAAAGGATAAAGAAATTAAATTTAGATGGAAGAGTGAGGCAATAGAGACCAGTATTAAGAAAGGAACTGAAACCACAGGACACAAAATTTAATTGTTCAATTACAACTCCCAACAACTCAAGTTTTTCCACCTTGTGATTGAGAAGACTTGTCTAGTGATAAAATGTGGTGAACAATGAATTATGGCTAGTGTGGCTGATCTCAGGAAGTTATTTAAAGCACTAACCATGTACTAAATCCAGCTAATCCCTTCTTAGGCATTTATATATCGCTTCCTTCTGTGTAAAATTATACTTTTCAAATGTTAACTTAGGTGTTGCCCTAGACCGATTTGTCATTGCTTATCCAGCCAATACATATTTAGCTTCTTTAATCTTTCCCCATCAATAGATCATTCCATTTCTTTCATTATTTCAGCTCTATTCTCTATACTCAGTCCAATTTCTCAACACATTTTGAGTGTCAAGGGGCCTGATGCTTTACTTTAGTCTAACTAGAATCCTGGAAGGTGGGAATCATTTCTCAATATTTTTGCTCTACTCCAATATAATGGATCACTGTATGTAATAGCATCAGCCTTTGGCAGCCATATCACATTTCAAATTGATATCTAATTTGTCCTCCATTATCAGCTCCAGGTCTCCTTCCAGCATTGCCATTCTCCAGGCTTTTCATGTCCATTGAATTATTTTGTTCAAGATGTATTGGTTTTCATTTTTCTAAGCCAAGTATCATTTTGTTATTTTCGACTTATATCAATACCCTCTTTGTGGCCATTTATATGACCTTTTAGAAGTATATGTGATGCCTGCCCTACACTTACCTTACACCTGCAAAGTTCACTATTGAGTTATTTCCAATGTTTTGCTATTCAGGGGATCATTAAAACAAGAAAATAACCTTTCTTCCAGGTCATTTTTAAACAGATTTAATAGGACTTGAGCTAATGCTACCGTAACAACCTACCAGCACCACCGACAGCAAAATTTTAACCTTTTCAACACTATTTCATACATAACAAGACTGTTCTTTCTACTCTCTCACTTTGAATGTGAATTTCTTTCTTAATGGCAGTTTTGAAAGTTTGCTAATATTTGCATATTTTCATAGAGATTGCATTTTACCTACATATACTGTAACTTGGGGTTGTTAAAACAAAACGAAACAAAACAAAACAAAACAAAAAAACAGTGCTGCAAGTGCTTAATGTTATTTTAGTTACTTGAAGACCTTCTGGGTCCCCAAAAGAATCATTTAGTTTTTCTTTCCTCCATATGACACTTAAGTAATCATATCAACTTCTCTTACAGGAGTACTGATGATATTGCATATAGAACTTATCAGAAATATTTCTTTTTCTAAGATGAAAGAACCAGAGAATATTACAAAGAATGTATCTAATTAGGTGCACTTGTAAAGTGTCACTTATAGAGAGTTTAAATGGGAGAAAATGAAATGGGACATTGACTTGTGAAAAAATATTCCTAAATCCTGATGTTTCCTGAACAGTAAAATGTGCTTATTCAAATAAAGACTTGGCCTTGTGTTTGTAAGAACACTGTATGTAGGGTTTGTGACAGACAGTTACTGCTATTTTTATGTGCATATAGAAGTTACAGTTAATAGAACATACATATTCTTTTTTAACATGAATACTACTGCTATACGAGTGCCCAGTGATTGCGCTAATATTTAAAAAAGGATCCTCATGTAGGGAGATACTGGGTCCACTGATCTGGAATGAATATTTCAATAAATTATCTCATCTGTGTAAAGGAAGTGTTCGAAAGGACAGAATCTGGAGCCTTCTTTTCCGTCATGAAATTCATTCAACATGATTTGAATGCATTCTATGGATTTTCCTCAATCATAAAGGAGTAGGTTTGATTTTCACTGAGGTATCTTAGAGATTTTTGATATTTAGTTAGAATAGTACATAACAGCAATAACAAAGAAAAAACAATTATTAACTTCTCACTATGTAACAGGCATTGTGCCAAGCACATTGTTATACATTGCCTCTTTTATTCTCTACTATGACCTTGAGATATACCTTTCTGACCATTTTATATACTCAAAAACTGCTATTATGAGAGGTGAGGACTAAATAATGATATCTCAGGTTTCAATTGATTGATAAACATGACTGAGTGATACTGTCAGAACCCCTACTTTCTATAACCATTGCTTAGCCTCCGATGCCTTTCAGGTTTGCTAGCCATGCTGTGTGTCATACTCTGCAGTGTGGGGCTGTGAAATAACCATGCTAGTATGCTCTACTGGGTCAGGAATTTGAGCAACGCCCTGTGAGGCAGCTGGTTTTGGTTCCCATGATATCTGAGAATTCAGCTGGGAAGACTCAAAGCTGGGAGCGATTTAAGAGCTTGGAGTGACTCAGTAGGGAGAACCCAGTAACATCTGGAGTTCTTTTCACTTACATATATGGCACTTGATGCTGGCTCTTGGCTGGCATCTCAGGCGGGACAGTGAGCCAAGAACCCTAACATGGTCTCTTCATGTGAAGCAAGGCAACTTCAGACTTCTGAGCCTCTGAAGGCAAGTGTCTTAAGGGAATCAGCCCGAAGCTTAGTACATTTTATGTTCTAGTCTTTCTCTTCCTCTGTACCTTATTAGTTAACCATTCCCTAAATTTAGCCGAGGTTAAAGTGAGGGGATATAGACCCTACTTCTCATTGTGAAAGTGTCAGTTTTTAGACAAGCTTGATATCTTTCCAGTGCTGCTAATTGTTTGGACATTTTGTTTGTTCTTGAAGAACTCTCTTTATGTGGCTTCGTTTATTTACTGTGGTTGTCAACCAGCGGGCTACCAATCATCAGCCCTGGTTGATGAGACGTGATAAACTATCCATCCTGGAATTTGCTCCATGTTTACTGAAACAAAAATCTGTAGGAGTGGGGATTGGGGATCTATAGTTTACCAAGCTCTTGGTGATTCTTAGGCAGCTAGCCTGACTTCAGCTCTGAATTTTACTTAACCTGCTCTCTAAAAATTGGGGAGTTCTCACAAGAAAACTCTCTGCCCTCTGCTGTTAGTGATGTTTGTCTACCATTTTTACTTTTTCCTTGGCATCTGACATTTTACGACATATCAACTCCACATTTACAGACAGAATCCCGAGAGGTTCCTTTCCTATTTCATCAGGAATGGATGACAGGACTTTAAGTAGATTCTCTGCTGAAGCTATTGTATCAGGGGTCATACCTACCAGCTTTAAACTGTTGCTTGATAATCACTCTACTGTAAATAGTTGGTCATGTAGCACCCAGTGATTCAGTTTGCATACATATAACTTGATGTGTTCCAACCTCTTTAGAGTGCCATGGCAGCAGCTCCTCCCCAGTGAAAACATCTTCAAAGAGCCTTGTCAGCTTCCTTTTGCATTCTTCTCAGGGTGAGAGCCAGAGGAGGGTGGCAGTTCACACCTCAAGAGGAACCCTGAAAAAAATTTATTAACTCTCTCCCCTTAGACATTTGTTTCTCACACACATCAGTGACCAATACCATCAGCAGAAATGTGAGCAGCACTTGAATTGAAAGAGAAAGAGTACTTCTGTGTTACCTGCTTTGCTTCCAGTCTTCAGATTATCATGAACTTCAGTAAGATTAGATGGAGCAGTGTATAGTATCCATACATGAATTGGGGGAGAAGAGACTATAAAATTCCAACTGGGTAGGATGGAAAGGTTTTAGGATAGAGTGCTTGCAGGAGGAGCATTCTGTACCTATGAGTCTGGAAGGGCGCTTGCTAGTTATCTTGAGTTATAGTCATGAAGGAGATTGTCATGCAATCCATGGATAGGCTTTGATGTGAACACCATTGTGTTTATCCACGGGGAAGGAAAATTAAAATCAGCTTGCTAAACTCACTGGCCCATGATTCTCCTAAACCTGAGCTACTTCCTCATAACTATCTGAAACAAGATTAGAAGTGATCACCAGTAAGAACTATGCTCCACAAATTCTCTAAAAAATTAAGAATCTTTGGAAAAATTAGGCATAATGAGCAAAAACCAATGAAATCCAAGTGACATTATTTGTAGGACTGAGTAAGGTTGTGGAGGGCAAGAAGTAAATAGGTAGCATTTTCTCTTCCCCTTGAGTGACTTCAGACTTGGTCCAGATACCTACTTCTTTAAAAGTAAGTGAAATAAATCAGACACATAATCATAAATATCATACTGTTTCTCTTATATGAGAAACCCAGATTATGAATGAAGAGCAAAGTAGAAGATAGATAATAGGAAGTAGGGAGATAGATCTTTCTCAGATCGAAAGGGAATCAAGAGATGGGGGTGGCGGGGCGAGAGAAAGGGGATGAAGATGTGTTATGTACATGAACCAACTCACCAAAAGTAATGTAAACATTATCTACTGCAAACATGTACTAATAAAATTAAATAATAAAATGAAATGAAGAAATAAATTTCCACCAAAAAATATAATACTTACTCAGTCTGAATCAGACTCTGTTGAGTTTTATGAAAAATAAAGATATCTGGAACCCACCTTATAACTACTGTATCAGTAGCTCTGGGGGGTAGGGTCATGGATCAGAATTGGTAAGAAAAAATTGTTCAATGACTCAGAGACACTCTTCACTGAAGAAGCATTATCCTCGATCCTGCTATTGCTGATGGTGGGGGCAGGGAAGGGTCTTGCTAAAGGTTTCTATTAGCATACACACAGCTTTTCTCTGTCTTTGCCCCATAAGGGGACCCAGGGGCACTAAAAGGGTCATTTGAAGTTGGATGGTGTTAAGTGGTTGACCTTTATGAGGTACAGTCTTCTTTGATATTAATTAGTCATTAGGTCAGCAAATGTTCTAAAGGACAGAGCTACCTAGAACTCAAGATACAGTAAAAATACCTCTCTGCTTTTCAGATCAGTGTTAGAGATTATAAACTACATTTCAACACAGTAAAAGTGCTTGTCCATTGGAGTGCTAATTTCTCTAGCCCTCGAAGGAGCGGTGGAAGATGTATGACAGTCTAATCAACTTAGAATTCCAAAGGATATCAATTAACTGTATGATTTTTTTCTAGTTTAAAAAATATGTTAAAATATATATATAACAAAATTTACCACCTTACACAATTTTAACAGTATAGTGCACTGTATCAAGTGTATCTTAATATTGTGGAACTATCAGTATCAATAATTCCCATGACTGGGGCCGGTGAGATGGCTCAGCAGCGTAAGCGCCTGCTGGCAAGCGCTAGGGTCTGAGTTCAACTCCCGGTACCCACATACAAAAAAAGGGCCGGTGATATCACTCAGCGGCACAGGAGCCTACTGGCACGCAAGTCCTGAGGTCGACCCCCGATACCCACAAAAAAATAATAATAATAACAATTCCCATGACTAATTATATCAGATACCCATTAAACAATAACTTCTAATTTTCTCCTTCCCCATCCCAGACAACCATCAATCTACAATCTGTCACCATATATTTGAGTACTCTTAGGGGCTTAATATAAGGAGAATTATACAGTATTTTTTTTTCAACTGGCTTATTTCACCAAGTAAAATGTCCATCTATGCCACGGTCTATGTAAGAGTTTCTTCCTTTTTATGGGTGAATAATATTCCAAAAATATATGCACCACATTTTGCTTATCCATTCTCCCATTAATGGACTCTTGAGTTGCTTCTATGTTTTAGCCATTTTTTATTAGTACGTATTTGCAGTATATAATGATTGCATTCATCATGGAAGTATTTTAGCTAATTTGAATAATGTACAAATATCTCCTTGAGACAATGCTTTCAATTATCTGGGGCATATTCCTAGAAGTAAAATTGCTGGACATATGGTAGTATTATTTTTAAATTGTTGAGGAAGTGCTGTACTGTTTTCTACCCTGACCTTCCATTTCATATTTCTATTAATAGTGCACAAGAGTTCCGATTTCTTTATATTCTCATTGACAATTATTTTCTACTTTTTTTGAGTGTAAGAAGATATTTCTTTATAGTTGAGTGTAAGAAGGTATTTCTTTATAGTTCTGATTATATTTTCATTAATGATTACTAATGTTAAGCATTTTTATATGCTTAATGGCCATGTGTATATCTTCTTCTGAGAAATGTCTATCCAAGTCCTTAACCCATTTTTAAAATGGAGTTATTGTCTTATTATTGAGATTAAAGAGTTCTCCATAAACTGTAGATATCAACCACAATCATACATATGATTTGGAAGTATTTTCTACTATTGGTGGGTTATATTTTTACATTGCTGGATTTTTTGACACTTTTTTTAAATTTCCATTTTAAATTCATCTACTTTTTCTATTGTTGCCTGTACCTTTGATATCATATCCAAGAAATCATTGCAAAATCCAATGTTGTGGTGCTTTTGGCTTCTATT
Source organism: Erethizon dorsatum (assembly GCA_028451465.1). Lineage (NCBI taxonomy): Eukaryota > Metazoa > Chordata > Mammalia > Rodentia > Erethizontidae > Erethizon > Erethizon dorsatum. The sequence goes on from CM051831.1 coordinate 65,832,890, forward strand.
TTCTTTTAAGAGTTCTGTAGTAGATGTTGCATTTAGCTCATGTTTTTATTTTAAATTTTGAATAGTGTTGTTTTGTAGTAAGTTTTTGTTATAGTCAGGGTTTACAAGGAAATATATTTAATACAGGACACATAATTTATAGAATTATTTTATAATATTCACCCAAAAAGACAAATGCAGAAGAGTGCAATAGATCTATCCACACACTAGAGACCCAAAGAATCCACCTGAAGGCCTGGATCCCACGGCAATGTCCTGCAAAAGTCCTGCTGAAGACCTAGAGCCCGTGGCAATGTCCTCCATGAGTCCAACTGGAGGCCTAGAGCCCACCACAATGTCTCTGCAAGTCTGTATCAAGGATCTGCACTGGGAAGGCCCAAAGGTCAGTAGTGGAAGCTAGAAAGTCTGCACCAGCAGAATGAAGGATCTATGCCAGCAGGCTGAGGGATCTGCACAAGAGCCAGGAAATGATGCTCATGGTAAGGAACAGAGCTCCCCCAAAGAGAACCACAGCCATCCTCAGTGACAGCGAGGACTCAAGCTCCACTGACGATGAGAACAGCTGAGTTCCTATCAGGAAAACCAGTGTGACAAGCTTCTCCAGGAGAATCAACAGTGCACCATCTTCTCCTCCAGTTCTCTTTTTATGCTGTTGAGAACAATCCTCAGGTGGGCCCTCCACACCCAGAACCATGCTGATTCAGTTTAGCTGAGTGTTACAAGTTGACCATTAGTTACTCCACCACAGTTTTGAAATCAGAAAATGTGATGTAGATTGTTCTTTTTTATTCAAGATTATTTTGCTATTTAGCAGACTTTGATTCCATATGAATTTTATGATATGTTTCTTATTTCTGCAAAAATGTCACTATTTGATAGGAATTGCATTGATTCTATAGAATATTTAGTTATTGGCAACTTAATTATATTAAATCATATAATCCATCAATAGGGGATGAGTTTCCATATATATATATATGGCTTCTTTCATTTCTTTCATCAATGTTTTCAATTTTTTCTTGAATGATTATTTCCTCTCCTTGGTTAAATTAATTTTGAAATATTTTGTTCTTTTCATGTAGTTATAAATTGAATGGTTCTCATAAATTTCTGCTTACATTGTTTATTGTTAGTATATATAAATGCAAATGATTTTTGTGTGCTGATTTTATCTTACTACTTTGGTGAATTTGTTAGTTTTAATAGTTGCTTTCTTTTGTAGAATCTTAAACTTTTTCTATATATACAATTACATCATTTGCAAGCATAGATAATTTTATTTCTTCATTCCCAATTTGGATGCCTTTTTATTCTTGTCTTATTACTCTGGCTGGGTGTTACAAGTCTAGCTAGAACTTCCAATACTGTGTTGAAGACAAGTGGTAAAATCAGACATTCTTGCCTTATTCTTGAACTTATAGAAAAAGCTTTCAGTCTCACTTTTGATTGTAATGTTTGTTTCTTGTTGTTTTTCAAAGTATAGTTTTTATTATAGTGAATTGCTTTCCTTTGTTCCCTAATTTGTTGAGTGTTTATGTCATAAAACTGTCTTGAATTTTGTCATGTTTCTTCTGTATCAATTAGAATGAATGTGTGTGTGTGTGCGTTTTCTCCCATTCTGTGTATTATATTGCCTTGTTTTTCATGTGTTAAGCCATCATTACATTTCATGGTATATAATCCCTTTAATATGCTTCTAAATTTAAATTTTCACTATTTTTTGAGAATTTAATGTATCAGTTTTCATAAGGGATGTTGATAGTCTTCTTTTCTTTGCCTGGCTTTAGTATATGAATAATACTGACCATATAGAATGAGAAGTATTTCTTCTTGTTGAATATTTTGGAAAAATTTGTGAAGGATCGGTGTTACTTTTATAAATATTTGATACAGTTGTTCAGCGAAACCATTCAATGCATAGTTTCATTTCTTAGAAGATTTTTTCATTACTATTCTCTTGTGATTTTTTTTTCCTCAGTTCTAATATTTATTACCTTCTTCTTTCTATACCCTCACTCCTTTTGGTTGTTGATATCGCAGTTTCATCTATATACTTGTGTATTTCAGAACTTAAGCTAATAATTCTTTGAAAAGCATTAGTCTCTATCTTAGTCACTTTCCTGTCACTGAGACACAATATCTGACACCCACAGTTTAAAAGAGGAGAGGTGTATTTTAGCTCAAGTTTCAGTTCATGTCATCTGGCTCCAATGCAGAGAGGCATGACAGAGAAAAGGTGCTCAATCCCTGGCAGTGAGGAAGAAAATAGAGGAGGGAGGAGCAGTGGGCAAGAATGCACCCCTCCAAGTCTCACTCCCAGTGACTCACCTGCAACAGCACCCCCTCCTACCACCACATTTACCTACTGAGTTTATCAATGGATGATTCCACTGATGAGTATAGCACCCCTATGATCCAGTTATCTTCCACACACATGAAAATGTGTGTGTGGGGGGGTCATTTTACATTTGAATCATCACATTCTCTTGATTTACATTTAAAACAAATTGTGATGTTATAAACCAAATATTTTTAACACATTAGAGTTCTCATTGACATAGAAAACAAAAAGTGGAGGTACATTCCCTTATTTATAACCCTGGCTTTTATAATCTGCTGCACAACTACTTAATATTGAGATCATTATTTCTCCATTTGCCTTCAAGTTACTGTCCAGTGTTCTTTCATGTCACTTGCAAGACTCCTGTGACCAAGCAGTAGATGGGGGAGGGGGAATAGAGATGAAAAAAGAAGTAAGCTATGATTTATACTTGTACTAACTCTCCATGATACATGCAATCATTATGTACTGCACAGATCTACTAATAATAAAATAAAAGACTCCTTCGACCGTTTCCTATAGGACAGGCCTGGTGATAATGAATACCCTCAGCTTTTGTTAATCTAGGAATGTCTTAATTTCTCCAGCCTACTGCCTTTTGCGCTCCAAAGCATCGTATGACAAATCTGCTGATAATCTTCTTGAGGATTTGTTTTATGTTATGAGTTCCTTTTCTCTGGCTGCTTTCAAGAGTTTGTTTGTTTGTTTGATCGTTTTTTGCCTTTGGCCTTCCTAAGTTTGATTATAATGTGCCTCATCATGGGTATCTTTGAGTTCATGTTATTTAGGGTTTGATGAGCTTCTTTGTTATTTATGTTCCTGTCATTCATTAACTTTGTAAAGTTTTGGGACATTATTTCTTTCCTCTCCTCTCCTCTCCTCTTTCTTCAAATCCTGGCACTCCCACAGTGTGTATGTTGGTTTGGTTTTATATTGATATTACACAGATCCCTTAGCTCTGTTCTTTTTTTTTTTTCTTTTTTGCTCATTAATCTTGATGATTTTACTTGTGCTTTCTTCAAGTTCACTGATTCTTTCTTCTAAATGTACTTTTTGCTCAAATCTGAATTCCTTTAGTGAATTTTTAATTGCAGTTACTATGCTTTCCAGCTGTAGAATTTCCTTGTTTTTAGTGTCCTATCTCTGTTGATATTTAAATAATGTTCATAAGTCATTTCCTTGACTTTATTTATCTCTCCTTTTCATTGTTTCAGCACATTTAAGATGTTTTATAATTTTTGTCTAGAAGGCCTACAGTCAAGGAGGCTTTCTCAGACACCATTTTCCTTGTAATTTTTCCTGTTGAATGTCATACATTTCTCTACCTTGTAATTTTGCTGTTGTTAAAAACTGGCCATTTAACTCTAATAGTGTGGTAACTCTGGAAATCAGATTTTTCCTCTTCCATGGGATTTGTGGTTCTTTGTTATTGTTTTTTTTTATTGCTTCTTTTTTAAATGTATGCTAGTTTTATGCCAAGATTCAGCCTGAAGTGTAAACTTAAGGTCTTCTCAGGTTGCTTCTGAACATGTCTTTCCTTAGCATATGTAGCTAATATCTAGTTTATTTCCTCTATAGGCAGCTATGTTTGAATGACTTTGTTTGTAACATATGGCTCCCAAAAGGGGGCAAAGTCTAAAATGGAGACAGAGGAAAACAGATGAGACGGCCCTATAAAGCTTCTAAATCCTCTTCAATATGTCATGATAGAGCTCATAATGAGGAAGGCAGGTGCAACAAAATGGCCACTTGCCTGTTCACTCCTCTTTGATCAGAAGCATCTATCAGAGATGAAACCATTTGACTTCCATATTTGTAGAACAGGATCTTTTTTGCCCACTCTGGCTTTTACAAATTGTGTGCAGTCCATTCCAAAAAACCCTGCCCAACAGACTGCTGGGGCTAGGGATCTAGGATTGGTAGCTTTTATTGTGCTGGGGATTGCAACTGATTGAAATTAACCACCCTTTACCATCACAGCCTTCCTGTATAAGTTATAAGCCTCCCATAAGCTCCAGAGTTCCAAAATGTTTATATCAGTCAAGTTCTGCCAGGACAATTGTCTAGGTGAGGAGATCAATTCTTGGTGCTTCCTATGCTGCTATCCTCCCAGAATCCTCTCCTCAGTGATATGTTTTGATAACTGAATACTATGTAAAGGTCATCAGACTTAATTGTCCTTCAGGCAAAAGTTCTTGGAAAGGTTACTAGAAAAGAGAATTGAAAGTAATAATCATTCAACAAACCATGTGTCAAACACAGGTTAGGTTGTGAAATTTGAAACTTCATCTAATTTAAGTAAGCTTAATATTTGTTTCTTAAAAGCACCCTTTTTATATAAGTTAAGTACATTAGTTTTGCTTATTTATTTTGTGTAACACTAATTTTTCTACCCAACAATTTCTGAAAATAAAAAAGAGGTAATTGGAAAATCATAAATTGTTTGTACTACGATTTACGTTTGAGGTGTTCTAACATTTGAGGTGTTGCCAAATTGTATATTTGATCTAGTCTAGTCTTTACCATCATCTCCTTAAGTATTCCATGATATTTGGAAAATATATGAATATTTCATTTTGGCAGAATTATTCTTGAAACTTGAAAATTTGGACTTACTCCATTTGTGATTTTCTTCTTATATTTAAGGATTTACCGAGACAGCATTAGGGAATTTTAGATTTGGTAAAAAAGCTCACTTGTTTGGTAAGAAAAACAGGCCAAAATTCATATTTATTAAAGAATAATTTTCCTGCTAATAATTCTCATCTATTAGTTTCAAAGGCCTTCTTCAAGCCAGAAACAACTGATATTCCTTTGTTTTAACCATTTTCATAGAAAAAGTTCTAAATGTATTTGAAAAAGTATTGTATATGAACTTCTCTTAAGAGATACCTTAAGTGACTCTGCTTTAGTTTACTCAACCCTACAATGGGGATAAAAGATGGATCAAGTTTGTTGGACTGTTGTACGAACTAAATTAGAATATGTACATTAAGCGCTTAGCACAGTGCTTATTAAAGGTCACTATATGTTTTCAATTGTCACTTAAATAGAAAGTTTATAACATGCATTAAATTCTATCTACATGCAATAGCCTATTCTATTTCAAACTACCCTACAATTCATGTATGTCAATAAACCAAAAGTACCCTACCCTGCATTATCCTGGACTATGTGACATTTTACATTATTAATAATTAGGAAACCATCTTGCTGACATTGAAATTCTGCACTTTAAATATCTAGAGACTCAAGCTCATTTGCTTTTATTTCCACATGTGTCAAGCCAGTCCTACATTGTGGACTCACTGGATATTTATTCCACATCAAATAATAAAAACAATTTACTCTTAATTCTCTACATTAGTCATAAATTTTAAAATACAATTCTTAATAAAATAACAGTTTTCCATCCATTATAAATGGATGGAAAATGAGCAATAGAACATTGCTCACAAAAAACAGTTCCATCACTTTCTCATTTTACTTTGGTATGACTGTGTACAGATAAGTCTTTTTTGTTGACAAGGCAGTAATGATGATGCCCCGATCACTTTTCAACTCTTCTCATTAACTCCTAACTACTTACATTTATTATGACTAATTCCCCTTGTTCAGTATATTAAATGTTAACAAATGGTTCTCATTTTATATGACAATTCTAATAACTAGTAATTATAGAAGCATATTAGGCATATAATGCCAAAATATATTACCTGTAACGTTAATCTTTCTTTTGTATGTTGGGAATAGAATATGCTATTTAGAGATCACAGTAGAAACACATTTGCATTGCTACATCTATCCTATTCAATCTTATGCCTATTAATTTAAGTCAGTGAAGAATTTTGAATTCAGTTTTCCACTTTCAGTGTCAGGCTTCCAAGAGAGATCTCTGTGGTCCAGTGAAAAGTAGCATAGCTGTAATTCTTGAGGGAAAGAGAAAGAAGATAATGAAGGAAAATATTCTTGGTGTGGTATCTCTTTAGTGCCCAAGTGATTATAGTAGAAAAATCACTTCCTTTGTGTGAAGAATTATAACTCTTCTCTCCAAGTTTGAGAAACTAATAGCCATAAAGAGGAACAAAGACAAAGCAGTGGAAGGGAAAATGCCAATGACAGGGAGGTAGTGGAGTTAGTGCCTCAAAAACAAAGGACAAAACTGAGGAACTGATGACTGATGAAGCTTGATCATACAGTCATCCCTCAGGATTTCTGACCATGTCTCAACACACACAGGATGGGTACAGAAAGTCATGAATGTCCTCCAGGTATATCATAGAGACTACAGCCTTATTCACTTTCCCTGTTATAATTTTTTAAAGATTTGTTTTGTTTTAGCTTTTTAGTCAAGAATGAATGTAAAAATCAGTAAGATCTTTATATATTGCTCAATTGAACAAATATTTACAAAGTACTTTATGTAGACTCAAAGAATGCTGGGAGACAGGGATATAGAAAAGAACTAGAAGGAGTTCTTGTCTTTGATAGCTTTAGGGTCTGCTGGAATGAAGTTGTCATATAATTCAAACCTTCATACAAATTAGAAATTGTGAAGATAAACTCCTGGATTAGATAATATTGTTGTTAAGTCTAAAAGAATGGTAAGAAAAAATTTTCATATATAGAACATAGGATGAATAAAAACACTAGAGTGTTCTTGATAACAGTGAATTCTTTGGTCTCCCTAGAAAATAAGATACAGAAACATGAATCAGTTATTAGGAACAATAGGTAAAAGGGTGTAGAGAAGCATACAAATCCATATTGCTCAAAATGTTGTCCACACCCCTTCATCACTGGCTTTTGCTTGAATACATCGGCCAGTTTTTCATTGCTGTAGTAAGAGACTCAAGACTGGGGTATTATATAAAGGAAAGTTTTGGAGTTTAATGGGTAGTACATGTGGCACAGCTTTACCTCTGCTAAGGATCTCATACGGAAAGAAGTGATGGTGTCATTAAACAGGAAGTCAGAGAGAGATTGAGAGGTCAGATTCAGTCTTTGATGACAACTTTCTCCTTAGAACACACATTCTAGGACACCAGTATTTCCTTCAGAGAGCAGCACTAGCAAGTGAACTAAGGACTTCCTCCTAGGCCCTGCCTTCTGAAGTTTCCATCAGCTACTGTATGACCATGCTGGGGATCAAACTTCTACCACCTGAACCTTTGAGAGACATACTTAAACCATATCCAAACCACACCCAGGAGCTTATTAGAAATGCAACTCCTCAGGTGACAACTACATTAAAATCTGAATTTTAGCAAGATACACAGGTACTTCACATACACATTAAAATATAGGTATTATTGATGTAGTGGATGTGGACATAAAACATAACTGAAAGCTTGTGGACCAAGAAGCAGTTCTCAACTATAGTCTCCCAGTCTCTTCTTTTATTTCTGGCCAAAATGATTCAGCAAAATACTTGCAAGTTCAGTGTGAACCTTGAACTCCTGCATTCTGCAGCTTAATTTCAATGAGACCTACCCCAAAACATTTAGAAGCTGGCATGGAAAGCCTTAGATATGTAAGGTTTAGATATATAAAGGAAGGTGTCAGGAACATTATGGAAAATCTTGAAGGCTAATACTAACAATTAATGTTCTTTCAATACCTGACAATTACCAGTGGTTTTGTATATGCCCTCACTTCAGCACTGTGAAGTCATGATCCATTTCCTCATTTTGCAGATGAAAATGTTAAGAGAAGTGATGCCAGTTGTTCAAAGCCACATGACTATGGTAGAAGCAGAATAGGAATGAAGACCTGTCTTTTCTGATAAAAAAACTAAATGGGATTTCCTTTACCTTAAGTTACCACCCTGGCTAAGTGTATACCTACCTGTGTCTTGCCCATTTGCTCCCAATGATGCAGTGTACACTAGCAATTTTTTGGAATGGAAAGGCCAAATATACTGAGAGTTGAGAGAGACTCAGAAAAATGTCATATAGAGGGTAGTTGTGTTCAGCCTGTTCAAAGGAATTGGGATTTGGTGAAATGCTAAAGCAGTTTTTTTCCCCCATTAAGAACTTATTAAAGGATACAGAAAAGAGCCAGGAAAAATTATCTTTAGATTAACTATAATTGAAAATGGGGATCAAACCCCAACGAAAGTTGCTTTCCTTTCCTTTTTCATAGCTTTAAAGTACAGAAGACCACGCCTTTAGGGCAAAAACCACTCCACTAAAAACATGGTGAATCTGAGGTAAAGAACTCACCTTAATGCATGAATTGAAATGTCTACATAGATAATTTGATTGTTTAAAATTGAGATCAGTCATTACTTAAGTAGTGGAGTGGGAAATGCAGATTTTACCAAGAAATGCCTGAATGCCCAAATGTGGGCACAGTGAAATTGGCCATTTATTAGTTATATGGTTTTAATCATCAATTGAAAATGGACATAGAAGGGACATGTGGGGAAAAATTATGAATGCCTTTAGATGTATTGGTGCTCTTTTCATTCTGTTTTCCCTTTTTTTTTTTTTTGTGGGTGCCAGGAGTTGACCTCAGGACCTCACGCGCCAGCAGGTGCCCGTGCCGCTGAGCGATATCACCAGCCCTTTTTTCGTATGTGGGTACCGGGAGTTGAACTCAGGACCTTGCGCTTGCCAGGCAGGCGCTTATGCCACTGAGCCATCTCACTGGCCCTTCATTCTGTTTTCTTTGAGTGGCTTGGTATATTGTATATCTCTTGGGCTGGTAGAGAGAAAGAAAAGAGGTACAGCACATGGTGGTCCTCAAATAATACTTTGTTAGTGAAGGTTCAATGTAGCTCTATACTCAGTTCTTCAGCACTTTCAGCTCAAAGGAAATCACATTAATTATACCCCAATACTCTGTATCTAAAATGTTTATGGAAAGGAAATATCTGCCATAAATTCAAGGAAATTTACAAAGATAATTTTTTGTTTTATTCATAAAGAACTTCAGAAAGAAGCACTATTAATTATGTTTACTTTCCAACAAGATGAGCACACTCAAAAATTAATAAAATAAACCATATCAAAACACTTTCCCAAATATCATTTGCAGCTGGCCTCTCCTGGTCTTTATAAGGATCCAGTCACATCAATCAAGAAAAATTAGTTTTTGATTGAACTGTGTTTTGTTCTGAGAAAAGAAAGTCTCAACCCAAGGGCCATTCAATGATTCTTTCAATGATTGTAATTTATGCCTGAGAAGACGGGCTAAAGATCATTTTGTGTCTTCAGTGCTTACATCTTTATGACCAATAAGTAAAGAAGTTTGATGATGCTGAGAAACTACTATAAACAAGGCAGTTGTATGGTCTTTATACTAGAAAGCACAATAGTATACTTTGTGAAAGTTTCTATGATCAAACTCAACAATTCACCTTATATCTGGAAAAGAGTCAGCATCAAGCTAGAGGAGATAATAGAATTTGACCTTAGGCAGAACAAAATTAACTTTTTCTAGTGACCTGTGAGTCTGAGATGAACAGCTAAATCCTTTACTGGTGGTAGAAATAAAGAAAGTTACCAAGGTAAAGAGAATTTATTTAGCTATCAGAACTATCCAGATCACAGGAATATCAGAAAAAATATTGTTTATTTCTTCAGTTGGTTTATAACGTTTCACCTAGACATTTTCACCATAGTACCTACAATGGGAACAAACTACTCTGAGAGGAATTGTCTCCACACTCCCCGACAGACCCTGCTAACACAATATCTAAGCTATTAAGATGTGCTGTCAGTCTCTTGTCCAAATTATCCTCAGCTGAGCCTCACCACACTGGAGTGAACATCTGCTAACAAAGAAACTAATTTATAAACTGACCTAAAATATAGTCCAGGTAAAATGATAAATTGGACAAAGGAAATCTGCTTTGGACTTTCAGTGGAGGTGTTACTATAAAATGACTTAGTTAGCAAAGGACAGTGAAGCAGGACCTGTGCAGAGGACCTGTGAGTTAATGATCATAAGTAGCTCAAGTTGTGAAAAACCGAATTGTGATTAATCAACAGCTGCAATGTTGGAAAAGGGCATGGACATGTAAGGGGAAAGAATTCACAGTCCAGTTAGAATTAGGAGAATAAATGAACATTCAGGAATGGAGATTCATGAAGAGTAGCTAAACTATAACTGTTAGAATTCCCACTTTTACTGAATGTAGAGTAAGATAATCACTAGAAAGCACATTCTAATTAAAAACCACTAGTATTTATGGTAAACCTACTTTAATACCATAATCTCGAGATTAAGACCCCTATGATGCTTAAACCAGTTTTCCTTGGCAAAATCTCAGTGTTATTCTGTCTCATTTCTTATGCCCTTTGGGTAGTTTTGGCTCTATTTGTGGTTTGGAAAATATAAATTCTGTGCTCTTAGCTACCTCAATGCAGTTTGTAGGAAAGGGAAAGGGAAAAAACAAGAAGAAAGAAGGAAAGTAGGGAAGCACCAAAGGAGGGAGAAAAGGGTAGAGAGGGAAAAGGAGGAAACAGACTGAAAGAAGTAATGTTAAAAGAATGGAAGCTTTGGTTAGATAGACTATTAAAATGCTTAGCAAAGTCGTCTGAATTTTGAGTTCAAGATGTACTCACTTATAGTAAGTCTTTTAGGGTTGCTATCATTCAAAAGAAATTTTAGTCAATTTCAGAAATTTTGCATACTTAAATATATAAGGCCAAAATCTTCTGGGTAAACAACTTGCCTTTAAGTATAACATAAACATATTTGAGTAATATTACAGAGGAGATCATGTTTGATCATGTTACTCGTGTAATGTTACTCGTGTTCCCAGAATTAATCTATCATTAATGTTTTCTTTATAAAAAATTGCTTATAAAACCCAAAAATGTATTTAAAAATGTTTGTATGTTCCTATTATTGAGTTCATGTAAAAGAGAAGAGCTTATTTCCAGGTGACAACTCAATGGAAGTGTTATAGCCGCTTTAATAATACAATATAATAAAATTTATTTTTTATTGGATCATAAAATTACTGTACCAGGAGTCACCAACAATTTATCATTTTCTCAGAGTGGCTAGTATAGGATGCTACTAAGAAAAGTATAAAACCTTTCAAATGTGTCTAATTATCCCAAGCTGCACTCCCGAAGGAAGTATTCTCACAACCCTTTCTGTTGGTCAGTTTATGTTATAAATCATATGGGTTGATGACCCTTACAACATAGTGCTGCTTCAGTAGATAATGTAACTACAGATCTCTTTTATTGTTCTATAAATACTGTGTCTTCCCTTGAACTGGCATGTATTCAGCATGTGTCTTCCTGAAATTATTTTCTAGTGTCATTATTTCATACACGAATTGTATATTATTAAATTATATAAAAATGAATAAATGTTGGAGGAAACTATTAAACACCACCTATACTTTAGAACAGGGAAGTATGTTAAAAATAATTAAGACCAAAGTGAAAAGTCCAATCCTCTCTCACCACTACCTTTAGATCCTACCCAATTGGATGAGATTAGAGAAGAAGAAAAGATGTAGAAGTTACTTTTTCTCTTCTCTCCTGGCACCAGGAGTGTGTTTGTGTGTGTGTGTGTGTGCATGTGAATGTGTGTGTGCATGCATGTGAGTGTGTGTATGTGTGTGTATGTCTGAAATATTAGCTCTGATAGATAAAAGCAGAACTCAAAAATCTTTCAGTTGAAACCCAGGTTCATTAGTTACAGGCTACATAATCTTCACCACTCAGCCCATTCTCCCCAGTAAAAACACAAATGATATCTTCTTCCCAAATGCTGAGGGACTAGATGAGAAAGAACCTAACAGGCCTCTGAGGATGGTTCTTGACATATGATAAGCACCTGTAAAGGTGGACCTGCAAACACAATAATGATGGTTCTTTATGTAGTCAAAGCGATTACACTTGCCTATGTAAGTAGAGGGAAGGATTTCCTTCTCACAAAGAAGTCATTGAAAGGGGTAAGAGAAGATTTGTGACTGGAAGCCCTTGGATGAAAGCACATTGGAAGAAAAATGCTTAGATTGGATGCTTTCACAATGATGTTAAAGACAGAAAGAGAAAACTTTGAAGTCGGGTGAAGGAAAAATATGTAGACTAGATTCACCCAAATGTGGTAAGGTAGTCACTGGTAGATTATGATGTGCCACGAACTGTGTTGGTGCTGCTGCTTTCATGAGGGTGGGGTTGGGGTATAAATGTAGAAAAGGAGACAAAATAGATGACCTTAAATATGTCAAGAGGACAGTGAATGAACAAAATAGGCAAAGGCTAGAGAGAAACAGGTGAAATCAGAGTAATGATAATTGACTTTGTCTTACTATTTGATTCCTGATCCATTCTGAGATTCTGAACACTATTGCTCAGCTACACAACCAACTGCATACCACTTCACCCTAAAAGAATCCAGTCCTTCTGCCTGCAGCAATTGTCATGTGTATTGACACAACCATGCAAAGGGAGAATTACAGGAATGTGTAACTGGTGTTACAGATTAGTGCCTGACTAATGCCATTAATTACTGCCATTATTTCCAAGGTCTGCAACATAAAATGCAACAGCAGTTTTCTTGTACATTTACCTGAAAGCCTGATGTCTGGCACGATTTGGGGGGAGTATTGTTTTGCTGACATATGCAAATGTTTGGAAAGTCTTCCGAATTTAAAGGAGAAAAATACAGCGTAAATTGTAGTCAAAGAAAAAAAAAAAAAAAGAAAAGAAAAACACAAAAAAACTGTTGTTTGGTTTTCTATCTTCCCTGGGGAGCAGCTGCTGATTTCACTCTAATTTTAGCTGCTATTGCTTTGAGCTAAACTTTCCATTTTTATTAAAACAAAATCAACTTTGAGTCTAGAGGATTACAAGCGCCTGTGCTTTTGATTTTTAATAAAAAGCGAGCATTTACCTCTGAACAGTAGCAGCAAGAAAGGGAATTAAACCTGAGGCTAGTGAGCTGACCTTTAGAGGGGTGCCCATCCGGAGGGAGATGAGGAATTTAACACATATCCCTTTTCATTCTTATGTATACATGCTCCAGCTAATATTATTTTAAATGTATTTATTGGAAAGGAAAATCATTTTAATTTTGGCCAAGTTTTTTCTCCATTGATTGTGTGTGTGTGTGCGTTTTATGCATTGGTGAGGTAGATATTAGTCCCTGAGTGATACACAGGTTGACATGGTTGGATTTCATATGGAATTTGAATGGTGATGGTGCTCACATAAAGCACAGAATAGGAAGAGAAATCACATAATTATCTCTACACCAGATTCTACTGAATGGGGAATCTGGGGTGATGCCTGACATAGTGAAACTAATCACTCCAACACGGCTGGTAAAATACTGTTTGCAAGTGGGTATATGTATACTCAAATTGCAGGAAAGTCTCATTCTTTAATCTGTTTACTTGTTTATAGAGGAAAGGAAACATAGTAAATGTACTCTAATTTGCATATGACTTTTCCATAAAAACAAGTTCATTCTTTTGACATTAATTGAATACCACCATTAAAGAAAAATGGCCTATTATCCATGAGTTCAGTTTACTAATTACTGTTTGCATTGGTTCCCAAACCTTCCCCACCGCCAATTCCATAGAACAGCATTTTGTCTCAGCAAAGAGCCTCTCAGATAACTAATTTAGGACATTCAACAAGCCTCTTGAACGCAGCCTTCCACTTCTTTTGCTTTCCCCATTCTCTGCTCCTGTTCCTTGTAGACAGTGTGTCAATCTGATAAAATAAAGGTTGGGAGTTCATGTTTCTATTAGAAATCCTTCGAAGTTTAATTCCCTCTGTCAAATGGATCACTACTCTTACAGTATTTAATTATCTTTATCATCCAGAAGGTTGTGCCTTCAGAGAAAATATTTAAAGAAGGCTTAATAAGAGTATCCAAATATAATATACTGCATTGATTTTTGTTTGCATGAAATTTTGCCTTCACGTGGGTATTGGCATTAACGAGATGTGTACATTGAATGCTAACTGCATTGTTTAATTACTTTTTGTTATTTAACTTTTCTTCTAATTTTAAGTTAGCTAAAATGACAACAATGGGATAGTAGAAACCTCTCTTGGAGCTAATTAAATGACAAAGGGTAGTTGGTAAAGGTCAGACTGACAGTTGGCTTGGGACAAGTAGGAGACATACTGGGTAAAGAATGGCAATGAGTAGACAGCCTGTGTAGACTTGGAGAATGTCAGACTGGAAGAACTTCAGAGATAATCTAACCCCTTTCTTCTCCTGTGTTTGGACTAAACGGAGCCCTGGCTTTTACAGCTATCAGTGGCTAGCTATGAAATCTTTAGATGAATAATTTAATTACTCAATGTCTGGCTTGTACACTCTTTTACTAAAATCCCAACTTTCCATTTATGTGGTGTAGGTTATTCAAGGGACTCAAAGGACTTGACACCTTTTGCTTCTATGAGAAATAAGAGTGAATGTGTTATTACTGATTTTACAGAAGACACTTGAATGAATTGCTTATACGAAGAGGCTTCTAATCTCTTAAAATAAATGAATTCTTCATCCAGTCACTTACATACAAACCTCTTTTTCTGCTACTAATTAAAAATAAAAATCATAGACTTTAGCTACTGCCTTCAGTCTCCCCCTTAACATCATGCAGACTAGATAGGGCTCTTTTCCTATCACTAGAATAGTACACTTGAAAATCACCCAAACATCCCTCTGAGCAAAGTGAAAGACCTCTTCTCACCTTGCATGGTCTTTTACTTCATGGTGGCATTAATTCCTATACTTACCACCTTATTTTTAAGCACACTTATTTTCTTTGCTTTTCTACAGTGCCCTGTCTGATTTTCTCCCATCTTTCTTTTCCTGTGTTCACCAACCATTCACCAACCATTTATGATCACCTACTATTTGCCAGGTACTTTGCAAGGCATGGAGAAAAAGTTGATGAGTAATAATGACTCCTACAAAAACCTAAAAAGCATTTCAAGAAGAGAACCCCATAGAGAATATAGGGTTGTATGATGCACTGTGAAATCCTACACAGCAGTAAATCCAAATGATCAGTAGTTTAAATTCAGCATCCAGCTGCTTCACTAGAACCTGTGATGATTCCTGATTATTTGAGTTATATGTTAGCTCTTCATTGTACAGTCAAGGCCCCTGCATCAAATGTTCCTTTTCTCCTTTTGCTCCTTATTTCTCACTAGGTCCTTAACACAAATGGCCGAGACCTTGGTGACTTTGATGAAATTTCTTCCTCTATCCCAAATATCACACACAATCTTCTCTCGCTGATCAAGCTGTACTTTTTGTTTTAATTCTCTTTGCTATGAGCATTTGGATTCTTATTTGAATGTACCAATTTTTCACCATCTGAATGGCATTGGTTTCTGACCTTGTAGTTGGAATTCTAAAATTTAGCTATTTATCATATACCAAAGAGAGTGCATTCTGGACATGAATTCAAAAGTCAGTGTTCATCACTTAAAAATTGAATGATGGCTCCAAGCTTCTATTTTCTTCCAGTTAAAATGGCTATAATAATAATAATAATAATACTTACGTCCTAGAATAACTGAGCAGATAGAATGAGGAGAGGAATAAATAGATAATAAAGATACAATTTATCACACATAATAGTCCACTCAACAAAATATCATATGCTATTATTATTTCATATTTACATTTATAAATAACTGTTTTCTGTGTATTTGTGTTACTTCTTGAAACATAAATGCTTTAAAGGAAGAGCTGCTATCTTTTATTTTCCCTGTAGCTAATAGAGAACTCTGGTGCTTGCCATATAAAGGATATTAAATTGACTGATGGAAATATTTAAGAGCTATTTGTCTCTTTGACATAGATATGTGGAGTTCACTTGCACACTTTTAAAAGTATTGTTACCCAAACTGTGGGTCAAAATTTAAGAGAATTCCTTGAACAATTATAGGAGCAGAGTGCTTCAGAAAAGGACAATGCAGGTGTGAACCCCTATTTCATCTGGGGGAACTTCTGATCCCTTACAGAGGCTTCCAGGAAGGAATATGTCTCAGAGTGAATCTTGGATGCTTAGTGAGTAGAATTTGAGCAGTAGAGGTAGGGTTCTGAGCAGGATCAGTACAGAGAGAGGTAGGGCAGTAATCGAAAGTCCGGGAACTAGAAAGGCTGAATGTTTAGGGAAGTTGAAATCATTCAGTTTAGCTGGTATGCAATAATCCTACACACACAGTACACTGGAGAGAAAACTGAAAAATTGGGATGATGTACTAAACTTAAGGAATATTGTATTTTGAAATTGATGGCCAATTATGTCTTTATCTAATTTGTATTGCTTCAATATCATCAATGTTTGTTATATTAAATAACAATAATAAAAACTCCAGAAATTGATATTGCTTTCTGATTTCTGGGAGTTGTGGGTTCTTCTTTTTCTTTCTTTCTTTTTTTTCCCCTAAGGGGAGAAATGATTCCTTCTTAAACTCTTCATATGGTATTCTTGGATATTATGAGTTCAGTTTTATATACATGTTGGCAGTTCTAAAAACAGCAGTACTAATGGTCAAGTTAAACATGTGGTACAGCAACCCCAGAGGGCTTCCAAAAGCAGCCAGGAAAGGGCTGAGTAAAAACAGCTCCTGAACTACGCATTTGTCCTTACCACTTAAACCCATAATTATATACTCCCATGGCCACTTTCTGTAGACACTCCTGTGAGTTTATTTTCCTTTTACTAGTGCAGATTCACTTCCTATTTCATAAGATGGGAGGTGCTATGCAAGAATTCCTCTATAAGATCCCACACCATTTTCTTTTTAACTTTATTTTAGTTTTTTTGGCATGCTATACTATAATTTATCTATTTATGCATGTACATTTCCCACCAGACTATGAGGTACCAAGAGTTTCTTAAAATCTTTGATATTTCTGGATTTGTGCTAAGGTCTTTACATAGATGATTTACTCACCTGCAAAATAATTCTATGAGTTTGGTACTATTATCAATCCCATTTTACATATAACCAATGTAGAGATTGGGCAATAAAATTATACAATATGTATGATTTTATTTATAAAATTTATTTATAAAATCATACAGATTGTATAATTAAGAGCTGTTGGAGCCCAGGATTTAAATCAATCTAACTCCAGACTATGGGTTTTTAAATACATTGAGTCAAGAACTAAGAAACATGATCTCTAGTCCCAGTTCAGCTACAAACTAGATGGTTCATATTAAACAATTGCATTAAACACCCTGTGCCTTGTTTCATCATGTATTAAGTAGCAACTGTGAAACTTCCTTTACTGGATTATTATGAGAATTAAATTTTATGACATGTGTGAAAGTGCTTAGTGTAAGATCTGGTGTAGTATAAGTTTTTAATAAATGCCGGTTTTTCTTTCTTGCCCTTCTTTGCCCTGAAAGTCTTGTGCACCAACCTTGACTTTTCTAAGTCATATGACATCCTGCTTCAATCTGGCCCAACCCCCATGGGCCAGAAGGTGCTTGCTCTCACTTGAAGGAGAGGACACATGGGCAGCGCCAGATGATTATCGAGAGGGCAAAACAGTGTGAGGGTTATTGCAGCTGCCACTTCGGTGACCGATGATGGCAGGGGCCATCACATCAGTGCAGGGCTCTGTGTGGCCATGCTGGCTGCACATGCCTTCAGCCTCTCCATATTGCTAATGTGAGTTACACATGTAATTATCCACACTGCAGGCTGAAATATCTCCACAGACAGCAAAGTCTCATCAGCAGAAGGGCATATTTTGTTTCATGTGACTCCAGTGGAGTACTGCCGAGTATTACAAAGCTGTGGTGATTAATTGAAGGACAGTTTAGAAAGTCATGGAGTAATATGTTGTCCCTATAGCCAGGCCTCAATGGTTGAAGCAAAGGAAAAGGTTGAGAAGTGCACCTGACAGAAAGAAATATTCACACTGGTGTTTTAACTATAGGGTCCTCACCAGAATATGCTTTTCTTCCAGAGATGCAGTTCTATATTTTGTTGTTACTGAGTCCTTGATATTGATTAGACCATCATTGTAAAATTAAGTAAGAAATCATGTTTTAGATAAAATTTGTGTCAAGGAACAATGTCTTGAATGGAAACCACACATTATGTAGGTTAGATGTGTGTCTGCAGATCAAGAAACACATACACACACACACAAACATATACTAGCAAAGACACATATTGGTGGTTTTACTTTTTAAAAGATAATTTCAATGAAAAACTTAATAATATACTGGGTTGTTGTGGCTTCCTCCACATCTTTTATTAGTCAATTTCATGTTACTATAATGAAACAACTGTAGAAATTATTAATAAGGAGAAAAGACTTATTTAGCTCACAATTGTGGAGAGTCAAAAACATGACACCTGTATCAGTTCAGCTCTGATGAGGACACAGATGCTGCCACATTATGGTTGGAATGCATTTCAGGCCAAGCACTACCATCTTGATCCAGGAAGCAGAGAAACACAGGGCAGTTGGATACCATAGTCCCCTTCAAAGATAGGTGCCCAGTGACCATTAGACCCCCTTCTATGAAGTTCCATTACCTCCCAGTAGTGTCATCCTGGAGGCCAGGTTTAACACATGGTTGTTTAGGGGACATTCACTATTCAACTGCAACAAATCTCCAATTGATGTTTGTTTCCTCAGAGGCATCCTCTGGTGTGTCTGTGAGGCTAGCAGGCCATGCCTCTACTTGAGACATCTATAGATATTTGTTTAGCCTGTGTGCTTTGTATGCATAAGACATGCTTGTGAGAATTGTTAGTACATTAAAGGCATGGAAAATGGAGGAAAACTTAGAAAAGGAAAAAAAATGGCTTGTGAAAAATGTAACAAAAGGGAGAAAGTAAAGAGCTCAGGATGGAAAATGGGGAAAGAGCAAAAGGCGAGCAAGCTACTAGCAGTCATCTTCAGCACTGTGCAGTGGCAGAGTCTGTCAGGGATTCAAGACTGGACCATAGAATATTAGTGCTTAGATTTTACTGCACAGCTGCTAGAGAGGTACAAGAGAGGTTCAGAGATAGGGTTGTTGAACCAACATTTCTAAGGAGTGCTTCTTGCCTGATTTACTTCTTTCACTGCCAACTGCACCCAGTCTCCAAATAAATACATCCTAAATGATCAATCAAGATGGCTCTTTCTCTGTTTGCTTTTGGGTGGGGATGAGAAGGGGGAAATGTGAATGTACAGGGAAGTTTAGAATGATGAAGCCAAAAAGCTTTTAGCTGCACAGATCTATACTACACTTTTCTAGCTTATTGATGAGAATGCCAAATGGAACTGAAAAAATACCATTGATTGATAGATTGCATTTATTGCTTTCCCCTCTTCTGAATGTCCTGCTACTCTAAGATGAAAATTAAATTAACTTGGCACTGTTTTTTCTTTTTTTCTCATATACACATTCATTTTATGCTCAAGGCCTTATTTCTTCTAAATTATTGCAACACATTTTTGTATAGATTGTTTTAGATTCTTAAACCAAAAGGTATTTATTTGAAGAATATTCTTACTACTGCAACTGCTACTGTTGTCACTGTCTCTACTATTGCAACCACTAGCAAAGATTTATTAAAAACTCATAGTGGGCCGGTGAGATGGCTCAGCGGTTTAAGCACCTGCCTTGCAAGCGCGAGGGCCCGAGTTCAACTCCTGGAACCCACATACAAAAAAGGGGCTGGTGATATCGCTCAGCGGCACGGGCGCCTGCTGGCGCGCGAGGTCCTGAGGTCGACCCCCCGGTACCCACAAAAAAAAAAAATAAATAAAAAAAAAATAAAAACTCATAGTGTTTTTGGCTACCTGCTTGTTGCATTAGTTTATTTATATTTTACAGCAAATCTTTAAATTATACAGGTTTATACAAGTAACTAGGCTCACAGAAATTTTGTAATTTCCTCCAGGTCATGTAGTGAATAGTGGCAGGCCTGGAATCCACACTCATGTGGCTGGTTGTCAGGATCTAAACCTTCATACAGATCATTGTTGTGCAAGAATAGAGAAGAAACCTGAAGAAAAAGGAAATGGCAGTCAAATTAAACCATGTCCCCTACTTTAAAATTTAATGTGTGAAAGTCCAGGTATATAAATAGTTCTAATACAAGTGGTATTAGACATTCTGATCAGTGATTCTCAATCAGTGATTTGAGAATCACTGATCAGAATCATTTAGGGAATTTTCCCAGGCTATAACCAAAAAATTCTGGGATGGAACCAAGGAATCTGTAGTTTAAAAAACAGAGAAATTCTCCCCTGATTTTGAAGTCCAGCAAACTTCACAAACTGCTGTTGACCTTTAATTAATAGCCGTAGCAATATATGAAAGGGTAAAATAATTTCAAGTAGAGGGAGTGGGAATTGGAGAATGCTGTTTGATATTATCTGTATGATTATCTGGTTTATCTGAATCTTAGAAATACATCATGATTTCTACAAAACAACCATTAGTAGTTTTAGAATCATGTCAACTAATTCTATAAATAAAGACTATCCTGAAACCTTGCCAATGTAGATGGACTTTATATTTCAAGTTATCCTCAAGCTGACATTATTGTTGGATCTTTTATCCTTTCAGGTAACTAATTGTAGTAATCTATTTGCCATGTTTATGAAAAGAAAAATCATATCATCTCCATCACCACCATCATCATTATCATCATTATTTTAAGTTACAGCTGTCAGCAATTTACTTAAACATTATACTTGTGTTCTTGGTAAAGCTGCTTCACCTGTTTGGACCAAGTTTTTTTTACATATGTATTGAGAAAGTTGGACTAAGTGACCTAAATAATGCAAAAATCCACAAATATAAGATCTTTGGACACCATCCATTAGCTACTCAATTGTCTTGAGGCATTTTTCTTTCATTAGAAATTGAATATAGAACCACAACTTAAAAGACTAATTCAAGAATAACTGGAATCTTGCTGGGCAGATTTCAGACTTGTATCTGAAAACTATATATACAGAAAGCCTCGAGGATTGAAATAGTCCAGAGCATTCAGAATTGGACAACTGATGAGTGGGTAAAGGTTGCCTGTGCCTCGCTCTGTCAGCCTGTCATTTTAATGAATATCAAAATCATCCCTTTACCAAATTGGGAAGCCAAAGACCTCTTGACTGAGAGTGAGCCCCTTCCAGAACAGAACCCGGCTTAGTTCTGAGAGCAGTCTCAGTAGCCAGTTTTAGTAGCTGAAAGTTTTACTCCCACCTGCTACTGCAAGGACTTGTATTGCCAGAATTCTGTGACTTCTCTTGTCCTTGATTATAATATAAGCAAAAAACGGCCTTGAAAAGAGAAAGATATTTTACATGATTTACAGTCTGACCTTAAGATGCTCTTGACAGTATGTCTGAAGAAAAAGAAGGAGCAGTTGTTACCAGACAGGTTGAGTTCTTTCCTTATCAGAAGGGTTAAAATAAATATTCTTTCCCTTGTGTGCCTTCCTAGCATTTCTCTAGCTGATAAAAGGGGAGATGTGTATGTTGGACTGAGAGTTATGAGGAAGCAAATCCAGAGAAATGAGACAAACTTTTCTCTCTGTCAGTGCACATCAGTGTGAGTGTGGAGAAAATGGCAAGGAAGACTGCCAGAGAAGGGGTTAACCAGGCAAAGGAAGTCACTAAAACAAAGCCCAGCAAAGCAGTATCCAAGAGAAGTCTTTTCTGGAGGACTAAATATTCCAGCAATAGTACCAGCTCATTCCTTTGGCCAGCTTATTGCAACCAGATGTCATTCACATTTCAGTCACTCAATCACCTTCTCTGTTCTGATGCTAAGCCCCCTAAACTCGTCTTTGATCACATATTCTTCCCATGGTAAAAAGACATCGGCCATGCTAGTAGTCAGTGTGGGAGTTTTCTGTCCCATTGTAAAATAATCAAGTATCATTCTTTTTAAAATGTTCATTCAGATGAAGAGCGAATATGACATTTTATATTTATGTTGCATCTGACAGTGGATCATTATGCTAAACATAGTGACTGGTTACAAATGCAGCTATTTACATTTATTAAAATAATATTAAATTCAAAAATTAAGTTCTTCAAACTCAAACTCCAAGTACACCAGTACCTTATGAATGCCAAAAACAATGAGCACCAAACATCAACTTTTGGCTGGAAAGGGTATCGAGGCAGGAGGCAATGTACATTGAGTTGCACATAGAGAACCAAATAAATGATGAGTACTGGGACAAATTTTTCTCATCAAAATCCATTGCATACCAAATTTGATGAGTTTTAAGTCTGCTGAGTACTAAGGTATACCATACTAAAACGTCCTACGTGGCTAGTGGTTACTATGCTGAACTGTCCAGATTATTGAACAGTTCTATTATCATGGAAAGTTTTGTTGGAAATTCTGGATTAGAAAGTAATTCTGGGGCCAGTGATAGAGCTCAGCGGCATAAGCGCCTGCCTGGCAAGCGTGAGGTAATGAGTTTGACTCCTGGTATCCATATATATATATAAAAAAAAAATAAAAAAAAAAGTAATTCTCAATTCCTTTACCAGATCATACATGGTAATGTGCAGTAACATATTTAGACCTAGCTGTGTCATAGTTTATCTGTAAAATGGAAGAAAGATGCTGTCAAGGAAGCCAGAATTATATGGTCATTTTAATATAATTGCTAATTGATTCTTTATAAATGGAACAAATAAGTGTTTGTATATTTAAATATTAATGTAAATCACAATGTCCATTTTCAGTGTGTTCCATAGGAAGTCTATTTAACAATTTTAAGCACCTCCATTTTTCCTACAGCTTCTCTGTAAAATGAGACAATGAGAAATATAGAAAGGATGTCCTTAATCTTGTCAAAGAATTATAGGCTACTGTAAATTTGTAAAAGGTCTGTTATTACATAGGAACTTTTAAATGAACCAGGTTTACCAGCAAAAGAACTAATGATAATATCTCACCTTTGTATGCTGTTTTCTGAAATGATTTCACAGGCATTCTCTAATTTGATGCTTAAAATAACACTGCAAAGTAGATGGGGGAAGCGTGCCTTATCATCCCTGTTGTAAGAAGCTAATTTACTTGTTCAAGGTCATAGTGGTGATATTAGCCATAGAACCTGAGCTTTGGACTCCTATGTTTGTGTTTTCTTTTGTTATAGCACCCTGCGTCAATTATCAGAACAAGTAATATGTTTGGGAGAAAGGCAACAATAAAAATGAAATAAGAATTTTGAGAATTTAGAGTCATGAAATATGGACTAAAAATACTTTTTTTCTATGGATGAAAGAAGTGCACCAGAACCTTTGAAAGTCACAGGGAAATAAACTGCTATTTCATCTTCCCTTCCTACCTGATTCACTAAGAAGATGTAGATTGCATGCATTCTTACATTAACAGAGCACAAACTGAGCTCTTCTCATATACTGTACTCAGTAAGCTGTGGGGATGCTAGAGCAATATAACATGTCCCTTGATCCTATAAATCATGTTTTTATGGTAAAAGAGATGCACATTTGTTAGCATACTATGGCATAGATGTCAGGATAGGGTTTATTGTGAGATGCTTTGACAACTAAAAGAAAGGGGTTATCAGTTTTGTCTTGTGAGATGTGGTCATGAGAAAAAGCTTCATAATTTGTATAGGTGACACATAAGCTGCATCTCAGAGGAAAAGTAGGAGCTTATAGATAAATTTTAACAGGGCAGAATAATACCTAGATAAGAAGGAATAACACAAACCAAGTTATATTGATTTAAAACAAATAAAAAATAGTGTACTTTGGTGTGCTGTCTTCCAGACACGTTATGCATGCAATAGGCACCTCCTCATCCACATGATAACACCATGTGACAGCTACAGTTAGGATGGGCGCTGTGCTCATCGAGAAACTAAGACTCTGCAAGAAGGAGTTTATACCAATGTCTGATAACTGAGGAAATCAGTCCAAACGCACATAGCTAAATTCCAGCAATTGTGCTCTTAACCACATAGTGATGATGGTACTATATCATTTATTACTTGACATTTTTCTTTTTATGGTATATATATATGGTATATATTCACAAGTCATTAATATTGTCTATAGATGCTATTTAAATACTATGAGAACAAATCATATTGATGTATTATAATTTGTTTGACTGTCTTTTATTGTTGGGTATTAAGTTGTCTCTAAATGTTTGCTATTTTGAATAACAGTGCTATACTATTTTTGTGAATGAGGACTTTCACAGGCCTAATCCAAGAGAAAACCCCATGAGAGTTCCCTGTTACTACTATCATGCTCCAGAGTAGTGCTAGAAGGCCAGAATGCATATGAAATGCATCCTATTTTAGACTATTCACTTTGGGAGTTATCCCCAGCATATGGAACAGCGCAGGTTGTGTCCTTCTGAAGACCTGGATATCTAGGCCTCTGCTAACCCGGATAGTATATTGTGAAGGATTGCAATTTAGTCTTAATGTTAACCTAACAAAATATAATTAACAAAGTAAATAGGCTGAAAATGTTATTACAAATTCAAATAGGGGTGATTTTTGGATTATCTGCTCTTCTGAATTACGTATTACGTTGCTGGGTCCACTTAAGAGAATTCTGGCAGTTTTTGATTGCTTTGCCCTAAGTCACACTTCACAGAAAGAAATGGGAAGGTCTGAGTTAAATTGTGAGAGTTTTTCTTTTCCTCTAAAATAAATGTATTTGCCTAAATAAATGCAATTAAAATTATTAAACTTCACTAGACCCATACTGATTGTACATCTCTTGTCGTGCTGGGTGATTGCCTCCATTTAAGGGAGAAACCTAGAAATGCTGAGAGTGAGCAGTGCATGCCCTTCACTTTTAAAAGGTTCATTTCTCACTCTGCTTTGGATTAACAATGAGTTGTAGTTCAAAGGCTGCCCTGCAGGGAAGCTCATATACCCTATAATTTAAAGGGCCTCAGATGGCTCTTGGGAAACTTGGTAAAACATTCTATTTAGAGACATGCCTGCTGATATGACACATATTTTTATAGTTACACCTCTTTATTGCTGGGACATAAAACCTGTTTTCACTCAAAATGTGCCTGCTTTCAGAAAATAGAACAAGAGACATGCAGAAAATAGTGATCCTATTATTATATATTATGACTTTTGTTTTATAGTTCTCTTTTCCAACTCATCTCTTTTCCTGTAGCTATGAAATCTGGACAGCAACATTTTCTGAACTTTTCTTCCTCTAAGCATAAGGATGATGTGCAAGTTACAGATCTAACGCTTCTGAAGCTCTCATTAACTCTTTACCTTCATCAGGCCCTGTAAGTACAAGTGAAAAGACATTCAATCCCTCATGTCTTTATCCTCATTAGAAACCATCAATTAATCAACATTTCAGAAGCACTAGGTGTGTGCTCAGACTTGTCCTATGTGGTGCCAAGAATACATGGATACCTGCATAAAAGATGTTGACCTTGACCTTCCCAACTCTTTCAGTAAATGATTATTCCTTGTAGAATTTTGTAGAAAAGAACATTTTCCACTTTCTGATTTAAAATATTCTAATCTGACTACAGTGTCATCCATCCCTTCATCCCATACCTCCTGTTCTGGTCATCTGTCTAAGGATGATTTTCTCATTTTTCCCTCCACACACACACCTCAGCTTCAGCCTCTTGAGAACAAAGATCGTACCTGCTTTCACATAACAGTGTCTCTTCAGTGTCCAACACAGTACCTGATAATGTTAGTCTTTCAATATATATTTGTTAAATAAATAAAAACATTAATCAACTTTATTCTAAGGAAGCTAATAATCTATATGGCAACTTAGAAATGGGCTGGTTAAAGTAAAAACTTCAAATAATGGAAAAAATAAAATTGTGATTAGAAGGCACAGAAGAAGTAAGTTCAGTATAAGAGACATAGGTAAAATATTTGTTCAAAAAAGTTTAGTTTCCTCAATGTGGGGTGAGAAGTTTTGGATTTATATCACACTTAACACTGTTCTAATTTCATTTTCTCCTGGAAAGTCATTTTCTTCCATTGTCTCCACCAGGCTCAATAATTTCACTCCTCAGTATGCCGCTTACAAAACTGGTCTTATGAGGGTACTTTCAAAACACCTACATAATTGTGATGATTATATGTAATATGAATTTTGTAAAATTAAGAATCATTTTTTATTTGCATTTTTTGCCTTTTGCATGTTTGCACTATCATATCAATGTTCTCTTTCTGCTTGTCTCTCTGTTTCTCTGTCTCTGTCTCTGTCTCTCTCTCTGTCTGTCTCTGGCCCATATTTTATTTTGACCTGAAGGAGATGAAAGATAACAATGGAAATGAGAAATAAGACTAGAGGTGGTAGTTTGGTTTGGGTCAGCTTCTTTTTGATTCAAGAAATCTTGGCTCAGAGTGTGGAGGTTTCCAGAAACTTTTTATTCAAGATGAAATGAAGCAGGATATAGTAAACCATTCAATGCTATGGTCCAAGATTATAGACCCATAAAGGTTCATCACTTTTCTCTTCCCTCCAGTGACCTATTTGTGTACATGTACTGTTTCTGAAATAAAATCTTCCTGATGTTTCAGTGAGTATGTAACATATAAATGGGATATACCACGAAGGCACTATAATGTGATTATGCACAAAGCTGCATCTCTGCCTGCAATTCTTTGTGCCTAATATTGGAACTGAGAGGGACATTAGAGCTTTGTACTTAACAAACAAACAAACAAACAAACAAAAAATGGAGGTAAACTTTTTGTGTCAAATTAGCATTGGATATCTCCTACCATATTGAACTCCTAAAAACACCTTCTGTGGCATATTTAGCTTCTCTTGTTATCCTGGAATCTGTAAATCAGGTTATTTTCCTTTCCATCTTCTGTGAAGAAAATATTTAGAAGCAGAAAAGTGACACTTTATTGTTTCCTTTCCATTTTATATCAGTAACATCTTAGAATGAATTTCCATTCATGCTACTTGAGTATCACATGCGTATCCATGTTACATTCCATTAACACCATCGCCATAGTTTAGGGCTCATCACCATTCATTACAGTTAGTATATTTGGGCTCCTGATGTTCATAGCTGAGGTACCAAAGCTCATTTTCCCTGACTGCTTGCTAGAGAAATTTTCTAAAATATACACCTGACCTTCTTATTTGCTTCCCTAAAATCCTTTGTTTTGTTCTCAGTGTGAATCAATGCTTGCATGGCCTATTGGCCCATGCCACCCTGCTGAGTTTCCTCTTCCACAGCTACACATCCTAACTCTCACACCAGTTGCTCGTATTTGAACTCCAGTGAATCTGGTTCACTTCTTTCCATGTCATGAGTGCCATGCTGCTTCACAATATAGTTCCTGTGTTTTCCTTTGTATGAAACAGCTCCTTTCTCATTTCTGAATGTCCATCTGGCTTTCACATTCTGGGAGAAGCCCCTGTGATTATGAACTTCCTTTTCAACCTCAAGCCCCACATCATTATGTATTCCTTCCTCTGTATACTTCTGCATTGTATCTATTTTTCTATGATTATAGGAATATTGAATTAAATCTTTTAGCTGTCTGCTTTTCTTTTTTTTCTTTCTTTTTTTTTTTTGTGGGTACTGGGGGTCGAACTCAGGACTTCGTGCACCAGCAGGCACCCATGCCACTGAGCGATATCACCAGCCCTTTTTTCATATGTGGGTACCGGGAGTCGAACTCAGGACCTCTCACTTGCCAGGCAGGCACTTATTGCCACTGAGCCATCTCACCGGCCCTGTCTGCTTTTCTTGTAACTAACTCTTGACTCTTTTTTTTTTTTTTTTTTTGTGGGTACCAGGGGTTGACCTCAGGACCTCGTGCGCCAGCAGGCGCCCGTGCTGCTGAGCGATATCACCTGCCCTTTTTTCATATGTGGGTACTGGGAGTTGAACTCAGGACCTCGCGCTTGCCAGGCAGGCACTTATTGCCACTGAGCCATCTCACTGGCCCTAACTCTTGACTCTTTCAGGCTAGAACTTGTCTTATTGGTCCTCAGGACATGACACATAGCAGTAGCCCCAGCTCTTTTGTTGAACTGCAAAGTGTATCCTACCAAATAAGCAGATCAAGTTAAGTTGGCATAGCAAGAAGAAAAATATACATATTACTAACCATGTTGTATTAAGTGGGTAAGAGTAATCTATGATCTCTTCACAATTATTTGTAGTAAGCTTTATACCAGCTTTCACCCTGTGTTATATTCCTCCGTAGGTCTTACCCCAGGCATGTAATGTAAGTGATGTCATCACTCAAATTCCTTTGGCTGTTTTAACACTTCCATCAGTTCACACTTGCTTTTCACAATGATATAAGAGATAACAGCCCAAATATCATACAGTGTGTAAAAGATTGTTTTGTTCATCCAGTTGTTAAATCTGTTGTGCTCTAGGTATGCCCTTGCCAATCTGCACATACTAATTATTCGCTCACTAGATTATTGACTGTAACATTTTTGATTAATCTCTACGTATACTTCATAAGCCTTTACTCTAGGCCACGTTCAGATCATGAAGATACCCTGAATCACTGAGATGTTACTGAATATCTGTTGCCTTAGATTTTACCCACGTGGAATAATTTAGAGCTCTTCAAATTCAAGGGGAGTTAAATAACATTTATTTCTAGTTTTATTTGTTTCCATCTCAGACACAATAGACATGGAATTACAAACCTCCAAAAAATTTATTCATGATTATTTATAGGCCTACATGCCAAAATATTTGTAGTCATAGCAACATATTCTATTCTTTGGTGCCAGGTTAGCTAATTCCATTAAAGTCTGCTTCTTTGTTGCTTTGTTTGAAATAAACAAAATAATGCACGTCTCAAATTCTTCTCTAAACTTTAATGGCAGGTGACAATATTCTCAAAATCTTTATTTCTCCCAAGTATTTTCTACAGGAGGCATGACTTCTGTAGTTCTTAATTCTAGTCAGAGACAACTTGACATTTCAGTTACTATTTACTCTCTTTGGGATGAAACCAGGCATTTATATAAGATTGAGAAGGCCTCTCTAGTTGTTTCATTTGTTGATGTTCGTTGGCACAGATTAATTCCAGAATCCAAAAAACAAAAATACACTTGGGATAGATGAAATTTACAAATTAGAATCACTCATAGAAAATATTTAGTTTAAAACTCTAGATTCTCTGATTTAGCAAAAGAATATGATAGCTTAATAAGTTGGCAATAGCATAATTGACTAGCTTGTGGACTATATTCTAAGGGGAATATTGCTGGATTGATACTTCTGAAATGTCAGCTGTAGCTCTACAGTGATATCTGTTCTCCATCCATCAATACGTATATGTTTTTTATTTCATAAGTAGTTATTGATCTCCTACTGTATTCCAAACACAAAAGCCGTTACAAAAGAATGGCCTGAAAAGAGAATAGACTGTAGGTTTGAATGACTATCATATTTTATCAAAGCAAACATAAAGCAAACACAATGGTCATTCAGAATAAATCAAATATTATTCATATTTTTACTCGCCAGAAAGTTATGGAACACCTCCTATATGTCAGGCATGAGTTAACCACTGTGCTGGTCTTCCTGGTTTGGAAAGTTAGCACAATGGAGGTGATCTTCATATAAATTGAGTTGTAGGGGATGAGTTTATAGAAGTGATTGCTATTATAAATAACAATTGGAAAAAGTATTTTATAGGCTTAGAATGATGAAGGCTGAGAACTGGGGAATGAAAAGAGAAGCAGGTAAAATGAGCATATGTAAAGAGGGATAGTGAGTCACAGGGAAAGCAAAGTTACTTACTCATAATTTTGCCCAGGGCCACCCCAGCCATACTTATTTGGAAAGGAAATTTTCCAGAAAATTATACTGAGATAAACAATCTGAAATTACTTAGAATGCCACTGGTAATTACCATAGCAAGTGAATAGTTTCTGCAACATTACTGGGTCTCAATTATCAGTATTTTCATTTCAGAATGTCTTCCTCCTTCTTGAGAGATTGCCACAGTCTCTATAGTAATCAGTATTGATTTAATATTTGAAGCCCTTAAGCAGTGTCTGTTACAAAGAAGGAACCTCGTCTAGAGTATCTACTTATCCTTTCCCTATGGAGCTGCTACAGGTGATGGAAATGTGGGTGAATTTTCACCATTTCCAGACAGCAATGATCAGCCACTGGGGCGGGGGAGGGGGGGGACTTGAGTTGAGAGGAGAAAAGAACCACCAATTGAATCAGATTAGTAGTACTATTATGATAAGTTTGTGTCAAGGAACTATTTTGCTTAATATCTTCATCATAATTCCTAAAAATCACAGTTTTATACTTTTATTCTGATTTTTTTCATTCACCTTCTAAAGTTTTAATTTCATGGTTTGGCAGAAGTACTTTTCAATTTGAATAAATGTATGAGGATTGGGACCCAGTTACATTTCCACTGACTCATCCAGTGAAATGCATAAATCTCAAGCCATTATTGGAGATACCTCCCACTCCATTCAAAGTGGACAGCTTTCTCAAGAACAGTTTTGGAGAAGACTTATACTCTTGAAAATCAGTAGAAAATCTACCTCTTTCTAGGGTAAAATTAAAAATTTTAATGCTACAGTCTCCTATTATCTTCCCTGGTCTCCTTCAGTGGATAATATTGGGTTCTATGTCTCATTTTGGTTTCTAGTTTATTTTTCTTTGTTAAGTAAATAGAGTTAATCTTTCTCTGGAGTTCAGCATCAATTATCATTAGTAATCAGTTTGGTTGTCAGAGGGTCATATTATTAGCTGCAGCCTACGAGTAATTTTATGCTTTACCTTCAGCCCTGATGAAACTTCATTTTAGGTCTCAAGAATATGGGTATAGTTTTTATTGCATATTTCTATTCTTGCATTTTCATTTCCATAGCTATATTTACACTGAAATGATCCTGGTTATAGGTGATATCAACTTTTTGAAATATTAAAGATATTACTTTAATTCACAAAATATGTGAAAAATGTATTCAGTACATTAACTTTCATCATTTTAGAGTGGATTAACATTTTTATGCATGGGGTGAATAATCAGATATTAAAATATATTGTTCATTTTACTTTTGTCTTTTGATTCTTGTTAAGATGGATGCAGAAAACCTGAAAGAGTTTTCTTTTACCTAACATGAGCATATTGCTTCTAGAGGTTAGATTGGCCTTTTATCTTGTGAATTTTATACACAATTTGTGATGAGGTGAACAGTATTTTCTCCATTTTAGACATAACACTTCATTGCTGGAAGTTTATGTGATGCTATTTATGTTACAAATCAAATTAGTGGGAGACATAGAATAAACTCCAAAACCCCTGAACACGTGCCCAGCGTTTCCTCCATGAGGTGAGATGGCATCTCATGTCCCATTTAGTCCAGGTTGTAGCCCTTGGGAAGAGTAGCCAAGCTCTTTCTTCTGCTCTGCTACCTTCGCCTGAGCAAGGAAGGAGGATTGAGTGCTGCTGCACAGCCAGCATGCTTTCTTTCTTTCTTTCTTTCTTTCTTTACCTCTCTGCTAAACGGATGTGATCAAAAATGTGCCTTGAACACAGGAAACTAAATAATGGGACTGCATTTCTCTCTAGAGCTCAGTAATATTTACTGAACCCAACAGCTTCATTTCCTCCAGTCCCTGCTTCTTTAATGGCTGGCTTCAGGATGGGAGGTGGGAAGACAGGGAATGAGGAATTGCTGAGTGGGACTCAGGCGACATGGCTAAGAGATGGCCTTATTAGAGACACTTTCCCTAGGCCTAAGTGAAGCCTTTTTGTCTGAGTCTGCAGGAAGTGGGTCATTTTCCTGAGCTGTCAGGCTCAGTGCTTTCTTGACTTGTGGCTGTAGTTGCAGCAAGCCTGTTGGTTTCCCCACTGGCTTTTGGTTTTCTGAGATATGCAGAGGGCCCTGTGTCTGTGGGCCTTCCCAGAGCTAGATTGGACTTCTCACAGATCATTTGTTTCTCTTATGAGCTATAGGCTGCTCATAACTCTGCATGCCTTATGCACAAGCAGCTGCAGATGAGGATCTCTAGATCTCTGCTCTTAGGTTGGTCCAACTCTGATCTGGTCCACTGGTTCAGTGGTTTGTATACCCGGGAAGCCAAGAAAATATTGCAGAATCTCAAAAATTATATACACACCTAGAAACTTCTGTATGTAGAATAAAGAGCAAGCCCAACTAATAGATATCCTGCTCTTATTTACTAATGGTGTGGTTCCAATGAGTAAAGTTCAAATTCATTTAAATATTTCTGAATTTATAGCAACTTTTTTCACTATGAACTTTCTCAGTCAGTGAATACTGAAAGACTGATCATGGTACCGCTTCATTCTGCAGTGTCCTTTGTCCATTTTCTCATTATATTTGCTAAGAATGTGTTCTCATCAATTCTATTTACAGTATATGAAATGTTGTCTTCCAAGGGCTATACAGACCTTTCTGCATGTCTATAGTAATCCTTCATCCACCCATAGCTAAGGTTTTTAGAAGAATTCAGTCATTGTGCTCCTACTTTTCCCTATGCCTCAGTTCAAGTTCCTGTGTGTGGTCATCCCCTAGGGATAAAAAGGGATCCAGAATACTTGGATGATGGAGACCAAGGACAATGTGCAAGATGATACTTAGCAAGACTCTGTGCTCTGAGTCACTTACATAAGGTTGTCACTTCTGCTGCTTAACATTAAAAATCAAAAACAAAAATAGAAACAAACAAACAAAAAAGTGAAAAAAAAAGAGGGCCGGTGATACAGCTCAGTGGCATAAGCGCTTGCCTGGCAAACGCAAGGTCCTGAGTTCACATCCCAGTACCCACAAAAAAAACCAAAAAACAAAAAACAGAGGGCCGGTGAGATGGCTCAGCAGCATAAGCACCTGCCTGGCAAGCACAAGGTCTTGAGTTTGACTCCCAGTACGCACATAAAGGAAAAAGAGGGCCAGTGATATCGCTCAGTGGCACAAGCGCTTGCTGGCAAGCACGTGGTCCTGAGTTTGACTCCCGGTACCACATAAAACAAAACAAAACAAAACAAAAAAACCAAAACAATTTTGATTCCCCTCTTTCCCCATTCCCTGTGCTCCTTTCCTCTAAATCCCTGAAGTGATTGACATTACCTGTATATAAGTTTAGGCATTGCACAGTGTTGAATAGCTCTACAAAGATAGACTATATCTCTTTCTGCTCCTTGCCACAAAAACCAGACACAGAAGGGGAAGCTCTAACTATACCAGAAAATAAAACTGTATCTCTAGATAAGCTCTGGTGAATTTTATAAAATGTAAGTGCTTAATTAAGCCCAACTTTAAAATTACTACTGTCTCCAACATGAAGAAAAATAGAAAATAAAGTGAAACTGCTTTGAAATTAATTCTCAATACATATACAGTATGCTTTAAATGATGAAGAAATAATTTATGGAGCTATTTTTCTACCAGTGCCACAGAATAATGACCACATCTTTAAGGACTGAGAAGAGAGCACATGTATACATTTTCTATTTAACAACACTATCCAAGATCCTTTGTGCCTCTGTGCTCTGCCTTTCCCTTTTCCCCTCAAACTCTGGAAATCATAGAGAAGCCTTCTACCTTCCAGCTCTTTTACATTTGAACACACACATCTCTCAAACATAGTCAGGCATGTAGGAATAAGTAGATATAAAGCTGTTGGTTTTAAATCCATGATTTATTTGATTAAACTGTTCATGATTTTGGGCAGAAAACCAGAGAGGGGAACAGAAGGAGGGTCTCTCCCTTCTGTCTGGTGGCTCTGCAGGGATTTCTGTTGGAACCAGAAAAGAAACATCAGACAGAAGGCTTCTTTAGCTTCCAAGAGATAGTAAGTCAATTGTTGTATTATATTTTCGGTATCTGTTTCTGTAACAAAAGTACAATGGATAGCGAGATGAGTTTATAGATAGATACTTAGGTAGGTGATAAAGAGAAATAGCACATACGTGGAAGCATTGTTGAAGAAGCTTGCTTTTGGAAGATTATGTTCTGGCAGACATGCTACACATGAGGAAGATAAATTAAACTGAGCCAAAAAGCAAGGAATCTATTATGACCATGGAATTGTGGATTCTAGAAAAGCAAATTGGGGGGAAAAAAGCAAAAGTGTAGTGGTTGGTGATACATTGCTGAAGAAAAATAATGAATTTAAAATTAAAGAACATGGGCAAAAATGAAATGCTGTGCTTTTATCCCCTATAAGATCAAAGGACATACACTGACTTCTGAAAATGTTAACTGTTTGCTATTTTATTTTTGTTATCTGCAAAGAAATAAGTGTATAGAGACATTAGTTGATTTTTATCAGTTCTCATAGTATGTCTTAACCCTTTATTTTCTACTGTGTTTTTCATTCCAGAAAGATGTTTCCAGGCTAAAGTTGAAAAGAATAAGATAAAGGGATTAAAATGATATTTGATCAAACTCAAATTTAGCATTTAGATTTTAGGTAAATCAATAGAAAATATATTGTAGATCATCCTCTGTATAAGAAAAATTGTCACTTTGTCCTCCAAGGAATGGCATAAAACCTTCGTGTGTCAATAAAGTTTATTTTTTAAATAATCATGCAGAATTATTTTTAGTAGAAATATTCTATCATACATGTGATGTCTGCTATCTCACTACCATGTTTTACTTAGAGCAAACTACTTCACTATCCCAGTGATACCTAATCCTGGTGAGTTGTGCAGTATCCTCAAGATTTTAGTGGCTCTGGTTAGAAGATTATTAATAATTCCTATGGACTTATAGTTTAATAATTTTTTATAATTTTATACTCGTATTTTTCTTTGACTCTGTATTTTCTACCCATATGTCTTTTTTTTTTTTTTTGTGGGTACCGGGGGGTTGACCTCAGGACCTCACGCGCCAACAGGCACCTGTGCCGCTGAGCGATATCACCGGCCCCTTTTTCGTATGTGGGATCCGGGAGTCAAACTCGGGCCCTCGCGCTTGCAAGGCAGGCGCTTACGCCGCTGAGCCATCTCACCGGCCCTTCTACCCATATGTCTTAACTGTCTTTTACTCATTTTCAATTTAGATACGCTAGTTAGTCTCCTCACTAGGAATAGTCACAGTATTTTCTTTCTTTCTTTTTTTTTTATAGACTTCTCAGAAAATGAGGGGAGAGCATATTACATGGTACTCAGAATCATGACATCTTTCTTAATACACTTTTTTAATCCTCAAGGAAGGCCGCGGCTATGAGGATGGGCTCCCGTGAGGGCTTTCAGTTCATGTCTGCCCCTGAGCCCTTCACCTGGGGCTTGTCATTTAAGTTTTAAGGACTGTTTTTTTGTTTGTTTGTTTGTTTGTTTGTTTTAAATCTGGGAAATAAGGAGTTTTGACTACTTTTCCAGGTTTTTTATTATTATGAATGATTTCCATAGCATAAGGGCTATGTTTTCAACTTTACTGGGCCTAGTGTATCACCTGTGGGGATGGAACCTCCATAGAAATTTAAAAAAAATTTATCCTGATGTTCTCCTGACACCTGTAAAACTCTCTGGACACTACCTGTACAGACAAAACAAACAGTGATTGAATCAGTGTAGTTCTTGCTCCTCCCAAATCCCCTTTAGTGTGGGTTGCTTGTGGGATACTTATCATAGTAAAATAAAGTCCTTAGGGTTAACATAACGTGCAAAATATACAGCTTTGTTTTTCTGATACATCTAAGAAGAAGGTCTTCTTTATATTCAACGTAGGTAATTAGCTAAGGAGGTAGGTAGCAGCTGCACTATCTGTTCATTACTGGTCCTTTACAAATTGCTTTGGTTCATCCACATGATTGAGTTACACTCATGCTCACACTCATTGCATTACATGGTCTGGATGATTCAGTTCCTCCAAGTCCTCCACCCAGCCTTTAACCTTGAGAGTTAAGTAGAAAAGCATGCTTCATTCTAAACTGGATCTTAATGTCACACCCTAATAAATGTAAGCAAGTACATAGGCTTCCTAATGTGCTATTATAAAGACATATATAATGCTGCAGTCTCCTTGTCTATCTGAGGTCTGAAATTTGGAAATATATTATAGTTCCTCACATGGTATCTCACTTATGCACCCATTTACTTAGCAATACCTCCTTCTATGGCTGTGGACGGTTAATAGTAATATGTATACCTTTTGGTTACCCTCATGAATACTTATACAATTAAGAAATAATGCATAGTGGACAGGTAACCACTTTTCTATGATGAGATAGTGATTTCATTATTATTAATAACATCAAATGGAGATGAAGCTCTAGAAAAATGGCTGAAGGACATGCTAACACTTTCTGCTTCTTGTGTCTACATTCAACTTCCTCTGTTCCTGGTGTCAAGGCCTTGAGACTGACCACATAACAGAAAGGTTAAATCTATAGAATAGCATACTTATTTACAGTTGTAGCTTTAAGTTTTTCAAGATGGAGGAAAAATAAATTCCTGTACCTTGCAATTTTTAAATAGATTACCCCCATCAAGTCAGGAAATATGAACACATGCATGTCACCTGATATGGAATAACTCAGTCTCAGAGAGTCAGATCACCAAGGTATTACTGTACTGAAAGTTCCTCCAGGTAGAAAATAGAAACCAGGAAAACAAGATTCCTCTCAGCATTTCTTCTAATCAGAATTTAAAATTTCCTAAGTGTTGGCCAGATGTATGATTCTGAGTAGGAGACATGAATAATGTCAATTCTGAACACTTTTTCTTTTTTCCTCAACTATGACAATATGATTTCGTGTCCTAGTTATCATCTTATTTCTTCTAGTAGTCCATCGATCTACTATATTCCACACAGGACATCCTTATATCCTCTAAGGCTAGGGGACTAAATTGGTTCTACTAGTTTATTGTTTCGTGTCCTCTTGCCAATGAGTTTTAATTGAGATTTGGGGAAAGATTGCAAGAAGAATTGTACAACTCTAATAACTCTTGTGATCTACCCTATAATCAGCATAAATGCTGTAAGGTTTATTGGTAACAAATTGAACTTTTAAACCCCATCTCCCTCCCTCACTGACCCCCCCCCTCACTCCAGGCTTGAAAGTAAGTGGAGGTTATCTATATTATTTGATGTTAATGGTGAAATGGGTGCCCCTATAATATCTATCAGATCTTACCCATTGAACATATATATTAACCTTTGATTCATAACATTTCCTAATATTTAAATTTAAATGGCAACCTAAGGTTGTAACACTGTGTGTTACTTTTAATACCTTGAAGCACTGTAGGAAACACAGATTACTATAATGTTGAAATCTGTATGAAGAGTATTTAAAAATCACTGCCGCTATGGTAACCAAAAAAAAAAAAAATCCTTATTCTTTATTCTAAAAGTCTGTTAAAGGATTTCTTTTTACCACAGATTGATTTTCATATGCTTTTGTTCATTTCTTATAAAATGACTTTTCTGAAATAGAAGTGATTATTTATTGTGCTTCTTATTTCTGAATTCTAGAATATTCAATGCATTAGAAAACTGTAGTAAGACTCAGCAATCAACATTTGGAATAATTACAGTAAAATCAGGACCTAAAATTGCATAGAAGTGTTATTCTCCATTGTCCTTTCAACATATTTTATGAAAATCAACCATTAGTAATCGATAATCTTCAAGTGAAAAACTCTACTGTATGGACTGATTGTAGCCAGGGTTCAAAATGTCAAGCAGTTGCACCTCAGCTACCTACCATGGGTCTGGATTCTTAATAAATTTAGTAGTGTGAGTGTTTGAGAGTTATAGACGGGATGGTGATCATGCGTATCACCATTATTTTTTTTTTTTTTTTTTTTTTTTTTGTGGGTACCGGGGGGACGACCTCAGGACCTCGCGCACCAACAGGCACCCGTGCCGCTGAGCGATATCACCGGCCCCTTTTTCGTATGTGGGTTCCGGGAGTCGAACTCGGGCCTTCGCGCTTGCAAGGCAGGCGCTTAAGCCGCTGAGCCATCTCACCGGCTCACCATTATTTTTCATTCTATCACATATTCAATTATTTACTCATTCAATCCTTCATCTAGAGAACTAAACAAACAATAAAGTATCCAAGTAACATATCCTGAAGACATTGTATAAACTCCAACTTAATGTTATATGTCACCTGGAAGGAGGAAAATTGTATTTTCTAGGGTGTGTGTATATGTGTGTGTATTTGTGTGTGTGTGTGTGTGCGTGCACATATTCAAAATAATAGATGGACATAGCTGAAAACATTGAAGTATAGAACAATCCCTGCCTTATGCCCCTCTCATAATCCCACTTTCTATTTTTAGCAGTTCCTGTTTTAATTATTGTGCTGCTATGCTCCATATATCTGGCTATAATGCTTATACTGATGTTAATAGTTTTATCAGATTTAAAGACTATTGATTTCATGTTAGAATAGATATCTGGTCATTCAGACCATCTCATATGTTTTCCAACTCAATATGATCACAAATCTATTCCCACTTTTCTTACCAGTCGTTTCTCTATGAACATTTTGTAGCTAAACTTATATTTCCATTGTTTTGTTCCATGAGCCATAAAAAATATTCTTTACCCTATCCTGTAAATTAAGAACATTTGAATTTCTGCCTAACCCTGTAGCTTGCTTCTCACCTTAAAAGTATTTTAAATGGAAAAAGGAAATAAAGTATCATTATTCTGTATTTGCATATTCTTTCATGGTCTGTAAAACATTATCTTTAGAACTACTGATAGTTGACACTGGAATTTAAAATAAAGCATTATCTATATCTGTATAGTAACTCCATCCTTCCTAAATTTCCCTGAAGTGACTGTAGTCTGAAAACAATGTTCAGTATTAAGTTTTTTATAAGAGAAATTATCTTGGTGGCAGAGAGAATAACAGTGGACATTAGAAGTGTTCTGGCCTTGCAGAGAATAAAGCAAAAAAGTGTAAATGTGCAATCTGTGAAGAAATTGATGGTGCCTTTAAGAAAGTGGGGGTGTTAGAAATGAAGACTTCTAGCCTGGGATTCATTCATATGCATGACAAAGAAAGAAAACACAGAAAGGAAGTATTTCTGCTTCCTTTTGTTAAGATTGACACAGAGGGTTCCCTCCCATAGGACTGGACTTAAAAAGGTTAATGTGATAGCCTTTGGGTTATTGCACATTTGTATTATTCTGAGCTTTACCCTCATTTGCCCTTAGGTTCACTATATTTTGAATGAACACTTTTGGGACAACAGAGAAAGTATGTGGGCAAACCACTTAAACTTGTGGGTTTCAGTTATCTTCCCTGGAAAATGAAGGTGGGCAGCAAGATAATTTGTGAGTTCAGTTTTTGATGTTAAGTTTTCAGTGTGGAATAAAAGTCAGGACGCTAAACCAAGAACACTGAGTCTAAATAAAAGATCTATGAATAAAATCTTACATTTGTAAAGCACACCACAAACTATAAATTCAGATGGCCCCTTCTGCTGTTGATATTTTACAACAAGTCTGGAAAACACAATGGGTACATTTATAGAAGATCTTCTGTTTAAATAATAGCCAAACTGAAATTAGAAACTTGATTTCTTGTTTTCTGGTATGACCTTTTATTTTCTTTCACTCTTTCTTTTGAGGTGTGCAACACACATTCACACAATGTCTTCTCCCATATTAGTGATCTGTTTACATCACATGCACACTGGTTGGATCCTGTGATTGCCATTTGAGGAGTAATGGTTGACACCATCTTTTTCATCATTATATGCGGTTATTGCATAGTGAGACTCAGGGTTAAACATGAGTTCACTTGATGCATTGACTATTAATATCTAGAGAAGATTAGGGGCTTTTGTCAATGTGATATTATTTTCTACTTATATTTAAATATGAAGTATACATTCCATTTAAACTGCAGAAATGAAGTAAATAAAAGAAGTAGAGGAGATTATCAAAGATAAATTTTAAATTATCTCACTGCTCAGCAGGTCAGGAGAGAAAAATAACTTCCTTTGTACAACTTTTGTAAATGGTGTCATTTTCCAAGGATGGTGCTTCTAGCAATAGTGTATTTAAGAAGGTGACAAACTGTAAGTCTTTCTATGAATTTATTTATCCTTTAAAAGAAAACTAGACTCCGTTATAGAATTCTCTTTGAAATAGATTTCTGAGTGGTGAACGTAAGGCCTTGAAATTTGTAGGGATGAGAACAGAGTAAGAGGCGAGATTAAAAAGCAAAAATCCAGAGTTGCTGCCTGGCAGGCTGCTCTATAACAATGGGAGCTCTGCCAGGCACTTTCATACGTGAGTCAAGGACTATTTCTCTCCAGAAGTCCAGACTAATGTCCCTTCCGAAGTATGACCTGTAAACGGATATGCTCCTTCACGACTGAAGGCCTCTGCTAATGTTTCAAGTACCTTACACTCTGTCTAAAGCGATGGTTTGTGCAGAAAGGTACAGTGGGGCATCGGAAACATCTGGCCCATGAAGGAAAAAAAAGATAAATCATTAAAGCTTGCTCTGTATCTGAAGTGAACCTTTAAGATAGATCCCAACCCTACATGTCTAATCCATCTCAGGCCAATTCCTAACCTGATATTGGTTGTAGCAAACCAAGTGAAGATAACTCAGAACAAAATATCTATCATAGCATCATAGAAAGAAGAATTGAAAGCACTCCAGATATCATCTAGATTCTAGACAAAAGAAGTTATATTGCATATGAAGATGTAGAAACCCAATGAAGTTAAGTGTCTCACCCGAAGTTAAATAGTTTATTAGCAACATACCTGGGTTTAGAACCCAGATTATATGTCTACTAGGCCAGTGCGCTTGGTCAAATTAAGTATAGTCTGTCCGTATGGCCAAACCATATGGCAGAGTCCTCAAAGACGTAGTTCTGTCCCCAGAAAAATCTGAACTGATCATTGCTTTCTTTTCAATTCTGTTCCCAATCCACATTTCCATATATGCCAACACTAATTAGTAAGGCACACACTTGTAATTTAGAGCACGTATGTACAGAAAAGGAAGTAGACTGGATTAGGATAAGGAGTAAAGACGAACGTGCTTAGCTGGACCTAAGAAAAGACATAAACATTAGCTGGTGTCCTTAGCAAGCAGACAAAGAATTAAGACTTTCCTATTGGACAGAAGAGGCCATAAATAAAGAGATAGTTCAGAGCCAGGATATGAAAGGTCTGAAATTTCATAGTCTGAAAAGTGGGATTGATTGTAATATGGAGAATTTAGAAACACAGAGACCATCCAGGAAAGTATTTTATGTATAGATTATTTTGACACTATATTAAGGAAGATGGGGGGAATTCTATTTACAGATTCTAATTTTTAATATCTAATTACTCCTAAATTTTGTATAGCATAAGCAGTAAAAATTAATAGTTCTCCTGTATCACTATAACAAAGTCTCTTACGAACTAAAATGACATTACTCAATTTCTTTCCACGGAAGTCTCTACAGGCTGCTGAATCAGGGGTCTGCTGATCAGGGGTCTGTAAAACCAAAAGAGGGTTTTACAGCCCAACTCAAATGGGCCACTCTACAATGCATAAATTCAATTTATATAAAAAGCTCTACTTAATAAGTTAATGAATAATTTGATAATCAATCAATGTCTGTCTCTGGTATTTGTCCTAGGAAATAAAAAAGGATAGCCTTGCAGGTAATGAAAACAGAAAGAAAGGAAGAGAGAGGAAAAAAAGGAAGATATGCTAGTAAGTAAAGGAAGCAGAGAGAGCAAGAGAGAAAGAGAGAGAGAGAGAGACAGAGAGAGAGAGAAATAGGAATCATACAGCTGCCTTATACTGTGGTAGATTTTAGTCCAGGTTTAGCATCAGTCAATGTG
Organism: Erethizon dorsatum; assembly: GCA_028451465.1. Classification (NCBI taxonomy): domain Eukaryota; kingdom Metazoa; phylum Chordata; class Mammalia; order Rodentia; family Erethizontidae; genus Erethizon; species Erethizon dorsatum. The sequence continues at coordinate 65,874,984 of CM051831.1, forward strand.
TGTCTTGACAATAAATCTTCCTTTCTTAAATTAGTCTGAGAGAATCTGTCTTCCTTATAGCAAATTGATAGGTATATTGAATTAATTTTTTAATATTGCCAATTCATAATTAAAACCTTACAAAGTGAGGGTTGAGTTGGAGACAGTAAACTAAGATTTCTGTTAGAATGTGTCCCAGTGGCTATCAGTTAATATATTTCAGCTATAAAATATTTCCAATCAGCCATTTCTGATTCAGAAAATTCAAAGAGAAGATTTTTCTGGACTTCCAGTTAGGAAGTGCCACGTATAAAAGGAAAAGAGTATCGCGCAGGGAAGTTGAACGTGAAGTCAGTGGACATTTCCTCATCATTTGGCTGTTGGCTTAAGAGAACATTTCTTTAATATTGTCATAGCAAAGTAGGGAAACCTATAAATGTTAGTGGATTTTCTGTTTGCCTGAAAAATAGTGTTTGTTGTTTGTGTTATACAGGTAGGAACTGCTGTTTGAGTAAGTTAATAAAATTAAACACGTTTCTGGACAATAAGACTTTTCAGTGCCTTTCATATTATGGTAACTGTGAAGATAACAGTAACTTGTTCAATAGTTTTCAAATATTTGACAAATGATTTGAGAAATTTTGACAAATGTTTATTCACATTATAGAAGTATATCAGGATTTGATGTTCTCTTTTGCCTTAAGTCTTTTCTGATTGCTATAGATGCAACTATTTGTTTCTCTCATAGAACCTTATACAACAGATAAATAAAACTCATAGTTCTCTGTGTTGTTTCCAACTCTAAGTGTGCACTGTATTTTCAAATAAACTGTTTTGACCCAACCTAATTAACCCATGGGATTTGAGACTGGGAAAGCAAAGATCTGGTTTTACTATGTGTGAAATGATTTAAATGTTCATACAAAATTGAACTTCACTTTTCTGCATTCATTCTCAAATGAATTGTCCTACTGTTTATTTTTCTCTTCTTGGTCTTGACATGTTTTTTTTGTTTGTTTGTTTTTTGTTTTTTGTGGGTACCAGGGGTCGACCTCAGGACCTCGCGCGCCATCAGGCGCCCGTGCCGCTGAGCAATATCACCGGCCCTTTTTTCGTATGTGGGTTCCGGGAGTCGAACTCGGGCCCTCGCGCTTGCCAGGCAGGCGCTTAAGCCGCTGAGCTATCTCACCGGCCCCCTTGACAAGTTTTAAATACTAGGATAGTTAATGCAAGAGTGCTGCCATGTTTCAGGTCCTCTTATGGAAAATATTCCATCAGGTGGTTTGGGAGCAAAAGAAATTTCTCACTGCCTTATGCCAGTCAAATGAATCCTGCTGTGCTGAAGACTCAAGAGATTAGAATAGCTTGGAAAAAATTTAGCTTCTGCACATTTGGGGAAGTCGGCAAATTGAAACCTTTAGTATTTTCAGGGCTTCATCACAGGAAAGCCTTCAGTCTGAGAATGAACACAGCGTAATGGAGTGAAGTTTTCAATCTGCTTCTTAAAGTCTAAAGAGAGAGCAGTGTCACTGACCTGCACGCTACAGTTCCCTAGTGAAGAATCAGCACTGTGAGAGTAAACACATGGGAAAGGATGAACACACATTTTATTCCATTGCTTTTAATGGGCATGGCAGGGAAAGTGCAGGCCAAATGGCACTTTTGTCATTTCTCCAAAAACTGTTGTATGTTGCCCTCAATTAAAGATGTCTTCTTTCATGTTTTTTCTTTGAGGAATCCATACAGAGGGGAAAACAGAGGGAGCAGAAGATGTGAAAGGCGGAAGAGGGGAACAGTGCATGAGTCCAAAGACAGCATGTGTGCCAGCTCCAAAGTGGCTCTGTGTGGATTTTTCCCTACTCCTTTTCCCATTCCCTCCCCCTCATGCAGACAAAATACTGAAACCACCAGGATCCTAGATTCTGCCTTCATCACCTAAAATAAAGGAAAGAAACATCCCTGCTTCTTCTACTTGGTTGTAGTATATTACCTAATTTTCTTCTGCCTCCCTTCTAAGAAGAAGCACTGTCTGTTCTCTTTCAAGGTCAAAGTTATTAGAAATGAAGAGGAAATATCACGCTTCCTGAGTCTAAGCCAGCAGGTTTGGAATTACATCAAGTCTGAAGCTTGTGCAGTTTTCTTAGCCAAGGAGGCTGCCCATTAACACTTGTGTGTGAGGGCAAAGTAAGAGCTGTGTAAGAGCAGGCAGAGAAATCTGCAAGGTGAGGTTAGTGTCTGGAACATGAACTGATAGGGCTGGAGGTGGGACTTTGAGATATGCAGGTGAAGGGTATGGTAAAGCTAGATAAATGGACATTGCTTGCAGTTTCTAACTTTTTCATCTGCTAAAGGTGGGATTTTTGAAATTTTTTCCCTTTGCTACATTCATGTTTTTCAAGTTTATTTTGCTAGAAGATTTTACATTCCAAGCCCTTAATATTTTGTCTTTGCCTTTTTGTCTTAGAAAGTATTAAATCCATCAAGCCGTAGTAAGTGATCGAAACAGGTACAGTGCAAATAGAAAAGAATAAACATTTTACAAGTAGCTGCTTTTCATCCGTGCACACAAACTCATCAGTACTGTGTGAGATCCTGAATATTATGCCCTCAACCCACTTTGACAGAGGGATTTGTGTGGATCATAAATTAAGGCTTCTTACTTGGGAGTGCATCTTCTCATATTACAGGGTCATGTTGTGAGACCTATAGGTGAGAAAATCATAGAGGAGTGCTAAGCAGCTCTGATCCCACCTTCATAATGCAAACATGTTATCTGCAAACATGAATTTGTAACTCTCAGCTGGTGGCACACTATCCCTCCTTTCTCTTTATACACACACATACAGTGCTGCACACACACACACACACATCACAAACACTACCTGTTAGAAAAGCAGATGATGCAGATATCTAAGAAAACATTACTGACTTCGTGCAATTCTTGTTCTAGCTGGGAGTGCCTCTCCCAAGGCAGGCTACAAGAGTGGAAAGGGAGCCTTCATCTCATGCTTAGATGCACAGAGACAGAGATGAGGGAGGTGCAGCTGGTGATGGCCAGCTTTTTATGAACATTTTAGGCCTTAGTTACTTTCTGTTTTCCTAACTTTAGAGGTAATAAATATGGTATCAAGGTAGGAAATGAAGAACTGGGCCAGGTCTCTAGCATTAATTTTTAATATGAGGCTCTTGCACTACTAAAACTAGCTAGATATTAAAGTTGATGTAATCTTTTATCCCTGTTCCCTGTTTTTGCATGGTACAGATGATTTATGTAATTTTTGATCTAAAAAGTTTAAAAATCACTAGTCTTTATTGAAAAATGTGATGCCAATTTCTCTGTTAATCAAGGTGCCATGGTCAGATAGATGGAAATACATTTTTTTTTTTTTTAAACCTGGGGGATAGTGAATTTGAGAGAGAAGTGATTCAAAACACAGAAGTCTCAGATGAGGACATGAGCCTGAAAGAAAGCAGCATTGCTCTGAGCCTGAATTACTGTTGAGATTTGTGCCTTTCTGTCATTATTAATGGAATGTTATTAAAGACAAATCTGGAGTAGTCAACCCTTCAGTGTTTCCTCTTAATTTATTTATTTCTGCAGAGGGAAACCCTGTTAACCCCCACAGATAATATATTCAACAGCTTGTATCCATGGCAAGGTTGTTTCCTAAAAATTTTTGTAGGATAAATTTAGTTCACATTTGCACATATTTACACATGAGGTCTCCAATTCAAGGTCTTTGGCTTAAGTAAGAAAGTCATTCCCGAGGCAGGATGTCTGCCAGGGCTGCAGAGTATATTCCATATGCATTGCAAAGCTCCCCTGTTTCCTAGGACATGAAAAGGACATTGCCTCAAATGCCCCTCTTCTCCTCTTGGAGTTTCAAAGTTAGGTTAGGACTGCTGCGAACCACAGGAAGCTTTCTACAACTGAGCCCTCTGGGTCACATGGCAGACCTGGACAGGCTCCCCACAGTCTTTGCCCTCCTTTTCGTAAGCCCTAGAGATGTAGCCTGCTTTCTTTACTCTTTTGAAGAACTCTACACGTATAGCCCCTTTCCCCAGTGGAAATGCTATCCCTCAGGTCCTATTGATAAACTCACATACAGGCACCGGACATTTCTCTTCTAAAGGTTTTACAGCTAGTACTTGTGGAGAAGAGAGTGGGAGTGAGGGCAGTGGTAGAAAAAGGGCATTTGTTTTTGTCTTCCACTGCTACCTAACAAGTACTTACTATGCCCCTGACCTGATTCTAGATACAGAAAATGTTGTGCTAGAGAAACTAAAATCACTATTTTAATGGTTCTTATGTTCTAATGAAAGAAGACAATGAATGTTTTCACTTATTTTTATACAAATTCTAGGAAGGAAATTGAAGCAGCGTAAGAGTTCCAGGGATGGGCTATGTTTTGGAAAGTCTACCTTATTTTTAAGAATATACATTTCTCAGGAGATTATATTACAGCAGAGTGCTGAAGCAACAAGAAATGAGCTATGCAAAAGCCTGAAGGCAAGGCATTCGAAAAAGAAGAAAGGGCAGTCACGGAAGCTCATGGCACTGGTCAGCTTGGGCTGCCTGAGGACTGGTAGGCTTGCCAGTGCATGGAGAAAAAGAGGAGAAACAGGAAGTCAGAGGCTGGTGGGAGATGAGGTTGCTGACTTCGTCTGAGTCACCTCTGTACAGACATAGACCAATCAAAGTTGACATTTTATTCCATGCGTGATGGAAGTCATTGCAAGAGAGTCATGTGAGATGACTTCCATTTGAAAAGATCACCTGGTCCAAATGGGGGTGTGGGTGTGGAAGGAATTTCCCCAAACCATTCAGTCAGTGTGGGACTGAACCAAGGCTAATAATGCGCAAGCTTCAAACTGGCCCTGGTCTGGTATCAAAGATTTCAGTCTTGACTTTGAGATCAAATCTTTTGCTTTCTTTATTCCTTCTAATATTTTCCTGGAAAACACCTAGATCATTGAGCCATTTATTAAGCAAAAGTACTTTACTATACTATAAGGAATACTTGGCATGTATATTTGTCATGGTTCATTACATTTTTCTCATTATATCACATTTTATATTTCTTTAAAGAGTAGATAACTGATGAGCAGATAACTAGGTATTGTAGGATTCTGGATAAATATGAGATTTTTGAAATCACATTTTAAATTTCAGGTGGAATTTTTGAAATCACATATTGTATTTTAGAGGGACTCTGACTTCTTTTTATGGGGAGCCCATGAGATAGAAGTGACCTAATAATGGGCTACCTTATACACAGGCAGGTGGCAGCTACCAGAGAATTATGAGCAGGGATTATCATTCAGTATCAAAGTATCAATACCCTATGTTGGAGTCAAGAATGGAATATAAAGATTTTATCTGGTGAAATGAAAGAAAATAGGCTGACATTCCCCAAATGGTCACCAGATTCTGTTTTGTGATAGCCTTAAGGAAGATAAAATTATAATTTTAAATTGTTCAACCAGAATCATACAAATACAATAATAACAAGTTGCAAGGCTTCTAATATCCTCCTGAGTCCTAAAATATATATAAATTATTTCCCACAAAAAAACTTGTTTAAATTATAGAAGTTCAAAAGCATATGGATACATTAATGAAATCAATACATATTTTAAAAAACACATTTTTTTTTTTATATGCCGGTACCGGGAGTGAAACTCAGGACCTTATGCTTGCCAGGCAGGCACTTATGCCACTGAGCTATATCACCGGCCCCCAAGAAACACAATTTTGATGGCATTGAAATCCAAATTAAAAGTCCCAGGTAGAATATTACTCCATTCTAGGGAACACGACAGTAGAGAAGCAATTTTTAGCCATTGGCGTGTAGGGCCTTACAAACAGCCTTCCAGACATCTCTCCCAACTTCATTTTGGAAAGCACAAAGAATAGAAATGTTTCCTATGTTCTCGTTCCATTTTTTAAACTTTCTTTCTGATCACATAAAAAAATGTATGTATGTGTGTGTGGTGCATAAAAGTCTATGCAAAATATCCATCCTAATGAGAAGAAAAATTTAAAAACTGTGGAGGATTGAGGAGGAATGTTCCAGTGTCCCTCAGGCATACACCAGCCCATCATCTATTTAACCCTTTAAAAAAAAAAAAAAAAACACGGCTGCTTGGTTTCCTTATAAACCTTCTTTAATATTTTTGGTTCCTGGAATCTCTTTAAAATTTATTTAAGGGGATAGTTTTCCCTCTGTCTCTGTCCAGGGATTTTCTGGGCACTCTTAGACACTATAAAGCTCTAACATAACTTTATGTACAAAGCATAGACTCTATTAAAAATTAAAGCCCTTTTAGTTAGTTAGTAGTTTTCCTTTTACTTCAAGGTTTCTGCTCTGTCTCATACTAAGGCATACTTCAGTCAGGGAAAAAAGGATATAAGCTTCTTTTCTTTTTCCCTCTCTCCTTCCCACTCAATAACTATTCTTTTCTCTTATCTTTTTTTTTTTTTTTTTTTTTTCAGTTTTGAGATTGGAACTTTGGCCAGGGATCTAGCTCAGCAGCACAGCACCTGCCTGGCAAATGCAAAGTCCTGAGTTCGATTCCCGGCAACAAAAAATAAAAAATAAAAAAGATTGTAACTTTGGCTGGAGGGGGAAGGGGGAGAAGAAAGCAATGAGGAAAACTAGAAGCATCTTATCTTATTGGTAGTATCATACGACAGTTTTGGGTTCTTGTCTTAGTTACTTTTCTCATTACTGAGACAAAATACCTGACACCCAAAGTGAAAGTTGGAAAGGTTTATTTATCTCACAGTTTGTGGAGGTTTCAGTCCATAATTGGCTGGCTCCAAGGCAGAGTGGCACGTGGCAGAGGGGCAGCACTTCATGGTGGCAGAAGACAGCAAAAGCAACAGGAGAAAAAGATAGAGAGACAAGCCTCTTTCTGTCCCTTAAATTGTATGCAGGTTACCTGCCCTAGGGTGGGTGTAAAACACCCTTAATTCCAGCATTAGACCATGAATCAGTCACAAACTCTAGATTCAGCCACCTTGAAAAGCAAGCCCCACCCATGACTGCATGAGGCTTTGGGGGGACATCTAGACACAAACTGTAACAAGTCTTTAATCCAGGAAAATGTTTAAGCTAATCCTTTCTCTAATGACAACATTTAAAAGTTCTTAGGAGATCCTTTCCATCTCTAGAAATGCTTATCTGCAGGTTTTTTTTTTTTTTTAACAAAACTGAATATTTCCATTCTCCTAGGGATAACTGGGCCCTTCTGCAGCCCTACTAAACTGGTTCTATCATTTTAGTTGATTTTTACTCAATCCTTCTTTCTTCCACAGTTTACCCTATTTAAAACAACCTAATAGGACCAAGAATTTGGCTCTTTGCCATGTAGGAGATGTATCTAGAACACAGGAAATACCCAGAGATCTTAGGAGATCCTGAGGAATTAATGCAGTCACTATATCTTAGCTCCCTCTTACCCTGTCTTTCTTTCTCTTTGCATGCTCAGCCAGAGGTCTGGTGCCCCTCCAGTGTATCCTCTGACTGCCTGTAAAACTCTCTGAGAGACTTGGTGAAGCCTCCCTCGGGGTGGCTCAGAGCATTCCCATCTTCTCTTGGGAGCAGGGCTCATGGTCCAGCCTATTCCAAAAAGATTTTTCTTGCCTGGCATGGTGACACATGCCTGTAATTCCAGCACTCGGGAGGCTGAGGCAGGAGGATCTCGGCAAGTTTGAGGCCAGGCTGGGCTACAAAATGAGTTCAAGCCTAGCCTGAACTGCAGAGTGAGGCCCTATCTCAAAAAGAAAAAAAAAGAAAAAAAGAAAAAAAGATTTTTCTTTGCACATTTTTGAGGTTTAAACCCTGTTCAATTTTGTTGTTATATTATTTTTTTTTTTTCATTTGCAAGAATTTTAAAGGTCCTTTAATCTACTTTTTTTTTATTTTTTTATTTTTTTATTTTTTTGTGGGTACCGGGGGCTCGACCTCAGGACCTTGGGCGCCTGCGCGCCCGTGCCGCTGAGCGATATCACCAGCCCCTTTTTCGTATGTGGGTTCCGGGAGTCGAACTCGGGCCCTCGCGCTTGCCGGGCGGGCGCTTAAGCCGCTGAGCCATCTCACCGGCCCTTAATCTACTTTTTAAAGTAGAATTTTACCATGAATCTCTCAACTACTATTTATTTTTTAATTTAATTTTAATTATCTTTTTGCTCTTTGATATATCTCTCCAGCAAACCTTCCATTGCAATATTTTCATTATGTCATAAAATATATGTTAGGATATTTATGAGCTATAATCACCTAGGAAATTGCTCTTTGGATTGTTTCATTTATTTAGGGCTTTAAGTTTTAGCAAAATGTATGAATGAAAAAAAATTTTTTTTATCTAATTACTTGAATAAATAACTATGGTAATATGTGTACATAGTATTTTGCCTCTGTGGTGTGATTTAATGCTTCTAAAGACCTTTGGGCCTTTTAATCAGTGCCCATCTATGCCCTCACTTCTACCAGTACCTTGTAAGTTCTCTGAAACTCCAGCATAAAAGAGCATTTGGGTATTTTGAGTTCAAATCAAAACACTGAGCTTGTACCATTTCTGTTTCTTCATTCAACAACTAAAGGAATTTATTACCTATAGTACAAGATATAACTTTTCTGTATTTTAATCTGTTTGATAAATATGGTCAGGAATACGCTTCATACAGATGCCATATAGATTAAATAAGAAGGTGAACACTTATGGGCAATACGAACTTTAAATCAGTCATCAAATCCAAGCTCTTATGAGTACACCGCTGTGACTATTGTTACTACTACAGCCACCAGTCCTACACTCCAGTTATGGAAATGAGCAGAGGGGTCTATCCAAATGGGGCCAGTGAGTAGGGAGCAGTGAGAAGTCAGGAACAGCCAGAAACAGGATAAGGGCAATAAGGAACTTGCTGGAAGAAAGGCAGCAAGTCATAAGGCACTGGAATGGATATTGACATGGAGTCCAAACCCAGTGTTTCCATGAGCTTGCCTTGGGTTTTTCTTGCCTGGAAGAAAGATATCAGCTTCTGTTCAGGTTTCAGAGTCAACTGTAAAAGGCACAGTGAGCCTCCCATATTTTCTTCCCAGGAATATCATTGGGATTCCTGAGTTAATGGGAAATCTGATAAAAAATGATGTATGACAGTATCCTTGGCTTAGTTATATTCAACAACATTTTTCTTATTGTTATGATATTATCTGCTTAGCATATAGTTAAAATCCACATGCCACAAAATGTGAGTGTAAGAGACTGAAAGGTAGATAGATAAATGATCGATAGATAGATAGATAGATAGATAGATAGATAGATAGATAGACAGATAATTAAGAGGTAGGAAAGATGTAATTCCCATTACTGCCTTATTACAGCCATTTGTGGAAGTAATACCTCATAATTTATGATTTCACAAAGAGGTGTTTCTAGGGATAGGTTATATTAAGAGAAAAGAATGTTACAATGATAGATAAATGTTGATTAAATTGTTTTTAAAGAAGAGCTTGTCTGTACTAAGTAAAAGAACAGAGTTTATTGATTTTATTTTATTTGTTTTTCAAGTCTCTAAACTACAGGCTGTTTCTTGGGGCTAATTCCCCAAGATATATTTTGGATACTTACATAATTTTCTTGCCCTTGTGAAATGGGATACAGAGGAGAGTAGCTCTGACCCTTACTCCTGAACCCTTCCTTCAGTATCTTATCTTCTACTAATGTCAAACCAGATCGTCAATATTTCAGTTAAGTTCTGTCCAGCATGAGCCTTTTTTCTGAGCATGGAAGTTTATCAAAATTATTCTCACTTTTAGTAAAGAGTGAAGATGTTTCTAAAGAGCATCTTGAATATTTTACAGAAAATGAAGCCGCAGTGCTTGCATAATCACTTAAATAAGCACCCATGTTAACAACAACAGTGAACTTTCTCATTGGCAATGTCAGAAGTTTAATTAAGAAGGCTGTTAATGTGAAGATAGATGTTTTCATTTCAGATTAGCACCTCTCAAGACAAAAAATGCAACTTACATTTATCTTAGGCAATGTGTGGAAGTACCCAATGGCCACAGAATATTCAAAGTTAAATGCAGGAGGGGAACTATCTGGGGAGAAAGTTTGCTGTCATACTCTAAATAAAATTATCTTCCTCCTCCAAAGATACACCTAGTGTCTTTTGATTTAACAGAGCATATATTCAACATGAAGAGATAGGTCCTTAGATTTGCAACCATACTGAAAGTAATGGTAATAGATTTTATTATCTGTGTAGGATTTATATTTTACAAAATGTTTCCATATTCACATTTAGCCTTCACTAGAGTCTTGTGAGGTAGCATTACTGTATCTATTGTTTCAGATGATGGTTTAATGCACACCCTAACTGCAATGTGTAAATCTAACAATTGAAGAGATAAAGTATGACTTCTCTGTTTGCATTTATTAGTTATGGTAGCTATAATTCCTTCCCAGCTAATTACAAAATGGGTAGTAGTCATGAAGTTTAAGGAAATGGACTGCCGCACCAACTTTCCTAACAAGCACTTCTCTTTGAAAACAGCAGTTTTCATCCCATGCAAAACTTTAAAAATTTCCAAGCATCTTTAATGTCATTCTTTTTCTCACTTCAAACCTCCTCAAACTTCCCATCCACAAAGCATTCTTAGTCTAATTTCCTGCACTTTATCCTTTCCCTTATTTCAGGAATCCCACAGCTTTCCTATCTGTACTGTTTCAAAGCTTACAACTGGTGGTTTTCTTTCATCTTTATTCTACTATCTTCATTTACCTTCTTTCTCTTTCCCTCCCTTTCATTTCCTTCTCCTTTCCCTCTTTCCCTTTCTATTTTCCTTCCTGTGTTCAATGTCTTCCAGTTTATTGAAGCCAGAATTATTTCTTTTAATCATTGGATAGGGGTTTTGTCCCAACTTAGGGTCTTTCACAAGAGGAGGCACATCACTCTCAGTTCCCTCCTTACATTTATGCTGTGTGATCAAATGCAAAAGTGAGTAGAATTATGAAAGGCTGAAACAAGGTTGTTGGAAAGAAAGGAATACTACTGATGGACACAGTCACCTAGCAAACACTGTCAGCTGCTCTTTCCTCTAAGTGAACCACATTCTCAAAAGATGTTTAATTTCCAAGTCTATACAAGTTTGTTTAGAAGCTCTGAGTATTATCCAATGGCTCACAATTTTTAAAATTTCCTGGCCAGCACCATGGAAATAGATGCCAGTCCTGGGTCTCTGTTCAGTCATTTGGATCCTGACCCATAACCAAGATACATTAGAAAAGGAGAATGACGTACTTCATATTAATTGAAGGTTCTAGTCATGAAGTGCTGGAAAATGCTGCTCTTTATCACTTGAGTCCAAAAAAAAAGCAAAAGATAAGGACGAGGAAGCTGGGTCCAGTTCCCATCCATTTGCCTTATGGATCATGTGATTACTACTCAGAGCCTGAAGGTCTTTATCCCTAAAGTAGAAATATCGTGGTACCTTAGTTCACAAACTTGATTCTTTTCACAATTCTGGCCACAAAACAAGTTGGACAAGAACCAAATCAAATTCAGTGGTTAAGTTCAATGTTCACCTTATGGGGAAATTTGATTTGGTTCTTGTGCATTTTGGTTTGCAACCAGAATTGTGGAAAGAACTGACTTCGTGAACAAAGGTATAACTCTACCTGCCTGGTTTTCCATACAAAGTTCTCCCACAATGGTGGAAATTGATATGATTTAAGTGTAATACAGGATATTTAAAATACTGAACTGTATTTATTTACCATCACCTTCTATTCTTTTATCCCCATGGTGTGAATGCTTGTAGTCAGATTCTGTTTGGTCATAAGCTATACTAAAACAAAAGTTTTCAAGGATAGTCATTTATTGACACTACCAGGTTTTCTTTCTTTAAATATAAAGGATCCCATTCCCATATGGATGCCCGTATTAGCAGCTTCATATTAGGCTCAAACTCATATTTCTGACTAATCATTTCCTAATCATGATTGGTCTTAAATAATGGTGAATGTTTAGAATTCATTCCTGACATTTACTAGAACAGATGACATTGGAAAAATGGGTCAGTGCAGGTAATCTATCATAATACATACAGAAATCATTTACAGCGGAATCCAATAATCATTAACTTTTAAAATTTGGGAAAAATGTTTACCATTTTAGATGAAATGTTCATGTACCATATAAAAACAGATTTCAGAAATTCAATACAGATAATATATACTCCACAGTTAGCAATTTACATGTGACTGTATTATTGGACATAATTTTATTTCTATAATAATTACCAAGCAATAAGATATAATAACCAAGAATATCGTTTCTTTAGGCAAGCACATAATTCTTTATGAAAATATGAAAAATTTATATCACTTTCCAAGATTTGAAACTAGTAGGAGCAAAAATCATTGCAGAGAATATTTCACAGGAGACAAATACAGTAACAATTACTAATAGATTCCCCACTGTTATATTCCTGGTTTCAGTCAGAGACTAGAGTTCCACTAGAGATGTGATATTTGTGTGGAAGGTATATGGACTTTCTGGGCATCCAAGAGAGTTAGTACCAGGGCACATCATCATTTGGCAAAAACCTAATTGCAAATCAGGACTTTCAGTGAAGCAGAATCCATTCTGCTTTGGATAGCGCTCTCAAGTGATTCTACTTTCTCCACTGGAAAGCAGACATCTTGTGCCGGGCCTTTATTAAGTTCTGATATGTATTGTTTGAGGACAAGGCAGGAAGCTCTCTCATTCTCTCAATCTCTTTTTCCTGGGGACGTATAAAATTTAATGTAACTTAAAAATACAGGATAAAAATGGTGAATGTATTCCTGTGACTCAGGTCCAAATATTATTTAAGTGGCAGGCACAAGTGAAAAGAATCTTAATGAAACCTTACCTACAGCAAAAGCAATAACTATCCATAAAACCTGTGGACAGTTTGGTGAATGAAGTCTCACATATATTTCCCCAGGCCATGAGCAAAGCAGGGGCTTCCTCAGTTGTCCTTCATACAGATGACTTTAGTTCAGAATAGCCACTCATTTTTTGAGTTAATACAAAAAATTAGCGAAAGAGTCAATTTGACATATAACACACTCTAATTTAGTAACTTGTATTTATCAAACATTTATTCAGCAAAAATCTATTGAGCAAGAGCCAATTGCTGGACTTTACATTAGGTGTTACATTTCAACTTGACTCAAAGCAAGTATGGATAACATTATCTTTGAAGGAGCTAAATTTGCTAAATATTTATGCAAGAGAAAAGAGAGTTCCTTCTTTATCTTTAGCCACAATTATGTCACAAGAGAAGAACCTCTTGGCTAATTTAAACCCAGATAAAGTTAAATCTGCAATTTAGAGATGAAAATAGGCATGTGTACCCATGTCTCCCCAGATACCTCTCCCTGGATCTTTCTGCTTTACAAATCCCTCTATCTTTCTTGTTTATTTCACTCAACTGAATTCATGTTCCTAGCTGGTTGTTTTGCAGATGCATATGATATTATGAATTGAGTATAATAACTTCAGGTGGAGAATAAGCAATAAAAAAAATCAGTTAATAGTTTCATTTAAATGTCCTTAGTAGTAAAGAACAGGAAGAGGAAACCTAGACAATATGTAATCTAGAAGCTAAATTATTTTTGAATGGAATAATTTGCAGAATTCCTGAGTGACAATAGCTCTCAAATCACACAAAAGGAAAAGCTTATTTCAGCTTTTGGGTGTGTTTGTGACTTTTTTGCTCCCCAAAGCTAGAATTGCTCTGATAATCAGCACACGGAAGGATTGTCCTGCTGGGACTAAATTATAAATAAGAAACATACAGCACTCTCCAAGGATTTTACCTGTGGTAATAGTGCTTTCCATCTTTAATACACTTCACTTTTATTATAGGATTATTGCTTTCAGCCTCTCTCTCTAAATGTGCAGTTTTGTCAGCACAATATCTCACACAGATAAATAACATTAAATAGGATTACAGTGATTATTAAACATTGCAGTGATATCCTCTATATCACAGTACCAATACTATGCAAATGTACAAAAGGTATGACGATGTCTTGTATTAAGCAACAAATGTAATTTTCTTCTTTTATTTGATGAAAATAAGAGCAGGCTGAGTTCATCCTGACTGAATTATTGATATGTTTGCCCAGAGTCAGCTGCAGCCTTTACTCCATATGACTGTTTACACCTCCATATTTAGGTGGGTAGGCAGATTGTGGTTACACTCTTTACAAGATGTATGGAAATAAAAAGAGCCAATGAATTATTATGTGGAAAGCAAGTACTAAACAAGGTATGATGACAAAATAGCCCCAGAAATTCTTGTACCTAGAGTAGTACTGTATACTTGGAATATCAGTGTATTGGCCAGTTTTCCCATTGCCAGGACAAAGTACCAGACACCGACAACTTAAAGAGAAGTGATTTATTTGGCCTACTGATTCAGAGGTTTCAGTCCATGGCTGGCTGACTCCAATGTAGAAACATCTGTGCAAAGGGCCTGGCAGAGCAAAACTTCTCAGTTCATGGCAGCTGGGAGATACGGCTGGTTAGAAAGAGTGCCAGAGAGGAAAAAGCTAGAAAACAGATATGGTCCCCAAGGTCATGCTCCCATCACCCACCCAGTCACACCCAGAAATATGCTTTAATAGGCTGCTAGGCATCTCTTAATCCAGGCAGGTGGCAATCATGATTAATGGTCACCTTCAGTATACTATATTATCCAAACCAAGATATAGGGCCAGGGATATAGCTCGGCAGCACAGTGCCTGCCTGCCAAGTGTGAGGTCGTGAGTTTGGTTCCCAGTTCAAAAAAACAAAAAAACAAAACAAAACAAAAAAACAGAGAGACAAACTAAGATATACCAGCTGAAAATAATTAGTAATATTAGCCCCATGCTGGCCATACAAAACTCTCTATTGGAGTATCAGAATTCATTTCTGTGTACACATCTAATATCGTTTGACCTCTTTTGTTAGGGGCCGTACTGTATGATGATTCTTCATGTGTTTGTGGATGCACATATTGAGTGTCCAAAACTACAAATGCTAATGCCACTACTTTGTTTACTCATGATTCATCATCTCACTCTATATTTTCTCCATATAACTAACTCATAGGTAGATAAGAACTGTCATGTCCATGACTATCAAAAACTGAAATACATGAGTACACTGGAGTCCTATTCATTCCAAGTCCCCTTCTTAGCGACCACTAGTGATCAATCTGTTCAGCGAAGGACATTCTACCTGTCTGCCTCTCTTCACAGCCTGTCGATGGTACTCTCTATAGGAACTTGAAGCTTAAGTATTTACCACAAAGAACCTGTTCCTCTGATAATAGTTTGTATATCTGCTATTTGTGAAACCTTTTCAATTTTTGAACTATATTAATTTTCAGCTTAAACTAACACTTAAGACAATGCTTAAATGCTATATATTGACAAATAATGCATAAAATACTTTTTAAAAATTCCAGATGTATCTTTTTGAGGATTTTAAAAAGTATTTACAACCCTAACGTAATATAAGCAAATGTATGCATATATTTTCTTTCTGATCCGGACATTTAATAGTTATCGAGGTTTCTTGCTTAGCCCAATTTAGTCTTTAATTTTGAAATCCATTATTGTTCATGATTTTCTTTTTGTGTATTTGTATCAGAATGTATTGATTTTACAAATACAGGGTTTCAATATGGCATACATACACATGTATTTATTTTTTGAGTGTCACATATTTGGATCGTATTCATTCTCCATTACACTGCCTTAGAATACCCTCCTTCCTGCCCTCTTATTTCTTTCCTCTTATCTATTAATAATCTTTCAAAGTTGTTTTCTGTCTCCTCATTCATGGGCTTATATATAGTTCAAGAACAGAAATTTACATAACTTTACACATTGTATCTTTCCTTGATTTGGTTTATTTAGCTAAGTATAGAATGATCCTGCCACTTATTGTAGCTTCCACCTTTGTCCGTTAGAAAAATAAAACTCACTGGTGAATAATTTCCAACCTGGAAAAATGGAGGTAGAGGTACGAGATGAAAATATAAGAGATGAAAGCAGGGAGGGTTGACAGCTTCCTTGTTGCAAGTGATGATTTAGTCCTTATCTGAAGAAGCAGAGTTAGGACAGAGACACGACTAGTTTCTCTTAGTTCATTGAAAGGAAAGGTTTGTGCTAATATTATTTGGACGACTGAATGCCGTTATCTTCTACTCTGAGTAACTAATTTAAAGATAACACTATGCAGTGTATTAACCATTGTTGCCCTCCTATTATGTTGTTTTGAAATTTTGTTGTATTTTTTCTCTTTAAAATGAAAATTAGGGCCGGTGAGATGGCTCAGCGGCATAAGCGCCTGCCTTGCAAGCGCGAGGGCCCGAGTTCGACTCCCGGATCCCACATACGAAAAAGGGGCCGGTGATATCGCTCAGCGGCACGGGTGCCTGTTGGCGCGCGAGGTCCTGAGGTCGTCCCCCCGGTACCCACAAAAAAAAAAAAAATAATAAAATAAAATGAAAATTAAAAAAAAAGAAAAAAAGTAGCAGATTTTGAATTCTTTACTGACAATTCCACTTCTGAAAGCCTGAGAAGATTATTACTTTGTCTTTATGAATTTTTTGCAGTGGTCCATGAAGCCTGAAAGATTAGGTCTTTCAAAAAATGGGAAATTTGGGTCGGTGATACGGCTCAGCAGCATAAGCGCCTGCCTGGCAAGCGCAAGGTCCTGAGTTCGACTCCCAGTACCCACATAAAGGAAAAAAAAAGGGCCAGTGATATCGCTCAGCGGCAGAAGCAACTGCTGTCAAGCGTGAGGTCCTGAGTTCGACTCCTGGTATCCACATAAAAAAAATTTGGGAAATTCAATGACATCCTTAAGATTTTTTTTTCTAGAGTTGCTATGCTTAATAGTTAGTTAAGTAGACATTCATTTAAATTGTAGACTCTCCCCCTGCCCAGATACAAAATATTGAATTTCTTTCTACAAAAATGACTAGAGTATTTAGACATAGATTTATTTGAAATATTATTTTAAGAAGAGGGGAAATAAAAATTCCTCTGTGTCCATGTTTATAAGACAGCCAGCCAACTGTGAGCTGTTCAAAAAGAAAAGCCTGTGTTCTAAAGAACAGTTTCTTGGCTGTTTGTACTTAATATAGCTCCTATCAATTATAAAAGTATACTTTTGCTTTTTATGACTATGTCAGAGTCTGATGAATTAACTGAATCTAACATATTTAACTTGTTAAGGTTGAGAAACTACATGCAAATAAATTCCATCTTTTTCTTGAAGAACTATTTTTACTGAATTTACGCAGAAATCTTGATTAGAAAATGTTAAACGCCCCCAAGAAAACCTTCTTCACCAAGTATAATGACAAATTTAT
Organism: Erethizon dorsatum; assembly: GCA_028451465.1. Lineage (NCBI taxonomy): Eukaryota > Metazoa > Chordata > Mammalia > Rodentia > Erethizontidae > Erethizon > Erethizon dorsatum. The sequence goes on from CM051831.1 coordinate 65,892,401, forward strand.
CTTCTATCCTACTTCTTCATCACTCTGATGTAAGCCCTGACTTTAAATCGCATGGGAGATGAGGAAAACCTATTAGGTCCATACCCAGTATTGCTCACAAGTGTGTCTTAAATGATTTACTGAATTTATGTAATTAGAATGTTTATGTTGTATGCATCCATATTTTAGGCATTAAACAGACATAAGAAAAACTAAGTACAAAGTAAGCAAATAGTACAGGGTATTGGTTCTAGTCAAGAAGCACTTAATACATAGGAAAGCAATCAGTTTTATGAAAGTTGTTCCTTCTGTATTTCCAGAATTGAATCGCTCCTATAATTTATTTATTCTTCCATTACATAAATCCTAATAAGAGAAGTATGAAGACATTACTTTTTAAAAACAGAAGTACAAACAGCACTATAAAATAACAACTATTTTAAAATCCTATTTGAATGAAAACTGTGTCTTTCAATATCTGTCATGTGAACAAGGTAAGGAGGAAGTTCTGGGAAAGAAGCTCAAAGGCAAACAGAAGAGGGAAAACAGGAATTTTGAAAATAATATGCTAAATACAAGACAGAACAAACAAAAAGCATGCTTTTGAAAGTGAGGTTTAATAAGAACACACAGAGGAAGTAAACAGAATATAACATGTATATACTAGAGGAGAATCTTTCTATCCTACCTCAAAAGGAGTCTTAGTGGTCTTCTTGCTGACTTTTCTCTCTCATGGTCAAACATCCACAAATCCATGATAGGTGGTCAGCATAGCTCCGCTGCAGAGAAGGAGAAACAATGAGACTCAAGTATATGTATTCAAAAAAAAAAGAAGGCCATAATTCCACATTCTGAAATAGATTATCCAACAAAACAGTAATTCATTTTTTTTTTCTTGGACTGAAACTGCAAACCAAAAGTATTGGGGGTATGGTTAGTGTTTCCTATATTATGATTTAGTTTTCTCTCTCCCTCTCTCTCTCTTTCTATCTATCTTACTTGAATATTCTACTCTTAGTTTTCTTTTTTATTAAGATAGAGGGGTTTTTCCCCATTTGATAGAAGAAAATAGCTAGGTAATATGTGTGATTGGTTATAGGTTATGTAGGAAATCAATTTATACTCCAGGATAAGAGTGGGAAATCATGAGTGTCCTTATCCATGCTGCTTGAGTCAAAGATAGGGGGAAGTAGAGATGGGATTGATAGGGACAGAAGTTTGGCTGGTGTAGCAGGTCACACATGAACTCACATTTGATATACAGATAAGGTCTGTCGTGCTTATCTCTCTGAAATTATTAAGTGCTTTGATGACCTTTTGGGGAAGAGTGAGCAATTCTAAGTACTGTTCAACAATGAATGACAGCCACCTAATAACACTTGAAGAACTCAGGAAACTAGGGGAACATATTATCATGTCCTAAAAACCTAGAAATAATTCACCTGATTATGAAGGGCTTTTATACACAAGCTTGTGCTTCCTTGAAAAAAATGAAAAAATGAAAACAAGACAAAATTAGTTTTTGGCAGCTAAGATATTTAAATAAAAAAGCAAACAAAAATTTTAGAGTTTTTTTAATCATTTTTTTTTTTTGTGGGTACCGGGGGGTCGACCTCAGGACCTCGCGCGCCAACAGGCACCCATGCCGCTGAACGATATCACCAGCCCCTTTTTTGTATGTGGGATCCGGGAGTCGAGCTCGGGCCCTCGCGCTTGCAAGGCAGGCGCTTACGCCACTGAGCCATCTCACCGGCCCAATCATGTTGGTTTTTAGGGGTTTTGTTTTCACTTGTTTAGGACAGTTTCTTAAATTCAAAAGTTGACATTACTTGTGTGTTCTGAATCTGAGGGGCCCCAAATCATGGAGAAAATAAAGAACTATGTAGAAGAGGTATACTTGTTCCTATTTTCTTCAAGTAAAAGGAAGTCAAGTGTAAGAAAATTGCATAACCAATACCAACATAAAACACCAATGCAGTTCAGGAGACTGGTTTCAAAACTATAGAGTCAAAATTTGTTTTGTTGTTGTTGTTGTTGTTCATTATCAAGAAATTGCCTCTCCCCATTAGTCAGTGGGCATCATATGAAAAACTTGAGGAGTAGACCTGAACAGCAGCCTCTCTAGCTATTGTAAAAGGGCTAACTATGGAATAACCATTTAGTGAGTGCAATATTATCAAAGGGTTAACATGGAATAATCATTTCGTAAGTGCAAGAAGATAACTCCAGATGCCCTTTCTATCAAATGATAGGCTTATCTTGCCTAGTGATAGAAAGTCAACTCGAAGTCTTTGTGTTGTAATGTTTTCTTTTTTACTGTTATTTTTGCCATTCTCTAAATACCAAATTACTGGTCTCAGTTCCATGATAAATCAGGAAGTATTGAGCAGAAGGGTTAATCACATATATGTACTCCCTTTATTTGTTTGTTATATACATATTTGTTTGTGGGACTGAAATTCAGTGAACCATAAGCATGAATAGATGGTCGAAGACAAAGAAAAAAAAACCTTCTTTAAAATTCTTCCCATCTTCACATCTGTGTCCTCTTTCTTTCTACTTGATTTTCTAAAATCTAATCTCTTTTTCACCCATGGTTTTTATTTTTTTCCTTTCACAATTGCATATCGACCCATATTTTTTCATATTCAATTCTGAGAGCATAAAGAAATATTCCATTTTACTTTCTTATTCTGTCATTAGTTTCTAGGTGTCCTTCACTGAAAAGTCTAAGACTAAAGGAAGTAGAAAAGAGCCCAAGAATAAATTTGCATATCATTGGGTTACTTTTCCAACAGAACAGTGATGAAATTCAGGTACTCTTTTGGACTAACTACATCTTGGCACATTGTTCCTCAGAAAGTTGCATTTTGTGCTGTGTCCACTAAGTAGATTATAGTTCTATGGGGGAAAATGGGAGATTGAAAGGAAAAGTTTCTATTTGTTGCCTCTTGGTAGGAAAGTAGAATTACTTTAGCAGAGGATCTAACCCCAACTGTTTATTAACACAATTCATTTTGATTGTTGCTTTCCACTTGAAAATATCTAAATGTGAAACAAACTAGTAGGAGGATCAGAATTATTTAGCATTCTAGCATTTTTACGGAAGTCATTCAACTCCACTGAGAGTGATTCTTCTTCTGAAAGATAAGTAAGTTGTGTCATTATTTTATATATTAGAGAATAATTTGAAGATGAAAAAATATTTTTTAAAAAATTATGTGTATATACTAAAAATAAGCTATTTTGGTGTTCTGGTATCATATACCAGAAAAGCTAAATTCTATTTTCATTGTCTTACATCCTGGGTTGATTCTCTTATTGGCCATCAACTCTTTAGAGTGGAACAATGACAATTACTTCTACTATTTAAGGGTTCAAGCAAACCCCTCCCAGAATGTTAGTTATGAAAGGAATCTACAGTATATCTGATCCAATCTTCTAATTTTACATTTGAGGTAATAAAAATCTGGAAAAGTAAGTAGGCCTTTTCAGAGTCTCAGAGCTTTTGATAAAACAACTTGAACTGTGGTTTAAATTCTCTTAATTTTAAAGTCATTGTATTTTTTCTTCTTGTTTATTGGTTATACAGATTAATTAGTTTTGTCAGATTCGTACATGCAAATAATATACTTGGAGCATTTTACCCCCTCAAAGTCTTGTCCCACACCCCCCCATTTTGTAGTTTTGGGGGGTTCAATGTTTATAATATATTTTGCTCATATCTTTTTATTGCTTGTTTTATATAATGATTCAAGGACATGTTTTGTTGGATGTAAATGGGCTGGGTTTGCCTCTAATATCATCTGTAAAATGACATTCTGTGTTTTCAGTTTGATTAGAATAAACAGGAAACTCTCATAAAAGTCACAGCTGAAACATGTCTGGAATTCTCCAATATATGTTGAAGATTAAAGCCCCTTCAGCAAGGGATCCTTGGGCAGGATCCAGCAATTAAGGTGCCGTGAGCTTCCAAGAATATGTTATCTTGGGCCTAATTGAGATCACTTTAGCCAGTGTTAAATTCAGTAGTTCAGCAAGCAAACCACTGCATGATATAAAATATATTTGTACAATTTTAGCAGTTCCCTTGGCTTAAACCATGGGAGAATTGAACCTGTGTATTTATACTGGTTGTCCCATAGTAATTAATTGTAGTTAATTAATAGTGCCACACTTCACTCTCAAAAGGAAAAGTATTCTGGTTTAAATGATAAATTATGTCATCACATAATTTTGCCCTCCAGCTTGGACTGAGCTATAATCCCAGTTCTTTGAGATAGGTCTTGCTCAATTGCCTAGCCTGGCCTTAAACTTGGTCTTCTTCTGTCTTCACCTCCCAGAATGTTGAGATTACAGACATGCACCACCAGGCCTGGTTGTGATCATATTATTGACACTGTTGCTGCACAGTGAGATAAACTCAGTGTTAGCCGGAGTGTAGAATGGAATTACTCAATTTAAATTCAGCCAGAACTCACAGCAGAGCCATTAGGGTTGGTGCCATTCATTAATTAGATCATTATATAGTTAGTATTCAAACTATAGCAAATATTTATTGATTACTGTGTGCCACACAATATGTAGGGTTCCAAAGATCCAACTATGAGTATCCAAATTTAAGTGTATCCAAAAGAAAATAGATTGTAAATGTGAGCAAAATATATGTGTGCTGCCAGTTGTTTAACATTTAATAAGACAGACTGCCATTAGGGTTATATAAATGAGGGAATGGGCTTACAGATATTTTATATCTTCCTGATAATCACACAGCTTTTACATAGAAAGACTGAAATTCAGATCAGTTGTTATTAGAATCTTGCACTTATCCTCCCATCATTTTGTCTTGAAGACATTATTGAGAGACACAGTAAAGCATCTTGTGGTTTGTATGTGGGAGGGGATGAATCAGCCTTCTCAGCTATCAGGACCACAAAACAGAAGGACTTCTCGCCGTCCTACCAGGAAAATCATGGCTCTGTAGATACATTAGCAGAAACACCATGGCTAATGGGCATACTGAGTGATCTGATGTCAAATATGTTCTCCCATTTGGTTGAACTGCCATTTCTCGTACTGTTGAAATCCCAAGAAAAATTCCTTCCACTTCTGTGCTCCAGGGAAATTAGTGTCTTCTTACCAGCTGTGTCCTTCCTGCTTCAAAAGGATATTATTTCTTTAAATATGCAATAATTTTGAAAAGTATAAGAGTGAAGACCAAAAAAATTAATAAATAAAATGAAAAAAATTGCAAGAACTGTAGAAATTATGAAACATACACAAGTTACTGAGGTCTAACCAAAAGTGACAGAGAGATTCTATGTTTTCCAAGTTCTCAAAATAATGGTTGTTTCTGATATTCCTGCAAGTTATAGTATTAAAGAATGTTAAAGAAGTGTCATGAATCACCAGACTCCTCTCTACTTCTCAGATATGGCTAGGGAAGAAGAAAAACAAAAGCAAAAACTAAGCTGTGCCTTATGTGAAGGCCTAATCCTTGAATTATAAACTCCTTTTAAAATAAGAGTTTTATTTGGCCTGTTAACAGGGGCATTCATAGCTTCTACGACTACTCTGGTTATCAAAAAGATTCTCCCATTATCACCAAGAGCAAAAGGAGACAGTTGTGTTTTACTTAACACACACACACACACACACACACACGCACGCACGCACTTATTAGCCTGAGAATAGTAAGAAAACTGGGTCAGATTTAGGTGCATATTACAGAAAGCTTCAAATAAAGTCAGTTCCACAAATAAGGGCTTTTATTTTTCTTTTATGTGAAATAGTCCAAAATAGATATTCAAGATTGAAATTATATCAGAATCATTCCAGTGTATCATTTGACTTTGCCATCTTTAATGTATAGCATCCATCCTCGTGGTTCAAGGAAATTTTTGGAGGTCCAGGTATTAATCGTTCTCCGTCTTTCATCATACTTCCCTGGAGGATTTCTCTGTTGACTTTTGCTTACCTCTCACTGTTCCACGTGCAAGAGAGGTTGCAGATTGGAGGTTTTCCACTGGACCCATTGTCTCACCCTATAATATAATGTACAGGAAGAAGAAAAGAATAAATATTGAACAGAACACTATCATTTTCTGCTGTAAATGAAGGTTACATTTGTGTGATCACAATTTTCATTATGGTGGTAAAACAAAGTTACTAACCCAAAGAGCAGTTCACGAAAGCCATCCGTACTCTAGTGTCTGTATCTTTGCCATTTTGATTCCTGGATTCCCAGAGGGGCACAAATAAAACCTGCAGTTTTTCTTCCACTGGCAAGCAAGGGAAATTCTGACTGCTGATTTTTTCTGTCAGTTGTTACCAAGACTTAAGAGAAAAGGAAGTGAACTTCTCTGTGACTTAAGGCAGACACCAGCTAAAGCACAACAGGGAACACTGTAAAATGAGCGTGGAGCACAGCGATACAAAATTCTTTGCTATGCTGAGTGTATTGCTTAAAAAGACATCCCTTGCTACAAGTTATGTAATAGATTCAAATTGCATAATGTTAACTTGTGAAAGCCACTTTTTCTTTCTCTGGTTTTCCTATTTTTAACATTGGGTGATGCGTCGCTTCAAAGTTCAATTTACATGGCTAATATTTTACTTTGTTTTTAAATTTTTCTTTAATGAGCACCTATTATAGTCTGGATATAAATATATACCAACATCAAAAGGGGCAACGCCTGCCTTACAATCCAGCTGAGTGTTTGCAGTGGGAGTCTAATCTTCCTCGTATGTTTCACAAGTAATTAGTTTTGAATCCCTACTTCAGAGTAGTGGTTTAGGGACATTATGTTTTAGAACCCTGCACTGATTTTACTATAGTGCACTGTAGTTTTCTTGTTCCTGGGCTCAACACCTGACACCATTTAAAGTAGGAAAAGTTTAATTGAGTTCATGGTTCAGGGTAATCCAATCCGTAATAAACTGGTTCCAAGTTTAGGAAAATCATGGCAGATGGTGTGGTAAAGCAAAGCTACTTAATTCAGGGCCTGGGGAGCAGAGCAGGGGAACAGCTCCAGAGAGGAATGGGAAAAAAACCAGATATATCACCCAAGACTCTAACGTCATGACCCACCCAGATACACCTAGCTGCATGCTGTACTAATCTGCTAGGCTTCCCTTAATCCACTGAAATAGATATTCCAGGATTCATGGTCACAATGAGGATGTCATAAAGAGTCGGTGAGATAACAAGTATAAAGTCTAAGGTCTTTAGCAGATGTCTGCCACGTTGAAAAAGAACACTTAGAAAATGTTCGCTATCATTATTGTTAATATTAGTTTTGGGAATTATTAGTACTAACAGTAGTGCTTCTATCTTCTTGCCTCTTGGTAACCTTACCTGTTTATTGTTTGTCTCATTTCTCCCACAATCAGAAAAAGGTGATTATATGTACTTACTCTTTCCATTTTGCCTCTTTTCCTGTATCATTTTCTTTTCTCTATATGTTTCTCTGAATGACCCTGACTTCATTTTATATGGAATGCCAATCATTTCAGGCTGTCTTTGGGGGACTTTTAAATGAATATACTATGATCTGGAGAGTGGCATACATATAAGTAGGTGATCAAAAGTTTATTTCCAGTATCCTCATTTTCTATCACTGAGCCCACCAGAAGTAATAATGAATGTTCACTATTTATTGAACACCCTTTGCCATATACTTGTACACTTCATTGTTCCCTATAAGTCAAATGCTCAGATTTTTGTTGTACCTTGATTTCACCTCAGGTGCTGCTTTCTCTGAGTGATTCCCTTGCTTGACCTTTCTACTCTTTCTCAAATTTCTTGGTCTATAAGCAGCATAATGACTTTTCTTCTCATCATCATTAGCTGTGTGGAAATCCACAGCCAGGTGAAGGGTAGAATAGGAACTCATGTCTTGTCATCAAAGCATGCTAGATCTCTAATAGCTCATTAGCATACTATACACAAACATTCTGCTTTTAATTAGTTATGTGGTGTGATAATTAAGTGATATTTCTCTGCAGTTTCCCCTGATGCAGGAAAAAAGAGAGGAAAGAAGTTGAGTAGAGAGGAAAAGGGGTGTTAATGCTAAGTATAAAGTTTTAAGTAATTGTGACCCTAGAGAAAAAATAGTCAGCAAATTCTCAGGGGAGAAAGAAACAGAGTTTGTTTCTTTTTTGTTTTGTTTTGTTTTTTCTTTTAAGTGAAGACAAAATCCCCATCTTGATTCTTGCTGGTAGTTACTTGAAAGAAAATAACTTTCAAAAATTTAAACCAAATATATAAATATAGATAAATCAATATATAATTAAGAGCTAAAGAATGTTTTGTCATTCTGGCTTTTATCTTGGTATGAGAACCCAATTTAAATTATAGGTCTAGCCTAGCTCCATGGGATTAGGGTAAGAAAACTGCTGGCATCATAAATTGACTAAAGAACCCTAATAGGTTCTTGAAATTTCAATGTAGAATCATTTCCTGAAGGCTACATGTCACTCCAAGCACTGACTGAGATGTTTGCACAGTGAAATCTCATCCTTTCTTCTTACTTATGGGAAATATGATGTGCCACCTCTCTGGGCAGGTATCATGGGTTAGTATGAGGCAAGGCACTGGGGGAGAAATTACTCTTTCCAAGAAGTCTGTCACCCAGGAAGAAGAATTTAGATTACCATGACCAGAGCAGCAGAGCACATAAATGAAATCCATGTTCTGGCAGGGTATACGTGATCAGGTTTCTTCTGATGGGAAAGCAGATGGCAGGTTATGAGCTTTCTATATGAAGCTTTGAAAAGTTACTGCATCATCAAAAGGACGGATCTAAACCTGTTATGATATAAAGCACCAAATGCGGCCCCATATTGAGCCTTAATGATAATACAGTGCTGTACTCTCTCAGAAATCATATCTACTTCAAACAAGCACCATCTTTCCATTTAAAAACAAAGATCCAGGCTGTCCCTTGGACTTTGTGTAAGTGACCCTTCCTCAGAAGAGCGAAGTCTTCACCTCTGGTGACCTTGAGCTGCACTTTTGCCTGTTGTGGTACAATAAGAAATATATTTGGTCTTAGTGTCCCAGGTGCAAAACTGCTAACACCTTAGTATTTTCCTGAGTGCCAGGAATGTCTTTTGTTATTCCTAACAAACCTCTTTTGATCGTACCTGAGCTTATGCTAAGAAGGTAATTTAGGCTGAACTCCCTAGAAACCCAAGATTGGGCTTCTCACCAGAAAGATAAAGTGATTAAACAATTGGGACATTTCACCTCAGATACCGACTTCAAGGCAGGGGAGGTAGTGATATTGGAGACTAAGCTCTATAATATTCTTTTTTTTTTTTTTTGTGGGTACTGGGGGTCAACCTCAGGACTTCGCGTGCCAGCAGGCGCCTGTGCCGCTGAGCGATATCACCGGTCCTTTTCTCGTATGTGGGATCCGGGAGTCGAACTCAGGCCCTCGCGCTTGCCAGGCAGGCGCTTAAGCCGCTGAGCCATCTCACCGGCCCTTTAATATTCTTGAACTAATTCATTTGATGAGTTTCTGGGTGGAGGTTTGCAAGCACATTGAACTGCTGGGAGTGTGTTGTTCCTGGAGAGAGCTCCGAAGCTCTGAGTGCTTCTTCCCTGTATTTTGTTCTATGCAGCTCTTCTTTCTGGCTGTTTCTGAATTGTATCCTATTTTATAACATTCTAGTAAGTGAGAGGAAAATATCTTGCTCAGTGATGTGAGCCATTCTAGCAAATTATGGAATTGGAAGAGGGAGTCAGATTTTTAAGAGGTCAGTCAGAAATATGGAAATCCAGACTCGCAATTAGCATTTGAGTTGGGGGAAGTCTTTTAAAGCCTGAGCCCTTCACTTGTGGGATCTGATGCTAACTTGAATAGATAGTGTCAAGTTGAATTGAATTATAGGATACCCAGCTGGGTTATTGTAAAATAGAGACCTGAAAAATGAATGTATTGAAAATGGCATGGGGTTGGGGAGTATATTACCTATCCATCACTGCCATCATCTCTTCTAGCTTTCTATACTTTCCCTCTCTGGTTTCCTTGAAACTCCCAGTAAAGCAGAAGCACTAGACAATCCTTCTTAGCAAATGTGAGCCTCCCTGAGAGTCCAGCCTTAGGAGGTGAGCTGTGCAGCACTGACTGGGCTGTACTACAGCCCTGACTCAGTGCCTTGGAAGCTTCCACCTTCTAACATGTGGAAAATATCACAAGGCCACTTCTTTGTTCATGTTTGGCAAATAACCAAATCTGGACAATTCTCCAGCAAGGAACAAAGTAATATCCAGATTAGGAATGTAATTGGACAGAAGAACAGAGGGAGAGCTTTCTTATCTCCCTATCCCAGAAGAGTGAAATGTTAGACAGAGAAGGAGAGTGGGAAGGTAGCAAAGTATACTGATTCTTCCACTTTAATTCGATGAGCTGATCCTCCTATTTAAGGGTCTGCTGAACTAGTAGGCAACATAGTATAAGAGGTAATAGTTCTCTTCAAACTTTATGGGACAGGTAGGTTGTAGCAGCCGAGTGTAGGCTGATACATGACACATTTCGTTTCCAGCATGTCTGGTAGCAGCACACCATGATTTTCAGAGGGAGTTTCTCAGAGTTGACCCATACTTTTCACTGTGCTTGCTTCTTATTCTTAAAAACGGCTGAGTGTGTATCTTTCCCTTCTGAATGAAGAAGCCACAGAAGAGTTCCTATGATTTTTATTAAAAATTCTGGCCTCAAAACATTCTGGTGTATTTTCTTTAAAGCCAAAGGATTTAAAAAAATATGCTACATTTTTCTATGCAGATGAGTATCAGTGATATTATTGTATGAAATCACTGTTGGGATTGAGCTTTATCTTATAAATGGAAGGCCCTATTTCTAGCTCTGTACTTTAAAACATTAAATTTTTGTCTGATGAGAAGCAAAATAAAAGTTAGGGTAATCTTGATATGTGCTTCATAGAAGTAAAGATGAAAATATGATTTAAGCATGTCACTCAAAATACAGTTTCCTTTTTAAATTTTTGTTATTTTATCAGTACACGTTTACAATTCACACAGTTTACAGTCATTTTGGGGAGTGGTTACATGTACATATTACAGCTTGGATTTTTTTTTTCTAATCCTCTTCTCCCCCCTCCCCCACTTCCCCCATAACCTTTTACATTCTTGTTGATATTATTTGTTTTAGCTCATGTTATGACATATAGTGTTTCCATTGATTGGAGTTATTGGATCCTGCACATTGCACATCTTTATTCCTCTCATTTCCCCTTCCCTTGTTCCTCACCCCTTGTCCTTGTTCCCTTGGATCGATTCCCTATTGGATGAGATCTGTCCCCTTGTCCATTTCTACCCATCCTTTATCATTTTCTTTGTACTTTGCCTCACTTAAATGAGAGATACCATATGGTATTTAAGCTTGTATGTCTGGTTTATTTCACTCAGTATTATATTTTCCAGGTGGATCCATTTTCCTACAAATATCTCAAATTTGTCATTCTTTATAGCAGAGTAGTATTCCATTATATATCAATACCACATTTTGTTTATTCAATCATCTGTTGATGGATATACACATCACCTCCAGGATTTAGCTATTACAAATTGTGCTGATATAAACATTGGTATGTAAGTGTCACTGTAGTATGTTTCTTACCCAATATAAGTCACTATAAATTTTTTTCCATCTTTCTTTATTGTAAGTTACTCCATTCCTGCAATTGGGTGTACATATTTCATTATGATCACCTTCCTATATTTATATTGATCACATTACTTGTTGTCTTTGTTATTCATAGTTTGAACAAATGACTCTACACCAACATTTTTTCCTTCCCATTTCCTGAGTGTCATCTTTCCTTTAATCATTACAGAGCAGACAGTTTCCCTAGTGAGGATGGGTATGGCAGCAGAGCACAACCCATAGAGTCTTTCCCTTAAAAAAGCTTTGCTTTAAGTGTCTACAAACAAGATCATTTGATCTTCTTATTGGGTACTCACTATTAAAGTGTCCATGCATATATCTGAAGTCCTGAATCCCTGCACCCATCTTATGAGGGACCTAACAGAGGATCCCAAACACAGCCAGTGCAAGCTATGTGGTCTCCATGGATTTGGATGATTTCATGTTTCCCTTGTTAAGTTTCTTCTGACTTCTTCTCTCTGTCCTCTGAAGCAAATGATACCTTTTGAACTTTTTCTCTGTCCCCCTACCAAAAGGTGCTGAATGATTTATAACCTGAATCTACTTGTATTCTTTTCTGTGCGGTGGTAACTTTCCTGATACTAGAGTAAAAACAAGTTTTAGTAGCTCCATTTTGCGTACACCAAAAGTGCCCACAGAGAACACCAGAGTGAACTGAGTCATGTTGCTTAAGGCCAAAAGCCCAGAAGTCCAGACAAGGCTTTACGTATGTTATTCAGATAATAATGGACAAAACATCAGCACAAGAAGATGTGTTTATGGGAGAATTGAAGATGTCTATATTGGATGGAGTCAGTGAAGAGTCAGCATTTGTATCATTTATCCCTAAAATCTAGAACCACCCCCCAAAAGACTGAACTTTTTATACACTGCAATCTAAGATCTGTAGTTTCATTAGTTCTATTTCCCTGATGTGTAAAATTGGACATTAGATTCAATACAACCAAATCAATCACAGCAACAGACACAACAGGTGATAAATATTGATTATGGTTGCATGGGAAATGTAAGACAGACTGGAATGTCTTTCAGCAAAAAAGTTCATACAGTAGTAAAATCCCATTATGGCAAATAAAATATGAGAATTTCTGATTTGGGATAAGAAAAATGATAAGAAAATGTCAAGAAAGAGAATCCATTGGACTCGTTAGGGAAATGATTTAGCACTTATCACATTCTAAAATTATTCTTGGGTTATAGAGGTAAGCCATACAAGAGTATCAAAATATTTGCTCATATATATATATATATATATATATATATACTTTTTTTTCCCTTGAGATGGAGAATAGCAACCCATTCAAGTGACAAAGAGCCTGACCTTACAGCATTTTGGAAAGGAGATCTCCCAGACCAGCCAAATTCTGTGAGCCTCTTCATAGCTGACTAAATAGTTTCTGAGTTTAGTCTTCAGAAAGATTGAATACAGGACACTATTTTTTTTTTTTTTTTTTTTTATGTACCACATTAGAAAATGAATTTTTATTTGCACAATTCAATGAACATTAATTTCTTACAGGAAGTAATATTGAAAGCCCCCCCATCCCCCCTTTTTCTTGAGGCTGAGTCTTGCCTCAAACTCACAGCGATCCTCTTGTCTAAGTCTCCCGAGTCCTGGGATTACAGGAGTGTGCCACCACACCTATCTTGAAAGGACAGGACACTATTTTAATTCCCTATATACATAGTTGTTTCCTGAAAAAGATATGGTGTGAACCACAGATAACTTTGAATAAGGCAAAACTGGAAAGAAATGATGTTCAAGGCTACGAGAAAGACTGAGATAAAGAGGAAGGATGCCAGGAAGAAGGGAGAATCAGATGACAGGTTTCTAAATAGCAGTGTGACATGCTGATAATTCATTGTGATGCTAAGATAATAAAAATGCATAAGAGCCCTGGCTCCATAAACAGGCACATACTATCACCAAATAGGAAAGCCGTAGCCTACAGCTTCTATTTATGCAGTCAGGTGCGACACGATCTGGCATCCTCCTCTAGGTCTGAGCCCCTCAGGATCAGAAAAATGCTGATAACTAGAAATGAAAAAAGAAGCTAACAAAAATATGATTAAAGAACTTTAGCATGCGTGCAGGAAGATGAGGAGAATAAAAAAGCTCTAGTTTCCCTATGATAACTAGGAAGGAATATGCATGATCACTATCTACAAGTGGTATATCAGAACTTGTAAACACTAAGAAGGCAAAGGAATAATTTACAGTGCTATGATACCAAGGTGTATGTGGCTGAGGGTAATAGGATAGAATTACACTTTACAAAATATAATTTGAAAGCTTTGGAATATGTTTTAGAAAAGTTAATTGTGCACAAACTGTTTTACATGCCCAGAATGTTAATCAGCTGCATCCTTCCCCAGGTGATGTGGGATCTCTGCTTCCTCCTTTTTCTCCACCAACAAACACTCACAGAGGAGCTCTTCACCGAAGAGCAATCTACTGCAGAAAAACAATGCCTTGCACTTTGGGTCTTGAGCCCATATTTCCATCTCCCTACCGAAGACATTAATTTGCTTTCACCTAACAGTCATTTATATTGATCTCATTCAGGCCAGAGAAAAGGGGACCATAATTAGCAATGTAGGCTTAAATTGGTGTAGATCAAAGTATCCTGACCCACCCCAGCCTCTTATGTGATTGTCACTCCTTGTGGATGTCCAAATGCAATTGCTAATGGCCTAGACAATCATACAGTACTCTCAGAGAGGATCCAATGACTATGTATTGAGATTTTGAAGAAATTAGAAATTCTCTGTACTTTTACCTCCCATTTTATTTCTGTTTTTCCCTATCTTACACTTATATCAGCACAGTTTATAACTGGTATAGCACTTATACTATATATATATACATGTATATATATACATGTATATATATATATATACATATACACGATATATAGTATATATATATATATATACGAAAAAAGGGCCGGTGATATTGCTCAGCGGCACGGGCGCTTGCTGGCGTGCAAGGTCCTGAGGTCAATCCCCGGTACCCACAATATATATATATATATATATATATATATATATATATATATATATATACATATTTATTTTATCCCTATGCCACATATATTCAATGTTCTCTTCTTTCCTTTTTCCATACTCTTTCCTCTCAATCCTCCACCTGCAATTTCCCAGTTACGAATTGCTGCTTGAAAAGTTATGCTTCCAAAATTTGGTACAACTTTGGTGGGTTTGGTTTTAGGTTTTTGCCTCACATAAGGGTCAAGTTTCCCATTTACATTCAGAAAGATCCTCTGAGTTGATTATTTCTCTGTGGAAATGAGCGATAATCTGTGCCTTTTTACAATAATAGTTTTAATACAGATTATGGTTTATGTTATAATAACTTTTTCAAAAGGCTTATACACTTTATTTCATTTGATAATTACTGAGAACACCTAGTGGTAAGTAACTTAACTCTGAGTCTTCCCTCCCCTACAGTAACATATAGATCTTAACATTTTTTAAGTGATCACATGATTTCATATATGCATATTTATTTTCAAATATTATGCATGAACTGCTATACCAATTATATATACCAGTTATATTGTAAACTATATATAATTTTATATATAACTCACCGGCCCAAAATAAATATTTTGAGATGAAATACAAAGAGAAAAAGCGAGCAGAGCAAGTAGCAATGATGCTAAAGAGAATAAAGCCAGTTGTCATGAGGGCTGAGAGCTAAATAGTAGAAAACTCAGACTCTTATATATTAAAGGTAGATGTTACCAAAAGTATTCCCATGTTACCTATATAATTAAATGATGGGAAGTAACCATGTTTCTGCAAGCCATTCCACCACATCATGGCAAATCAACACCACTGGCACCGCAACCACACACATTTGTGTGGCATTTTCTAAATTAATTGGGTTTATGCACATTGTTATTACATTGGCTTCTAGCTGTGAAAAGTAGACAAGTAATATATTGTGGTATAAGCCTTAAAATAAGAAACGGCACATGTGTCATTATAAGAAACAATGAACAGGGCCGGTGAGATGGCTCACCCACGTAAGCGCCTGTCTGGCAAGTGCAAGGGCCCGAGTTCAACTCCCGGAACCCACATACGAAAAAGGGGCCGGTGATATCGCTCAGCGGCACAGGCGCCTGCTGGCGTGCGAGGTCCTGAAGTCGACCCCCAGTACCCACAAAAAAAAAAAAAAAAAAGAAACAATGAACATAAGAATAATCATTGGTGGAATTTTCCACTTTATCTTAAAGACTGTCAAGACTAAAAATCGGCCAGTTTTAAATTCTTCACCATCGATGAACAGAGCATAGCCACTGGGGACTGTCTTGCACATATAGAGCAACGTTACAACAAACCGTATTTTAAATGAGTTTTTAACAGTTATCTCTGATCCCATGTCTCATAAATAAGCTTAATTTTTTTTAGTAAATCTAATTGATTAAACGAGGTATGTTATTGGAAGTATTGCATTAGCATTTTAAGTCTGACATAAGACTGAGTACACAAATATAGTTGAGAAAATCTATGAGCTCACTGCAAAGCAACTAAATAATTTTTCAGAATTTTTATTTTCATAAGTAGTGAATATTGAACAGCATTATGGCACCAGTGAACTGATAGGTGTCATTAAAAATAGACAGTCCTTGGATAGAATCAAGCCAAAATTTACTACCCACCAATTTGGTGAAATAAAGAGAACATTACTTCATTGTATTGAGAATTCCTTTAAAAAATCAGAAGTTTTACTAATGGGATGTATTTGCCAGTAGTTTTCCAAAGTGTTACCATATAAACCTTTTTGCTAAAAAGTTACAAGTTTAAGGCGGGGTATATTGCTTACTACTAGAGCACTTGCCCAGCATATGCCAGATTCTTCTGTGTTCAGTCCTTAGCAAAAAAAAAAAAAAAAAAAAAAGTGAAATATACAACTCTATGGAGAGATAGCATCTCTCTCTCTCTCTCTCTCTCTCTCTCTCTCTCTCTCTCTCTCTCTCCTATTGAGTGGTCTCTGCATCCCTGGATTATTATGCCTACAATAAGAGTTTATTTTAGATGTATGTACTTCCTTGAAAATGACAGTAGTATTTTACTGTCAGGCAATGGTACTTACCTTCAGGAAGGGAAATGTTATGGCTTGTATGTAGATGTCCCCCAGAACCTCCTGTGCTCATAGATGGGGGTTTTGCAGAGGTGGCTGGGTTAGGGCATGTGATGCTAGGCCTAAATATGTGACGCTGGAATTAAGTGTTGATGCTGGGATTAAGTGTTCCCCACCCTGGGTGTGGGTGGCATTGCTCAAAGGGCAGGTAGCCTGGGTGAAATATAAAGGCTTGGTTGCTAGTGCCACTATTCCGCTGCTTTACTGCCTTCTGCCTGCCCTGCTTTGCCATGGACTATTTCTCTTCTGTGATGCCGCTGTGCCATGCTACCCTGCTTTTGAGCGAGCTGACTATGGACTCAAAGTTTCACAAACTGTGAGCCAAAAAAACTTTTTCTCCTTTAAGTTGTGTTGTTGGGTATTTTGTTTCAGCAATGAGAAAAGTAACTAAGACAGAGACCCGATATGTTATTTTCCTATAATTTCCCTGTTATTCATCACTGGTTCATTGATTTAAACTAAGGATTGGCTATAATTTAAAATATGATTCATTTCTTTAAAGACATTTTCATCACCTGGTTATAGTAGACAATTATAAAAGGTAATTTTTTTTTTCTTTATGTGGGTACCTGGAACCTAACTCAGGACCTCACGCTTGCCAGGCAGGTGCTTATGCCACTAAGCTATATCACTGGCCCTATAAAACGTAATTTTTTAAATGTTGCTTTTTTCTAGAATTCCATAAAATTTAATTAAAATAAAACTTAGAAAAATGATCTGTAACACCCTTTTTAGTAGCTACAGATAATTTCCAAGTATATTCACCTATTATTAATTTTTTAACTGAAGCAGACTTTACTCAATTAAAATGATATAGCATGGAATGGTAGTTCCACATTTAAATATGTTATTGGTAGTGTTCAGAGGATAAAAGATATTTTGAAAACTACTGAAATTTCAAATGACACTGATACAATTGCTAATAAAAGATTAAAATAAGGTTTAGAAAACAATTTAGGAGAAGGTGGAGTCATCCTTAGATTCATTCATTAATTTTGTAGAAAGGCAACTATGTTAAATTTACTTCAAGAGGCCATGGAATTTCACATTCTTCATTTACTTATAAGAATGAGATAAAGGGCAAACATCAGGTTGGAATTAAAGAATCAGTCAAAAGAAAGTAAGATGGCAAATTAGGGTCAAAGAATATCAATTTTAATTTTTCCCATTCTACCTGATAATTGTCAGGTTATTAATTCTATAGTGCTAAGTGATATTACTCAAACTTAATGAGGTACTGCAAAACTCTGAGTCATTAAGGAAAGTCAAAGTACATTTCCATGTTTGCTGAGGAATCAAAGAACACTTTGAAAAATTTTGAAAGAGGAGGTAAAGAAAAAGAGACACAAAAGAATAACCAATGTTCACTAAACCATTCACTGATTTAACTAATATTTATGGAGTACTTACTATTTATCAGAAATTCTATGGGTAAGGAGGTGACAGGTATAAGCAAGACTAAAATTTTTCCTGGGGTCATAGAACTTAAATTTAAATGGAAAAAATAAAATCATACATTGCAATTCTCAACCAGATATCTAAACTGCTTCTGTGTTATAGTTTGTTGTTGTTTTGTAAGTAATGGCTAATATTTAGAACAGATACATAATTTTGTATAAGAAAGTACAATAACATCATCATTTCCCACAATTAAAATTTATTACATAAACTGCCATATAGCACTGCTCTTTTAATACTTCTTTCAAACTGAGCCCTTGGTCAGCTTTCTCACTGCTGGGAGAAAATACATGACATTCCCAATTTAAAGGAGGAGAGGTATAATTTGGCTCAATTTCAAAAGTTGCAGCCCGTGATTGGTTGGTTTCAAAACAGAAGAATCATGGTGGAAAGGCACGGTGGAGCAAAGCTGCTCACTTCATGGTGGCCCAGAATCAGAGCCCAAAGCAAATGAGAAAAGGGTCAAGGACCAGATATGGTCCTCAAGATTGTGACCTCATGACCCACCCATGTCCACTCAGAAGTGTGCTGTACTAATCTTTTAAGCCAATCAAGTTCACAATCAAGATTAGGCATCACACCCTATATGACTAGTAACTCAAAAAATTACTCAAGTAAATTTGGAGAACAGATAAAACAGAAGAAAAAGGAAATAAGACTATGGAGAGAAGAAAGGAGTAAGTGTACATAATAGAAAAAAGGACTTGATATATTCTGTGTTTATGGCCTCTATTTTACTCTACCTCTCAGTACATGCATAGTGTGGTTATACTCTACTTGTAAATGTGTACTCACTGCATTCATCTGTAAAAGTTCCCTATAACTTCAGTGCTTGGCTTTCTGCTAAAAGGAAAATTAAAGATCATTAGAGGCCTGGAACTGAGACTGAAGGGCAGTTTCCGTATTCCTATCTTAAATGTAGAAAGTAAGACCTTCACAGAGTGAACTTTCTTTGAACACTAAAATTTCCCATGGGAAGCAGACCATAAAACTTGCCCAGAAGTGCCCCCAACATGAGGCTTAGAAGCAGATAGCCCAAAGCACAGTAGCCCCAGATATAAAAAGTAAGCAAGAGGTGCTTAGTCTTAAAAATAGGTAAAAGGACTTGGTCCAAATGCTGTGGAAGAGTACCTTGTGCCCTTCTGGAAACAACTCCACAGGCGTTAGATCTGATCCGTCAGTCTAGTCTTTACAGTCCCTTCTCCTCGCTTGGAGGGCCGGAAATGATGAGATGAAATGAGTTGAATTATTCCACTTTAGACAGAAGTGAGGTAACAAGGGCATACAGAAGAGAGAAAGAAAAGGAAGTCCCAAGCACAGAAGACCTGGATGTTACTTGAGAGGTTTAGATATTTTGACCAGCCTTTCAACTCTTTACTTTCTACCTCTTTCATACTAACATTTGTGGTTATGCTATATATAATTACAGGCTTATATATTAGTCATTTCATCAATGTACTTTTCTATTACCCCTTCTAACTAATTCTCCAATTTCATTCAAGCTGCAAGTAACACTATCAAAAATTAAAGATGAAAACTGTGAGGTCACAGCTTGTCTCTTCTCCTGAGCACAGGAAGAAAACCAATGTTTTCCTCAGGATTTTCTTTTCACACTGTTGTGCAAAAAGGTCTGCCCCAGTGAGCTTGCCTTGCTGGTTGCTTTTTCACAGACACAGGTTTTTAATGCACAGGGGGAAAGGAGCTTTTGCTAAATGCTTTATAACGTGTCAGGAAACCTTTATCGAACATTTAATCCAAAACCTGGCTTTGAACCAGGGAGGCATACAATTCCATAATTAATTTTTTTACCTTCTTTTGCTAATCGCTGATAAAAAGCTTAATTCTATTAACAACTCGACTTGACAAATTGCACCGCTCAACGGAAGCATTTAGAAATTAATTACGCATTTTATTGCATTAGATAGGATAAACAGGAAAAAAACATCAAGAAAAAGGAAAGCCCAGAATGAAGGAATATGATCAAATATAACAGCACATTTGTGTCTGGCTATTTCCATTATGACTCAATATGTTACCTAAAAAATAAATAAAATAAATAGGAACTTTTCAGTACCTCCTATTTTAGTTTGGTGTTGCCTCTAGGCTATATTAACAGTAGAAATAATTCATTTTTTACCCCTGGAAACTTACTCCTCTCCCCCAAAGTCCAGGCTCAGTTTTATTCCTAAAGGATTTATTGTCTAATTGTCATGTAAGCTCAACCCTTTCCCTTCTACATTCTCCAGGATCTGGTTTTAGGAATCTCAGTGTGTGGCCTTTAGGGATTTAACTAAGAGTAGGAAATTGTAACAATAGGTGTAATATTGTGCCACCAAACTATTAAAAAGTGGGAGAAAAAAATATTAAATTGGCTTCCACTTCACTTCCCTAGTTAAAGTTAAGTGATCAAGCAGTCAGAAGACCATATGCAAATTTTACGATTCTCTTTGTCTATAAATATACATGTTTGAAAATGGCTGTTGAAAAAGAGTTCTGGCACATAGTCTAATTGTTCTCACTTGTGGACTCCTACACTGTGCCAGCTCTAACCAGAAACTTTTATGCTGCACAAAGTCATCAATAAACTCACGTTTAAGGCATCCTGTTCTCTCTTGCAGACTTTCGCATCTCTATGGCCAATATTCTTTTTCCTAACTCATTTGCTGAAAGAGAATTACAGTTGCAGACTTTCTTCTTTGATTAATAGTGCACTTAGTTGTTTAGTTCTTTTCCAGTTTAGTGATTGTTACATCAGTCACATGAGAATGATATTGAAAGAAACATCACTGCAGGTGATGATGGCTGAATAAAACAGAAGAAGGCCTTACCTTCAAAAATCTAGAATGGGGGCCGGTGAGATGGCTCAGCGGCTTAAGCGCCTGCCCGGTAAACGCAAGGGCCCGAGTTCGACTCCCGGAACCCACATACGAAAAAGGGGCCGGTGATATCGCTCAGCGGCACAGGCGCCTGCTGGCGCGCGGGGTCCTGAGGTCGACCCCCGGTACCCACAAAAAAAAAAAAATCTAGAATGGATTCTTTGAAATGATGTGGCGATGAAGAAAAAATGTTGGCTCACATCTCATGCACAGAAATGTACATTAAGATTAAAGGGCAGGAGTGTTAGATGCTTTCCCAGTGGCAAGCCTCAGTAATTGGTGAGGAGTGTCTCTTCAATCAGAAGAGGAGTAAGGATAAGTTTCCTCCCAGAAATTCACAACCCAAAATAGAAAATTGGGGGGTGGAAACTGTACACTACTATTGTGAAAATCAATATTCCTGGGAAAAAATCATGAATTTCAATAAAGAGAGGATTGTGAAAAAATACATCAGGAGACAATTTGGGATTCTTGGAAATTAATTAGGAAACAGGGCCAGCATCTATTGAAGTTTCTTTCAAAAACGAAGAAGTCCAGCCGTTAAACAAATTGTAGTCAGTGGTTTGGATCAAGCTACTGTTAGAAGTTTGCCTTGTTCTGATAAAATCAGTAGCACTTGCTTAAAACTTAAGGCCTACCAGAACCTCACCATAACACTGCTGAAAGAAGAAAAATTTTAGAAGAATGGACTTGTTTGTTTATTCAGGAAAGGCAGAAATGAAAGAAACCACCCTAAATGTCACTTTTACCGTGGCAAGTTGGGCCATCTTTGCCTCCTTCTCCCGTTCCCTCCTTTTCCTCTTCGATTCCTTCTATTCCTCCTCCTCTTTCTTCTAGTCCCTACCACAGCTTTCTTTCACTAGTTTAACTCACTTCCTAGCCTCACTTCCAGCTGCATTACACGATTGTTCTTTTCTGACAGGCAAGTGGGCAGTGATGAGTGCAAGTTAAATTCTATACAAATCTATGTGTTATAAAAATGAATATATGAACTATTGCATTCAACTGTGATTTATGGACAGACTTCTGGTCATACAAAGGATGCAGAAGTTTAATTATCAAGTGATAATTTTTTTCCTCCGTTACATACTAGAGGGGACTTGAAATACCTTGTAGGGTAACATGAAATTCCCTCATGAAGGATGTACCCAGACAGTGCAGATGGACTTTAGAAGATGGTGGACCAAATTAATCTTTCTTCATAGCTAAATTGTATTCCATTAGGTACAGATGCCACATTTTCTTTATTCATTCTTCTGTTGATGGACACATAGGCTGCTTGGAAGATTTAGCCATTATGAATTGTGTTGCTTAAAACATTGTATCACTACAATATGATGTCTAACTTTTTCAGGAAGATACCTAGACGGGGAATGGCTGGGTCAAATGGAATTTATATTTTTTAGTGTTTGAGGAATCTCCATACCAGTTTCCATAAAATTAATTTAAAAAATTAAATAATAAAAAGCCATGAAACAAAAAATATTCACAAGTAATCTGTTTACGTACCGACATGGAAACGTCAGACCTTTTAATCACTTTAACCTTGGATACCCCATGTTTTATATTATGAACTTTTGATATCTTGTTAGGAATCATTTCACTAAAACTGTACAGGATTGCATTCCAAGTTAAGATTGTATTTTACTGCTTACATGGACAAAATGGAAATCTGCCTCTCAAGTACTGGGATCACAGGCATGCGCCACCACACCCAGCTTCTATTCCTATTTTAAAACTTCTAAAATAACTAAATCAAAGTCACTTCTGATTTCCAATGGAGTACGACAAATGAGAATTCTTAGTACCTGCAAAAGTAAACTAGGTAAAACCTCTTGTAAACTAGCTTTATTCATGTAAACAAGTGAGAGAGAATTATTAAAGTTTATTATACTTAAATTTATACAGGGCTCTTTTTCTTTGCCACTGTAGCCTTATTTTGGGTTGCCGTAAATTATCTGCAAAGATACATGAAAGGCAAAAGATAAATAACAGTAATAAAAACATGCTATGTGTATCATATATATTCAATGTTCTATAAAATATGTTTCTTTAGGGAGTTTGGTTTATGTTTGCAGTGACCACAGAGCTCTTCGTTTGACCACTATATGTCACTAATGGATAATATTACTTCCTAATTTTTGTATTTCCATTTTGTATTTTGTATTTCCATTTATGAAGCTGACTACTGAAAATCACATTATGTGGCTGACTGGTATGTGCAGACGGTAAAGGGTGTTTTACTTCGGTATTTATTCCATTTGCAAAATATATCTATTGCTGAGACCTCTTTGCAATAGTAATATATCAAGAAAATCTCTACTTCTCCCTTTAAGAAAAAAGGCGGGAAATACTGGGTAATGTGCTATACTCCATAGCTTTAGTAATTCTCTAAGACTGGAACAGCTTTAGGATTGCTGTTTTAGCTCATGGTAGTATTGATCAAAGAACTCTAGAAAGGAATAGACTGATCCAATATTTAAGTTCTCCTTCTTAAGATGGTCAGGTCATATAGACAAAATAGACCACTCTTTGTTGATCAGGACTTATGCCTCCAGTACCATCTAGTCTTTGAAATGGGTGTCATAAAATACCTTCCTGGAGGTTGTTGTAAAGCATAACAATAATCTCTTAAAGTTAAATTCATCATGATTTGGGCTGGTGAGATGGCTTAGCGGCATAAGCGCCTGCCTGCCAAGCGCGAGGTCCTGAGTTCGGCTCCCGGAACCCACATAAGAAAAAAGAGCCGGTGACATCGCTCAGCAGCATGATCACCTGCTAGCGTGTGAGGTCCTGAGGTCGACCCCCGGTACCCACAAAAAAAAAAAATCATCATGATTCTTGTGATGTCAGCTGAAATCATACTATTTATAGAAATGTAGAGTTAAATTCCTGTTAGGTAGACATTTTTGCAAAGTTTTTCTTGAGTAATTCCCATTCATAACAATAAAATATTTTCTGAAAAAAAAACCCCTCAAGTTACTCATTAAAAATGTTTAGTTACTTAGAATTACAGGGACTCGTAAGATTATTAGAGTCTCTAGAGATATTGAACCTCACATCCCTCATAGTGTGTCTTCTGGTGTTTTTTTCCCTATAAACTATTGAGGGAGATGTGTTGAGAAAAAAAGCGATGATGGAATTCTTCAGCTAGTTCAAAGGCTGGATAAGCATCTCTCTTGTAGGTCACTGGCTATCTAAAGCCAGTTTCCATAAGACTGGATTAAATGGATATCTCCAAAGGTCTGTCTTTGTCTATACAACAGATTTTATAAGGCTTCCTTCTTGTTGTGAGATTACTGAGTTCTTTTCCTACACATCTGAATTGTGCCCAGCCAGTGGTGGCAGGACTCTGCCAACTGCCCTCCCTTCTAAGTGTGGCCTCGCATATGTCTTTTTGTGCTGTAGACTGGGTGTGACACGTGGCACAGGATTGACTGTATACACACAGGCCCCCAAAGCTCCTGTGTGTTTAAGAACAATGAATGTTAATGTTGTTCTTAGCTAGCAGCAAGAAGAGCAGAGATGCTTCTAATGAGAGCTGACACGAGGAGAAATACTGGCTTTTTGCCTCTCTTGTATGTTAAACAATTCATGAGGTTTGGGGTTGAGTGAGACATTTAGTAAACATTGGCCGCTTGGGCTGCCTACAGCTGGTGATTTGTCAGTATTGGTCAAATGTACGAGAAGCGGAATGACTTTTTTCAGCTTTAAAGACTTCAGGCTTAACAAATAATGTTATTTGCTATCCATTCAAATTTAAAGAAACAACTCGCTTTAAGTGCTAAGTTTTTAGTTTTGGTATGTGTGAAAAAAAAATCAAGGCTTCCGTAAGATGAAATTAAAATCTTTGCAAATTGAAATCTGTCACAGAATCTAGGCACTGGAATTTTTCCTAGATGTCATTCAGCCTAAATCCTCATTCCTTGCAAGAGTCCCTCCTGAGGAATGTGTCAATTACACACTACTTGAACAATCTGCCCTGCTTTCTCGGTTCCTTTAAAGCAGCTGCCTGCTCCAGTCCTCATATAAAAGGGATGACCCCTGTGCCTGTTCCTATAGGATGGGGTTTGAGTCCCCCAGGAGTTTCTGTGTTGAAATTTAATCCCCATTGTAAGGTGTTAAAAGGGTGGAAACTTAATCCAGCTATTATATTTAGAGGTGGGACCTTTTGGAAGTGATTAGGATTCGGTAAAGTCACTGAGGTGGAGCTCCGTGACTGAACTACTGGTGGCTTTATTTATTTATTTTTTACATTTTTATAAGTTTATTGAAATATAATTCATTTACCATGTAATTCATCACTTTAAGTGCACAATTCAGTGAATATTTTGCTATATTTAAGTATATTCTGAGTTGGTGACTTTTTGAGAAGAGGGCAAGAGACCAGAAGATAGACACATATACAGGAACACATTCCCTGTCACTCGCCTTGTAATGCCTCATACTGCTTTGTGACTCTGATGGGAAAAAACAAAATTCATCATCAGATGGGGCCCCTCATCTTTGGAACTCCAGAAGCATAAGCCGAAATAACCTTTTTTTTTTTTTAAATACTCAGCCTCAGATACTTTGTTGTATTAATGAAAACTGAATTAATATGACACCCAACCTGCACTATTGTAGCTCCCATGCTCATCCCTATATTTACAACCTCTCCTTTGGTAATGAATTCACTTGGATTGGTGTGATTTACCTCTTAGGTAACATATTTGTTGGGTAACTTTGGCTCCCACCACCAACTTTTGTTAGAGGTTGTGGTAGATTGACAACTGGTGATCAACTTGTAACACCCAGCTGAACTGAATCAGTGTGCTGCTAGGTGTAGAAGGCCCACCTGAGGATTGTTGCCAACAACATAAAAAGGAGAACTGGAGAGGAAGAGGTGGTGCTGTTGGTTCTCCTCGAGGAGCTTGTCATGCTTGCTTTTCTGATAGGACCTTGGCTGTTCTCATCGTCAGAGGACCTCGGGACCTCATTGTCGCTGATGATGATGACTGTGGTACTTTTTGGGGGAGCTCTGGTCCTTATTTGAGCATTGCTTTCTGGCTCCAGTGCAGATCCCTCAGCCTCCTGGCACAGATCCTTCATCCCATTGGCACAGACTTTCTAGCTTCCACCACTGACCTTTGTGCCTTCCCAGTACAGATCCGTGAAACAGACTTGCATGAGACATTGTCGTGGGCTCTGGGCCTCCAGCTGGACTCATGGGGGCATGGCCATGGGCTCTAGGTCTTCAGCCAGACTCATGCAAGACATCGCTGTGGAATCCAGGCCCTCAGCTGGATTCTTTGGGTCTTCAGAGTGTGGACAGATTTTCTGCACTCTTTTGTATTTGACTCTTTGGGTGACTATAAACTAATTCTATAAATTACATGTCCTGGGGCCGGTGAGATGGCTCAGCGGCATAAGCACCTGCCTGGCAAGCGCGAGGTCCTGAGTTCGACTCCCGGAACCCACATACAAAAAAAGGGCCGGTGATATCATTCAGCAGCACGGGCACCTGCTGGCACATGAGGTCCTGAGTTCGATCCCCGGTACCCACAAAAAAAAAAAATTACGTGTCCTGTATTAAGCTATTTTCCTTGCAAACCCTGACTACAGCAGAGGTTTTCTTTGTATTGAGATGTTTGCTGTCTCTTTGTACTGGTGATGTCCCCCTCAAAAAATCAACACTAAACTTTGTTCCTGAATTAGCAATTCAGATTCCAGAGTTTATGAAATTTGAATGAGGATTTAATCAGGGAAATCGTAAGTTAAACTGATGTTCAAGTCAGATGTTTCTACCTTAAATCAACAATCATTTATTCCAACTCTTTGTTTCAGCTAATCTGTATAAGTAGCAGGGACATGCCTTATAAAAAGGAAAACTCATACTTGGGGCTACATGTCCTAATAAGAGGGGAGCAAGTCTTAGCAAGCAGGAGACTGAAACCAGGGCAACCGATGTGGATGTATGGATAGTTCCTTCTCTGCTCCTGGGACAGATCCCTGCCAAGGAATGAGCCAGTCAACATTCTCTGAATATTGTGTCCCACCTTCAAGTCATGGATAGGCACATGGACACCAATGAGTTTGCTGTCCCTTTCCTTTTTCTTATAGCTTTGTTTGTTTGTTTGCTTGTTTATTTTTTTGTTCTTTTTCATCACAACTTTAAGTATCAAAAGGAGAGGGTAGTAAAAAAAGGAGAAAAAAAGAAAGGGTCAAAAGTAGTTCTTCCACTCTTGGTAATAACTTATGTTTAATGTTTCATTCAGAAATTGTCCTTTCCCAGGTATCTTTTGTGCAGGGATGAATTGAAAATGGATAGAAATCAGGGTAGAGGAGGCAATCTTCTGATAAGGGAAGTAAAACCAAATGCATTATAAATAGTAGAACACATTCTTTTAGTTTAGACAGAAAGCATAAGAAACTCCTGGTACTCCGATTTAACACTGTGTCTTAGTCAGTCGAGCTGTTACATTGAAATAAAGACTCAGAGGGAAGATAACAATACTATGATCATCTCTATTTAAACTAAGATCATGGAAGAAATACAGTTTGGGCTCTGTTGCCAAGCTCTCTGCCATTTATTTTATGGAATCTGATCCTATATGTTGCAACTCATCATTCTGGGGCAATAAAACACTTAGAAGAAGATCTAGGTTTTTCTGTGTACTGCTGTCAAATAGCTGGTAGATCCTGGCAAGTCAGGTATCTGTCCAGATCTCAGGTCCTTTGTTTATAATATGGGATTTATAGTAATGCCCATCCTAGGTTCATGGGAGAAATAAATAAGATAGTACACTTACAAGCACTTTGTAAACTATACATTTGTTTATAATTGTCACTAAGTATGATCCAAAGAGGTCTGTTATGATTTTACTGAAAAAAAGAACTGAGTTTCTAGAAATGTAGGTATATAGTGCCCAGAAGATTAGGTGTTAAAGAATCTGCTCATTCCTGGTAGCCTCTGAGAACCACTGGCTTCCACAATTAGATGGCAAACTTTCCTTGTCATGTTGGCATCAAGGTAAATAGAATATCAGATAAAGGGACGGGAGTGAGTTAACTCCGAAGTCAGAAAAATTATTTTGGATACATTTTGGATACATCCCCTGTGTTTCTCAATATCAAAAGAATTATTAAAGTTTAATTCATTTTAAAGACCTGATGGGTATTACATCAGTCTGAAGACCAAAAAATCACGCAGACATGTGGGTGTGCTCATCTCTCTCTCTCTCTCTCTCTCTCTCTCTATCGATAGATAGATAGATAGATAGATAGATAGATAGATAGATAGATAGACAGATAGTTGTGCTGGCTTCTTGCTCAAGGCACCCTGATAAGTCATGGGCAATGGTAGGTCAAAAGAGTCTAAAATGGCTAACCTGGAAAGTGACCAGGCTATCCAGGACGTGGCCCTCAATGCAGTCTCCTTTGCCTGACTTTTTGCCAGACCAAGCAAAGTGGAGGATAGGGGATAAAAAAACTTACTCTGTCCCATAGTTACGTGCAGATATCACAGTGGCTTTGAATGCCCCCCATCTTTTCCTTTTCTAGCTCTTGAAATCCAACTCAGGCTTTAAAGCCTTGAAAGCTAACACCCTATTTCCTGTTTTGAAGCAATTTCTAACTTACTCAGAAGGACCACCCTCTTCCCTGCTCTCAAGTGAATTAGTTACATGCACATAAATCTGTCTCTGTAATCTGTGAGCTTCTAGAGATAGCACATCTCTTTACTTCATGTTTGTATTTCCTGTATGTAGTGCAAGACCTGGCACAGAATTTGGTAACTGTCACCACCCAGATGATAGTGTCCCCTTTAAAGAATATGTCCTGCAAACATGTCTTTGAGGTTGCACTCCTCCCTGTTATTCTCTTGGCATTTCTCTGCTGGACTGTGAGTACTCAAACCCACCCTGTGTGGTAGGTTTCTAGGTGTCTGTGATGTTTCCACATTCACATGAACTTTCTCAAAAAGCTAAATTTGACCTGATAAAGATCCTATTGGCCAGGTTTTTATTGTCACTTAGGTTTAATTATATAATTTTCATGTACTTTAAATAGTCAATCTCTAGAGTTAGATCTTAGTGAAGTCTCTCCTTTCTGGGTCCCATGCTTGATCACAGCCAAAATGTAGCCAATATTTTCTCCTGGTTTTATCTATAGAAGCACTTTTCCCCTGAATATACTCACTCATAAGCTTACCACAGTCCAGAACATCTTTATTTCTACAATATTTTCTATGTTATTTCCATAATTTCTTTAAAATATTTCCAAGTGTTTTCATAATTATATTCTATCATTATTTTTAGACCTTTCATTCTCAAATCAAAGATAACACTTCTTGATTTTTTTAACACTCTTAAATACTTCTTCAACCTATTTATTAGTGGCTTAAGGGATGACATAGATGCTATCCAACAATTTGGTATGTGACAGATATGTATTGCAAAATGTCTGGCCAGTATGAATACCTTTCAAAAAGTCCGGTCTGGTAGGATAAAACAGTGAGTTGTCTGCCTCTTCTTATAGACAAACAGAAATCAATGCAATATAGAAGGAGGGACATTAGCAGAAGCAATTTAAATATTAGATAATAGATCACTCCTGGACTTGTAATTTATTCAACTTTCATTACTTTGTCAAAATCATAGTTTCATGAGCTCACTTTTATGGCTAGCTGAACATGGGATGTAAACCCTTCATAAACTGTTGAACACTACACTGTTTTATATAATTCTACCAGCTTGTTTTCTAATCACATATCTATTTCTTGACCATTTCTTTGTTAATGGGGAGATAACCATAGTCATAAAAGAATTAGTGTTAGAAAGCCAGATACGAGCATTCAAATGTTCTGAAATGAACATCATCCCCACCTTTGTGGCCCCTCTTTCCTGCCCTATCATCACCACTACCAGGACATTTACAAAGCCGGAGGAAATCTTGCTGTCCTGTGGATGTTTTGAATTTTTAGATCTCTCCTGCCATTCATCACTGTTCCAAGTATTCACTTATTGCCTCTCCCATCCCCGCCCTGCCATATGCATCATTTTGGATGTGACATAGGGGGCCACATCCCCTCCTCTCCTGCCCTGAGGTGCTTGTGGATTTCAGAGAATGACGTGCAGTTGGGTTGTTTATCACGCTGCTGAGAAATGGAAGGATGGCATCGCTACAGGAGCAGATGGCACTGCACGCTTGGCATAATTTTCCCAGACAAACTAGGACTAAGGCTGTGAATGCTGGCATTTGCCTGCTATAGTCATTCACATTAAAGCATAACAATGAAAATAAGGTTGTTCTGCAGAAAAAGCTATGGAGATTTTAAATTACACACATTTAAGTGTCGTGAGTTCTGTGACACGATTGCACTTCTGACATTTTGTATGAAGGAAAATTTTGCAGATGCAGAATTTATTTTTAATATCTATTTATGTTCCTACATATTCCCACAAAACTACAGAAAATTGCATTTAGGCACATAGAGTGTTTGAAAAAAAATTAAAAATGATGATAGAAAGAATAAGAATGTGTTTTAAACTCTGGTAACTATAAAAGGCTTGAAAGAGAAATATGATGTGATAAAGAACCATTGGCCTGGCCTTGTTTAGAAAACTTGAATTAAGGTTCTACTACTTAATAAGGTTCTACTACTTGCTTTTAAGCAAGTCAAATCTATTTGACTTAGAGTTTTTCTCATGGGGAAGTGAGAAATTTGGGAAGGATGATTCTGACATTTCTTCTAACTCTAATATTCTTTGATTTGCTTTTTCTATGGGAACTAGTGAGGCAACAACGCAGGCCACCTACCTTTTGGCCTACTTTTGAGCTTATTTTTCCCCTTATTTTCCTTTTTCTTTTTTCAGCTTAAAGAATCATGGAGTGAAAGGAGAAAGAACATAATGAAAAAGGCCAGAGGACTCAGTATGCATATTATTTTTGATATACATTTCCTTTTTTTTTTCTTTCTCCTTTCTGACTTCCCTTGCAATCAATACTTACATGCCTTAGTTTTGATTTCCTTTGAAAAAATGGGACATCTTTCAGGAAAATTGTTATAGTCTCTCAAGGGTTTGAATTAGCTAATTCATTTTTTCACTCATTTAACAAATTCTGTTGTAGACATTTGGTAGACTATAGTGATACAATGATCGATAAAATATGTTCCCAGCCCTATAGGAACTGATATCCTGGCAGGAGGTTATAATTTCATCAATGAAAGGAAAAATAATTTTTTGAAAAGGGCACAGTATACAGTAGGACACAGGGTCATGAAAAGGTTGCCATGTTGGTGGACAAGCAAGAAATTTTACTTGGTTTGAATATAGGGTATAGATGAAAAGGCCAGGAATTAAAGGCTCAGAGGAAAATAGGGACATGATTTTGAAGGGTTTTGTATTTGTAAGACATTTGGATTTTATCTTTTGGGAACAAGAAAACAATAGAGAGTTTTATGTGCAAAATTAAGTATCATGATGAGATGATTTATTTTATAATATCTATTAACTTGCTAGGACAGCCATAACAAACTATCACAGAGTGAGTAACTTAAACAACAGAAATTTATTTCCTCACAGTTTTGGAGACTAAATATCCAGGATTAAGTGTAGGCAGAATTGATTTTTTTTTTCCGAGGCATGTCTCCTTGACTCATAAATGGCCAACATCTGTCTATGTCTTCACATTGCCTTCTCCGTATATGTCTGTATCCTAATCTTGTCTTATAAGGACATCAGTCATATTGGTTTAGGGCCCACCTTAATAACCTCATTATAATTTAACCATTTCTTTTAATAAAGGCTCTATCTCCAAATATAGTCACATTTTGACTGGGGTTAGAACTTGAATGTAGGAATTTTGGAAGGACACAATTCAGCTCTTGACATAATAACTATAATTCCATGGTAATGTAATAGGTGTTTTACCTGGAAAGAGTCTGGAGGCCTAGCTCATTTGTAATAGTCCAGGAAAAACACTGCTAAGACTTTTAAATAAAAGTGAAGCTTTCTTGTTGCTTGAACAAAATACCCAACACCCACGAGTTAGAGGAGGAAAAAAATTAATTTTGGGGTCACAGTTTGTAGAGATTTCTGTCCATAGTCAGCTGGCACCAAGGCAGAGCAGCATGGGGCATGGAAGAGAAACAGTCCATGGTGTGGCAGGCAGGAGACAGCAAGATTTCTTCCCTCCTTCCTTGTTTATTCATCCAGACTACAAGCCTATTGGTTCGTGCCACCACACCCAGGTTGGGTCTTCCCACTTCAGTAAGTCCATCATCCGCATACAAAACTATGCTAAACCAATCAGTGGACTAATGGAGTATCACACACCCATGATCTATGCACTCCCAAAAGGCCCACCTATGAGCACATGAGGTTTATTGGGGGGGGGCATCTAGATATGAACCATAACAGAAGCAAAGGAAGTATATTTCTGATAGAATAAGGATGTCATTTTTGCTTATTCATTCATTCAAAATATTTATTAAATGCCTAAAGAAGAATGAGTTTTTATTGTGGGAGTTTGATTTTCTGATAGAGGTGCTGGAAAACATAAATAAAACAATGAATAACAATGTGTGCAGATTATTAGTACAAAATACCATGTTAGAGCAAATTGCTTTAGTTCGGTTGGTCTGACTGAGACAAAGAGGAAAATGACAAACAGGACCCAAATATCCAAGGTTTGGGAGGAAAAATATTCCAAACACTAGGATAGGTTTCTATTTTATAATTTAAATTGGTAAGCATAAGGGAAGCAGAGGATGTTTGGAAGGAAAGATGAGGAATCCATGAAGGGCATGTTGGTGGCAGGACTTGCCTGGTAAGGCGGTTGGAAATATGTCTGGCTACATGTGAGGAATTAGGTCAGTGGACATAAATGTGGGATAATCATGCAAGAGAGTAAAATTGGAATAATATTATGGTTAAAAAATGAAGTAGATGGGGCCAGTGAGATAGCTCAGCGGCATTAGTGCCTGCCTGGCAAGCATGAGGTCCTGAGTTCGACTTCTGGTACCCACATAAAGGAAAGAAAAAGGGCTGGTGATATCGCTCTGTGGTACAAGGTCCTGAGGTCGACTCCTGGCACCCACATTAAAAAAAAAAATTAAGTAGAAAATTTCAAAGAAAAAGACCTAAGGATTATAAGCAATATTCTGAAGAATTGAAAGAGGGTGAGAATAAGAACCAGGGTAATACTGGTCTCCAGCGAGAAGGGACAGAGTACTTCTTGGGTACTCAGTAAAGATAGATGAACTTATAAGTGTTCAAGTGGAAGGAAAGAAATTGAAGATCTTTCACTGAGAGTCCTTATTTTGAAAATGTTTGGGATATTAACTTTAAAGCAGAGTTGTAAAACTTTAATAAATCTACTACAGAGGGAAATCACTAGGGAAAAATAACTAGTCCATTGCACTGAACTTATGTTACTATGTTCTACTTTCCTACCAACTATTAGATTTAATATTTATAAATAGAAATTTTTAAATTGTGAATCTTCAAAAACTTTTAGATTAGATCTCATTTTTAAGTCAAAAATAGTTGTTGGAGTAATGCAATGTTAGAAATGTTATTTGAATTTACTCTTCCATATCTTATCACATCCCCATAGACATTAAGCACAATATGATCATGCGATATGTGAAATAAGTACAAGATGTAGGTGCATAGGAACACTTCTGTAGCCCCAACTCTCTTCAAATTGTATGGACATGGAGGGAACTGTTCATTATAAGCATAGGAATTATTGACCCCTCATTGTTTCAGGATAGCTAGTTAAAAGCTAAAACATGCATCTAGTGGGTAACCTGTGAAAACTTAGAAATTTCCAAATAGTTCAGATTTTGGATCTCTTACACATATTTGGGCTCTATCTCAACTCCTTGACAATTTGCTAACATATGGAAGATGAAAAATGAAAAAAAAAATAGAGTAATTTACTTCTTTCCAATGCTAAAGAGTTAGTGTACAGTGGTTCCAGGGTGGTTAGTCCTCAGATTCGGTGCTCACAGAGTCCTCCTCTTCTCATAGGGAAGGAGTTGCACATCCACGGGATTCAACTCCCAGGCTTCCCTCTTCGGCTGGCATCTTGCCAGGCTCAGCCAGAGGAAGACAAGAGGGAAAATTAGAAGGCAGGAGAAAGGAACAGCTAGAGTACTTCTCTCTCCTTCTTTGCCTCACGTGGTATTTTGTGGAAGCTGTGGAATCTTTTCTATGGCTCCAGGTCCCCCAGTGGAGCCTGCATGACTTCAGTTTTGGCCTTTGGGTTCGGGCAATACTATCTTTTCTCTTTGTGTCTCCAACTAGAGAATAGGAGTTGCTTTCTGCTGTGATTAACCACATTGTTGCCTCAGCATACCCTGGTTAGCTTCTCATTTCCATCAATCCTCTGTTTATCAAGTTCCTATGTTGCTTTCTTTGACTTTGAGGATTTATGGAGGATTTTATTTTCTTGATTGGATCTTGACTAACTCAATAATACCAGGAGTGTACTGTAAGGTAAGAGATCTTGATATTTTAATCCGCATTGGAATATAATTCAATAACCATTTGGAATTTTTTTTTTCTGTCTATAATGCAAGACAGAATGCAAGTACTAGAAATATTTCTTAGAAGGCAACTTTAAGATATTTTCCTTTTTTGTGTTAAAATTCAAGTTACATAGGTGACACATACTTGGGCTACAAAGAGCAGGACACAAGGAGAACATATTTACTAGAGGAAAAAGAGTAGAACCAAAGGTTTGAAACAAAAAAGCATGAAGAGAAAAACTATTTGGAAAGAACATGTTAGAAATGATTAAGGGGTGGTAAAGAAAGTAAAACCCAAAAGAAAGAGGGAATAATAGGAAAGCAGGGGACCTGGAAAAGAAAAGAGTCTTTTATAGAAGAAAAAAGATGACGCTGACACAAAACATGCCCACATGGATGCTGTCCCACTTCTGCAGGACTACCGGGCCTGCTTAGAGG
Organism: Erethizon dorsatum; assembly: GCA_028451465.1. Lineage (NCBI taxonomy): Eukaryota > Metazoa > Chordata > Mammalia > Rodentia > Erethizontidae > Erethizon > Erethizon dorsatum. The sequence continues at coordinate 65,927,531 of CM051831.1, forward strand.
ATCCAGAAAGCTTTTAAATTCCAGTTCATGATCAGCCTTTTTCTTCCCCCACATCAACCTGCTAATGCTTTTCTAATAATTACCATTTTCGAAACTATTTTGGCTGTTAAAAATGTTTCTTTTTAATAAGCTGATTAAAAGAGGCTGCTTATTAGCATAAGCTCTTTGCAGCTCAACCTTCTTCCTAATTAAAAGTACTCATCTGTGGAGACCTCGATTTTTCCCTTCTCTCTGTGATAGTTTTTTGGATATTTTTCCTCAACAATTTGAGTTTTTTACTCTTTTTTCTTTTGGTAGTTTTCTGCTCCTGTATTCTGTAGAGATGGAAACAATTGAGAAAGATAGCACATGGGAGGAAATGTGCGATATGAATATTTGAGTGAGGTATGAGAAACACGCCCAGGTGGATATTGAATCTAAAGTGAAAGCTCTTATGGAAATTTTATCGAATTTACAGGATCGCAAGTTACCAAAATTGATATATAAAGATGAAAGGTCATGGATTCCAATCTCCTGTTCTTTGTACAGGGTTATATCTCCAACATTCACTGATATGATCTTGGAAGTATTCTTTTTCTAATAGTGACTGTGGAGAGAGAGGGCCTATGTTTGGAAGCTTTTCCAAGCTGCCCCTAGAATAGTGATGGTGAACATTTTAGAGCTCTCAGTGATACAAACAGCTCACTGGGGCAACGTGCCTTAGGTTCATCATCACTGCCCTAGAACATGCATATGTGCACTGGATAACTGGATGCACCCAACCCTCAGAAATGGCCTCCAGCCTAGTATGTGCCTAGGGAACTTGAGAAACAACCCACCATGGTGTTATCATAATTTCATTTGTTTTGTCGGGCAAAATTTTTTTTTAATATAAAGAAAAATACACTGCACAGTAAGAATTTTTTTTCCATAAAGAGTATATTAACAGGAAAGGTGGTCTGTGTGAAACTTGGAACTAAGAAAGCAAAAAGGAAAACAGAAATGTTTCAGTCTGCAGGTTGTCTAAGGAAAATAAGTTTTATAAATATGACTTAAGGTTTCCTGTATACTTGGTGTGGCATATTATTTAATGCTTAACATTATTTGCTTTATGGACCCCCTTAAGAATCTGATTCTGAAATGATTGACTTCTCATTTCTGAAAAATAAACATTTGCCCATAATTTTTCATGCAATAACTTGGGTTTCACAAATGCCTTAAAGTCCCAGGCGCTATGGACATGACATTGAGGATATTTGATGAACTTCTTTTCCTGGTTCTGCCAGCTGTGTGGATTGAATTTTTACCACTGGCTTTCATCTCATGCTCCTCAAGTGTAATTTTAACTGAAGTTTTTCTTCTTCTGTAATGAAAGGGGTCAGATTGTGCCAACCTGACCTAATACAAATGTTTTGGTTTAGTTGAGAGATGTAGATCTTAATGTGAATTAATAATACAGCATTCATACTTGCTGTACTTTTTTTTTTTTAATCTTGCTACTGTGGCTTATTTCTCTGACCTTTTAAATTCTGACCTAATAAACAAAGTATTGTTTTTATACCCTTGGTCACTCTTAGATATTCTGCAAATTAATTATCTGTTATGTTTCATTCATTTAAAATTTTGAATTATTTTTATTTAAGGTACAACACGTTAATTTATTTACTGAATCAAATAACTTATTACCTATTGTATTTTGCCATATGTATAACAACTTAACAATAAGTTTCCAGGCTTTCAATGCATGCTTCTTTTTTTTTTTTTCTATTTCACTAATCTTTTTTCTCTCTCTTTTTAAAAAATATGTGGATAATATGTTCTAGAGTTTTAGAACTCTAGCTGTAATTCAAAAGCCTCATGACTAAGGAAGTTAATTTAGATTTCTGTAGTTTGGCAAACTTTATGAATATAGAAACATAGCTTTGTGTATGTGTATGTGTGTGTGTTTGCACACACTTGCACCTGTGCGTGTGTGGGGTGTATTACTACTTGACTGTTCAGCAGCATATACTGTTTGGGACCCAAGTCATCCACTTTACTCTCCCTGTGCAGAGTGTATATATTTCATAGTCCTATAGTGAGGTCAACAACCCTCATAGAAGAGAAGCTGGAATAGATTCTTTTTATACTAGATATAGATTATCACAGGTGACATGACACAAATGCATGTCTTCTACTCATAGTTTCTAAAATCATAGCTATATCTAGCCAGATGGGGAGAACTAAGGTGAATTCACTCTCACCTTGTGAATCATCAAAACATTGTCAGTTGGGTTGTGGTTGTAGGATGTAGTATTGATGCGTGGGGTCAGAGGAAAACTAACAGCACATAACCCTGTCTCTTTACCAGGCTGCAGGTAGAGTGATTTAGTACTGTGACTTGCTTAAAAAACATAAACCATTTCATCATTTCATTTTTATATTGAGCACATTTCCCACTAAACTAAAAAAAAAAAAAATACCAGTATATATGTAATACCCTTTCAGGTTTATCTTTCCTTAACTAATTTTAGAGGAAGGCAAGTAAAGCGAAGTCCCATAAGCTAATTTTATTGGGCCAAGGCAAGAGAGTTTACAAAGTGATATGATAAGACAAGTAAGGAGTTCTTCTTCTTGACCTCATGCCTTCCCTTTATGGACTTAGTGCACACAATTTGTGGACTATGAGGCAAGTGCTCCAGACAGGTGGATTCAGAAAAAGCTCCTGCCTACCCATAATCCCATAGGAGTAACCCTCTACAACAATCAGCATGAGTATTTAAGTGGATCACAATTATGCAGACATACTTACAAGGTCAGAAAGATTTTCAAAATATGGAAATTCAAAATGTTTGGTGCATTCTTGAGGGAGCCAACCACTTGGTAGGAGAGAACCAGGAAGGCTCCAAAAGGTCTGGTGATCAACACAGGGATGGATAGTGGTGAAGACTGGTTGCTCAGGTTGCCATGGTACATACATCATTCCTTTAGAATGAAGGTTCACCATCTGGGCTTATGTTGCACCCCAGGACACATTTTGAAATGTTCATTGACATTTGTGGTTATCACAACTTATTGGAAGAAGAGACAGATACAATGGTCCTCAGTGAATAGAAGCCAGAGAAATTCTGGTAAACTTCCTGTAACATATAGGATTGTCTTTCTTACAGAGCTTCTAAGGATGTATATTGTTTCTATCTAGGCTATAAATTTCCCAGGAAATCTTAAAAGCAGCCTATATGTCCATAAACAGATGAATGGATAAAGAAAATGTACTTATACACAATGGAGTAGTACTCTGCCATAAAGAAGGATAAACTCAAGTCATTTGTAGAGAAATGGATGCACCTTGAGACCACAATGAAATAAATCAGACATGCAAGCTTAAATATCACATGTAAATTTCTTACATGAGAACTCTAAAATACAGATGAAGAGCAAAATAAAAAAATAAATAATAGGAAATAGAGTAATACGTTTTTTGCAAAAGGGAAAGGGACCCAGAGATGGAGGGAAGGAGAGAGAGAGAGAGGAGGGTAAGGGGATGAAAAAAGAATTAAGATATGTTATGTACATGTACCAACTCCATATGAGGAATGTACTCATATACTGCAAAATATGTCCTAATAAAAAATAAAAATTGAAAAAAAATTCTGAAGGAACCCACATGTTCTAGGAAACTTAATTTTGGAATTTACATTCTACTTCAGAATTGAAAGTGATGGAAGCAAAGATCTGTAATACATACCTATTTCTGTTTGTAATATCAAGAATCCAGGAACTCACACCCTCAATTCAGTAGTGGAGAATTAAAAAGGCAAATGCACAAGTAAAGATAAATTTCATTTTTCTGAAGAGACTTTTTTTAATCTTTCTGTTAATACTTTTAGGCTAAAATTTCTTTCTTTTCAAATGAAACTATTCCATCAGGTTCCAATGGAGGCAGCTCTGTTGCTAATTCCGTGATAGAATTTTAAACAAGAATAATTTTCCTTTGGTGGTGGCAGCATTTAATAGATGAATGAATGCATGAATGAATGAATGAATGAATGAGCAAATGATATCTCCAAGCTGGCTCCCATTTGCTTCACCATGTTTCTCTTTTGCAAATTGCTACTTCTTATCTATTAGGCATCATTTGATCATTCCATGACTTACACTCTGTGTACGTCCTTTCATTCTTTTTTCTCCTAACATTCATATCCCAGGAGAATTTAAGATGAAAAATGAATAAGCCTATATTCTACAATCCATGGGATCTGTGATTAGACCTATAGAGATTTAAGAATAGCCCCTACTCAGTATCCACAATGGGAAAGGACTGAACTATCACAGGAAGAATATGCATCAAGACAGGCCGTGTCCTGTGCAGTCAACCCAAAGATCCCTGTACCACTGTGCCAACCCTGAAAGTATATGAGCCAGTGGCAGCACAGGTGCCAGCTGCCAGTCAGCAGTTCTTTGCTTGGACAAGATTGTATGTCCAGTGCTTCAAGTGGAGAGTTTACGAAGCAGTCAGCAGGAGAACTTTCTGCCACTCATAGAGCATGTTCTTATGCCTTCTGGAATGACCAGGAGAGAATCAAATAAACCATGTGACCATTAAAAATCAAACTGCAGCATGGAATTCATAGAGGTCACAGGATATTGGTATTTAACCTTAAACTGGTAATATACTATCATTTCTATTCTGGGCCATTTTTCCCTACACTGTTTCCTTACTTTAAGCCCATCTTTTCTCATAAGTATAATCCAGTCCATCATTTCTCAATTAAAATGTGGCTGCATATTTTTTCTTGGAAGCTCTCAGATGTTCTTAAAGGGAGCTTCCTTTTCTACAAGGTTCTAATGATTAAGGGCAGCTAAGAAAAGGAACCAACTGTGTACTTTAGCTGTACACTGACATACATCACAAAGGCAAGTAGGGGGCATTAAATAAATACTCTTTGCTTGCTAATTTCTTACTAAAGCAGCAAAACTAATTCTTCCAATTGGGAGGGTCTTCTTCCAGTTTGAGTAGTTCAGCAGCTGCTCACAAGCTCATCTGACATCCACCAAAACTCATCTAGGATCGTTTAACCTAATAGTGCTACTTTTTTTGGTGTTTAACATCTGTGCTTATCTGAGAGGAGGTCCTTCCTTGCTTCTGGCAACAAATCTACCCTGCTGCTTTAAAAAAGGAAAGAAGGAAGGAAGGAAGGAAGGAAGGAAGGAAGGAAGGAAGGAAGGAAGGAAGGAAAAGAAAGAAAGAAAAAAAAGACGAAAGAAAGGAAGTAGGGAAGGAAGGAAGGCTCTTCAGACTGTCTCTTTCACACATCTGGGCAAGTCCTATAGAGCTGAACTGACTGGCTGCAGGCTTTCCTTCTAGATATTGCATGGATCAAGTGAACATTTTTTATCTAAACATCTAAGGTTTAAGGGATTTTTCACCAAATTTTGTACAAAGATAAGTCTTCTCTTATTCTTCCAAGACCCCCAGTGTATACCTAAAGCCTCAGAGAGTACCAAATGCTATTTATACTATTTGTTCCTTTACATGCCTATAATTAAGTTTAATCTATAAATTAGGCAAAATAAAAGATAACAACAATAATAAAATAAAACAATTATAACAGTATACTGTAAGAAAAGTTATGTAAATTGTCTCTTGAATTGCTTTCTTGTATTGTGATGTTGCAAATGAAGCAGTGCCTGCATGAGAAGCTGACGAGAGTAAATGATGTAGGCATCATGATGTAGCCTTAGACTACCACTTGGACACAAGTACTGTAATACTGCCACAGAGGATTTGTTAACCAAGTTAGTTACTAAGTGTCTAATAGGAGAGAAGTATCTGCCCTCTGCATATACCATGGTTGACCAGGGATAAATGAAACTACAAGAAGTGAAACGGCAGATGGGGGGATAGACTACCGTACAGATGGTTTTACTAACTGAATGTCAATTTAACCTTAAATCTATGAGATCTAATTTTACAATCTGTGGGATTGAGAACAGAAGGAGAAGAAGTAGTCATATGGTCACACTTACTCTCAATTTCTTGGAAAGCTATTACCTGGTGATGCTAGTGAAATGGCCCCCAAATATGGAATAGTTGTGGAATTTGAACAACTATTTTTAGTAATTTCAGAGATTTGAAGGCTCCCCAGCCTCTTTTCTTGTGCAACCATCAAAACCCATACACAGCAGTGTCAGCTTAGTGCTTACTTCTGCATATGTGCTTATTTCATGCACCACAACCAGAGCTTTAACTTTGAAAGATGAAGCAGATACTGATTTCCCTTTATAAGCTGTGGGAATATGTTTCTGGTTTAAAATGGAATAGAAGCATACCTGAGACCCAAGGCGTAACAATATAGAATTTCTAAGGTTCAATTTCAATATTTCAATATTGATCTCTATAGAACACCAAACAACCAAAAAAGTCTTCCATATATTGTTAGAATTCAAGAGTGCCAGGGAAAAACTGTAAGTATTTACCCACCGAGAGTATTTTCCACCCCTTGACAGGAACTGAAATATATAAAGATTGTGTGTTCTTAGCCACGTTCAAAACTGTTTTCTCTTTAACTGTCCCCCTTTCCTGGGTTTGTTCTCTCCCTGAAATCATTACTGGCTGCTCTGATTCACAGGGTGCTTTCTCTTTTTTTTTTTTTTTTTTTGTGGGTACCGGGGGGTCGACCTCAGGACCTCGCGCGCCAGCAGGCGCCCGTGCGGCTGAGCGATATCACCGGCCCCTTTTTCGTATGTGGGTTCTGGGAGTTGAACTCGGGCCCTCGCGCTTGCCAGGCAGGCACTTAAGCCGCTGAGCCATCTCACGGGCCCGGGTCCTTTCTCTTTAATGGAAGTCTCCTTTCACTCACAGCACCAAGCCCTATAGTCTTTAGTTGCTCACTTCTAAGTGGTCTGTGTGACATAGCATTCATTTTCCTTGTGACTGTATCAATTCTTTAAAGAATACAGCTACACTTTTCACTGTTTCTGTGGTTTCTTGAAGCACCAAACATCGTCCTGCGGTACGTATGAGGATCTCATTGAGCACACATTTATTGATTAATTGATCACTGGTCCATTATGAACTTTAGGACATTTCTAACACATTACACTAATTGAAGAGAAGCTGTGGTCTTCAGATAGAAATTGGAAGCAAATTCAGGAAAATCAGTTCGGAGGGCAATGAACTTGGCTCTCAGTAGGCCCTTGCTTCAGAGCAGTGGGAAGGAGTCAAAATCTCGCTCAAGCTGTTATAATCAAGTCCACAACTATGTCCTGTATAAAGAAGGAAACCTTTTAAGTGCACCAAGTGTTTTTAAAGAATCAAGCATCAGATCTAATTAATAATAATATAAAAGCCAATTTCACACCCCATTACTCCAAGCAGTCTAGTACATGATAATTAGAGGGGGGCTTAAACAAACATGGGCATTCATGTGGGTGGTCTTCATAGTGCCCTATAGCCAAATTGAGGAAAACTGTAGCTTCGTTGTATTTCTTTATCAACTGATCATTTTGGGCTCCATTAACTCAGACTCTAACACAAAGCAGAGAGTCAGGAGGAATTTGAAGGCCAACCTCCTCAGTTTGCTTCATTAATAAGGCTACAAACTCTGCAGGTTCCCCCTCCCTCTACTCCTCCCTTTCTTTTTCTGTTTCATTTAACTGAAGGCAATTCATCTCATTTTAATTTTTACTTGCAGCATTATCACCCTGAGTGTAAAGGCAAAATGTTTTTTTTTAATTATAATGCTAACAGTATTAATTACTAGTATAGTTTATGCATTGGAGCAGGAAAGCAGAGTGGGTTCCAAGGAGCAGAGGCAGTGAGTGGTGAACATTTCAACAGCTGGAAAAGGCTTAGTCACAAAGGAGAAACCTTTCTATGGTAACAATACAAAGGCTGTCTTTACAGTGATTGAGCCACTGTTTAATTGAAGGTGACATTACCTAAGGACCAGGGATAGCACTATTGCATTACAGGGAAAAGGTTATTCATAGAGAGTCTCTCTGGAATTCCTGCTGGGCCTACTGTCAGATAGAAACCAAGAAGTCAAACAAGTTTTGAAAAATATGAAAGCAGGTGCAACAACATAGTCCTGCATTATATCTAAATGTAATGTCAAACCTCCTTCTTTTTACCTGCATTTAGTTCTTGCTGTACTAATGAAACAGTCTCATGATATGCTAAGATGCTAAATCCCAATGACTGATGCATAGGGAGAGATCTGGCCAGTGCTGAGGTTTCTAAAATGAGAAAGTTTCCATATGACCCAGGCAAAGACAAGCAAAAGTGTTCCACCCACAAGTCTGAAAGGCTCAGTATGGACATCACTGCAGAGCTTTCCACTGCTGAGGACAAGTGTCTATGTTTTTATATCTGGTGTTTGACAACCGAAATGTGAGGAAAGAACGCCTGCCACATTGTAAACTGCTGACAGAACAAGTACACAACTATTTTACTCCAATACTTCCTTATTCTTCTGCCAAAGGATTATATACAATTCTGGACCTATCTCCATAGTTTCCTCCCATGGATTCTCCTTTGTTTCCAAACATTTATACAAAGCTTGTTTATAACCTTCCTCCATCCATCAGTCATTCTCATCTCTCTAGTTCTCTTACACTCTCTTTTCCTCCATTATATTTTCCAATCAATAACTAATAAGCTATAAATATGCCTCTGAAAGCATACTTGTATCATTTGTAAATCTGCAATTTTTTAAGGAAAAAAGGAATTTGCACTCATAATTTTTATAGGATCCTCATCTCAAACTGATAAAAGGCATTTATAACCAAAATACTGTAAGCATCATATTAAATGAGAAAACTGAAAGCTTTCCTTCTAAATTCAGGAACAAGACAAGGTTGTCTACTATCACCACTCCTGTTTAACATAGTCCTTGAAATAGTAGCCAGAACAATCAGACAAGAGAAAGAAATAAAAGAAATACATATAGGAAATGAAGTCAAAATATTATTATTTGCAGATGACATGATCCTCTACTTATAAGACCCAAAAACTTCAACTAAAAGACTCCTAGAATTAATAAACAAATTCAGCAATATAATGGGACATGAAGTCAAAAACAAAGATTGGTAGCATTCTTACATATTAATAATGAACTCACTAATGTAAAAATTAGGAAAACAATAATATTCACAGTGGCATCAATCACAATTAAATACTTAGGAACTAACCTAACCAAAGAAGTGAAAGACCTCAACAATGAAAAGTACATTACTCTGAAAAAGGAGATTGACGAGGACATCAGAAAATGGAAAGATTCATGTTCCTGGACAGGCAGAACCAATATAGTCAAAATGTCCATATTTCCAACACTGAGACAGTAAGTCACCAACTTAGGAGCCAGTTCTGTTCTGGGAAAATGTTCAGAAGTCAGATTCCTTTGTAAGTCTGACCAAGTGAGTATTATACACCGTTGACACAAATATACAACATACGTTGTTTTGTGCTTCCTGGCAGTCCCCTCCACATCACCACTGCCTTCCTTCTTGCTCCTGGACATCCTGAGCTCTGTACAGCCTATATGTCGCACTGTGCAGTGAGCACACGGCAGCATAACTGTGACAGTGTCCAGCAGACACATGAGCTACTTCCATGATTTGTTCGCATCTATGAATGTTCCTAATGTGAGGTCCGTTTGTATCTGTGAAAGTTCATAATTTAAATGTTTGTCAGTTGGGGACCTACATGGATTTAATGCAATTGCAATTTAAAATACCAACACATTTCTCCCAGATCTAGAGAATACAACCCAAAAATTCTTATGGAACAAGAAGAGGCGCAGAATAACAAAAGCAATTCTGGATAACAATAGCAAACCAGGAGGCATCACAATGCCAGATTTGAAGTTATATTACAAAGCTACAGTGATAAAAACAGCATGGTACTGACAAATGTAGATCAATGAAACAGAATAGAAGAAGCAGAAACAATCCCAGATACATTCAACTATTTGATCATTGGCAAAGGGGCAAAAACCATGCACACTGAAGGAAAGATAGCCTCTTTAAAAAATGATGCTGGGAAAATTGGATATCTGTATATAGAAGATTGAGTCTAGATCCATATATCTCACCATGTATTAAACTAAAATCAAAGTGGACCAAAGATCCACTTAGTAAAACAGATACTAAATCTGCTGGAAGACAAAATAGGTAAAACTCTTGAAGACATAAGTGTAGGCAAGGACTTTTTGAATAGAACCCCAAATGGCACAAGAAATAATATTGAAAATCAACAAACAGGATCATATCAAATTAATATGCTTCACACATCAAAGGAAACAACCAACAGAAGAGATAACCTACAGAAGGTGAAAATTTTTTTGCCAGGTATTCCCTGGGCAGAGGAATAACACCAAAAATAAATAAGGAACTCAAAAAATGAAAAGTCAGACCCCCCCCAAATAAAAGACCCAATCAAAAATCGATATCCAAAATGAATGGGCACTTCTCAGAAGAAGTACAGATGGCCAATAAATACATGAAATAATGTTCAACATTGATGGCCATTACAGAAATGCAAATTAAAACAACACTGAAATACTGTCTTACTCAAGAAAGAATGGCTATCAAAAAATCAAATAATATCAAATGCTGGTGAGGCTGAGGAGAAAAAGGAATCATTATTCATTGTTGGTGGGAAAGTAAAATAGTGCAACCAGTATGAATATCAGTATGGAGTTTACTCAAAAAACGAAAAATAGAAATTCTATCTGACTCAGCTATTCCCCTTTTAAGAATCTTCCTGAAAGAGTTAAAGACATAATATTACAGTGATACATATGTAACCATGCTTATAGCAGCACAATTTATAATAGGTAAATCTTGGAAACAGCCTATATGTCCATCAAATGAATGGATAAAGAAAATGTATTTATACACAATGGAGTACTGCTCTGCCATAAGGATAAACTCAAGTCATTTGTACAGAAATGGATGCACCTTGAGACCATAATATTAAGTGAAATAAATCAGACGCACAAGTTTAAATATTACATGGTTTCTCTTATATAAGAAACCCAAAATATAAATAAAGAACAAAATAAAGGATAGATAATAGGAAGTAGGGAGATCTTGAGTTGGAGGTACCAGAAAGAGATGGGAGGGGAAGGGTACCAAAAAGAATTAAGATATGTTATATACGTGGCCAAATTCCTCATGATAAATGTAATCATTACATACTTAAACATGTACTAATAAAATACATAATTAATTAAAATCAATTTTTACTGTCCTTGAAATTGCACACAAGTCTTCTTCAGCAACTCTACCAGAGATATCATATATTTGATCCTTTTCAGGTTTGTCTACTTTTTAACTTTTGTTTTTATTAGTTCATGCTTCTAATGTGTGAAGTAGAAACATAAAATAATATTTTTATTCCATTTTAGACTATTATTATTGAGTTTACATTAATTTCCTTCTGTAGATGTAAAGTATGTTATAGTGGTTTTATGCAACAGAAGCATTTTGTGGAATGAGCAATGAATTTATTGACAAATTAAAAAAAGTATTTCTGTAGAAACAACATGTCATTAATCCAAATGACTGAAATATAACAGAGATTTTCATGTTTTGTATGTTGTGAATTCTCTGTAGGTATTCATTGTCACATGTTCACTTCATGGTATCCAATAGTAAATTTATCTCTAAACTATCAAAGTTTAAAATAAGCAGGAGGGCAGGGGATATACCTCAGCAGCACAGCACCTGCCCGGCAAATGCAAGGTCTTGAGTTCAAGTCCCGGTACCAAAAAAATACAAAATAGAAAATAAAAAATAAATAAAATAAAACAAGCAGGAATTTCCAACTAATGTTAGCTACATGGATTTTACATTGATGTGAATTTAGATTTTATTCATAACTACTCTAATATATTATGACTTCTATATTTCCTTTTGTTTTCCTTAAATAAGTAAATGAATCATCTGTTCTTATCTGAGGGATTTGAGAAAAATGCATGTGTTTTTGTTCATTTTTCTTTGAATATCTTAATTTGGTGGAGTAAGACTGCAATTTTCCCCAAAGAAACACTTTCAGGAAAACTTCTGTTGTCTTTTGTTTTGTAAAATCCTCATGAAAAAGCTTACAAACCATAATAAAAAGATAATCAGAGAAAATTAATTGCTGGTTATTTTATTTTTGTGAAACATGACAATTATTTGTATTTGAATTTTGTCAAATGTTAATACAATTATTTATTTAAATCCAAATGTGTTTATGGATCCTTACGGCAATGTGATGGAGTGGATGCTCTGCAAGAAGTCCCTCATGTTATCATTTGAAACACTTGTAGAGAATTCTGGACAAGATAGTGAATATACCTCCTGCTTCCCCTAGTTCTGCCAGCTTCTTTCACAAGTCAACAGGGGATAAATTCTAATTTCCCTTTGAAAGTTCAGGCTAGTTCTTTATGCTATCCACATGTGATTTATGTGACGAGTTTTCCATATGACACTATTAGGAACTAATCTCTCTTTTCTAGCCAAATTATTATCTCATTTAGTAAGAACAAAGTGACTACTACAACTAGCATAAAAATATAGCAACAATAATAAAGGTCATGGTGATTTAACAACAGGTATCTTTTATTGAGTGCTTAGTCTTTATACTTACTATTGTGTTTAATTAATTTTCAGGCCAACTGAGCCATCCTATCAGGCACACACTGTTAGTACCCTCCTTTTACATTTAAGGGAATTGAGGTGCAGAGAATTAAGTGCTTTGTCCAACATGAGATGATAAATAGTGGTGAAACCTAAACTTGATTTTCATCTGTCAGATTCTAGAACTTGTATTGTAACCATTATAGTTGTACTAATTCTGACACTGTGGTTTTGTGATTCTCTTCCACACTGACAAATCTTTTAATAATGAGTAATGAATGGTTTAGACTTGGCACTATTCATTTGTAATCACCTCCTATCAAAGGAGAAGGCATGAAGTGATATATTTTCTACTACTCTGAACCCTCTTCAAGAAGTTTTGATAGAGCACATACAATAAGGAGAATTATTTTTTTTAATTAGGTTTCTAAAAACAAATAAAAATGATGTTCTGGCTCTTTTCTTTTGGAATATATGATATACTAGTCCTTCACATCCCCTATTTGGGGCTTAGCTTATACTGCCTTTTAAAAAAGCAAAACATGAACCACTTTATGATCACTATGTGCAACATATGTTAATGTGTTTAAGTAACTACAGCCTCATATATGATTCATATAAATTAGTCAATAGAGAAAGTCTTGTATATGCCAAATAGGAATATCACTTCCATAAGTGAGCTGTCATCCATAAATTTTCAATACAGTGGCAGACAAGAAAGAAAAAAAGAGGAAAGGAGGGATGAGACGAGAATAAAATAAATGAGACATGCAAAAGGAAAAAGAAAACACAGGAGATGTGGAGGAAAAATTCTATTATAAAAGGAAAAATAGTCTTGTCTGAAAAATATTTATCAGATATTAGTGAGGCAGGATAAACCTGGATTTTGCATATACATTATACAAATATTCCTCATTTAATGACCTACCTGTTATAATGACTCTTTGGACTTACAATCTGCCACTTGGACTTAGCAGTTCATCTTTTCTTTTTTGTGCATTTCTGTGCATGTTGTTTATAGAGCCTCAATGTCTTTTCTTTGTACAATACTCCTTGTTTATGCAGTGAACCCTTGAAATTCGTGGGGGTTATGTTCCTAGAGCACCTGCAAATTGGAAAAAAATGCGAATTTCAGATATGGTCAGAAAAATGCCTATATATGCTTATTTATATAGTTTAAGCCATAAATATGCTATGGCTCCTGCAGTTACATAATTTAATGTAATAAAATACTGTTTTAATAAAGCCTTGGAAGGTGCAGGCATTTTGGTGGCATCTTAGGGATCTTAGGGCTCTAAGGAGAACAAAATCCATAACTACACTTGGTTCAGCAATTCCTTATGATGCAGGAATGCTGGTGCCTCTGCCACAGATTGGGTCCAGGGCAGCAGCCAATCAGCAGCAAGGAGAACTGAATAACGCTCTCGGATTGGCTACTTGCAAACCTCCCACCAATAAAAAAATTGAAGAGGATATTTTCACTTTCAGGGAAATTGGGGGCGGTGTTTCTGAGAACAGTTGTTACTTAATTTCTAAGGAAAATTCCTCCAACCACTGAGGCCGTGAACTCTGAACCGCGACTTTGCAGGGGTATACTGTACAGTACTGTAATTGTTGCTGATTGTACTGTACAGTACAGTTTTGTAATTTTATGTTTGTTACACATTACAGCACTGCATGTAAGAGTTATGCAAATAAAGCAAAGTCATCAAGTTGGAGTTTCCTTTGACTATTTCTTTGCTCTGAATATTATAATTGAAATGTACATACTATCTACAATTCCTCATTTAATGACCAATTCAAGTAACGACCTAGTCACATGAATGGAACTCTGTCGTTAAGCGAGGGATGTCTGCATGCATTCGTCTAACGTATTTATCAACTATCTGATATGGGCCTGGCACTGTGCTAGATGAACGGTAATGAAAGAAACAAAATGGATACAGAGCTCAGAGCTAAGTGAGGGAAGTCAATTATAAGCCAAGCATGTTACATAAACACATATTTTGATTAGTGCTATGGTGAAAATATAGCTGGGAGATATTCCTGAGATTTGGTGGCCACAAGAAGTGGTTAAATTGACACAGAAAGATGAGAAGATTCTCCCTAATTAAAGAGCATATGCTTACGTTATATTTGAAAATGTTCATAATGCAGCAAAGTTGTTTCATGCATCCTAAATGAGTGACTGATGATTTAGATGTTTCACTACGGAAGGGGTTAGTGTGAGAGGAACTTGGCAAAACCAAAACTCCCAAAAATAATCATTTATGCCTTCTGTGATAGTGATAGACACAATCAGTATAAACCTCTGACTGCATATTTCTAAAAACTTATCCCTGACTTTCAATTTGTTAGAAAGTAGAGGGAGGTGAAGGAAAGGGCTGCTAAAAAATGTAATTCAGTGGTTATGTGAGTGTAGATAGGGTGGAAGATGAAATCCGTGGAGCCTCATTCTTCAGAATCCGCTGCAAGAGAGGTTTGGGAAGAGGGACTCTTCCTAATGTAACAATGGCAGCTGAGCACTGTATGAGGACCATCTGTGACATGTCTATAACACACACACACACACAGAGAACAGTAATCCTTGAAGGGTTTCAAAATTGTCAGTTATAAAAGGATAAAGAAAAAACCAATACTAAATGCCAGTGACTCTGAACATGTAAGTTTCTATATTCCTGGGGTCTTGAGTAATATTACACTAATTAACAGGTAAGTTCTGTAGGTCAGAGAGACATGATCACAGAAGGATGGCTATGAAAACAGTTCGTGGTGATAAAATAGGATAAACAAACAGCCCTGTTCTCTAGCAAAGACAGCAATGGGAACTAAGAAGTACCAGAAAGAAAATTTTATTTGTTGCAGTCGCCTTTCAGTAAAAGAGAAATAAACAGCAGTGTGTGAAACTTTGGTTTTGCTCCCCTCCCCCAATAGACAATTTGCTATTTTCCGAAGCTGAAGAGAAAGACGATCATGTGAAGACTTGACCTTGAGCCATGAGAAGGACACAGTCTGGTGGCCAAAGTCCAGGAGTATAAAAGTGGGTTGGGGTTAGGGCTTCCAGGGTTGCTGTTCTGTATAAAAGCTTACATAGTTTAGGGAAAATGAGAGCTCTGATTTGAGAGAAACTTATTGATTATCCATTGGTTATATTAATAATTTTAACTTCAGAAAAAGAAAAATTTGAAGAGGTACTATAAAGAGCTTACAATTTGATTTTGAAAACTAAACAGAGAGAGAGATGCTAAGAGTACAGTGGTGAAAAGACAGTCATAAATCATACAAGGGAAAATTATGATTTGTGAAAGAGAGTGTCTAATTAGAAAAGTTATTTTAGTGAAAGAGCCAAACATTATAATATAAGAGAGTTTTTAGGACAACATTTATTTTCAAGACTTTATTTTGTTTTCTATATACATGACATAGAGAAAATATTACAGTGAATATACAAATATTCAATTTCTAGGTTTAACATTGATATTATTTTATCATATAAACTCTAATTTTGATGTCGTACCTTGAAGTCAATTACAGATATAATATTTCACCACAAAATAATGAGATTTAAATCCATATATTATCTATCCTATGTGGCCTCAACGCCATTATCACATCTAATATAAATAGCAATAATTCCAATATTCCATAATGGCATGAGAATGCTGGGGCTACCATAACAAATGATCACACATTAGATGATTTAAAACACTGTTTTGGGGGCCTAAGTAAAAAGCTCGAGATGTATAAATGACATTCTTTCTCTCTGACAATTGTAGAGAAGAGTCCTTTCTTTTCAGCTTCTGGAAGGTTCCGGAGACCCTTGGCTTGTGGCAATATAGTTCTGATCTTAGCCTCTGTCTTCCAATGGACTTCTCAACTACCTCTCTACCCATCTGCTCTTGTAAGGATACCAGCCATTAGATTTACGGACCACCCTAAACCCAAGAAAACCTCATCTGGAGATGCTTAATTACATCTGCAAAGAATCTACTTCCAAGTTGATCACATTCACAGGGAGTTTGAACTTCCACTTGTCTTCTTGGGCTCATTATTGGATCTACTACATTGTCCATTTTCAAATTACCTTTGCATGTATCATGATGTACCCTGCACAACTGGTTTGTTCAAGTTACTATAAAAGTCCAGATATTGGACTGATTATTTAAGTTATGAGAAATTTTTTCTGACTGATAAAGCAAAATTAGATTTATTTATTTAACATGTATTTATTAATATTAAGACAAGACATGCTGTGGTAGGAGCTGGGTGTATAATAGTGAACAAAACGAAGAGTCACTTGGAAGGTAATTCTATTGCTTGCAGCACTGTCACATGGCAACATAATATCACAAGTGTCGCTTCAGGCTGAGGGGGCTCAGGGACGGGGCTCCTGTGCGGGGATGTAATATTACCTGTTCATTGTGCCTTTTGACTTCTGTGAGGTCCAGAGGCCTTTTCCGGGGCCTCAAAATTCTTGTCATGTGTTGTTTACTGACTATATGCTTATAGGCACTTTATAGGCCAGAGTGATCAATAATAAGCTAGAAAGTGAATGGATTAAGGAACTAATTAGAAGAAAAGGACCATTTCTAGATGCAGAAAAATGTATCTCTTTGATCTGTTTACCTTTAGTTTTTAACCAAATGTTTATCGTACTACCTAGTTCTGTGTTCTTCTATCAGATTTCATCAGAATCTACCACTGAGTTGAAAATCTACTATAAGAAGGAAAGGAAGGAACTAAGACCAAGTCTGTGCCTTTCTTTTTTTTTTTTTTTAAGTATGCCTTTTTTTTAAAAAAGCGTGATTTTTTAATATTGCTCTACTCTTTTTTGAATGTGCTATGCAAATGACTGAGTGAAGAAATTTTGTAAAATGCTTGCAGATCCTTGGGTGAAGGGTCTAATTAAGTGAGCATTACTATTTTTATTATTTTCTGGGCATGCTGCAAAATATGGCTGGATAATATGACTACCTGTTCCTTGAAAAAACCAACCTGGCAGCCTACTAGGGAGGTTATGATCTCAGACTTGTAAGCCTGGTTGAGTCATTAAGTAACAGAGAGCACAATCTAATTAAATTTGACGTACTCACATGGGGAGTCATACCCACAGGTAGTTCTACAGCATGGAACTTCAGGAAGGATTTCTTTTTTAAAAGAAAGTTCATTAGAAAGAGACTGAGGGAAAAAGTTGGAAAATGAAAATTTATGAAATCAGCAAAGGAGCCACTTTAAAATATTCCCCTAGAGGAAGAATTAGAGCTGTAAAAATATCAGAAATTTCCAAAGGGTTGTACAATCTTCTATAGAGTTTATATGCTAAAAGGTCAGACTTCAGGCAGCAACATTGTGGGACTGGAATTACCATGAACCTTAGGAAGACAGCTGTGTTCTTTTTTTTTTTTTTTTTTTTTTTTAATTTTATTTTAAAGAGAAGAAAAAACAAAACAAATCAAAAGAAGAACAAATTTTCAAAACAACATAATAGGAGGGTAACAATGGTTCTTAAACACTGTCACACTCAAACAACCTGTCATTGGAGAACTTGGCCCTTTTCATTGTTAAAATAAAATTATTACTATACTGTCCATATTAAACCTTAGCCTTAACCACAATATCATTACTGTAATAAAACTGTGTGGTATTCTTTTCATATTTTTCTTTAAATGTCTGCCAATATTTCCTTTAAATCTCTGTATATTTTACATGGATGACATACTAATATGAAAACCTTTTTATAGTCTATTTTTCTACTTATAATGATAGCCAAAATATTTTCAATATTTTCTATATACTTGGATATTTTAATTTTAAGTAGATTCATAATATTTTAATGAATTGATAAGACATTTTTAGGCACTTAGATTTATTACTATAGATAGATTTGCAATTTTTGACTATTCAAACAATTACTGTGAAGAATAAATAAATAGTATTAAAAAATAGTGTAAATAGTGAAGAAATGAATACAATTATTTTATCCTTCCTTGACTAAGATAATCAGGAATGTCATTCTAATTTTCATATATCTAATACTTATCCAAAAGTTCTACACACTTACTATGTCACCAGGTTTTATGAATATGTTTTAGTCTCAACCAAATCTAGTATTCATTATATGTTATGCATTTAAAAATGAATCTGGGTTAATAATTTCTTAAGATTGCTTGCTTTGCATTGTGCCTACTACACCAAAAAGAATGTTTGCCTTTTGTGCTGTTCATGGATTTCAAAAAGAGGACTTTTATGGAAAAAGCACAGACATTTAAGTGCTATTTAAAATTGAGAGGATGAAATGTGAGAAAAAAGAGCAGTAGAGGCAATAAAAATGTTAAATTCTTCTGCAGAGCCCATGCCTGGCTGTTTTCTTCAATTTTAGTTTTCATTAGTATATGTTTACAGTACATAATGATTACATTCCTTATGAGGAGATGGTACATGTGCATAACATATCTTAATTGTTTTTGCTTCCTCTTCCCTTCTTTTCCCTCCTTCTATCTCTTGGGTCCTTTCCCTTTTGCAAAATATGTACAGTAAAACCTCAGTTCTCAAATACTTCTATTTGCAAACTATTCGGTTTGCAAACAAAAGCATTTGGCAAAATTTTGCTCCTGTTTGCAAGCTCCACATCGGGTCACAAACATGACCATGGCCATTTTGCCCATACAAACACAAAAGCAGCCACCTCCCTCAAAATCCTAAAACAAATTAAGTTTGTAAACTGAGGTACCACTGTATCTACCTATTTCCTTTATCTATCTTCTATTTTGCTCTTTATATTTTGTGTTTCTCATATAAAAGAAAGCGTGTGATAAAGAGATTGGCGCACACTGGTCTTCCTTTACTTCCTTTCCCATGCTCTGCTACACAATTTCTGTTCATAGAACAAAACTCTTAAACACAAATTTAATTTAACAGATATCATACCCAGACTTATAGTACCACCAACAAAATTAGGATTGAAAATTATGTTGAAGACTTTCCCTACTCACACTTAAATACTGGATAAAGAAATACATTTATACCCGAAGAAGAAAGTTAAAAAATGCAAAACAAGTACCAAATAAATAGTTATTAAAAAGCAATTTCTTTCATGGCAGGTGACTGTCAGCCCATAGGATGCCAGCACTGTGGAAATAAAAGAGTATCTAATTGATTTTTATATCATAAAACGGGCATAACATCACAGAATGCTAGAGTTTGAAGAGTCTTAGGATTCACTATCATTTTTCAAATAAGAAGCATATCCAGAGAGGTAAGGTGGTTCCAGTATCACAAAGTCAGTGTTAAAGTCCGAACTAGGACTCGGATCAGTGGATGTATATAATCCCCTCTTTAGCAGTTTTACTCCAGGAAATGGAGATCATCCTCAATACCAGGTGATGAATGTGAGAGACCAGTGAAGTGACGCTGTCTTCTCAGATTCAGTGCATAGTGGATGCTTAGCAATTGTCTTTTGAATGAATCTGCACACTGTGAAACTGTGACCAAGAAGTCTTTCAGGAACATCAGTAAAAAAAAGACCTTGTCAGTGTTTTTGCTGCCCTTCACCCATTTTTAGACCCTCATAAATGCCCATACACCCCTACACAGATGCTCACATAGAAATGCATACATATACATACTTTTTCTTAAGATTACAGAATGTTACACATGGAGGTTTGCAAAGTATTCTCTGCAAAGCTGTATACTCCGTGGCATATCTGTAGGTCAAATTGGGATAGGAGTGAGACCAGGACTTTCACGAGTGCCTCATATATCAAAGCTCCATAATACCTCTCTCACACAAATAAGCATAAAGTCACATGTGTGCATTTGGAAATCACTGATATAAACATGTTCTTTTACAAGTGCACATGAAGAAGCTCAGAGAGAGGAATGACTTAATGTTCTCTCTAGCTAATTAGAAAGTGAGGTGGGAGAGATGGGAGGGCTGTAATATCAATTTGGGGAGGTTGTTTTCAAAAGATGTCTCCATTAGTTTATCAGATATGTTGATTTGGGGAGAGTTTAGTTGCAAAATTCCAATTTTGTTGTTTATAGAATGAAGTTGATTATGTTTTCATATAGGCTATTTTTATAATAAAATGAAGCTGTGTATGTAAATAAGTAGCCTATGTATTTGATATAAATGTTTAGTTTATTTTCATTGTTTCCCCTTTTCTCTATCTGAAAGCCAGGGCTGGAACCATGCTTCTTGAATCCCATTTAATGCTCTTTTGACTACAGAATAACTGCTTATTCTATGTCAGAATTGTTTTCCTATCCATCATGCTTGATTACGGCAGTAGATAAGTGGTCCCCAAGTCCCTTATCTCATTCCTTGGTTCCAGTTTGATAAATACAAATCCTGAAACTCCTGAAGGTATGATGCTCAAGAATCCATAATGACTGCTCTATAATACAACGAATGCTGACACATGATGGAATAAGAAATTGGTATTTCAAACTGCCCACCTTCTCTAATGCTTGGTAACACAAAATGTCCTTAAGTCCCAATACTCTCTTTGCCAATGACTGATAAATTATCTTTTATCACATACTTTCCCACTCTTAGTTTCTGTGCAAATCTTAGTTCCTTCAGTCATTTGTCACTCTTTGTTTGGATTTTTGTTCTGTTTAAAAGTTTCTCTTGTGCGTGTGTGTGTGTGTATAGATACATATACAGTGTATATTATATAGTATATCTATCTATATATATTATACATATTATGCATACACATGTATACAAATGACAGGGTGAAATGACAAAAGCTTTTAAAAATATTTTTAGTTCTCATTTCCCCACATCCTCATCAACACTTGTTGCTTTTTGTTTATGACAGGTATGAGATAAACTTCATTGTACTTTTGATTCACATTTCTCAGATGATTAATGATGTTGGGCATTTTTCACACCCCTGTGGACCTTTTGTATGTCTTCTTTGGAGAAATGTTTCTTCAATTCCTCAGCCCATTTTTAAAACTCAGATTATTAGGTTTCTTTTTTCTTTTAAGTGTATGACTTCCTTATATATTTTGGAGAATAACTCTTTATTAAATATGTGATTCACAAATACTTTTCCCCATTCCACAGGTTATCTTCATTTTGTTGGTTGTCTCCCTTTGTGTCCAGAAGGTTTTTAGTTTGATGTCATTTCACTTGTTTATTTTTGTTTTTGTTTCCTTGCCCCATGTGTGACTGTTGCTGAAAACGCAAAATGCTGCAGTCACTATGGGAAACAGTGTAGAGGTTCTTGTAGAAATTAAAAAATAGAATTACCATATGATCCAGTAATTGCACTGCTGGATGCATAGCTAAAATAATTGAAATCAGGATCTCAAAGAGGTATTAGCACTCTGGTGATCATTACAGTATTATTTGCAACACTCAATAAGTGGAAACACACTAAATATCCATCAAAAGATGAATGAGTAAAAAAATATGAACACATAAATGGAGTACCATTCAACCTTAAAAATGAAGGGGATTCTCCATTATGAAAAAGCGTGGAAGAACCTTGAGACTATCATGGTAAGTGAAATAAGTCTGTTACAGAAAGATAAGTACAGTCCTGCATGATTCCACTTATGTGAAGTATCCAAAGTAATAAACTCCATAGAACCAGAGTGGAATGGTAGTTGTCAGCTGGGGATGGGCCAAGGAGAGTTAACAATCAAATGGGCATCATGTATCAGTCAAGCAAGATGAATAAGCTTTAGAGCTCTACTGTAACACATTGTAATTATACTCAACAAAAATGCATTGTATACTTACAGTTTGTTAAAAGTATAGCTCTCATATTAAATGTTCTTACTAAAATTAATGTTTTACTGTATGTAGTTTATTTTTTATGCTGGTGCTCAAGGACAGAAACATAATTTTCTACAGGAAATTTGAAACCATTGAGAGTAAGTACATTCTAAAACAGAAATCATTAAAGCTTGTTACAGTCAGGAGTACTCCATAGATAGTATGTTGGCATTTGGTTCATATTGTTACCTTCGAGGGTTGATTAAATCCTTAGTCTGCCTCTTCATTTTCTTATATCCACTCTGTACGTCTCCCTTTTCTAACATTTATTGGACCTTCCCATTCTTGAACAGTGAATACATGGAAGGAAGGATCCACATTTCTTCTCTTTCACCGTCCCTGCCCAACACTATATATTTGTCTCCCACCCTTGAATAACAGGACCACATGATCCACAGCCCCTATTTTTTTCTTACATTGTCAGACTTCTGAGTAACAACTCACATGTTGAAAGAGCTAAAAACTAAATATGCTTTACACCAAGCTCTGAAATGTACTGTCATTTTACCTGAACCACAGCTGGAATAAAATAAAAGGCTCCCTCCATACCTAAGTAGTGGCCTGAGAAGGGAAACTTTTGGGGGTCCCCATGGTCGCCTCTGCATCCCCTATCCCAGCAGTTATGCAAATACAAATAGAGTGATGCAGAGTTTGGAAACAGAAGTGCCAGGATCAGAAGTACTTGATTTCAAGATTCGAACTGTTTAAATTACTTAACCTTTTTATTACTCAGTTTTTTCATTTGTAATTGAAGATATTAATATCTGATAAAACTTCTGGGTTGATAAGAAAATACTATGCAAAATATTCAGCATAGAGCTTAGCACATGGCAGTGTGTTAAAATAAGTGAAAAACGAAGCTTAAATCCAATGTGCTTCTTACTGGACCATAAGCTGCTTGAGGCAGAGCCTACAGTTTCATCATTCAGAACATAGTACCCAATTAGTTTAGAAGAAATAAATACAAGGTTGCATGCTTTTGTGAAAGAAATCATAAAACCAAAGCTCAAAGGATTAAATGACTTGCCCAAATTCAGTTATTGCTAGAAGAGTTAGAATTTGAGGCCAGCATTATTTTACTTGATGTTGCTAGTGTCTTTTCTAATGTGAATGCTTTCTTTAGTTTCTTTATTTTTTTTTAAAGAGAAGAAAAAACAAAACAAATCAAAAGAAGAACAAATTTTCAAAACAACATAATAGGAGGGTAACAATGGTTAATACATTACATATTACTATCTTTAAGTTAGTTATTCAGGATACCAGATATTAGCATTCAATTGTCCAAACATTATTGGCACAAACCTTACTCTTCAATGAACTAAGTAAAATTGGTAGTGTATCTATCTTAACCATCTTATATATATATACAATTTTTTTCCCTTTCCCTTCTTTCTTTTCCCTATTCCACTCTCTCTTTCCTTTTGACCAGTTTCTTTTTGATTCACCATGTCTATTGTACATTTTGGATCTTATTTACTCTTTCAGTTTCTCATACTAGAGAGACAATACGATGCTTACACATGTGCTTCTGGTTTATTTCACTTATGAGTATTTTCTCGAGTTGCATCCATTTACCTATAAAAGTCTCCAGTTTATCCTTCTTTATGGCTGAATAGTACTCCATTGTATAAAAATACCACATCTTTCTTATCCATTCCTCAGTTGATGGGCATTTGGGTTGTTTCCAAGATCTGGCTATTACAAATTGTGCTGCTATAAACATGGGTACACATATATCGCTGTGGTACGATGTTTTTAATTCTTCTGGGAAGATGCCCAGAAGGGGAACAGCTGGGTCAAATGGGACCTCCAACCCTAGTTTTTTGAGGAATCTCCACACTGACTTCCACAGTGGCTGTACCAGTCGACACTCCCACCAACAGTGAAGAAGGGTTCCTTTTTCCCCACAGCCCCTCCAGCATTTGTTATTAGTTGTTTTCTTTATAGTAGCCATTCTTTCTGGGGTGAGATGGTATCTCAGTGTTGTTTTAATTTGCATCTCTCGAATGACTAGTGATGTTGCACATTTTTTTGTATATTTATTTGCCATTAGTATTTCTTCATCTGAGAAATGTGTATTCATCTCAGATGCCCATTTTTGGAGTGGGTCTTTAAATTTGGGAGGTCTGATTTTTTTGAGTTCTTTATATGTTCTCGATAGTAATCCTTTGTCTGAGGAACAGCTGGCAAACATTTTTTTCCCACATTGTGGGTTGTCTCTTCACTCTGTTGGTGGTTTCTCTTGCTGTGCAAAAGCTTTTTAATAAAATGAGATCCCAGTGATTGATTCTTTGGGATAGTTCCCGTGCGGTTGAGTTTTTATTCATAAAGTCTTTGCCTACACCAATGTCTCCAAGGGTTTTACCTATCCTACCTTCCAGCAGATTTAATGTTTCTGTTTTAATATTTAGATCTCTGATCCATTTTGAATTTAGTTTAGTGCATGGTGAAAGATATGGGTCTAGTTTTAATCTTCGGCATGTGTAGAGCCAGTTTTTCCAGCACCATTTATTAAAGAGGCTATCTTTCTTCCAGCAAATGTGTTTGGCACCTTTGTCAAAGATAAGGTGGCTTAGTATGTCTGGGGTTGTTTCAGCATCTTCTAATCTGTTCCATTGATCTTCAGGTCTGTTTTTTTGCCAGTACCACACTGTTTTTATCACAGTAGCTTTATAGTATAATTTCAAGTCAGGGATTGTGATGCCCCCTGCCTTGCGTTTGTTGCCCAGAATTGCCTTTGCTATTCTAGGTCTCTTCTGATTCCAAATGAATTTTAGGATTGTTTTCTCTAATTCTGTGAGATATGCTGTTGGAATTTTGATCGGAATTGCATTAAATCTGTATAACAATTTTGGAAGTATGGCCATTTTCACTATATTGGTTCTTCCTATCCAGGAGCAAGGGATATCTTTCCATTTTCTGATATCCTCTTCAATCTCCTTTTTCAGAGTACTGTAGTTTTCAGTATAGAGGTCTTTTACATCCTTTGTGAGGTTGATTCCTAGGTATTTCATTTTTTTGGATGTTATTGTGAAAGGTATTGTTTCCCTAATTTCTCTTTCAGTAAGTTTGTCATTTGTGTACAGGAAGGCTATTGACTTTTGAGTATTGACTTTGTATCCAGCTACACTACTGAATTTGCTTATTAAATCTAGCAGTTTTTTAGTGGAGTTTTTGGGGTCTTCTGTGTAGAGTATCATGTCATCTGCAAATAATGATAATTTAACTTCTTCCTTTGCAATCATTATTCCTTTTATTTCTTTCTCTTGTCCAATTGCTCTGGCTAAAGTTTCCAGAACTATGTTGAATAAGAGTGGGGACAGTGGACATCCTTGTCTTGTTCCTGATTTTAGAGGGAAGGCTTTCAGTTTTTGGCCATTTAGTATAATATTGGCTGTTGGTTTGTCATAGATAGCTTTTACCAGATTGAGATAAAGACCCTCTATTCCAATTTTTTGTAGGGTTTTTATCATGAAAAGGTGCTGGACTTTGTCAAAAGCTTTTTCTGCATCTATTGAGATGATCATGTGATTTTTGTCTTTGGTTCTGTTAATATGGTGTATTACATTTATTGATTTACGTATGTTGAACCATCCCTGCATCCCTGGGATGAATCCAACTTGGTCATGGTGTATAATCTTCTTGATGATTTGTTGGATTCTGTTTGCCAGTATCTTATTAAGGATTTTTGCATCTATGTTCATTAGGGAGATTGGCCTGTAGTTCTCTTTCTTAATTGGGTCCTTCTCTGGTTTTGGTATCAGGGTAATGCTTGCTTCCAGGAATGAATTTGGGAGTATTGCTTCCCTTTCAATTTCATTGAAAAGTTTGAGAAGTAGGGGCGTTAGGTCTTCTCTAAATTTCTTGTAGAATTCGGCAGTGAATCCATCAGGGCCTGGGCTTTTCTTTGTTGGGAGGTTTTTAATTACATCTTCGATTTCATTGGTTGATATTGGTTTATTTAGGGTTTTTAAATCTTCTTGATTCAGCTTTGGTGATTCATACGAATCTAGGAATCTGTCCATTTCTTCTGCATTTTCCATCTTAGTAGAATATAAATTTTCAAAATAGGTATAGATGATCTTCTGGATTTCTGCAGGGTCCGTCGTGATATCACCCTTTTCATTTTCAATTGCATGGATTTGAGTCTTTTCTTTTCTTTTTTTAATAAGGTTGGATAAGGGTTTGTC
Organism: Erethizon dorsatum; assembly: GCA_028451465.1. NCBI lineage: Eukaryota > Metazoa > Chordata > Mammalia > Rodentia > Erethizontidae > Erethizon > Erethizon dorsatum. The sequence goes on from CM051831.1 coordinate 65,954,102, forward strand.
AATCTTATTTATTCTTTCAAAGAACCAACTTTTTGCTTCATTGATTTTTTTGTATTTTTTTTTAGTCTCCAATACATTAATTTCTGCTCTGATCTTTATAATTTCCTCCCTTGTACGGGCTTTTGGCTTAACCTGCTCTTCTTTTTCTAGAAGCTCGAGGTTCACCCTTAAGTTGTTTATTTGTGCTTGCTCTATTTTCCTGATATAAGTATTTAATGCTATAAATTTCCCTCTTAGGACTGCTTTCATTGTATCCCATAAGTTCCGGTATGTTGTACTGTCATTATCATTCAGTTGTAGAAAGTGTCTAATTTCCTCTTTAATTTCATCTGTGACCCATTGGTTGTTCAGGAGGGTGCTGTTTAATTTCCATGTGTTTAGGGAGTTTTTGTGAGATCTTTTGCCATTGATTTCCAATTTCATTGCACTATGGTCTGATAATATGCATGGGATAATTTCAATTCCTTTGCATTTACTTAAGCAGGTTTTATGAGCTAGTATGTGGTCTATTTTGGAGAATGTCCCATGTGCAGCTGAGAAGAATGTGTATTCTGATGTTGTGGGATGGAACACTCTGTAGACATCTACTAAGTCCATTTGTTCAAAAGTTTGGTTCAGTTCCACTATTTCATTATTGATTTTCTGTCCAGTTGATCTGTCTTTTTGTGACAGTGGAGTATTGAGATCTCCCAATATAATTGTATTAGTGCTTATTTGATTTTTCATGTCCTTTAGTACTTGTTTTATATAGCTGGGTGCATTGGTATTTGACGCATATATTTATGATCGTTATCTCTTCCTCTTGGATTCTTCGCTTTACAAGGATATAATGACCGTCTTTATCTCTCTGAATCCTTCTTGGCTTGAAGTTCACTTTGTCTGCAAAAAGAATAGCTACCCCTGCTTTTTTCTGGGTTCCTGTGGCATGGAGTATTGTTTTCCATCCTTTGACTTTCAGTCTATGAATTTCTTTCTGAATTAAATGTGTTTCTTGTATACAGCATATTGTTGGATCTTGCTTCTTGATCCATTTCGCCAGTCTGTGCCTTTTGATTGGTGAATTGAGACCGTTAACATTGATGGTTAAAACTGATATGTATTGACTTATACTTGTCATGATATTTTCCTGTTGTTGGTTCCCACTCTTTGTTTTTCCCCTTTCCTGCTATTTAATTATCTGCCCTGCCTGGTGGATTCCTTCTGTTGGGGTTCCTATCTCTTTCTAGAATGTCCTTCAGAACATTTTAGAGTGCTGGTTTGGTGGTCATAAATTTTCTCAGATGTTCTTTGTCATGAAAGTATTTTATTTCTCCATCAATTTTGAAAGATAGTTTTGCAGGGTACATCAATCTGTGTTGAAAATTATTTTCCTTTAGAGCTTGAAATACATCATTCCAAGCTCTTCTTGAATTGAGGGTTTGTGCTGAAAAGTCAGCTGTGATTCTGATGAGTTTTCCTTTATAGGTGATTTGTCTCTTCTCCCTAACAGCTTTTAAGATTCTGCCCTTCTGTTGAATTTCTGGGATCTTGACTATAATATGTCTGGCTGAAGTTTTTTTTTGATCATGTCTAGTTGGTGTTCTAAAAGCTTCTCTTATAGGGGCGTCAAATTCCTTTTCTCTTCCAGGAAAGTTCTCCCTGATTATGTCTTTGAACAAGGTTTTAATGTCATTGATGCTATCTCCTGTTTTTTCATTTATTCCAATTATACTTAAGTTGTTTATCTTTGAGTCATCTAGCAGCTGCTGAATTGATTTTTCATGGTCCCTTGCTGTTTTTAAGAATTCTTCCTTTTCATGATCACTAATTGCAAGCCTATCTTCTATATCTGAGATCCTGTCCTCGCATTGGCTTAATCTGCTACAAATACTTTCAATGGAATTTTTGTTCTCTTGGATATCTGCTTGAATCTGCCTTATGGATTCCATTTCTTTCCTATGCTGAGCATTCATGGTTTCTATAGTTTTCTTAAGCTCATCTATTTTTTTGTCTGTATCAGCTATAGTGTCCTTAAGCATGGTCTTCAATGTGGGCATTATCTCTGCAGTTATCTGTGAGATTATTTCTGTTTTAATTTTTTCCAGAGCCTCATTCAGTTGCTTTGTTGTTACCACTTCAGATAGGCCAGGTGAGTGTCTTTCGGATTGTCCCACCTCGTTGCCCCCTAGGTTTGCCTTTGGTGAATTGGATGTGTGGGGTTGCATCTTGTTTAAGTGTCGTCTCATTTTTTCTTTCTTTAATTTCTGGGGTGATGTTTGCAAATTACCTATGGTAGGTTACTTTATTGCTAGTGTTTAAGATCTTTAGAAGATGACTACTTCTCTGCAGTATCTTCCAAGTGGAGCTTGCTTTTGGGTTTTGAGCTTTCTGCCAGATCCTACCTCTTCAATTTGTTGGGTATGCGAAGTTGCTACCTGTTTGGCCCAGTCCTTGATTCTTTGGTACTGTGCCACTGTATTTTCTGTGTCCCTTAGTCAATCTCAATCATGAAATATCAGGAAGGAAAGATGTTTAGAACAATTATTTCACATTTGGCTATAATGTTAACTAAAGCATCAAACACAGCCTAGAAAATGACAGACTGAGCTAACCAGTTATTTACTACTTTTAGCTGTATAGAGTTGCGGTTATATAACAAAATCTAAAACACACCAGAAAAATTATATGCAGTATACAAGTCCTATGTATGTCAATTTTTCCCTGAGGAGTTTAAATTTTAAAATGAGTTAAGGAGGAAATAGCGTGTTGGGAGAATAGGAAGGAATTAGATGTAAGGTTAGAGGACCAAGAGGGATCCCACTAAAATTGGGACACCGGTGCAGAGGACTGGTGGTAAAAAGAGAAGGAAGGGATAAAAGGAAGAACAGATCACAACCACAATCACAAAGAAGTTAGAGGCGCTGTTTACACCCATATAAAAAACCAGAGAGAATAATGAAGGAAAGAGCAAATACACATACAGAAACAAAAACGAAGATAAAAACAATAAAACAGACAAAACAAAAATAAAACCCCACCAAAAAAAAAAAACCCTTCGCCAGAACAAAAAACAAATGAGTGAGAAAAAAATGAAAATAAAAATAAAAAATAAATAAAAAGAATCAGTTCCAGGTGTTGACTCTGCTGTAGGCAGGCACTGTGTGGTGACAGAGTCCTGTTCCGTGCAGGTCGGTCCCAGTAAGCCAGGAGCGGCCCTCTGGCAGGGCGGTGAGCAGAAGCGCCTACTTTCAGGCAGAGACCAGTCTAGCTTGCCTGCCGCTCTCAGTGCCCTTTCACTATCCCTGGGCCTGAGAGGCGCAGCGCGCTGTCCGGAGCGTGGGTTTCCTGCACTGGTTTCCCGCCGCTCTGATTTTCACCACGCCCCCCACAATGGCGCCGGGCCAGTCGCTCTCTGGCGCAGGACTGGTGTGGCTGAGAGACCAGTCTCGTTCGCCTGCTGACCTCAGCACACTTTTGTGGGCCTGAGAGGCCCCACGCTGCCCTGTCCGGAGCACGAGTGTCCAGCGCTGTTTTTCTTTCGCGCCGCTCTGAGTTTCGCCACACCCCCCACAATGGCGCCCGGCCGGTCACTCTCTGGCGCGGGGCAGCTGTGGCTGAGAGACACCCACTCACCGCCGGCCAGCGCAGTTCTCTGCCGCTCCCCCGCCTCGCCGCTGTCTCAGGATCCTCCGTGGGGGCTCCCTGGGCGCCAGCTGTCACCGTGTGTCCGTAGAATTGAGCTTCTGTCGCGCTGCGATTCCTGGGATGGTAGAAGGTGCGCGCGCGCACGGTCTGCTCCTTCTTCTTTGTTGGAAATCACCCTTCACTGGTGCCAGGGGTCCCAGATTGCGCTTCAGAACTTTTCTGGGTTCCGGGGAGGCATCTCCCCCGCTCCTGCGCTTTCCTGGTCGCTATATTCCCGTGTTCCAACGGTAACTTTTAGAGAGAGTTTCGCTGCCTGCTTCTTACTCATCCGCCATGTTTTTCCTGAGTTTCTTTATTTTTTGAAGGGTTAGCTCTCACTTTTTCAAGCACGAGTCTTTGAGTTCTACAGACTTGGTGATGAAAACAGCCATAAATCCTTAAGACTTGATATTAAAGTGTTTTGGCTCAGTTACCTGCATGAATTTATCTGTTTGGTGAAGGTGTGGGCTGATATCACAACAGCCACCAGCAGTGAGAATTAATCTCCTGAGTCTTAATTAAAACAGTCTTTGGAGTATACAACTGCCTCAGGACGTGCCAGAAATCTCATTTGAAAGCTTCCTGATTGTGATATTTCCAATGTCGTGTTGCAGATTCAAGAAACTTGGGTGTTTGGAATAAGCTTAGGATAAGAACAGCCTTATTTTAAGTGCTTATCGTAACCACCAAACCATCTGTTCTTCTTCCATCATGATTCTGAACAGTACATAAGAACTAGCATTCCTCTTCCTGTCCCATTTTGCATCTGAGCAAGATCTATTTCCAAAGTAGTTTATTTCTCTCCTTTCCACATCAAGTAAAGCAGAATCTAGCTGTGAACATTTCAACAGAGCTGAAATAATTTCCATGCCTTTCTAATACTTCCTTTCCAACACTGCTTTAATTTCCTGTTTTAAACGCATAACTATTTCAGTAAAGTTGCTTTTTTCACTATTCATATCCAATTCATTACTACGCCTGTGAAGTTTTTCCCTTTACAGTTTCTCATATCTCTACTTTTTTCTTCACTTCATGGGTTATATTATCACAAAAATCCTTTTTTTTTTTCATGGTTTGTAGATCCTATGGTCATATCATCTCATATAAGTTGTAAGAGTAACTGCTTTTAGTTATTAAAGCAGTGCTCCCAGAAGAAAACTAATTTTGTACTGTGCTCTGTTACAAGATGTACAGTGATCAGAACAAGGCCAGTTCTTCCCTGTCCTCATCGGACAATGCCTGGAGTCCGTGGGCGATAAAGAATGCCAGCAAACTAAAGAGGATCCATTGCAGAATGATCCAGACAGTGATGTGCCCAGAAATTGTAGGAGGTGAGGGACAAATAGCCCTGAGAGAGTTTATTTGAAAGTAACAAAAGGCTACAGGAAAACATGACATAGTTGTAAAAGGGATGCCACATAGTAAGAGGGTTCAATTTATTTTTCTATCACTTGCATGGGTAAAAGTTGAATTGCAGACTGGATATGTAGATTTCAGATTCATCTCAAGAAGAATTTCTAATGTTCAGAGTTAAGTATAAAGCAACAGGCACCTTGTGAAGAAATGATTTTCCTGCTAACGCAGTTACTGCACACATTCCAAATTTTATAGGCTATATCCAACAAGGAAGGAAGGTAACCCACAATACATATGGAATCCTTTGCAACACTGAATAATTGTGATTCTGCAGTCATTTGAATCTTGTTATTCACCACTTTCATAGATAAATATTTTTGCATTAATCAATTCACCTGCCATGATTTATCCTGATTACTGTGCCACTGCACATAGACACCCACTCCCTGGATAATTCCTGCCCATCATCTTCCTCAGTGCAACTCAAGGGATCTTCTCAATTTAACTTTATGATTTTGGTTTTTTGGCATCTGAGTCGGGATTCAGGTTAAGAGTCAGTGACAAATATACCAGGAAAATAATCAAAACAAACAAAACCAATGACTTGAATGCTGGAGAAATTTATTTTTCTCTCAGGCAATGGTACAGAGATGGGCAGTCTTTTTTGTTTGTTTGTTTGTTTGTTTGTTTGTTTGTTTGGTGGTACTGGGGATTGATGTCAGGGCCTTCACATTGAGCTACATACCCCCGCATCCCTTTAAATTTTTAGCAGCCTAGGCTCAAATTTGCGTTCCTCCTGCCTTAGTCTCTCAGAGTGCTGGGATCAGAGGCATGCATGAGCACATCCAGCTTGATGGGCCGTGTTAATGAAAGTGCTTTCGTATCTTCAGTAAATGGCCTCCATCTCTGGAAATCAAGCATGTTTTTCCTTCTCACCCTCTTGTAGCAGCTGGCTCTGAGAAAGCTACCAAAGCAATGAGTGCTCAATTCTTTAAAGAGCAAGCTTGGAAGTGACACACATGTTTATATGAGACTGAGGAACAGAGTCTCTTGAGTGACCAAGGAACAGCTAGCTAAGGATCCCCTCCAGATGAAAGGGGGAATGGCTGTTGGATAGCGTCTCAGCAGTGGGACACAGCAACACCTCAGCAGTTTTTTCCATTATTATTTATTTACTTATTCATTTGTCTGTTTCTATTTATGACAGTAAATTTTGCGAGCTTCTTGAGAACAGGAACAATATCTTCTATTTTGATCCTTCCACCCCTCTGTCTCTGGTATGGTGCCTTGTACATGCTGAGTCCCTAGCAATTGTCTACTGAAGGAACAGAAGAACAAATTAATAAAAATGACACAAAGTATTATTTGCAATTCCCATTAGTATTTCTTGGAGTTTGTTTATTTTATTTTCTTTCAGCTCTTCTAAGACTTTAACAAACATTTAGTCACAGACTGTTGAGATTCAGTGTTTTTCTTCCTCTCATTACTCTTTTTCCTGCATAAGGGTGACTGTCCTGGTTCTTCCCTGCTGGCTACTGCATATCTATTTAAAGGCACGTGCAGAGCTCACATTCTTAAAAAAAGAAACTTTGGGCCTTGTGCCAGACTTGACTCTTGTCTTTTCAGCACAGGAGCATTTTCTCATAGAGAGATCAGCAGTGTACTTTCACTTTCGGCTTGAGTTGAGTGAGTTATGTGGCATTTTGTAATATGATCAGTTGTTAGGTTAGAACAGGATTTGACCTACAGAGTTGAGCTTAATTTACACACTAGCTGAGGTAATGATAAGCTTTATAGAAAACAACTTATTTTTAATCATCATTTGTCATTTAGTTTCATTAAGAGTTTAGAGAGGAATTCATATGTTTAAAGCATGTGGCTTTTGTTCCATCAATAATTTTAACATCCTCTAGTTTTAGTAAGGAGTCTCTGAAAAAAGGCATTTAAATGTCCTACAGAGTTTCTTTAAAACTGTTATTTTATTATGGTAAAAACACACCAGGAAATCCATCCTTTTAATACATTTTTAAATGTATAATGCATAATCATTGACCTAAAGTATAATGCTATACAGTGGATAACTAGAACTTACTTGTCTCGGTTAAGTGAAACTTTATACTCTTTGATTAGTTACTTCCCATGTTCCCATACTGTCAGCCCCTAAAAGTTACTATTCCATTCATTGGATCCATATATTTGATTATTTTTGATAGCTCGTATAAGTGGAATCTTGTAGGGTTTGTCTTTCCTTACTGGTTTATTTCACTTAGGATAATGTCCACCATGTCTACCCATGTTCTATATTGTGAAATCTGCTTTTTAAATGCTGAACAACATTCTATTGTGTATATATACCACATTTTCTTTATACATTCATTGCTGATGGGTATTTAGTCTATTTTCACATCTTGGGTATTGTGAATAGTGCTACAGTGAACACACAGTGATAATATCTCTCTGAGATCTGTTTCAATTCCAAATGATGCAGCTGCTGTGAAAACAGTATGGCTTTCACAAAATCACAAAGTAGCACTACATGTGAACCAGCAATCCCACTTCTAGGTATGTAATCCACAAATTTTCTAAGAGATTTGGGAAAGAACAATAAATCTGCATGATCTTTGAATATAATTTTTTTTTTTTTTTTGGTGGTGCTAGGGATTGAACCCAGGGCCTTGTGTATGCAAAGCAAGAGCTCTACTACTAAGCCACATTCCCCCACCCCAAAGATAGTTATAAAATGTAAAAATTGGGCCGGTGAGATGGCTCAGCGGCTTAAGCGCCTGCCCGGCAAGCGCGAGGGCCCGAGTTCGACTCCCGGAACCCACATACGAAAAAGAGGCCGGTGATATCGCTCAGCGGCACGGGCGCCTGCTGGCGCGCGAGGTCCTGAGGTCGACCCCCCAGTACCCACAAAAAAAAATAAAATAAAATAAAAATAAAATGTAAAAATTGCACAATAATTTATTACAAATTCTCATGTTACAAGAACTTCTGACTTAATGATGAGACCAACAAACTGTACATTATTTATTCAAGTTATAGGTTCATTGCAGGAAGGCAACAGAACTGTGACAACTAAGTCAGTTCCCTGCAACCTGCCTCTCCCCATTCGCTGTACCCCAATACGTGCACCTAAGGTTACAGTTGGCCTACTGATAATGCTACAAGGAACAAATACTTCCCTATACTTGCACTCTAAAACCTGTTTTGATGATTTTTAGAAACTTTAAACATTAGTTAGATGATCATTAAATGCGTAAAGAGACATTTGTAGTATAAACTCAGAAGGGCATCTTTGAAGCTTGTTTTACTTCTATAGTTTTTTTGTAGTTTTATTGTGTCTCTAAATAATTCTCTAAATTAAATCTCTGCTTTAATAAATGGTGAAAGTGAGATTGCAAAGTGAATATGCTCAGAAAGATGTCAGTCTGCATTGACTCATTTCTTTTTTTTTTTTTTTTTTTGTGGGTACCGGGGGGATGACCTCAGGACCTCGCACGCCAGCAGGCGCCCGTGTCACTGAGCGATATCACCGGCCCCTTTTTCGTATGTGGGATCCGGGAGTCGAACTCGGGCCCTCGCGCTTGCCGGGCAGGCGCTTAAGCCACTGAGCCATCTCACCGGCCCCTCATTTCTTAATTAATTCCTTCTCTACTCTATTTAGAATTGGATTTTCCTTTTATTCTGATCTTTATCAAGAAATATTATGATGTGACCATGAATGAAAAAAAAAGTCCTTCACCTTTAGCATTTTAAAAATTTGTCAAGAGGGTAACTCTTGTCACTCCCAAATCATTTTGCACATAGGATTGAACTTTGTACATTTTTCCAATCGGCCGATCATAAGCATTCTCTCAATTCCAACTCCATTTATTTGATATCACAGCACACATGGTTCATTATTTTCAAGAAGTACTAGGCTGTGAATTGCCTTGTGGCACTCAACAAACTGTGTCAAGCAATAAAATCCTGTGTCACTGGGTTGGGGAAAACCCTCCTCTTTAGCATTCTTTCCATAGTCTTCATCACAATAAAAAGCTGATTGTACCTGACTTTGCTCTTCTCTTACATATGAGGCAGCACAGTGGAATGCTGACCCAAACTTTCATTTATGGAACCAATGCCTCCTGCTATCAACTCTCTGCTGCCCATTCCCAGCATTTTATTTATTTCTGAAAATAAATATGGAAAGATGACAAAGTTCTCGTTAAAGAGCAAGTGATATGGGTCCCTTCCTTTGAGATGAATTCTGACCCCAATTACTTTGTTTTTAAATTTATACTTAGTAATTTTATATATTTCTGGTGTACACTGCAATAATTCCATACATGTAAATGATGTATAATAATAAAATCAGGGTAATTAGCATTTCCCTTTCTTGATACACTTCTCATTTTTTCCAGTTGGAAATCTTTTTTTCTTTATGTAATACATAATAAATTGTTGCATACTATAATAGTCACCCTATTGTTCTCTAGAGCACAGAAACTTATTTCTTCTATGTAATTGTTTTTTGTCACCCATTTTTGCCAACCTTTTTTAATCTCTTTGCACCCCGGTTTTCTGATCCCTTAGTGCCCACTATTCTAGTCTCTATTTCTATGAAATAAATGTTTTTGGCTTCCATATGTGAATGAGAACATGTGATACTTGTCTTTCTGTGCCTGAAATGTGAAATGGTATTCCATTATGTATATATATACATATACCACTTTGTTTGATTCCACATATTGGCTTTTGTGAATACTGCTACAGTAGACATAAGAGTGTGGATAACTTTTCAACAAACTGACTTCATTTCCTTTGTGGTTTTACCTTTTAGTTATCTACTTATGACTTTTCATTTAATCATTTACTGTTAAAATTTGGCTCTACTTCTGGTTTATACTACTGTATTTATGTTTCTAAATCATCATCACTATCATTGCAAATAAAACACAGGGCTCCAAAGTCAAATACATAGTATTTATTTTTTAAGCAGTTTCCTCTTAGGTGAACAATTTTTAAAAATCTTAAAAGGTTATTTGAGACTCTGGGCTAAGGACAAAATTACAACCAACTCACTGAACACAGTCTGCTTTTTTTTTGGCTCCATCGCATCTACTTTTTTTTTCTCTAAACTAAAATCCCCTGTCTATTCCCCACACATATACACATAGTATTCATGTACTGAAGCCACAGCACAAATAACAAACACCTCTGTTTGAACCTTACTGGCTTATATAGTCACACATATTCAAAGAGATTGAAAAACTATATGCATAGAAACAAAAGAAATTTAAAACTAATGCATAGTTTAAAAATAGAGTAGAAATTTGGGAAGGTGTTTATATAAAAATAATTGAGAAAAGATATTTGAACAAATGTTATATCTATTCACGATAAAAATGTAAATCGAAGGGCATTTTCATATTTCATAAAGAAAGTTTTTTGAAAACAACAGCAAATTAATGGTGAAATTCATTTAGGAATAAGACAAAGATGTTCCATATCATAACCTCTCTGAAAGCTTCATAGCCCGTAAAGCAAGACAAAGAAGAGAAATAAAAGAGCTGAAGATTGGAAAGCAGGAAATAAAGTTGTTATTATTTTTAGAGAAAACAATTCTTTACATAAAATTAGAAGACATATAAACTATTAGAACCCAAAAATAGTATAGGAAGGTAGTTAGATATAAAACGTAATACATATCAATTGTTTTTGTGTATTTTAGCAACAAAGAACACATTTCAATATGTCTTCTCCTTGGGTAACTTGAATAGTGTTTACCTCAATGACTGGAGGTTTAAATGCTGACATTGCAAAGAGATGGGGACTTTCAGTCCAGAAAGCAAAGTCGTAGCATGCTGGGGCAGTTTGCTTGAAACTAGGAAAGGCTTCCTGGAGTATGAATTACTGAAACTAGTATTGAATATGTGCAGGAATGAGCCAAAGAAAGGATGTGGCTGGGGGGGACAAAGTTGGTCCTCCTGGCTGAGGTGCCGTGTAACAGAGGGGGAGCTAGGGCAAACTCAGTATTGCAAGTGCCACAGAATAAAAGTGAAGACCTTAGGGGAGGAGGCGAATCTAGCTTCCTGAGAGGGATCATTAAGGTTTTCTAACTACTGAATGGAAAACCATGGTGTTTATGCTAACTAAAGATGACAGTGTGCCCTTTAGTCTCTCCACGTTTGGTTAAAAGTCCCATTTTTCATTGGGCAGGGAAGTTCTCAGTCAAGATCTGAGTGGGTGGGGGTTTACTCCAAGTCTACAGAACTTTAAGGGCTTCAGTTTCTGTGTCTGAGCCTTTATAAACAGTACATTTTCCTTTTACAAAAGTAAGACAGAATGGCTGGGTCTAGATCAGAGGCCTTTTAAGAGGTTTATCAACCTGTAGCCAATAAAGAGCCACTGAAATGCTCCAAGAGAGAATACCACAGACAGATTTGGGCCCTGGGGGCCAGGGCACAGGAAGATCCTGATGGAGTCACAAAAATGGGGAGACTCTCCATGACTGTTCCAAAGAGAAATCAATATACTTTTATGAAAAGACACTAAAGGCACAAAGATGCGTAACACACTGTCACCACCACCTTCCTCGGCACAAAGATGCATAACACACTGTCTCCACCTTCCTCGGTGTAAAGAGGCAAGGCTGTTTTTAAATCTGTGCTGGCTGATACTGCCTGAGCATTACTGGGGCCTGAAGCAGGCTCTGCTAGGAATGGCAATTAATAGTCTGGGCACAAGCTGGAGCCAATGAATGCAAATGGAAAACAAACAAACCCGAAGGTGGGGAGAGGGAGGTACAGTGGGGAGGGACAGAGAGCAGATGAAACAGGAAACCCAGCCATCCGATGAATTCTTCTCTTCTCTCATTTTCAAACTGCACAGGGTTGGCTAAGCATGCAACTCACTTGTTAATCTCTTTTTTGCATCCCTGTTTTTGTGGCTGTCAGAACTCCATATTATGCAAATTGGACTTAAGCAATTAAGGCAATAATGTTTCCCTTGAAGAGTTTGACAAGGTGGTAGGAGCTTTGGCTGAATTTCCAAGACAGGAGCTAGGATGATTATTTACCTACAAACAGAAGAGAACAGGAAAGGCGAAACACTGCAGCACCAGGCTTCCCTGAGCTGGGCTCCTGCCTTCTCTTGATTTTCCTTAGTTGCTTCAAAGAAAAGCAAAGGGTCACTCCACGGCATTAGTGGGTGGTAAATTTAGAACAAATGAACACTTTTCACAAGATGAAGCTTTAACCTGTTGAATTCACAGCTGCTGAAGGCCACTGAATCAATTCCTCGGGAAAGATTTTAAAGGGGATTGGGTGATTTCATGACAAATAACATTTGAAGCCACAAGGGCTGTGTGACTCCTATTTGCGGTCATGAGCTGATTGACTGAAAGCTAGAGAGAAGCAAGACCAAGAAGCCAGACTTTCTCTATGATAGACTGAATTGCACAATAGATGGGAATGTCATAACTACCTTCCTCCAAAAAATCCAATGCCATTAAGAAACCAAATAAGATGCATCGGCTCTTAAATAGGAACAGCACATCCCACATTTCTATACTTGGGGCATTATACTCAGATGATGCTGTCCTCAATTTGACCATGTGGTTGAAAAACCCCTGTCATGGCTTACTAGACGTTATTCTCCTCCTCCCAGTTGGATGGTTGTAGCTCCTTGAAATGTCAGATTATCAGCAGAAAATGGTGCCCTCCCTTCTGTCTTCTATTTAATGTTTACTGTTTGTCCTTTCATTAGTTGATCAACAAGTGGTTAAGGGCTATCTGTTGTTATATGTAGGTTGTGTGTGTGTGTGTGTGTGTGTTTGTGTGTGTGTGTGTGTGTGTGTGGGTATCATGCAAAGTAAGGCTGTGAACAGCAGCAAAATTATAAGGAATCTCACTCCCCACTCTTAATTGTCTATTACCATAACCTTCACACCCAGTTCCTTCTACATAAAAGTCATAACCATTTGTCAAGTATATTCCAACTTCCGTATCTCAAAAATGTAAGATCTGACATGCAACATCGATGCCTAGTATCAATACCTACATATCAACCTTCCTTAATCTTTTAAATGTAATGATATTAGCTACAACCACTTTCTTTTTTCATAAATTCAACAAAGAAGCAAATCCCTACCCGTGTGCCCTGAAATGATTTTCTTTTTTCATAAAAGTCTCTAATTAAGTATTATTTGCCTAACCTAATGCAGTCCTTTTTCTGTTCTCACTTTATTTGACTAGAGTACAGCACTTCATATCATTAACCTTGAAAGCTTATCTTCCCTCCATTCTACTTTTAAACTACTTAGCTGATAATTGTCTGCCTCATTCTATTCATTCATCCATTTTCTCCCTGTTCATTCATTTATTCTAGTACATGTATATTAAATTTCTACTCTGTGCTAAGAGCTATGATAGGTTTTGAAAACACAAAATTGAACAAGACATAGTCCCTATTTTAAGGAAACTGCTTCAGTGTGGATGAAGTAAATTCAAATGAATTATCTTAATAAAGCCAAATAAGGGTAACAGGAGTGTAAACGGGGTATGATTCAAGGCAGAGAGAAATCATACATAACTGGTCAGATTGAGTGTCAGAAAAGGTATCCTGGAAGAATTTTTAAAATTTAAGAATAGCTTAATCACATATATCTTAAAAGTAGCCCTTGCCAGGCCTGTCAGCCTTGTTCTACTTTACTTCACATTTGTTATGTATAGCTGTTATCCCAAAAAGCTGATAATTCACAAGAAAACATTTCAACACTAATTTCCCTAAAGTTCTGGTTTTCTAGTAGAAATTTCCACCAAAATATATCCTAGTGGAGATTTCTATTAATTTGCTTCTAAATTTCACCCCCACTTAAAAGACTTTTTTGTTGCAGTACTCAATCTTAGTTAACAATAAACTCACTCAGTCACTAACACTTGAAGCTGCAGAGGAAATGAAGTTCTCATTCTGCTCCCTTAATCTACACAATACAATAGTCACCAGCTTCTGGAGATTCTGCCTCCCACAGGAACATCAACTATGTGTTCTCCTTTTTATCTCTACAACTGTACCCTTCACTATTTCCCTTCATAAACAGTAGCCAGTTACCATTTAGTTTGCCTGAATTTTAGTCTCATGGAAATGTTCATAAAACAAAGCCCATGTATTTTTTAGCACTTCATCCCCCCACCCCAACTTTTCAACATCATCTTTCCTCATTCTTTGATCTTACCTTGCATGTTAGCCATGCTGAGTGGCTCCTGCTTACCCGAATGAAGCATTTGTGTTTGTATTTCCATGCCATTCTCCATGCCACTTCTCATGTGCCATTTCTCACCTGCCTGTCTCCTTTCTCTGACAGGTGACATTTGATCTACTTTCTTGTCCCAGTTTAATTCCCATAAATACCTATATGCTGTATCTACATAAACATGTCCAAATTATAATAAACCATATGTGTGTTTCCCCACTACACTGCATATCTTTGGGAACAAGGACTGGGTGTTGATTCAATTCTCAAAACCTGCCCAGTGAACACAGCTGCAAAATGACACTATGGGTTTTCTGACTCTTGGTCTCCCAGAAGTTCTTATTATTACAGAAAATCTGTAACAGATAATGTGATATTAGAATAGAGGAATTAAGATTGTAATGACGAGAAGGAAAACAATCTAAATGATAGGTTACAGAATCTGCTGCCCTGCCTAGAAAGTATAATAGGGAAGACTGTGAGGAGTTGACACAGAGCTTTAAGAAATCTTTAGCTTAATACGCTGAGTCTGTAGAGTCGTAACTTATCCAATCTAGCTGAGTAAGGTGAGTTTGCACTCTTTAAACTACTCCGTAAACTATGATTGCCTGGCACTGTAGTTTTTAGAAAAATGATGTTGTCTGCATCTTGAAACAGCTGGCTCTGTGTGAGTTTTGGAGGTGAGACATTTGCAAGGAGGAATGACAAGGACAAAGATATAAATCCCCTGCCTAGAGCTTGCATTCATGCTGTCCTCTTCACTTTCTCCCAAATCCATACTGGATAGATAGAGAACAAAGATAAGGGTAGCAACAGAGAGTGGGTGATGGTGGAACCCAGATGGTGTGTGTAGGGGGTTACTTTTGTTTGAAGTCTGCATAGAGGACCCCATTTTATATGAAATGCTCATAAACAGCCTTTGTTATTGGGAAGAGAAACTTAGAATAGTGATTAGTTCAATAGACATTTGGGAAGGTACACACAAATTGGTCCATGGTGAAGGAAAAACAATGATTATGAAAAGCCCAGGCAATGGGATGTTCTCAAGAGTCAGTGAACAGTTAGTCGCTCTGTCCAGAGGGTATGGGAGACCAAGAAAGATGTGAGATCCAGAATGAAGCAATGCCTGCATTAAGAATAATCCAGAGGAAAGAAATAAGGGATGAAAAGAGTAGCAAGATAAGACTAAGAGAGAAAAATGCACCTCACCTCTTTAAAATTGTACCCAGGACAAGCACTAGCTTTATGTTTTGACTACAAATAATGAGATAGATTCCTAGACAGGAAAAAAGCTTGCTATTTTTTTTTTTCCTAAATTCTTCCTCTGTCCTTCCCTTCCATACATTTCTCATAGAAAACTGGAATTTTATACAAGGGACAAATAGCTCAAATAAAAATTCCTAAAATATGAAAATTATAGCTTACCTAGTATAATGGAAAGAAATAAAATCAACATATTACTTATCATGGTCTACTTGGAGTGGAATGCTCAAATGCTTACATCTGACCACTGGGACATTTGCATGAAATGAATGGGCTTAGGGGAATTCTCATCAATTCAATTTTTGTCAGTGAATATGTATTGGTAGTTGGGCACTCTATGAGGTTCTGTGTATAAAGGGATAAACAAGATAACTAATATTATTTACAGAGGATTGACTAGAGCCAGGAATTATTCTAGTTGCTACAAAATAATGAAGCCTAACACCATTATTACTAAGCATCGAAATATGTCCCTTTGAGTTATTCTGAAAAGTCTGTGTCAAAAGCATATTAAAATTTGATGATGGAACTGTGGATATAAAAATTTCACTTAAGATTCCTGGCAGTCTTTGGAAGGTCAGTGAAAAAAGATGGCGTGAAAGGATCTGATCATTGTAACTGTATCTATCATGCAAAAAAGTGTTTACCTTTCTGAAATGTGGGCTTTTTTCCAACTATCACTCTGTTCCTGGGTCCATCATTTGTAATGGTCAGTACTGTCATTTTTTTCATGCTTTAGAGCAGTTGTCCTCAAAAGTTGAAGTGCTGTAAAATAATGAAATATATTTGTTCATAAAATAGATTCTCAGAACCAACACACCAAAGATTCTAGGTTAGTAGATCTAGGATAGGAACAAGGAACAATCTAATATTGTTAACAAACATCCTGAGACATACTGATATAATCGGTCAAACCATACCTTGAGAAATACTGCTTTATGAGAGATACTTTACATTTAAATGTCTCAATTGTTCTTAAGAACCTTTCTCCTTAAACAGTTTTTTTAAAATCTATTATTTATTGTTGGACTTCCATCTTTACCAAAAATGAATAGGTTCCATTAAATGGTGTACATTTGCAACTTTCTGTTCCTTTATTTTGCTCCTTGTCCAGACAACAGTAATTGTGGTAGATTATGTGCTGATGTTGATTTAAATGTACCAGTTTGGTAGAAATTTTAACAAAACTATATAGAGATATAGGTGGATTGTATATATTAATTCTAAATTAAATTATATTTGTAGTATATTGATTAATATTAATATGAAAGACTTTTAGCCAGAAATATGAAAATAGTTTAATTAAAAGTCTGAAAAATAGATGGTTGGGTCAGAAAACAGAAATCGCTTAATTTTTATTTTTTATTTATTTTTCTTTTCTTTTCTTTTGTCTTTTTTTTTTTTTTTTTTTTGTGGGTACCAGGGGGTGGACCTCAGGACCTCGCGCGCCAACAGGCACCCGTGCCACTGAGCGATATCACCGGCCCCTTTTTCGTATGTGGGATCCGGGAGTCGAACTCGGGCCCTCGCGCTTGCAAGGCAGGCGCTTACGCCGCTGAGCCATCTCACCGGCCCCTCTTTTGTCTTTTTGAGACAGGGTTTCACTGTGCAGTTCAGGCTGGCCTCGAACTCATGGCGATCCTCCTGCTTCAGCCTCCTGAGTGCTGGGATTACAGGCATACGCCACCATGCCCAGCTCTTAAAGTTAGTTTTTAAATAAAGGAAATTAACTGCAAATAACTGGTTATACAGATGATGGACTTTTGAATAGTCAGTCGGAGGGCATTGGGGCAACCCAGTGATTAGCATCAACTGTACAGACAATCTGGGCAAAATCGTCAAATGGAAACATTAGAGCATCCTGCTTCCGGGAGATTTTACTTATTCCCAACATAGTATCTAAGCTATAATTTCCAACTTACAAATATTTTCATTTGAGACAAGCTGGAGAGTGTTCCAGTTCACTGGAGTGAAGGCACTGAGCTGCAGAAGAGATCCAGCCACTGCCAGAGACAGTGACCCTGGCTTCTCCACTGCCTCCTCCACTACTTTTCTTTCAGTGCTCCTTACTGAATGAACCCCTTTGGCAGGGGAGCCCTGGAAATGCAGCCTGTATCCGTCAGCTCTACTGGTGATTCTGATGAGAAGTGACTCAGAAGAGCAGGACGACTGAGGAATGTCTCTTCTCTTAGAGAAATAAGCCAGGGACCAGGCTGCCAGTGTATGTTCCCTAAGATCTACTTTAATGATTTCCCCAAATCTATTTTAAAGCTAAGAACCTTGTTTTTGTTAACCTTTATAAACCCCCTCTTTTGTCATATTAAATCTGTCTCTTGAATGATTTAGTTGAAGCATAATGCAGGGATCACAGAGGACAGGAATTGTGGAGATGGGGTCATTTAAGGCCCACATTAGCACTGCTGTTTGATTCCTTGGAAGTAGAAAATTAAAAAAAAAAAAAAGTGGCTATTCTGCCTGTCTCTTTCACTGCCTATATGTTCCTAGATCCATCACTGCATTTCTCTCTGGTAAGACATGGTAGCCACACACATTTGGCTATCTTCAGCTTGTTACATCCTAGTTTAGGCAGAAAGATCTTGTCTTCATTTCATAATGTCCATAACATTTCTCATTCCTTACCTCTCTTACTTTCACCACCTCTTCCTAGGATGGTGCATTTTGACCCTCACTCCCTTCTGGCTTCTAGGACTCCAATTGCTTTAGTAGGTAAGTTTTAGGATAGCCAGTACCAACTGCACTTTCACTGTGGCCACAAAGGATTCTCTGCCTTCTCTGTGACCCTGGCCATGACTTAGTGAACACTGTTTAGGACTAAAAGAGTTGATGCGGGATTAAGAGTTGATGCAGTCAGCAAAAGGAAGACCACAGCAGAGCCAGTGACAGTGCGGCACTAAATTCACTTCCTGAAGAGTCTTGCAGTTATTATTTTGCTGTTCAGCTAGGGCTTTAGTGTTTGTTTTCATAGTTTTTTATTTGTCATTTCACCTCAAAATTGTATTTAATTAGATGGTATGGGCTGAAGGGCGAGAAGATTTAAGTGCAGTTTTCTGTATTTTGGACTGGGCTTTCTGGTCTTCTCCAGCTTCTGATTTCAACATGAACATGAGTTAATTTCAATTCCAAAATGAGGCATATTGTTTCAAAATCATATCGGCCATTGTGTAGCTCAGTGTCTGGCTGTCCATAAGTACTGTATTTTTCATTTGCTTATAAATATACCTCTTATAACAAGGTTCACCTAGTCTTTGGCATGGGAAGCATTTCTTTGAAATCCCAAGAACTATCACATTATTAAAAAAAAAGATATTCTGCTTTCCAAAAAACAAATGCTTTTATGAACTTCCTCTTTATGAGGAGTTAATGATTTCAAGATTTGAGTGTCAGTTATGTTGTGACAAATAACTCCATAAATGGAAACTGAGGAAAACCCTTCCAGAGTTGAAGTTCTCCAGTTTCCTAGAAAACTGGAGTTGAAACAACCATAAATTTATTTACTTTCTTTTTGAGAAATAGAAGACTCCTTTACTGGCTCTGTTTAACAAATCAATTAATTGCAAATTTAGCACTCTAATTTGCAAAATATAAAAAAGGCACCTTTAATTCATGATTTTAGTGAGGACTTAATGAGTTAATGTATGCAAAAGTGCTTTGTAAACAATGAAATGTTATACGAATAAAGAATATTAACATCACCTTCATTCTCATTTTTAATTGCATAAGAAACTTCTCCTCTCCCACAAAACTCTGTCACAGTGCAGTGGTTAGCATATCACTATAAAAGTTATCTAATTAAGTGGTAGTTGAAACATCTTGGGTACCGATGTAATCCAATTACATTTACCAAGTAAAGGAAATTAGCCTCGAAATTCAGTCTTTGGCTTGGACAGCTCCCTGTTCATCAGCCAGCCTTTCAGAGCTTAAAAGGTCCTTAAAGATCATAGATTCTAATATCCTAATTGCTTTCTAAGGAAAACCACTGGAAGCCAGGTGTCTTAGTTATTTTTCTCTCTTTGTTGAGACAAAATACCTATCACCCAAAGTTAAAGCAGGAAAGGTTTATTTAGCTCACAGTTTGTAGAGGTTTCAGTCCATAATTGGTTGGCTGCAAGGCAGGGTGGCATGTCAGACAGGCATTGCAGAAGAGAAACAGTTCATGGCAGGCAGAAGGTAGCAAAGCAAGGAAGGAACAAAACAAAGCTCTTTCTGTCCTTTATGTTGTATCTAGGCTACCAGGATTAGGGCAGCGCCGAAGCAATTAGTGGACTGATTTAGTAATTACCCACTCTTAATCCTAGCATCCTTAATCCTAGCACTGCACCATGAATCAACCACAAACTGTAGATTCAGCCACCTCTGAATAAGCCCCACCTATGACTGCATGAGGCTTTGGGGGACATCTAGACCGAAGCCATAACACCAGGAGACAGTAGCACAACACTGTTAACAATGTTACATCAGAAATGATGCAGAAAGGGGACAGAAACTCTACTCACTTGTCTATATTTCCTGACTCATCCACCTCATTCTTTAATTTTCTGTCTTTCCAGGTATCATTTATTGATAATATTTTCATATGCCTTCACTTCACTTCATTCTCTCTAATCTCATTACCCCACCATATTGGGAAATAAGAGACAAAGGAAGAAAATGGAAAACACAAAAACTATCAGAAAAATGTAAAAAGAAGGGAAAAAAAGATTATTGCAAAAAAGTGGAGAAATTAGGAAGTAATACAATACCAAAAATTGATGAAGCTCGTTGGTCAATGAAGCAAGTGATTTAAGAAAAAGAAGGAGGTTGAGTGCTAGGGTTTAGAACTGATGTTTGATATTTTCTCACAAACCTTCTCTAATTTGATATTCTTCAAATTCCTTTTATTGTTTGTTTGGTTTTTGTTTTTTGAGACAGGGTCTCACTGTGTAGTTCAGACTGGGCTTTAAGTCACTACTTAGCCCAGGCTGGCCTCAAATTTGTGACAGTCCTCTTGTTTCAATCTCCCGAGTGCTGGGATTGCAGGTGTGTGCCAACACGCCTTGCCATTTCCTTCCAATTCTTAGGTTTCCTCCAATGTTTTCTTAAATTACCCCTTACAGATGGAACAATTAGAAAGCCTGTGTATAAACCTTTGTTCGCCTTATGAATTGTTGTTGCTAATTTTCAGTTCACTGACATGTGCTTTCATAGATTTAACAATAAAGACACAGTAATGTTTTACTTACAAAAAAATGCCTTTCTCTAATCATGTATTTTAAACTATTTGTTAACTTTAGTTCATGTTGTTAACTCATCTTTCTTCTCTGTAATTCAGAACTTTAGACAGATATTTGTGTCCCTGAATTATAGATGGGGAAGGAGAGGCCTATGGGTATTATGTAATTTACTGTAGAGCACACATCCAATTAATAACGTTTATTGAAGTGTTGCAGGAGTTAAGTCTGATCCTTGAACCCTATAATCAGGATATGCATGAAAGGATCCAGGAATGTTACTTGTACATTTTTAACATTTATTTTTTGCTAATTATAAGATTTGCATACTTTAGAAAACATGAGGCCTTAGAGGACATTTTTTAAATTTTATATTTGATTAACATGTATTAATTGTACATATTAATGGGATTTGGTGTAATATTTCCACATACACATGCAGTTTACACTGATCTAAGAAGCCTCGCTTTATGTCACCCCCCACCCTCTAGTAATTAGTATTCTTCATTTAGGCCAGCTTGTTTTTTTAAACTTCCATGTAGACTCAATTTAGTACTCGATTTAGTACTCGATTTAGTACTCGATTTCCATGTTTGTGTTATTCACTTAACATAATATCCTGCAGTTGCACCCATTTTATTTCAAATAATGGGATTTTATTCTTTTCTATGGCTGAATAATATTCCACTGAATGATATATAATGATATGTATAATATTATATATATATATACATATATATATATATATGTATATATATATATATAATTTCCTTCATCAGTTCATCTGTTGATGGACACCTAGGTGATTCCATAGCTTAGCTATTGTAAATTGTGTCACAATAAACATAGCCATGCAGTTATCTCTTTGGTGTATTGATTTT
Source organism: Erethizon dorsatum (assembly GCA_028451465.1). Lineage (NCBI taxonomy): Eukaryota > Metazoa > Chordata > Mammalia > Rodentia > Erethizontidae > Erethizon > Erethizon dorsatum. The sequence continues at coordinate 65,975,731 of CM051831.1, forward strand.
TTTTTTTTTTTTGTGGGTACCGGGGGGTCGACATCAGGACCTCACGCGCCAACAGGCGCCCATGCCACTGAGCGATATCACCGGCCCCTTTTTCATATGTGGGATCCGGGAGTCGAACTCGAGCCCTCATGCTTGCAAGGCAGGCGCTTACGCCACTGAGCCATCTCACCGGCCCTGATTTTTTTTTTTTTTTTTTTTTGAGGTATACACAAAAGTGGGATTGCTAGTCAGACAGTATGTCTATTTTTAGTTTTCTGAGGAAACTCCATATTTTTCTCCATTTTGGTTAGAGTAGAGTCTTCTTTAAGGTCATTGGCTAATTGCACAAATACCATGTACGAATGTCAGGACAATGGGATGGTACAGAAAATCTGTTATTTAAGCTAGAGGAGCTACACTGGGAAACTGAAAGAGCCATGGAAATAATTTCCATTTCCTGGCCAAACTTCTGATTTGCCCCCGGGTGCAGGCTGTACAGGGGTACAAAAGTTGAGTGAAATTTTCAGCTTCCCACTACTGTCCTGTACCTCCCTTGTGAAGGGTCTTAACGTTCCTTGGGCTACAAACCCTTTTAAGAATCCTAGCAAAAAATGTGAATTTAGAAGAACTCACACAGTGCATATGCCATTAACAATCTAGAGTTTATAGACTTCCTAAAACCCCGCTACAGACCCCTTAGAATTATGTTTCTTAATGGATGTCCCTTCATCAGAATCTCCTAGGCTGCTTGCAGATTCCTGACTCTTCTCCCAAATCAGTCAAAATAGTCTCTGTCTATGGAAGGTAAAAAATTGCATTTCTAACAAGAAAATTCTTGTGTTTTCCTCCATCCAAGTTTCCCAAAATAGGAGGTTATCTAATTTATCATGAGCCCCAGAAGCCATGTAAGATAAGTCTCCATTTCACTGCATATCTGAAAGAATATTCTAAACTCCTAAGAAGACATAGTAACAAAATGTTATAATCCCATTTATTCCAAAATTCCACACATAATAGAACTATGACCTTTCCTGAAGTTTTCCATTGTCCACACACATGTACTTTTCACTGTAACACACTGATTTGAAAATATGAAGCCAGTGTGGTAAAAAGTGAGTGAGCTGGTCCTGTTTATTTCTATTAAAATGCAAGTACACACTGTTTATCTTCCTCTGGGAACATGCTGGGAAACTGTTAGTGTTGGGGAAAATAATACTACAAAAAAAGTCTTAAGTGTTGAATCCACATTTTCAGGGCTTGATAAGTCCTTCTGAGTGGAGCACTCTATCACTTTTCTCAGCAGGGTATAATTACTCATAACTCGAAGGGTTTATCTCTGAGCTACCTCTAATAAAAAAAAAAGGGGGGGAAGGAAGGTAAATCTGTCATTCCCTGAAAGTGTAGATTCTTAATAAAGTGTCGCATATAATGGTTTGAGTCTCATGTATGCCAATGCACAGTCCAGGAATTTGGAATGAGGTAGGGGGATCACACACCAGATTTAAAGAATATGTAACTGTAGGGATTTCTTAATACATCCGTGTGTGTGTGTGTGTGTGTGTCTGTCTGTCCATCTGTCTGTATGTTTCCACTACAGTACCAGAGGCTCATTTTCATGTTTAGTTTTATTTTAAGTCTTATTTATGTCTTCTTCATTGACAAAAATGTACTACCTTTCACAATATTATGTTTTCATGTACAGTATATACATTGTGAAATGCCTATCCTAAATATGTTGAAAGTATTTTGAATCTCATATTGCTTGTGAATATTAAAAATACTATCCCCTCTTTAGTACTTGTAAACTACAAAATAATTATTTCATTTCTATGATCAGTTTCTTTGTGTCACCTCTCTTGTATTGGCCAATACCTCTTGTTCTTAGCATTTGCATAGCATATATCTGATGTTACCAAATAAGACAAAAGTAGAGATGGAAAACTGGAGTTCTGCATTAATTTGAGAAAAGGGGTCATGACTGTCCTCATAGTAACATCAGCCGATTAAAAATTTAAACCCAAATGTCTCAGGGGACCTTCTCTATTTGTTCCTTCTACCCTGGACAAAAGCAGTTTTAATAGTTTTTGTGTACTATGTTTAAAAAGCTGAGGTTTTGTGACTCTCCATTTCTGTCAAAGACCTTCTCTGTAACTAGGTTGTTTTGGTTTTGGAGGTCTAAGTTATAGGCTTTTTTTGGGATGTATGGCACTGTTCAGACACTATTTCTTGAATGTCACTCAGACCCAAGGAAACATTTGATTCATGTATTTGCCAATTTCCATGGTGCAAATACTCCTGCTGTGGCCAATCAGAAGACCTTGCTGTAGCTGAGCAGTGTTTCTTCAAAATACCAACACAACTTTGATCTCATAAATTTTGCTATTCCTCTTCTTTATGGTGGGAAATTTTTTCATTTATAACATGGACTAGCTCTCTCAACTTTGTTTAGGTTCCCACTGAAACATCATCTTCTTGAGGATAACTTCATTGGAGATGCACTAATTTCTATCTACTTTTTGTTCACAGTACTTATCATGACTGCAACTCTATGTATACTTGTTTGTCATCCTTTCTCCCACAAGAACAGGAACTAGAGAGCTAATTGTTCTTCAATATTATACCTCCAGAAAGTACAATAAAGCTTTTGTGTGCAAGTGCTCAGAAATCATTGTTGAATTAATGTATAAAACATATGATTAATTATTAGCCAGGATATGAAGACTGCAAGGAATTTATACAATACTAGAATATTTTTAAATATAAGAAAAGGAATCTTCCACATATGGTGGCACATGCCTGTAATCTCACCACTCAGGAGGCTGAGGCAGGGGGATTGCTATGAGTTAGAGGTCAGCTTGGGCTACATGGTGAGTTCAAGGCTATCCTGAACTACATAGTGAGACTCTGTGTTAAACAAAACAAAACAAAACAAAACAAAACAAAATATAATATAATATAACAAAAGGAATTCTGTTCTACTATGACTATCCCTTTCCTTACATATCTGTGTCTTATAGCATCTGCTGAGTATGTTTAAGTTTTACCTGTTAGACTGGGAACCTCTTAGAGGAAAGCATCATTTCTCCTTTACTTTTGAAGTCACCAGGCCTGAAATACAGAAGAAACTCAATTAATACACCTTAACTGAATAGGTGAACTTACCACATTTTTTTATTTTTCTTATCCCTGTTTCCCAGGAGTGGTTTGCAATCTATCCTTGAGTGAGAACATTTGTCAGGTCCAACAAGAACTTGAGACCCCATAGAGAAACTGTATTTTATTCTACAGAGAGTCTAGGGGATGACCCAAAGTCAGGGGATAGAGTGAATTTTGGCAGTTGCCAATGAAAAGCAGCTCAACTCCTTGGGGTCTTAGGCCAAGGAAAAGATGCCCATTTACCAGAGTAGTGGCTCCCATGGGAGATCTCCCAGAAACTTGCTGAACCAAGCATTCTTAATATGTCGTAGGGTATCTATTTTGACCTTTAATCAGTTGAGCTACCCATGGTAATCTCAGAGTTAAATGTTCCTGAAGAGTCTGCCAGGGAAGGCACAGGCCTGCCTGGAAGCATTTCTGAGGCAATAGATTTTCGATGTCCATTTTTCATGTACATAGCAGGATCGCAAAATGAGGCAAACAGTTCCCAATAACAAGTGCCCAGGAGAGAGAAGACATTTAAGGACATGTAGGTGTGACGTTTAACATCTGCAAGGAATGCCAACACCCTTGTGAAGAACTTGCCTTTTATATGTGTTAGAATTTGCATGGAAGATAGAAGTATGCCTTAGGTAACTGTGTAAACATATTCTGGGTGTAGATATTAGGGAAAAGTATGCGCTGGGAAAAGAAGGATGCTATAGAAGAGTTAGAGGGAAGTAACTCGACAACTTACCACGTAATATCACGAAGGAAGAACTTTTCTCTGAAGAGTGAAAGGAGTAGAAGGCATACAAAGCTTGCCCAGTGGAGCACAGTGCAAAGTGGACTGGCCTAAGGGGAAACCAGAGGCCTCTTGGATTCAATTCCCATCTATGCAGTTCTAAACAAATTATAGGTAGAAACTTGGCCCAGAAAAGTAGGCCAGGACATCTAAGGAAAGGAGGAATTTATGCTCTTGTTTCTGCTTTTTCTATTCTTTTTCTTTCTGGTTCTTAGAGAAAGTTAGCACTAAAAGGCATATTAAATCAGGGAATTTAGTGTCTTCATTGGTCCTCATCTTTCTGGTCCAGATTCCCATTTGCAGTTCACACAAAGCTGAAGTGATGGATATAGGCAGTTAGGGTTTGAATGCAGGTTGTTGGTTTCCCCTGAAGCCAGTCTACTTTACACTGTGCTCCACTAGGAAATTCAACCAAGCTAGTGTGGCTACTTACACACCAAATGCAATATAGAGAGGTGAAAGCAGGCCATTCATCAAGATCTAGAGGACAAGAGAATTGAAGATATTTAATTCGTAGGAACTGTGAAAACAAGAGAGATTATTATGGTATGGGCATGATGTACCTTCTGCTGTGGCTTTTATCGTCCTAGAGAATGTGCTTATTATTACTTATAACCTCTTGGGATTTCCCTACTTCCCACTCTAAGAGCACCACCGGAAATACTCTCAGGAATCCAGCTGTGTTGAAAGCTATAGGCTTGAATATACCAAGAGGCATACCTAACTCATGCATGCTCTGCTGCTCAAATAATTTTTCAGACAAAATAGAATTAAAGACAAAGGAGGAGAAAGTGTAAGTGGGGATGATAATTTAGGTATCCTGTAAGTAGATAGATTATATGGTGTAAGAAGCAAGAGTGTGAAGAAATGGATTATATTCCTCTAATTTCATTGAACTAATTGTGAGTCCTCAAAGCTTGGTTTCCTCTTTATAAAATGAGGGGATTTGTCAAGATTCCCTAATGGTGCCAGTGTGATGTAATTAAGTCTATTCAAGAAATAATCCTTATCTTGATTAGGTAAATAGGACTTGATTAATTCCACTCTGATTAACCACTGCTTCTGAAAATGTCCTAGAGGCTTCTACTGATTCTACCCAGCAAATCACCATTTTCTCCAGCAGAAACTAAAAGTGCCCCAGTATCCTTCAAGATAGCGATCAAGCCAGGATCCAAGTGCTCTAAACATAAAACACTTCTACAGATGGTTGTGGTTTGCCTTGCAAGTGTGATGGCATTGGTCAGGGCAGATGACGGAGGGAAAAAGGAGGGGGAGGTATAAATGAGAGGTTCCTTTGAAACATCAAAAAGACTTTATACATCTTTTCTGCCCTTTTATAAAGACTTCATCTGGCAGCCAGATTGCCTTAATGGTCTGCCTAAAAAGGCCCACCCTGGCCTGACATAGCCAAACACACACTCTTCAGCTTTGCTTTGCTTCTTTGATGCCGTCACATGTCCTTCATTTTCCACATTTCATTCATTCTTTGCCTTTAAGCTACAAGGATAAAAGTGCCTGGCATTAAAAAAAATCAGCTTACATTTTTTAAAGGGGTAGACATTTCATGCAGCCTTTGATTTCCTTCCAGGAGAAAAATCATTACTTTTCTTTAAAGGAGAGATTTTTTTTCCTCTTCCTTTCCTCCTTCCCACTCTTCACCCTAGCTCCGCATTTTCAGCAGTAAGTAATAGTACAGGGTGTAGAGCGGGAAAAGGCTAGAGAAATAATTGTCTCCTAGAACACTTTTCTGCCACTATAGTGAATAAAAAAGCATGAACATCATTTACTGCTAAACAATGACAGTAGATAATTGGAATGCTTTAAAGCAGAGTACTACATTCAACATCTGTTAAGTATTGGTTGAGATCACTGCTTTTGAAACTAGTTGATACTGAGGAGGAAAGGTAATAGAGTGTACTGTGTGCTGCCTGCAGAATCTAGAGGGATGCATAAGAGAGGCCTAAAGCAGTGTAGGTGAAGGAGGTTATCAATGAAAATAGAGTAATCACCTTATAGTACACAGGAAGCACTCTATGATAGCTTTCTTGTATGTGGAAATACTCAAATATTAAAGTGTGGTTACACTCTGCACTGTCTCTGCAGATCAATGAGTTTGATCTTAAATATAAAGGAACACCCAATATTTTAAAAGAAGGACAAGTAGGGCCCTATATGGAATGTCTATATAATCAAATGAGGAAAAATAAGAAATAATGAGATTTACAGATAGCACCAGTAACTCCGTTTTACAGAAGGTGTTTAGAATTCAAGTGAAAAGAAAATGTCTGGAGTTGATACTTAGGTTTGAACCAGAACTGGTGCTGAAGATATGTGTAAATGTGTTATGAAAAAAAATCACAAAATTCTTGACAGAGAGGAAAAAGAAGAAATGTATCACCCAGCTATTGAACTCCAGGGAAGAAAATGGTGCCAAAATGTAGGAATTCAAAAAATATTAAAGGGAAAATATGTGAAGTTAAATAAACCACAGGAATCAGGAAACATTTAAAATACTTCATTGAAAATTCAGTATAAAAGTATTCTGAGGATCAAATACATGAGGGGCTGGTGAAATAAAACAAAATAATCTGAATAACATGCAAAGTCAAAAAATCTGCTATCAGAAAAAGGGAAAAAATCATCCAACCAGGGCAAGCGCCAATAAAGCCAAGAATCTGGAAGTCTCCCAAACATAGTATAAGCCCATGAAATATAGTACTAACATTGTCTTTCAATTAGGTAGCTGAATCTGTTAGGAATCAACTTTATCCAAAGCTTAACTAGGCCCACACTTGAAGGGACAGCATCCTTCAGTGAATTTAAGGAACTATTTAATAATCTATGACCTTAGGAGAAAAAAGAAAAATCAGCCAGTCAGATTGAAGCAGTGGCTTCCTTGATTTATTAACCCAATTTCCACTTGCCCAGCAAATATTCCCCTGTGCTAATTGTGGCTGCAGCATTTACCCCACCATAACTCTTGGATTATAGTCCTAGATTTACCCCAAAGTTTACCACAAAATATCTCACCTTTATTATTTAAACATGGCTCTAGTATATTGCTAGTGTTTGAAAACAAAAGACATCATGGTTGTTATAGCACTCTGGTTTTAGTGGTGATATTTCAATTAATATAGTATAGTAATTCTTTTCTTTCTTTTTTTTTTTTTTTAATGTGGGTACCGGGAGTCAAACTCAGGACCTCACACTTGCCAGGCAGGCGCTTATGCTGTTGAGCAATCTCACCATCCCAGTATAGTAATTCTTGATTGCTGAAAATTAAATAATACTGTCAGTGAGTCACACTTAAAAAAAGAAAGAAAGAAAGAAAGAAAGAAAGAAAGAAAGAAAGAAAGAAAGAAAGAAAAAGAAAAACAGATCAATAATCCCTAGGCAATACTGTTTCCATTCAGACGAATTAGATAGTGACAGAATCATTGGCTATTCCAATCCATACTGGTCTTAATAGTTGGCATGCAAAATGAAGAGCACACAGTAAACGCTTATAAACCTTTCTTTTTTGATAGCAAAACAGCATAGTTTTTGTAAATATTAATAATTTACAAGAAAACTACTAAGGCTTTTCTAAATCTGATATATTTTAAAATAATTTTTTTTTTTTTATGTGGGTACCGGGAGTCGACCTCAGGACCTTGCGCTTGCCAGCAAGCGCTTGTGCCACTGAGCTATCTCACCGGCCCCTTTTTTCCTTTTATGTGGGTTCTGGGAGTCGAACTCAGTACCTCACGCTTGCCAGGCAGGCGCTTATGCTGCTGAGCTATCTCACCAGCCCGAAAATAATTTTCTAAAAACATAAATCATTGAAAATTGATACAGGATAATGATTTTTGATGTTTTATTATGGACCAGAATCTTAAAAATAGGAAAGAAAACATAATGATAACAACAAGAAAAACAAAAAGAATTAGAACAATACAGATGCATATACATTATACTTTTCATAAAAAATCTAAAAGTGAGAGCTATTAATAAAATCTCCCAGTGATGCCAGCCTTTCCTGGGTGAGTCATAGGGTTTGTCAGCTCAGTAATAATAAATAGATAAAAGGTCCCACAGAGAAGTAAGATCAGTCAAAGAAGGGACTAGAGGTGTTAGACACTGTACGAAGTACATGAATAGTGTAACAAAATACATGTATTAAAAGATGCTAGCTGTAAATGAGCTTTTATTGGTAAAGAGAAAATGTTGATGTTCAAATTTTAGCATAAGGTTTAAAACTATGATTTTTTGGTATTTCTGTCAAGCAAATAATATTTTCTCCTTGCTCAAAATTTCAATTGTTCTGTCGTTGTGGGGCTTGAATCCCCAAAGGAGTAGGAGAAAAATATCAAGGGTTAGGAAAACAACTGTGAAGCTTCAGAAATGCCATTTAGTGATGGTGATGAGGATTCCTTCAACAATGAGAATATTTTACCTCCTTTACCATTGCATCTTCCTCACTAATCTCCAGCTTTGAAATTATACTATGAAGTATATAACTGCTCAATCTGGACACCTCTCTAATCTCTCTAGCAGTTTAGTGACAGGATTTCTTACCAAAACATGAAGAGGTGATATAAGTTTTTTCCATATATTATATATATTATATAATATATATAATATATAATATATAATATATATATATTGTATAATACAATATATATATGATATTATATATATGGTATTGCAGTACAGTGTGTATTTAGTAAATAAAACCTGATGAGATAAAATGAGATATGAGAGAGACAGAGAGAGAGACAGTGACACAGAGAGAGAGGCAGAGACACAGAGAGAGACAGAGAGAGAAAAGAAGAGAAAGCTCGATTGTAAAATTATATAGTTAAAATGTGGTATTCTAACTAATGTGAGTGGCTAATAGATAAAGGAAGGATTTGGAAATAAGAAGACTATTAATTTAACTCTCCAAGATAAATGTAACTGTGGTATGGTCCCTCTCTGTCTCTCTCTCTCTCCCCCTTCCTCCTTGTCCCTCCCTTCCTCGCCCTCCCTCTTTCTCTCCCTCTTTTTCTCCCTCTCCCTCTCTCTTGTTCATCTCTATCTCTCTGGCTCTTTCTTTTTCTCCATCTTCTAAGTCTTCCAAATGTTCCATCTTTATGTCTACATGGATACACTTTCTGTACCTGCAAAACAATTCCCAACATTGCTGCTAATAAATACTATTGGCCCAAATTTCATATTTTTAAAGATACCCCCATCCCAGTCAGCTCAGTTCAAAATGTCTTGATTTTTTTATTCCTCTTCTTTCTAATTTCCTTACCATATCCAGTTATCTTGTCATACCAATTTTATCTTGAAACCACATTTTGCCACTTTCCTCTGACATTTAACATAGCAGTTGAGAGTACAAGATCTAAAGTTGGCTGCCAGGGCTCATACCCTTGTCTTTTCTCTAACTAAAATCTACCAAGTTACTAATGTCTTTGTCTGTCAATTTTCTCATCTGTAAACTAGAAATAAGTAGTACATTATTTTAGTAAAATTTAAATTTTTTGTAACATTCAATCCTCAATAAATTTAGATGTTGCTACTGTTGCTGATGGTGATGATGAATATAATTATTCTAATGATTAGGAGAAACAGGAGGATTTCAAGCCTCCTAATCCATCATGAGACCGAGTATAACAATGGGTCTCCTAGACTCTCCTTTTCATGTTTCAAGGTTAACTTTTTCACTTGTACCAAATTTGGCAACCTGCAGCACACATGTCCATACTGTTCAACACATTCACTGTTTACAGAATGAATTCTGTGCCCTTTAAGGTGATATTTAAGGGCTTCCATTCAGGGGTTCAGTCAACCCTACCCCACTACTTGCCTTAGTAATGTAATTATTAGTAATTCTTTTTCATCTAGTCTTTTTTTTTTTTTTTGTGGGTACCGGGGGGTCGACCTCAGGACCTCGCGCGCCAACAGGCACCCGTGCCGCTGAGCGATATCACCGGCCCCTTTTTCGTATGTGGGATCCGGGAGTCGAACTCAGGCCCTCGCACTTGCAAGGCAGGCGCTTATGCCGCTGAGCCATCTCACCGGCCCCTCTAGTCTTTATCTTTCTAGGTCTTCTGGACAAAAGTGCTGTCTATTTAGCAAAATGTGAAAATGGTCCCAATATTAATACTAAAACTGGCAACTGCCATCTAATATTTGACTAACAGTGTATCAGTAACTCTATCCTATGAGATGACAATTATCATTATCCCCAGTTTAAAGATAAAGAACCATGCTCTAAAGTCAACAACCAGAAATTTGGGACTGATATTCAAACCCAATTCTCTCTCACTGGGCTTATGCTGTCATTTACCATTCCCATGCCCCAAGAACTGAGTATGTGTTTATTTCTTTTCTGAAACCGTACTCTGTTCCCACAAACTGAAACCCTCTTGAAGGTCAGTATCTTACTTTTACATACCTCACAATACTCCACGCTATGCCTTCCACGCAAAACATATGAAATCATCTGAATTGAATTGTCTTTCTGCCAAGAAATTGCTGCCGAAAATCTGCATGGCCCTGCTGGAAGTGTGGGATGCCACCATATTTTGTTTCTTCATCTAAAATTCAGGGAGTCTCCTTAAAAAGGGGGTCATCCATAAATTAATTTTACCTTCACTACTTAATCATCCTATCCCCAGAAGCCAAATACAGATAGTCCCCTATGCCAATATATATCAGAACTATAGCCACATCTGTTTCAACCAAAATCCATAAATAAAGTTGAATTTGGACATTAAGGGAGATTCTGATTCAAAAAGATATTATATTTTGTGCGGGTATAAATACACAGAGACCAACAATTAGATCTATGCTCCAACCCCACTCCAGTGTTCTTCATTTGTAGCTCCTTTCAGTAAATCTACAATCATCATTGTGATGGTAAGATCTGAGGCTTTTTTTTCTGCATTATCAATGTATAACGCTGTGCCTAATATAAAATAAATGCTCAAGAAATATATTTTTATCATTAGCATATATGACAATATACATGACTGGACTCAAACCCCTCCCAAATCTTAGATTTAATAGGTCTTGTTTGGGACTCAGGTATTTCTGTTAAAAAGACAAACAACAAAAAAACAGGCGACTCTAAAAGGCATTTTATTACCATTCTATTTAAAAATATTATGAAAGATCTTCTCTAGGCAGTCTTATCTTCTCCAACCTTTTCCTTCATCCCCTTTCACACACATATAAACACATAGCCTGGTAGGATCAGGTGCCCTCCATAGTCTTTTCCATTGCAACTTGACATTACTTAGGATACTTGCATTGCTTATTTGGGTATTTAGACTAAGTTTCATATGGCCTACACTATTTGTTTTGTTCTCTCCCATGTTCTTGGTGTCTGCCTAACTCATATGAAGTCCAATATATAATTAATAAAAATTGTCATGTCTTAATGGAGAAATAAGTGAAGTGATTAATTTCTAGGATGAGGTATCTGTTTGCCTGTAAAGAGTCCATTTTATACAAATAAGCTTAGGAATAACTAAAGTTGTACCCTATGTTATTGGTGTTAGGTTAGAAGGGTTTAGTGAATGTTCTTGAACTCAACCAACATCCACAAAGTTATTTTATGGGAGAGTGATTTCCAGTTCCCTTAATTTAAAATAACTTTTCACTCATAACATTTTTGTGGCCTCCCTGCATAGATTATACTAGAAATTCCCATTGAAGCAGAAATATAACATGTTCTATTCATTTTTTATAAAACACATATCTTTTCATCTTTAAATTTTCTCTCTGGGATGCTTTACAACAACAGTTCTTAAATGCAATCGTTGCCCAGTTTGAAACACAATTTCCTGAGGCAACCTTGTAAAAATACAGATTCCTGGGTCCCATAAGGGAGATTTTTATTCAAAAAGTCTGTGGTAAGATGTGCAAATCTAAAATGTTAAGGCCCTTTCTAAAGAAAGCAAATGCATATACATTGGGAAATCAATCTTGGCTATGAAGAAGGGAATCTGATGTTTGAATAATAGTGGCTATCTGCCCTACCATACTGTCAAGAGTAATAAAAATAATTTTTCCAAAAGTGCTTTGGGAAAAATAAAACAGCTTAGAAATGCCAAGTCCTGAGAGATACGTTAAAGTTTTTACTTTGCATCAGTCATACTGGTGTCATTATGCAACATTTGCAAGGGTTTCTGATACTGTGAATTGTGGCGCACTTAGAAATGCAGTGCATGTAGGAAGTCCACAGTCACGACAGGTGTAAGCTCTCTGGGTAGGTTTGGAATAAATATTTTAAAAATAATTATAGCAGTTCAGTATTCACCATCTCATTTGGGATTGGGGAATTATGCATCAACTAACACCTCTCGTTTTGGAACAGAAGTCTATCCTTCGTTACTACATTAGCACAACTTGAGTGAAGGAAGGACAAAAGAAGCTGACATATAATAGTTCAAATAGGGTGTTCAATTTATCAAAGGGTGGTATTCTATTTTTACTGATAAGTTGTAACCAGATGAAGTAGTGTAACTGGGAAATTTCTGTACAAATGTTAGGCCAATAGTTAAAAGAATTATTTAGAGTAGAAAACACTATGAAAATTATCTTGGATTACTTTTGCTGATTTTTTTTAATGGTACTCATTTAATGTCTTTTATTTTGACAGATCTCTCAATATTCTGCAAATATTATCCATGAATCACTTCATTCATCTGAAAAATACAACCATTTTAGGGTAAAAATAATAGCTGTTTAGTATACCTGTGGCCCACAAAATACCACATTAAAACTGTTATTCTCTCTTCAAATCCTTAGAGGAATTTTATAATAGCAATCATAATAGCTATGTCTTTTACTATGCTAGTTGATTTGGCCTACTTATAGACCAGGGGTTAGATTTAGTAAAGAAAACATGACAACTTTTATATGTACAAAAATAATTATCCCATAAACCTACTGGCCATCAAATTCGGTCGTGTTTTGTATTTGTTTCTTCTCCTTCATTCTAACGATGAGCAACTTGCTGCATCATAAAAGAATCCATGTGAACATTTTCCTTCTATTATTTTAATAGAATTTAATATTTATTTGTTTAAAATTGGCAGATAAAGTATTAAGTACTGATCCTGTACAACATGATTTTTTGAAGTATATGTACAGGGGCCCAGTGAGATAGCTCAGCGGCATAAGCGCCTGCCTGGCAAACGCAAGGTCCTGAGTTCGACTCCCAGAACCCACATACGAAAAAAGGGCCAGTGATATTGCTCAGCGGCACGGGTGCCTGCTGGCGCGCGAGGTCCTGAGTTCAACCCCCGGTACCCACCAAAAAAAAAAAAAAAAATGAAGTATATGTACATTGCAGAATGGTTAATACATTGCAGAATGGTTAAATCAGACTAATTAACATATGCGTATCCTACATATTTATCTTTTTGTAGTGAGAATATTTGACACCTACTTTCCTTGCAGTTTTGAAGAAAATATTATCATGAGTTATAATTACCATGTTGCATAGTAGATCTCTCTGGACATATTCCTTCTTTGTAACTGCAATTTGCATTCTTTGGCCAACTCCTCAATCTACGCATTTCCAACTTCCTCAGCCCTTTGTAACCATCCTCCTTCTTTCTGTTTCTATGAAATAAAGTTTATTTTTCATATAGGAGTGCATCATGTGGTAATTGTCTTTTTGTTTCTAATTCATTTCACATAACAGGATGTTCTCCAGGTTCATCCATGTTGTCATAAATGATAGTATTTCATTCATTTTAATGGTGTAATGGTGTTCCATTTGGTATATATAACACATTTTATTTATTTATTTATTTATTTTGTGTGTGTGTATGTGTGTGGGTACCAGGGGTCGACCTCAGGACTTTGTGTGCCAGCAGGCGCCTGTGCCACTGAGCGATATCACCGGGCCTCTTTTTTCTTATGTGGGTACCAGGAGTCTAACTCAGGACCTCGCGCTTGCCAGGCAGGCGCTTACACCGCTAAGCCATCTCACTGGCCCCCTATAACATTTTAAAAAGCTACTTACCCACTTAAGTATATTCCAGTTGATTCCATATCTTGGCTGTGGTAAATAGTGCTATCTGAAACATGGGTATCCAGGTGTCTCTTTGTCATGTTTATTTCATTTCTTTGGGATATAAATAATATTGCTGGGTCTTAAGGTAACTGAATTTTCAATATTTTCAAGAACCTCAACACTATTTTCATAATGGCGGCACTAATTTATATTCCCACCAACAGTGTGCAAGGGACCCTATTCTCCACATCCTGCTCAACACTTATCATCTTTTATCTTTTTGATAATAGACATTTTACTGGGGTGATATGATCTCTCATTGTAGTTTTGACTTGCATTTCTTTGATGATTAGTGATATTGAACATTTTTTCATATACCTGTTAGCCATTTGCACTTCTTTTTGAGAAATGTTTTTCATATACCTGTTAGCCATTTGCATGACTTCTTTTTGCCCATTTAAAAAAATTATTTGAGCTTCTTATATATTTTGAACATTAACCCTTATTGCATGTATGGTTTGCAAATATTTTCTATCTGTAGGTTGTTTTTTCACTCTTTTGAATTTTTACATTTGTCATATAGAAGCATTTTGCTTTGATGGAATCATATTTATTTATTTTTACCTAAGTTGTGTTTTTCAGGTCACATTAAATAAATTAGCCTTCTATAAACAAAAAGCAATCTTATGTTGCACCGTGTCATCTACATCCCAGAAATATTTTCTATGAACAGCTCTTTTCTTTACCATACTAGATACAGTGGTACCTTGGTTTACAATCTTAATTTGCTTTATGATGTGGGGGAAAATGGATGCATTTGTGTTTGTTTGGGAAAGATGGCCATGGTCGTGTTTGTCACCAATGTAGAGTTTGCTAATGGAAGCAAATTTTTTGAACACTTTTGTTTGCAAATCGAATTGTTTGCAAATGGAAGCATTCATGAACCAAGTATTACTGTACAGTATTTAACTTGTTTAACATCATTTCTGATGTTAATTTTTTAAGGAAAAACAATAATGTAACAAATCTGAGAGAACAAATCTAAACTTTGAAATCTTCATGTTGCCACATACAATTAATGAACTCATGACAGCTTATATTTTTCCTATCTTTCCTTTTCAGTTGTAATCATGCTTATTTGAGCAGTTATACAAGTCTGTGCCCCAAATAAGCTCTGCTTCATAAGGGCAGCAAACATATCTATGTAGGCTCCACAAAGTGTGGTACCTGACATATTTATTATACATATCAGTTCTGATATCCTGAACACTAAGGATGTTGAACTAATTCTATAAAAATTGTCATTTGAAAATATGATTGACTGAAAATAACATCTCTGGAGTTGATCCCAACCTATTTATTATAAAGATACCATAAATGTTAGCTGTATTTAAGATAAATATGGCTTCTTTAGCCAAGTATACACATCCCATTTTACCCCCAAAAGCTAATTATTAGAGTCTGAAGTCAAAAGTGTATATTTCTAGCGGCAATAGGTTATGTGCAATTTTTCTGACATTTTTTCATACATTAATATCTTTGGGAACTGTGAACTTGCTCGCTAGTCAACTATTCCATCTCTAACCTCTTCCTTCCACCTAAATTCATCTTCTAATGCTCAGGAATGAAGCAGAGACTCGTTTTTCCCACGGAAGTCCATGAGTACGGAAAGTATGCACACCAGTGTTAGTACTTGCGTATTTGCGTGCTAAGTAGGGTGATCATTTGAGGAAGTGATGGCAGATGACACTGTTTCCAGATGTCTGTAAAGGTTTTTGTGACTGTGGGGATTGAGGTGGCAGCCAGAAGTAGCACAAACAGTCAAAAAGAAGCCTTCATCAACAATTGCTTGTTTTTACCCTGTGTGATTAAATGTTTGGAGAAATTTAAACCTTGCCATGACATAGGAGTCATTGTACAAGAAGTGGGAGGGAGGCAGGAGCCACTGCTGTCAACAGGTATTTTTTATAAGTAATGAAATTTGAGGGGCTGAGACACTTATAGAGGTACTAGAATAAACATCTTCTGATAATAGGCATTCTTTCTGGAGTAAGACAGAATCTTAGTGATGTTTTATTTGCATTTCTGTAACGGCCAGGGATATTGAACATTTCTTTTTGTATTTATTAACCATTTGTACTTCTACCCATGAGGAATGTAATCATTATGCACTGGAAACATGGACTAACAAAAAAATAAAAACCTGAAAAGAAATCTTCTCATGTAATACAAAGTGACTAAAATCCAACCCGATAAACTCCCAATGACTGAAACTGCTTTAGAAGGGAGAGAAAAGCCACCGAGGGGAAATCATACTTAGAGGAGCTTCAAACAAGAAGTTTTATCAAGATAACACTTGCAATGTTCTCTAAAAATACCTCTTAAAAGTTTTTATTTAATTTAAAATTTTATTTATTTTTGTTATCTGTTTTGAAGGCCAGAATAAAGAAAAAGATGAAGAATGGATTTGGCTTATTTCGGCCCCAAAATGACAATAATTTGTTCCTTTTCTATTGGCAGCTATTTTCAAGGGAGTAGCATACCTGTTACCTATCTTTAATCCCATATAATTCCTTCTTAGTATTCACAGTAGCCTCCCTGTAATCCATTCTGTCCTTTCTACCCTTTCTACCGCTTCAATGGTTTAGGAAATGAAGCCTAAAATTGTGGCCTCATAACTGATCTGCCCACTATAAATCTCTTCCCTTTTGCACACATATGCGTGTGTGTGTAAACTTATGTAAGCACATGTCATACACACGATCACATAAGACCTTCAGAATTTCTGTCCTCAAAGAGAAATATTATTAGGTGCTATGTGTCTCAGCAGCTACAGAAACATGATCTTCTAAAGTGAGATTGTGAACTTCCATGTGTCAGCGGCAATATTTTATTGATTGGCACATCTTCTGAATAACCAGGATGGAATAGTCACACAGTAGTTGCTCAATAAATACTTGCTAAATGAATAGATGGCTGTTTTCAATGATTTTGAAGGCAATCTCATCTAGAAGATAAGAAAAATCTGATAAAAACATTTTCTTTTTCCCACACGAGATGAAGTTGTGCAAAAACCTTCCATTATCCCTGTATAATTCTGAAGGAACTGTATGTATTTAATTTTGTTTATATATTATATTTTCTTATTTTCACTCTCCTCTGGTCTTATTTCACATTGTAAAATGCAAGCAACACCTCTTTGGCTGCATTGGTAAAACTCCCAGGTCTATTTTACACATATTGAATCCCAGGAGGCCTATATCATATTAGCCTTCTGAGGCATTTCTTTTGGAGTGAATTCTTGTCCTCCGTACTACACAGATTCCTATTAACTTCCATCAAAATGACACATCCACCTGTTAATTTGGACTTCTTCCACTTGTGACTTATAAAATGTAGACGTAAACATTCCTTGACATAAATCTTTGGGACACATTATAATTCACAAATGTCAGCCTTGGGAATTATTGTTTCTTTCTATAATCTGTTTTACATACAAAGCCAAAACATAAGAACACAAACACTGCACTTTAGAACTGTGATGTGCTCATTGACTTTTTCAGGACAATGTTTTTTAAATTGTGTCCCAAGGACTTCACATTTTCATGAAACTTCTCAATATATTTCCTATCAGAAAATCTGCAACATTTGTCAACTCTGCTTTTATCTGTTTTGTATAACTTGAATTCTAAGTAAGACTTTTTTTTTTTTGAGAAAACATTATTCACAACAACAAAAATTGGATGTTTTCTTTTGTTTGTTCTGAAGTAAAATCAATTGGGTTAAGGCATAAATACAAAAGTATGGGAATCTGATACTTAAATTATCCATTGGATATTGAAAGACTTGGAACATTAGCTTTTTGCCATACTATCTGAAAGTAACTTATGGACACAAGATGCCATTACTTTCTGTTCCTATTGGTGTAACCACCACACCCACTTTGTAAAATTGACTTAGTATTTATTCTTCCTTTTAGTATGTACTTAGTCCCTTTCTGTGGCAGATCTTAGATATGCTGCTAGTTATAACAGCTAGTTAAAACAAAGAAGAATAGTTGGATATGGTTCCTAACATCATGCAGCTTATTATCTAGTAGAAATTGCTTTTTGATGTCATCATTTCTGACACTAACAAAGACATTTTGAGAGTTCGGTTGAATGGTTAGTTGTATTCTAATTTTGTTGGCTGACTCATTCTTTCATAAGTTTGACAGTTAAAATCATGGCAGTGGTTGAGGCTGGGCAAGATAATGAAATAGTGCTAATTGTCCTTTGATATGCAATAGTCTTTTTAATGATGTATTGTTTTCCAAATTTAAACATGGAATTCTTACTTTTGTACAGCCCTGTACTTAGCATTTCTCTCTCTCTCTCCCTTTCTCTCCCCACCCCCTCTGCAGAAGAATACCTTCCTACCTCTTTTGGGGGCAGAGTTTATTTTTTACCCATCTGTGAATTGCTGCACTCCCTACTGTTTCTAGTACAACTGTTTGCACATATAAGGTACCCAATAAACTGTCTGAAATGCCAGTTATTGTATTTCTGTATTTCTGGCTCTACTGGTGAGGATAATGATTGAACTACTGCAGGTATTTTTTGAGCCTCATACAAAGCTTTATCAAAGTAGGAACTATTCTTACTTGGGATAGGAAAATATACCACAAGTAAAGGCTTAAATTGAGTGACCTTCAAATCTCTTTCTACCTCTTAATTTTTGTGATTCTGTGTAATTGCACAAGGGCACATTTTTTATATTTTTATTAGTACATGTTCACAGTACATAATGATTACATTCATTGTAAGGTACATGTATGTAATGCATATTAGTTCTTTTTTATTTTTTATATCTTTATTAGTACATGTTTCCATACAAAATGATTCATAAAAATAAGTTTCCTTCTTGGCGTCAGGTTTTCACATTATTCCATGTGAGTTTTCATCAGATTTACTACAACCATTAGCACAATGTTCTCTACATTGTACTGAACCCTGGCTCAGGAACCCTGGCTGGCTCTGGTTCTTAGCCCAGAAGTGCCTTCATCATAAGCCATTCTGCAAACATGACACCCACTTTGACCTAGTCATTTTTTTCAGTATCTCTCAGAGAATAACTCCAAGGGGTGTGTGTGTGTGTGTGTGTGTGTGTGCGTGTTTCTATGTAGGTATGCATGTGCACCAGCACATATGTTTCCTCTTATTTTCCTTGGGCACAGCTCTCATATTGCTACTTGATCAATATTAATCAAGTACTTCCTGGCTTTCAAGCACAGTTCTGGATACTTCAGAAAAGTCAAAGAAATAAGTGGGAATGCCCTTGCCCTTGCAGAAAATAGCCTAAATAAAGAAACCTAAAACATAACTAGAGAATTGTAACCTTAGCTTTACCAGAACTAGTGTGATATACTATGAGAAAATGTTAAATGACACTTCCAGTGGAGGATATATTTATTAAGGAAGAATTCTTGGAACTGAGACTTGTTCTTATAATGATAGAGAGGCCATTTGAGAATGTAGGCAGTAATAAAATTAGCAGAAACCAATGCAGGAAAAAAATTAAAAAGAATAAGGCTGGGTGATGGGAGATGGGGTGAAGCAAAGGGTAACACACAGTCAAGTTTGAAATCAGGGGTGGAAAAAAGTGGTGGATAGGAAAGATGATAGGTGATTTTGAAAGGAAATTGGTAGAGCTTATGTATGCTGTGAGAGACAGCTGGGAGCTCTGTACATGACGCAGACTGAGAAAATATTGTTGTGAAGTAGACTTATCTAGGGGAGGAGGGAGATAGAAAGTTACCTGAAAGATGGTCACAAAAATCTCCTTGTGATGTAACAGCATAGTGTGTTGGTTGTAGAAGTGAAGAAGATGAGGAAATATTACATGAGTGAATTTGATGGCAGTCGTTTTACAGGGTAATTCTTTGGTTGCTTTTAGAGACATTGTCAAGTTTCCTTTACTGAATGGTAACTCTGGTCTATGATTAGGGCAGAAGAATAAGCACAATAAAAACATAGTGATTATGATTGCTATTATTATAGTATCCCTTTTGAGATTTGAAGAGAGTATGAAAGTCAGTGTGTTCTGTGGGCCAGTGCTATGTTAAATAGCCATCATTGTTTACCCTAAATTTACTTCATCCCAAAGATGGATGGAATGATATGCAAGAATATGTTTTATAGAATATTTGGGCTCAGCTCAAATAAAAGTCACCATATACAGGTGAGTATGTGCTATCACTATCGATAGACCTAACAGTATTAGTCATTATCGTTGTCTTGGGATGTTTGCAAGTACTAATTGTGTAATAGCTCCTACTGTAGTCATAAGCTGTAAGAAATAGTTCTTTTGAGTCATAGTATTAAAAATGTCCAAAGGCAGCTAAACAGCCTTTGGAAATAAATGAGACTGCTTTGATTTTTACCTGTGACAATGCACAAATCTGGCATTTTCTGATTTGGAAAAGTTCTGAGTCTGGAAATTAAACTGTCATGTTGAAAAGTATGAGAATGTGAGTACCAAAAACTGTTTAATCAAAGTGCTGGATACTTTTTCAAAAGGGGTAGGAAATAGATTGTCCAATAACAATGTAACTGTGTGCAATGCATCTTTGGAACAAGGAGAGATGGAATAAGAGTAGGAAAGCAAAAGAAACTGGAAATTGCTACCAAAATTATAAATAAAAAGAAAATGCTTCCTTATTTACTTGCTCTATTATGGCAGACACAACACCAACTGTTATATAAACACTATTTTTACCATAATTAAAACATTTGCCTTTGAAATTCTTTTGTAGAACACCGATCCATGATTCTATTCTTTCCAAATATTTGTTTCCAAAAACATACACATCATAGACATCTCATATGTGTGTATTTATTTGCACATGAGTGTATGTCTTCTGTCTTTAAATTTAAATAGTCCTGTTGCTACTATAAAGACAGCAGTAACAGATATTGACAGCAAATAATTTACAAATCTTTTAATTTCTGAATGACTAGTGAGTATTTGGCACTGAACTGTAAATTCTAGAGTCACTAATGGTTTTCTTATTGGATCTTTGTTACCTGCAAGTAGATCAGTGTCAGTGACTTAACTGACAGACTGAAAAGGCAATGGTATATTTCATACTCTATTGTCCTGAGGTTTGGGAGAAGCAATTGAAAGAAATGTAGTGGGATTTATACAAATAGAGGTTACCTCTGTTACAAGAGATCTATACTTTCATGCAGAACAGCTAACATGACTCATTTTTTCTTTTTTGAAATTTATTTTCCAATACTTATTGAACTCTTGTTCTGTACCCAGTCTATTTTTTGTGCCACTACTGAAGTGATATGAAAGATATAACCTTAAAGCGCTTTCATCACAGAAAGAACACTCACCTGGTCTTTTAGATGAATACATGTATGTCAAAATAAGTAGGTTTCAAGACTTGTGAAAAGAAAGTGTGTAGCACTGTTTATAATTTGCTTGACTCTGTCTTAGTTGAAAAGGTGGAGGGCTCTTTTCCCTCCTTTCTCTCACTTTCCTCTAAAACTTTTCAGCAGTTATTGTACATGGGGAGACATTGTTCTGCTTCCTCTCATGAAGGAGAGGAAGAAACATTTCATTCAGCAATGCCAATAAGTAAGCAGACCACTCTAAAGTTATAGAGCAAAGCTTGAGTCATGACACAGCGTCGATAACATTAATGACTCTGGAAACGTGCCTTGAGAGAATAATTGAGAGAAACTTGGTGCTTACATTTCTATCCCGGATCCTCTCAACAATATTACTACCAACTTCCTTGGGAGTTTTCAAATGCTCTTAAACCTAGGTTTAAAGCAGCCTTTATCCTTGCTGCATTTTCTACTCACAAACTACAGCAAAAACTACCAAGTATTTTGAAAGCCCCAGTAAACAAGCTCCATATATTTGTATTCAGTTCCTATGGATATTCTTAGCTCTAGTAGGAGTCATTCATTGATTATTTGTTTAGAAGAAAGTAAGCACTTTCAACTAGAAAATACAATTTGAAAGGAAAACCTTAAAATTATAAAATTGCTAAACATTAATTTTAATTCTCACCGGTTGTCTATAGTGTAATTTTAACCTTTTCAGGTCAAATTATACAAGATTGTGAATATACAAACAACCAGCAGTAGCTGTCCATGGTCCCTTATTTATCAGCCTGCTCCTAGACACTTGCCGGATACCTGCCATCATGTAGCTGTTCACCTGATATTTATTGAGTGGCTTTGGGGAAAGGTGTGGTGTAACTCTTCTGTTCTTAATATGTTGGTAGTTACAGGACTATATGCATTTGTCAAAACTAACAGAACTCTGCACAGGAAGAATTAATTTGATTGTACACAAAGAAAAACAAATCATGCCTTCCCCTTTCATTCTTGCTTTTATTCATCCATCATTTTTTGGGAACCAAAATAAACTAGGTTTTATGTTGAACTACAGAGTAACACAGATAAATGATCTTTGTTCCCCTTCTTTAGCAATTGATTCCCCCTCTACCTGCTCCTTATACCTCAGCTCTCATATCTTTTTTGTTAGAACTTTTCCTTACTAGTGCCTCATGGATCATGATTCCTCAGAGGACAGAAGAGCCCAGAGGTTCTGGTTCCTTGGAGCTGAGAGATGATTCTAGGATAAAATGAATGTCCTGCTTCAGTGACATCATAGATGATAAGTTGTACAAATTCTTTTTAATTCTTCCTGACAAAAGTATATTATCAGTTCAAATTAATGGATAAAAAATAAAACCATCAGGTAGGGGTCATCTACTGTTCAGTCAGTCAATTTTTATTGGGGAAGAAAAGCAATGGGGATGTTGTTATTAAAATAACAGTAACAGTGGTAAGAGTGATAATATTTTGAATGTGGTGATCAGACTGCCTTGCCAACTTAATCTAACTCATTTTGTTATAAAATTTCCCGTCCTCAGCCAGGGCATGGTGGTGCATACCTGTAATCCCAGCATTGGAGAAGCCCATGCAAGAGGATTGCTGTGAGTTTGAGACCAGCCTGGGCTACATAGTGAGTTCATGGCCAGCCTAAACACGAGACATTGTACCAAAAAAAAAAAAAAAAAAGTTTCCATTTTCCCACATGGTTCAATAAACTGGATACTATTTCTAGTTCATATATTCTAATGAATCTAATCCATGGGAAATTTACTGCTAACATTTTGATGCTTGGTGATACCTTCTTTTTTCCCTCCTCTTCTCTTCTTCTTTCTCTTTTCTTCTCTTCTTTCTCCTCTCCTCTCCTCTCATTTCCTCTCTCTCTCTCCCTTTCTTTGTTGTAGTAATTGAAATAAGCACCTTACACTGGAATATATTCCTAGCCCCTTTTATTTATTTTTTTTAGAATGTCTAAGTCATTAAATTGCCCAGGCTGGGCTCAAACTTGCAATTGTCTTGCCTCAGCCTCCCAGCATGTTGAGATTCTATGTGTGTTCCACTATGCCCAACTGCAGTCATTTCTTCTTATTATTATTACTATTTAATTTTGAGACAGTGTCTCACTAAATTGCCCTGTCTAGTCTTGAGCTTGCTATCCTCCTGCCTCAGTCTCCAGAGCTGCAGGGATTACAGGCATGGCCCACCATGACCATCTTACTTTTATGTTGCTTTTTATGTAGGTTGAAAAAGAAATCTCCAAATTGAAATCTATTTAGTTATGTCATTTCTTAAATATTTCCCCCCAGTTTTTGGCATTGCCTTGTTGAAGAGCTTGAAAAATTTTAATGTCTTTAAAATCTAAAGACTATGGTAAACAATAAACAAAATAAATGGATTAAGGTTTATCAAGACACCTGTTCATATGATTGTGATATCACATAGATGAGGTTTAATCCCATTAATTATCAATAGCTGTGAGCTTTTCTAGACAATTGTCAGTGTGAGCTGTCAGTGTTTATAGTCTGTTACAAGAGGCAGAAGCGTTCCACTCACACCCATTTGTTTTAAAAGTATAGTGGATGTAGGCATTAAAAATAGATTCATCTAGTTTCACAAGACCTACTGTCAGTAATCAATAGCCCAAGTGGGGAGAAAAATAAATTAGATTTTAAAATCTTTTCAGCTGAATACCTCAGTGATTCTTCTGGTCCTACAAAGAATGGAATAGGTTGAAAGAAATAGAGTTGTCTTGGAGGAATGTGCTTTTAAAATGAAGAAAACAGTGACAAAAATGAGTTTAATTTTTGGGGGGCCTTCCCTGGAAACAGTGCTGGCTTTCTTTGTGAAGGATGGGGACTGCTCTGAGGGCACTGCTGGCCGCCAGCCTTCCTGGGCTCACACATAAGAGGTGTGTGCTGTCCATGCACACATCTGTCGGGCTGGGGGTTGGGGGGGTGTGAGCTGAAGGGACTGGGCTCTGGAAAGTTAACCTACGGGGAACTCCATAGCCCATGTGCTCAGCCTAAGCACAAGACTGTCCCTCCCCTTTTATTTTCCGGTCTGGATGTAAACTGAAAAATAAAATGGGTCTTTCAGAATAACTGCTCCACTGCTAGATTCCCTAGAGACTATTTAAAGCCAAAGGAATTTTAAGTTTTAGTGTTTCTTGCCCTTTCTTTCTTCCTTCCTTCCTTCCTTCCTTCCTTCCTTCCTTCCTTCCTTCCTTCCTTCCTTTCTTTCTTTCTTTCTTTCTTTCCTTTTTCTTTCTTTCTCTCTCTTTCTCTCTCTCCCTTTCTCTCTCCCCCTTTCCCTTTCTTTCTTTCTTTCTTTCTTTCTTTCTTTCTTTCTTTCTTTCTTTCTTTCTTTCTTTCTTTCTTTCTTTCATCTGCACTTCCCCAAAACCTGAGTGTGGGGAATAAAGATATTTGATCAACAAAATAGCTTTTAAAGGCTTATATTCTGTGCTTTTCAAAACAATTTCCAGCCAGGTGTGGTGGTGCATGACTGTAATCCCAGCACTTGGGAGGCAGAGGCAGGAGGCTAACTGTGAATTTGAGGCCAACCTGGGCTGCGTAGTGAGTTCAAGGCTAGCCTGCACTACAAAGTGAGACCTTGTCTCAAAAACAAAATGAAACAAAACAAAACAAAATTTCCATTTTGCAAAAAGGACAACAGTAAAGCAGAGTTAGATTTAGTGTTAGAAATATATAATGAATCATAGTGTGCCTTTTGGTAATTAAATTAAGAAACAGAATCTACAAAATCTTCTCTAATCCATAGTGATTCCTTGATTTGTCCTAAGCATTAGCCACTGATGGTGGATTTTAGGCATGAGTGGGGAGCATGTCCAGGTCATTGAAGCTGTCCTGCACACTATTAACATTTCCTAAGTAAGCAGACGCATATTGCAAAGGCAGAGGTATTCTAATCAGTCTGTCAGGCCTCAGTAATGCTCAGAGATCAGATAATATGCAGAGAAAAAAACAGAAGAAAATGCCTTCCTTTGCAAGGCTTTTGGGGGACACTATTAGAGACTGTAAACATCAAAATAATCTCATTAAAATTTTACATCTTATCTCAGGGATGAATTCTTATCAAAGGACAACTTGGCAGTCACGGTGAGGGGGTGGATTGATTGGAACATAACTGACAATGAAATGATGGTGTTTTTTCTCTCTCATTTCAAATGTAAATGAAAGTTCTTTGATCCTCAGGAAATGTAGCCATAATTGTGCCTCCCATCATGGCACAGAGAAATGTTCCTCCTGGGATATCTTTTCTTGTATTTGACAGACCAGTCGGTCAATAAAGAAATCAAAGCTCTCAGGATATCTTCATCAAGACAAACAGTGGTGATGGTGTGGTGGAGAAGTCCTATATATTCTTCAGAAATAGGAATAATTTGAACATCTGTTTATTTCTAGCTACAGTATATCTTGAAATATATTTTTAAACAACTTGAACAATCTTTCTCCTAGTAGGAACATGGGCTCAACCTACTGAGACTGCTAGGGCAAAGTCATCATGCCTTCTTTGGTTCTGCCCTGCCACAGGCCCCTTACTTTCATCTCCTGGCTGCAAACTTGCTCTTTTCCTCTCCCTGCTCCTGCACCCATGGACTAGCACTTCTTTTCCTGATAGTTGTGCCTCTGTTCCTGTTCTGCCTTTGCTCTTCATTTTTACACACAGATTTCACTCTTCCCTGTTTATAAATTAATTCTGCATCATAACTCTGTACAGGAGAAAGGGCCAGGGCATGTTGAGAACAGAACATGCTACAGTGTACTCCATGGGGACAGGGGCAGTGCTCACATCCCCTGTTTATATCACTTACACAAGGATGGGTCCATAGCAGCCATTCAGTGGATAGATGGGGTGGGCAGAGAGGTGGGTGGATGAATAGGTGGATAAATGGACAAATGTAGAGACACATGGACAAAGTGCAAAGGCTGTATTCTCTTTATAAGATCCCAAATCAAGTCTCATTTCTATTTACCTGCATGTGTTTGCATAGGTACACACATTTCTCTCTACATTTTTAAAAGAGCGATTTTGTGTGAAAACCTCTCTGCCAAAATAATGTTATGAAGAAGTATGTCTTCATTTTCTGCAATAAACTGCACAAATTGCTTAAATTCTGAACCGTATAGGTTCAGCTATGTGACTTCAGGTCACACCACTTTGCAGTTGGGCTGTCAATATCTACAGATATTTTTGTGGTAGCAATAACTGCGTATTCTTGGAGTCCTTCAACCAATGCAATTTTAAAAAGGCATGCATACTATATATTGTTAAGGTTTAGATCTAAAATATCCCACAAAAGTTTAATTTTTTGGAAGGTGGTTGCATCATGGGGGATTTATCCGCCGATGAGGTCTGTAGCTGAATATGCTAGTAAGAGTTGGAGGTGGGTCACTGAGGTGAGACGTGGAAGGGTGGATTCTTGTTCTCAGCTCCTCCCTTTTATTTTTACTTCCTGACTGCGAAGGGACGAGCAGGAATCCTCCACCAGGCTGTTCCATCATATCGTTTCTGCCTTGGTGCCAGTAG
Organism: Erethizon dorsatum; assembly: GCA_028451465.1. Classification (NCBI taxonomy): domain Eukaryota; kingdom Metazoa; phylum Chordata; class Mammalia; order Rodentia; family Erethizontidae; genus Erethizon; species Erethizon dorsatum. The sequence goes on from CM051831.1 coordinate 66,002,600, forward strand.
ACTTTAGACTGAACCACTGGAAACTCTAAGCCAAGAAAAACCTCTCTTCCTTTAAGTTGCACGTGTTGGGTATTTTGTTCCAGTGAGAAGAAAGTTACTAATACACATGTACCACATACATTCATACATACATACATACATACACAAACATACAATCCCACGGGACCTTATGGTGGTGTTGTAATATTTGTACTAAGTTCCCATGTAGTTTCTTAGGACAATAATGTAATTTAAGAGCCAGTACAGCATAGTTCCTAAGAGCATAGATCCTGGGTCCAGACTGCCTGGATCTGAATACTGGTTGTGCCACTTATAACTTTGTAAACACAGACAAGCGACCAACTATCTTTATGCCTCAGTTTCCTCATCTAAAAACACTGGGAATAATATTAGTATATGCCTCCTAAGATTTTGAGAAGAAGTAACTATTTTAGTGCACAAAGCACTGAGAGCAGAGCCTGGCACATGACAAGTGCCATATAGCTGGCAGCTGAGACAAGATAAACTAGGGTATTGTTCCAGTCGAAGAGGGCTGCTGAAAGTCCCCCCACCCAGTACTTACCACTACCTCAACACATCATTCATTCATTCATCATGCCATTGAGCAATGATACTCTGACAGTCATTGGGGGTGAAGAGAGAATAAAATAGACAAATTACCCACCTCTATCAAACTTACCTTTATTAGGAGAAACAAAGAACAAAGAAATGCATACACACACACACACACTCAGGAGGTGTCTTGAAATTATAATAAGAGCTCAAGATGATACAGCAGAGCTAAGGGGATAGAAAAAGCTTGGGTAGGTTAGGGAGGTAGCTGAGAACTCAGAAGTGAGAAAAGGCCAGCTGTGCACAGGGTTGGGAAGACATTCCAGCGACCAGCAGTGCAGGTCTCTCATGATAAGAGACTTGGCATGTTTGCTACATGAGAACAAGGGCAGCATGTGGTAGAGAAGAGATAGCCCACTAAGACTATCCTGCTCTAGTTACATTTCCTTCATAATTAAAAAGAAAAAAACTACCTGGACTACTCTTAATTTGGTAGGCACAGATAGAGCCCCAAATTTCCTTAATTGTCATCTTTTAGTAGATTTCTGAAGAAAATACACACAAACACGAGACATCTGCCTATCTTTAGCTGAGCTTCTGATTAATCCAGTTTTAATCCATCTACCTAATTGTGCTTTGCTATTTTCTTTTTCTTTATCCTCCAATTGCTCCACTGGGTAGGGGGCCTGGAGGGCAAACACATTCATTATGTTGCCAGCAAACAAGATAGGAATCTCACTGCAGGGGACAAAATTAAATTTACAGCTTTCCCTTGTACATGTCATAAACTATTGATTTAACACAAGAGCAGAGAGCTGCAGCAACAGGGCAAAACTGCAATGTAGAGCTGGGCCATGGCTGGGGAGAGGTCAGCAGTGACTGTAAACTCCCCCAACACAGACGTCTGAGACCAGCTCTGTGCCCAGCCTAAAGGTGTAGAGGGATAGGCTTGGTTTACATATCACATGAGCAAAACTGCTACCGAGGACCATACCCTGCTAAGCTGCGTTGACTTCATGCCTGGACCAAACACTAGGTGATCACTCTGAAGAGTAGAGATTCTTTGAATGTTTACATTGAATATCCCTTGCATCTTAGAGCTGCAGGGGCTTTTGCAGTGTTACAGGTAAGGAGTCTGGCTCAGAGAGGCAGAGGAACTGATAAAGGTCATCTAGTTTATAAGTAATATAATTAGTTCTTTTTCTTTAGGAGCCGTCCCTGATCCTTCAGTACTAGTTCAGGACAGGCCTTGCAGGCTTCCCCAACACTATGGCCTAGCTGTCTAATTATCACCCTCCCTAAACTAACTGCTTCTTGAGGATAGAGCACAGGTCATGTTCATTCACACTTGTATCTGAAGTGACAAGAACCTGACACACAAAGATAATCTAGGGCTGCTGAGATAGCTCAGTGGCATAAGCGCCTGCCTGGCATGCGCGAGGTCCTGAGTTTGACTCCTGGAACCCACATACGAAAAAAGGGCCGGTGATACCGCTCAGCAGCATGGGCGCCTGCTGGCACGCAAGGTCCTGAGTTCGACCCCTGGTACCCACACACACACAAAAAAAGATAATCCATATGTATTGGTTGAATTAGTAATCTCATGTCATTTTCTAAGGAGACAAGATTATTTATGAAAGTATCTTCTCCATTTCCAGATTTTCAGCTGAATATATGTTCTTTGTCTTTAATTATTTAATTTAGTATTTTGCACAATTCTTATGTGATGGAGTCAAGCATGAAAGAGAAGCAGAATAGGCTAGAATTTCAAATGCTTAATGCTGCTCTGTGTTGCTGTATCCATCCTGATAGGGTGTTAGTGGGTGTTAAATAATCTGACTTTGGAAAACAGATGCTGCCCGCTAACTACATTTTGAGTCAGTAACTTTAACTGCATTTTGAGACAGGGACTTAAGAAGCGTGGTGCATAGTTGGGTTAAAAACCACTATTATCCAACTTTTGTGTGAATACTTGGCATGCTTATGGTTCAAATGAACTAACTAAACCTGAGAATTTAGCAGGCACAATGTTAAAATGCAAAACAAAACTCATTAATGCTTAGAAACTTTTCTACCAAATTTTACCTCAAATAAAAATCTGCATAGATAGCTGAGAGGCTCCCTGAGATGCGCACATGATTCTTTTTTCCAGATGTTAAAGATGCTAAAGCAGGTTGAAAACTGTAAAGTGGGTATGTGTGTTCTCTCTCTCTGTCTCTCTGTCTCTGTCTCTGTCTGTCTGTCTGTCTCTGTCTGTCTCTCTCTCTCCCTCTGTTTTTGTTTTGGTCCTTCTTCCCCAAATTCCTTTTTTTGCACAGGTCCCAAAACTTTCTGTCTCCTGTTGTTCCGAGTGGAGCCATTAAGCAAAAATTTCAGGGGTAGGGGGAACATACAGGCCTTTGACCAAGCCATAATATCTATTTTTTATCCCGTCCAGGGAGAACCTCCACTGGGTGAACAAAGACTAGAATTCAGCAAGAAGTAGAGGTCACTGAGATTCATCAAGGTTGGAACATCAACAGAACCACACCCTTGGAATGCAAAGCAAGAATAACAATGACAACAAGAAAAAATAAACAAACCATAAAAAAACACACATACACTCCTACCTGTGTAGATAGAAAGATGAAGTTGTGTGGGCAAAAGTTACATGCAACCGAGGAATGCCAACATTTTTATTGCTTTCAAATGAAATTAGTAAACCTTTCTTGAGTAATTCTTTAGAAACATAGTACTAAAATGTGGGGTATGTGTATTGTGTATTTTATCATGCCTGAGTTTCAGCATGATAAAAGCCAGAATTTTAATACCAAATCTACACTGATTTATTATATAATTTTAACCATAGGAGATACCTTTTTTGCATTAATAAAATTGTGATAATCATAAATTAGAACCCACAAAATTTGTAAGTGGAGACATGCCATGCAGAGAATAGTTTATAAAAAGGAATAGTTTCTCAATTCTGATAAAAAGTGAGCCTTAAAGAACAGAGTTATGGGCCGGTGAGATGGCTCAGCGGCATAAGCGCCTGCCTGGCAAGCACAAGGGCCCAAGTTTGACTCCCGGAACCCACATACGAGAAAAGGGCCGGTGATATCCCTCAGCGGCATGGGCACCTGCTGGCGCGCGAGGTCCTGAAGTTGACCCCCGGTACCCACAAAAAAAAAAAAAAAAAGAACAGAGCTATGAATTAACTGAGTCTTCACGATATCCTAACATCAGAGAAAACATTTGAAGTTAACTTTAGAATCTGTTTCTCCTTATTTTCTGGCCAGCCCAGTTTTTTTAGGGTAAGTTCTCTCAGGAACCAGACAGCTTCACTAAACTGCACAGATCATGGAATATCACCAATATCAACCCGTGCACAAGAAATGCATACAGCCAATCACAGAATTCTGAAAGCAAGAATCTCTAAGACCACTTATTACCAGCCACATGCAGTTGTCTAAGATTTTAGTTAGGAGAGCTATAATTTACTACAGACTAGCACTAGAATTCATTTTCATATGCCAAAATGCTAATGAGAATGTGCAGAAAGAACCTTTGTCTCTATGGGCAAGAGAGGCGGCAGATCCATTAATGTTCTTTCTTTTCTGCCCTACTTCCCCTTCTTTTTCTTTTCTGCTTGGGGGTGAATTATTTTGACATGATTATGCACTCTCCTTCCTCTATCCAAATCCACTATTCCCCACCCGCTTCCTCCAGTCTCCATTTATTTAGTCTCTGTGTATATGCGTTTGTTTATGTGTATATTTTATAACTTTTCTCTCTAAATGCTTCTCAAAATAGATCAAATAAAGAGGAAGCTTCACATCCCTGCTAAGCCTGACATAGGCACCCAAGTATTTTTTGAAAGGAAGTGCTGTGTCATTTCTTTTCGGTACGTGGACACCTCACACTGATGTTCTTTGAGAATATTTCTTGGCACTGACTTTATCTATGAGACAGTTTGGGGTCTCAATTCCTTCTATTGTGACTTTTTTGGAAGTCAGCATTCCTGGTGTTTGAGTAGGAAGGCAGGCCTTAGGATCTGGGGAGCTTTTTAAACCCATGGCATAGTCATTTCTAATACCTACTCTACACTTGGGAACCTGACTTGATCAGCCAGAGGAGAACAGTTATAATGCTAGCTAGTGAGTTTACCACATGATCTAACTGTGTCATGCTCACTGTTAGGTGTTTGCTGATTTTATAAAGTATAAATACATGGAGTATAAATACACAAATGGTTTTTTTACTTTACTCTGTGACTATGGCATAACTTCCCATTTACAGACTAAGATAGAACTAAACATGTTTACTCTGATATTTCTGAATACTAGTATAAAATAATATTTCCATGTGCACTCATGGATTATATGAATATATTCTGTAGAAAATATTATTTCATGCTATTCTTATGAGCTATGTGTAGGATTTCTTGCTGTCTCACTATAGTGATGAAACACAAAAGAAAACCTTGCCTGTTACTTGTCCCCAAAGTATATTCTAAAGTGGATTCTATAAATATGGCAGCACATAGGACTCTTTAAGCTTAAAATAATTAAGACCAAATAAAATTGAAAATGTATTTTTTTACTTGCAGTGGTTATTTTTCAAGTACTCAGTAACTGACTGTGGTACTGACTACCTCCTTAAACATTCTGTCATTACGGAAAGTCCTGTTGGAAAGCATGGGAAGAATTATTTTCTAAATGAGGCTTGGGAGATGCTCCTTCTGCTTATTAAAAATACAAATTTCCGGACTCATTCAAGACCTAGTAAATCAGAATCTCTAGGGTGTGGCCTTAAAATATGCATGCTAACAAACCTCTCAGATGTTTCTTGTGTGCAATGAATTTTGACATTGCTTCATAGAGTACATCTTCACATCCATTACACATTCAAGTACCAGACACTGCAGTCTTGCCAAATACATTTTACTTAAAATGCTTCTTCTCTTGCTTATTTCTATTTTGTTATCTTTTCATTTTATATTTTGTTCTTCGAGATATATTTTGTGGTCATAAAGTAATTGGCATGAGGAGAGTAATTACTAAATGTTTTGGTCGAAGCAGTTGGCAAGAATCTCTCACCTATTGCCAGTGGATGCAGCATTAGCCAGCGACCAGAGAAGAAGTGCTGAGCATTGGAACACCTGAGGAAGGAGGTTTCACTGGGTTACATGTATCAATAAAATTTCCACTGAAAACCTCATAAATCATGAAGCCCTTCAAACTGTCAGTGATGCCCTTCTTCTTTTGTCAGTTCTTTGACTATTACTGTCACTCTAAGTGGTAACAAGTAGAGGCACAGTCTCAGGGATGATGGGACTCTTAGAAATCACCTTCTTCCTGCTCGAGTTTTCTCTGTACCATCATGGAGTTATCATTTATCATGGGGTTTCACATTTTGTCCAGTCATTAGAATCATCTTCGGTCTTGGGTCATAAACAGAAAGTTCCTCAGGCAATTCTGATAATCTGAAAGATTTGCAAACCACTGATTTGGGCTGTAATTGATAAATTTTAGTGGTCCACATTTAATCTCATTTTTGAGGCTGCATATCCAATTATCACAGGGGCCTAAGTATATTTTTCCTTATATGGAGTTGAATTTGTCTTTGAAGCTCAACCTGCATGTCCCGGTGCTGCTCTTTAAGGCTCTACAGGGTACTTAATTCTCTGCCTGATTGTCCTTTCACGACACACTTTAAACCACCAATCCCATTCTTCCAGAGCCTGCTTTCCCTAAGTTACATCATCATGGCAACTGACTTTTTTTTTTTGCAAGCCATTCTATTTTGGTTGCGATATTGGTCACCTCATCATATTAATCTCTCTCTTCCAAAAAGTTTCTAGTTTGCTTATGTCATTTTTTAAAGGTACCACTCTGAATCATCTGTTTATTATCGGTAAAGCCTGACTTGATTTGTAATACTTAGTCACGATACCCTGATAACATCATACTTCCTGCACATCAAAATCCAGGCGCCTTTTTTTATTGCGTACTGCTCTTTACCATATCATCCCACCCCAGTTCCAAACATGTGTGTGGTTAATTTCCCTCTCGTATCAGTAAGTGTTTAAATAGATAGTCAGCCTTCCTTCCTCCAACTCCACACCAAAGTAGAAGGGTTTTATGTGACTTTCTATACTCTTTTATTCAACTTTCAATATTTCATCAGTGATACCACTCTCTTCTGTGACAAGCAGTGCAAACCTATCTGATGAGCTCAAATACAAGTCAATCGTGTAGGTCCCTTTTCCCTTCTTTCATTGTCTTTCCTGCAGTGTGGGATTATAGGTTTGCCATCTCCTGCCTGGAGACTCTAAATGAGACCTAAAAAGAACTGGAATTTTCACCAGTGTCCCAAGTCACCATTATTAAGTCCAAAGAGCACTTCCTGTACAGGAAAATTACAGCAGCATATGGGCAGCCCTCTGCACTTCATATGTTATCCATCACATTACAGAGCTCTGCCACATGTTCCTGAAGCGACCAGGGAAGAACTTGGCTCAATGCTTGCTGAGTAGGGCCTCTTAATCTGTTTTACAGCAAACAGTTTTGCAATTACTCTGGGCATCATGGACCCAGCTGATATTTGAGCTTTTTCCTGACAAGTCTGTAGCAAATATCCATATGATACAAAGATAGTCAATGAAAATCAATTGAAAAGGAGCTAGAGAAACAGAAAAAAGGGTTTATTGGTTATAAATATTGAAGGAAAAATAGCAGCTCTGTACTTGGAGAGCTTTTATCTTAGCTAATTTATATATGTTTATATAGATAAACACATATATTCCTCTACAGTCATCAAATATTTATCAAGTAGTTACTATAAGTCAGGCAACCTGCTAGGCATTATGAAGGAAAAGAAAAAAACTGATAGAAATAGACCTCAGTGTCTGCCCTCATTAAAGATTCTGGACACCGAGAATAGACATTAATCATATAGCCTCAGAAATGAATCTGAAATTATAACTACCACGATGCTTCACAGAACTGCATGGTGCTACGAGAGTCAATAGAGTGAGTTTTGTCTTAGTCTGATGGATAAAGGAAGGCATTTATGAAGAAGTGACAGTTAAGTTGAGATCTGAGGCAGTAGACTGCAAATAAATTTTTGTGCATTAGATCCCAAATACACATATATTTGTGTATAAATGGCCTACATATACTACTACTGATGGATATTTCAGTGGTGTAAAAGATATAATTTGAAGTTTTGGGAAGAGGTAGAAAGCAAAGACCTAATTTTTTCCTCCCCTGTCACCAAAGTGCTGACTTGTATTTCTCAAGGTGGAGACTTTGGAAGGTGGCTACTTTGGAGACTCGACAGGGAGGGGAGGATAGATATCCAGGCCTCGAAGAATGAGGGGAGGAGGCACCTTTGAGGAGGTGAAATGGGCCATATATCACTGAGTGTGAGTAAGGAGAGAGGACTATCACTAGGTGGGTGGAATAACTTAGGTTTCAGACTATTTGGTACATGGCATCCAAGACGCATTCATCTAGGACCAATGGGAAGCTCTTACATATTTAATCAATGAGTGAGACATTCTGGATTTTGAAGACAATTTTAACTAATTGTGAAGAATGAATGTTAAGAGTACAGGTTTTGGCAGTGAATAGACCATTTACAATAAATTAAAGTTATTGATAGTATTTTTTGTGTTCCAAGCTTTGTTATTAAAAGTACCTTTATAAATAAGTCAAGGTGCATACCACATAGCATAATGGGCATAATTGAATCTTTGGTCTCGTAGTTTCTCAATGTAGGTCAATATACATTTCGTGATTGATAATTATCCTGACAATGTTTATCACTTTTGTCATTCTGAATCACATTGCTCTTGGCATACTTTTTATTGTCTTCAAGGTAAGTGCTTTATTTGCAATAACTTTGTTAATCCTCCAAACCCTCTGTGAGCTGTATAAACTTAGGAAACCTTTTAGTCTGCTTGTGTTACATGTTGTTGTTCCAGGTTATTCCACATGAGCTATTTGGGGAGGTTTGTCAGTTTTTTTGGAGATGAGCGAACAAAGATTTAAAATGCTTAATTTGTTAGAACTTTAGTTGCTTAGTTGGTTTTGATGCTCTAAAACCAAAGTTTTTAATGACAATTTTATTTAAAACAATTTGCATGCAATTTGGTATGCTTTTTTTTCTTTCCTTTATTTATATACCAAACATATTGGATATTGTTAGCCAAAGTACTTGTTTTGTAGGTGCTAACTACTACAAATGTTACAATTTAAACAGTTTCTTAGTTAAAGCCAAAGAGTTAAAACTATATTTAAAGAAAATGCATAAGATTCAATTAAGAGGTTTTTAGGTTGAGTTCCCCTTTGCTCCAGGAATGAATTTTCAGCCCTAAGCAAATGGTGAGAGATAGACAATCTAATTGATCCAATATTGACTTTAATTTAAATAATATAACAGCACACACAGTTTTCTGTGAATTGGTAAACACATTATACTCACCACCTGGTAAAAAGTTTTTATTCTTCTGAATTATATCTACTATTTTTTATATACAGTCATCATTCTATTAAAATGAAAAGGAAATTTACACTAGTACACTGAAGTTGGAAAAGCAGAGTGTAGTGTTAAGGAAAATGGGATGGTTTGGAGGTTCTAAATTGATCTTCCTTCTTCTTAGTCACTGAAATCATGATTGGGAAATGTGTGTGGCTTCGCGGGCACCAAAGCTATTTTGATTCTTAGTGAGTTCTTCCGCCTAGTCGATTTACTAAAGAGATAGCACAGTTTGATAAGTCATTTTTTCTTAGGAAAAAGCAAACTTTCCATAGAAGTGGCATAATTTAGAGCCATTATTCAGGAGAAACCCCACAGAGCTGCACTCCTAAATATGGAATCTCTCTCATCTTCTCAAAGATGAGTTGAGTCATTAGCCACATCATGGAGGTATAGTCTGAGAAATTCCTTTGCAGTTTTTGGATGGGCTGGAGCGAGTGACAGATAAAGAGGCTCTTCAGCTTTGGAGGAACTCCTGCAGAACATGAAATCAAATTCCAAGGACTTTTGCCACAGTACTCACAGGGGTTTTAAACATTCAGTTCCATTTTGTTTATTCTACTTAATTTAATTTTGTTAAATAATCAGCTAATTGATTGATTGATTTGTGGCGCTGGAGATCAATTCCAGGGCCTAGTGCATCTTAAGCAACATTACACCACAGAGCTCTACTTCCAGACCTTGTTTATTTTTTGTGGAAGAATTCTGTTTTCAGTTTAAACATTTTTTTCTGACTAATATAGATCTTTTTGTAAAATACAAAAGATATCCTCAAAACTTTCCATAATATCACAGGAAAATAAACACTGATAATATAATGGCAAAATTACTCCTCATCTTCAAAGTATTTATTTATTTTTTTGTAGAGATGATAACACACTTACAGGCTCTTTTTAAAATAAAAACATTGTGTTCTTCACAGTATATAAATAATTGAATACAGAGACGACGTTTTAGTCCTTGCTTTTTGACTGCTGTGTACATAACTTTAGATAAATTGTGCATGTGCATATTTATAATGAATTTTATTTGTGGTCTTGCTTTCCTGTTTTGACAAATAAGTACATTGTCTTGATGTCTCTGGATCTCCTAAAGGCTCCAATTCACCTGACCTGTTGTTTCAGTTGCCACCACTCAAATTTCTTTTAAGTAACATCAGGTGCCCTGGACCACACCTGTAATCCCAGCTACTCGGGAGGCTGAAACAGGTTGTTCACAAGTTGGATGCTAGCCTGGACCACATAGTAAGACTCTGTCTCGAAAAGGGGCTGCAGATTAATCTATGTATGGATATTAACTACCTGATTTCTCTCTGGGTATCAGGAGGTTTAAAATAATAAGTCTGGTACATAGGTGTTGCTAATTAAATATTTGTTGCTCAATTAATTGTTACAATAAATGACATAAGTTACGAACCAATAACCTTTTAAGCTCATAATCAGCTCAACTCAGTGCAACTGGTGCACAGTGGAGCAAAGCTGTTCAGGTACTGCAGTGTCTCGGTGAAGAGGACAGACTCTGAAGCTGGATCCTAGGGTGCTCTCCGACTCCATCAGTTACTAGCCTTGCAATATTTAGAACTTTTCTTAGCTTGAAAGCTATTTTTAAAATTAAGATTTCTAAGGAATATAGAAACCCATTTAAGATAAAGTGCAGGGTGATTATTAAGAATGAATGAGCATACACATGTAAGGCACCTGCAAAGGTTCCTGGCAAACCACAAGCCTTCGACCTCTGCTTCCTGTAAATAATAGAATGTATTTCAAGTGTAGAGAATACAGATATCCTTTGGCACTTTGAATTTTTTTTTTTTCTGTGTGGGTACCGGGGGTCGACCTCAGGACCTCATGCACCAGCAGGCACCCGTGCTGCTGAGCAATATCACCAGCCCTTTTTTCGTATGTGGGTTCCGGGAGTCGAACTCAGACCCTTGTGCTTGCCAGGCAGGCGCTTATGCCGCTGAGCCATCTCACTGGCTCCAGCACTTTGAATTTTTAAAACATCATAAAATTAAAATAACTTTTGCCACAGAAGTTTATGTCAGGCCAGATCTAGTCTAGGAACTAGTTCTTGGTAAGGAAAAATAAAGTCAAAGGCTGTTCTACACTGGAGTTGAGACAGTAAATAGGTCTGAGGTAAAATCCAAAAAGGTCAGTAAACTAAAAAAGAATGAAAAAAATATTGATCAGAAATATGTCAATTTTTATTATTTTGTTCCCCAACTAATTTCTGGCCTTTTTTTTTTTTTTATGTGGGTACCAGGAGTCAAACTCAGGACCTCGCGCTTGCCAGGCAGGCGCTTATGCCGCTGAGCCATCTCACCAGCCCAGCTGGTCTTTTTTTGACTCAAGCAGTGCATCACCTTTGAGTCCCTCCCTTAAAAAGGAATGTGCACCCTCTCCATGGATTTAGAAGCAAATGGCTGGGAGTCGGTGGAGTGGGGAGGGAAAGGAGTCCTCTAGACACCATTCTAATCAGCAAGTGATAAGGAACATGCTCCTTGCCAGGAAAGCTGATTATTTATCTTCACAGAAAAGTTCCAGAACATGCCAGGCATTGTGTCCACTCGGGGTTCCATGGCAAAGTCAGATTTCCAGGGACCTCCCCTTTTCGAACCCCTACCTCAACCTTTAAGCACCTGAGGGGAGTGAATGAACTAATGCAAGAAGAGGTAAAATAGAATTTCTGTATTTAAAACAGAAGAGGAAGCTGGCTTCCCTAGTTAGTCATACAGAATTACATGTGGTCTCTCTCAGTTCTCTGAATGTACTGCTTTCTTTCTGTGTAATACCCATTCCCACTTCTTGCACTGGGATAACGCCTCCATGTCCTTAAAAACTCGGTTCACATTTTACACTTTCCTACTCCACCCTCTTCACCTCTACTCAGAGTGGGAAAATAAATCCCCCCTTTGTAATCCAATAGCACCCTGTCCATATTTCTCTCAAAATCTACTGTAGCATTCATAAATTCTACCTCACTAAATTATAAGAGCTTGATGCAGATGACTTTGAATTTCGACCCTATGTTCTTGGCGGCTAGCTTTAATTAAGGTAAGAAAGAATTTTGAAACAATCGGATTTTAAAAGGGGAGTGGCAAGCAGTTCTCTAATCACCTAGGTAAGGATGGAAAAGAGGCAGTAGCTATGGCCTCCCCCACCTGCACATCTGTGGAATGACACATCCACTCCTTAAAGCAGAACCATAGGACATGCCCTGCAAGGTGTTATTACCAAAGACAGTTTACTTTATGTATGCAAACGTAGTAAAATTACCCTTCTTTAATATATTTTGCAACTCAGATTTTTACCTATTCAGCACTTTCTCTTCTCTCCAATCAGTAGTTTTTATTACGCCCTTCATCCTCATTATTTTTCCTGTATAGGGTAAACTTGAGTGCACTATTCTTGGGTCAAATTAGAACTGCATCTCCCTTCTTTGAGGGCACTTTGCCATGTAAGAAAACATGCCCCCCCAGCCAGTATACTTCAGTTTCTTAGTTGCCCAGGTAATAGTTCCTATTGCAGTTCCGGTTGCTTCTGTCTCTTAGACATGGCTGGTCAGTGTGATGCATACCTGGTCACTATGATGCATATTTTAAGAACCAATCCCCAACTGACAAGCCATTCTGCCTCTGTACTTCCTGCTTGCTTATCGCATATAAGTCCTAGACCACCAGAGATCAGGGCCTGATATTTTGGAAATGATCCCAATCAGTGCCCATTGATGTAAAATAAATCTGCCTCCAAATCCTGGGTGTTATTTTGGTGTTTCTGCTTGCCTTGGCAGCCACCCTCTAGGTAGATAGCTGTATTTCTTGCTTCTTTGCATCCATGGAAATATTGACTTTGTCATTATTAGTTTTTTTTTTTTTTTTTTTTTTTTTTTGGTGGGTACCGGGGGGTCGACCTCAGGACCTCGCGCGCCAGCAGGCGCCCGTGCCGCTGAGCGATATCACTGGCCCCTTTTTCGTATGTGGGTTCCGGGAGTCGAACTCAGGCCCTCGCGCTTGCCGGGCAGGCACTTAAGCCGCTGAGCCATCTCACCGGCCCTCATTATTAGTTTTTATCAAACTCTTTTCTTAGCTGTCAGCTCCATGAAGTCTTCAACTGTTTTTCTCTAATTCTAGACATTTTTGGCCAATCTTTTTTTAATTGATAATAGAAATACTATTGTCATGTTTTATTCTTTTACTGTGTCATTAAAATTTAAATTATTTCATGTAAGGAATTCATTCATAGTAAAAATGCTGTGGTAGTCATGTTTAACTTTTATATTTATTTATTTATTTTTTTGTGGGTACCGGGGGGTCGACCTCAGGACCTCGCGCGCCAGCAGGCACCCATGACGCTGAGCGATATCACTGGCCCCTTTTTCGTATGTGGGTTCCGGGAGTCGAACTCAGGCCCTCGCACTTGCCGGGCAGGCGCTTAAGCTGCTGAGCCATCTCACCTGCCCAAGTAGTCATGTTTAAAAGTAGCTTTCTATTCTGAAGCTTTGAGAACATTCTTTTTTTATTTAATCTTTCAGCTTATTATATATTAATTGGAAATAATAATATAGCAGTGATATACTTCTGTTCTTTGAAGATAGAGTTAATGATAATTATAGTACATAAATCCATTATCCTTAAACCAAACATTAAAAATTGAAACTAAATTGTTCGTATTAATCACAGTTATCCAGAGAAAAGACATTTCTTTAAACCAAATGTCTAAGAACATTTAAATCAACAGATAGATATGTTAAAAGCAATTATTAAACAATAGTTAGGATCCATTATAGAAGAGAACAGTTATCTATTTCATGAATTAGACATCTAGTTTTATTTTAGAAGTTAAAGAAAAGTAATTTGTTTACTAACATAAACTCTAGGCCTTGCTTTCTTGTGTTAAATGAAGGCGATGACTAAACCCAGGTCCCTGCTGTGAAAAGCAAGCATGTGAAATTCTAAAACACTCATGAGGTCAGAAGTGTGTAATTTACCAATTAAAACACATTAAATGGCTTCAATAAAGTCTGCAAACTTTTGAATCTGCTTTCGACTTCATTTTAACATTTTATAAGTCCTCTAATAATTGAATGTGTTAATTGCAGTCGGATTAATGAATGTAGTTATTGCTTTTTACTTACACAACATTGAGTAATATTCAATGCTGTGGTTAGACATTTGCTATTTTGACAATGTGTGTGTGTGTGTGTGTGTGTGTGTGTACTTTGGTAGGAACGTGGATATGCGAGAGACTTTCATATGTCTCTCAGCTGCTAAAGTCTGCATGTGTACAAGAAATGCTTCCAGTCACTCAGAGAACCATTTTTTTAAAGAAAAGGATATTTATTCAAGAGCCCCATCAAAAAAGAAGTGCATCACCATTATAACAGTCTCCTTTCCGAGATCTTGCCAAGTAACAGTACATATTCAGATAAATGAGCCACCGAATGCTGCCTGTAATAGCAACAGCTGGCACCTCTCAGATAACGCGGAGCTTCCCAGCCCCCCTACATCAGAAAGAGGCAACAACTAATTCGAATTTTTATAGATCTGAAATCTGCTGAATGCCCATTGAAAGAGAGCAAAATGTGCATTAGGCCTCGCTGACAAATGCCTAAGGTTCAATCTCTCAAACCATTTTGCAGACCAACAAAAAGAGGTGTGAAAGGGATTATCTCCATCCTCAAATTTTCAGCACGGTCAAAGGGACTGTAAAATCCTTCTGGTGAGCAAGTCAGGTTTAATGGTCGGGAACAAATGCTTCTTTAGTCACAGGGCAAGCTTTTTGGATTTGTTGTAATTTCCTGTTAGGGACAGCAAAGGCCAAATGCATCCACCACTCCTAACCTTCCCTGCTTACCAGCTCCTTTCCTCATAATATTTTCCCTTCCTCTTTCTTCTACTGAAAATCTAATTCTTCTGCAGAGTCTCCTGGAGTGTGTACATCCAGGGAATAAGGGCCATACTGTGATCTGTTCACCGCAATGCTACACAGGAACCCACTCTCTAGAGAAGCAAATATGTACCCAAACAGCTCACTGAAAATATAATTGGTGACTAGTGGAAGGCTGGAGGGAACACTAAGAACAGCTCATTAAGGGCTGAATAGATGAGCTTATGCAATCAGTTGCTCCGTGCCTGTGCCCCAGCATAGCAGTGGGCCTCCTATTAAGCTAGTCTTTTCATAGCCTGTACCGTTTTCTCTATTGACTTCTGTGATTGCAGATCACAGATAGCAGAGTAGGCGCTGTTGTCCAAAGTCAGTAGTTTGCTATACATTCTTTGGAAATATAGTGGGGGCTATTGTCCAACATCATTGCTCATTTATATAGAGTCTGGATAGGCCCCTCTCTGTTTACCAATCACATGCTAAATTACTCTGACAGATGTATTTTAAAAGGCAAGCAAATTTAGTTCTTGCGATTACATGAACCAAAGATATTGGATACCTTATCATTAGTTTCTGGTGTTATTAACTTTCTAGGACTTATATATACATGAATTTCCCACAGAGCTAGAAACTGCCTGGAACTTATTAAGGGCTCAATATCCACTTCTGATCACTGGTCTATATCCCAAACAATGTCTTTTATTTGAAATTAGGTATTTGAAATTAGGTATTTATTTGACACTAGCTATCAAGATAATGTGACCGATGTCCTTTATGTTGCAGTAATATGCAGGCGTTTTGCTTTATTTATTTATTTATTATTTTTTTTTGTGGGTACCGGGGGTCGACCTCAGGACCTCGCACACCAGCAGGCGCCCGTGCCTCTGAGCGATATCACCGGTCCTTTCTTCGTATGTGGGTTCCAGGAGTCGAACTCGGGCCCTCGCGCTTGCCAGGCAGGCACTTACGCCACTGAGCCATCTCACTGGCCCCATTTTCCTTTAAAAAATGGAAGAACAAAAGTAAATTTTTTGTATGGCTGCACACTTTACTGACTAGAACTCTTTACTAGTAATCATAATCCAGAGACAGAAGGAATCTCCTATATGATATTATTTAAATATTATTTCAGGACTACAAACTGATTCCCTATTCTATTTAAAAAGGACATTGACTGAATAATTAATTTGTATGAATGATCAATGAATCAAACACAATTCCCTCTTCTTTATTTGTTTGTTTCTTTTTAACCCGGTTCTGGGGGTAAAACTTCCAACTGGGTACCATTCCCCATGAATAGGAGAAGCATATATTTTGGTAAAAAGAACAATCAAGAATTAGAACATGATAAAGGAAAAAAATCTTTAAAATGTCAGAAACCTCCAAAATTGTGTTTGGAAGTCTTGAAAGTACAATTGAAGGTAAACTTTGGAAAAAAATTTTAAGGACAAATAATTATATTTTTCTTTCACTCAAATTAAGTAAAAGAATAAAGAAGAACTAGGCTCAGAAGAAAGAGCACAAATAGAATCACTTTTTTTTTACTTTGAAATCATCCTCCAAGTAAAGGAAAAATACTTAGTTTAGAAAAGATGGGGCCGGTGAGATGGCTCAGCGGCGTAAGCACCTGCCTGGCAAGCACGAGGGCCCGAGTTCAACTCCTGGAACCCACATACGAAAAAAGGGCCGGTGATATCGCTCAGTGGCACGGGCGCCTGCTGGTGCACGAGGTCCTGAGGTCGACCCCCAGTACCCACCAAAAAAAAAAAAAAAAAAGAAAAGATGAAGCTCAAAGCATAAAGAAACAGTAAAGTCTTCTAAGTCATGTGTGTCCCATTGCCTTTGACCAGGAGAAATATGCTTTAGTGTTTAGTGGGATTCTTGAAAAATCAATAATAATGGACTAAAAAACTAAAGATGTAAAATATGGGCTTTTTTAAAAAATAGTAAAGAGATGGATGCCTAACCCATATAATGTAAAGTCTGTCATCAGTTCTTGAAAATATTATTTGACAAATTTTTAATCTGATTATGAGAAATGAAAGGGGGGATCTCTATGTGCTAGGACAGAGTCACTAAAAATTAAGTTAGGTCAACTGAACTCATTCTTTTCTGACCATTTCACAAAACTATTCATTAGAAGAATAGAGTATCTGTAGAATAGATGAATGGTATCAAAACATTGGAGAATATGTGCCACAATACCATTGATGACAGAATGGAAAAAAACAAACAGAATTTTGATAATGCTGATTTAACCAGGAGATGTCTTAAGGTGTATTATGAGAATCAGTGTTTCTGTCAGTGGATTATATGAGGATATAAAGCACACAGATGAGATGTGCAGTAGCAATGTGTATAAGCAAAAAAAAAAAAAAAAACCTACTAGATATCAAGCCTAAATTTTTACGTTTTCAGAAATCTAGGATATAATACCAATATCAGAAAATATGGAAGTGAGAACATATGTCAAGTTTAGCATCTAAATATGTGTAAAAATTGTTGTGTAAAGCGGATACAATTTAACTCAAATTAATAGTCTGACACAGTTATATTGAAAGTAAAAGAACCTTTAAATTGTGTTAGCATTGAGAGAGGTAATGCTCCAACTTCACCCTCCTTTATCATGAACCACTAGAATCCCCAATTTGGTAAGGTCCTTGAATTTTATCTTCCTCAAACTTTTTAATGATGCTTATGACCAACACCTCAAATAAGTAGTCCCAACCTCTTTAGTACCTATGAATAGGCCATTTCATTTTTATGTTGTAAAAAATCGTAGTAAGAGAAAGATTTCTCGTAAGACCAAATTGATTCTCCTTTAACTTGTACTAAATGGATATTATACTTTTTGCTTGAACCACACATAAAAGCTCTCATTCATCTTTCACTTGACACATCTTTGGGTATCCAAGAACCACCTTCATTACCCTTGTCAGATTGTATTGCCTGGAGGGATATGCACTACTGCCCCAACATCTTCTTTTTTGTTATAGTTGCTTTTCATACTTGCAAGAGAAGGTTCCAATTAATGTGCTAGTATTTGTGACAACAGAAAATGTAACAGTAATAGTAAGACTTTTTCTCACATTCAAGGAGCCATGTTATCCAAATGGCAACAATAGATACTACTGACATAAATTGAGCTTTTTTTCAATGAAAAATTTTAAGGTCCTTTTCACTGTTGCAAATAATATTGAGTGCTAAGCCCCATTGCCTCTCTTTTATCCAAACAAACAGTTCAGTTCCAATCCCAACTAAAAGGTAACAAATAAAACTGACTGAAAAGAAAGAAGTGGAAATTGCCAGAGAGAGAAAGAAGGAGGACCCTAAAATCTAATGACAATTTGAGCTGAAGTCATAATATGACAAGGGATATCTGACAAGAGATATAATGAGATATAAAGTGTCCACAGCTCTCAAATGGAGTCAGGCTTTATGTGAAAGTGGAAATCAGTTTATAGAAAAAGTCACTGCTGAATAAAGCCAGGACTTCAAAAAATCTGTTCCCTGTGGAGAAAGTACTATAAAACCATTGTTAACTGAACTCATAAGCAACACAAAAGCTTATCACCCAGTCAGTAAAAACAAAAACAAAAAAAGTCTACTGTGAAAAACTGAACCCAAGACTGGCCCAAATTAAATAATTCATAGTAAAAATTAGAGATAGGCCAGTGAGATAGCTCAGCGGCACAAGTGCCTGCCCGGCAAGTGCGAGGTCCTGAGTTCGACTCCCAGTACCCACATAAAGGAAAAAAAGGGCCGGTGATATTGTTCAGTGGCACAAGGGCTTGCTGGCAATCACGAGGACCTGAGGTTGACTCCTGGTATCCACACACACACACACAAAAAAAATTAGAGATAATATAACAATCAAAAAGTTTATAAATAGTTTAAATGATTATGATGATGTAAGAGAAAGAATAGAAAACATAATAAAGAAAAATAAAGTTTTTATTTTAAAAAGTAACAATTACAATTTGTTGAAATAAATATTACATAGTCACTACAGCTGAAAAAGCTGAATGCATAGATTACAGATTAGACAAATATAGATTAAGGTAGAGTTAATAAACTGGAACTTATACCTCAGAAAAACACCTATAATGCAGTAAATCAAAACAGGCATATTAAATATTATTTAATATTTTATACATTCTATAAAGGATCAAATATATAATGGTTAATTTTATGGTATCAGCTTGACTAAGTTATCTTGCCCAGTTGTTTGTTTAAACACCATTCTAAATGTTGCTGTGAAGGTGCTTTTTAGATTAAAATCAGTAAATTTTGAGTAATAAACATTACCCTCCACAATATGTTTGGGGTTCATTCAGTCAATCGAGGTTATTAGAGATAATACTGAGGCCCCAGCAGAAGTAGGCATTCTGTTTCCAGACTGCTTTGAATTCCAGCAACTGATGCCTGCTGGGAGTCCCAGCCTTCTGCCCTGCCCAGGTTTTAAACTTACCAGCCCCTTCACAATGGTGTAGAACAGTTTCTAAAAATGAATTTCTCTCTCTCTCTCTCTCTCTCTCTCTCTCTCTCTCTCTCTCTCTCTCTCATTCACTGTGGAGAGCCTTATCTAATACAGAATGTGAATTCAAAAATTGATTTAATAGGAGTTTAAGAATAAGAATAGATAAAGTGGGGAGGAAGATGTATTCCAAGGGATAAATGACAGGAATGCTTTAAGATATAAATAGTTTAAACCAAAGTAAGCAGACTAAACAAAAGTAAATTTGCATGAAGTTATCTTGTAGTGAAACTAAAAAAAAAAAAAGATAATCTTTAGAGCAAAACAAATAAACAAAACAAAACGAATGAAGAAAAAATATGTCAAAAAAGTAATGTTCATTTGTTTGAAGCACATTTCTCATCAGCAAAAATATAGACGATGGAGTATAACCTTCAAAGTGATGAAAGCACTTTTTGTGTAATTCTATAACTACATATACTATTATTATACATAATTAGTTCAACCAAACATGTGTATTTGAGTGTGTGTATAGCTGTAAATATAGATATTTTTAAAACCATGGACACCTTTAGAACATAGAAAGATTGATAACGAAACAATGGACAAAAATGAGGAAAATAAAGAAAATGAAATGCGATATACTATCAGTTATGTATGACAAAAGGGACTTTTGTTAACAGAAAGTAAGAAACCTGAGCTGGTATGTAGCCAAATGAAAACTTTACAATACATTCAGTTAAATTTGACCAGCTTACTACACTTGATCCTAGCCAAAGGCCAAGAACTGATTGACCAGCTTACTGGAAAGTATTTGGCAAATATAAAAGTAGGAGAAATTTAATATATTCTCATTTAAAACTTATAGGTGAAAAAACAAAGATATTGGTGATAAAGAGAGTTTGAGCAAAACAATTAATCAGGTTACATATGAGAATGTCTAAAACCTTGCACAGTGCAATTGGAGAATATATATTCTTTTGAAGCATGACTGGTTTATTTTAGACACTGACCAGATTTAAAAGTCTTAAAAGTATGTCTGTTACCAACAATTTCCTTACTTATTTGATATACATGGAAGCTAAAATACACATTCTAAATAGAGCATCAGAGCAGAGCTCATAATGGAAATTCCAGGAAATTCAGAACTTCATGAAAATACTGCACATAAAATGTCCTAAGATTCAGCTAGAGAGGTTTCTGAAGGAAGTTTTGCCATATCTGCTGAGCAAATATATTTTAAAGAAATAGACTGAAAATTCATGAACTAAGTATTAAGCTACAAAGGTAGAGATAAAAGAACAGTGTTAATTCAAAGAAAATGGAAAGAAATAAAGGACAAGGCAACAAACCTCTAAAATAACTAATAGAAAATAAGAAAGAAGACCAACAAATTTAAAAGCTAATTCTTTTGAAAACACGAATAAAATAGAAAGCCTATGCAACAGTTGATCAAATTAGAAATTCAAAGCAGAAAAATCACTGAGAGGGAAAAGCAGAACATAACTAATGTGTAGTTGAAATTTTAAAATATAAGTATATCAAATAAATGTACTTATGCCAACATATTTGAAAACTGACATAAAATGGATATTTATTTCTTAAAGAAAAAAGTGAAAAAGCTGATTAAAAGAAAAAAATTATTTTTTTATCACTTATAAAACTATTGTATTTAGCAAGCTCAATGGGAACCCTGCCTTTAAAGAGTTTACAACTAATTGAAGAGCATAAAAAGAACACATGGAGGTAAAACTAATGCTGTCAGATGCCCTTAGTGAAATGCAATGTCATGCTGGACTAGCAATAACTATATTTTGTAGATTATAATTATAGAACATTACACTTTGGAAGAAAAATTTAAAAATCAACTGGTCACATGGGTCCTGTCCAGAAGAAATAGAAGGAGGGTAGGAAGGAAGATACAAACTGTGTGAAGAGATGGTGGACCTCCCATCATGATGTAGAAGCCAGGAGGGCTGAGATCACTTCAAGCTGCCTTCATAAAAGAATAATACCTGAATTTGATGTCATTGAGATGGAAACTACTGTTTTTACTTGTGGTGAATGTCATCATATAATACAGCCACTGTCAAAGTAGAATACATTCTGAAGAGAATAGTAGATGATGAGGGAACCTTAAACCATGTTGTAAATCATGAACTCTCCTCAACCATGTGAAGTCATAATGTACAGAACAAGAGTTAAGTGTGGGCATTGTGGTGTCTAGAAAAGGAACTCGGATCAATGTATAAGCATCACAGGTGTATAGATCATCTCTCATTAGGTTGAGCCGAGATTGCCACCATTGGATGTATCAGCACATGGACTGGCTTATTGCTGGGGATTTAGAACTTCATGTCCTTGAAGATGCACATGCAGGCAGGATGGTCACATAGGATGTGACAGAGGATAAAAGCATTAGATAAGAGGCTGGAGAAAATGTCCCATTGGACATTAATTTTATGAACCTAAACTCTATATGTAGTTTCTGGATTTACCTTAGTAAAACATTCCTGGGTACAGTTTTCACCCATCACATAGCTAATTTGTGACTTTCCATAAGTAAATGTTAAATAAATCTTAACACTCTGAGACTGACAATATGTAAATATCTGGAATGCATACAGCCAACACCTACAATTATCAATGCCCATGCTTATGAGTGTTTAAATCTCAAAGAATTAATTCGGTCACAACAAACTCATGTGCTACCATACCAGTGAGGGTGACTTGTCTTGCTGAGGGAACCCAGGTTGCACTACTGGCCATTGTGGAGCACTGCCCTGGTCCCTGTTTCTGGGTGAGGCACACATCCCAAGCTCTTTTGAATGGCTTCTTATCTGGCTTCTTATCTGGACTAGGCTGACCATAGGAGACCCCGGGTTCCATGGCAGTTTTGCTGCAGTTATTCCCCAGTATTTAGGAGTCTGCTCCTTTTCTTGCCATGCTCTGTAAGGGAACCTGGGATTTAAGGGAGCAAGTAGTAAAAAAAGGAGGGAGTGATGGAAGTTAAGGAGGGGAAGAGACATGAAATAGAAGGCTGAGAATGTACTGCAGTCCCACTTTTTCCAACTCTAATTACATTTCCACCTCTCTTTACTAATACATGCCTTTCTGAGCCTCCCTCCCTTTGTTACTTTCTCACCCTTCTTTGCACTCCCTTTTATGCTTCTTTCTTCAACCTGCCCCAAAATAGAAACAGAACACAGTTGGATGAGGTGCAATGGGGAAAGCCCTGTTTATAACCTGGGTGTCTAAATGCATATCCCAGCTCTGCCACTTACTCTCTATACACATTCATTCAACATAATAAAGTGTCAGTAGTTCAGCAGTAGATGCAGATGAGACATTTTTAGTGTAGATGAATATAACTTAAGTCATCAGCTCTAACCTGGTGAGCAGTAAATGGCATTTTTCTCATGAATATAGGTATGTCTTAGGCTAGCTCCACTGGGGTGTATTTTCCACTTCTCCATTCAGGCACAAATAATTTCTTTTATTTATCAAACTCCAAGCCTATGAAGAAAACTACTGATCATGCTTCCTTTCCCTCTTCTTTTTTTCTTTCTCTCGTTTTTCCAATAACCCGAATTGCCCACTTTATTTGGAGTAATTTAAACATTTCCCTTCTGTAGTTTTAGCTTCTTAAAATTATCACCCTTCCAGCAAATGAATTCCAAATACTCTATTTGTCTCTATTAATATATGCCCTTGAGCAGGTCCATTTTCTGGACAAAATTTCATGAATAATGGTTATGTTGCTATGAATCAATCACTATGTATTGCCCTAAAATTTAAATGTTGTTTTTTATTGCTATCATAAAACAAATATGAATTGCATTTTCCACCTTCTCTAACTCAGTTTAGCCGATACAGAACTTCAGCAAGATTGCCAAATATCAGATTTTTTAAACTGCTAAATGGTTTTCTTTTCTAAGATGATCCAGTCATTCTGGTAGATTCAGGACATGATTAATATTCCTCATCTTTCTCAGTGTATGATGTGGTCACATTTGAATAATTGTAATTATGAAAAGAAATTTAGTGAATTGCTTGATTTACTGTTTTAAAGCAACCAAATGATTGTTCATTCACCTATCTTTTAAAATGGGGCCACATATGTAAGAATAAACCTGAGTTCTCCAGAATCAGATTAATTTTTAGAAACACTGCCATCTGGTGGTAGATGGTCGTTATTGCATTAACTTCCCAGGTTTTTTTAAATGTCAGTGTCTACAGGAGAAGTCAATCAACTTGTAAGAAATTAAATAGCTCATCTCAATTTACCAAGTGTAGCTTATAGGGAGAACTACACAAACCATGAGACTTTGAGACTTTATGACCTAAGACAATTTCTCATTCTGAGAAGTCCAACCTGTGTTCAAGGGACCTTTGTCTTTCTCCTCTGGTGTGTTTCATCACATGCGTTTGTAACTTGCAGAAACTGAAAAGCATCTTGGTAATATTTTGGACTGACAGAACCACTTCTCTGCTATTGTGCTGTTTTGGTAGCTTGTGTAAAGTGGGGCATAGACTCCACAAGTACCCTAAGTAAGAGAGTGAATCCCCATAGAACCTCTGCAGAGACAATGCTCCCCTGGAAATACTGAAATGAGTCATAAAATGCCTGGCTAGTTGGAGAACAGAAAGCAATCGGTTATCCCTTGCTGTATCTTTTCCATTCTGTAATGCAGAAAACATGAGAAACATTATATGTCTAAAAATAGGTCTCATATGTGCTATAATATATTGATGTGAATATGCCTTTAAGGAGGAAAATAAACGCCTATAGACTGCTAGTGAATTACTTCAGCAGTACAACAACAATTAAATTCTGCAACATCTATGCATTTGGCAATAGTTAGTTGGCTCATTTAGCAATGAAAATATAGCAAATATAAACATTTCTGACTACTATGTTAACTTTGGGGATGAAGAGATAGAGTTGAAATTTTGAAAACAGATCTTAGTTTTTAACATATGCTGTGAGATTTGGTTCTGGCACTGAAATAGTCATTTGCCATCCTCATTGACATCATGGTGAAGGCTTCCAGGTTGGCCTCAGAACACTCTGTCTGCTAATTGGTGAAGATTCATGTCTAATGCCAGACTGAATATTTTGCAGTCTTGAGTGGTTCTGATTGAACAATTTTGAATGTGAACAGTCATCTTTTGAAATTGACCATGCTTGTTAGGGACCATACTTGAGAGGGTGCATACTTTTTACCCTTTGTGAGCATTTACTAAGTTAGAGTTGAAACACTACAAGTTCCTTTGTATCTTAAGGCCCGGGAAAGATAAAGAAGCCATTGACATCATCACATGAGAGAAAGTATGAGCAAATTTCTTGCAGGGCAGTTTTTCCAGCACTCGAATTGCTAGAAAGACTTTCCCAATATTATATATAACATTATATATTATAATGCATATGACTATATACAGCTTCATGCACATTTTTAGTTGACAGTACAAACATCTGGATGACTGTCATTGACAGGAAGGTCCCTAGTGGGTTCTCATTTAAAATGACTCAAGAACCTCCACCAGTAAATAAATTCCCCTGGCTCCTACCTGCCCATCAACTGTCCAATCTTAAACCAAAATTAAAAACATAAAATAAAAAACTCCATTGCATAAATTAAGACTTCAATATTTAGAGTCATTACTCTAGCACACTTCTTTGGCAATGTATGGAATTAGATTACATAAAAACAAGAACCTATTGATTTTCTATAAATTAAATACATTCTTCTGAGCAAGTTTCATCTTCTGTTTGGGAGTCATTTCTGCATTAGTCCATCCATGGAAATGTCCAGGCTGGAACCCGCAGTGCCACTCTGATTTTTGCTTGTACAATCCACGCCAGGGATGTGTTTCCCTGCCATCTCTTTTTGGAAACAGGCCCAGAGAAAGATACTGACCTCACTGCTGAGAGGTTCTGCCCTTTGGTAAAGAGACCAGTGGCATCGATATTTTAGAAAACTAGTAAAAGTGGATTTATTTTTACTCTACTTATAAAATATTGCATCTATATTATTTTTCTAACATTGTTTGAAACAGAAAGTTGATGCCAAAAGTTATGATCCAAAAAAATTCACAATATGGTAAAATAAAATCACTGGAGGACAGGACTTATGTTTCATTTATCTTTGTATTTACCACAATGACTGGTGTAAAGTAGGAGCTCAATGACTGTGTTTAATGACTAAAAGTCATACAATCTTTAGCCTGATTGACTTAATAATTATTTGCTTACACTGTTGATCCTCTATAGTTTTGCTACTCAGAGTGTGGTCCTCCATCATTACTTGAGAGCTTATTAGAACTATGGAATATCAGGACTTGGAAATATGGAATCTCAGGAAATACCACTGACCTACTACACTAGAATCTGCTTCTTAACAAGATCCCCAAATGATTTGTGCAAAAAGCACTGTTTTTTGTTAGAAAGGTCAGGCTTTGTTCTCCTAAGCTCTTGGTCTAAGAATGTATGTCTTAGTTTTATGTCAATTCCTATGAGATACTTAACTGAAAAGAACTGAAAGGATCTGTTTATATTCATTACCAATAGGCAAGAATGCATGTCTCCTCTACTTTTGTGAATTTTTGTAATACTTTGTTAGGGAACACATTTTCTAGGTTAACATCAGTTTGACCTTCTCTAACACAAAGCACAATGTTCTCTCTACAATATAGAATATTTTATGAGTATTCAGGATATAACTGTCATGGTTCACACTCTACTGAAGATCAATCAGTAATTTCAGAATGAATTGATTAGCTAGGGCAGTCATGAAATTCAATTTAAACTTTGCTATATTTTTTCAGCATGGGAGACTATTTTGAGTATTCTTCCAAGGATATTTGTCATATGTAACTTTACTGGAATGGTAAAGGATAAAGTA
Source organism: Erethizon dorsatum (assembly GCA_028451465.1). Classification (NCBI taxonomy): domain Eukaryota; kingdom Metazoa; phylum Chordata; class Mammalia; order Rodentia; family Erethizontidae; genus Erethizon; species Erethizon dorsatum. The sequence continues at coordinate 66,028,939 of CM051831.1, forward strand.
ACTAGGGTAGGTAGTTTCTTAGTTTCCAAGCAGTTAGCTAAATTGTCTTACCTTTGTCTTACTGTCAATATTATTGCAAAATGAAATGTTTACTACTTGTTTAAAAAAAACAAAAACTATTTTAGTTAATGCACTGAAACTGTATAAACAGGTGAAGTGCATTGAATGTCAGCATCCCCTTCAAAAAAGGTCCATATTAACACTTGAAATGTATTTTATGGGCCAGTGAGATAGCTCAGCGGCATAAGCGCCTGCTTGGCAAGTGTAAGGTCCTGAGTTCAACTCCTGATACCCACATACGAAAAAAGGGCCTGTGATATCACTCAGCCGCACGGGCACCTGCTGGCGCATGAGGTCCTGAGTTCAACCCCTGGTGCCCACAAAAAAAAAAAAAGAAAAGAAATATATTTTATTTGGAAAAACATGTTTTTGTCAATGTAATTAAGATAAGGAATCTCAGGATGAGATCTTCCTGGATTTAGGCGGGCCCTAAATCCAAAGACAAATGTTTTTATAAGAGACAAATAAACAAAAACATAGAGAGAGATGGAGAAATAAGAAGATCAGGTGAAGATGGAAGCAGAAATTGGAGAATCTGTAAACCAGCACTGTGGCTGGCCAGCAGCTACCAGGAAGTTGGAAGAAGCTAGGAAGGATTCTCCTTTGGGACCTTGCCAACCACCTTGATTTTGGATTTCTGCTCTATAGACCTTTGAGAAATAACTTTCTGTGGATTTAAGCCACCACGTTTGTGGTAATTTGATATAACAGCCCCTATCATTGTATTAGGGAACTAATATAATGAGCTAAATAAATACCTCTTTTAATATGACACTCTTAATTTATTTCATGTATTACCTTCTGAGCCTGCTTCTGCCAGTATAAAAACCCATCAAGGCAAGACACATGCATACATGCAGATAAAGATTGTGGAAACCATAAAAGTACACAAGTGGATAAGAAAAGACAATCCTGCATAAAAATGGGAAAATTGGCAGAAAAGAGGAAATCAGAGTTGGATTTTTAAACTGGTTTTTGAAACTGGAAGGCAGAGGTTTAGGAGAAAAGAAGATTTTCAACAGATGTGTTAGTAAAGGGTCATAGCTTTTAGATTATGATACTTCCAATATACAAAGAAGTTGATAAATTTAATCCAGGGTCTTTAAATTATTAGAATTGTAACAGTTTGTTCTGTTAATTTACCTGTATTTACACTTGTGAGTGCGTATGTGGGTCCAGAAAGAGTCTGTTATTCTCTTTTGCAATCAAAGTGTGGGTAGGAAAATCATCATAGGTCTGTTTGAATGAATAGCTCTGTGATTTGTTCTACACGTGCTCTAATCCCTTGCCTAAACTGCTTGACTCAGCAAAGTATTACAATTATTGATATATTAGGTGTGTAAAAGAAATGGGTGGTTTTAAAATAGTTTTTTCCATCTGTGTCATTAGTCGCTGATGTGGATTGTGCCACCTTGTAGCCTCAAAAATCCATATCCAAATTCAATGACAAACTTTTTCAAAAACATAACTCATTAAGCTTTAGTGCTACTTAAGACAAAGACTTTGCTTGTGTGAGGCCATCAAACACTGATATTGACTCTCTAGGACACTTTTAAAGCTATTTATATCACAATAACAGTGCTTTATTAGCATCATCAATCAAGAGAGTGCACATTTTACCCTGAAATCAGTCTGCCTGAGCCCTTGGAACAGGCAAGGGTGAGAAATTATGGGATGCATTATCTTCAATCTCATTTGAAACTTCCTCAATGAAACAACAGACAAGAACAGTTTCCTGCTTATAAAATAAATGAAGGAGGTGTCACTAATGTAATAATGAAGTTCAGGCTTCTGGTTGTTTTTCCCCTCCTTGACAGAGATTGGTGGTCAGCCAGCAGGGTGATTCCTGGTTTCCATAGTTAAAGACACAATACATCTGTCATTTGATCAAGATGAATGTACAGGCCATGCAGTAGGGCTGCACCCAGCTTGTGGCAGAGGCCTAGACTCGTAGCTGCTGTCATCTGTGACTGGGCGTGTAACAGTGCCTTTTACTGGGCAAAGGAAATTCTGTCCCGTAGTAGTTAATGGTTCAATCTCCAGGCGGACAAGATTAGGTTCTAATTCCCTCTGACAGTTTTGTGCTAAAGTTTCCATCTGTAAAACCAGAGGTCTGCATCACAGTGTTGCTTTGAAAAATTAACACAGATAATTAATGCCTTGTGCATACCAAGCACTCAGCAAATGCCCTCTCGATTTTGACAAACTTTGCCTTCTAGCTGGGTGTCTGTGACTAGATGATGGGAAAGGGTATGCTGATGGTGATGTTCATAAGAGGAAGAGCACTAATTTTGGTGTCAGAATTAGGTTTGAATCCTACCTCTACCACTTATGAGCTTTGAATTCTTGAGTAATATATTTACTTTCTCTGAGTTTTAATTCCCTAAGCTTTAAATGTTTATTAACATAAGAATGTCACCCCTCAAAGTTGTTATGAAGACCAACTGGAAAAATCCCATTAGTAATGTATGTAAAGTGCTTTCTCTATGCCTGTCCTGCCTCACACAGCATGTACAGTGCATCAGTAAAATTGTTATGCAATTATTGAGATCCCAGCAAAATTTTAGAAATACCAATTTGTATGCCCAGAAAATTATTAATTTGATAGAATTTATACATTTATCCAGCAAATATTTATCAAGTACCTCCTCTAATGTCTACTGAGGATGCAGTGAGGAACAAAAACAGCAAGCTGTGTGCTCACTGATCTTATGATCAACATGAGGAAGATGGACATGTATCATTATAAGGGAACTAAAACAGGACAGTGTGAAAGAAAATGATTGGGGATAGGAAGAGGCCCCTGTGAAATGATGCATTTAAACTAGGAAAGAGCAAAGAATGCAAATACTGAAGACACCAGATGGGTGAACCCCTTAAGCAAAGGGAAATGCAGGTACAAATCCTCTGAGGAAGAAACAAGCCTAAGGACAGCCAGGGTGCCTGGAGTGCAAGCAAGCGATGCAGGGGCCCAGTGCGAGTCTGAGAATTCAAAACAAGGTCATATAAGGGCTTTGCAGATCTTGGTGAGAGTTTAAAGTCTATTCTAAGCATGCTGGACGGTCACTGGAAGTTTTTTAGGCCTACCGAGAATGAGGGTGACATGATTTGATTTCCACTTTCACAAGGTAATTCTGGCTGGCAGGAAGAAGAGTGAATGGCAGGTTATACAGAAATGTGCATGAGGGCAGAGGACTGCTGGGAAGTGGCTGGGCATGGAGTATATATTGGTTGGAGGAGGTGCTGATGAATTTTATGAAGGAGATTTTTATAAAGAAAAATCAAGGATGCCTTGACAGTCATCTAAGACAATATTTATCTTATCTACCTTGGACCAAGTCAATCCAAATTAGCCCCAGTTTTTTGTGCTAGATAATATTCTGGCTTGTTCAGAATTTGTTCTGGCTCCTTCTGGAGCCTAATTCTTCTAGCCATCTTTTTAAAAATCTTCTAAGATTGGAACAATTTGTAACAGAATAAAGAGGTATGGATGCCCTAATCAAGAACAAGAGCTCACTTTGAATACCACAATTGAATACATCTTGTGCTAGTTACTCTGCTCCACGTTCATTTAAATTGTAACATTTAGTTCATTCAACAATGCTATTAGGTAAAATGTTAACTTCATGCAAATAGGATTTTGGCTACTTTAATCAAAGTATGTCATGGACCTTTAGAATCAATCCTAGATATATTTTTTAAAAATACATGCTGTTACAGTTCAGATCCATAATGCCCCACAAAAAGTCGTATGTTTGGGACCTTTTTGGAAGGAACAGTTCATGGGAGGCCTGACTTGGAATGGGTCTTCTCATCCTTGCTTTTCCCTTCTCTCTGTTTCCTGGCAGTCATGAGATCAGCACTGTCCTCCAGCATGCCCTTCTACCATGCACTTTCTGCCTTAAAGCAGGCTAACCATGGACTGAATCCACCAAAACCATGAGCCCAAATAAAACTCTCCTCCTTTAAATTGTGGGTGACAGATATTGCCCCACCAATGGGAAAGTGACTAAAACATATATTTAATTAATTAGGTAGGTATTTCCTTACTACCTCAGGAAACAGACCCTCAGAATTTAAGCCAAAAACTTAAAGTGTCATAGCTGGTGTGACTGAACTAAAAACTCATCCTCTGTACTACCTGAAGATGTGTAGACAAGAAGGCAAGTGCTAATCTTTTAAATCCCTATTTTGTAGCTTCCTATTATAAAAATGTCTTTGTCCCTTGCAAATATAGAGAAGGACTCAGTTATGTCACAGAATTTTTGTTTAGTGATCTGAGGTACCATTTTCTGCCAAAATCTCATCCTGTTTTGTCCAACCCTTCCCTATTCTACATTGATAACACAGGGAGGTGGTGGAGGCAATGCTGTGGGGGAGTAGGAAATCTATTGATAAGATAGGTTGGAAGTTTGCTTAGGTGAATATTATAGGGTAATCTAAGCAAGGGTATTTTAGGAGATAGATATCCTAAAACCAACATAAATTATGAACTCATTCACTGACTCATACCAAACATTACTTACTGAATTTTCTTTGTACTCATTACAGTTAAAGAGAAGTAAAACTGCTAAAACATTGTTAAGGTATGTACAGAAAAAACTAAAGGGAAAAAGGAGAGAAGAAAGGGAGGCATTTCTAGAAAAATAAATTGATAGTGAGTACTGTGAGGCTCCCCCACCCCCTTAAAATTCGGAGACTTTTTAAATTTGTTCTCAAACCCTTGCACTCCTTATTTCTATGAAAGAAAGATGGATAACCATGCCTTATTACAAATAATCCATCAGGCATACAGGAGCAAGGTGAAGTCTATCTGACCTTTTGCATTCTTTTCACACCGATCCTCATTGCCAAGTGGTATTGCCTGAGGCTTAAACAGTTTGAGTGCCCTGTGAGAAATGGTACGTGCTGTCATAAAGCAAAAGATGCTTGCTTTTTGAGGTCTCAAGGGACATTAATTCAGAGCCATTTGGAATATTTTCCCCCCACTGGGCAATGAGGAAGTTTACTGGCTAATAGAAATGAAGAATACAGTGAGCAACTTACCTGCAAGCTTTATCTATGCCTTGTTTTCTTTTTCTCTATTGATCTTGTTCCCAGTATACTCTCTATTTCTGATAATAAGGTGGCTGCAACAGCTCCGGGCCTCACATCATCTGGGATTTAAATCCCTTGGAGAAAAAAACATATATATTTTTTTTCTCTCTCAGAAGTCGAGAAAAGTCTTATCTCTGGTTCACATGCTTGTCCCTGAACCCATAAAAGATTCACTCCTTGGTTTAGCACTGGGTGCCATTACTATAGTCACCAAATGGATATTACCAACATACAAGGCTGAAGAGTGTTGAAAGTGTGGATCCTCAAAAGTTTGTTACCTAAAGTAAGCTGAATGAATTCTGAATGGCTAAAGAACAGCAAACATTCATGAAAGCAGGACTGAGTGACAGAAACAGAAGAATGTGAAGAGGTTGAAAATGGAAAGGATGAAAGCTGGGCAAGAAAGTGTCTATATAAACATGATCTGTATTTAGATAGAAATTATATGGAAGAATATATGGAAGAATTATATGGAATAATATTATATGGAAAAACCTATAACACATAAAAACTGAATTCTACACTTAATTAAAAAGTATATTGACAAAATGCTTAAAAAAGGGCCATAACAATAAAATATAAGATTAAATTATTTTTGGTTCTTGTCATTATCAAAAGGAGATATTTTATTCAAATTATATTTTCAACACCGTCAATGAAATAGTGAAAAATTACAAAGATCTGAGGCTTTATCTTTTAAAAGGCAACAATAATAGACCATGTTTTTGTATTGAATGCTTATTTTTTCCATCCAAATATTAGACACTGAGCTATATTTGAAAGGACAAGCCATCTCTGGCAAGAGTTTCTATCTACATTTACACATATATGCTTGAGATTTAATCAATTTAAACTTTCCATTAATATGCTTATAATCTTGGCCTTTCTATACTATATCACCCAGTAGCTCTTAGGACTCTTAATCAGTCAAATGACCTTCCAAAGGAAGGTCTAGGGAACAAATACAAGAGAAGTAATAAGGGATGTGGAGAGCTGAGGCAGATGTATGAAATAAAAGAGAGAGAGTCTGATAGGTAGGGCAGCCATGAAATGGGCTAGAAAGCACAGTTTTCAGCACAATTACCCAGAACATTTGTCTCTTTAAAATATTGTCCTTGAAACTCCTGAGACTGTTCCCTGGGAAAGCTTGTCATCTTTATGTTTGGACTCTGCAATAAAATAATGCTGGGCTGATGTTACTATAGTTGGCATTCAGAATGCAGTTAATATTGAAAGGGAAATTGATAACCCAATCCCTCCAGTCACCCTCCAGATGAACACATAAAGTCCAGAGTCCAGTGCATTTCTTAAAGCTTTACTTTCAACTGGGCTGACCCCCAGAAAGAGATGGCATGTCCCAGCAGGGTTGAAAGTGTCCCCAAGACCATTCAGGCAAACAAGCAGCATTTCCATGGAAACACTGTGTGTGTTCATGTGTGTATACCCACCTGGCATCCATCCTTCCATTGATCAAGCCAAATGATGTCATTTTTGTTATGGGCACAAGAAGCAGGACTTACTGCCTCAGTACCGTATCTTGCTAGCAGGATTATAGGAAAAGGGATGTTGATTCTTTTAGGGAAAGTGCTTTCCTACTGGGTTCTTGCCAAAGGTCATACTGCCAATGTTTTGAGACAAGCTGGGCCATACCCTTCACATATTGCTGTGTGTTTTGTGACCAGAGTTTCTTTTGGTAAATAAAATCCAGTGTAGTAGAGACCTACTTACCTTCAGAGAGGGGGATGCTATTTACCCAAGGTAAGAAATTGGCAGTATATTATCCGAGGGTATTTTCTAAGCAAATATTTAATCAGAATCCCTCCTATTTGTCTTCTTTGACTGAGGATGTTCTACGAAGTACAGTGCACTGCAATTTTATGTTCATGATTTACCCAGAGCCTTGCCACAAGCTGTCGTGTATGCAGAAGAAAGTTCAGGATTTTTAATTATATTGTGTACCTAGCCTATTATTTGACAGCCCTTTGTCAAATAAATTTTTATAAACACTCCCCATCACCAGATATCAAGTTCCCATAAATGCACATTTTACGCTTTTCGGTGGTGTCATGGATTAATAAAGTTGCTTAGTGTTACATGCTCTCACCATAGCATCATAGCATGTACATCTGGAAACCCACCAAATCCAATCTATTTCTGACTTTATATTTTTCAGTAACCAAAGCATTTATTTTTGACAAATATCCAGAAACCAGAAATGCTGTCACATTGCTGAAAGGTTTTTAGTTAACTCAGGTGACATATGAATGGCACCGAGCAAAAATATTAGTGGCATGTTGTTGTAATGTGCTTTTTCTCAGCAGAGGTCACATGAAAGTGAGAATTAAAAATTTCCCTCTTTTTCTGCATTGTATTCTTACTCTATGGCTTCATCTTAGCTGAAAAACTATGTTGTCAGGATCCTTTCTGTATATTTTCATATCAGATTGTGGGAAAAATTCTTCATGCAATTAGAATAATAGGGAAGACATTAAATACAGTAACAGTGGTCTCTTAAGTGATATTATTCTTGAGAATACCAAGTAGCAATCAACCTTGTAATCAAAGCAGGTTAAAGCACAGCTGTTTCCTAAATTTTGTCCATTATATCATGTGACACATACCACAATGCAATTAAGGGAAATATGGCTATGAAAATTTGTTTTGTGAGTGAATAACATGGACAAATACAGTTAACCTCTTAGCAATGGACATGTGGGGATGTGTCCATTCACTAAAGATAAAAGGGAGGCACTGCTCTACAATTTCCAGGGACATTGCTTAGTGAGGAAAAGAATGGCTTTGGGAGCCATATACTCATGTTTGGATTTCACTGCTTCTTCTATCAAGGTATGTGAAATTGGAGTTCTCTGAGTATCTTCATTGTTTTCTGAGAAGTAAAGTGATGTGTACAAAAAGGACTGTACTTCTTACCAGTCCCATCAATTTGATTTTTTTTCTACTATGTTATGATCTTGCTAAGGCAACAATTACATTTTACCCTAGATATGCCCCAGATTCCGGACATTTTCTGAAACAGAAAATATTCCATAAATGTTTGTTGAACAAATGTGTGACTGTTCAAATTTGACAATTACAGCCAACCACACCAGAGATTCAAATAAAATACTAGAACAAACCAATGAAAATACTCCAAGAGGAGGGAGGGGAGGGGAAGAAGAAGCAAAAAAGGTTAAAATACAATATATCCATAATGCCAACTCCCAGTGATGACTGTATTGTTATGTATCACAAATATACACTAATAAAAAAGTAAATAAATTTAAAAAATAAAAATATTCCAAAGGCTTGGATCACTTTGTTTGGTTTAGTTTTGATAATGAAAATAAAACTAGGTTCGAGGAACCTAATAAACAATTAATAATGAAGTTTTAAAAGTTTCTATTAGAAATGCTAAGCAGTGTGATATATGCTGATCTTTTAAAAATAGTAGTTTTAAAGGAAAAGCATACTCCTAAAATTATATTAAGTCTCCTAATTAGTAAAAAGCAGAAATACAGAAGTGTTCCATTTTAAAAAAAGTTTCTCCATTTTATTTATTTATTTATTTATGGGTACCGGGAGTCAACCTCAGGACCTCGCGCACCAGCAGGCACCCGTGCCACTGCGCAATATCACCGGCCCTTTTTCCGTATGTGGGTACCCGGAGTCCAACTCGGGCCCTCGTGCTTGCCAGGCAGGCGCTTACGCCGCTGAGCTATCTCACTGGCCCTCTCCATTTTAAGGGAATGAAAGTCAAAAGATTTCATTGCTATTTGCCTCATCCACCAATGTCTCTTTAAGAAGCATCTACAAACACATTTGCCTACTCAGCTTTTAGCCTTTCTAGACATGATAATTTCTACTAGGAGAGAAGGTGTATTTAAAAGGAAATTTCATTCTCAGTTTTTGTTTTTAAGTGTATTTTTGTACTTGTGAAAATGACTCAAAATGTGCAAATGTACTCTGATAGTATTAATGAGAGCAGGTATTTTTCTTATTTTCCTTGCCTTCTCTCCCACCTGTTGGGTATTCTTTTATTTTGCTCAAAATATCTTTATTCATCAAAGAGAGAACATCAGTTGAATGCTATCATTAGACTATGGTGGGTAGGGGTCTCTCAATGCAAAGGGAAAGGGAAAAATATATCCATGTCTTTTGAGGAAGGCACTGACATGACACATGGATGGAATTATTGATATCCACAGACAGTTCTGAAACTAATCTGGTCAGCCTCTACATAATTCAGCATGTAAACCAAACTTGTTTGGTATCCAAATTAATTGAACTTGCCTATGGTAAATTAGATAATAAAACTCTATACATTTTACATTTTATTACAAAACAATACCTCACTAATTCTGGAGATAGCTCCTATATGATCTCTGTAATTTGCTGTAAATAAATCACAATAAATCAATCCAGACATTTGAGAATTTTACAGAAATAAATAATTAAGATCCAAACCAGCAATTCTCACTCTAGCTAGATTTCCATTTTACAAAATGCCTTAAATATCCCCAGAGCAAGAAAGATTTAGGAACCAGACAAATATCATATGAAAGTAGTAGAATTTATTGACATACTCTCCTCGTCTCTCTAGCTGGATTCTTAACCCCTTATGGGCTCAGACTCTTATTTCATATCTGCAAGTACCTGGCATGGTGCTGTGATGCTGGCTTGGATACTTAACAAACATAATGTGGGACATAACCCATGGTGCTGTTTTCTATCATCCATCAGTTCTGGAACCAACTCCCTCTCTTGCCAAGGAAAATTTGGCAGGAAGATCAGTATCCTTTGGACATGTCCTGTGGATAGTGTTTTGGGGAAAGTCTTGCCTTTTGGCCTTTTTAGTTCCATATACCCTAAAATCGTTCTCCCACATCTAGCTACACTGTGGCTCAGATTCAGTTAACACATTGCCAAATAGAAAATTCAATCCGAATCTCAGATGTGTGAACTGCTTGTTTGGACTTCTGCATTTTTATTATATTTTTTATGTAGATAGCAGTTTAGAAGCTTTGTATCAATAGATTCCAAGTCCAAACCCATGTAACCCCACCCCCTCCCAATACTTCTCTCATCCTCAAAGGCTGCAGAAGAATACTATCTGTAAATGGATATAAATTGGTGCAGCATGGAAATACAGACAAGAGCCTGATTGTATTATCTACTTTTACCCCGTACCTGTACATTTCTTAGTGTGTGGAGGAATTTCACTGACCATGAAAGAACATTAAGTCCAGGCACAACCATAGATCCTAATTCCTTAATCCTTGTTGTCCTTTCTCTTCTGATTACTAATTATAAACCATTTCTGCTTTTCATTGTTGCCAGAACAAAAAATCATCAAGTATAGTGTGCTGAGTTTTTTCTTTTTTCTTTTTTCTCTATTTATTGAACTGCCTTACTTTATAAAATCCATTATGAGTAGTAGATTGAAGATGAATTCAAAACAAACTTCTGGAAGTAGTGTACAAAATTCTCTCCCATTTCATTGTGTTTCCAACAAAAGAGGGCAGTAAATACAGGCAATCTGTGGAAAACCAATTCCTGTTCAGCTTAGAACAGTTACGATGATAGAAGTCAAAGGAGAGTGTGTTGGAAAATGGGAGAAGACATGGCAGTTGAAGGACAGCAAATGAAAGAGACCTAAACAAGATGAAAAATCTTAACCAGGAAAGAGAGTTTATGAGAAATGAATATGGAGAGGAAGGAAGGGCAAAGGAACACACCTAAGAAATAGGGAACAGTAGGGCCAGTGAGAGAGCTCAACGGCATGAGCGCTTGCTTGGCAAGCACGAGGTCCTGAGTTCGACTCCCCAAACCCATATAAAGGAAAAGAAAAGGGGGCCGGTGATATCGATCAGTGGTACGAGTGTTTGCTGACAAGCGCAAGGCCCTGAGGTCAATTCCTGGTACCCACATTAAAAAAAAAAAAAAAGAAAAGTAAAGAAAAGAAAAAAGAAATAGGGAAAAGTAGTAGGGGAATATGCCGTGAATAACTAATGAGAGGGAAAGCAAATGGAATATCCCAAAAGATGATCTGTCTCAATTATTGTTGGGGAAAAAATAAGCATGAGACAGATGAACTCTTATTTTGTTCATGTTAAAACTTTACCATATGATAACACTTCAGAGCTGACTTTAGATACGGAAATAAATTTGTTAGTGCCTTGCTCCCTATAAAAGAAGCCCTTCTTCGCTTTCAAGTGGGAGACAGATGGCAGAGCTGGGACACCACACACAGTGGGAGCACCTCGGGCTGAGCCACAGGTGCCTGGGAAAGGAAAGATCCTGAAGGCCTACAGGGAAGAATTTCTTTCTCTCTCCCTTCAAAACTCAAAAGTTTAGCACGTTCCACCCACCACTGTCTGATTTGTCCAACTTAAATCAGCAAAAACCAGTCAGCACACAACATACTGTTTTTACAAGCCTGCCATCCATAGAATTAAACTCAACAGCAGTATTCATTGTATTTTTTTAATCACACCTTGTAAAGACATTCACAAAAGAGGACTTCATAACTGCTTCAGAAAGTAGCCAGAACGATAGGATAAGTGTGTTTGAAATCAAGGGGAGTATTCTGAGGGGGATTATTTCTCTGTAATATTTTAAATTTAAACATTCACTGTATCTTTTGATCATCCCTTGTATTCTGCAGTTGTAAGCTCAAAGGAGAATATTTTCCCACATTATGCATTTTCATTTTGTTTTTTAAAGTTTCTTCTGGCCAAAAACTTATTCCCATGTGCAATTTACCTTTATCAATATGGTGGGTGGTAAAAGTAGTCTCTAAAATGCTTCCAAAGTTATTTACATGTTAATGAATTTAAAGTGCTTAAATGCTAAGGTTGTATATTTAGATTTGGCTTTTCCCAAATGATTTAATGCAAATAAACTTTGCAAGGCTGAAACAAAGACCACATAGCATAATTTCCTAAAGGCTTGATTAGTCTGAAACAAAAATTTGATACCATGGTATGACTCTGGAGCAACTCAGATCTCACAGATAATTTTCATGAGTGAGCAGCAATAATTTGTTTCTGTGAGGTTAACGGAGTAGCACATCTTATGATGAAACAGAACAAGTTTCAATGGATAAAGATTTACAACTTTTGAGGCTCATTCTTTATCCAACTTGTTTGGGTACTTCTTTATTTTCCACATCAGTGGACCATGCTGAGAGATTCCAGTGGTTTTTTCCTAGATGAGAAGATTGTCTTCCATCAGACATGTAAAAGGAATTTCATATTTCTTGTTTTCATGCTTATCTGGCCAAATATATTGTGTGGTAAGGAACTTCTTGCCCCCAAATTGTGTTCTTATAGTTCCTTAGTAAATAGACCTTTTTCTCCAGATCTTATCTCAGTAGTAAGGAAAGCACATGGACCCAGTTCTAGAATTGTACTCCTATGGTTCTATAGTAGATCAGCTATATTTGTGACTCTTTTACCAGCTTGCTAAATTTATTTCTGTAGTCTACATTTTAATGATGGAGTAGAATTCCGTTGAATGAAAATAATACTTTTTTAAAAGCCTCCCTCTAATATTCCCACATTTATCTTCTTTCCAACATTTGGATACTTTGATTTTTATTTTCCCACAGTGATTGTCTCTGAGAGGGAATATAATGAAATAAAAAACAATGCAAAATCTGGGGCCAGTCAGCCTGAATTTTGACCTGGCTTTACCATTTGCTAGCGACGTGACCTCAGATAATTGCTTTAACCTTTCTGCACTTCAGTTTAATCATTCCTCAAGTGGGCATTATAATAATACCTTGCTTATAGAGTTGTTGGAAGGATATTTCATTAAATTGGTACTTACATGGTGTAAAAAAAAAAGATGCTTGCCAATAACTCAGCATCTTAATAAATATGAGGTGCAATTTTTAGGTTCTAGAGAACTTGGTTGAGAAAGAAATATGCTTTTGCAACTAAATATTGTCAGTTATTCTCTGACTGTGGGAGAAGTTTATTTCTTTTTAAAATTGTATAACAACATTTATGTAAAGTTAAAATTGTATAGATTTTAAAACACTTGGGAGCTTACTCAAGAATAAACACGCTCCTGGTCTGTGAGGTCTGTGGTTGTGTTTCTTTGGGAAAATCGGAGAAGTTGCACCCTTGTTGCTGGCCCAAATGTTTGCACCTTTTGCTTATCTTTTGCTCACTGAGAGGTCTCAATGCTGATCAAGACTTTAGTATTTCAGATTTTAGATTTCAGTTTTATAGGAAGCAACTATTACTGGATGAAAAGGTCCATGTAAAGCCAGTGAGTTCAAGTAATGAGAAAAATATGCACAAATGAAATGTGACTAGGATTTAAAAAAAAAAAAAAAAAAAAAAAAAAAAGGAAAATGCTGTGACTTTCCCAATTGTAGGGCACCACAATGCCCTAGCTGGAGTGTTCTTAACTTGGATTCCTACACTGGGCTTCACCAAGTCTACCATTCACCTGAAGCCATTGACATTCTATATTAGAAGGTCACTCAATGAGCACAGAATTAAAGTAAAGGTGTTGGAAAGAATATCTAAGTGCCTTTCAGCCTCAAGTTATATTATAGTCTGACACATTCATTTAATTTAGTTTTACTCAGAGTTTATGGAAAGCTAAAAAAGGTCTGTGATATTCTTAAAATCCTGAACCCAAACCCAAACTTTGCATGCATGTATACATATTTTAAATTTTCCTATGCAAAGAGTAAATAGCCTTAGGTGTATTTCAAAAGATATCTAGGAAGCAACACGGATTAAGGACCACTCATTTCACCACTTGACTGCTCCAACCTGGGGCCAGTCCTCTGTGGTCTTTGGTTTGGAGATTGTCCTCACATTGACACCTCAGAAATTTGATTCTCTGACACCTACTTCAACTAAAGAAGAACTGAGTTCCTGTACTGTATCTGAGTCCATCTTCCATCCCTGAACTTTAGTGCCTCCGAAAGACTGGGTTCAGGGTTACATGCATCTCTTTTCGGAACGTCCTAATCCATCCTCCTTATCTTCCTCCCTTTCTCTGTTCCTCCCTCCTTCCAGCCTTTTCTCCCTCCATCCTGCACTTCCTTTCTTCCTTCCCTCTTTCTTTCCTTCCTTTTTCCTTCCTATTTTTTCTCCCTCCTTCCCCCTTCCCTTCCTTCCCTCTTTTCTCTCCCTCCCTCCATTACTTCCTTTCTTCCTTTTTTTTTGCTGCTGCTTCTTTTTTTTTTCTCTGTAACCTGTGGATCCCACTTAGATTAAGACTTTGTAGTCTTTTTTTTCTTTTTTTCTGGCAATCTATAATATTTATGTGGTCAAGATTTTATTTCTTACTTCTTATCCAATTCATGCCCTCCCATCATTCCCTGGCCTAGTTGACTTCTTCCTCATTTGGACCACTGGCTGTCCTGTATTTGTATTTCAACATTATTTGAAACTTCTTAGCTACATGTCTCTCCATGGCACTGTGAAATCCTTGAGACAGTTTATATCCCTCTATCTCTCCATCACCAGAAACTAAATTTATGTCTGAATAAATTGCCTGATATGGCTACTATTGTAAGACTGTCCTTGAAAATATCATCTGGAACATTACATGGCTTCCTCTTTGTAAAAGTAAACTAAGGAAATTGTCCTGTTACTCTCAGTGACCTCTGTAAATTTGCATTCATTTTTGTGCTGACTGCTTAGAAATATGTTTATATTATCTTAGCTATTAACTACATAAATCATGGCATATATTTTGTATACTAACATTTCAATATTTCACTAATGTGATATTTCTTTATGGGACTTTTCCTTTTGCCTTGATTCCCCTGCCTTTTTTAATAAATATGATTTGGATGCATAATTATGCCATCTTAAATTATTTGGTATAAGTTATGGTATAAAATATATATAAATACATACGTGTATATCATGATATAATAATTTTTTGTCCCAGATATATTAACACACTTAACAATCTTATAATAGAATCCAGTTCTACATTTGTAAAATATATAATACTTTATGTATGGTACATTTATTTATATTATTATATACTATATATTAATATAATATGTCTTCCAATAGAAGTAGGTATCTTTACTCTATTCATAGGTTGACATGAACAACAGTATTTTCTTTCTCTAGATTAACACAATGTGTGGCTATCCAAGCCCTGATTGTGACAAATTTTTATGCAAATAGTACCTCTGCAATAGAAATAATATATGAAATGGCATTTTTTAAATGCCAGGAAATAGAGTGCTATAATGCCATTACTAAGCGTTTCAGTGATATACAACTGTGCTATACAAATTTGAGGTCCTTTGACTGAAGAGTCTCAACCCGACCCAGACTTACTGAAGGAGAATCTGCATTTTAAGAGGTCCCCAGTGTATTTACATGCACAAAAAAATTTTGAGAAAGCACTGATCTGCATGATCTTATGGATGACAAGTTTCATTTTAAATGTTGAAAATACAAACTTTATGATTGATGAGTTTAAATTTAATGTAATATAAAAAATAAAAATTAATTTGGAGTTACAGTTATATTTGAGTACTGACTGGCTTTCTATTTTCATTTATATGAGACTCAATTAGAAATTACCTTCTACTCTTTATCAGTCATGTGTGTGGGTGATGGCTGTACAAAGCTGAGTAAGATAGACCCTTTGGTCTTATGGAGCTAACTCTGTAATCCTGAGCAAATCTGTGGAAAGAAAACGGATCGAACACATATCAAATTTTGCTCCCGACCAAACTCTACTCAACCTGCCAAGGACAAATACATTAATTCAAAGGAATATTTTCCCTTGCTAAAGACAGATCCATAAGGATGGGGAGAAAAAGAGAGGAGACCAGAGCAAAAACAATTTTGGAAGCTGTAAGGCAGGTGGGTGAGGGAAACTGATTTCACAGATATGAAAATGCTCAAGTCTCAGCTGGTAATGGGGAAAGCTGAGAACCAAACTAATGCATCCCACGCAATCTCCAAACGCTTAAGGAACTGGCAGAACAATATATCCTTAAAGTAGAGGGAAGGTTGAAGCTGGGAAGAAGAACCAGTAAAATAAGAAAATTGTTTGAACAATGTTTAAGAGCCAGTGAAATCCTGCATCCTGTCCACTCTCCATCCCCCTAAGTGACTGTCCCTGACTAAACGAAGCAAAAGCGTTTAGGAGATGGGAAGACAGCTGCCTCTACTGGGGAGGACCAAACATCGCTGAAAGGGGATATGTTCAATTTGTGTATTAAATACCAAGACCCTACCCTCTCTGAACCCCAAGCCCTAAATTTTTACCAAGACTCCAAAATATTGTCAGCCAGATTTTATCTTCTTTGCAAAACACTGTAAGACTCTTTTTTGACAGATATAACTAACTTATAAGAAAAAAAAATGTTTTAAAAGGGACATCATGAAATAAATATCCATGTTTCCATGTCAGTATAAATAATTGAAAAATTAAATGAATGTGGGAAGAGATAAATCTCCTATGCAAAGAATTGCAAATAATCTCTGTGGCTACTGCACCTTCAAGGAGTGGAGTATAAATCCTCTGTCCTGTGCAGGCTATGCATGGCGACTTCTTTCCAGTGAGTGCGCTGCGTAAAGGAAGAACAGAAGAGTAACTTTGTAGTCAAGACACTGACTAACACTACCTCACTCATGTGATTAAGGTCAGCATCCACAGTGACAAGTCAGGTTGATAGGATGTACCCTTTAATAGAGGCAATAAAAATGGCATCTTACCTCTGTGGTTTCCTCTCACAAACCCGTAACCTCAGTCTAAATGACAATGACATTAGAGAAGTTCCAGTAGAGGAACGCTCCAAAAAATACTTGAGCAGAACTCTTCAAAATGATCAGTCATCAAAGACAAAGAAAGTGTGAGAACTGTCACAGCAGAGGAACCTAAAGAAATGTGGCAACTCATGAGGTATCTTGGATGGATACTGAAACAGAAGAAAGATATTAGGTAAAAAGTGAGGAACCACAGAATAATGTATGGACTTCATTTAATAATAATGTGTCAGTATTAGCCCATTAATTTTGGCAGATGTACAACACATGTCAAATGTTACTAATAGCAGAAATTGGGGGTGGTATTTATGTGAACTCTGTGACTTCATTGTAGTTTTGGAGTAAATCTTAGTTTACCTAAAATAAGAAGGAGGGAAGGAAGGAAGGAAGGAAAGAAGTAAGGAAGGAATGGAGGGAGAGAAGGAGGGAAGGGAGAAAGGAAGGCAGAAAAGAAGGAAGGAGGGAAGGAAGGAGAGAAGGGAGGAAGGAGGGAGCGAAGGAAGGCAGGCAGGAAGGAAGGAGGAATGGAAGGAAGGAGGGAGGGAAGGGAGGAAGGAAGGAAGGAGGGAAGGAAGGGAGGAATGAAGGAAGGAGGGAAGGAAGGGAGGGAGGGAGGCAGGGAGGAGCACAAGAAAAGACATGAAGGCCTCTTCTGATAAAAAGCACAGCTGAGTCACCCTGCAGTGAAGCCCAAGTCAAGGTGCCTCACCCATAGATTCAGAATCTGCAGTAACAATATTAAAAATCTTTATACAAATTGAATGTATTTTCATTAAACAATATTTTAGACATAAGTTTTCTATCATAGTCCTTATAAGCCTAATGCTTTGGTTCTCCTTTGCTGAATAAAAAAATTGAAATAACAACCATTTTGTTATATCTCAAGATCCAGGACTTCAGACAGAACTTGACTAGGTGAGCCTTTTGTTCCATGTGGTGTAGATTAAGGTTGCTCCATGGCATTCAGCCTGCAGTGAGCTCTTCTGGGTGGTGCAGGTAGTTTTACCAGTTGTCAGGTCTCTTGGTTGACAGAGGTGTCTAGAAGACTGGAGGGAGCTGTAACTGTTGGCCAGATATCCTGTGCATGGCCTGTCCAGCACAACCTCCTCTCAGTACCCAAACTTCTGACATGGTACACAGAGAGACTCTGCCTAGACTGCTCATACATTTTAAATACGAATAGCATATGATGATTTCCAGAAACCTAAGAAATGCTTCTAATATGGAAGAGGGAAAATACAATAAAACAACACATAAAGGCAACTTAATAAAAGAGAGAGGATTTGAACAGGAGAAAAATTTTAAGTATTATTAAAATCGTTAGACAAGAGAAGATATTGCAACTGTAAAATAAAGAGGCCTTGGAAATTAAAAATGCATTAGTGGAAATGGAAAGCTCAGTAGACACAGTGACATTCAAAACTGAGAAAAATCTCTTGAGAAGAATAGGCAGAAGAAAGAAGGATGGAAAATAAAGAAGAAAAAGAATAGGAGGAGAAAGAGAAGTGAAAAGAGGAGGAAGAAGAGAAGTTAAAGAGGTCTGTTATCAGAGTAATAGTAATTACAGAGAAGAAAGTAGAGAAAAACTGAAGGGAAGAAATTATTGAAATAGTATAACAAAATTTATTGAGTTGAAGAATATAAGTTTTCAAGTTGAAAGGGTTAAAAATACAATGGATAAAAGTAGCCGTACTAGATATGAAATTTCAGAATATTGTGATAAACAGAAGAACCAAGAGATACCCAGATAGGAAAAAGAACAGAAAAACAAGTCACCTTCAAGGGATCAGTAATCATTTTGGACTTCTCAATAACAACTCTGGGATTTAGAGCTCAGCAAGAAAATATTTTAAAAGTTCTACAGAAATAATGATTTCAAATCTAGAGTTCTGTACTGAACAAAATTGAACCTTTTAAATTTTGCCCTCACATTTAATTGGTAGATATAAAATTTGTAAAAGAACTTACCTCTCACAAATATTAATCAATAGCTTACTAAATAAACAGAAAAAGAAAAAGATATAGGCTGGAGAAAAGAAGAGAGACTGAACACAGGATACAGGCAAAGGAAGTTTCCAGAAATGCAGTCCTGCATGTAGAACTTTCTATACCAAGACTCTATACTTGGTGGTAGCATTTATTAACTGGGATTGACTTATCTGAGACTCACTTTCCTCTTCCGAAAAATAAGAATAGTCAGAGCATCTACCTTGCATAGGTTGATAAAAGAATAAAATCTGATAATATATCTAAATGTATTTGAAAAGTACCTGGTCCAAAATAGATGTCCAAATACTGGCCTTTTCCATTTATTACAGGGTCCTTTCAGCTTTGATCTACATTCAATCTGCATTAAAAGTAATGCAAATGTATTGGTTTATTTTAAGAAAAAAAATAAGGTCTTCAAATGCAAGCCACATCCATTTTCCACTTTATCATTTCATAAAATCTGAACTAGACTAAAAAGTCCATTTAATGTGCTTTCAAAATCCTACAAACTTGCAAACAATTATGTAGAGATGAATAATAAACAAAATGGTTTCTTCCACTTCATAAAATACTATTGAAAAGCTTCTCCATTTGCAAGCTATCCTAGACACTAAGAACTGTGATACTTGACTGTTAACCCAGTAGCATAAAATAAAATGAAAACATAATAAAATGCAGGGAACTCTGCATCCTGCTGATGTAATAACTAAACTGAATATGCAAGAAATGTGAAATTCCTAACTTTATGATCCACATAGAAGAATCATCCAAAGTGTAGGCAAACCTATTAGAGTCTAAAATCTACCCAAGGGGTTCACTTTCAGGATTCCCATTGTGTGATTTATTTGGTGGGTATCAGAAGATTATAAATGTTGAGAGTATTATTTTTAGTGTTTTATAAAAGCAAAGTTACTATTTCTTTTAACTATGTGAGTATAAAAATGGTACTGCTGCTTTCTGATTTCATTACATCTCAGGATTTTATTTTATTACACTCAAGATCTCTGGTTTTCTAATAGCAGTCCCTAAGGCACCAAAAAAATGCATCTCTGGAATGCATATATTTTGTGAAATAAGAAAGCATATAATGAACAAACTCTTTCTCAAGAAGGAATGAAAATATCCCTTTCTATGTTCCTCTTGCTAACAAATGCACTGTCCAGAATTGTTCTGGGAATTGCTCCCAGCCCCTGGTTCACAAAAGTAACCTGGCACAGAGAAGTTTGTGATACATTTTGTAAAAAGCAAAGGGCACCAAACAATTACAGAAATAGTATTACTTAGGCTATTTCAATAAGAAGAATGCTCATTAATGAGGAATGCCTGAGAGGGAAACAAAGGAGTCTGGTAGTTGTGAGCAGGCTGCACCGGCATCTCCAGGAGTCATGAGGAAGGATGGAAGCGTCTTACACTCTGCAAGGGCACTGGGGTCTTTTATGGTTAGACACATCCTGGAGCCCAAAAGGGTGGGGGTTTTCCTACCATCCTTGCTTTCTGGGAGCACACAGCTTAGATTAAGTTCAACATTTTCAACATAGTCTTCTATTTCCTTTCTTATTTAGAAGTTCAACTCAGCAAATTATAAATTATATCTCAATAGGGATTTTCCTCAGAGGGAACATTTCTGAGATTTCTCCACTGCTCCTGCATCTTGCAATAATTGATACACTTGTTTCAGAAAAGAAAGTCTCACATGTCAAACTCCCTCATTCTGTTTTCATGACTAGTAAACGTAATAATAGCAATGATAATAATAACAATAACAGTGTCAACGATAATATGCATTAACTAGCAATTGCTCTCATGTGCTGGGTAATCAAAGGTCTTTTAATTTAATGATTTATTAAGCCCAGAACAATCCAATGGGACTTAGAGAGGTGAGATAGTTTGTCTAAATTATTACAGTGGATGTATTCTGTAGTTGAGATTTGAATTTCCTTAATCTGCTTCTGCCCATTATACTGAAGCTTTCCACACAGTGGAAATATACCTTGGGACATAGCCAAGCATTAGTTAGGGACAGCCTGGGACTCACTTCTACTCCTGAGAATGGTAGTGAGGGACAATGACTGCTGGTTTAGGGAAACAGCCCCCTAGTTACAGCTCCATTTAATTCTACTAAGCACAGTGAAGTGATATCAAAGGCTCAACTCATCCATGGTGCACTATACAGTCATCCATACAGGTCATCCCAAATTACTTTATTTTATAAGAACACTTTAAAGAGCTAATGGTAAGTAGGTAAGAGGGTTATTACATTTTTATGATTAACATGCTATGACTTGAGTAATTTTAAAAGTAAAGCTTAAAAACACATGAACTGAAAAATCAGTATGAATCCAATGAAATATGAGTATGTCTGTGAGAACATAAATCACCTGAGATAAACACTGTTAATATTATCATCGGTTTCTCCTGTGCTTTTCTATCCCTTCTGAATTTTTGATGCAGAACAGATGTTATTTTATGATCATAAAATATCAAATTGAAATATTCCTCTATCTCTAGACTTCTCTACCCTACATCAGTTTCTAATCCTTTAAATTTGTTGTTTTACAAATGGTGGGAGGAATAGTATAGCTTGAGGTGAAGAGAGCATGACATCATTTATCAATACAAATGTTCTTTTTCCTCTTTCCTGTGTCTTCTACCTTAAAAAACATTATGAATGTCTGTTGGAGAATTTCTTTGGCTTTTCATATTTTTAAATCTGATTCTCTAATAGTTCTCAGTCAATCTCCATTCTCTCTTCAGTTACTCGTTCCTCACTTTCTCACACTGAGTTTGTGTGTGCATCTTTCTCTCTGCCTTATATTTTCTCTCACACTCTTTTTACATAATGTTTGTTGTAGATACATTTCTGTCTTTCTCTATCTGAATGAATCTACTGAAAAAAAAATCTCTGCTGGAACTGCAGAAGCTGGAGCTCACTAGTACTTATGGAAATATCTTGGAATCTCCTCTCAAATCTACAGAATATTCAGGAATATGTTGATAATATTGAAATTCAAATTTAAAATATCAAAAGCTAAAGTCATGTCAGTTACATGTACCCAAGAATTTGTGAGAAATTTCCCTGGAGAGGCATAATTAGCTTCCCTAATTATTCTTTTTTTCAAACCAAACTTTTTCTTTCTTTCCTTACTAATTTCAGGGAAATGCTAATCCTGCCTTATGGCCCCTTCTAGGCCCAGTCTTCCAAATTACCATCTTCCTAGGCTGGTTCCCATGCACTAAGGACTTTAAGATATGTTTGAGTCATGGATCATACGAGCCATCTATAAAATTCTAAAGCATATGAATGGTAACATTTAATTTTTAAAAAATTATTTCTTTCAGACTATGAGTTGTTTAAATCCTTAGTGTTCTCATTGTAGTCTTTTGCAAGTTTATTGCTCATCTTTACAAGTTCTGGGGAAAGGAAGTACTAGCTGACCATGTAAGCTGACTGTGTATACAGCTATGTCTGCTGTATGCTGACTATGTAGCCAAGTTGAAAGCTGTTTTCTCTCATCTTGCTCTCCACTGCACATATAGACTTTTTGAAAAAGCACAACTGCATACTCTCTATTATTAAAAGAGTGATTGGAGCAGGGTGTGATGGTGCATGCTTATAACCCCAGCTGAGACAAGAGGTTCACAAGTTCGCACCCAGTGTGGGCAACTCAACAACTAACTAAGAGCCTGTCTCGAAAATGAAGAATAAAACAATTTAAAAGGGGGGGGCTGGGGAGTGTAGTTCACTACAAAGGTCCAAGGTTCAATCCCCAGGGCCACACAAAAAAAAAAAAAATAGTGGTTGGTTTTGATCAGTTGTGGTTCCAGGATCCATATTCCTAAGGGGAATCCCTGTACTGTTTGGATTTTCCAGTTAAAACCTATTTTTTTTAGAACTCCAGTTGTCATATGTATTCAACACTCTAGATTACAATGAAACTTTCTGTTCTTCTACTTAGCTAGGAAGTCCTACACCTAGAAGGAAGTAGGCCTTGGGAAGAGCACATGGCTTGTGTCCAGGCAAATTGTTCTGAGTAATTATCTTTCATGTACTGGAGGAGGAGCTGTCCTGTGTTATATAAACCCCACAATTTGTCTCTCTCCCTTTGTCTCTGAAAATTCAGAGCTGGCTAGCAGAAGAAAAGTGCTTTCACATGCTGCCGACTTGTTGCTTCAGTCCCCTTGATTTTGTGCCAACATCTACAAGGACCACATTTACCTTGCTGAAAACACATTTTGAAGTGGCCAACCAATGTATTTTTCATTGGAAAACTCTTACCAGGAGAGTCATGAAAAGGGAATGAATGACATTAGCTCAATTAATTGATAAATTAGCAAAATTAATGAAACAGAAAAGAAACAGATACTCTTCAAATGTGTGTAATAAAATACTAAACAATTTTTTTCATAATCTATGGCAAAAAATGAGTAATAAAAGGGGAAGAAAGAAGGGAAAAAAAGGAAAATGACTGATGAAAATGTACTTTTGCATAGTATAGGCCCAATTCTTTACCCTGGAGTGTATATCACCAACTATGGCTCAACTCTTTTTCCCAGTCAAACTTAAAATATCTCTTATCAGACCAGGAACTCTAAAAATGCTTTCACAATTCTAACTATCCTATATGTCTGCCAAATTTTCAAAAGGCTTTTAGGGAACAGCTGTCTCTTCTAGGTTCATGTTTGCTGCTGACCATTTGTTAATAGTGGTGTATGGTGTGGACATACCTAGTACACTACATGTAACAGGCCTCTTCTAATGCTGTGCTCCCAGTAATATTTTCTGAGTATGGCAAGTAAAAGCATGTTTGATAAGACAAGGAGAACTCAGGTTTATAATATATACTTCTTAGATTTTCAGGAATGCTACAACTATGAGATTATGTGGAACAATTTTGGCATGGTCACATGTAAGCACCAACTCCTACGAAGTCAGGCTGATCAGGTTTAAGACTGGATTAACATAAGATAGTTCATTATGTGTTGCCATTTTAGAGAAATGTGGAGAAGTTCACTTGTGAATGGTTTGCAAAGAATCACACACTATAATAAGCAGTATTTTCTACAATATTTGGCCTGTGTAACCTCAGTATCTGACTTTCTAAGTGAAAGAAAAATAATGACAGAGGGGTTAGTATCTGATGTAAAATTTAAAATCTTTTCTAATTCTCTGTGTGTAATAAATTCCCCCACCCCTCCATGGACAAAAGACTGGATGAGTTCCATTGAAGAACATAAAACACAGACAAGCTTTGCTTTTTTTTTTTGTTGTTGTTCTGGTTTCTTGAATTTCTTTTTTAGCATCGCTTTGAGCAGATTTGCATCTAACAACGTTGGCGTCCCGGAAACATTACTACACATGGAGTACTGGAGAGCATTCTTCACTTATTTGTTGTTTGAGGCTGATACACTGATCTGTTTTGCAATCTTTGGTCTTGCTTTACGTTGCCTTTGCCATTTTGTTTGTAAAAGCTGTTAATTAGAAAAAAATCATTAAGTATAAGCTGCTCAAATTACTTGAAATATTCAGATTAGACTCACTGGCCAGTGCTCACATTGAGTTCTGTGGGGCCACAGAAGCTTTGTATAGAGGTCAGTGATTGAGAAAAAAATCAGCTAAGGCTCCATTAGAAGTATTGTTACACTTAATGAACAAATACATTCTTTAAACTCCTGTGCTCTCATTCACAACCCTCAGGGCACATTGCCTAAGTTCTGATTTTGTTATCCTCAGTCACCATCTTCTGTAATTCAGATATTATATACCAACAGAGTGATCCATCAGGAAGGAGTTTTTGAAATTATGATTATTGTTAGAGTCTTCTATTCAGTACCTTCAGGATTTCTGTGCTCTCGAATTATTTCTGCACTGATATACTTAGAACAGGGAAATTAAGAACTCTGACCCTTTAATTTTATAGTTTGAAGAAATTTAATTTTACTTCAAAGCATCATCTGACACGGCACATGGTTTTCCACACAGGAGAATATTCGTAAAGATGAAGGGCTCACATCATGTAAGAGCAAAAAGGAAAAGTTATAAGAAGTTAAAAGCCATTTTGTTATATTGAGTACATATCATTATCATGAGTATTACAAAATGAAAGAGATGGAATGAGAGGAAGTGACACAGAAAATATTAGCAAAACATATGATTTGTAGACTATTAGATTACTATATCCTGGTTTTAAGAGATTTTATATATATTTTATATATATATATATATATAGTGTTTAATATTGTGAAAGAAACATGATAATCTACCTTTGACTAAAGCTATATACAATATTCTTGAAGTTCAAATATTAAAACATATCTTGATGAGCTATAGTAGTTTTTTCCTTTAGTAGGAAATAGATTAAAAATTATATTTTCTTTTGGAAAATACTGTGATCGGGGGTTAAAAAACCAAGAACTTTAGAAAATTACTTTCCTAGAAAACATGAAAGAACACAAGAGAGAATAATAGGCTGAGATAAGCTCAGTTCTAAATTGTTAAAATATTTTGTTAATATCTGTCTTATTAGCCTAGGATTTTCAGAGAAACTATATACATATTTTCTTGTAGTATAATGAATTCTCTCACATGATTGTGGAAGCTGAGAAGTCCGATAATATTCAGGTAGCAAGCTGGAGACTCAGATGAATGAGTTATATAGTTGTAGTTCCAGTCCAAAAACGTGACACCCGGAGTCACAGTGCTGTAAATTCCAACTCCAGTTGAAGTTGGAAAGCAGTAACTACTGACCTAGTTCTAAGATGGGCAGAGAGAATTCTGTCTGACGAGGTGAGGCCACCCATACTAGGGAGGTTATCTGCTTTGCTCAGTCTACCAATTCCAATTTTCATTTCTTCCTGAAACACCCTCACAGACACAGCCAGAAATAATGTTTAACCAAATATTTGGGCACTGTGTTATATCCCAGTCAGGCTGATTTGGGAATTCTTGCTTAATCCTGACTGCATGCAGACACTAACATCCAGAATACTGAGAGACTGAGATTGTGTCCTCTCTCTCTCTAAAATATTTGTAATATATATATTAGATATATTATTATAACAGGTATAACAATAATAAAGAATGAAACATATTTTTATTTTAATAACTACAGTGCTTCTTATGGACTGGGAGCTTCTCAAATTCCTACTTTCAGTGGCCTCCTAGATAACAAAATATCAGGGGAGGAAGCCCCACTTAATACACCTTTTCATCACCATGTTTGGTTTTCTTTTTTATTGTATTACTATCATGAAGAAAAAAATAACTGCTAATTTCACAGTGAAATAAAGTGGAGAAGGAAAAATTTTCAATGTTTTGGGAGACCAAATTAACCTACTGCACTAGAGTTGAGCAGTGACAAAGTTGATTATGACCTAGTCTCAAACCCTGTGTAAATTGGAAAAGAAGGTTATGTTTTTGGAAGTGCTTAATCTTCAGCCCAGCTTCTGAGTACGGGTTAAAAAGTGTTCGTTTGGGTCCTTAAGTATGAGTCACTAGGACAAAAGAACCAACATACTTCACAAGATGAAATCGAAGTTCCTAGTGAAGTCTGACAAATTCAAGGAGGAGCCCCAGTGTGTTTGAAAATATTTTCTGTTTTAACTCTATGGCATATTTTCAGAAATAAATCTTTGAGTTACAAAATTTCCACCTCACGTTTTTTCTTTTTAAAAATGTTATACATCTACATCACCAATGTAGCATAGAAATGATATCATCATTTCTTCTGGGCAAAAAGAATTAGAAAAAATGGTAGCAACATAAAAAGAAAAATGAGATACGTGTAGTTCAGATAATAAAATCATGATTGTCCTGTCACAGGTTCTTCACTTTTAAAATCTCTTGCGATGGTAACACTCTTCCACCCTCAAGATTATATGATGAGAGAGAGATTCCCTAGACAGTGCGAGAAGAGCAGTGAAATATTCTTGGTCTGTCTCTTCATTCACTGAATAATTAGTGAGCAGCTTTTTGTGTCACACATTTTTCAGGCATCAGGCAATAGAGATGCAAAAGATCAAGAAGACAAGGTCTTGAAGAACTCCTGAAATGAAAGGCACAAAAACAAAGAATTACAATGCTAGCATAAGAGATTTGGAGAATACTTCACAAAGGAGGGCACATCTAAGATGTATTTTGTATAGTAAGAAGGATCTGATAAAAGGATGCAAGAGCTAGGAATAGTAAGATTGAAACCTCCATAAAGAATAACATTCAGTCAGATGTAGTGGCTCTTGCCTAAAATTCCAGCTACTCAGGAGGCTCGGGCAGGAGAGTTACAAGTTTGAGGACAGTTTAGACAACTTAGAGAGCTCTTGCGTCAAAATAAAATGAAAAGGGATTGGGATATAGCTCAGTGGTAAGAGTGCTTGCCTACCATGTGTGAGGCTCTGGGTTCAATCTCCAGTGCTGCTAAATAAATAAAAAGTTTAAAGTGTGGAGAATGTAATGTCAAAAGACTAGGCTGAAAACATGGGTTAAACGGATGCATGTTTTACTACGTTATTTGCACTTTAACAGATAGAAAATCCATGAACATTTAACAAGAGGATTACATAGTCAACATCATACATGTTCTGCTCAGTATAAAAGGTAAATGGAAGTTATGGGTGAGGGCTGAAGACCCAAGCACCATTTTGAACACTAAACAGTGAGGTTGATAATAGATGACAAGGTGCTGACCAATAAAAGAAGTGATGATAGAAAGAAGAGGTCAATTTAAGTTACAAAAATGTAAAAAAAAAATTTTTTTTGATTACATAAGTAATATGAAGGGTACAAGGAAAATAGGAATATCTCTGTGGCTACAAAACTAGGTTCAGAGATGGATTATGGTTCCATTAAATGAAATGGGAATTTAGAAGAATAAATTGGAAGAGAGTAAATTTTAGATCAAGACATGTTGAATTCTAGGTGCTTTCACATATCTAGGAACAGTTGGGTATGCTGTTTTAGATTTCAATCAGATAAAGTATAATTAAAACCCAAATATTAGAGAAATGTATTAGGAATCCTCCATGAGGACAGAAAAAAAAAAAAAAAGAATCCTGAGGACAGCAACATATAAAAGGTGAAGAAAGAAAGAACAAACAATTATGGAAATTGAGAAATAGTAGGAGAGTTAGGAGGAAAGACAAAAAAATAAAGAATAGGCTGTAAATGGTGTTCAAATCTTTGAAAAGATTGAATTGAAAAACGTAAGAAACAAGCCAATTAGATTTGCCAATTAGTGGATCATGAATAGCCTTTGAAGAGTGGTCTTGATAAGGCCAGGCAAAGGTGACTTACCCATTAGGGAAGGTGGAGATTATGAAGGGTCCGATATACTTCACTCTGGTGGACAAGTCAGATTCCTGAGCATATATTGAGATTTCGACAGTTCTTGCTGCCATGTCAAGAGGTCTTGATGTAAGCAGTGATAATTAATCCACACGAAATAGAGGAACAATTTGAAAACAATGCTTTATTAATCTCCACTTAGATTCAGGTCTTCTCTCCCAGCCTCTGTCTTTTCATGTAACAGCCACATTTTGGGAGTCCCTGTGAAGAGAAAAGACATCTTTCTATAATACAGTTTCAATGCTAGAGTAACCCAGGGACAGAGACAGTTGGAAGGTGGAACATAAATGCCCTCAGGCTAACAAGGTGGAGGTTTTGAGCCATGGCATCCTTCTTAGGACTCGTAGTGTGACTCTCACCTCCAGTATCTGCAGCTTTCTCTTGAACTTAGACTAGCTGTGAAATTTTAGTTACCTTACATGGTTGATGTAGTAGTACAAGGCATGAAGCCCTTTGCCTTCTTCTTGCTCTCAAATCCAGATACTAGTTACTTCCTTTCACCTCCTTCACCCTACCTGGATCAATGATTTGTGGAGGTGAAGACTGGAGTCACTTCGTTTACTCTCTATTCCGAGAAAGCTGGTTTCACTACAGGAGCTCTCCCAGCTGGTCTTTCATTCAAACTCATTACTTCCTTTCAGTTCAACTATTTCAGTGACTTCTAAAGCTCTTTTAGATCACCTGGCTTCAACTCTAGTTCACAACTTAATTGTTGATCTGTTCAAGTATGACAAGCTTTCAGTGAAAGGTTTAGATGAGGAGGAAAAATATGATGAGGAGAGAAAGAAAACCACAGTAATAGGTTGTCACACAAAGGTGAAGTCCTCACACCCCTGTCCTTTGGAAGACAATGCTGAAAAAAAAAATTGGAAATAAGAAAGATAGGAAGTGACATGGAGTGGAAAGTGGGTGATAGAAAATCAAACATGGAAGATAGAAAAATCCTTATGATTGTAATTTCCCTGTGAGAAGTGTCCTTGTGATTTATATTCATTCATCAGTGATCTATGTGCTTCCTGTCAGCTGGGGGAGGAGACCACTACATTTCCTTCACCTGTGATGGATCTGTTTGATAATATCTCCTTCAATTTGCAACTGCTAGAGTCCATACTTCACACTTGTATCCACAAAATACATTTTAAAAAGTAAAGACTTCTACTGCCTTTTATATTTATTTGCTTTTATCTTTATCTGTTTTACCTCTAACTCTACCAGTTATAGCAGAGCTCTACCAGGACAGCAGAGCCCTTTTCTAATGGTATCCTGGATGGGCAGCCTCAATTATTTATTTGTTTACTTACTCATTTGTTTTCTGTGTGTAAACGGTATAACAGCATGCATGCTGAATCTATTAACTGTCAAGGCTTAAAGGGCACAATTTGATCTGAATTATATCTACATGCATCCATGCCATGATGAGTCATACTGTAATGGTGTTCTACTCCAATGATAGCATTTGCATAATGCTGTATGTATAAGACTATAAAGTTCGGGGCTGAGTTTTCAAGTGAGACTTATGGAAAACAGTCTTCTGACTTTACAGCCATGCCTGGTACATCAGAACATTCATCCTAAGTGTTTTATAATTTATTGTAAGCACTTTTATTTCTCCTTACTGCTGGAATGAGATAAAGACTAAACCCTCCATGGCACAGTCTACATTTTTCTTCCTTCCAGAATTTAGCAAACTTTTGATATTTACTTTCTAGTAACTCAGAAGGTAACAAATTCTTCTTCAAATAGCTGTGGAATTGTTTTTAATTGCATAGTGAGTGAGCATTTTAACTACACATCTGAGCAAGGATCCCCAAACTAAATTTGATCTTTCAAAGATATAACTAAAGGCAGTTTTTTATTCTTTTAAGTAAAGATTTTTTTTTTCCACAGATGATAGAGGCTCATAGGAGAATCAAAACAAAAGCAAGATTTAAAATTGCTGTTCATCTTCTCTCAACTGTATGGAAAGAGGAGACTCTGTAGTTCAAGGAAAGGAAATGCTTGGTGATCTTGCTACTTCAGTGAGAGTATAATTGCCACTCTCTCACTGAGAAGGAATAGATAGGCCTGATCTTGCACCCTGAAGGTCCATAGGGTATGACTCCTGCAATCGAGGAGGATCCCCAATTCTGTAGCAGACCTCTGTATTTCACATAGCACAGTATGGTGGTCAGCTCTTGTCCTCTCCTCAGGCTGTCCTTCAGTGACAGTTCCATGTGGGCTCTGACTTGCATGGAAGCAAGCACATCTGATTGAAAGTGATGAAACATTTAAGACCTAAGCTGTCTGCACAAATATCCCAAAAATCCTTTGCAGATATTCCAGAGATGACATTAAGCCTCAATTTACACTGCTGCACTATATAAACATGCTGCATCTTCCTGCTTTTCTTTTAAATCTCAGGGGACTTAAGGGACCCACTGCTCATCAGAGAGAACCAAGGAAGAATCTGATGTGTAAGGACACAGCCCCCCCAAATAATATTTCTCTGAAGATTTCTATTAATAAGCAAGGGTTAGATTAAACCACAATATTTAGAGGTTGTTAGCTTTGACCCAACACTGGCATTACTACAGAGTGAGTGTTCAAGCTTCAAATTAGGAAAGGATGTGGAAACAAAATTTTATTAAACTTCTCCAAAGCTCATTGGATACTCTAAATACGTTAGCCCGTTCAATAACCACAACCTGCTAAGAAAGTAGTTATTACTTCTATGTTGCAGAAGAAAAACACTGAATATCTTCAATAATATTAGACAGTTGCTTCTGTGTGTGTTTAAAATTTACCCACACATCATACAATCACTTATCTCTCCAAATCATAGATTTTTCCAAGTGTCAAAATAAAAATTTTTGCCCCATCCTTTTTATTCGTGTAATATCACAACATATGTCTTACATTTTCATGATAGTAAACATTATATGAATATCAGATATTGTTATTACAGCACATCTCAGAGATTTTGAAGATTTGGTTTCAGCCCACCATAATAAAGCAATTATCACAGTAAAGCAATGCACATGGATTCTTTTTATGTCCTAGTGCATATAAAACTTGTTTATACTATACTGTAGTCTACTAAGTGTCCAGGAGCATTATGTCTAAAAATGTATATACCTTGATTTAAAATTACTTTAATGTTAGACATTAAAAAAGTAAAGCTGGGAGCAAAAAAAAGCTAGGGAACTGAAGTTTCTTGTTGTAGCAAAGAACAAGGAAACCAATAGGAGTTCCTGAGGGTCAGCAGTGAATCCCCAAATTCCCTTTTATTTCTGCCTGAATCTAATCTTAGAATATGGTAATGATGCAGAGATGAACCAAAATGATGGCTAATTCAAAATTCCTTAAATTTGGCATTTAACTAACTCGGTGTTTTTAAAAAAATGTGCTTGCATAGTTCTTGGAATTCATTATACTTAAAATAGTGTTGTAAAGCCAGACTAAGGACTTCTGACTCAGAAGAGTCTGGGATATTTTCATGATGGTTTATTCCATCTCTTGTTTAAAAATTTTCCTGATTCCACACTTTAATGCTGGTAATATATAGTATCACTTCCCAGGCCAATTATCTTTCCTTCTAGAGTGAAAAGATTCTGTGATAGTTTTGCTGATTCACTAAGGGTTTTATTTGAATGATTGAAGTTTCAAAGCAAACAGCATCAAAATAAAGAGCTAAGATATTCTTGGAGACTTCCTTTCCATCCACATATTGAATCTTTCCACATTTTACAAAAAAAGGAAGATTCATAAATGTGGAAAAATAAAAAGTTAAAGAAATATTTTCCTGTGGAAAAAAGCCAATATTTCCTTAAAACTTCAAAAATTCCCCAACCGAATTGGTTTTATCTTACCTATCCTTAGTTTTTACTGAACCATTTTTATAAAAGAAAAAAAAAACACTTAAATTAAATGATTTTTGCAGCATTAAATTAGGAACCAACCACATTACAACTTTTTCTGTCACTATTAACTATGTATAAGATTATGTCATTACACAATTATGATACTAAAATAAAAAACAAAAGAGTCATGATTCATTAACTACCAGCTTTTTTTAATGCAGATCTAATTTCCAATTGGGACAAAGAAATTGTATATATTTATGGGATAGAATGAGAAATTTAAATAATCGTAATAATTTATGAGACAGTATTTAAAATGTATTTATTATCTATGAAAAATACTGGACTATACTCTTGAGAAATAGGGAAAATTTATATAAAGCTAAGTATGGATAAATACTAATGCTATATTGGTATATTTCTAGCCAATGATGCTTGTTAACTATAAGGAGACGTATCTGGTAGCAATTAAACAGGCTTAATATCTGGCACACATGTATCACTTACATTATAAATATCCTGTCAGCAAATGTGCTATTAAATGATCTGTTGTTTCAACGGAATTGAGCATTTCTTTTCTGGATCTGATTATATTTGTAATTTTAGAAGTATAATTCCCAGCCTTGTGCAGTCTAGGTAGAGTTGTCAGTGTACTTGTTCATGTAAGTGTGCATAAAATATGTGGTATAACACATTTGCAGAGATCCAGTGCTTGAGATTTTTTTTAATGCATTGATTTTTCATGACACTTTTAGGGAGTTGAATATACTGAGTACGGTAGATAAAAGTTTGTTTGCCTATGTTTCCTGTTATTTTTAAAGCTGATTTTTAAAATCATTGTTGTATAGTTAAGGTAGATAACATCCTGATATTTAATGGCTCATAGTTCAAGTCAGCAAATTCTTAAACACTTATTTAATTCTTTATACTTCTTTTCACGCTGTTTTAATGCATCATAGATTTAGTGCACAGAAGTGATCTTTCTTTGAAACAAAAACAAACAGCACATTCTTTCTTCCCTTCCCTTTCATTTTTGTACTACATCCAATAATTATATTTAAGTTTTGCTTTTTATCAGACAATTTTAATGAATTTTAAGATATGTTAAAGTACTTACTCCTTACTTATGAGAAAATTAATAAAGATTTAATAGATGACCTAATAACAATTTGTTAAATTAAATTCACTTTATTTCACATTTTAGTGTTACTGCATGGATGGTGTTTATGCCACTAGGCTCAGTGAGGGCTCCATGGGTAAATCACAAGAAAGTCACTATCTTTAATAATCTTATGAGTAAAGATGAATGCAAGTAACTTTAATACAATGTTGAGTCTGATGAGCTCATAAGAAGGGACAAGTAAAATGATAAGATACTGACACAAAAAGATTTCTGGAGAGTTAATTCTCTGTATTATAACACTACATCCCCTATGTGCCTGCTGGAAATCCCACCCAAAGTGAAGGGACATTTTCTGACGCTCTTATTTGGCACAAATATTCACTGTGATTAGGGCTCAGCCCTTTCTAAATCTCAGTTAAGTCAAGCAATATACAACAGTAAAATACTTTTCAATATATGTCTTTACATTTTCCTGACTTAACCAGGCTGAGTTTCGGAGATCAACTCTTGAGATACACAATTTTCAACCACAAAGTACAGTACTAAAGCACCATTCTAGGTGGGAGAGCATTCATTACTATCACAGTATGGGTGACATGACCCTAGGATCCTCAGTTACTCTACAGGCGTGCCTATCACATGGTTTAAATGCAAGCTCACCCAGAATGTTGGGAGCCTGGATCTTTATATCAGTATTTCTCATTTGGTATAGTCAAGTGGTCTGTAATTTTCCAGTGTGATAGTTATTGTCATTTAATAAGCATAGTTCTATAAACTGAGACTATTAATTTGGCTTTTTCTATCCTTTTTTCTTATCTGTATCTTTTATGGTTTAAAATACTGCCTTAGATCAGAATTTGAAAAACATTTTTAAAGTTTTTAAATTGTGTTATTCCTTTGCTAATTTTTCATTAGGAATGTTTTAGTCGCATGGCAAAAGGATTATTCTGTAGTTTATAAGATCAATACATTTGTTTTGGAACTTTTGACGGTAGAACAAAGAACTCTTAAAGATTTGGAGAAATAATTTCCTTTTAAAAAATACTATATTGTGCTCTGGTGCTTGGAGTTTACCTAACCATCTGAGTCAATAAAAAGTGTGTATGTATTCTAACATACTTTTTACTGGTTTGTAAGTAAAAGATAAATTTAAAAACTAAATAGAGGGCCAGTGAGATGGCTCAGCGGCATAAGCGCCTGTCTGGCAAGCGTGAGGTCCTGAGTTCAACTTCCGGTACGCGCATAAAGGAAAAATAAGGGCCAGTGATATCGCTCAGTGGCACAAGCATCTGCTGGCAAGTGTGAGGTCCTGAGTTTGACTCCCGGTACCCACATTAAAAAAAAAAAAAAACTAAATAGAGATGAAACCCAAAGTAAAAATAAATATTATATAGATTGTCATGACAAAATTTCCACAGTTCATTTTTTCAGTAGATGCATTTTTATGGGTCTAGAAATTTTGCTTATAGCGCCAATTACTTCTTTAGGTCACATTGATATTAATATTCTCACAGAATTACTTTGAATAGTAATCTGTGTGATTTTAACTTTGCTATGGATAAAAAGTGCCAAAATGGCAAAGGGCCCTAAAGACCTGACTTAAAACTTTACCTTGTCCTGGAAAGGAATCTTGCTGAATTTATTCATGAATCCTGTTTGGGATGAGGGCATGGAAGATAGGTAACCATACATCCTGTGTCTAAATATATGACCTTGTTAGTTTACATGACAGACATTTACCATATGCCTATTTTATTCCAAATTAGTTTATAGAGATAACCAAATGAATGGGGCAAAATCTGTCTTTATTTAATGTATAAGCTGATATGCTTTGAAAAGGGACAGACTAGGGTAACATTTTGGGCTAAAGGAGATTCAGAGTAATTCTCTGTGACTTAGCAAATATGGGTATTATTGTGTTGAGCTGTGCAGGTGAGAAAAGTGCAAGGGGAAACATGGTAGAAGATGAAATATATTTACATAAGCAAATTTTAATTTTTCTCAGTAGAAAAGAAAAACATCGTAAGTGTACATTGCACAGCTTCATTAATGGTCTAAAATAAGACAGCAAACAGACCATTAATTTAACTCTAAGTGACTCTAATTTAAGAGGATGTGTGAATATCATCACCAAGGACAGAGAAATGATGCTACACAAAAGTAAAAAAGAAAAATCCAATGAAGTCTGGCAAGAAGCAGCCCACATCCATGAAGTGAACTTGTGCTCCCCATAGAGGAGCTTTAAATTATCAAGCACACATTAAATTATTCCTAATAGCATCTATATGGTAGAAAAATACACACTGGGAAATGGAGACACTAAATGGTACATGTATCTGGCTATATTTATGAGAACAAATAGGGAAAGAAGAAAAGTAAGTAATATGACTTCTAGTTGCAGTGTCTTGACAGCCAATTTAAACCAAATTCTCACTCCAAATAAAGTATATAATTCACCTAAAAATAATTGGATAAGGAGGTCTTTGTACCTTAGATGAGGCATTTAAAAGGACTCAGTTTTTTTCCCCCTTATGAGAGAGATGAGTTAGATTTTACATCTCTGTATGAACAGCGTGTGGATTTTTCATCAACTTCTTTCCTATGCATGGGTGTGGAATCTCTCTGCCCAGCTGTTTTGACCTGAGGAAAAAACCTGGCTTTAACTCTATTTAGAAAATACAGGACAACATGGTTTTAATTGCTCTACTGTGTTACTCCCAAATCTTTCTGTCCCTCATGCCCCAGAGTACAGAATAGCTGGCTCTACAGCTGTGAGGAGTTTCTGAGACTACCTTCCTCTGAGGCAGACTAAAGTCCTGCCAAAGTAATACAGAGAGAAGGTGGAGTGGGTTTATTTATTTATTTATGTACTTATTTATTTATAGTTTTGCTTTATTTCTTCATTGCCAGATTCTTTGCTGGAAAGTTGAAGGAAAAAATTGCATTCACCATGAAACATTTACTTCTTCACTGACCTAGTTCTTTATCCCTCTTTCCAATTTCAGAAAGAGAGCATTTTGGATTTCTAAAAAAAAAAAAAAATTACTCATTTAAACAAGCATTTGTTCTTTACATTGTTAGAAATATTAAGTATAAAATTTGTTTCTTCTTCTCCCTTGAAATATTGCCTACATTCAGTATAACCAGAAGTGCTGCTAGTTAACTGTCTTGCCATCAGACAACCTGCTGCCCTCAGTAGCTGGAATGAAATTTATGCCAGCTGGTGTTTGCTTTGACTTCCTTGATGCAACACCTATCCATTTACCCTTGCTCTAACCCACACACTTTTCAATCCCGTGAACAGACATTCTAAACTCTTCAGTGTATAAAGTGAACTCTCAAGTTTTCTCTAATTCCTACAACTGCGGAGCAAAATTTAACCCTACCATCATACAAAATGATAAGAAATATTAATGAAAGAAAAATAGACTAAGATGGACTAAGAGAGCCACAATATCAATTGTATAATTCTGGAAATATTTAAACAGATAGAACTCTATGTGAATGACCTTTTCCTAAACAAGAAGATAATCCATTGGGAAGTCAACATTCATTTACTTTATTGGCCTGTATTACTCATACACAGATTGTTTATTATTGAACTGAATCTAATATAATGACATTTATCCATTGGATGGTAATTAGATCTCAAAAGAAGTAGTGAAAATACTCAGGACTCCAAGAAATATGCTAATAATTTGTTACACATATAATTATTTTTCTTGATTGGTTTTGACGAGTCTAACCATGTGGAGAATGAGAGCATATGCAGTTATGGTTAAAGTGCTAACATTATTCCTCTGCTCTGTCAGATGTGTTGTAGAAGATAAGAACTCGAAGGTGGCCTGGTTGAACCGTTCTGGCATCATTTTCGCTGGACATGACAAGTGGTCTCTGGACCCCCGGGTTGAGCTGGAGAAACGCCACTCTCTAGAATACAGCCTCCGAATCCAGAAAGTGGATGTCTATGATGAGGGGTCCTACACATGCTCAGTTCAGACACAGCATGAGCCCAAGACCTCCCAAGTTTACTTGATCGTGCAAGGTAAGAAAGAGGTGGGGTAAGTGGATAGTAAGGTGAAAGATAGAGGTCAAGAGTAATCACAATGTAGGAAATATTTGCAGAATCCTTTCTGAAAGAGAGGCTTCAGAATATATTATTGCACTTAAGTGTCCAACCTCCTTTTAAAATATAGACTTAAAATGAGAAAACTGAGTAGAGAGAGTAACCCTTCCCATTATGAGCCAGTACTTTGGTGAGAATGTTGTCTCCCAGCTCTTGAGTTTGAAAACAAGGAAAAAAGAACACACAGAGTGTTTAAAACCATAGGAATCCCACATTACTGAACTACTAGGACGATTTGCTGAATTTAAGAAACCTTGGTTGTATCTGCTCTTGTCCTAAAGACAATCAATAATTATCTGTTTTTATGATAGCAAAAGTCTTTTGGGAAAATAAAAATTCTAGGGGCCAGGACATCTTCTTAGCTGTCTAGATTTCTGTGTAGTTTGTATCTTCAATCAATAAATAATATTACTTGTGAGCAAGTCCAGGGATAAGGATCTGTAAAGTCACTGGGGACAAATTGTTTATAGCTGAGGGTTTCCAAAGGCACATCTGAGTTATGGTTTTATAGAGTGGAAACCCTAAAACTCATACATGCTCCCAAACTATAGCTCTCTTGGGTCCCTTTCCCCGTAATTGCAGAATGAAAACAAAGATGATCAGTTGCACAAGTTTATTGCAAGCAAAGTCAAACCAACAGCAGTTTCAGTCCATCTATCAGGAAAGATCTAAGCACTAACAAATATTAGAGCTGTGTTCATGTAGTCTTGATTTATAATTTTATGTAAATTTAGTGCAAATTAGGCATGGCCCTAGGGCTCCTGTGAGGATTCTAGTGCAGTCGGTTGTGTGGCGAAGTTTGACTGTAGCTTCTATTAATGTGTTATGGAATTGATTTTTGCCACATTTAAATTATTGCTTTCCCAGATCCTCTGATTAATAGATTGAAACTGGAATAAAATACATCAGAGACTGACTGGTGCCAGGGTGGTTTAGTCATGTGACCTCTCTCTTGGTACATTTGCAATGGCTGACAGCTTCATCTTATTTCTTATAAAAGGCATGTTTACTGATTTGTAGAGTTCCAATCACAGCCAAAGCATAAGGTGCTTTCCTTGCAGTTTAGTGGAGAATGCTTGAACTCTTTAAGGAGAGATGTTAGTCTTTAGATCTCAGGTAACTCATTTAATATATAAATATAAGTAGAAATATGTAAATATGTCAAGAAATTAATTTAGCAGCTCATCCAAAACATGTACAAGTGCACGCACAAATGCACGCAACCGCATGCACACACACATGCACACTCGACTTTGAAATGGAGAATTTCTACTTGATTCTATGGAATAAGGAGAAGTGATAACTTATTTAGTTAAGGCTTTTTAGAATAGTTTTACTTAATGACCAGTTATTGAGATTATATTGTGAATTTTCTCCTTTGATTTTTGATATGTTTCATTCATATATTTCGTCATAGTATATTTTACTTGAAAAACAAATCTGATTGGTTACACGAGTTCTACACAATCTTTGTACCTTGAATGCTTTTATTGTCATCAGAAAGCTCCTAGAGACCACAACAGATATTTTGTGTTGTTCTACACTAAATAAAATCAGTTAATCTACTCATTGGTGAGAAAAAGGATGAAAGAAAAGAAGATCATTAAATTTACATTACTTGCTCGAGGTCATACAGAGAGTTCAGGACATAGCTGAGAGCTGAGTGGACATGGAATCACATTTGAAGCATTTTCTCCTGGAATGGATTTTTTTCTTTTGACTTTAAGGATTATTTCAAAGGTTTATGCTTAAGTCTGAGCTCTTACCACAAAAGTCTGTTTTGTTTTGTTTTGCTTTGTTTTGTTTCTTTCTTGTTCATTTGTATACTTTTAAACTACAAACCTGCCCATCCCAAAAGGTTAGAATCAGAACTCAGACCATGACAGTGTAACTGAAATTTAACTTAATATCATGGGATGGAAAAGAGCCAACCTAACTGCCAAGTTCTGTTAATTTATTGTTTTGTTTAATCCTAATAGGTACTACTATATAGATGTGAATAATTTTATTATATGTATGAAAAAGCTTACAGTTCAGAGAAAATAAGGAATTTGTCCAGGGCTCCCCTCTAGGCTTAGGACAAGGTTTCAAATCCCTATCTGTCTGATTCAAAGTATTACTATTTTCTTCTTAACCTTATTGCCTTCAAAGAGACAATGAGCCACAAAGCCTGTACATATATGGGGGATGAAGAAAGGATTGTCTCTTCCTTGGGTCTGAGTCATACACGGGGTCTTTTGGGCAATTACATGCATCTAGACATTTTGATATGGGAGAGATATAACTCCCAACCTGCAGGACGTCAGATGTGTCAAGTTCGTGTTTCTCAGAATTGAAGAATGAATTGCACAGGACAAAGGAGGTTAAAAGTAGGAAAGGTTTATTCAGGAATAGGAATAGTTCCTGAGAAACAGGAGGGGTCCTGAGTGGGTTTCCAATGAGGTCATTTCTCTGAGAATGTTTTATAGGGCAAAATCACACGGTGGGCACAAAGTGGGTTAAACTATAATCAACCAGTAAGATTACAAGTATAGCCGCTTAGCTAATATTGATGCAGTAGGGAATTGGGCAGGTAGCAAAGGCATATAGATGACATCATTAACCTTGGCTTACCTGTGACTTCTAAACCAAGAATGTTTTGGTGAAGGGATGGGCCCAGGTTTCTAGTCACCTACCCAGGTAGACAAGGTGGTACCAATTATGGTGTGATCTCAAATTTCCATTCATCCTTTAGGGAAGTATGCAAGTCTGGCCATTGTGATTTAATCTCGAGGCCTTGCCTTCTTCAGATGCACTTCTAGCAACAATTTTGAAGTATCCCCCTTTCAATGACTTCCTTGAGAGCCCAGTCCTTCTCTGACTCTATATTATCTAAATTAACTGCCTATAATAATTTGATTTCTTTCACCAAATGGAAGAACCACCTCCCTTTATGACACTCAGCTTTGTGGTTGTCAGGGATCCCATTCCTTCATATTCTTCTCACTGAGTTTTACACGGTGCTTCATATCGACATGGTTTTTACCACATCAAGATTCTGCTTTTAGGCATGGACTGACATCCTCCCTCTTTTCCTTACTTCATAGCACCTTCCTTCAGAATATAAGGGCCTTTTGGATATTTTGTGTACTGCCTTGATCATGCTCCATGGTTTTGGAAAATACATTTTGACGATCACTCTCTCTCTCTCTCTTTCCGTCTCTCCTCTCACCAGATAGGGTCTTCCTATGTAGTGCAGGCTGGCTCTGAACTCACTGTGACTCTCTTGCCTTAGGCTCTTGAGTGCTGGGATTATTGGTGTATGCCACCATATCCAGGTTTCTTAACAAATTATTTAATGAACACTCTACTCTTTTTCATCAGCTAATGGCAAGGCCCGCCATAGCTCAAAGGTGCTATGAGAATCACTATAGAACAGTGCCTAAGAAAGTGACCTTTGTAGTCATGTTGCCTGATTCAAATCTTACTTTTCCTTCATCCTATCTAAATAAACTTTGGGGTAAACCATTTACTTTTTTCAATGCTCAGCTTTGTCATATGTGAGATATAGATAGAAATTTAAAAATTAAAATCCTGCTAAACTTATTATAAGGATTAAATATGATGATCACCTAGCCTGATGTCTGGAGATCATGTGTTCTCACCCGATAGATGATGATGATGATGATGGAGATGATAACTATGATGATCAGCATCACAATGCTGTTGCTACTTCAATATTTCTGCAAGGCTCACTATCATGCTGGGGTGCTTCCCAAAAGAATCCAACTGCTGCTTTTACTCATAATCTCTTATTCCTTGCAATTAGCTCAGTAAGCTTTTATTCTGAGTGTCTCCAATTGATTTTTCAGCTGCTCTTTTTTTCAGCATATAATTTTTTGCTTTTTTCTTTGGACTCCAGAACTCTTCTTAGACTAGCATCACTTTTAAGTTTTTACTCACATTTGCTAAAGATGTTTGAGTCAAAAACGCAGTTTGCATCAGCCACACTTAGAGGTTTTGTTAAATTTTACATGGTGGCATCGCCCCCAGAATTTCTGATTCAGTAGATCTGGGTAGTGTCTGAGAATTTGCATTTATAACAAGTTCTGAGGTGATGCTAATATCATTGGTTGTAGGGACCACACTTTGAGAATCACTATCCCAAAAGAGTTTTATACTTTAAAAGTATATGGGACAGTAATGCTGTATAATTTCACTCTATTTCTGATAGTGTTGTACCTCCAAATATTCTGATAATTATTTTTACTGGGTATGAGACATAGAAGAGATAGAAAGACAATTACCTTAACTTTAATGGCCCGGCTCAGGCCCTTGAAGGGTGCTTAGCCCTGGGGAAAGAAAATCTGAAAAATAAAAAGTAAAACATCTCAACTCTATAAATGTGTTAGTGCTTATAATTGCTCACATTTCTTTTGCATCCAACAGAAACATTCTGGATTTATATATAGATAGATAGATAGATAGATAGATAGATAGATAGATAGATAGATAGATAATCACATATATATTTCTACCACATTAGTGACTTTTTAACATCTTCAATATTTTCTCTCTTAGTTTGGTAATTATCTTACACAGAAAGCTTTAAGTTTTTATCAGTTCATGAGGATCATTACACACAAAATATGCTACCCAAATATAAATGTGCATTTGAGATACTTAACACATTAATGGACCCAATATCTAAAGCCAGATTTTTGGGCTCCGATGCCAGCTATTTTATAGAGTCCAAGATCAAACATTAAGAGAATATCACCCTTAGCCAGGTGTGGTGGCACCTGCCCGTAATCTCAACACTCTGGGAGAATGAGGCAGGAAGATCACAAGGTGAAGCCTGTCCTGTGCAACTTAGTGACTCGGCCTGACACTGTATCAAAATAAAATTAAATTAAAATTAAATAAAATAAAATGGGTTGAGGAAAATGGGCTCAACGTGAAGGCCCTAGGTTCAATACACAGTAGTGCAACACAACGAATAATAATAATAATAATAATAATAATAATAAGAATAATAATAGTAATCCCCCTCAACTTCACTTGCAATAAAATAAGCAGGTAAATATCAAACAGTCCAATTAATGATGCCATTTCTTTTTTCTTCTCCAAAGCTTACCCTGCTATGATTCTCTGGTCTTTCTGGTCTTGAAAGCACAGTATTAAAGCAGTCCGTCTCTTGATATGATCCTTGCCTAACCTGTAGCAAAACGAACATTTTGGTTCATTACACTTATCAAAATGCACACACTTGAGAACCATATCCATAACAAATGAATCAGAATCCTTGGGGATGGAGCCAAAATTTGCAAACACTTTATGCTTGCTGGTGATTCAGATGCACACACGAAAGTCAGAGACTACTGTTATAGGGATCTGAGCAATCAGTGAGAGGGATTTACAGCCTCCTTCCTGCTCATTCTCCTGTGTGACACTGCATCATTGTATCTAAAACTCTGCAAAGCAGGTACAAGGGGATTGCAATACTAAATTTATGAATAAACCTATGCACTCATCAAAAACAGTGTTTATTTGGGGATGATGAGCCCTGAGAGTAGTGGATATTTGTACTCCCCAAAATGAAGGCGTTAACAACTTTTATAGGTATATGAATAAAAAGGAATTCTGACAATCTTTTTAACTATAAATCTTATTTTTACATATCCCATTCATCATACCTTACAATGCTTATCCTATTTTCAATTTATAAACCTTGTACTGCATAATTTTTAGGTTGGTATCCATACTAGTGTGGTCATTGGCATGTAGAGCCTTTTGCTATCTTATGCTATTGTAATTTGGTTAATATTGTTTTAAAAACAACCTCATCTATAACAGTAAATTTGGAGGGTTTTTATTAACATTTTGGGGTTTTCAAATGTATGCAAATTTCACTGTAGTATTAAATATTACTTCTGAAATTTTTCTGACCGCTATGACTCAAATCACACACTTGGCAGGCAGGAATATATCCATTATTTT
Organism: Erethizon dorsatum; assembly: GCA_028451465.1. Lineage (NCBI taxonomy): Eukaryota > Metazoa > Chordata > Mammalia > Rodentia > Erethizontidae > Erethizon > Erethizon dorsatum. The sequence goes on from CM051831.1 coordinate 66,072,260, forward strand.
TCAGTAAAATTATTGCATAATAACCCTGTTAAAATGATATAATTGTAAAAAAGTTGTGAGACCAACACATTTAATTTTTCTTTTCAAATCATCACCTTTAAAAAGTGACATTTCCTGTATCTCATTAACCCTAGAACTTTCATATTGACTTACAATTCTAATGTCTATAGATGCAATTTTAATTTAATAATTTAAAACTAAGTTGTTAAGAAACACAAAGCAATTGTTTCTTGAATAATAATTCACAACCTATTGTTTCTAAGATTTAAATTTTTGAAACCATTTTAAAAATTGTTTTAGGCATTCCTAATGCTAATCAATATCTATTACCCTAGAGCTTTACAAAGGTATTATTTTTTCTCTTACTCCCTCTCTTCTTTTCTTCTTTTGTACTGCAATCTTTCTCTCATCCCTCATATTCTTATTTCCTTCCTTAATAAACATAGTTTTACATGATCTTTTTTTCACCATTTGATCGTTGCCTACAAAATTTCATACAAATGTTTTACCAGTACATTGTAATTGAATTCACCTTGTAGATCTTTTCATTTTTAAGGCATTCTATCAAAATAAGAATTTGAAATCTCCACTATATAGATTTGTTCTTTTGTTAATTTTATTGATTATTAACATTCTTATTGATTAGCTGAAATTATCACTTGGGTTTTTTACACTAAAGTGTACTAATTTTGCTACTCTTCAGCTTAATTTTTCAGATTGACCTCCTGATTGACCATTAATGGGTCAAGTTCAGAACTGAAATACATCACTATCCTCCTCAGCAATGAGATGGCTAATGTAATAAAGAAGTGGAATTTTGGACAGAAAATATTTGGGAATATTATATCCTGCAGTTTTAACTTGATTTTCTTCTTTTCCAAAGGGCTTCTAGTTTTATCCAATTCAATCCAATCCACTCATTATTATTTACTATCTCCAAGTCCTCTGTGTGTATATTCAGCCTGCTTTTTAGTTTCCAAATTAAGCATTTTGCAAACTGCTTATCCAAATTATATATCTCTGCATTTGTCCTTCTAGAAAATGCAAAAAAAAAAAAAAAAAAGAAGAAGAAGAAGAAAGACAGTTATAATACAAGAAGTGGCACAAGATTCGCCTCAGCAGGAAAATGCAGAATTCATTCAAAGAACAAAGCCACTTGAAGACAGAGACTATGAATGTTCAGTGATATTCAAATCTTTAGTCATTGCACCATAAGAATTTTAAAACCTTATGGTCAAAATTTTGCCAGTCATTGGGAAGATTTGGAGGTGGAGACTTTTTCTGTAGTAGATTTGAATCTGCTAGCTATTATAACTACATCTGGTCTGCGCAGAAAATTATTTTTACTTAAATTTTCATAATATCATATTTAGCTACTCACAGATATGCCAGTTTTACACTGGGAATTTACCTTAACCTTTAAAGATATCTATACTTACAAAAAACTTTTCGAATACTACCATAAGCCACTATAAATCATCATTTATAGCATGTTTTGTGAAACACTATACTCTTAAAATATTAAAAAGAAGTTTTTGAATGAACATGATTAAAATCTCAAGAAAAATTATACATTTACATATATATATATAAATATATATACATATATATGGAGAGAGAGACACACTACATACATGCTCTCTGTCTGTACATCTATATCTCTCTCTCTATCTCTCTGTCTATCTGCCTACCTATCTATATCTGCCTTATTGAAGGGCCCATAGTCCACACAAGAAAACAGCTGAGTGTGGAGGAAGTCCAAGGAGATTAGGACATTGGATATATTCAAGAGAACTGAACAAGTAAATAAATATACTGAGGGCAATGATAACCACTTTCTCATTTTTGAAGAAGAGAGATATAAATATGAAGATGGAAGAAGCTAAAATAAACACTGTTGTTTGGATTGCAATTGGAATTATTTGTGTGTATTCATGAGTTTTAGTCAGAGAGAGGAGAGAAAAAAAGAAAGAGAAATATGTGAATATATTTCTTAGCCCTGACACTGACATCCACTACTAAAAAGTAAACCTAGTACCTGGCATCAAGGTGTTGGTTTTAGAATATCATTATCCACTGAAAGGAATGAGGATTATTTACAGAAATAGCTGATTCAGGGCTGGGACAAGGAAGGAGCAATATATGTTTGGAGCATCTTTTGTGCAAGAAAGTAAGAACACTTTCAAAGGATAAAGACGCATGCCAAGATACACAGAAGCCAGCTTGAAAGACACTTCTACCAACCAAATCTGGGAGTCTGGGATGATTTGGGTATCAAGAAAAATGCTTACAATATAGTACAATATAATAAAATTATATAGTTACTATTCAATAAAGAGAATATAAATTCCTTATGTAGAACGTTGACTAATAATATAAAAGGAATAATGAAATTTGAATATTATCGTTTGATAGTCTTCACAGAAATAAATAACACAGGCAAAAAATGCGATGGATTCTAAAACTTTCAGGTGAATAATAAATAAGAATAAAATATATAATCTCCAAACAAAATATTTTTAAACACAAAGTGAAAAAAATAAAAGTAGAAAAACCCAGCTGACACCATGTTAATCAAGTGATCAAAGTCAACACTACCGGGCCGGTGAGATAGCTCAGCGGCATAAGCGCCTGCCTGGCAAGTGCGAGGTCCTGAGTTCGATTCCCGGTACCCACATACGAAAAAAGGACCCGTGATATCGCTCAGCAGCACTGGAGCCTGCTGGCATGCGAGGTTCTGAGTTTGATCCCCGGTACCCACAAAAAAAAAAGTCAACACTACCAACAATGACATAAATTGGCATTGTGTGATAGAAAATAAGAGGCAGTGAGGAGAACACAGCCACACTTAAGTCCTTCTAAAACATGAGCCTTGTCAATAGAAAACATTAAGCACACACAAACTGAAGGACATTCTATAGCAAGAATTGAAGAACACTAGAAAAACGTGCCAACTGGATGTAATTCATCCTACATATATTTTTCCCTAGAAAAACATGATGGAGAAATTGACAAAACTGAAGTGTAATCTTTTGGGTATATGGCAATTTTTTTTTGTACTATTGTTGTAATTTTTCTATAAATTTGAATTATTTCAAAATAAAATAAAACAATCACAATAATACTTAAGTCAGATGTTAGGATTTAAAACTAGTGAAAATTATATTAAATACAGCATAATGAAGCAGAGTTTTTCAATGGCTTCATCAGTATAGAGATAAATGATCTGACCATCAAGCTGGTGAGCAAGGCACTCCTGGAAGTGGTCCAGTCAGGCAGCAAAAACATTGAACTTGCTATCATGCGGTGAGATCAGCCCCTCAAGATTCTAAATCCTGAAGAAATAGAGAAATATGTTGCTGAAATTGAAAAAGAAAAGGAAGAAAATGAAAAGAAGAAACAAAAGAACGCATCATGAAGAAAACTTCCTTGCTTGGGGTGGCTTTACTTTAAACTCAACCATGGATGTGTTTCAGTGATGTGTGTGGTTTTCCATCTGTCATGCTGAGCGCCCAATAAACTTCCATATTTAAAAAAAGAAAAGAAGCAGGATTTTTTCAAGCATAATCCATTACAAAGAAATCAAAAGTCAAAGGAAAACTCATAATATCAATAACAAAAAAAATACGTGTGGCATCATTCAACTTCTGGTTTGGATTTTTTTAAATACTCAAATTTGGTGAGCTAAGTATACAGGATAGCTTTCTTAACATGAAAAAGATGGAGAAACTCAACTGCAAATGAAGTCAGGAATAAGGCAAGAATATAAAAATTGTTAGTATTATTTGCATTAGTGAGGATGCTCTGACCAATGCAATTGAACAGAAAAATGAAAAAGATTTAATTATGAGAAAGAAGGAAATAACTTTACCAGTATCTTAAGGCAGTATTACTACTAACAAACTCTTTAAATTGCTGAGAAAAAAATATTAACACAAATAACAGATATGCTGTTCAGTTGTTTGAGGAAACATAAAATCAGTGGTGATTTTATTAATTTATAATAAACAAACTATTTTAATTGTCATTCGTAAAGCTGCACAAATATAAAAACATTAAGAGCTAATTAAATAAGCAAAGTTGTGAAGTAAGAAGTAATTTAGAGAATAAAAGAACAGGTGGTCCACTGGTTTTTCTTTTGTGTTGTTTGATACAATGAAATAATCCTTAAATGGCAAAACAAGTAACATTAAAAATGTAAAAGATGTTAAAAATGTAAAGACTATAACTTTCCTTGCCATAAATTGAATTTTTATGTATCCGGAAATTACTTTGGGGGATTCTGTGTTGAAATCGTTCTAAATTTATTAAATTTTGCAGAATGGGGGAGCATATATAGCCAACTTTTAAAACATTTTACAGGGAGAAAGACTTCTATTGCTGGATGCCAAATAGTTTTAGAAATTAAAAATAAAACAATATTTTTAGCTTTAAGAATGATCAAGGAAGGCTGAGGCAGGAAGATAGCTGTGAATTTGAGACAAGCCTGGGCTACATATTAAGTTCGAGGCCAGCCTGAACTATATAGTGAGACCCTGTCACAAAAAAAAAAAAAACAAAAAAACAAAAACAAAACAAAACAAAAAAAAAAACGAAAAAGAAAAAGAAAAAAGAATGATCAAATAAAGGCCGGTGATGAAGCTCGGTGGAACGACACTAAGCCAGCACATTGTGAATCCCTGGGTTCCATCCTCAGTTTTGAAAAAAAAGTAGTGACCAAGTCAGTGGATTGAAAATTCTACCAGATATAATCATGTCACATGGAATAAAGGTTTATTTGGAATTCTGAAGAAAGTATGGTGATTTAACAAATGGTGCCACGTTGCTCTTTTGGCAAGGCTGGAGATCAAACGCAGGGTCCTGCACGTGCTGGGCAATCACTCTATACTGAGCTACATCTCCAGCCATAACAAATGGTAATGAATAAATCAGTTAAGGAAGAAAAAGAGTGTTATTATTTATTTTGTTTATTATAAACAAACACTCATCAAAATTAACACCAATTCTCTTAAAAATTTTAAAGTTAGAAATAAAGACAATGGTTAGAAAAAAATCAATAAATAATATATCTCAACAGAGAAAAGCTTCCATAGCATGAAAGTAAGTGAAAAATGCAAAAAGAAAACAATGAAAATATTTGACTACATGCATATAAATACAGTATGTAAAATCAAGAGAAGTGTTCAAATGATTGAGACACAAAGTAACAGATGAGGCTTTATTATTGTTGATATGGTATATGAATAGATTTCATCAGATCAATAAAGAAAATAAGGAAATATCAATAAAGAAATTGTAACTAAAATCTGTCAAAGGATATAAATCATCAGTTTATAGAAGGACACAGGAAAATAGCAAATGTAGAAAATTATTCAAACAGCATTAGTAATCAAGGAACCATAAAGTAAAACACCAATAAATTGTTATTTCTTTTCAAACTAGTAATATTGAGAAAAGTTTAACAAAATGAGCCTAGGCAGAATTAGCAAGTCAGTAGGAAAACTGACACTTTCATATCTTCCTGTTGAGAGTATAAATTAGTGGAAACTTTCCCTAGGGTAAAGTAGAGATGTCTATCAAAGTTTTAAAATATATTTCTTTCATTTGACCCAGTAATTCCACTTCCATGAAAGTGTAGAAATAAAATCACCTGAAATGCAAATGTAGATTTATGTACAAAGTGGTCTTCATGGAATTATTTTTAATGAAAATTAGGAAAAATGTTCTGAATATTCAGAGTAAGGATTTGAGAAGCTACCCTGGTGTTATTTCATAAGAAATACTATTAATATGTACATTATTATAGCTGCCCAGCATTCAGACCTCTTCTTTCTGTTCAGAAATTTCTCTCATTGTCAATATTGGTGGCATACAGACATTACTATCCACTGTAAAGCCTGGAATAAAATCCAACTGTTCTCAGGACTTGGGCATGGACCTTGGCCTTAAAATACCAATGTTTCAGAGTCAGAATTATTAGAAGACAGTGTTGATACAAGAAATTCAGAATCAGAGAGAATTTCTTCAAGTCATTCGTGGCATGGAGCACTGGGTTGTGTGGAAGTACCTGTGTCACTGATGAATCATTAAGGCCTGGATCCAGAGCTGCACTGTTGTAGTGAAAGCTACAGCATCTTGTGTTCAGCTTCATCAGCAGCCGTGCCCTCGTCATGTGATATTCCAGCGTGACTCTCCCTGTGAGCTTCCCCAGCGACGTGAATCTCAGGAGTTCCTTTTCACCAAAGACAGCCAAAGATGTTTTCTGTTTCTTCCAAACAAAAACTGGGAGGTGTACCACTAAGCAGCCATTTTATTAAATGATGAAAGTCTTCACTATATGTGGTTAAATAAAATGGCAGTTTCCTAAAAAGTATAACATCAATTTTATAAACTCCAGTTGATACTCACTTCACATGTACTCATGCATCGATTAGAGAAAACAACAGAATGAAATACACCAAAAGAATTTATATAATGACTTGGGGGGGTTGGGTTTTCTAGGTAAAATTTTATATTATTTAGTTTCTAATTTTGTGTGTGTATTATAGCTCAATAAAGATTGTTAAAATAATACACTCACGATTTTTCGAAAAGAAAACTTTTCAGTGATGTTTCCTTTTTCTCCTATGTTCTTTTTTATTTGTTTTTCCTACACTAGCCCTTCCTTGCTCTCTGCCCTGCACATTCATATTCATTTGTCTTTTTTATGAAGAAAGCAAATTAATAAATTAATTATTGTAAAGTGAGTAGAGTATAAGTTATTAAAGTACTATTACTTGCAGACATACACTCATTTTTAAAGAGATAATTTTAATGCTACACACAGGATACAAGGTCTTAGGGAGAAGAAGACAGATTTTGTGCAAGTAGGCCTTGTCTATTCCTCCACTCAAATGAAATACCAGAATTTTCTCCACATAAAACTTCTAATTTAATGTTTTTAACTTAATAATTAAAATTTAATATTTTCCCAGCATAAAACTTTAATTTAATCTACCAATCAAGATCTTGTAGATGCTCCTTTAAATATTTAGTGGCTTTGTTTACCTGCCTACCCTAACCTGGATGCTGCTATAATTTCCTTTCTCTTCTGATCTAAAGAGTGTAAAATGTTGCCAGGCAGTGGAATATCCTAGCATTTCATTGAGTATACTACAAAGGCATGTTAGCCTTAGTTGAATCCTCATGTTTTCAGTAAATCTCTTCATTCATAATTCGCATTGCAATTTAATTGGTGAGAACAACTTTTCTTAGTCTTTCACATATTTCCTATTTTAAACATTCCTTTTTAAAGAGCCAGAGTTAGGTCATTTTCTTTGATGTCTATGTAAAGAACACTATTAAAGAGTCCTGTTTTTTTTTGGTTTTTTTTTTGTTTTTTTTTAATTTCTTTTCTCATTATTTCCTGAAATAATACAATATCCTAATGATTCTCTTATCTTTCAAACTATGTCCACTTTATCTCCTTTAGTAATATGATTTTCATATTTCTATGTTTCATCAAAACTGCCTTTGCTTCTCCCTCCTTTTCAGGTTTTCTTCATCATGTTTCACTAGAATATCTCTGTAGTTTGATTCCGAGGCTCCATTGCCAACCTTGCCAACTATTTTTCCAAACACTAGCAGGGAAAAAACTTGTAAGTGTTTCGTTGCATTCATCAGCCACTTCATGTTTGTTGCACTCTGATCAAAATGAATTTTTCCTTCAAAGTTTCTTCTGATAACTTCATGTTTGAAAATGGTACAGTGTGTCTCCCTTAAATCAAGATTATTTCAACTTCTCTATTTCACCTGGCTTTTTTCAATCAGTGTTAACTTTTATAAAACATGCTTTCTTACTGATCTGATTTGTGCCTGGGTGTCCCCCCAAAGCCTCATGCAGTCACGAGGGGTGGGCTTTTCAGAGGCAGTTGAATCTAGAGTTTGTCATTGGTTCATTGTCTAGTGCTGGGATTAGTGGTGTGAGTGCTACACCTAGGGTGGGTAGCCTGCATACAATATGAGGGAGGGAAAGAGGCTTGTTCTCCCCTTTTTGCTCTTGTTGCTTTTGCTGTCTTCCACCTCCGTGAATGGTTACCCCTCTGCCATGCCACCCTGCCTTGGAGCCAGCTGAGTATGGACTGAAACCTCCACAAACTGTGAGCTAAATAAACCATTCCTTCCTTAATTTCGGGTGTCAGGTATTTTGTCTCAGCAACAAGAATAAAGAAACTAAGACACTTACATTCTCTAATTTAGGTCTTCATTATTTTTTCCCAGATTTTTTCTCCAAAAATAGTGCTGACTTTTGCTTTATCGTTTTGTATTCTAAACTGTCCTGAACATAGCTTCTACATATCTATGAAATACAGCTCCAATATTAACATTCCTGTCTCAGATATTTTACTGCTCACAAGAGTGATGGAAGAATCTGGCTCTGAGTGGATTTTCTGTAATATACTGTTCCAGATTTACTTCTTCCTATGTACATACGTTAGATCCTGGATAATCAAACTCTTCCCCAAAATTGTGAAAATAGGAGTTATTCAGGCATGGAGTGTGAGAAAGTGGGTTACTGGCAGAAATAAAGCATGTGAGAAGGCACTGGCTGTGATTTGGAATATGGTGGGCAAAAGTAATGAACAACAAGAGAAGACTGCTGAGGTACACAGAGCCTCTGAAACACGTCCAGGTTTGGGGTTTGCTTTGATTTCCTTTCCAGAGTGTGTGCAGATTTTAAGTGTGAGAGAAATTAAGTGAAAGTTTTAAGGAGGGGAATGACAGTGGATTCTCACTGTACTTTTGTGTGCGTATGAAATGATTTTAGCTTTAATTAATGTATATTAATTGCCCATATTAATGGGATCTGTGAGATATTTCTATACATGCTGCGTACAGTGTGCACTGATCAAATTCAACCTCCCTTTATCCACTCTTTTGGCCCTACGACCTTCCCTACCCCAGGTGATCATGCTTTTACATTCAGGTTGGCTTTTTTTTAAGCTTCCACAGGTGAGAGAGCATGCAGAAAACAAAGACCTCTTGCACTCTGTTGAAGGGAATGTAAATTAGCACAACCACTATGGAGAACAGTACCAAGTTTCCTCAAAAATTAAAAATAAAACCACAATATGATTCAGCTATCCTACTCATGGGTAAATATCCAAAGGAAATGAGGTTGGCATACCAAAGAGATGCCTGCTTGCCCATGTTTATTGAGGCATCTTTCACAATAGCTAAGATATGGAATTAGCCTAGATGCCCGTCAATGTATGAGTTAATAACAAAACATGGCATATATACATAGTGGAATATTATTCATCCATAAAAATAATAGAATCTTTTCATTTTCAGAAAAATAAATAGATTTTGAGGAAATTATGCTAAGTGAAATAAACTAGATGTGAAAAGAAAAATACTGTACCCATTGGAATTTCTAACAAAATACAGTGTATGAGTGGTGTCTATGTCAGCTTACCTGAGCTTACTACCCAATACCAAGTTCTTCCTTCTCACACATGATAAGCATGTTTGTCTGTCTCTTACAACATATTACTTTCCACTTTATAAAAAAGCTATTTGATTCTCTTTTACTACAACAAAATCCCAGAGTGCCTAGAATGTGCCTTGTTTTTTCTTTTTTCTTTTTCTTTTTTTTTGAAATGACACCAAGTTTTAGAAAATGAAAAGTTCAGAAAATAATTGACAGAGTACGGATAATCTTACTTTCTAAGAGTAACATTCAGTGTAACAAGGAAGGGTGGGATCATATATAGAGTGTTGAGACCACTGATGAAAATCTGAGTCTTAATTCTTTATGATTCTTTATCTTTCTACCTTGTGGATGGAGCAAATCTTTGTAGTTATCTATAAGTGTTCATGTAGTCTTGAAATAGCAGTAAATATTACCAACTCATTTACAAGCATTTAATAAACATCATGTAACTAAAAATCATTCAGTACTTTTAAATTGTCTAAAGAAATGTATTAGCTTTTTCTCCTAGTATTTGCTATATTAAATCTGAAAGAAAAATTATTATTTTCTACCATGTATCCAGTCAAAAGTGCTGCACCAGGCAGGGCTATGTGTTAGCAAAAATGAGAGCATTTCTGATTATTCCAAAGCAGAATAAGGGGAGAAATAACTTTCCTGGAAGCTGATTGGTTGCTGAGCAGATAAGATTTATGGCACATTTTAAATTACTCTCCTGGATGAAATGGTTTATGGAGGGGGAAATGGGATTGTTCTTTAATATCCTGAAGCATCTGAAAACCTATGCAACTTCCATTGATCTTCTCTCTGCTGGATAATACTGCTATTTAAAATCGATGACATATTTAGTTCTCTCAAAATGCCTCCATGATTGTAAACCATTTTTTGTTGTTTGTTGAGATGTAAAATTCTTACTCAATCCTCTGTTAAACTTAAGTTTCATACACTTTGGGGTATTACAGGTTTGTCAGTCTATCCTTTCATCTTCCTCCCTCTTCCATTTTTAATGTGTAAATCACTTTTGATAACTTGAGGGTCAATAGACTTCAACCATCTTGAAAAACAAATTAACAAGCTATTAACTTCTACACATTACTCGTCACCCATATCTGAGCAGAATCTTGCCTAATATTTCTTTAATAAAGACAAATAAAACATTAGCCTGATGGTTTTGTTTGGTTTTATTTTGGGTAGAGTTTAGTCATTTTGCTTGTTAGTTTTTGGGTTTTTTGTTTTTAAGAATGAGGAGATACAGCAAAGTGTTTGCCCAAAGATGAACAACGTGTTCCCTATAGCAGACACTCAGATCAAATTTTATAGTAGTGTATTTCATCACCTTAAAAGATGGCTCAGCGGCGTAAGCGCCTGCCTTGCAAGCGCGGGGGCCCGAGTTCAACTCCCGGAACCCACATACATAAAAGGGGCCGGTGATATCGCTCAGCGGCACGGGGCGCCTGTTGGCGCGCGAGGTCCTGAGGTTGACCCCCCGGTACCCACAAAAAAATAAAAAAAATAAAAGAAGCTCTTTTACTGAGTTAAAAGGAGGAGAAAACCTGTTCAAGAATGTTGCCCTGCCAAATGGCCTGTGATTGATGGGACAGCAATAACCAGCGGGTATTTGCCAATTCACCAGTGCCAAGTCCTTGGAGTGGTTTTGCTGCCTGTGACAGCTGGTGTTCTTGATTGGAGGCTGTTTCTGTATACATCTATGATTTGCATATTTATATACCTCGGCTGTTATATGAAATCTACATTTCACAGCATTGTGTATAAACTCTGCAGCCTTGCTGCTTGAGTGCCTCTGGGCATGGGATGGTAAAATTGATCTGGATAAAGTGAAAATTGTGTTTTTTGTATTTTCCAGATTAGCGAGTAATGCCACATTTCTGTTTTTCTCCATCTTCCTCAACTTTAATAATATTTTTAGGGCCTCTCTATGCATGCTACCATTTGAGGCAGGTACATCATATGCTGTCTACAAAGTTTAAAAAACTCTGATATTAAAGCATCATACAAAGATAAAGGAAAGGCATTATAGGAATAGATTTAGTTAAGTTGAAACCTAATGTGGAAATTGTGAGATTTGCCTATTGAACGGAATTACTGGTGTATCTCCCTACACTGAGGAGGACTTACAGCAGTAGGAACTGCTCTACTAAGCCAGATATATGAATTTCTCTGCTTCAACTTCCCTTTCTAGATAGTATATCACAGGGACTCTGGGGCAGGTGGGATTTCCATAGTTATTTGAAAGATCAAATATGGAAATTCATTCAGCAGAAAAAAGGGGGTTTGCTTTGGATAAAAAGAATGGAGTGAATGTGATCTGAAGGACACGATTTGGATAAACAACGAATATGTGGAAATGAAATAGTCTTAGGTACAAAAAGAGTGGTGGGTGCTTACGAGGGCATATATTACAAAGTATGACACAAATAATTTTGAGGTAGTTTGGTGAGACTCTTAGTCATTATTTTCTGTGAGATTAAAAAAATTAAAGTTACTTGAGGGTATTAAATTGGTAAAAATGATATGTTAGAGTCTTTCATAGAGAATATAATCTGAAGGAGGATGTCTTCAAAGGCAGGTGGTATCAGAAGTAACCACACTAGAATTCTAAGGAGTGAATAGATTGGGGTATTTTTTCAGTGGACAAAGAATAATGAAGAGTTTGAAAGTGAGCTGAAGTTTTTTCTATAACATGTTTCCACTGCAGTGACATGAAGTAAAGTGTTAATGGAAAAGCTACTATTTTGAAGACTTTACTTCCTGTAGACTGAATAATATCTGTGCCAGGCCCTAAATTCACAGTCTCACAGTATTTGGAGATGGAGCTTTTTAAAAGGTGATTATATTCTATTCTACAGAAGCAGATTAGAGCCATGACAAAAGAGACCCCAGAACGATCCCTTTCCCCTTCAACCATGTGAGGACACAGTGAAAAATCAGCTATCTAGGAATTAGAAAATGGGTCTTCAACAGAAACCAAATCTGCCAGCCACTGGATCTTGAGCTTTGCAGCTTCTAGATCTGTGCGAAGTTAAGTGTCAGTTATTTGTAAGTTACCCAGTCTATGGTATTTTGTTATAACACCCTAAACAGACTAAGAAGCTATTCTATGAACTACAAACTCATATTCATTACCTAAATGTCACACAAACATTCTAGATCAGGCCTACTATAAATAAAATAGAAAAGGATAAATAACTCGCCCAGATTTACACAAGTGCTATAGGAGACCACTTGGTTCAAACTAAGGTCTGTCTGGTTCCAGAAGTCATATTTGTTCATCTGTTTGCTTGTTTTCCTAACAAGCTACTTCTTTGGAAATAGAGAAGTGTAAAGGTAGTGAATAGTTCTCTTGGGTATATTTAATCTGAATTGGCAGGGAAATAGCCATCTGGAGGTGTTCCTTTGACAAAGTACTTTCTGGGTTTGCTCTTTGCTTACCTACAAAGTGTTGATGTTAGATACTAAAGTCCCTTCATAATTTAAAAGCTTGAGAAATGGAGTAGATAAATGACTTGATAACAACAAAACTAGTTTATGCTAAAAGTGCTGAAGATGAGGGCGATCCATGTGAGTAGTCTGCATTTATTCCTAGTATAACCCAATTAATAAATGAACTGTACTGTCCGCAATTTAATTTTCTAGACAGTCATAGAAAACAATAATTATTATGAATACTGACCAAATGTATAAAATGAAGTTGAATATAATGATGAAAATGTAAATATATAACTGTCAGAATATTACTGTCTTATGAAATGATAAATATCATAAATGGCATGTAAATCTAATTGTTTCTATGTCACTGTCATCATCTCTTGTGTTATTTGGCTTGGCAAGGCCTTGGTTCTGATCGGCTTTCAGCAGCATACTGCTCATATAGTCTGAATAAACAGGTGTTCACAGAATCTTTTGCTGGCTCAGTCACAGAACCCACTGAATGCCATGCACATTTCTGTAGGAGATATTTCCTTTTTGTAATGTCTGACAAAGTCCTACTCCTGAACCCCATTCTTAAGCATCAGGAAAGTGTCCATCTGAAAAAGTCAGCTCATACTTGGTAAATAATTTAAAATATTGTTATTATTTTATATTACATTGAAACTGACATTTACAACATTAGACTATGGACCTGAGCAAACCACAACACTGGCTTTAAAGTTTAGTATGTAGTGGCTTAAGACCATAGGTTCTGAAGTCAGACAATATATATTCCAATCTGATTCATTCAGGAGCTGTGTGATTCAGTGCAAGTTATATCATCCTTTGTGCATAAGTTTCGTTTTCCATAAAAAGATTATATATCATAATAGTAACACTGCTATAGTTATGGTGTGTGCATGTGTAGATATTCAGAGGAAATATAACCTAAAGAATATACCATATTGCCTGACATATAATAGGAAGCCAATAATAATAATATAGATATTATTATTTTCATTTTAACTTCATCTACTTTAAAAACATTAATAAGATCTGCACTATGTTTTCCTGTTTTTTCCACATTAAAAATATTTAAATAGTTCATAACCCTGGATTTCACAGAGGGAAAAAAGACACACATTTACTTTCCGTGTTTCTGAATTTTTTGTATTTATCCTACATAGGAAATTCCATATGCTTATGACACTGAAAAGGAGGAAGATATCCCTCTAGAAATCACTAACGATGTTTGCTTTAACAAATTACTCATTCTCATTAGGACATTTTTCTCTTGAGACTAAACCCGAAAAGGAAGAAAAGAGACAATAATCTATTAATTCACACTTTTATATCACCCTTCATTTATTTCTTTTTTTTTTTTTTTTTTGTGAGTAGCGGGGTTCGACCTCATTTATTTCATATACCTAGAATTTGGCCAAAGAGTCAGAGAAAAGCAATGCAAATAATAGCAGATTAAAAGATATTTCAAATTATAGGGGTGAAAACACATACTTGGAATGGATTTATAAATATTCCTTTTGGAGGAGCCATGCCTTTTGAAAAATAGGTTGTTCTTACTTTTTATGAAGTAGATAGCTAATTGAACATCTATATGTGAGCTAATCTTTTCTCCTAATAAACTGATATTATTTAATTTTATATTTTTAATTGCTATTTATTTGATAGTAATTCTTAATAATTGCTGTATCCATCAATATGATCAAATAGCTAATTTTATTCATAATAATGATTTGAAAGATTTTAATATGGATAATTCTATTGGTAAATGTCTTTCAAAGTGAAACATTTATTTTTAAGATTTAGTGTAACATAATTCTTTAATTTATTTGTTTTGTATTCATGTTTTAAATGCCATATTGAACTACATTAGAGATGGGTAAACAACTATTCTTAATTTTTGCTATAGGATTGGTGAGTCTATCCTTTGGAAACATGATATGTTTCAAACTGAGTTTCACAATGAGTGAGACTAAATCTCTTTTTTCCAGTAAAAAAAGGCTTAGCCTGTGTCTTGTGTGTTTTACTTCTCCACTGTGTTCTAACAGCTTATTTGCTGAAGTACCTCAAGAATTGCCCTATGTCTGGTTTTAAAGGAATACTAGAAACTGTGCAGCAATTTCAGTTGGAAAATTCTTAATGAAATATTCAAATTACAAAGATCATGGCACCATAAATAATTATTCAGATTTAGTGTTGAAATTAAATTAGACAGGAAAATTTACTCAGAATTCAAGGTGGTTATGTTTGTGTACACACACATTTGCACACATGCACACTCAAACATATATTTATGGACACAAGGAACAATAATGAATAACAAAGTTAATTTATGAACAATATAAATATTGTTTATGAGTTTAAATAAGTGCTACTCTTCCAAATAGTTCACATTACTTGAATGGAATAGTCTTCTTCCAATGGTATAGTCTTTCACCCTTTTGGGAAGCTGTTCATTTACTAAGTTTATGAACAATAACAAAAGTTTTACTATTTTGTGAAAGTTTGTTTTGTTTCTTTGCTGAATAAAGTGTTACTCAGCTTAATTATTCATTTTAACTATTAATATGTAAAGTAGGCATAGTGAACAAATATTTGTTCTCTTGGCACCAAGGTACCAAGGTCTTAGAAGTCATTTTTAAAAATAAGATCTAGAAATAATTCAATAATACAATAATTACATCACAAGAATAATTACAAAACAAGAATACATTTCTTCAAAATAATATTTCTGAAAAGTTCATAGATTGTGTCATGTAACTTTGACAGAGTCAGTGTATGTCTTTAGAAGCAAGAAGCTACAAAGTTCAGAAGAAAAGAAGGAAGAAAGGAAAGAAAAGGGGGAAGAGAAAAGCAAGCAAGAAAGAAAAGACCGTCCCTCATTCTGGCACTCCTTTAACATAGACTATAAACAGTGGTCATTGATAATTAAAGGAAGAGCAAAAGAGGGAGATAGCTCTGTCGAGGCCAGGAAAATGAGACCTTCCTACTTATGGATAGATTGTGAGAACTGAGAACAGCCTTCCTGCACTCCAGATTGCACATTAAGACCAAGGCAATGCTAATCTGCCATGTATACCATTTGTAGTTATATGTAGATTCTATGTCGTGGTGTAGTGTAGGTTAAAAACAATAAAGCCCAGGACTGGGTTAACTGTAGCCTAGATTGACACAACTCTTGATCTGAGCAGCTCCAAAGTAAATGACATTGGCCTTTGTCTAGGTACAAATACATTATTTCAGTCTCTGTTGTTTTTTATGCACAATTCCTAGCATGTAATATAATATTATGGTTTGCATCATATTGCTGACCAATGACATAAAGAAAATGCTCTTAATAAATATCATAATCTGTAGAAAAAGACCCAGAGATAACTCAAATATTAGAAATATCAGAACAGAGTACAATAACTATGATAAATATGTCAAAGGATTTAGTGGGATACTTCAGCAACAGGTAGGAAGAAATACATAATTTCAGTGGAGAGATGAAACCACACAAAAGACTTAAAGAGAAAATGAAAACATATGAGGATAAAGAATTAATTTGATGACCATAAGAGGAGACTGGACACAAGAAAAACATTAGTCAATGAATAATAAGATAGGTCAATGTAAATTAACCCAAATTTCATCTCTTTGTTTTGTGAAAGCAAAGAGGTAAAAAATATGAAACAAACATTCTAGATCTGTGTGAAGTGATGAAATGGTAAAATCCTAGAAGATAAAGACAGAGAAAATAAAGTAGAAGAGACACTTGCTGTGATAATTGCACGTAATTTTCCAAAATCAGTAAACTACATAGATCTCAGACCTAAGACATCTACAACTATTTTAGGGACTGAATTTTATACATACCCAGATGCACACACAAGTAAATATGATTTGTAGTATTTCGTGTAATATATATACTTAGTAAAATTTCACTATTAATATTATTATCATTACTGTTACTATTGTTTTATTACCCTCTAAAGGGGGAAAGTATTTCCTATTTATGTCACTGAATTTGGAGGAAGGATATATAACAATATTAACAGTATGTTATATCTCAGTACATCTCTTATCTCAATGTTTCTTGGTCTATTTTTAATTATTATGTACATTTGTGCTTACCACCCTACCTTTTTGTTATTAGTGACTGAATTGTTACTTTTGAAAATTGCAAACAACCCTCTCCCCAACCTCGAGTACTCCTAATCTTCTTTCCTTCTTTTTTCTCTGTAGCACTATAACATATGGAAGATGTTAAACCAATATTGACTGAATGTATTAATCTTCACTAATTTTTAAGTAGCCAAGTATCAGTAGAAAGAGTACAATGATAGCACTCCTGTCTCAGTCACCTATTGGGTCTTGGGAGATGATGTGACTATATGAAACAAGGACACTAAGTCAAAATGATGACAATTTCTCTTGAGGAAAATGGGATTGAAACAGTAGTAATAGAGCCTCCAGTTCATCTCTACAGTTTGAATATAGGTAAAATATACACAAAGTATTTATGAAGTTAAAAATAAAATAACTATAAATAAGGCAATAAGATGAAATCAGCTTCATTATATTACTGTTATTTCATTTTGTACAATGAATGTGTTGTTTTATTTAAGGAAATTCCTCCCTTTTAGAGAGCCTATTTTGAATTTTTAAACTACCTGTTCATTAATACTTGGGTTTTCTTAGCTCCTAAAATTTCACTCAGCATTTTCTTTTACCCTTCAAAGAAGATGTGATGTGTTTTTTGTGTTTTTTCAAACTCTATACTTTGATTTTAGAGAATGAAAAAAGAGGAATTCACAATCAGTGTTTACCTGGCTACCTTTACAATTCGGCGAGTAATTTAGTATGATGCTATAAAAATTTAGGCAAAAGAAAATGGAGGGGGGAAAGGAAGGGCAGAGAGTTAAGAAAATCATAGGAAAAGGAAGGAAGAAAAGGGAAGAAAAAAGAAGAAAAGAAAGAAAACCATGAAGAAGGCCTTTGCATTTTCCCAGTCCTCCATAGCAAGTAATTATTGCAGCCTGGAAACATTGCTATGAGACATAAATCACAGAATGGCTGTGCTCAGCCAGGGACTAGGGGACTCTGGGAGCATCAAGTGGTGAGTGGCAAGGCAGCCATCTCAGCAGGAGGGGTGTATGCTTTGAGGGATTAGTGAGGGCTCCCTGTTACCCTTCCTGAGGATTCACGTGAGTGCCCACATGCCTGGGCAAGGGACACTGCATTAGAGAGGGTTCAGGCGATTTTCATCATTGAAAGTTGAGATTCAGCCAAGTCAGCTAATGGTAGTCCAGATACCTAGTTAAATGACCTCACTTACATCTGTTTAACTAATTGCGTGTACAAGACCTTGAGGTTATCTACACTGAGATTGCACTGGACACTCCTGTGTTAGAAGATACCAACTCTGCCTGGTGAGAGTCTCAGACCATAACCTCTCTGACAACTCTGATATACCTTTTCCCAGGTGAATTGTGGTGTTTCATGGGGGAAATGCTGGAGGAAGAAGGAAGAGTGTTCAGGAAAATAGAACAAAAGTGGTAATTATGTGATTTTCAGAATCCCCAGGAGCTAGATGTATTTTCTCACAGCTCTTCCAATTTACTAAGCAAAATACCAAGAAGGGCACCTATCAGGTAGAGTTAAAGGAACATATCTTTTACTAATTTTATTATTCTTGCTTTAATTCATTCAAAAATATGAAGAGCTAAAGAGTCGAGTGAGTCAGAAAGCTTTGATGCCTTCTCTCTACATTATGCTAAACATACCTTAATAAAACGTTGATTTACTTCTCTAATCCACTAAGAAGTAAAATGAGATTTTAGGGTGAAACCTAAATCATTTGAAATTTCAGCTGGTCTTTTTCTAAATGAGTTACCCTCTTGTTTGGACACAGAAATTTTAATCTCTAAGACTTTTACAACTATATTTATGTTTAAACTCGTGTCTGTTCTTCACTAGATACAGACAGGTCATAATGCTTCATTTATAATAGATATCTGAAATGGTGTCCAGCATAGCATAGGCATGGAGACAATATTTGTTAGCACTGATGACAACGAAACAAGAAAAAAAATCTTTGATTTGATTTTGAACAATATTCATCTGTTTCCTTTCTTTCCTAGTGGCTAAGAACCTGAAGACTTATACATGTTTTAGAAACACATAAATCATTGATCTTTAATTATATTTCTCATGCCTCTCTATTTATCTTTTAAGCCAAAGTTATATAAATAGGTTTGTGCTTTCTTTATCCTTAGGTTCTCTGAATGGAAATACCTAAAACACTAACTTAAACTCCCAAATTAAGTTTTCTTTTTTAACATTGATGCAGAATACTCGACAAAGGTAATGATTCTAAATGTTCAAATGTGACCAACAGGTTTAAATTAAATAAAGTCGATCATAGAATATGCTTATTTACTCTGAGTTAAGTTATGGTATTTCTGGTAAAATACTTTTTAGGGGGATTAACTTCAAAGAATGTTAAAACCAAAGGATTTAGGGATCATCAAGCCCAATGTTTTCAAACACAGACACCCTTGAATTGAAAGCTGACATCAAGCTCAGTAAATAAAACAGATATGAAACCTTTCTGGTTTCGAGAGCATAGGTGGAAAGGGGAGGGCCCAAGTTTGTTACCTTATCTCATATTCTGCTCCTCAAGGCACCCCATGAAGTATCTAGGAATCATCAGAGTATATGTGAAAGCCAGCGCTCTAGCCCTCTCATTTCACAAACTGCGAACTGAAAAGTTAGATTAACTTGCCTATAATGATAGAGCTGCTGAAAGCAGAATTAAAGCTAGAACCCACGTTACCTGTTTAACTTCCAAATAGGCCTGCTTTCAAATGTGTCTGTTATAGATATTTCAGCACACAGTACTTTGCCCCTTATCAAACCCAGTAGAATGCATTTCTCACTGCACCATGCCATCTCATTATAGCTTCACTGCAGTAAATGCCATTGCCCCCCAAATACCTGTACTAATACATTACATGGGGAGCTAGATGCATTATATGCACACAATATATCCTTACAGATTCATTTTTGCCCAGTAAGTATTATTTTATTGAATTCAACTCATGTGTGCGTATTTATACATACATGTGTGTGCATATGTATAGTATGTGTATACATATGATAGGCATATATAGATATATTTTCATACATATATAGACACACAATTTGTATGGTACTGAATTTCAAGGTAAAGGGAATTCAAACTACAAACACTGTTTTCAGAGTAAATAAATCAATGGTGAAAATTCAGAGTAAACAGGTAAAATAGATAGAAAGGGGTGTGGGTCATGTAAAAGGAAAGCACAAATGTGTTCATTTTCATTGGTGATTGGCTCTGGACCTTCAATTGATGTGAGAAGAATTCCATTTCTCACTGTACCTCTTGGGTATTCCTTCTTCCGTGTCAGAATTTCTACAAACAATAGGAAAGATAACCCTGGGCATTTCAGACTACATATATTCGAGCCTCAGAAGACAAAGCCAGTCTCTCTTTTAGTCTTTATCCCTCTCCTTCAGACTTTCCCTTTCTCCAGCCATTTCAGCTGTTTGAAAGAAAGAGCGTGTGACTGGCGTCTTTTCAGTCACATGCCCACTCATTAGTCAAGCCTTCTTTCTAAGGGTAGTGGTACCTTCATTGAGGAGCTTGAATCCAATGACCAGTGCTCTACCAGGGAATGTCAAGTTTTATGATACACAGCCCCATTAGGAGAGCACAACTCTTTAAAGAAAAGATGCCAGGATGATAAAAAGCAAAAGATAATACTACATGATGATAAATGATGTGTATATGTATAGATAAAATCACCAAAGTAAGATTTTACGTATTAGAGTTCTTTTACCTGTAATCTAGTACTTAGGTGACTAATATGAGTTTCTTTTCTCTTTCATCTTTACTTTATTGATGAAAGCACCAATAAGCAAAGGAATAGCTACACTGAGGGTTCCTGGGGACCAGTGGCTTTGCAATAGCCACAAATAAAATAGTTTGCCAGTGATCTTGACTTTCAATAGAAAAGCTGTCCGAAAGGTCACAGCGTGTGGTAGGATGAGGTTTTGGTTTAAATGATATGTGCTAAATTCTTCAAGGCTGCATTCATACTTTTTCATGGCTCAGTTTACTGTGCATTCCTTTACATTGCATATCAGATTGTTTCTTTCATCTGATTTCTGAATACCATGTCTGGCATAAGCTCAGGACATAGTAGGTACTAACTAAAGATTTGTTTATGAATCCATAAAGCAATGATTATAAACTTCTCAGGGAATGTTGTTTGCATATCAATATCTTAGTGCGGGTTTGTTTCTTGAT
Source organism: Erethizon dorsatum (assembly GCA_028451465.1). Lineage (NCBI taxonomy): Eukaryota > Metazoa > Chordata > Mammalia > Rodentia > Erethizontidae > Erethizon > Erethizon dorsatum. The sequence goes on from CM051831.1 coordinate 66,093,514, forward strand.
TAACTGTCTTCCCATAACAAAGTAAAGCCCGTTGTGAGCAGTCTGGATCTCTAGGGGTTAAAGGAGACATTTACATTACTAGAGAGAGAGAGACAGAGAGGCAGAGAGACAGAGAGACAGAGATTGAAGAGACAGAGAGAGAGAGAGAAATTAAAATTACTTTTCTATGCTCAGAATTCATTAGAATTATTCTTCATCCCAGAATATCTGGTTCTGATTATATCATTGCAAAATTTATTTTGTTTTTTTATTATAACTATAATTACAACATATCTGGGTTTGTTAGTCCAGCTTATCTGTCTCAATCATACTTTTTAGTTAAGGGTACTATTCCTAAATGAGTAGCTTAGTTTTATACCAGATTTCACTTTAGCCCAAACTAGTTCAACATGTATACGTGGTCACAGGCGAGAACAGTCAAGAATGTTACTGTCCTACTTTGATGTATCGCTAACAAGAAAATGACAGCTTAATAACTATAGCTCAGTCAAGGAGGTAAGTGTGGTGTTGATATTTGGAAAGTTATACTGTTAATACAAGCTGGTACATCTCCTAGTTTATACCATTTTGGTGGCAGATATACGTACCAAAGATGAAAATAAATAAAATCAGTATCACAGCGGGGATGAGAAACAGTGTCTTTCCTTATAATCAAAAACAACATTATTTTACCAAAAACAAGCCTTCAGACTTCCGGAAGCTGCTGTCTCAATAGGTATGTTGATCCAAAGAGCTGTGGAAAAAGAAAGCAAGTAAAGGCTTTTCCCCATATTTTGCTTAGTCACAATGTTAGTTGTGATCCAATCGTAAACTCCTTGAAAATACTGATAATGTAAGAACAGGCAGAATTTTTAGAACTATGTGGAATTTGAAAACTTAGCTGAAAAAAATTCTCTATTAATGTATAGACTAAGCAGTTTTTCTGTATAAGTGATTTAGAAAGGAAATATATGGGATTCAGTGTCACTCTTCTCCAATCACTCTTTACTTCTTCTATATACATTTGAAGAATTGCAACTATGACATCCTGGAATAGGGCCCAGAGTTAGCTAGCATGGAGGAAGGAGGTCTGTGGTAAGTTCTGAAGAGCCCTCTTCTTCTCCATGAGGTCACCTGTGAGCCAGAGGTTCTGCCATTTTGCCATGTTCATTTTTGTGAGCCTGCTGCAGCTCAGTGTCTCCCAAAGATGCAGGGTGGACCTTCTCCTTAAAGTCTGACTTCCAGTAAAAACTTGCCTACATCATTTTAAATGTTCTCCTAAAATTATTACACTCATGTGTACTCACTTAACTCCCAAATGAAGTTAGGTGAAAACACCATTTATACACCTCTTTTACGGCAATGACCACAACTCACTGCATGTGTATGCTTGGCTTCAGGGCATATGTTACTACCACTGTACACCCAGGTAGATTATGAATAACAAATGCGACCTGATCAATGACTGGACAGCAACCTCCACCAGTTACAAAGTCTATTCAAAGCATTTTCACATGTGTGATTCTTATTCCACAATATCAATATAATATATCAACCATAGATGGGACATGACATTATTCATTAGTTTGGTCCTAGTTGCACAGCAAATCAGGTACAAATGTGATGTTTACTGTATCCCAGGCCAAGTGTTATTGTACAGCCTTCTTATACCATCTATACTCAGATTTCTGAATATATTTCCATGTATTGCAAGCATGGAAAATATAATTTAGAATAAAGGAAAAACTCAAACCTTCCAAAGCATCAAGGATTAGAAAATGGTGCACCAAACACAGGGCAGTATTGTTCTGTAATCTGGTAGCAGGATTTTACCACACAGTAGTAAATGTGACTATACATATAAAAATATGCAATGACAGTGCTGTGGCAGGCTGATGCAGGAAGTTTGCAAGTTTGAGTTCTACCTGGCAACTTAACAAGACCTTGTTTCAAACTAAGACAGGCTAGGAATCTAGCTGAGTGTTAAAGCCCTTGATTCAATACCCTATACACACACACAGAACACACATAGACATACATGCATGCACACACACACAGAAACACACATACACAACTTCAGAATATATGTTGCCATTTTTTTAGTCAAGGACAGAATTATCTCAGATTTTCAAATCTTAAATCCATTATTCTGCAAAAGAATTTTTTTTGTTTTCCCTTGACTTTGAGTTCTTGTTATCTTTAGTATACTTCTTAAATCTTTGTTCAGTGTTTATAGGGAGTAATAAAATATGGTTTGAGTATGAAGGTGGAGCAATAAAGTGATAAGTGCAGTCCCTTCTTCTCTGACTGTTCTCATTCACCCATGTGAGATTATGAATAGAGCCGTTTTGTAGACAGATCTCTTACCCATGCCTCTAGGATACACAGTTGGACTCCCCACTCACCTCTTGTGCTTTGTAACTTAATTTTCGGCCCTTTCTGACCTGCGGATATCTGTGATAGACAGAATCATGCTGCATATTGAAGATATTCACATCCTAATCCCAGCAACCTGGGAGCGTATTACCTTATGTGGCAAAAAAACGACCTTGCAGTGCTGATTAATGACTTAGAGATAGGGGATTATCCTGGATTATCCATGTGGGCCCAGTGTAATCATAAGTATCATTAAAAGAACTTCTCCAAATAAGAGAAGTATGACAAAAACAAGAATCAGAGAGAGAGAGAGAGAGAGAGAGAGAGAGGAAGATTTGATGCTATACTGCTGGCTTTGAAGGCAGAAGTAGGCCAGGAGCTCAGGGATGCAGATGGCCTTTAAAAGCTGGGAAAGACAATGAAAGGGATCTTCCCTGGAGTCTCAGGAGATCCTCAGCCATCCAAACACCTGGCTTTTACCCCCATGAGACCCATTTTGAACTTCTGATCTCTAAAACCATAAGATAATGCATTTGTGCTGCTTCAAGCTACCAAGTTTGTGTTAATTTTTTATAGTAGGAATAGGAAACTATTATACTGTTTAAAATGAAGCTTTAAATAATAGAACTGAAAAAGAAAAGTTTACCAATTTCCTTTAATCTATAATCCTCCAATTCACCAATCACCTCTTTATTCTAGCTGCCTTTCAAAAACACAACAGCGACTGCTACCCTCCTATTCGCAACATTTGAAGGACTCCACACCATCTACTGAAAAACATACCATACTTTAGCCTGACATTCATCTTCCCCATGAACTTCCTACCACTTTCATTTTGTCTCTCATTATGTAGACAGTGTTCACCACATTTCAATACTATGCATCTACCTGCTTTCACAGCTGTTATGAGACATGAAAACTCGTTAGATTTTGTAACCTTACAACCTCTGCACATGGTAGTCCTCAGTCCAAGATTTCTTCTTCACCTCTTCAATGTAACATTTGTATTCACCTTAGTCATCCCTAAGACCTATTATAATGTTGTGTTCTCAAAGAGATTTCCCGCAGCCATAAATGACATCTTCTTTCTCAAAACTCTTTTAATTTATTGTCTATATTCCACAGTGTTACCCATTTCATCTCCTATAGTTGTCCACATCCCTGTCTCCCTTCCCTGGGTCAGAGGAATACTGCAAAGAGTCCTAACTAAATTGTGCATTTTCCCCTACAATGCCTTGAGGTAGGAGTTCAATAAGCATGATCGAATTGAATTGAAACTGATCTTTGCAGCCAGGATTGGGACATACAGTTCTCAGGTCTAATATGGAGATCAATACTTCAAGTGTGAATTAGGAATTTCTACTTTTGGTAAAAATAAGTAACAGGTGATAGCAAGTGCCATGTGCTTAAGAGTGGCCATCCTCCTTTCCTGTCCACTAACTCATGGCTGAGCTGACTTGTAAATAGAGATTGTTTACTCTGATTTTATTTCCACTCTTTTACCTTGGCCTTCCACTCTGTTTCCTTTAATAAAGCTGAGTTTTGCTTCAGAACTGGTTGATTCTCTGCACCAGGTTAGAAAGACTGGAAAGCACATACAATCAAATCTCATCCAGCTAAGCAGTGAGATGTGAAATAGGTTTTGGAGCACATGAGGACCTTGAGTGACATCACACTGACTTGCTTGTTACCAGAATGCATGAGTATGGGTCCTTTCAGAAAGAAGTTTCCTGGGTAATTGAGCCCAGATGCTTGGGAACTAGTAGCTAGAAAGTGAGTAATTTACTTTAATGAGGGTTAAACACAAGAACATCTTGTACTGTTGCTCCATTACCCTTTACTGTAGGGCTTCTTAGCTTCACTGGGACAGTGCCTACCTACAAAGGAATCTCGAGACCAAAGTCAGTCGTGAGTCTGTACAAGATCTTGGGAAGAATAAATTTATATGCAATATGTAAATTTTATATAATTGTCTCCTTAATTTAAAATAAATGCTCATTTGCTAAGGCTACAACCCAGAGCTTTGGTAGAATAAAAGGGAAATGAAAAGTCACATGTAATGTTCCTTCTATTTTCCTCTAAATTTTTAACTAGGATGTTTTTCCCCCGACTCTTTCTCTGTCTCTGTCCTTGCCCCCATCTTCATTTCTTTCCCTTCCTTCTTCTTTCTCCATCCCTTTTCTTCCTGCCCTTTCTCCTCCTTGGGCTTTTGTCTATACTCACAAGCTATCAATCAGGGCACTAGGTGAAGCATTCACTGTTGGCCTGCTCTCCATGGCACTGAAGGACTTGACTTATTCATCTGCTTTGAGTAATAAGTCCTCTGCCCAGGGTTTATTTCCCTATTGCCTGATTGTCTTTTATGAAACCCCATCTTCCTCTGTGTTCTTTCTCTTACATCACTTCTTAGCCCTTCTTGCTTCATTCAACATTTAAAGATTAACACTTTGCGCAAAAATTTCTGAAACAGTTGGTGGTAGTATGACATCTGTTCAACTTGTGTTTCCTCAGGGAACAGCTTTACTCCATCAGGGGAGGAAAATCGAATCACCCTCTCCCCAGGCCTCTGCACAATTTAAGCAGTCACCACTTGACAGTATCTTCCAACTGGCAGCCCTGACATGAATGAGACATGGATCACACTCTGGCCACTCAAACTAGAAGAGACGTCCTTGAGACTGTACTGGCAGAGAGTCACAGCTCTTCTCAGAGCTGATCAAGAAGCCATTGCTTATCCTTTCTACTTCCCATGAAGGACTGAATTCTCTCTACCCAAGGCCAGTGGGAAAGAAGGCCAGGGTGACAGCTTTGAGGAAAGATTGTCTTCTGAATTCCTGCTTCCTGATATGGTTCCAAAGTAAAGATTGTTGGAACTTGTAGGTGATCTTCTCAAAATAAAAAAGTTAAAAAAAAAAATTTCCAAACAAAATTCAACTACTTGAAAGAGAGAATGCCTTTCCCAGCAAGTTGTGCATTTTCAAAGGGAGATTTATGCTGCAAGAAGCAGCTTTTGGAAGTCATCTCAGGAGAAGATCCTCTTTTTTTTGCCTCACTAATCAGCCCTTTTGTGCTGTCTGGATCCAGTGACAAGTCACGTGGAACCTGCAGGAAAGCTATTTTAAACCCCTATTTTGTGTGCCAAATGTATAGGAGGCTAACCCTGCCAAGGGAGGTCACTGTCACTCACATTGCTGCTTCTGGGCTGTACTGGTGATTCATAGCCCATAGCTGTGCCAGGCGCCAGAGCACCCTTTCTGTCCTTTTCTATATTCTATTTCTTTCTTCTCTCTCTCTCTCGTTCTCTCTCTTTTTCTTTCTCGTTCTTCCCTGCTAATTCCAGTACCTGTAAAAGCAGACAAGGAAAAAGCCTTCATTCTATCATCACTTCATTTACTTCATACTAGGTTTTATTATTTGATACTTTCCTGGAATTCTGAAATTACTGGGAGTCTTGGTGGAATGCTGGATGCTACCTTGTGGCCTTATCAGGGACGATTTATCTTTCACAAGATGTCATTGATCATACTGCTGATACGCATGAATTTTAGTGTTGGAAAAAGGATGTTATTTCATAGCAATTCATATTTTGGATATTTTTTAAAAAAGAAGTAATTTAGAAGTAACTGGGAAATATGCCCTTGGCCTGGGGAGATGAACGCTCACTCCAAACCTTTTATTTTGCTATTAAAACCTTGGCTAGGAAGCATGCTTTACTTGGAGAATGTGAGCCACACAATAACTGCCAATATTTAGTCTGGGAAACATGTCTAGTTTCTGGTGATTTTCTTGTTTAAACCTTTTTTTTTTCTCCTGACTCAGTGGTATTATTTTACTTTTTCTGATTTTCCCAACAATCTAATTTCAGAATGGAAGGCTGTAGAATAAAGGTGAATCTGAGTTGTAGGCCCTTATCAGTCAGTCAGCTCCCCATAGGAAACTGTTGGCAAATGTAAACCGGATAATTTTGAAGAAATTTAATACAGAATTTTTAGAAAATATATTTAGGCAGGAGGCTGTGGGTAAGGAGATCACAGGTTTGGAGTAGTGCATTGCAGTGCCCTGAGGTGGCAACAAGAAGTCGTTAACACCTCTAGGTGTGAAGAGTGTCAGGGGAGAGAGAAGATTCTGGAGAGAAAAGATTCTGGAAGCTTCATGAAGAAAGCTTTTGAGAAGAGCTGCAGCTTGTGGTGGAAGACCACAGCCAGTGTATGGAGATGCTGTGGTGTGGGAGGCAGGGAGGTGAACACTCTCATCTCAGACACCCACTCCAGCACTTTGAGCTATGTTCCTCACTGAGCGACCCCATCTGAGGCCAGAGTGAGGCTGCCATTGATGGAATTCAAATGGCCAGTCTCCCAGAGCACAGCACAGTGGGGATCTGAGGATCAGACACATTGTACAAACGGAAGACTGTCAGCAAAAAATAATACCAGGGCTTTGTGGAACCTTTAACTTCTTCTTAAAGAGACAGTCTCTTTACCCTATTAAGTAGGAAAAGTGAACAGGACCTTTGGCTTTTCTTTATATAAAAATACATATACAGTACTTAACCTTGCCATGTGTGATTGGTTTACTAATTATGTGCAGTAGAAATGTAATATAAAAGCACTAGTATTCTTACCTATTTTCTGAAAACTCATTGGATTTAAAAGTGGATTTTTGTGTACTCAAAACTATCCCTGAAGAAAAAAATGGTTAATTGATCCAGGAAGATCTGAGTTGGGTTATGCATGAGTCAGTCGGAGACCATATCCATTCAACAAAAGAAAAAGTGTAATACCAGTTGTGTGCATTATCAAAGGTAACCACTCTATTATCAAAGTACCCAGAGTATTTTGACCTCCGGTGTAATGAGCCAATTGTCACAGGGTTTAAGACAGAGTTAAAAAGAAATGCATTTATTTGGGTGAGGATGGAGAAGACATATGAATGGCAGATGCCATGAAACAACTTGTTCTAAATTAGTAGAAGTAGAAATACTTCCCTTCCCAACTAATGGTCACTGAGAGGAAGAAAACACTTAAGAACATAGAGATTACTGAAGATGAACTGCCTGCTCTCTGGTTTTGCTTCAGGCTGACCATGAATCAAGCTTTACTATCCATAAATTCTACTAGCAGCCACTTATATAGCCAAAAATTACTCCCAGTTTACTAACATTGATGCCTTCTGATTCTGCTTGGCAGAAAGCAGAGATAGCAAAGCCTGATCAATCCCATTAAAGTTAGGACAGATGGACACCCCTGGCTTCAGGCTTCAATAGGGCATTTCGGTGATCTCTAACACAGACACTGTATTTACTGCCACTTAACTGTGGTCTGAGAGTGAATCAAGAGACCGTTTTGTGTGGACAGAACTTTCACAGCACCAGCTTCTGTAACAGTGAACTTCACCTCATTCATTCCTGGACTTCTTTTCAAGCTTTCTTCTCCAATAGTGCATTGGTCCTCTTTACTTTTAATTTCTGTATTCTCTCTGTGTCATATCTTGCTTCACATAACAACGAAGAAAAGAAACAGAAAGTTACTACATAGTGAAAGGAATCATGACTTTAGAACCAGAACACTGGTTTGATTCTGGTACTGCATCTTTAGCACTGTTACTTGGATGAATTCTGTTACTTCATTTGACGTTGGTTATAATATTTAAAATGGAAATGATGGCATTATCTTGTTTAAAATAACACGAAAGGACATCACACAAATATAAAAAGTGATTAATAAATGCTTCAACTTGGTCCTCTCCTCTCATCATTAAGGGAGTTGTGGTGAAAAGCAGCTCAGCAAATACTGTTGCTAGATTCATCTTTGTTTATTCACTACCAATTTAAGACATGTGACACTGTTAATTTTCTTTTTCTTCTAGAGATTCTAATTTATATCCACAGATGAGTTACACTGTTCAGATGTGCTTTTGATTGCACTTTCAGCATTATCCACTGTCACCTCATTTTGAGTCAACATTTTTCAAGGACTCAGATGAAGTTCACTATAACATAGACCTCGTAAAGTATTCTTTCCTTTGTAGACTGGTGATATTCTAGGATAGTATGCTTACTGGTTCTTTGCCATCTTGTATAACAAGTTATCACACATGACAAAGTTTTTCAAGATGTATGCAGTTGTCAATGCTATGAAAGATTTCAAAGATACATAGTCATTCAGAATTCCTGTCATTGATATTCTTCTCTTAACAATGGATCACTTTGTCATTTGCTACTAAGATAGTTATTTTCAGTGACAAAATTTATTCACAACTTCATCAGTTCAGCAAATATCTGTTAAGATCCTACCATATGCCAAGCACTGTGTCAGATTTTGGACATTCAAAAATGACTAAAGAACATAACCCTACCATCAGGGACTCAATATACATGAATGCCAAGGAGAGAAGTTGAGAGAAGGGAAGAACATAAATGCAAACAAAACTTTATAATGCTCAGTAACTACTATGGAAAGTTAAACAAAGTCCACTTGACAGATAGAAAGGGAATGGCTTTTTTTCTGGAATAAGGAGGATTTCGCTCTGTAGGAACTATAGTGTAGGACTTTGTAGAATAAGACAGCTATGCACGAAGGCAAAAGGAACAAAAGAAAAACAGGCTGTTTCCAAGGTTTAGCTATTACAAACTGTGCTGCTATAAACATAGCATTTTTTTTTATGCAATGGTGTACTACTCAACCATAAAGAGGATAAACTTGAGACATTTCTATGTAAATGGTTGCACCTTGAAACCACACTCTCAAGTGAAATAAATGGGACACACATGAGTAAATATTGCATTGTCTCACTGGTGTGAGAAACTGAATGTGTAAATAAGGCCCAAAACGTATAATGCATATTGTAAAATAGGAAGAAATGTTTCAAATGGAAAGGGGAACTAGAGAGGGGGGAGGGGAAAGGAAGGAAGAGGAAAGAAAAAAATGAGACAAGAAGGACAAAATGGAAACAAAGCTTTTGTAAATAAGGAGGGGAAGCTGGGTGTGGTAGTGCACACCTGTAATCCTGGCACTCGGGAGGCTGAGGCAGGAGGATCACTGTGAGTTTGAGGCCAACCTGAACTGCATAGTGAAATCTTGTCTCAAAAAATAAATAAATGAATAAATAAACAAATAAATAAGGAGGGGATGAGGGATTGAAGGGAAGGGAGGGGAATGGGAAAAGCAAGAACAATCAAGATATATCATGTACAGGTACAAATTCCCTATGATGAATGTGATCATATATACCTAAATTGTACCAATGAAATTAATTAAAATGTAAACTATTTCAAAAACTAAATAAATTCAAGGTATAGGGATTCAAAGGTCCATTTGAAAAAAAAAAAGGAAAGAGAGGGGTGGGTGTAGAAGTGCTTTGGATGTTCAGGAAATAGTACGTTGTCTGTTTCAAACAGAATGACAGGAACATGGAGGGGAATTCAGAGAGATCACCCTGGAATAATCAGCTGAGACTGAATGATGAGCTTCCAGCACTCTGATAAGGATATTTGACTTTACCTTGCAGACTAGTATAGAAAAAGGTTTTCAAAGGGGAGTGAAATGATTAGAGGCTGTTTTTATAAAGGATGCTAGGAGCAGTAAGGGAAAGATTAAGTCTGTATCACCTATAGAAATATTTGTTTGCATGTGGGATTTTTCTGTTTTGAACCAAGACATAGCCTTTTCTTTTGCCAACTTATTTGCAATGTATAACATTGTACTGCTCCTGAAAGAGGATCATAAGCCTTTAAATGTATTCATGGAGAGAGTAGCCGTCAGGAAAGACCAGCTCATGGAGGATTTCCCTGAGGGAACCAGATGATTTTTCTGATTTGCTCAACTGAAAAACATGTCCCAATGGATGGGAACTGCATTTCAGCATTAGTTAAGTATCTGAGCATGGCTGCATAAGAAAGAATAAATAAAACAGAAGTATTTCTCAGCCATTTGCAATGGGAGATGATTTGGACAAGTCTGACCTAACCAGCTATTTTATGGACTGCCTGACTTGTGTATGAGTGAGCCCTAGAATAGTCCCTGGATGCTGACTATAACACACAAAAGAATGAAATCTGGAGATAGGAAAAAAAGAGGGCATTGCTAATGCTTGACTTCCTTGTATGTGTGTTTTCACTCTGTTGCTGTGTGGACCACCCTAGTTTTTCCTTTAGAAGGTCCAAGAACACTTATTATTTAGAAAAATGCAAAAAGGGTCAGACTGTTGTTCACATTGCTTGCTACCATCATCATTTTCTTCCAGGGTTCTCCCCGCGGAAGTATCTGACAGCGCTGCAGTGCAAGCAGACTCTGTCTGTTGTCACTGCACCGTCTGCTCCAGGCTCCCAAACCAGGCCCTTGGAGCTCTGCTCCCCATCTAATCTGTGCCTCCCTGCCTAACGACACCCACTAATGTGTGCTAACAGATGTCTAAGCGAAAATTAGCAGTGGTGTCCAAATCAATTAGGCTAGAGTTCTGCGCAGGAACAATTGCTCTGTAAACTGTGTGGGCTGTACTTTTTTTTTCCTTTTTCTTTTTTCCAAAGGTGAAGTCATGTAGCTCAGGCTGTGCTTCCCCAGTCTATCTTTTCTACTTCCAAGCAGTCTAGCTTAGTGCTTAATGGGTTCTGATTGACCCACTAGATGGAGATGCCTTTGCCAGGTGTATTTCCAGTAACCACGTTAAGAGGAGGATGGTGTTACCCGAAAGACAACGTAGCCAAGCATAAAAGTCAGGTCAACTTCAAAATATATCCTCAGTGTGTGCTTTCAATTCCGAGAATTGCCATGTATGGCTCTTTTAGGAAAGACTGACAATTACACAGAGGGCTAATGGCTTCAGTAGCCACCATGACTACTTTAGCTTATGCAAAGGGATTTCTGTTTCCCATCTCCTAAAACAAGTATTCTATCAAAATAGAGCATGAGCGGGAACTCCTGCTCTGAAGTTAGACAGACCTGGACCTTGGTCCTATAGGCTGTATAATCTTGGAGACATGAGCCTGGGTTTTTACCTTACAAGGGGTGTCATTTACCATGAAATAAAGTTAATCTTTTTAAGCATCCAATTATATGTAAAGTGGATATAATAATATAAACATTTCAAATGTAATAAAATAAGACAGTCTTAAAACAATGCCTGTTATATAGCCTGTACCCATGAAATGATAGCCATATAATCATCAACCCTTCATTTGGCTTCCCAGAAACACTCAAGTAACATCCAATTTATGACAAATTCTCATATTTTGTACTTCTTTTTCAACCGCTCACCCACCCAAAAAAAATCCTTCTGAGCTACCTGCGATCTTGTATTATTTTTTACCCTATCATTATCTTTCCCTAAGTTTGTCATTTCTTTCCAAAATACAATAGCCAAACCTCTAGCCACTATCAATACTACCCTATTCCCTTATTTTCTCATTTCCTACCGCATCGTATTCAAAGACACTCATTGTGATAGTCTACATAGTCTTAAGTTCAGGAAATGAACCCTCATTCCCAAAATAGACCAAAACTCATAATAAAAATTAATACATGAATACTACAGCGAATAAAGAGCAATATTTAGAGGTAGTCGTAAAAAGGTGATTTGTGTCTCTTTATTCCATATGCCCGTATTCAGATTTTTTTCTTGCTTAGGTCAGAAGATCCTTTTGGACGTTAGAATAACTGTCTTTATGCTGCTTATAACCCTTCTGGACCTCACTGCTTATTTATGCATTCCATCTGAGAGCTAATACCTTTTGTGAGGCTCACCTCAGGCAATCTATGTATATGGAATGATGCTATTTTCAAGAACTTCCGACATTTCCTATAAAGCTTTTTCAGAAATAGTAGCCTGCCTTTTTGTTGTTGTTGTTTTTTGTATTTTGTTTTTGTTTTGTTTTTCTCTTTTTTTTTTCCTCTGCTCTCCATTCTAGAAAATTAATTACCACCTTAAGGCATGTAGTCTTTCAGGGGCAACTTCTACAGCTTTGGGGAAACAGGAGATAGGGTAAGAAATGGCAGCATCTCCAAGCAGCATGGGCCTTCTCCTCCTACCGGGACAGGTTTGTCTGCATTACCCTCCTGGGCAGTCTTCTAGGTCTGGCCAACCTGGCCATGAGTGCTGAGGATTGTCATCCATGAATAACCTCCCAATCACCAACAAGCAGGGTTTGCTTTATCTCCGTAATGATTGCTTGTTGTGTTTTGTTTTGCAATAGTTTTTTTTTAAGTACACTTACATTTATATTTTAAGCTGATAGCTATGGCTCAGAAAGAGACCTGTCAGACTCCCCATTTCAGTCTGTCCCCCATTTGTACATGAAGCAGTTCCCCATGAATGCACAAACATCACACTCAGCTCTGTCAGATTAGCTTCATGGCCACATTTATCAAAATTATCCCAGAGTCCCTTGCAGAGACGAATATTAATAGGGTTCATTTAAAACCAAGACTGTTACTAATGCTTTTTTCTATGTGCTAAATGGGAGGAAACAGGAATTATACAAACAACAAAAACAGGCAGAGTGGTTAGAATAGTTAATAAGGTGAGGTGAAATATTTGGGCAAGGGAAAATAATGCTGAGCTTTCAGAAATCTTGTTACATCAATTTACATGTTATTATTCCCGTTGTTTTTTGTCCAGAAGGCAAAGCAGCATTTCCCTGGACATACAGCATACTACCACGTAATCAGCCCTGAACGTTTGCCCTGAGTACCTTCTGCCTGCCCACCTTATCTATAGCATTCTTACCTCTGTAACACCTTACTTAAAAGGGAAATAATGTTACCCTTCCATACTTTAGTAAAGAGGACTCCCACAAGAAAAACAGAGGAAGCTTTTAAAACATAAATGGAAACACATTAAATATGGATTATTTGCATTTTCCCTCCAATCACATCCAGCTCTTTGCATGTAATAGGCCAGGTGTTATTGGCGGGTCAGCTTAACATAGCAGCAAAATAGCTTAGTAGTGGTCTTGGCAAGTTTTATTGGATAGCATTTCAAGCTGTGATGTGGCTTCCATGCCCAGGAAGTACCATTCTGTGGCCTTGTGCTGAGGTCACATCTGCTCTGAGTTAGGTAGATAGTGCTGTCACTCCCTCCTCAAGCAAGGTTGAGAAGCAGATAGAAGCCTTTAGCGTCTCTCGGTAGTAAACTGACTTGATAGTTATGTATTGTCCTGCCAGAGTCCTCCCGTTTCACATGCTACATGAATGAAGTGGACAAAATGCTTCTCTTAGAACTTTCTCTTCAAGTGCATAAATTAGAAAGTTGTATGCTAATTGATTACTTTGTTTAAAAAGAAATAAAAGTGACCAGAGATGTTCAATAAGTAAAAAGTCATGGTAATAAGTGAAACCACCTTTTGTCACTTTTTAATTAAGTGAAACAGCATCTTAAGGAATAAATTTAACATGACTTTTTGGAGTTGTTAAAAACCCAATTCCACAGTTAATTTTACTTTGGAACAGAGACACGTGTAATTAGATTTTAGGTCAAGAGCTCTACTGTAGAAGCTCCCATTGTCTCTAAGAGAGAGGAGTCATGACATCTCCATGGGCCAGGGGCCTGTTAGAGCAGTATGATCTTCTTCAAACAATCTACCGCAACACTCTGGGGTGGTAATTCTTAAACAAATGCACTTTTGCCCCTTCAGGACATTTGACGATGTCTGAAGATATCTGTGGATGTCCCAGTTGTGAAGGCACTACTGGTATCCAAAGGATAAAGACTGGGGATGTTGTTTAACATCCTGTGAATGTACAGACAACTCTCACAACAAAGAACCACCCAGTCCGAAGTGTCTACTGTGTTAAGATTGAAAAGTTCTGTACCAGAAAAAAAAAATGTAGAAAGGTGTAAGTTTTCCAATAGTATCAAAAGCTGAGGGCCACAAAGGCATTGAGTTTTAACACTTCTAGAATTTCTAGCAGGAGAACATAGGTGTTGGTATGGATTTTGCTAGAAGCTTATCCTCCTTGTTCTGGAAGGTCATTCTTTGCTGCCGAGCATGCATGTTTTGGAGAGATACATGCGGCATGGTAAGAAAGAAAGAAAGAATGCAGTAACATTAGTTGATTTAGACCTGCTTATCAATAGTGCTGGTAGATGCTGATAAGGAAAATAGAGTGGGGTTAAATGAACAGGGTAATAAGACAGATAGAAAATAGTAGACCTAGAATTCTCACCCAGTTCATTTTTTCATCCATAAAATGGAAATATTAATTATATCTATCTTCTGTGAAAAGAAACTTAGTAAGTGGTCAGCAGGTGTTAGGTATTTTTATATCCCATCCCATCTTATCACCTCTGTATTCCTCTGTAAACCTAAACATAAGAAATTCTAAACTTGATAGAGCCATGCATGCTTTAAAATAGTGGGAAATTTCAGCCTGAGAATGTCCTGGTTATCACTTAATATTATCCATAAACTTAATGTACAACTAACTTTAAGTCTAAGTGAACTGTATAATATGTATAAATGTTGGTTCTACTGTGGAAGTATTCTGATATCTACATCAAGAAAAAATAAGGGAGCAATATAGTTTACTTTGAACATAAATTAATCCTCCATGTATATCCGTGTATAATCATAGAAAGAATGACCTCACATTCAAAAAGTTTTCAAAATAGTAGTGGTCCTTATATAGAATAAGGAAATTATTCCATTTAAATGTCCAAGTTTATATTTTATACTTTTGTGGCAACCAAAACACACAGACTTTGTTACCTTCTTATTGAATTACAATGAAATGGTATATCAGGAAATGTACCTATTGAGAATGACAAGAATTTTTGGTTGGTATCAAGTATTGGCATTGATTGCCATTCTTATTGCTTTATTCTTTATGATACATATGTCTCCATGGCATGAACAATTGTCACTTTAAAAATGTGACACTTCACAGAACCTCCTTGGCAAGTGCAAGGTCTTAAGTTCAATTCCCAGCACCAAAAAAACCCCCCCCAAAAAAAAAACAAAAAAAGTGACACTTATGTTTTGTCCCCATGCTCTCTGTTATAAGAATAGGCACAAGAGGCCTCATACTGGGGGTCATACAAGCTTCATTGTTCATTTGCAAAAGACTGAATTTTGACTACGGATCATATTCACTTGCGTAAGCCCAAGGGATTTTGATTCCCTCTGTGGGGAGAGATAATTCTGAGATCAGATATGTTTCATCAATCTTTAACTGAACCTTGGACATATATGATAAATTGATCTTCACTAGCAAGGAACCATGCAATTCAGAAATCACTTATTTGTTATACACCCTTCTTTTGATTATTTCCCAGGATCAATTTGCCATATTATTGACTAGAGCAGGTCTTCTGAACATATACCTAGTTCTCTTTAGACAGTTTAGAGTCCAGATGAAGTTTTCAGGAGAGATCCTACCATGATAAATTCTATCTACATCAAAGATGTTCATAATGGTATCATTATTTGATGTAAGGATTATCATCATCTTCTGTGTAATTGTTAAGATAGACAATGGAACACAGAGATGAAGAATCAGGCAACAAAATCAGAATAGTGGGGTACAAAAGTAAACAAAGGTTGGCATGTAGATCATATGTATTTCAAGATTATGTGCTTTTATGAAAAAGAAAAATGATTTTTTTTCTTTGATCCAGATTAGTGGTTTCCCCCATGGCAATCATGTTTTCTTTGCTTATCTGAGACAGGACGCTATCACCTCCTTCCATTTCCTTTTAAGGAGGTCAGATTGCTCTCATCAGCTTTTCCATTCTGAATTCATCTCTTTTGTCTATGGCTGTACCACCCTGAATGCATCTGATCTCATCTGAATTCTTCTCTTCTGATCTCCATTTCTTAAGCCCCATCCTGGCAGTAGGAGGGTCATGTAGGGGTGGGGCTTGAATTATTTTCTATTTGTAGAAATTGCTAGAATGAGATCAGAATCACAGTGTTATGCCTGAGGGTTTCTCACCCCTTGGTTATGTTTACCTAGGTGGGACAGAGCCATTCATACATAACATAAATCTGCTTTCTGTTTGCATATGTCCTTCCACTGTTCAGTGAGCTTTCCTTTTCTCTCTTTTTCATTCCACTTCAATAGGTAGAAAAGTGGACCTGGACATTTTTTTTTCCAAAAAGAAGCAGGGTAAAGTAGGTAGTAACTATTAGTTACTACCTAGAGCATGAGGACTCAAGATGAGACAGGACTTTGGTGATGTAAGTTGAGGGCTAAAAGGAGGACTTTGAAAAGTGAACCTTAGAGAGACAAGCTGGTCATTGAAAACTAAATTGCCAACTTGCCTCCAGTGAGCAAATGCACCTGCCATTCATATTGCAGCCAATTTGCTGTTTCTACTTTTATCTCTCCCATGCAGCAGGCTCCAAACTCTCATAGGTTTTCCTGTGCCTTTTTTTGTGATGCCCAAGCCAACAGGACTGTTAGACGCTTCTTTGTAGGCATTTTATTCCCA
Source organism: Erethizon dorsatum (assembly GCA_028451465.1). Taxonomy (NCBI): domain Eukaryota; kingdom Metazoa; phylum Chordata; class Mammalia; order Rodentia; family Erethizontidae; genus Erethizon; species Erethizon dorsatum. Next base: position 66,110,293 of record CM051831.1, read on the forward strand.
CCTTCTCTCCCTTCTTTATGTTAAAATAAATTGAGACAATAATATTCATAAGAGAAGTAAAGTTCTAAGGAGCAATAGCTTTCCCTCTAAACCTTAGTGCTTCTGGAAACTGTCCAGCTTTTCAGGATGGTACATGGCATCCCCATGGAATGCAGGCACTGGAGCCTAGCCACCGAGGCTAAGTATCTTACTGAAATGTGAATTAATGCTTTAAAATCTGCTCTTTAAGAATTAATAATAGCTTCTTGAGGAAGGTTTCCTTTAAAGGATGAAATTTTGTAAGCAAGATCTTGAGCCCCAAACATTTTTCTTTTTTGCATTAGTGAAAATGTTTGATAATGAATGATCATCAGGGGACTACTTTTAATTACCTAAACAGAAGGGAGGGAAAAAAATCTTTCCGTAAAAAGAATTCTGAATGACAAATGTAGATTTGCTTATATGAAAACATCCAATTTAATCATTTCCAAAAGATTTAATTATTTCAACATGTATTGTTGAGCTTTCACAATAGCTTACATTTCCCCAAAAAATGCTTCCAGTTACAGACTTATAATTTTCTATGCCTGTAGTTCTCTGAAGACATCTCTATACATTTCAATATGGGCTATTTCAAACACTGGCAGGGAAGAAAGACAGACCTTGGAACTGCATCAAATATAGCAACTTTTTCTCCCTCTCTCATGAAAATCTTAAGTAAATGCTATGCAAAATATTGTAATGCTCCCTTAATGTTGGTATTTTAATTGCACAAAAGAGAAATTATTCAGCTGTGGTTTCCCAATCAAACATAACTCTTGCCCAATATAAGGGAAGATCTCAGTCTTTAGTCTTATGAAGCAGAGAAAATAACAAGCGTATGAGCAAGATTTCTATTCTGCTTCTCCTTTGCCTTTCTGACTTGAACCTGTCTTACTGGAGGAGTAACAAATGAACAGCCTTCAGTTAAAAGTGGAAGTACTAAACAATTGTGGTATGTATCTCAGAGAAGGGGAGCCAGGCTTTAACTCATCCAAGAGCACATGAGTTAGAAATAGACAGAAAGCACTCAAGGTCTTCCACTAGTGAAGAAATAAATACTGTTTGTATGCTTTAGGCTACTCTACAGAGATGCCACAAATTAAAGTAGAAGTTGCTGGTTACCTATTACCTCCCCAACGTATACATTTCCAGAGAGATCTCTTCAGTCCTTCACTAATTCACTCATTCATTTTTCCCATCTTTTGTTCCAGAAAAATATTTTAAAACCCAGTCTCTGACAGTTCAATCAAGTGTCACTAGCCTGTTCAGAGAACAGTCACATTTATTGTAAGTACAGAAGTACTTTTATTCCAAGCATCATGTTAAGTATTTCATATACATTATCATGTTTGGTATCCTATAAGGTAGGTTAATTTTCCCATTCTGTAGATGACAGAACTTAGTGAAATAAAATTGAACAACTAGTAAATTGATTAACCAGGAGAAAAGCCAGTTCTGGAGTCCAAAGTCCAGCTACTAAGTTATACACTATAATTACATATTGAAAAAGATATTTCCTGCCCTTCTTCAAACACTTCTGAGTTATTCCTTTGCTCAGGACATTTATTATACTCACAAGTTTGATGCTAAACCCTGACCTCTTACTTGCATGAACACAGGAAAACATTAACCACAAGGCTAGGGAGGCTTGGCCTAAGGAGAAATTCTGGTTGATTTCTGAAATTCTCTTCTGAATAGAATTTCTCTTCTGAATAGAATAAACTATTTCATTCATAAAAAGATATATATATATATATACACATATATACATATATATATGTGTGTGTATGTATATATATATAAAATGATGTGGAAGTGAGTACTGATAGATTTGAGACATAATATATAACTAATTGTCTATTTTCCTCAGCAAATGGAAAGAGGTAATATTATAGACCAAGAACTATGGTCCAACCTGTTAAAAATGCATACTGGTTATTTTTAGTGTTCTCCCACTTTCTGTCAGAAAATTATTTTCTTAAAATGGTAGCAAACTACCTTAAAATTTTTTCTTCAAGGAATAAAGTGTGTGTTCTTATTTAAAATGGTACTGTATGGGAAAACATAGCATCTGGAGTTAAGCATTAGAATAAACTGAGGCTAGGCAGAAACTTGTCACTGGGCCGGTGAGATGGCTCAGCGGCTTAAGCGCCTGCCTGGCAAGCGCAAGGGCCCGAGTTCGACTCCCGGATCCCACATACGAAAAAGGGGCCGGTGATATCGCTCAGCAGCACGGGCGCCTGCTGGCACGTGAGGTCCTGAGGTCGACCCCCCGGTACCCACAAAAAAAAAAAAAAAGAAACTTGTCACTAACGTATACAGAAGCCATAGAATTTAGTCTCTAAGTCCCAAATTATAACACATACTAGGCCAAGTATAGCTATTCAGTGATGGGATGGGATGTATTTCACAAGCCCCACATAAAAGGCAGTCATGTTACCATATGATTCTAATACAGATTTATCTTTCTTCTCTGCTTTTTGAAAAAAAAAGATTACTTAAAATTGTTATAAATGTATGAAGCCCATATTACTTCCCTAAATGATTTAATCTTTTATCTAACATCCTGGATCCAGAAAATTGGCACATGGTATTTTTATCTTATTTGAACATATAGAGAGTGATGTATGGAGAATTTTTCTAGCATAGAGAAGGCTTACTAAGAGGAAAGTACTGTATGGGGCTCCAAATCTAAATCTCCAGAAGCCTCCACTCTTCGATAACTCTGTGCTTATCTGGGTCAGATCTTATTTTCTATTCAGAACCACACATTTTCAGTTTATACCCTTTACTATTTTCCCCAAATTCTCCCTCATTGGCCTTAAAAGTAATTTATGCACTAGAAATATATTCAGTGAGCTTTCTTTGTGTTTTTCTTATGAAGAAGTGATTATGTAATAAAGAGACCTGCAAAATGCTGAATATGTAATCATTTCACAATAGGAAACCTGAGTGTATACTCAACCCATATTAGAAACCCTTATTTGTTCTGGTAAAGTATAATTTTGTATTCCAGTAGGGGAGATCAGTGCAGAGGTCCTGAGTCCTTGCATTGATTATATAACATAATTTCCTTAAATAATTCCTGAAACTGGGAGGAGAAAAAAAAATCTTCAGGTACTAAAAATACCAAGACAGAGGGGAAGCCAAAAATATAACCGAGGACTCATTCTACCAGCTGTGCTATTTACTAGCAAACATATGCAATTGGAGAAAAACTTGGTTATAGTATCTGGACTACAAAATAAGCATTTTAGTGCAGTGTTTCCTCAGGCAATTTCTAGAAATATCTGGCATGATTTCATGATGTCTGTAGTTGTAAATATAGGTTGTAACCCTTGGCTGAAAATGCTGTTTTGCTAATTCAAACAGCATTTTACACTGTCTTTCCATAGATTTTACAGAATGTTTGCTTTCATACTATGCATCTCATGTGAAACTATGAAATTCACATTTGAGAATGCCTTTCTAGGATATGTGACTTGTAGAACAAAGATATCAGAGGCATTTCCAGGCTGTTAATAGCAAAGGTTTATGGTCCGACCTTGTTGTGCAGGTAGGAAGCTTTTGACAAGTGCCAAAGACAAACTTGAGGCACAGAAGGCAAAGACATCAATTTTTAACCCTGTACTGTGGCTTCAGTATCAAAGAGCAGAGGAGAAGTTTCTATACTACTTATAGATGACACCGAATGTCAGGCAGGAAGCTGTAACTTATCAAAAAGTTAAAAAAAAATGGACAAAGAGGCTAAAGAAATTGTATGGTCACTAGTAACCACCAATCCAAATCTCTCCTGGACAGAGAAGAGGACTGTCATTCAATGTTCAACTGTCATTATTATGAATCATGAGACACCTTGAGACATCATCAAATCCAGTTTCGAACTTTCAGGCTAGTGAACTACTAAATAAAAGTTGTAAAGTGTGCTCTTTTTGATGATGTTTTGGTCAGAGTAATAAATGTCGGCTGTGCCAGCAGAGACTGCTGAGCTGTCGTGACTCATGGAGTCCAGTCCAGCTAAGGTGGCCCTCAGTGACATAGCAGCAGTGGCATCTGGATCCCACATCCACCACAGTTTCACAACTGGGTGGAACAGGCCTTGAGCAATGCATGGATTTTTTTAAGGGGCAGGTCTACATACGGCTTACCTCACTTTTCCCTACATTTTCTTGGCCACAGCCCAATTCTAATGTCCCAAAGTTACCCCAAGAGGTTGGGTGACGTAGAGAAGCCCATGGATACTTGGTAAACACTGAGTGTTCCCCACAACACTTAAAGAGTCAGACAGTAAACTGGGAGTACCATTCTGAAGCATATTGAGAAAAGCACATATCTTTGTCCTTCCATGAAGTGGATGGACAAAGGATATGGATCATAATTCCCAGACAGAGTATAAACAGGACTCATATAAGAAGTGTCTGGATAGGCGACTAGCTTGGAAACCAAGGATTAAACGTTAATGTGGTTGTCTTTGGTTTTGCATTGATTTGGAGAATGTGAGGCATTTGTGATATTGTAATGAGGGATGTTAAATACAGAAGAGAATAAATCTGCTTTTGGGAAATACACACATCCAGTAAAGAGTCACATTTTCATTTCCCCATCTCCTATGCTTTCTCTTGCCTATTATCATTTTAGTAGAGCAATTTGAAATTCCTTTCAGCCTACTATAAGTGAAATGCTCCTCTTATTCCCATGAGGACCCATAAACTAAGGTATACTTTGAGTCAAACAGTTTAGCATCTGATTGAATGAGAGAGAAAGGTTATAAAGTTTTTAATGTGCAGATGCTGGATTCAGGTGGCAGGAATAGCCATAATATCTAACATTTACACATGCGAATGTCCTAACCCCAAGTAATGTTATCAGCCTAGCACACTTCTGTTTGGTTGATAATTTTTCTTTTTTACAGTGTTTTAAGACACTTTTAAAAACATTTATAATAATTTACTCTACTTTGTAATTAGACTTAGTGATTAGAATCTTGCTCACTTACATAGCTGTTTTCCCTTAAATAGATGGCACCAGCTGGCTTATCGCTGAAACCTGATCTGCCTCCCAAAGCTGTCAGAGAGGCCAGCATAAGGCAGAGCCTAATATGTCCTGCAGCTTCATGAAAAGTTAACAGAGGGGCAAAGTTTGACATTATATTTCTGTGATAGTGCTGTGCATATATTAAATATATTGGAGAAGATTTTCTTTGGAACTTAAACCTTGGCTACTGTGGGTATACTTTCAATTTACATGATATGGAACAAGGCTGAAAGGATCTGCTCTGGCAGCTTCTAATCATTAGAGGAAGGGCAAACAGCTAAAAATGTGCAGTTTGGAGTTGAGCCGTTTGGGGTGTTCTACCATCAGGAGAATGCTGTGACTGTATAATTAATGGAAGAAAGCATTAGCAAAAGGGTAAGAGAGCGAAGTAATCACAAGTGGCCCTGAGTATTGTTTCTCTGTAGTTTTACGCATGGTATTGAATATTCCATAAGTTATTTATTTCTTCCTTTATCACATGATAATAAGAAGTCATATGAAGCTGGGCACTGTGCTTTCATGTGACAGATAATAGAAAGTCTCATTCGAAAATCAAAGGCCCTCAGTGGCTAATGTCTGTAGTGGCCAAGTTATTTTCCAGTTAAAGTGACTTGCCTGAGGGCAAAGAAGTGTGGACAGAGTAGCAGGTGGAGCAGCTTGCCCTTTCCGCAAGGACTGTAAAGGAAGAGGTGGGGGCTGATGGTGCCCACAAGGACTGGTTGTCTGTCCATCTGGAGCTGCTTAGAAGTGGTAAAAACATAGAAATTCTACGTAGTACTGCAGCATGCAGTCTCTCTGTCTTAGGCAATCTGTGACTTACTGAGAGCAAACTCCTGTTTATCATGTCAGGTGCTTCCCATCAGTTGAAATTAGACTGGAGGACTGAATGTGGCAATGTGCCCGCAGTTGAATGACCACCATAAGTAACTCTTCCTGTACTGTACCTTGCCTCTTGTGCCTGTGACAGGATATAGAAGATGGATAGGGACCGTAAGTGTGGCTCATGTTACTCCTCTGAGGCTGAGCTTTCAGAAGCTAATATGTGCTCTATGCATTTCCAGCTCTAGAGGTCCAGAGTTCTAGCTCTATAGAGAAAAGCTACTATCCCCAGTGACCAGCTGGGAGCTACAGAATAGAGAACGATGCAGAGAAACCCCTCTGCATCTTAGCTTAGCAAGAGAAACCCCTCCTCATTTTCCCATGGAAGGGCTGCTGCTTTGTGGCTATGCTCAGTGGCATGTGTATCACACTCTTCCCCCACCCATCCTTATTTTCCCAGCAGGTAAGTTTGTTGTGTTTTTTGTTTTTGTTTTTTTCTTTTTTTCCTGTATGAGCCCAGCATTCCAATGGTAGTTAAAACCATCTCTTGCTGGAAGGGTCAGTGAACACATCGTGTTGTATAAGCACCAGCTTTGTGAGATGGATACAAACGCAGTCACGGAGGATCACGGCTGCCTTGGAAATCATTTGCTTGAGTGCTCCAGCCCGACAGCATGTTACTGAGAGACTGTTTTTTGCAAGAATTGATCAGCTCTCCTAAACACAGGTGCTGTGCATGTTTATGTGTGAGACTGGGAGCCAGGTGGGTGAGATTTTGATAGGCAGTGTTTGTTTCCTGAGGACATGGAGGTTTGAATAAAACATCATGGCAGGGTGCAGAAGCAAGAGAAGAAAAATCTTTGACATTTTCTCCATAACATGCCCAGGGCTCTGAGCAAACAGGTGGGAGCTGAGGCCCCTCCATGTCTAACTTCACATTTAGCTCAAGATTAATGAGAGACTTATCTACTTGGGATTTATTTGTAGAAGCAGAAAAAGAGTGGTCCCTCATAGTACCACTACCCTGCCCCTCTCCTGAGTTTCACAAAGAAGAAAAAGAGGGGAAATCTCATGTCACGAAGGTGAAATTAAGGGGCAGGGTATGTGGTACAGACACTGAACAGGTTTGCAGAGATGGATCCAGTTTCTACTGGAAAATTGTTTGAGTTTTACAGGTTATAGATATTATCACCATTATTTAGAAAAATAGTCAAAACCAGACAAATTCTTAATCATATGATATTGGAACTGAATATAGCAGAATACAACTAACTGCAGTAAACCAAACTCCCATACCCTGTATCAATGATGGTGAACCTTGTAGAGCTTTCGATGATACAAACAGCCCACTGTGGCACACCTGCCATAGATTCGCCACCACTGGATAATCAGTGACATTTCCACCTTTGTGCTTAACACAGCTACCCACCTGCCCACGATCTTATCTGAGGTTATACCCTGGTCATTTTGGCAGTTGTTTAATTCCATGAGTTTGGCAACATCTCACACGTCAGTGGTACATAATTTAGTCTATGAAATACCAGGATCTTCTTTTCCTCTTCTTGACACAATCAGAACTGATTATGAACTCAGTACTTTCTCTCTGATGTTTGTAATGTTGGCTGTGATAATGAACCTCACTGAGTGTCAGTTATCCAACCAGTGACTTGGGGAGGGGAGGTTACAATAATACCTGTTCGAGCTATCATGCAGGCTTATTGGTAGGGACCAAACAAGGCAGGGCACATACCAGTGTTTTGTAAACTGTAAAATGTCGTGTTACCTCACATAGCATTGTTCTTATTAATTATTAACATTATTATTATTTGTTATCACATTTCTACTTGCTTGTGTCTTCTTTCACTTTTAATGTTCATTTGCCTCTCCAACAAAGGTTAAGCACAGAAGAAAAAAAAGAATCTAACTCATGTTCATCAATTCAAACTTTCTCTTTTTCCTCCCACACCATAAAACCTGCTCTGACTTATTTACCTCTTCGGAATTTTCAAACATATCTAGAATTGGAGAAAGTATTCAGTCTCTCCTAGCTACATTTAACATTTTTAACAGCTACAGTGTTTTCTACCATTATATGTAATTTTGGTAAAAATATAAATGGCTTAAATGTATTAATTAATTTATAATGTTAACTCAGTTTGTTTAGAAGGAAATAATGTGAATGTTCCACATTCTGTTCAAAATGGTTCACGGTAAGCTTTGAACAGGGCAGTGCAAAGAAAGAAATTCTAAAAACCTCCTGTCAATTCCAATTTTTGTCTAAATATTCTATCTTCTGGGCCCTTGAGCAGTGGCAAGAAAAAACTTTTATTATTTTCATTGTATTCTAGGTATGCTTTAGTTCACACTGGTTGGTTTCTATTAGAATCTACTTCCTTCCCTGCACACAAAGAACACTATATGCCTTAAGCACCTGGAAAAATAGAATTTAGGCTAGTAATGTGGGCATGAAATCATGAAGTTTAAGGAGTTCTTACAAACACCATAGTTATCATACATATTTTTGATTGACAAAATGAAATGAAATGAGATGAACAGTAACCATTTTGAGATCTTAGAGTAACTTATTTTCATAATAACCTCCTATTGGCACTTCTGTTGAAACAATAATAAACTGGCTGATCTGAGTCATAATTGCCATCATTTTACCCCCCCCATGACCTCTGCCCGTGTCTAGCACAGTTCCTTTATGTGTCATAGGCACTCAAAACATATTCTGGGTTTGTATTATCTTTACACATAGTAAACAAGATGCTGTCTCTGAAACCTTTTACTTCTAATTTCTATTTGCTTACATTTCTTTTATGTTTGATTTAAAATTCCTGCTTTTGATATTAGGATTTATTCTTAGTGATATTTTCTCAACTGAGAAATTCATATATATCATATAGGAAATATTTTCCTTACCTTGAGTCTTTTAAAAAATTAATGGAGGAGAAAAAATATTTGGGTTGCACATAAAATATTTTGTAGGCCTTAAGGATGTCATGGTTTAAAGCTAAATTTTGAAGGCTTTGGGTTAGGAGTATGTTTTTAGTAGATGCCAAGTATATCACCTGAATTTTTACCTTCTCTAAGAATTATAACAAATAACTCCCTTTAATATAAAGAAATATATCTTTTAGAGTACAAAAAAGGAGAAGATATACTTCCATTTTCTCTTACAGTCTTATAGTGCCACTTCCATACTTTGGAATTTACCCAGTTGCTATATTCCATCTACCTAAAGTAACCTGTTATTTTTTTAACTTCTCTCTGCTTGATACCACTGTTCCTGCCAAATAAAACCATCTGCTCTGGATGGACAATATCTAAAATCTATCCCTTAAGTGCAAGAAATGAGAAAGATATTTTGCTTGTGTCGATGGAAGACAGCAATTTCATTCCTTCCATCTATTGGTTAAAGCATCTTCTGGAAGCTTACCCAAATTAGCAAAAGCAGACATCCAAACAGCTGGAACATGGACCTGGGAATATGAGATTGCAAAGGAGCTGCTGAATTGTGGAGGAACTGCAGCCTCAGTGAGCAGAGTCAGAATGGTTCCGTTTGCACTTAGTTAGCAAGGCAGTGACCTGTCCATTGGAACGGCCACTTGACATCCCACAGTGTAGATACTGCTGAAGCATCAGTAATGGACAAACTTAGTTTGTCTTGAATGTACGTGCTGGTTCTAAACCAGCCCACACACTTAGATTTAAGGGTAATTCTAAACATTTAATAAATGCAGTAAAACTCCAATATACCTTCTTTTAGGTAGAATAAGGGACTATTAGTATCCAGATAGCCATGCCACACATGTATCACCGTAAGGATGCATCCACTACTCAAGGTTGCGTAACAGAGACACATAACATTTCTTTGTCTCAAGGTTACGATTTTTGAGTTATTTAGAACAGTCTAACCCAAATTAACCCTTTTTTTTGACAGCAGCTACTGTCAAGATGAGTTTCTAGGGAACATTGTGCTGTAAATCTGATGCCCTAAGATAGTGCTCAAAGGGACACTTGAGAATGTGATAATGTAGGACTCAGAGGCTCCAAAGTGTATGTCTTACACTGCTTACACCTTTGGCTGGCAGAGTAAAATGTCAGCTCCATCTCCGAGGACTATGGTAAGTGAGGCTTTAGGCACTAACTTTTAGTTACATATACAGGTCAGGAGCTTCTCCTGTCTAATTAAAAGAGGATTAAAAGATGATGACTACTTTTTTGACCATGCATTGTTTGAATATGTCATTTTTACAAGCTTCCCTGTTCCTATTTCCTTGACTCCACCACATTATCACATTCATGGAACTTAGCATTGCTTTGATTTGTGCATATATTCTTCTAAATAATTAGCATATTATCCCTCTTACCTTAAGTTATTTGGTTCTTCTTTAATGTATGTGTAAGTACAGCATTTAAAATCCTGCCTGACAGAGGCATTTGAGTAACTGATACATTAATGAGATTTTTTTACCCAGAGTTTCACCTGACATTAACAGAACCCGTGATTTTCATATGTTCCCTGCTCGCTCATGAAATCTGTGCCTAATGGAAGCATGTTCCTACAGAACATGATTCAAATACTAACTTCAGAGGCTGATATTTCTTGCTTTACAGATGAATCCTAACACAAGTGAGAACTAGTGGAAAAGAAATGATCACTGTGAGGTGTTTTATTTTGCTGCAAGGTCTAAAACTTCGTTGACTCAAATTATACTCACAAAACAACTGGTAACATCTGTTGTTTACAAGAACAATGAATTAAGGAAGACCTATATTTTACTGAGACTTAAATCATAAATATGTAATGATGGCAAATTTTATTTGGAAAGCATTTTCTTGGGAACCCAAGAGTTAGTTGTTTCTGAAAGTTCTGGTGAAACTTTCTTTGCTTATGGTTGCATCTTTTTGTCTTTTATTTAATTACAGGTATAAAATGTCTAGACTTTGACTAAAAGGCTGAACATATTGTTGTAGCTCTGCCCATTAGTAGAGAAGGATTCAGTGCATACTTTTGGGATGATTTAATGTTACTGTCAATACTAACCATTAATTATGAAATATAGTAATTAACTATACCTTTTGGCAATAATAGGTTCTGCAAATTATAACTAGAATGCCATTAACATGTAAATGCATGAAACATTTTATCATGTTATCTTTCAAAGGGTTAAGCCAATACTGCTTTATTAGCTAGTTTTGGCATGCAATAAATAATACATACATTTCTTTAGAGTGTACAGATGATGTTCACATGCATTAATTTATTTGACTCTAATATCAATTCTGTAATATTATCTAATATTAACCTTTTACATTACCTCTAATCTCCAGATGAGGAAACTGAGATTCAAGAAAATTTAAATAATTTGTTCATTTGAAATTTCTTAAACATTCAGAATGTGCCCTGTGATGGGGTACAAAAGCAAATATGAGAGAGTATTTTGCTGCATCGTGAGCTAGTGGCAGGGCAGGATCAAATACCCTGGTGCTCAATCTGTTAGACTGTGCTGCATTTTCCAATTCTGTCATTCATCCTGGAAACTTCCACACTGTGCGGGAAACCATGTTTTAGTGGCATTTTCAGAAGCAAAATGCCAAGCTGGATGGATCTTTGCTGTTTCACAAGATGGCATTTATAAAACATTATATATTTTATTATTATTGTTGACTCCTGGAATAGTGTTTATTAAAAGCCAAGCACTGCTGAAGAAAAATTCTGTGCATTCCAGAGCTTTATTTATTTGTTTATTTATTTATTCACTGTGGTCCTGAGGATTGAACCCAGGGCTTTGTCACATCCCTGGGCTTTTTTTTATTTTTGGGGACAGGGTCTCTAGGTTGCTAGGCTGCCCAGGCTGAGCTTGAACTTGTGATCCTCCCCCTGCCTTAGCCTCCCAGATTACAGGGATGTGCCACCAAGCCCAGCTTTCAGAACCCAATTCATACAGACTCAGCATACTGTGCCAGCACCTGTTACATGTGCAAAGGACAGCTTAAGTTTCTCTCTACCAAAGAAAAGTTAGAAAATTCAGGGGTTGCGTTACCACACACAGTAAACAAATACACCTTGTTCCAACTTTTAATGAGTAATCACTAGCGAGACTGACTTTTTACTAATTTGTACCATTATGAATGACATTTTAAATTGAATACAAATAATAACTGCTAATTTTTTGAGGCTAGGGAAATGAGCCAACTGACCACTTTTCTTTCTTACTCTAGAATATTGAATGGTTTCCTTCTGTTCGTTGGTCATTGAAGGAGCAGCAAAAAAGGCACTAAACTATTCATAGCTGAAATTAGATGAGTTTGCAGGCCTAAGATTACTTTTAAAGCAATGTGTACTGACAGATAAGAATCAATGACAAACATCCAATTAAATTAGTTTTGTGGGAGCCAAGGAAGTATGTAGACAAAGTAAACAACAATTTACCTCTATGAACAGGTCCCTCTTCAAATTTTCACCCTATGACTGCTTCGCAACTTTCAAGAATTAGGATTCTTTGGTTTAGGCAACAGAAACTGACTAGTTAATTTGAGTAAAAAGGGTGATTTATTGGATTGATGTAGAATAGCTAACAGAATCAAGAGAAAACAGAAAAACTGCCCCTTGAAAACCACAGAAGTTATGCCTCTCTAGACACCCAGGTTGCAGAAACTGATGAAGAGTAATAGTCCTTTCAGGTGGTTGCTCCTTTATGGTAAAGGTCGATCTAATTATTACTTCTGAACAATAAAGGAGCAAATAATAGTTATTATGTATTTCTCATAAGCATGCAAGTCAACTCATGTAAACTGGCATTCACTGGAGATGACTCCGCTCCTGTGGTCACCAGATTTACCAAATAAGAACATAGGATGCCTCATTAAATTTGAATTTCAGGTAAATAACAAATAATTTTTAGTATAATTGTATCCCATATAATATTCAGAACATATTTATGTTAAAAAGAATATGGTTTATCTGAAACTTGTATTTAACAAGGTACCCTGTATTTTATCTGGGAATCCTATTAGCCAGCTCCCATCCTCCTTCTCCTAAGACCAAGAGGCTCAGATAATCATGTTCTCCTCATGACAGTGGCTGAGGCACTAGAACAAGTGAGGCCACTTGTGTCAGCCATTTTCAAAACTCTGCCCATACCCCAGTTGCTGACATCCTATTGACAAAAGCAAGCAACATGGTCCAAGGTTGGAAAAGTATGTGCCACCCATGGGCACGGCAAAGAACATGGACACAGGGAAAAGCACAGAATTGGCACTACCCGTGTAGTCTGCCATAGGTTGAATTAGAATCAACATCTCTCAAGTCATCGCTAATGAAAACCGTGTTTTGGGGAAGGAAAATCTGAATGAACCAGCTTGGGTCATACACCCACTCCTTGACCACGAGAGCATGGGTCACTCAGTGGATGGTCCCAACAAACCGATGACTGTGAGTGAATGGTGGTATGCCACTCATTCATTGTACAGTTGAAGGAGTCTACATATTTAAGTTCACCTAAATTTTAGCATTCTTTTAGAAACCATCATTAACTGAATAGAAAAATATATGTTTTAAAAAACACAGAATGTATTTATGTTAGTGAAAGAATATCATCCATTTAATAATTCGGATTTTAAATGAACACAGAATAATAACGTAGATTACAGATGATTAATGATTTTTTAAAAATATTTTCATAAAATTACTTGATATATTAGGCAAGGATTAATTTTTACATGTTTTTCAGAAATACTAGGTAGGCTAGTTGGTAGCAGTTTGTAGGGTGATTCTGAAAGCCACAGATACTGTATGCATTTTATATTACTCAACAAATGCTATTGAAGAAATTGGCTAAAATTACAGAAGAAAAATCTGATTCTCATACTATAAGTAAATTTTAGCTGATTTAGAGTTCAGATAACAGCAAACAATTCAAATTGAAAAGAATAAGCAGACATACATATTTAACTGATCTTAGGAAAGGATAATCTATGCACAAAAACAATGAAAGAAATCACAAAAGAAAGGTTAAGAGGTATAACAATGAAAGTTTAAACTTCTGCAAAATAAAAATAATCACAAACAAAATTAAGAGACAAAGAATAAATTGGGGAAACTGGAACATGACAGCCAAAGGTCAGTATAAGTTACAGTGTAAGTAGCGCTCATTAGTCAGAAACTAAAACAAAACCATCCAGACTAATTGGAGAGATCACTGAAACTGAACAAGCTGAAAACATTAAATAAGTAGTCCATGGCCTTGCATGTGTGAAAATATAATAAATCACTCGAATATACTGCGAATAGGAATTAAGAGACATTCCAGAAATAAACCAACTTCTCAAGAATATTATGATGACCAGAGAATTGAGCATAAATCAGTATTACAATGTTTGAAAAATAAACAACTTACACTTGCTGATACAAATAAGTTCATCATGTTAAACATTATTTCCTAGATAGTAATCCTTGGTAAGAATGAAATAATGTGAAAAATACTATTTGTGTCATGTTCAGAGAAATGAATATGTTGTAGAGAAAAAATAAACTCTGGGATATATAGAAAGCTTAGGTTTTGGTCTTCACTTTCCTTAGCTGTGTGATATTTTACCCATTTTGTCCCCTATGTCCACATGTCTAAAAGGGTGGTAGTGGTAATAATAATAATACAGTACTTACTACTTTTCAAATTTTTACAAAAATTTTAAGAGGTAATACAACAAAGTCTTTGAGATGCTAACTTGAAGCTATCAGTGGTGCTTTAAATTTAAGCTTCATGAATTCCTACAAGAAAATAGTAAGGAACTATTAAACTATTAGACTAAAAATATTTTATCTGTTCAGTATATGTGATTTCTCATCAAAAAGAAAATAAGAAGTGAAAATTCAAAACAATCAGTAATTGATAAAGTTAGACACAAAGTTCTTGCTTTCTATGTTCCTCAAATACACAAACACATCCCTGCCCCATGGTTAAACCTTTAATTAACCCAACATAACATCAGAAACAGGGTAGCTGTGGAGGTAGGGAATGACAGGAAAGGTGTCCTGAAAAAAGTAAAAACTTGACAGTGAAATAAATGATTAGAAGGATAGCTAAAGAAATATTGATAACAGACATAGATCACTGACCAAAGCAAAAGCTTATACTTTTTTACCCCCCCCCCAAAATCAACGTGATACCTTATTGAAGTGTAGTAAGAAAATCAGGATGAGGAGAGGGATGTTTTCAAACACCTTTTGAAAACCTAGCATTATGGTTTAGTGGCCATGAAAACAAAGGCCCTATTGCCTGCCTTTAGAACTTAGTGACGGGCACAGGTAACACAACAATTATGATTCAACATACAGCATGGAACAGTAAGGGGCCACTGTGGGAACACAGGTGGGGTATTTCACCCCACGTGACGTCAGAAACAGGGGAGCTGTGGAGGTGGGGAGTGACAGGAAAGTTGTCCTGGAAAAAAGTAAGAAGACAAGCTGAGTAGCTGAAACATGCAGGGGAAAGGGACTAACCACATGAAGAGCTGCAAGAGGAACATTTCATGTGCGTACAAAATCAGTCAGGTGCCGAGGTGTGAAGCTCTGAGTAGAGCACATTCTCAAAACCAGATCTTGTTTGATCTGACTTCTGACTCGGATGTTTCAGTGCCAAAGGAGCAAGAAAGGAAATTGGAGAGAGTAGCAGAAGCCAATCATGAATGACCCATTAAATCTTATTAAGAAGCTTTGATTTCAAATCTTGAGAGCAGTGAGTTTAACCAAGGGATACTATACTCAAATGTGTAATTTAGAACAAAATGATTGTAGTGCGGCGGATGTAAGGTGGCAAGTCCAGGAAGAGGAAGACTAGAGGCAAAGAAATCTGTTTTAATTTTCTCACTATGATTCAGATTAAAAAAATGGAAAGGTCAATGTCTGAAACAGGGCTCCTGGGAGTAATGAGTGAGTTTTAAAGGGATAAGCTACAGAACTTGGGGTCAAATGAGGACAGTGAAGGAGAGCAGAGAAGGGTGATGCCTTGTTATTTTTTTTGGTGGGTACCAGGGGTCGACCTCAGGACCTCGCGCGCCAGCAGGCGCCCGTGCTGCTGAGTGATATCACCGGTCCTTTTTTTTTTTTTTTTTTTTTTTCCTATGTGGGTTCCGGGAGTTGAACTCGGGCCCTCGCGCTTGCCAGGCAGGCGCGTACGCCACTGAGCTATCTCACCGGCCCGCCTTGTTATTGTTTTGTTTGGGGCATTGTGTTATTTTTGTTGCCTGGTCAACTCTTTACATAATGAGCCACTTACCAAGATAATAAAATGCAACAGTTTCATGGGAAGACGGATAGAAGAAACTTCAGCGTATCTCTGAGGCATCCAATGGAGGTAGGGAATAGTCAACTGGAAATGTAGGGATGAAGCTGGCAAGAAAACTCTGGGCTGGAAATACTGATTTGGAACCATCGATAACAGGGCCTTAGCTTCTGAAGCTACAAACTAAGATCACTCAGTGCATGCACACATGTAGATGCAGAGAGAGGAAAATGATCAAGCCTTTAAATACAGATAATTAAGGAATAGAATAAGATGAGCCCAAAAGTTAAATTGGAGAGGCTGCCCAGAAGGGTAAGAGCAAAAGCAATTGAGTCTGTTGTTCTGGAAACCAGGAAAATAAAGGACTAGAAAAAAGAGCTTATGGCCAACAGAGTTAAATATTTCAGTATAAACAGGTTAACAAAAATTGCCCATGGACCTAGAAACAATATGGCTACTCATGAACTTCTTTAGAGCAGTTTCTTTGGAGATTAAGGGGAGACTCCACAGTACATTCAAGGTTGATGCTGTATTTTATAATTCCTTCAAGAAGCACGAATGTGTGTGCGTGTTCAGTTGTTTTAAGACAGAGCTTTGCTAGGTAGTTCAGGCTGGCCTTGGATACACTGTGTAGCCTGCGCTGATCTTGAACTCACAGCTATCCTCCTGCCTCAGCCTCCCTAGTGCTGGGATTCCTGACACACATCATGCCTAGTTTAAGAAATTTGGAAAGAGAGACTGAAAGGTAGCACAACACTGGCACAGGATTGGGAAAGGGATTTCTTCTGAGAGCCAGAAGACTGCCTCATATGTAAATACTTATGAGAAGAAGCTGGTACACAATAAAATGAAGTGAGAACATAGGTGATAAAATAAGATCCTAGGGAAGTGATCCAGAGGTAAGATGGATACTGTAATTACACTGCTGATGTGATTACATTTCTAACTGTTCAACATGAACATTTTCTTCACATCCACTTTCTGGGATCTAAGACCTGAGTTTACTGCCCTTACTTAGGAGAGTCAATATGGTTTGGTGGCTAGAACATAACCCTGTAATCAATTAATCTAAATTTTATTACCAGTTTGAATAGTACCTCCATGTAAGATTAAGTGGCTTAACTTGTATAACATGTAAATACAAAGTCCTTAATATATTATTTCTTTTATTTAAAATAGAATAGTGGATAAATTTTATCACAGGAAATTATTCTCTGGATATTCTCTCATAGACATTTTTCTTTTTTGTACATTTCCATATTTTAATATTAAGGATTTGGAAATTCTCTCCCCTTTTTGATCAGAAAACATCTATATTTGTTCCATCTGTACCATGCCCTATGTTGCAACTCAGAGGTAACTACAACTTGAGTAACATGGGGTCTTATAATTGCTATAAAGGTTGCTGTTACAGGTTTTATGTTGTTGAGGAGCCAACTTAGGTGCCTAAATCTTGTTTTTAAATGCTATCATTGATTTAGACTTTACTGCAGTTTATTTGGAGATGTTCAGAATACTGGCTTACTCATACAGAATTAAGAACTGAGTATTAAACAATAGGACAAGTGGATATTCAGGAACTCTAAATTATAAGCCCAGCCATGATTCTTTATGGAAACTCCCTCAAAAGGCCATTATTCCTCCTTGTGCTTCATTTTCTTCCTTATAAAATGGGTAGGACCTTTCAGGTCCTCATGATAAAAAGTCTGGGAGAATATACTGTAAGTCAATACACGAATACAAGAAAATGACTCTTAACCCCAATATCTAAATCTAAAAGGGGGGTAGGCATTCTATAAATAGAGATTGCTAAATAATGGGAACCAACTATAGCCTAATTCTGCCATTGGGCTTAATTTAAAGTCACCGGTTACTACCCAGAGGCCCTGTGAAGTGTCAAAGTAAGAGGAATGCTAAGTGGGCAGGAGTACCCCTACCCACTTCCTTCTTGTGACACTCGGAACTGGTCAGTGGCCCAAGTACCATCAATATCACCTGCAGGGATTCGTAGGGATCATATGGCTGTCGGGCAGTTGTCTCTTTAAGCAGAAACTGTTCTTGTTAGGCAGGAATGGAGAGTTTGTAATGGGAAGGAAGAATGAGAAGAAATAAGATTCTTTTATTATTGAACTCCTTCATGCTTTCTTGCCTCCTCTCCTGGACACACACTTCCTCAGGGACAGCATAAGCAACTGAGTAAAGGGAAAGTCGCAGTTGACCATAAACCTTTCTATTTGTAATCAGTGCATAACCTCTGTGATGAAATTTGTAAGTAATTCACTTCCCACTTAAGCCTACCAATGTGGGATCAAATGTTGCCACCCTGAGCACGAATGAAGGAAGTCAGACAGCAGTGCAGCTTGCCCTTGGGGACTCATTTTTCACATCACCAAAAAGTAATTTCTGTCATTTTCTGCCATCTGGTAGCCTGGATTGTGAAGATGAAATTTCATTTGGGAAGTGTTTAAGAGCATGGGTCCTGGAGGCAGCTCAATTGGAATTCTTTTTCTGCTTCTCATCTGGCTCCATCTATGCCAGAAAATAAAATCCTCATAGGATGTCATGTCTTTATTATAAGAAGCTGAGATGATACTTATTAAGTATCCTATTCTGACCTTTAGGAATAGTAATTGTTTCAGTAAAGTCAGCTATTATTAAATTGTTAGAAGTGGTGGTGATGGTAGTATTAAGAATAATAGTAGTGTAGTATTTTTCCAATATCCACTTGTCTTGACATAGGCCTTATTAATTCAGTGCCTACGTTCTAAAGTAGGTCATCTGGCCTGTTACAAACAAAGACCGTATTTAGAGGCTTTCCATTGTAGCAACTAATGCAGGGCTTTCATATGTGGCCAAATAACTACTTTATGTTACTAACAGTGTTGCAATCTCTATGAAATAACACTTTTCCTTTCCCTGGTATTTGAAGAGAGGTTGGATGCTGTTAATTTTATATACATAAGATAATAAATTTAAGTAACAGTTGTAAGAAAAAAGTTATTCTTAATTTATATTGAAGTACGTGCCTTCTCATTTTTAGATAAAGTTTATTCTCATCTGAAAAGAGCTAATATATTTTCATGATATGAGTCAATCAATGCACTTCTTACAGCACTCAGGTGACCATACTGGGAGAGAGTCTTAGCTTCTAGTAGTGCTTTAGAAGCTCCTTAGAAACTTGGTGAACAGCTGACAAGTGTGGTTCTTAAACCTGGATACTTAACACAAAATTTCAAATTAAGTAATAAAAGCTCACATTTGCCACCTCCAGTCACAGCACCAGTGCTGCAAGCCTGCTTTTGCTGACCTGGTTATGCAATCTATTTCCTTTTCTTTACAGTTCCACCAAAGATCTCCAACATCTCCTCAGATGTCACTGTGAATGAGGGCAGCAATGTGACTCTGGTCTGCATGGCCAATGGCCGCCCTGAACCTGTTATTACCTGGAGACACCTTACACCAACTGGTAAGCAACCCTCCAATTTCCAAGATGCCTCGTACTAGTTAAGATTCCATGGAATTGGAAGGACAAGAATGAATCTTAGTAAAATACTATGAAATTTCCAACAATGGTCTTATTTGTGGTCCTCATGGACACTGGTAATGTGTTCATCTCTATAAAATTTACAGCCATAGCATTGAATGTGTGTATGTGTATATATGTGCATGTATATAATATTTATATATATGTAATATATTATATATAAATATTATATATATAATATATTATATATATAATATTTCACTTTCAGTAGAATACTTTCAAGGCAACTAATGCAAGTTTGGTGATTGTGTGTCTTGGAAATTGTTCTGTATGAATTAAATTTACATAGTTTTTGTAAATTTGTTTTACTTTTCTTTTTTACTAGTTAGTTTCCTAATATGTCATATCTCAAAAAGAAATTAGGAATAGCACAAAATTGTTTATTTTGATTTCTAGTGCCCTGTCCTTGGTATCTGGTCTTATATTTAAGCAGATATTCTTATTAAAGGCATCTATTTTTTGTATGAAAATGTCACTCAAAGCCCATCTTTATTAATGCATACAACTCATCATTTATTAATAACGCATATAAGGAATACATGAGGTACTTATTTGGGGGTTCAATTTCAATCTCATTGCCTCACAGACTCATTTTATACTTCACATGGAAAAGCACATAAAGAGGGTTTTCTGAAGTGTGAACCTGCAGATCTCGTACATCTCACTCCTGAAATAAATTAAACATTCAGAGCCCATTCTACTGATGGCCTATTACCCCCAAGCCCACCTCACCTACTCCTATCCCAGCTTGCAATTGCTTTTGCCTACTGGCAACGTGGAATAAAAGCTATTAGCTTCCATTTAAACACTTTATCAAAACTAACTTCTAAAATCATTCTGCTTACTCCAATAATGTTATCTAGAGATTATTGATATTTTACAATATCAATATTTTGAGGGTCCTTTTGAAGAAATTCCTTTTTCTTTTCAGTATCTCTACTGTTCTCTTCTTAAGCAATGGTTAATTTTTTTATAAATTGTTTCAGTGCATTTTTATAAATGTTCCCAAGTCCTTCATTGTATTGACTATTAGCAAACATAAAGGTAAATTTATGACCCACCTATAAAAGAATATGTTATTATGTATAAATTGTACATTAATATATCTGATTTTAAACAAACTACATAGGAGGTTATCGCATCAAATTCATATACATAACACATCCCTTTTTCATCTTGTTTTCTTATTATATTTATTTTATCTTATATTTCATAATTAATTAAAGTTTCTACATATATTATTTATAATCCAATACCAGGTGTCAGCAACTGATAGCCTATGGGTCAGATCTAGTCTGTCCTATTTATGCACGGCCTGCAAACAAGAATTGTTTTTAAATCGCTAAACAGTTAGAAAAAATCAAAAGTAGAATTCTACTTTCTGACATTCAAAAAATGGATGAAATTCAATTTTCAGTGTATGTACATAACATTTTATTGAAATATAGCCATGCTGGGCCGGTGAGATGGCTCAGCGGCTTAAGCGCCTGCCCGGCAAGCGCAAAGGCCTGAGTTCGACTCCCGGATCCCACATACGAAAAAGGGGCCGGTGATATCGCTCAGCGGCACGGGCGCCTGCTGGCGCGCGAGGTCCTGAGGTCGACCCCCCGGTACCCACAAAAAAAAAAAAAAAAAAGAAAAAAAGAAATATAGCCATGCTTATTTGTTTGTGCATTGTCTATGGCTAAATTTGTTCTAAAACAACAGAGCTTTGTGGCTTGGCCCACAAAGTTGAAAATATTTTCTATCTGGTCCTTTAGAGAAAAGTTTACTTGCCTTTGCCCCACACCATGGCTTAGGACAACAGGGCAAGGATTTGCTGTTCTTATCCAAGTCCCCATAGGATTTTAGAGATAGCCTCCATCAAGTTCCTGCAGTCATATCAACAAGTTACTTTTTTTTCTCAGTGTATGTTTACAGTGCATAATAAATACATTCATTGTGGGGAGTTTTTACCGGTACATACCCCATTGTCATCCTTTTTACTTCCCCTTTCCTCTTCTTCCTCCCAACTCATTTATCCCCAAATCCTCTTCCCATCTCCACAAACCTGATCTCCCTGTTTCCTATTATCTCTTATTTTGATGTTTAAATTATGGTAGCTACACTTTGGGTTTCTCATATTTAAAAAACCATGTTATATTTGACCTTCTGTGCCTGATTTATTTCACTTAGCATTATGGTTTCAAACTGCATTCACTTTCCTACAAATGACTAAAACTTATCCTTCTTTATGGCTGAGTAGTACTCCATTGCATATAAATACATTTTCTTTATCCATTCATCTGTTGATGGGCATATAAGCTCTTTCCAAGATTTAGATATTATGAGATATGCTGCTATAAATATGGGTATACATGTATCTCTATAATATGATGTCTTTAACTTTTTCTGCAAGATATCCAGAAGAGGTATAGTTGGATTAAATGGAATTTCTGTTTTTAGTTTTATAAAGAACCTCCATACTGATTTCCACAGTGGCTGTCTTGGTTTACATTCCCACCAACAACATAGAAGTATTCCTTTTTACTCACAACCTTGCAACATTTGTTGTTTTTTGAGTCCTTGATGATAACCACTTATCTGGAATAAGATAGAATTTCAGTGTTGTTTTGATACACATTTCTCTAACAATGAAAGATGCTGAACATTTTTTCATGTATTTATTTGTACTTCTTTTAGGAAGCATCTATTTATTTCAATTGCCCTTTTTTGATTGGGTCTTTTATTTTGGGCTACCTAATTTTTTGAGTCTTTACATACTCTAAATATTAGTCCTCTGTCCAAGGACTATCTGGCAAAGAAATTTTCCCATTTTTTAGGTTGTATCATGATCCTGTTGTTTGTTTCCTTTGCTGTTTAGAAGCGGTTGCATTTGATAGAATCCCACTTGTTGATTCATGATGTTATTTCTTGTGCAACTGTGGTTCTGTTCAAAAAGTCCTGCAAATGCCTATAACTTCAAAAGTTTTACATATTTTATGGGAATATTCTTTTTATTTTATTTTATTTTATTTTTTTGTGGGTACCGGGGGGTCGACCTCAGGACCTCGTGTGCCAGCAGGCGCCCATGCCACTGAGCGATATCACTGGCCCCTTTTTTGTATGTGGGTTCCGGGAGTCGAACTCGGGTCCTCGCGCTTGCTGGGCAGGCGCTTAAGCTGCTGAGCCATCTCACCGGCCCTATTCTTTTTAAAATTTGATTAAGTTTATTGGTACAATTGAGATACACACAATGATCACATTCATCATAGGGAATTCGCACCTGTATATGATATATTTTGATTCCTCTTTTTTTCCCAATCCCCTCCCCTCCCTTCAACCCCTCTTCCCTCCCTGTGTTTCTGGGGTTTTTTTGTTTTGTTTTGTTTGTACCGGGGGTCCACCTCAGGACCTCGCACGCCAGCAGGCGCCGGTGCCGCTGAGCAATATCACTGGCCCTTTTTTTGTATGTGGGTTCCGGGAGTTGAACTCGGGCCCTTGCACTTGCCAGGCAAGCGCTTACGCCGCTGAGCCATCTCACAAGCCCTGTGTTTCTGATTTCATACCTGATCTTCGATCCGTTTTATTTTATTTTAGTACAAAGTGAGAGATATGGGCGCAGAGTCTTTGTTTTTTATGTGGATAACCAGTTTTCCCAGCACCATTTGTTTGTTAAAGAGGCTATTTTTTCTTCAGGGTATGTTTTAGGACCTTTGTTGAAGATCAGATGGCTGAAGGTGCTAGGGCTATTTCTGTATCCTCAGTTCTCTTCCATCGATCAACACTTTTTTGTGTGTGTCACTGTGGTGCTGTTTTTATCACTGTAGCTTTGTGATATAACTTGAAACTTAGTATCGTGATTCCTCCTGTTTTGTTTGCTTTGGTCAGGTTTACTTTGGCTATGCTAGGTTTCTTCTGGTTATACATAAATTTTAGAACTTTTTTCTAGTTCTATGAAGAATGTTGGTGGTGTTTTGATTGGGATTGCATTAAACATATGTAGCATTTTCAGTAATACGGCCATATTGACAATATTGGTTCCACCTATCCAGGAATGAGGATGTCTTCCCATTTTCTGATGTCTTTTCAATCTCTTCTCAGAGTACAGTACTCTAGTGTTTGTTATAGAGGTCTTTCACTTTGGTTAGGTTGATTCCTAGGTATTTAACTTTTTGAAGCTACCGTGAATGGGATTGTTCTCCTAATTTCCTTCCCAGTAATTTATTGTTGGTGTACAGAAATGCTATAGATTTTTGTGTATTGATTTTGTATTCTGCTACTTTGCTGAATTTGTTTAATAGCTCTAAGAGTTTTTGGTGGAGTTATTTGAGTCTTCTCTGCAAAAGATCATGTTATCTGTGAATAAAGGATAGTTCGACTTCTTCCTTTCCTATGCATATCCCCTTTTTTTCTTTCTCTTGCTGCATTGCTCTACCTAAAGTTTTGAGTACTATATTGAACAGGATAAAACTTTACTTTTCTACAGTCATCTGTCTAGGCCCCCTCTACGGGCCAAATTCTTTTGGGGCACATGTGCAACCAGCTCCCTGATGCATTTGTAGATCAAAAATGGACTCTGGTTCCCCCTTACAACAAGTATTAATTTCCAAGCTTACTTTTTCATCTCTTTCACATTTGGCCTAAAGAACCAACCACCTGATCAAAATCATATTCCTAGTGACAGGAGAGAGCATTTGCCTTTACAGTTCTACAAAGGAAACTAGGATTTTATCCCTTTCAAAATTTGGAAACAGTGTGAACCTTTTCAGCCTATCAAACAAAGCCTTTCTTGGAGACACCCAAAGAAGAGACCTGCTGCTCTGTGTGTGACAGCAAAGCTGCCTGCAACCTGTGGCCCTGTGAGAAAAAAATAATCCAACTAGCTTTGTTCAATTATTTATTGTGCTTCTACAGTACCATAGAAGTATTGTGCCCTCCATACGAAATGTACATGTAATTAGCTCAACCCCACAGGGACATCAAGTTTTGAAAGGGGGAAGATTCCATGTAGGGTGCACAAATGTTTGATTACCTGTCATCTGAAGAAGAAGAAAAGGAAGAGAGATGCATGGTGTATTTTTAGAAGGAGACTACATTATCTCCTAATTCAGTTCTTCTTTCTTTAATTTTTGGTTGGGCTGTTTTGTTTCTTTTTCCATTGACACTTGAAGTTTCTTTTTCCAGTATACTGCAGATGTTTTAAAAGAAAGAAATTAAAAGAAGGATGAATTTTTATATATACTGAATCTCTTCTATGATGGAGAAGAGATTAAGGCATTCTGTGTATGTCTTTCATATATTTCTAATTTCTTAATCTCTTCAGTTACTTTATATAGTCAAAATGATGTGTCATGGGCCGGTGAGATGGCTCAGCGGCTTAAGCGCCTGCCCGGCAAGCGCAAGAGCCCGAGTTCGACTCCCGGATCCCACATACGAAAAAGGGGCCGGTGATATCGCTCAGCGGCACGGGCGCCTGCTGGCGCGGGAGGTCCTGAGGTCGACCCCCCGGTACCCACAAAAAAAAAAAAAAAAAAAATGATGTGTCACGTATGTAGTTATTAAATGTGACCTATTTTCTCTCTTAATTAAGTTAGACTTGCATAATCCTGTGACACCCAGAAGGCAATTGCACTGTAACAGGTCTTTTCTATGGAGTGTTTGATCTCCCTTCTGTGAGCGATGCTGCTCCCATCTTAACTTTGTTTCTAAATCTTTCTTTTTACATTCATGAGAAAAACCTTTTCTCAAGTTGCTTCATGGGGTGTCACAATTGCTCAGAGTTATAGAACGTGTCTCTGTGCATTTTGTTTCTACAAAGGTTTCACAAACTCACTGACTTTCGATACCTGAAAACCCAAAAGGCACACTGAGGATTTAGCCCCTCAGGCTCAGGAGGTACTGTATAATTTTCTGTACAGCCAAAAACCAGATCCGACATCAACACTGAACATAGAAATCTTACTTAAGAAAAATTACGCATTTTGATGAGGGGAGTTGGAAAGCATTGTTTTGGGAGGAGCCAAGATGACCTCATGGAGTCTCAAATTCTATTTTCTCATTGTACATTGGGTTTTAGTCTCCTGATCTGAGATTCCCCTTTTAACTCATTTCCAACTCTGAGCTTTTTACTTATGGTACTCTTGAATTCCATTAATGTTGTACCTTCATGTGCCTTACTTTTAATTGTATAGCTCACCCATAAGACCAGCATAGACTCTGGTTCCATGGGTTTGGGAGGAATATATAATATTAAACCGAATGCAAAAGATTCCTTTAGTCAAATTCTGAAAGTAAATATTGTAACTATCATCTGGTCTTTTGAGTTAGCATGTTAGAATCAGCATGACCCCATATTTAACAAAGACCACATAATCTACAATTTAAGTGTTGGGAAATTATTTTTCTGGAGTTTTCTTCTTTAGAATGTCCAGAGGGCCGGGGCTATAGCTCAGAGGCACAGCACCTGCCTGGCAAGTGCAAGGTTGTGACTTCAATTCCCAGTACAAAAAAAAAGAATGTCCAGAAAGTTCTATGTGTTAATCTTGAAGGTATAGGGATATGAAGGAGTCAAACCTATGTACTTTGCAAGTAAAAGCTGTTGATCACATAGAAAGAAAAATAATGGTTTACCTTGTTCTATTAATTGCTCTCATTTATCCCCTGCATTTTTATTTTTTAATATTCCCTTTTCTCTTTACAAGAAGAAAATCTTGCTTTTTTTCAGTGTCTTACTTACATAATGGTTTAAAAATATGTCATCTATCAATATGGATTTATACTGAGAATAATCTTGATCTCCATCACACAAAGCATTCGTTTGGTCAGAATTATCTATAATTTGTTCATTCTGTAAAAAAGACACAATGAGGAATAAGACAGACATGCTTTCTGCACAAATGGAGCTTATAGTTCAATAAGGGAGCAGAATATTAAACTAATAATTGCATGAATAACCTTTTAATTAGATTCATACATTATGAAGGAAAATTATAGCATTCACTAAGACCATAAAACAGGGCCATATCGCAAAATCTGCAAGGCCAGCAAAGCTCCCGAGGGGATATTATGCTGTGACCTTAAGAATGAATAAGACCTGTCCAAGAAAATAGAAGAACGGTATCCTAGCCATAGAAAAGAGCACATATAAAGGCCTGAAATGACAATGAATTTTAGAACTTGTGTGAATATCTCTAAGGGAAACCATGTTGTTAGTGTCTTGTTATGCTACTTTTTTCACTATTTAAATCTCTTTTTTTAAGCATATAGAATTTGTTTTTATTTTTAATATTATCATTTTCTCTTTCCAAAAGGCAGGAAAAGTTAACTTATACAATGTTTTTGAGACTTATTTGTATGCTGATTTTTTAATATACCGTTGTATATACAACAGTATATAACGCAAAATATACTATTACCAGATAGATAGATATGCATAAACGCTGCATTTATACATGGATATATGCTTCCCTGTGTAGCAGGTATACTGACAACTATTTGTTTCTATAAATATCTTTAATTTAGGTCAAACCCGTATTCTTTCCCTATACATGTGATTCCAGAAAGCCTAATCAAGTAAATATAAACTCTTTTTCAGTAACCTGATCATTAAAACAAATCGCTAAATTAGAAAATGAAGACTACATAATTTAACTACATGATTATTGGCTTCCTCAACCCAAAACTTAAAAATTTCTGGAGTTAGAATAACTGATACTGTGAACCCTTAAACCTGTGGCCATCTCCACAACCGGCTATGTTGGCTATTCTGGTGGGTGTTGGCAAGTGCTCTAGTACCAGCTTAGTGCCCCATCCCTGCCCTATCAAGAAGAATCATCAGACCCCAGGAGTGCTCTGCCTGAAGACAAATGAATTAGCCTAGATGTGTTCGTGAGGGACTGGCTTGGATTTCAGTGCTTTACGATGCTGGGGAGCCTTGGCTCAGGAAGAGGCAGCGTCTTAATCGGAAGCTCTGCACATGACCTAATGGCGCAGAAATGCAGGTTCCACCTCTCTCACCACTCATCACACTGCCGATATTTTGCTCTTTAACTTTTTTGGCACTACTCCAAATGATCTGTTTTTTACATATTTAAAATGGTTTGGGCCGGTGAGATGGCTCAGCAGCCTACGCGCCTGCCTGGCAAGCGCGAGGGCCCAAGTTCGACTCCCGGAACCCACATACGAAAAAAAGGGCCGGTGATATCGCTCAGCAGCACGGGCGCCTTCTGGCGCGCGCGGTCCTGAGGTCGACCCCGGTACCCACAAAAAAAAAAAACGGTTTTAAAAATAGAAGCTGTATCAAAAGTTACAAGAATGTCCAAAGAATGTGTTGGTAAATTTCTCAGTATATTGGTAGCTATAACTGATATTATTAATATTTATTGTTATTATTATTTATATATTAGCTACCTACAGTGGTCATTTTGGGGAGAATTAATAACTTGATTGAAAATAACCCCAATTTCTTTTTTATCTAGGTCTATCCTCCATTCTTTTTTTTTTTTTTTTTTTTTTTTTTTTTTTGTGGGTACCGGGGGGACGACCTCAGGACCTCGCGCGCCAACAGGCACCCGTGCCGCTGAGCGATATCACCGGCCCCTTTTTCGTATGTGGGATCCGGGAGTCGAACTCAGGCCTTCGCGCTTGCAAGGCAGGCGCTTAAGCCGCTGAGCCGTCTCACCGGCCCTATCCTCCATTCTGACACAACAACCAAGAAGATTCTTTAAATGCTATCACAAAGTCTAGTCTTAATATTTTATATCTTATGCTGAACCATATCACACATACCCACCTATGGTGTCCAATTTACAGTATCTCTTTTTCAAAAGGACATGACAACAATGACCTCTTCTCAGGCAGAGATTCTCTAGCATGGCTTATTCATATGCCCATATAACTTCTCGCAAGAATTTTAGAATGACCACTTCTCTAAGAAGTAATATAAAATTGATAAAACTGCATTTAATTTATGTATTTATTTTTCCTTTCTCTAGTTCGTAAGATCTATAAAAATGCAGAAACTATTCCTTATTTGTGTATATATTCTAAGGGTATCACTTGGTATACAGTACCCAATCAATAAATTAATTGAGTCACTCAATGAAGGACTTTACAAAAATAAAAATATTACTGAGAAGTAACTAAACTCATAAAATGTAAACCTAATACGCACTGATAAATGAAACAAAAGTGAATAGAAAGTAAACAACAAATCGTATAGCACAAGTATAGAACTAAGCCCACCCAACTAACAGTTTCATTAATTTCTTACAGAAAAGTTTTCTGAAATTTCAAGGAAGTTGCCTGTGTAGGTTGTCCTTGAGTTTCCCTGATGCACATTTGTCTAACTTGCACCATTATCTACTGAATTTAGGAGAATATTCTGAAATCACATTATTTTATCTCATCTTTTGTTATTTTTACTCACTCATGTATTTTCAGTAATTGTATTAAACATTTGTTTACCTGTTTAACATGTATTTTCCTCATGGAAGCAAAGATTTTCATGTTCTGAGTATCTGGTGCAGTGTAACTGCTCAGTGAGTATTTGTTGAGTGAATAAGTGAGTCTTCAGATACTATAACTTTGCTGTACTATATATATCATGTACTTCTCTAAAATATAGAAGATTTTCTTTCCTTAAAACACAGTGACATGTCTACATCAGGTTTCTGTATTTGAGAAAGGATTTTTTTCTTTTTATGTGTGTTAACAAAGCTTAGGTTCTGCCGCTCCAATGAATGTGCACTATAGCAGAGGAGGGGATGCATTAGGAGAGAAGTTTCGGGACCACCTGATTTTTGCAATAGGTAACAGACCAATAGTCAGTGAGGAGCTCTGTGGCCAAGCTGTTTTATAATGCAGTACTTTTAATGATTCACCATAAAACATCCTTTCTGGTGGCAGCTACCTGTGGTATATCTGTCATTGCCATTATTGGGTAGTCCACTGGATTTGCAAATCTGGCTAATAAACAGAATTGCCCAGAGTAGAGGCAGAGGTTTGTAAAAATGTGTCTTCCTGGCTCACCCCACACTAAACTGCGTTTGGAGAAATCTAGAATCCTGTGGGAGTAAAACCAGGTGAACAGAATAACTGTAAACCCAGAAAGGCAAAAGTACTGACAGGACTGCATCTAGTGACTTTAATGTGTTGGGAAATCATCTGGAGAATTTTATTAAAATCTTAATTCAGATACAGTGGGTCTGAGGTGGGACCAGAAATGCTGCTTTTATAACAATTACTCACATAATGGTTGTGCTGCTGGTTCCTGCACCACAGTTTGAGGATCCTTACGTATCTTCTGTACAAAATAGATTGGAAAATATTGGGGCATGTAAATATCCCAGGAAAAAGAAGCCTCAGGAAAGTCCCACAATGTACCAAGTAGTCACCAAATAGTGTAAACATTTTTTTAACTTTTTATTCCAACCAAGAAATTCGGAGGTATTTGAGAGAATAATAAGCATACATGTGGTTTTGATAAATAGTCATTCCTGCCTATTAAAGTTGCACTCTATCATCAGATTTCGTATCCCTTTGGAGCTTCATAGACTACTGGGCTCCAGTACAGATCGAGTAGATAATAATCTGCACTCCATCAAGATCCAAGCTGTTTTGTTTGTCTGATGAATGTTGAAAAGCCCTGGGTTAGAAGTGCAATGTTTTCAAATTCAGAGAAAAATATTTTCCTTCAAATATTTGAATTATACAAGTTGAGGACCTTTCCTGACTTTCCTACCAAGGGATATCCCTAAAATTTATCCTTATCTCCCTTACCCGAATTGCATTCCTACTAGGAAAAGGGGAAATAGAATTTTGTAAGGACAGGGATGGAGAACAGTACTGTGCCACTGTACATGAATGTTCATGGAAAGGAGAACATTTACTGCTCTACCTGCTGCATCAGATGCTGGTGCTAAATATTGCAGGGGAAGAAATTCAGCTGCTGTACGAAAAAATGCGGTCACAGTGACAGTAGCCACTTTCTCATCATTTTCTATAATAGCTTTATCTCCAAAATGTAGACAATAATATGTGGCCTGCCTGCCTCACGCTGCTGCTCTGAGGGAACAAATGAGATAATGAATATGAAATCAGTTTGAAAAGTGTAAAGGTCTCAACAAATGTAAATGATATATAGGAACAGTAATTTAGTAGAAATATAGAATTTGGAGTTGGGAGTCTCCAGTTCAAGTACCTACTTTCTATAATTTATTTTTTGGGGGGTTTCAAAGTAGATGTCTCTACCTTTCATCTGTAAAGTGTGAAAAATAGAGCACCTGTTCACCTAACTAGATTTCTGTGTTGTCTCAAGTGAAAGTGTTTTATTACTGACAAAGCTTTACTCAACTGCTTTTTGTTGTTACTATTGTCTTAGGTTCTGTAAAGCAAAATATAGACCTAAATTACAGTAGTCATTTTGGTAAGATAGTAGAATTAACTTCAAGATTGTGAAGCACCCACTTCAGCAATTAAGTAATAAAACCAGTGTTTCAAGAGCCTAAAACAGAGTCTTAAAATATAATCTCCAAAATAGCACTATCAGCATCACCTAGGAACATGATAGAAATGCAAGTTATCAGACCCCACACCAGATGTTCTTAAATCAGATAATCTATGTGTGCAGCTCAACCCTTGGTAGTTTAATAAGCTCTCAAAGTGATTTTGATGCACGATAAATTTAGAGAACACTTGTACTAAAGGAAATTGATCTTCCTGAGGTAGTCAGGGCCTCGTACTCTTTCTATCAAGCATAAATATAGGAAATTTGGGATTCTTTCTGTTTCAGTGGCCGTGTGTGTGTGTGTGTGTGTGTGTGTGTGTGTGTGTGTCTGTGTGAAAGTATCTGATAGATAAACGTACTATTGTGCTATTATATTTCCTTGGTTAGAGTTTCTCTCACTTTAGATGAAGAGGATTGGAAGTAACAACTACACAGAAATTTCAACTTTGTCTATTTCTGTGTACATTCTAATGATGTTTGAGGCTAACATATCATTTAAAATGTGCACATATTTCTGAAATCCTCATCATTCTCTTGGCATATTCATTTGCAAGTTTCCCAGTACACTAAAGCTGAAATTCATCCTAATAAAACAGAGAAATCTCAATAGGTAACACAAATGGGGTCACACTACCCACAAAAGACACGCCAATAAAATTACCCTGTGTCATTTATTTAGGAAACTGTGAGAGATGCTTTTGATAAAAAAAGAAAAAAATACCTTGCCATTTCCTTTATGTCACTTACCTTTATTTCATGAATCAAATCAAGTATTTTTTTCAAGTTGGTCCACAAATCAAAAACACAGGCGCCTCTGTGAAGTCACACTGTTGCTAAATTGCGACTTTGTCTGCTGTTGACTGAAGTGTTAAAATCTGATGAAGGGAAGAGAAAAAGGAAAAAAAAAGAACTTTAATAAATCAGGTGGCAAATATCAATGCAAATCAGATCTAATTCTTCAAGGTATTCTGGTAATAAAAACTGAAATGTCAGTCTTTGAATGACATCAGTCTCTTTCTAAATAAACTTCTTTCGGCCTGGTCACTGAGGCATGACGGTGTTTTGGCTGTGGAAGACAGATCCAGACTAGGGAACGAAGGATTTAAAAGGCCTGGGAGAAAGTAGTCACAGCAACTTACTCTTCGGAGGGCAATCTAAGAGATGTTTTAGATGTGTAAAGCCTCACCCCCCAAAAATATCCTTGGTAAAATTGTTTCAAATTGCAACAAATTGTATATATAAGAATTTCACCTTAGAACAAAATTCCTTCCAGTGATAAAATGGAATTGAAAATTTAGCCCACCACTTAGGGTCACTTGCTATAGACATAGAAGTAGGCAGTAGGCAATTCTTAGGGTAACTTCAGAATTGAGACAGACTTGCTTTTGCCTACCTGGGAAATGACAGATGATTACAAAATATTCCATAATGAAAACAGATATAGACATCATTTCTTTTTTTAAATTAATTAAGTTTATTCATACATTTTAGATACATGTAATGATCACATTCATTATAGGGAATTTTTATCTGTACATGATATATTTAGATTTTTCCTCCCCTACCTTCCCTTCAACCCCTCTTCCCCTCCTTATTTATAAAATCTTTATTTCCATTTTTTCCTTCTTTTCTCATCATTTATTTTTCTTTTCCCTTTTTTCCTTTCCCCCTCCCCCTTCCTACTTCCCCTTCCCATTCGAATGTTTTCTTCTTATTTAACACAATCTACTATATATTTTGGTCCTTAGATACACTTTTGGTTTCTCACACCAGAGAAACAATATGGTATTTACATAAATGTGTCCAATTTATTTCAATTAAGAGTATGAGGTCTCAAGGTGCATCCATTTACCTAGAAATGTCTCAAGTTTATCCTTCTTTATGGTTGAGTAGTACCCCATTGTGTAAAAAACAAAACACATCTTCTGTATCCATTCATCAGTTGATGGGCATGTGGGCTGTTTCCAAGATGTAGCTATTATTGACAGTGCCATTATAAACATGAGTGTTCATATATCACTGTTGTATGATGCTTTTAATTCTTTCAGGAAGATACCAAGAAGAGGAACAGCTGGGTCAAATGAGACCTTTAGTCTTAATTTTTTGAGGAATCTCCACATTGATTTCCACAGTGGTTGCACCAGCCTACACTCCCACCAACAGTGAAGAAGGGTTGCTTTTTCCCCACAGGCCCACCAGCATTTGTTATTGGTTGACTTCTTGATGATAGCCATTCTTTCTGGAGTGAGATGGAATCTCAGCATTGTTTTAATTTGCATTTCATGAATGAACAATGATGTTGAACATCTTTTCATGTATTTATTTGCCATTTCTACTTATTCATCTGAGAAGTATCTATTCATTTCAGATGCCAGTCTTTGGATTGGGTCTTTAAATTTGGGGGGGTATGATTTTTTTCATTTCTTTATATATTCTAGATATTAGTCCTTTGCCTGAGGAACACCTGCAAAAAATTTCCCTACACTGTGGGTTGTCTCTTCACTCTGTTGGTGGTTTCCTCTTGCTGTGCAAAAAATAAGGTGATATCCCAGTTGTTGATTCTTTGTGATACTTCCTGTGCAATTGGGGTTTTATTCATAAAGTCTTTGCCTACAACAATGTCTTCAAGAGTTCTATCTATTCACTCTTCCAGAAGATTGTTTCTGTTTTAATATTTAGATCTTTGATCCATTTTGATTTTAGTTTAGTGCATGATGAAAGATATGGTTCCAGTTTTAATCTTCAGCATGTGGAAAGCCAATTTTTGCAGCACCATTTATTAAAGAGGTTACCTTTCTTGCAGTGTACATGTTTGGCTCCCTTTGTCAAAGATAAGGTGGCTGAGTATGTCTGGAGTTGTTTCTGCATCTTCTATCTGTTCCATTGATCCTCGGGATGTTTTTTGTTGTTGTTGTTTTGTTTTTTGTTGTTGTTGTTATTTGTTTTGTTTTGTTTTCCCAGTACCATGCTGTTTATATCACAGTGGCTTTATAGTATAATTTCAAGGCAGGGATTGTGATCCACCTTTCCTTGCCTGTGCTGCCCGGAATTGCCTTTTCTCTTCTAGGTCTCTTCCGGTTGCAAGTGAATTTTAGGATTGTTTTTTCTAATTCTGTGAGAAATGGTGTTGGAATTTTGATTGGGTTTGCATTAAATTTATATAACAATTTTGGAAGTATGGTCATTTTCACTATATTGTTTCTTCCTACCCAAGACAAGGGATATCTTTCCATTTTCTGATACCTTCTTAAATCTCCTTTTTTAGAGTACTGTAGTTTTCAACGTATAGGACTTTTACTTTCTTCGTTAGATTGATTCCTAGGTATTTCATTCCTTTGATGCTATTGTGAAAGGTGTTGTTTCCCTAATTTCTCTCTCAGTGAGTTTGTTATTCGTGTATAGTTTGGGTGTTGACCTTGTATCCAGCCACAGTACTGAATTTGGTTGTTAAATCTAGAAGTCTTTAGGTGGAGGTTTTGGGGTCTTCTATGTAGAGTATCATGTTATCTGCAAATAATGATAATTTAACTTCTTCCCTTCCTAACATTATTCCTTTTATTTCTTTCTCTTGCCTTATTGCTCTGGCCAATATTTCCAAAACTATATTGAATAAGAGTGGTGACAGAGGACATCCTTGTCTTGTTCCTGATTTTAGAGTGAAAGCTTTCAGTTTTTGTCTCTTTACCATGATGCTAGCTGTTTGTTTGCCATAGATACCTTTTATCAGAATGAAATTAAGACCATCTATTCCAATTTTCTGTAGAGATTTTATCATGGGTAGGTATTGGACTTAGTCAAATGTTTTTCTGCATCTATTTAGATAATGATATGGTTTTTGTCCTTGCCTCTGTTAATACAGTGTATTACACTTATTGATTTGAGTATGTTGAACCATCCCTGCATCCTTGAAATGAATCCCACATGGTCCTGATGTATATAATCTTCTTGATGATTTGCTGCATTCTGTTTGTCAGTATCATTTTGAGGATTTTTGAATATATGTTCACTAGGAAGATTGGCCTGTAGTTCTCTTGTTTGGTTGGATCTTTCTGTGGTTTTGGTATCAGGGTAATGCTTGCTTCCAGGAATGAATTTGGGAGCATTGGTTCCCTTTCAATTTCACTAAAGAGTTTGAGAAGTAGTGGCATTAGGTCTTCTCTAAATTTCTTGTAGAATTCATCAGTGAATCCGTCAGAGCCTGGGCTTTTCTTTGTTGGTATATTTTTAATTACATCTTCAACTTCATTGACTGATACTAACTTACTTAGAATTTTTATATCTTCTTGATTCAGCTTTGTCAATTCATATGAATCTAAAAATCTGCCCAGTTCTTCTGTGTTTTCCATCTTATTAAAATATAAGTTCTCAGCATAAATATTGATGATCTTCTGGATATCTGCAGGGTCCCTTTTGATTTCACCCTTTTCATTCTTAATTGCATGAATTCAAGTCTTTTTTTCCTTTTGTGATAAGGTTAACTAAGAGTTTGTCAATTTTATTTAATCTTTCAAAGGACCAACTCTTTGATTCATTGATTCTTTGTATTGTTTTCTTAATCTCCATTGCATTAATTTGTGCTCTGATTTATATAATTTCCTCCTTTGTACAAATTTGGGCTTGACTTGATCTTCTTTTCTAAAAGGTTGAAGTTCAACATTAGGTTGTTTATTTAAAACAGAGCTTGCTCTGTTTTCCTGATATGGGTATACACTGCTATAAATTTGCCTCATAAGATTGCTTTTATTGTGTCCCATAAATTCTATTATGTTGTTCTGGCAATTTCATTTTAATTGTAGAAACTGTATAATTTCTTCTTAAATTTCATCTATGACCCATTGGTTGTTCTGCAGAGTGTTATTTACTTTCCATGTGTTTACGAAATTTTTATGGTTTCTTTTGCCATTGATTTCAAATTTCATTGCGCTATGGTCTGATAATATGCATGGGACAATTTCAACTCCTTTGCATTTACTTAAGCATTTTCTATAAGCTATGTGCTCTGTTTTGGAGACTATTACATGTGCAGCTAAGAGGAATGTGTATTCTGATGTTTTAGGGTGGAACTGCAGACATCCACTAAGTCCATTTGTTCAAAAGCTTGGTTCAGTTCTAATATTTCATTGTTGATTTTTTTCTCTAGTTTATCTGTCTATTTGTGACAGTGGGGTATTGAGAACCCTCATTATAATTGTATTAGTGCTTATTTGATTTTTCATGTCTGTTAATATTTCTTTTATGCAGTTGGGTGCACTGGTATTGGTGCATATATGATTGTTATCTCTTCTTCTTGGATTATTTCCTTTACGTGTATGTAGTGACCTTCTTTGTCTCTCTTAATTAGCCTTGTTTTAAAATCCACTTTGTCTGTGGATAGAATAGCCACCTCTGCTTTTTCCTGGGTTCCTATTACATGGAGTATAGTTTTCTGTTCTTTGACTTTCAGTCTATGAATTTTGTTTTGAATTAAATAGGTTTCTTTTATACATCATATTATTGGATCTTGCTTCTTGAACCATTCTGACAGTCAGTTTCTTTTGATTGTTGAATTGAGACCATTAACATTAAAGGTTATAACTGATATGTATT
Source organism: Erethizon dorsatum (assembly GCA_028451465.1). Classification (NCBI taxonomy): domain Eukaryota; kingdom Metazoa; phylum Chordata; class Mammalia; order Rodentia; family Erethizontidae; genus Erethizon; species Erethizon dorsatum. The sequence goes on from CM051831.1 coordinate 66,147,077, forward strand.
GACTTATCCTTCTCATGTTATTGTCCTGTTGTTAGTTCCCTTTTATCCCCCTCTGTTTAATTGCTTGCCTTGCCTGGTAGAATCTGTTTGGGTTCATGGAGTTTTAATCCTTGTTATCTCTTTCTAGATTATCCTTCAGAACATTTTGGAGTTCTGGTTTGTTGTTCATGAATTTCCTCAGGTGTTCTTTGTCATGGAAGTGTCTTATTTCTTCATCAATTTTGAAAAATAGTTTCATGGGGTACATCAGTCTGGGTTGGAGGTTGTTTTCTTGTAGAATTTGAAATACATCACTCCAAGCCCTACTTGACTTGAGGGTTTGTGTTGAGAAGTCTGCTGTGATTCTGATGGACTTTCCTTTATAGGTGATTTGTTTCTTTTATCTAGTAGCTTTAATATTCTGTTTTTGACTATTATATGACTTGTGGTAGATTTTTTTTTTATCATGGCTAATTGGAGTTCTATATGCCTTACTTATCCATATAACAAATTCTTTTTCTCTGCCACGGAAGTTTTCCACCATAATGTCTATGAAGAGGTTTTTTATGTCATTTGTGCTATCTCCTGCTTTTTCACTCCCTCCGTTCAATCTTTTGTTATTTTTCTTTGCATCATCTAGCAGCTTTTGGATTGATTTCTCATGATCCTTTGCTATGTTTAAAAAATATTTCTTTTTTTTTTTTATGTGGGTTCTGGGAGTCGAACTCAGGACCCTGCTCTTGCCAGCAGGCGCTTGTGCCACTGAGCGATGTCACCGGCCCTTTTGTTCCTTCATGTAGGTACTGGGAGTCAAACTCAGCACCTCACGCTTGCCAGGCAGGTGCTTACGCCGCAGAGCCATCTCAACGGCCCATAAAATGTATTTCTTTTCATGATCACTAATGGCAATCCTGTCTTCTATATCTGAAATTGGTTTTCACATTGGTTCACTGTGCTGTGTATACTTTCTATGGAATTTTTAATCTCCCGAATATCTGTTTGAATCTGTTTCATGGATTCCATTTCTTTCCTATGTTGGGTGTTTGTGATTTCCATCATTTTTCTAAGCTCCTCTGTTTTTTTATTTATATGTGCTCTAGAGTCACAAAGCATGTCTTTCATTGTGGTCACTATCTCTGTGGTTATCTGAGAAATTATTTCTGATTTGATTTTTTCTAAAGCCTCATTCATCTGTTTTGTTACTTCTTCTGCTACCACTTTAGAAAGTCCAGGAGGGTGGCTTTTGGATTGTTCCACCTCATTGCCCCCTGGGTTTGCCTTTGGTGAACTGGAATGCTGGAGTTGTATCCTCATTGTCTTCTCATTTTCTATTTTTTTTAGTTTAATTTCTTGGTTGATGCTTTTAAATTGCCTATGGTGAGTAGCTTTATTGCTGGTATATAAAATCCTTAGGAAATGACTGGAAGTGGTGTCTTCCAGGTGTGGCTGGCTTTGGGGTTTTGAGTCTGTTGCAAGATCTTACCTCTTCTTGGGAATGAGAAGTTGTTACCTACTTGGCCCAACTCATGGTTCTTTGACACTGGGCTATAATATTTTTATTACCCTTAGGCAATCTCAATCTTGGTATACCAGGAGAATCAACTGATTAGAACAATTATGTCACCTTGGCTAAAGAGGTATAATCAATAACAATAGCATCAAACACAGCCTAGAAAATGACACTGTGGTAACTGTTAATTTGCCACCTTAAATCTTATGAACCAGATTTGTGGTTATATAACAGAATCAAAAATGAACCAGAATATTGTATGCAGTAAATACGTCCTCAATATGGCAATTTTTCCTTCATGGGAGAATATTTAAGAGGAGTAAGGGGGAAAAATTGAAAAATAGAAGAGGAAGAGATTAGAAGCAAGGCTGGAGGACAAAGATCACAAAAACATTGGGTAACGGGTGAAGGTGGCAGGAGGGAAAGAGAGAGGGAAGAAATAAAAACAAGAACAGATCAGAACTGCAACAGTAACAATAACAACAAAAACTAGAAACCATGTTCACACTCATATAAAAAGAAAAACACGCAAACAAGAAAAAATAAAACAAAAGAAAAAGAAAAGAGAAGAGAAGAAAATAAGAAAAAAAAATGTCCAGTGCAAAGCATGTCTCTGCTGTTACTGGTAGACAGTGTGGGCAGACAGAGTTCAGATCAAAGTTGATTAATCCCACCAAGCTGTAGCTTCACAGCAGGGTAGTGGATAATCCCAGTGAACCTTCACCTTTAGTTCCAGTGAAGTTCAGGCTGGTTTCTGGCTGCGAGCCTTGAATCTGATTTGTTCAGCCTGTAGCAGTCTGTGTGCCTCCTGCCGACTTGAACTCCGCTCCCTGACCTCTTGCAGACTTGAACTAGGCTCCCTGGCTCTGTCACCAGGAGCCACTAGGTGGAGCCAGCCTGCAACTATTCTGAATTCTGAGCTCAGTTTGCCTTTCTCCAAGATGGCTACTGGCCAATTCCTCTCTCCTGTGGAACATCTGAACCTGAATAACTCACCAGCCACTGTAGTCCGTGGCATTCACTACTCCATTCCACTGGTGCATTTCTCCATGGAAGTGTCTGGGGTCACCAGTAGTCACAGTGTGTCTGTAGGTTTTAGCCACCCCTCCCACTCAGTGAGTCCAGGCTCAGGGAGAAAGTGCCACCTGCCACCTCCTTCTTCTTTGTTGAATTCTCTCTCTTCACTTGCCCCATGGACTTCAGTTCTTGTTTCAGATCATTCTTGGGTCCTAGGGACCCACTTCCCTCCTTTTTTGTCTTCCTCACATTGCTATAATCCAGTGTCTGGACACTAAATCTTGGAGAGGCTCTTTCTCTGCTGCTCACCACTCCACCATCTTCTGGGAAGTCGACAGGTATCTTTTCTAGTAAAACAACTTTTTTTCCACTTTCTTTTTTTTATTATTTACATTTCTGGGTACATTTTAGGTATGCATAATAATCACATACATTATAGGGAATTTGTACCTGTACATAATATAACTTGATTCTTTTTTTTCCCCACTCCCCTACCCTCCCTTCAACCCCTCTTTCCCTCCTTATTTACAAAAGCTCTGTTTCCATTTTTTCCTTCTTTTCTCATTGTTATTGTTTGTGTCTAGATGTACCCCCAAAGCCTCTGTCATGAGGGCAGGCTACTACAGTTTGTTATGATTCATGGCCCAATGCTGGGATTATGGGTGTGAGTGCTACACCCACTCTGGGGCGGGCAGCCTACAATATAAGGTAGGGAAAGAGGTTTGCTTTCTGGTGCTGCTCCTCCCTTTTTGCTTTTGTTACTTTTTCTGTCTTCTGCCACCATGGACTGTTGCCCTCTGCCATGCCACTCTGCCTTGGAGCCAGCCGAGTATGGACTGAAACCTCCACAAACTGTGAACTAAATAAACTTCCTCCTTTAACTTTGGGCATTGGGTATTTTGTCTCAGCAATGAGAGAAAAGTAACTAAGACAGAATTTGGTACCAGTGAAGTGGGGTCATTGCTCTGACTCTACCTGACCATGTGGTTCAAGAGCCTTTGGGAATGGCTTGTGGGAAGAGATTGGAAAGGTTTGGAGATGCCGCCTGAAAAAGTAGAGCTGGAATACCTCAGGCTGTTCTGTATGGGAGATCCTGGTCAGAGCTCAGAAGACTAGAAGGCTGATAGAAAGAAATCTTTCTGGTAAAGTCCAGGCTCAGGAGGTTTCTGCTGGGAAGAAGGACAACATTGGCTGCTGGACTCCAGAACATGTGTGTTATGGCTTGGCAAGAAGTTTGTCTGCATTTTGCTCATGTCCAGAGATTTTGCCTGATACTATGATTAAGGGTGGTGAACTAATTAAACTAGCAGAAAAAATTTCAAGGCAGTCGAATTTTGAGGCAGTGGCATGCATGGCTACTATTGGGGACTTTTAGCTAGATTTATGTTGAGAATCAAGAGCAAAGAGCCCAGCAGAATTATTTAAATGTTGTAAGTTTGGCCAGAAAGGAAGCTCCAGTAAAGCTGTGGACTTCAAAGATAGAGCAGAGGAGATCTGGATTGCTGAGAAGGAACAAGAGAATATAAAAGATGGCCTGAGGGCATCAGAAGAAGCAGCAAGTCTCCACCCTTTGCAGCTCAAAACTGCAAAAGTAAAAGACTTTGCTTTGAGGAGAAAGCCGCAGAGCACAGTGTTCCAGAATGGCGACAGCGGCCGCACCAGGTTCCAAACTGGAAAAAAAAACAAAACACATCTTCTGTATCCATTCATCAGTTGATGGGCATGTGGGCTGTTTTCCAGATTTAGCTATTACAAACAGTGCCAATATAAATATGGGTGTTCATATATCGCTGTGGTATGATGCTTTTAATTCTTTCGGGAAGATACCAAGAAGAGGAACAGCTGGGTCAAATGGAACCTCTAGTCCTAATTTTTTGAGGAATCTCCACACTGATTTCCACAGTGGTTGCACCAGTCTACTCTCCCACCAACAGTGCAGAAGTGTTCCTTTTTCCCCACAACTCTGCCAGCATTTGTTATTGGTTGATTTCTTGATAACAACAATTCTTTCTGGGGTGAGATGGAATCTCAGTATTGTTTTAATTTGCATTTTTCAAATGACCAATGATGTTGAACATTTTTACGTATATTTATTTGCCATTTCTACTTCTTCTTCTGAGAGTAAAGTCTTCTATAGGCCTATTTAAAATATTTTTTAAAATAAGCCCATTTATTTTTTAAATAGTCAATTTTATTTTATTTATCATTTTTGTTTTGTTGTGCTTCCTTCATTTGTGAGTCTTGCTATGTACTTCAGGCTGGCCTGGAACTCGTAGTGATCTTCCTGCCTCAGGCTCCAGAGTGCTGGAATTATAGGCCTGTGCCAACACACCTGGCAGCTAGTTTCTTTTCTTTTTATTTATGTTTATGTTTATTTATTTATTTATTTTGTTTTATTTGAAACAGGATCTCGCTTTGTAGTGCAAGCTGGTCTTGAGCTCCCTATGTATCCCAGCCTGGCCTCGAACTCACAGGGATCCTCCTGCCTTCCAGTCTTCCAAGTACTGGGATTACAGGCATATACCACCATGCCCAGCTAATAAGCCCACTTAGATTTTTTAAAAGTATATTATTCACTGGAGCTCCTGTAATAAAATACCATAGACTGGGCACCTTAAACAATAGACATTCACTTCTTCATATTCCCAGGGACTAGAAGTCCATGATAAGTATGCCAGCATATCTGGGTCCTGGTAAGGACTCTCTCCCAGCTTATAGATGGCTGCCACCTCCATGTTTATTCCCATGCCTTCTTTGTTTTTGTGGAGACAGAAATCAAACTCTCTGATTCCCCTTCTTAAAAGGGCACTGATCTCTCCATGAAGCAATCACCCTCATGACCTTATCTGAACACAATTACCTCCCAAAAGCTCTACCTCCGAATTCCATCTCATTGTGGGTTAGAGACTCAACATATGGACTTGTGGGGAGATAAAATTCAGTCCAGAGCATTTAATATCTGCTGTCATGGTCCTGTCCACCTGAACTTTTGACTCACCTGCCTGTCCTTGAGCTCTAAGATCCCAGATTTGCAATGGTCCTATTGTCATGTTTCCTTTGGGACTATATATATATATAGATATATCTATATATATATATATAGATATATCTATATATATAATGGAATTAAAACGTTTCTTTTTCTTTTTTTTTTTTTTTTTTTGGTACCAGAAATAGAACTCACGACCTCACGCTTGCCAGGCAGGCACTGTGCTGCTGAGTTATATCCCCGGCTAAATCTTTACTTAAATTCAGAATATGCAGCCTAATCCATAAAAGAAATGGGAACATTACTGCTTTATTGCTTTTTTGCCTTCCCAAATTCCAAATGTCCCATCATAATACCAAGAAACCAATAGGAGACTCAAAGCACATGCCACTAAGTTATTCCTCTAAGACACCAAGGCCAGGCTGAAAGAAAAATTTGTTTTACGCATGTGTGAGTAGCTATAACTTTCTATCCTTGGCAGTTCTGTTACTGATTATCGCTAGATGAGATAATGCCCCCAGGAATGCTTAAGCATTCTGAGCTCTCCACAGCAGGCTGGCTCCGCGGCTCCGTGTCACAGTGAATCAAGGGCTCCACTGAGTCAGTGTGCAGTGCTGCTAAGCCTGTGAGAATGTATGTGGCTCTTCACTCTGCTGTTCCTTGTTAAGGATGTGGCTCTGCCAAGGAAATGTCTGGCAGCAGGGATAACCCATAATCTTACTCTATCATGCTGCGTAAGAGTAGGTGACTGGCAAATGAGGAGGGATAAAGGGCTGCTATCATGGGCAGCCTGTAAATATTGCATCTTGCTTTCGGCCTGATCTTCATATGGATATAGGCTAACAGGCATTTTAGCAGATCCAGAAAATCCGTTCTGATCTCATCTGCCAGAGTTGGTACCTTTCTGACTTCAAACAGTTCTCAATAGCCACAGAACCACTATGATGAGAAGCTAGTTCCCTTTCTTTGGGGCTTTTTTCTTCTATGAGTGACTTCCATGATATTTGGGCAAACCAAAATCATTCACCATAGCATCTAATCACCACCAGTACCTTATTATTACCATCATTATTATTATTGTTACTATTATTGCTACCACTTCTAGGAACAACTACACTAGTTATCTATTACTTTTTTGGTGATGAAATAATTATGCCATGCAAATTATGTCCAACATACTCTCCACTGATAGTTCCTGATTTTTGTAGGAGCTACAAGCCAATCACCCTTGAGTAATTCCTTGAATTTCCAGAACCTACTATTCCCCAAGCTTCAGAGTTCTACATGCAATCACTGATGAATTACATATCGGGAGCAGAGATAATTGCCCAAGGAAACTCCTGGATTTCATGAGGGGAACAGTAAATTCACCAGATACTAATGAAGGATTTAAATGCAATTTTCTCCATGTTAACCTTTCATAAGAAGCAAGTCAAACATGCAAGGAGTAGTTAAAAGATACACATACACACACATTCACATGTACATATATTTATTTAGATTATTTATAGTATTTAGTAAAATTTTATCATCAATTTAAATGAGAATTTTTGCTTCTATCACTATAATGATGGATGTTCAATTACAATGACATATTTGTTGGGTTTTGCCTAATTTTTCACTCTTAAAGCATGGGGACTTGAGTTTTCATTCTGTTCCTGAAGTGGAAAAGAAAATATGTGGGACCTCAATGTACACTATATTGAAACTTTGAATGCCAGTTCAATCTTTTAGTTTTTTAAAAAAAAAAAAAACATGATGCCTAATCATTTCTCCTTGTAGCAGTAAGAATTGAAAGTATAAAACCGTATCCCTGAGAGAGTTGTAGTGATGAATCACACTGTTTTCCTCAGTAATGTTTGTCCAACTCTATCTTCAAAATAATATCTACATATTAGTTTTCTAGAGCTGCAACAACAAATCATCACAAGCTTTGGGTTTAAACAATACAAATATATTCTCCAACTGTTCTGGAGTCCAGCAGTCCAAAACCCAGGAGGCTGCAGGGCCACACTTCTATTTAAATCTAACAGTTTTGCAAATGGCAAGGCTTATGAAACACCCAAATATGAGGTAAAAGAGAAATATCTGACAATTCAGAGGCAAGCAGCCAAAGTGAACTGAGGGCAACAGGCTAGTAGAGAGGACATTTGTCTGCAGCTGAGAGACAGAGCCATAGTAGAGAGGACATTTGTCTGCAGCTGAGAGACAGAGCCATATCTGGCTCAACCTGTACGTATGTTCTTTCCTCCTGTCCACACAGCTATAAACCCCACTACCACTTGGCTAATGTGTCTCTCATAACCTTCCTTGTGATTTGCCCCATTCTCTAGGTACAGTGAGACTCTTTTCAGAGGATGCTCTCTTGCTCCTCCTGCAGTGAACAGGGCATAGAAAGGTGCATGGTGCAGCTGGGAAGTGGCCAAATCAGCACTCTCAAAGGTTTGTCAGAAGGAGTCCAGAGTTTTGTTCAGCCTGGCTTTCTATCTCCTTGTTTCTCCTGCCCATTGTCCTCTTGTGCTGTCCACTCTCTGGCGCCAAGAAAACATTCTCCACCATTTTCTTTCCATTTATGTTCTAATTCCAAATTCTTCTAACCTTTAAATCCAAGTTCTTAGTAATGGAAGTCTGAGCAACTCCCATATTTGGGAACAAGTGCCAGCAGGCACCTGCAGTGCGGTGAACAATTTTCAGGTTTGTCCCTTTCCTGCTGTCTTGGACCAGAGGCCAGGTGAGAATCTGGCAGGCATTAGTAGAGCATCTTAAGAACTTGATTCCTTTGACCTCATGAATAACATCCCATAATTTATTGTGGGATCAAGCCATCACATATAGCAAGAGGATATTGTTTCCAAAAAATTTAAAGTCAAAGAGAAAAGAAAGAGGAGGCATTGTTATGAAAAAGCTGTTGACAAGGAGATTATGATAGAATAAGGGACACCTAATTATGTCTACATTCTTATCTCCAAGATCTATTGATAGGTTGCCTGAGGTGGCAAATTTGCACATGTGATTAAGATCTTCAGATGACAAGGTTTTTTATTCTAGACTATCTGGGTAGACCCAGTATAATCACAGTTTCATGTCAGAGGGAAATGTGGAGGTCAGAAATGGAAGAAGATGTGAAGTAAGGGTTGTAGTTAGCATGAGACATATTGAAGATGGACAAGGGGACCACAAGCACAAAACTGCAGGCAGCTTCTAAAAGTTGGAAAAGACAAGGACACAGAGTCTCCCCTAAAGTCTCCAGAAGGAATACAGCTCTGCTGACACTTTGATCTCAGCCCCATGAGTCACATTTTGGACTTTTCTTGCACTAGAATGCAAGAACTGCAAGATAAGAAATGTCTTATTATTTTAAACCACTAAACTTATGGTAACTTGTTATAGTAGTGAGAGAAAACTAATACAAGGAATGACTCTTTAGAGTTGTTTATAGCCAGTTATGTAAAAGTGATCTGAGGTTTTGGGGGGAAGCAAAAAGATATCAACCATCTATCTGGCTGTGAAGAATTACTTGTTTGGACATAATGGGAAATAGAGGTTCTCCTATCAATGATATCAGCACATATTTTATTACTGGTGATTAATATCCTAAGAATTGTACTATTATCAATGGCAAGAAAAAAGTGTGGCAAGGAAGAGCATTTCTTTCTCTCTCTTTTTTTCCTTTCCTTTGCTTTTATGATCCACAAAGCACTACAGGAACTTGCATTGCCTCAGGGTAATCATTTGAACATCAATTATCATTGTACCATTGAAGCACAGAAGCACTGCTAGTAGTAATATTTCCAGGTGATGAACACTGGGTAAGCCATCATTTACTATGATGTAGTGCCTCGACTATGTCTGCTAAATTACAGCTTTGGGAAAACTACATAAGTGTTTCGGAATTAAAGTTTACTCATTTCAGATATTTGTCTTGAAATTTCATGAAGAGAGAGAGATGGGAAGAGAGATAAGAGGGAGTCTCAAGGTTACTATTAAATGAGAACCCACCATCAGTGATCTCCACTAGTTTAAGATTAGGTAAGCTCTTGCTTAGTCTCATTTGGTGAGCATCTGGGATGTCCTCAATTTCCCTGTTGTGGACCTCCAAAATGATACATTATTTTTCTTGCCCACACCGGAAAAACGCCAAGTTCCTTGAGGGAGAAGCCAGTGTCATTTCTTCTCACTTGCCTTAACTTTATGTTAAAACTATATTTTGTAGAATGAACCAGTTCCCGAAGCAGGTCCACAGCTAGTATCAATGACTTCATCAGCTAATGAAGGGTTCTTTATGTAGCTGTAGTCAGAGGTAGTGTAGCACTCAGTCACAATGTGCTTTCCCCCATGCTGCTTTTGGTGACCACCAGATGACAATAAAGCAGTACAGTGCTGATACAAAGGACTTCAGAGTCACACAGCCATCAGTGGGGTCCTGGCTCCAACATCTCTTGTCCGTGTATTGTGGAGAAATGTATAAAACTTGCTCATATCTCTTTCTTTAACTACAAAAAATACATTAATTTAAAAAGTGAAAATGTTCTTATCTCATCAAGTTGTTGTGAAGATTAAGTGAAGTGGTCCCCATAATGTGCTTCAACATGAGGTCTGGCACTTACCAAAAATCCTAGATTGTTGTTATTCTCAGTTGCTGGAGAAGGAAAATGAAGACCATGGATACAAAATGACATTGTAAAAGTCCTAATTCCAAAAAGGACAATCTGGTTCAAATCCTGCCCTCTTCCCTCAATCCTGTGTAAATATGTGAGTTCAGAATCCATCATATTACTTCTTCTTTGTTCTTTGCTGTGTCTTCCCATCACATACACACGCACACATGTGTGTGCACACCTGCATACTGCCTAGCTTCTGTTGCTGGGGAGAAGCACTGCGGAATGCCATATGTTCTGTCAGGAACCTGCTAATGGCAGAGGATTCTGTGCAATGGCAGAAGCTGTGTGCTTCAGGACAGTCCCTAACAGAAAGGAGCAGTTTCACATCCAGCCCTAAGCAGGCATTCAATGCTCTCCTTCTTGCCGTGGAAGCCTGTGGCACTCGCCCTGCCCACCAACACTGTGCTTGTGCCATGGTTGATTTACCTCCCCTTTAAACCCACTAACTCCAGGAAATTGGAAAAGCCTTTTGGCAGAAGTTGTTCACCAAATTGCTCCCAGGCTTCTGAGGACACAGGGCCGCCCAGGCTTAGCCACAGAGATCGGTACCTTGTCAAATGAAAGGCAGCCTTGTGGATTTGAATCCCTTTGCTGATCCTTCTTTCCCCTCAAGCTCATCCTTCAAACCAGGCGCTCTAATTTATGATGTGACGGTGCCCAGTTATTGGGATAAGCACAGCATATTAGCTCTGCAGGAGCTGCCAAAAGGATAGTAGTTATTTTGTATGTTAGGTTTTAAAGCAAAGGGAATTTAATAAATGGTCCACAGCCCTGGGGGATGAGAAACCCACAAGTCAGAGATAGCCAGAAAAGAGGACATTAAAAACAAAAGGAACATAGACTGACACTCGGTTTTCCAAATTCTCTCTTTATGTGTTGGGGGGAAGAGCAAAAAGACGTCATTCAAGTTGCAAATCCTGCTGCGTGTGATCCACTAGAGTCCTAGCACTGAATATGTCACTGAGCAGCAGAGCCTCATCATGATGATCTCAGAGCCCCATCATCATTTCCCACACCCTGATCCTGGCACCACTCTTGAAGGGATTTGTTTTATATTTTCATTGCTAACACCCTGAGTTGAGAAAAGATGCCATCCCTATGAGCAGCAGCAACGTTATCTTGGTAATTGGTTTTTAAATGCTCTTTTGCTTTAAATTGATACTATAGGATTTTGTTCTTCCCTAGAGGAATGTCAATCTTTTACTTTCTGTAGGGTGACTTTTTCTTATCCTGTGAGAATTAAGGAACAATAATTCCTAGCTCCTCTAATTAAGGACTCTAAGAGGAGATGCACAATATCCTTCCACAAAGGCTGCTGGAATGGAAACTGAACCAGGAGATGGGAGAACTATTTCCTAATTCTGGCTCTCCCCCTGATTACTTCTGAGACCTTGGACAGAACTCTCTTCCCCTCAAAATGTCTTCTTCCCTATAAATAAAATAGGAATACTAGGCTAGGCTTCTGTTTCTTAAGCATTTATATGCAAAGCAATCACTTGACGATCTTGTCAATATTCAGATTCTGATTCAGCATCTCTGGGGGTTCTGGGAGGAGCATCTAACGTACCAGGTGATGGCATTGCTGCTGGCCCACGAATCACAGTTGGAGTAGCAAGCACCAAGAGTGTTTCTCCAGCTGGAGTCCAGTGAAGTCTTGCCAGGGCTCCTTGCACTGATTTGCTGAACCCAGCATGTCCTCACCATCCTTGCTGCTAACCCTACTGCAATCCTGCCCCTCTCTGCGGGACTGCTTCCACAACATTTCAGCTAGGACGTTTGCTCCACTTTCCATAACCTGCTAGGCCCCACCCAACCATCAGAGTGCCCTTTAAATCATAAATCAGCTCATATCTCTCTTCTATCCCCAATTAGTCCCCTCCAGTGGCTTCCAGAATCTCATGGACAAAGATCCAAGAATTATTATGGCCCTGCATGATTTAGCCACTCTCTGCTTTATCCTCCTGGTCTCCTGTCATTCCCCCTGTACTTCTGTGCTATAATTAATTGGTTCTTAACTAAGGATGACGCTGCCTCCTGAGGCACATTTACCAATGGCTGGAGACAGTTCTGGTTGCCACAAGGAGGGTACAACCAACATCTAGTGGATCCAGGCCAGGGCTACTGTTGAAACCTTGCAAAGCATATAAAAGCTCCACTCTACAAAGAACTACTTAGCTCCAGAATATCCGTAATTTCACTCTTGAGACACCCTGTTTTAGCTGCACCATCCTGCATTGTATTACTCAATTACCATGTTCTTTCCCTACCTCGAGTTCTTTGCTTTTCCTACAGCTTTTGTGCCTCCTACAGTCTTCTTCATGTGCCTCAGCACACACACAGACTTACACATGCATGTATCTCCTTTTTATCAGTAAACCCTCAGCTCATGTATAGCATCCTCAAAGCAGCCTTCTCTGGTCGCCTTTTCTTACACACTCCCAGCTACTTTTTTCCCCCCGTGTTATTTTATTCCCTGTAGCATAATTGCCACTAGTTGAAAGTTTGTTATTTTCATATTTATCACATTTTAATCCATAGCCCCACAGTAGAATATAACTCCCATAACCCCATTTGAAATGTACCTCATTCATTTTATTCACTGCTATATCCTAGGTGATATTGCTGTATCCCAGAAGGGTGACCAGGGCCCATTTACTGCTCACAGATAGGTGTTGAATTAATTAGTAAGTGAATAAGCATACAATTGAACCAACTTGAGTGTATTTCTTATGTGTGGAATTCTGAGTCTTACTACAAACTTCCTGAAACACAATCTATCAAGTGTGAGGCTCCAGGAACCTACATTTGAACATGCTTTCCTGATGCTTCCTACACACACTGGATTGTGAGTTCCAGTAGAACAGAAGCAGATAACTAACTCCTGTGTTGCCAAGGACTGGCTCGTGTGCATATTCCCCAGCCTGCGCATGGATGTTGCCCTCAGATAATGCTTGTCTTCTGTCCTGCTTGGAAAAAGCCAGGATGTATTTGATTTTATTGAAGAGGTAAAGGAAGGGATGGGCAGGAAGGGCTGGAGCATGGCTTATGCTGAATAGAATTGGCTTACTTTCTCTTAAAAGTTGGGAACCCGAGGGGAGAGGAGATGACCTTTCCTGAACAAATAGTAATAAAATGAGAAATGAATAAAGGATAAGAAAAAATATATATGAATTTTACTTCAAATAATGAGTTTCAGGAATATGTTAATTTTTTTTTTTTTCTTTTACTGCAGCCATACTAGTGGTTATGAAATCACAGTCAAAACTTGTGATTTCACATACAGGCTAACAAACTACATATTCTCAAGCTCAGTTTTACACCATTTTTTTTTCCATGTGAGGGAAAGCCTTTATGTACTTTTATTTTTGTTTTGCTGTAGAAGGTTTATAAGGCAAGGATTTTGAAATTCTTTTCACAATAGACCAAAGAGAACCCAATTCCCTGAAGATTTCCCTTGAAATAAAAGGTGGTAGGGGGATTATCTGCATCTCTCAGTCCAGAAGTAGAACTCACCTTTTGGATACGATTCTACTATCTAATTATTCCTGATATGTCATAAAGTTTCAATGTGTGATCATCGGTATTACTGCTCTTCTGGGATTTGGTGATTTTAATTGTTTTAGTTGGTTGTTATAAATAAATGTTATTATCATATTCTTTTACAGGTTCCTCAAATATACTTCAGAGTTTTTATCAGCACTGTTTGGGACAAGTTTTCAATCAGTCAGTAATCCACTGTCATAATCCAAGCTACATAATCTAGATTGCTTACAAAAATTGTTTTTCCAAATAAATTGTTTAAATTCAAATGTATTTTAGAGTGTTTATTTACCCATTTGGTGGGTAGCTGCAGTAAATTAATCTCAGGCATTTGACTGATTGTTAATGTACTGTGGCCCAAGCTAAACATTGTCTGGTAATTATTCATATGTCCCCAGAGACAAACCATTGATGCTGCCAGTAATAATTTTAAATGTACAGGTTTCCCAATCAGCTCCCAATAAATGCCCACTAATTCATTGTCTGAAATATTTTGATCTTGGGAGTAAGACAGTAGGGATCAACTGTAACATTTAGAGCTGAAATGAGCCACCTTTCAGTGGTTAAATGTGGCCACTTTAATGATTATTTGACCACAAAATGCATCCATTACAAACAAAAACTAGAAAATATTAGAAGAAAGTAAGTCTTATGGAAGAGGCAGGAAGGTCCTTTTTAAGATAATTGAATAATTTTGAAGGTGACTGACCCAATTTGCAGATTTAATTACCTGCAACTTGGAAGGGGTATTTGTTTTTATTGTGTGACTAGAGCTCCCTTCTTGTCTACAGTGAGATTATTTTCTTCCTTTTAGAGTCATTACTCACACATCTCCAGGTGGTAGATCCATGACTAGTTCTTCTCTCATGCCCTGAAGCTGTCTCACCCTTTTGCTGATGTGCCACCCTTAAGGGCAGGAGATCTGGGGACCTGGTGTCATGTTGTTACCCAGGAACTCACTCTCCTCACTGCTGCAATGCTGGGCTGTCACTGGTTATCTCCAAAGGCCAGATTTAAAATTATAGGGGTGGAGGAAAAAACAACATTCAAATTTCCTTAGTCCCAACTGCTACCCTATAGCAACTCCAGGACTTGGGCCACTAATTTTTATCCTTTCTTAACAGAGTTAAAACTGGAAGATATCTCTGCATTTTTCCTAAGAGTATGCACTGATGTGAAACAACAGCACTATTATTTTAAAGTATAATATGTTTGCTGAGATAAACACATTTGTCAGGAATAAAAATATTGTACACAGACAAAAGAGAGGGAAAGGATTAAGAATATAAAACGATGGGGGTAACAGGATCAGTTTACATTTTTATACAGATATCTCATTATTTACATTAATTTTTTAAAGACTATTGCAGAATTGTCATAATTTTCAAAGCAAAAGGTAAAAAAGTGCATGTTCATCTCTATAATAAGAAACAAAATCTGTTCCTTTAAGAACGCAGGGTACATAATCATAAAAATAAAAAATCAAACTAGCATGAACTGTCACAATTTAAAAAACTTCCAAGAGACAAGTTATAAACAAATTTATAAAGAGGAATAGATGAATTTAGTTAGCAAGGTTATCTGAAGCACATTCAGATAATCAGTTAGAAAAGAAAAATAGAAATTTTAAGAATTGATTCCCGTAAGAAATACCAAATTTTTTATCCTAGATGCAGTAAAGATCAAGAGAGACACTACCAAAGATAACTCAGCAGTAAGAATGAGAAACAAAAGATGAATTTTCCTAACATTTTCAAGCCTGTCAAGAGGATGCGATGGATTTTACTGAGCTAAAGTTTACATTGTATATCCAAACTGTCACTGGAAAAATCTAAGAGGATTTTTTCTTTTTCCAGGTGTATATTTATCACTTTTTCCCAAGAATCTTTGTGCTATAAGGACATATGACTTACAAATAATATGGGTAAACACTTCCAGTAGAATTCCAGGGAGAATACGAAATTATTCCTAGCTCACGGAGTAAGACATTGAGGTGTACAGAGCTGTGAAGCTAGAAGTCTGTATGCAACATCAAGCTTTAGAAACCTGCTAACAAGGGCAAAGGAAGCTGCCATCCTCCACACATGAGATAGGGAGAAAAAGAAAATAAAGAAAAGAGGGTCCCCAAGCCCTCAGTGTCCCAGTGGAAGAGGCAGAGAGCCAACATCAATGAGAACAACAGATACACCGTATGTGCAATCACACCAGGCAACTTCATTATCTGTCTCAAGGTAGTTTTCTCAGACTTAGGGTACGGGTAATTGGTGGAGTACTTGCCTAGCATGCACGAAGCCCTGGGATAGATTCCCATCACCACTACCAAAAAGAAGGATTTAAAAGATAGTTTTGTTTTGTTTTTTTTTTTTTCTATTTGTAAGTTTACTTTTCTTCGCTCTATTATTACCCTTTAAACATCTTTATAAACTGTGTCAACATTATCTTTTAGTTCTCCACTAAGGAAGGAAGGCCATCAATACACAGATTCATTTTTGAAAAATTTTATCATAATTTGACCCTCAGGTTTCAAATTATCAAATTTACTCTGTGGTATCATGATTTGTTTCAACCTGTAATGGAGAAGGCAGAATAACTTTGATCATGCTAATAGGAGCCCACACATTAACCTTCAAAACTGAAAAGCAAGAAGAGCAACAAAAAAACTATTATTTGGCCCTGGGGAAAGTTGCAGTTGTGGGAATCATCACCCTCACTCACCTTCTGACCCTCACTAACTACAGCTGTCACTGCAAATGCAGACATAGCCTGCCATCGTGATCGGGCACCTGTCTGTCACACTAGGCTGAAGCTTGTGCACAGCTGGACCTGGGAGCTGGGGACACTTGCTGTGGAAAAAAGAGCGCCAAGTATTATTTTACTTCAGCTAAAATATTTTGTAAAGTTATCACAACAAAATTGTATATGCTGCATATTTTATTTTCAAACTATACTGGAGGCAAAGAAATAACTTTGTTTCTACCTATTGCCTTTTGAACAGTACACTGGGATACCAGACAGAATGTGCAAAAACAAACAAGTGGGGGAAAGAAGACAATTCCAGAAGATCTGCTTTACCCCAGAGCATAGTATTGACTTGTTCCTGCCATCTGAGCTTGCAAGGACATTGCCAGGTGTGAACCATCCTCAGCACATTTAGCCACCTGCAATTCCACCCCATGGCATTACTTTTAGAGTAGCAGCCTGCCTATCTTTAAAAGGCACCTTCTCCTTCTTAGTTTTACTACTACTTTTACTCCACCTGTAAGGAAAACTAGGATAGCAAGAGAGGCTAGAAGCTACATTTTCCTTATCCCAGATAGATACATATATATTTGAAGTATTCACATTTATTACCATGATGATTACAATGAAAATATGTTTGGGAGGCTGAGGCAAGAGAATCTCGAGTTTGAGGCCCAGCTTGGGAAACCTAGTTACTTAGGAAGACTCTGTCTCAAAAATAAAAAAAGTGCTGGGGATATAGCTCATTGCTAAGCCCCTGAATTCAATCCCCAGTAATGAAAAAAAAAAAAAAAGATAGGTTACTCTGAGTCATGAAGTGTACTAAGCTCTGTGTGTGTGCGTGCAGATATGTGTGTGTGTATAAGCAGAGTCCACCAAAAAAATGTATACACACTTTAGCAGTTTGCCATATTAATAAATGTCTGGAAGCTAAGGCCACCACTTTGAGCACTTGTTCTAATTGTAGAGGCCAAAGGTAAATTCATATTAATCTCATGATGTCTCAATAAATTTAATATTAAAATATTTACACAAGTTTTTCTTTTCCTAATGTATACATTTGTCAGCAGACTCTATATACACATATATAGATATGTATATATCATTTAATTTAATAATATATTTAATAATTTAATGCTTTAATGATATGTATATATCATTTAATTTATGTAGATCTATAAGATTCTTATTACTATCCCTAGTTTACAAGCAAGAATACTGAGGATTACAGGGTTAAGTATAAAATCATTTTTAAAGAACACTCTTCTTACCTGATGACCTTGTAGGTGAGCTATATACTACTAGGTCACAGAGTTCATTTCAAAGAAATAAGCATGTTACCAGAGGTCTTGTAATGTTTGCTAAAAAGTACTGCTGGTGGTATTTGAACCCACATCTCCTGCTCATGCTCAGACTACTATACTGTGAGTTATGACTTTGGCAAAGCTTTCCAAAATGTAATCTTTGTTCATTTTTAAAATCATTTTGTGTTGCTATGCAAACACAAAAGCTCTGTACATTTTACCTTCTTTTTTTCTAATAAATAAATGGACTCTTTCATTAACAAAATATTTTTTAAAAAGTGATTACATAGTTTAGAGGAAATGAAGGCATAGGCAGAAAAAAGAATTAAAAAGAAAACCATTTTATTGATGCATTCAGATAAAATACTAGGATGCCCTTGTGGTAGCCAGTCCACCAGTAATGGGCCTTATTCAGTGTTTCTGAAAATACAATCCAGTGGTAGTTTTAGCAAAATCACTCCAGTGCTTATTAAATGCCATTTCCCAGACCCCCCCAAATATATAATAAATAAAAGTCCTTGAGGATAAGCCCCAGGAATCTGTATTTAAAAGGACTCTTCCCAAGTCTTTATGTCCACTGCAGAATGAGAACTAATATCCTAAGATCTTGTGTTGTTTCTCATCATCTCAATGTGACAAGCTGTTGAGCAGTGCAGTTTGTTATTTAAAAAGTGCTCCATTTTAGAAGGATAAGGCTAGAGACTTTCCCAAAACCACTCATGCGAGTAGCAGAGCTAGGTTTGGAAGTCCTGGCACATGATCAGCTGTCAATTAGAACCTAGCTGCACCTGGAATTCTTGAGGAAGTAGAAGCTTATTGGTATATTCACATAGATATAATAGATGACTAGGAAGAAAATAAGTAATTAAAAAAAACTTCTCTTACATAGTGACCTTGTATGCAAGCTAAGATGTCTACTACTAGGTCACAGAGTGTATTTAAAAGAAATGAGCATTTTACCAAAGGTTTTGCAAAACGTGCTAATCAGAAGCTGCCTGTCAAATTGAAGTAGCATCAAGAGGCTCAGAGTAAGGGCTCTTGGGCATTAAATGGTTTCTACCAACTATCAAACCTATTATCAAGATTGGCTGTTATAGCCCTCTAAACGGCAAAGTGATTGAATTGGTCGTTATGAAACCCTAAAGATGCATAATTATGACAAATAAGACTCAAGAGCAGGGAGTTTTCTGTCTTACTGACTGGATTACATTTCAAGGAGGAATCAATGAAGTAATGTTTTTAAAACCACCATCAACTGTGTGGAAGCTGGTTAAGCATTGGATTGTCTCTGCATCCCTATAATCTCATTGCTTTGGGAGGATGAGGCAGGAGGATTGCACATTTGAACCCAGCCTGGGCAACTTGACTGAGTGAGACCCCTAATCACTGTATTCTCCTAATGTACAGACAAATCTCTTTTGTGCATCATCTGAACACACTCAGTTCAGAAACCTATTTAAATCATAACTTTCATCCTAAGTGTCTGTCCTATGCAACAGCCTCTCTCCATCTGTATTACAGCACCAGTCCCTTTACATGAAGTGCTCTATTTGATGACTTTCTAAGTATCAGTTGATCCTAACAGGATCTTGGGTTTGTTCTGAGTCACCCTAATTTGCTCTACATAAAGCTTGCAGCTTGCATGTGCTCATTTGATTCACTTTTCATGACTAAAGCTAATGTTTAGAAAGGAGCAATAGAAAAATTCAGTCCATTTTACATCTAAGAAATGAGAAAATTAACTATCAAGACTAAGTACATTTCCAAAAGGACAATGGTTTTCTTGTGGAAAAAACATTAAAAGCCCTTATAAAATAGCCTGGATCACTAACAATAAAGATAGGAGGTGTGATGAGAAAATAGTTAATGTTTAATTTTTAAAAATTTGTTACAGTAAGAAACACATTGCAGTTAATCCCTCACAGAATACTCCCCCTCACTTTGAACACACTTATCCCATCGTTCTCGCCACTTTCTGAAGCAGTTCTGGAGGTCCTCTTTCATGAATGTCTTCAGTTGTGCACTCGTGTCTGCTGTGATGTCCTGAATAGATTCAAAATGTTTACCTTTCAGGGTGATTTTGACTTTGGGGAGGAGTCTGAAGTTGTAGAGAGCCTGATCCAGTGAATAAGGTGGGTGAGGACACACCATAATATTTTTATGAACCTGCTTTTCTATTGGATGGCACTTGATAGCAACACTCATATTTTTTATCACACCTATTAAAGACATTCACAAAAGAAGACTTCCAGTGCTGTTTCAGAATATGGCAAGAGCAATGAGATAAGTGTATTCAAAGTGAAGGTATTTAAGAGGAATTGATGGCAGTGTATCTCTTACTACAATAAAATTTTTTTTTTATGTGTGTGTACTGGGAGTCAAACTCAGGACTTCGCACTTGCCAACAGGCTCCCGTGCCACTGAGTGATATCACCGGCCCTTTTTTTCCTTTATGTGGGTACCAGGAGTCGAACTCAGGACCTCATGCTTGCCAGGCAGGTGCTTATGCCGCTGAGCTATCTCACTGGCTCCTATAATAAATTTTAAAAATTTAAATATTGACTGTGTATTTTGATCACAACTCATATACTAGACTGCACCGAGAAAGTTTAGCATACAAACATTTTTTTCTTTAGCAATATGGAGGAGACAGATCATATAAACTCAGTTTTGTGATAGAACACTTTCCAATTACTACAGATTGACAAAGAAAATTCAGTAAATGTTTTCCTCCCTTTTGAAAGTTAGCAGTCAGATATGATAATAACGTACTGTCCACTACTAATCTTCGTCTGCAGTGTAAAGTTTTATCATTTGTTCAAACTACTCTTTATTTAATGTAGTATCTGTCTGATTACCAATACCTTAGTGGAGCGATAACAAACCTTTTAGAGACTGAGTGCCCAAACTGCAACCCAAAACCTACTTATTTATCGCTAAGTGCCAACACTGCAATTAAACCTGAATACTGAGCTTTTAGTTTAGAAAAAGCAACTCATACATTAACATCTTTTATCTTAAAAGAAAAACTAATAACACACGTGCCATAGGTTTGCCACCACTGCTTTAGTGGAAAAGAACATGTCTTCTAAGACTGTGGCGTGAAGGACAATACAACCTGTAGTGATGGTTGATGTTTCCTTAAAACAGAAAATCACAAAGAATGCAGCTAGCATTTATTTTCTCTGTACTGTATGTAGAACATAAGCTTTTATTTTTCCCTTTTCCCTTTTGTTTCTTCTATCCTTGTAAATGTCTTTTACTTTCTCCAGTTATGTTTACCACAAAACTTGAACTGTACTCTCATCCTCCAAAAAACTCATTTAGTGTGAAAATTAAACACCTTTTAAGAAATGAATTGTCATTGTTTGATATCACTATAGTCTTATTTAGAGAAATCTTACAGTTTTATTGGTGAGAAGGGAAATAGCAAGAGAAAGGGAGTCAACACATCTTGAAGGATGAAAGAGTTCAAATGTATTTTTAAGACTGTCCTAACAGGGCCGGTGAGATGGCTCAGTGGCGTAAGCGCCTGCCTGGCAAGCTCGAGGGCCCGAGTTCGACTCCCGGAACCCACATAAGAAAAAGGGGCCGGTGATATCGCTCAGCGGCACGGGCGCCTGCTGGTGCACGAGGTCCTGAGGTCGACCCCTGGTACCCACAAAAAAAAAAAAAGGAAAGAAAAAAGGACTATCCTAACAGCATAGGAAGCAATGATGCTGAGGAAAATAAGGAAGGGCATATGGACCCCTTGTTTTGTCACACAGCCCTTATCAACTCATGGCTTATAAAATATCAGTCATGTTGACTATTCAAATTATTATTTTGCTAATAAAAATGAAGGTAACTAAAAAGTATATAAAGATATCAATCTGTTTAATTGGGTAGCTCTCTAATTTCCAAGATTATGCTTTACCTGCAGGTTTCATCCTGTATCCACACATAGTTAATTATTATCGAAACTGCCTTACCCTATGGACATTCTATTCTCTGTTTTGTTAGACAATATGTATTTAAATTTGGTTTGAGAAGGAAGACTGAGAAATCTCAAACACTTTGTCTTGTCACCGTGGTACTACTACTTTGTTAGGTGTGCTTTTTGCTGCCATGTGCACATTGAAGCAAATCAAACACCATATAAGAAGACACCCATAGAGATAAGAATTTGCAGTTTGAGGACTATTTTGTAGCCAATTATAGAGAAGCTACTCCATCCGATTGTATAAATAGAAAGAAGTTTTGTATCAAGTACTTAAAAGTACCAGGAAGGCACTAACTCGTAACTAACTCAACCAGAAAAAGTACTCCACTTCTACTCATAATTCCTTGGCCAGAACTCATTCTTATGTGCTATCTAATGGCAAGAGGCTCAGAAAGATGGTCTTGTTTATGCGCAGGAGAAGAAAATGAAATAACATATGATAAATATAAAGCATTTTCTCTGCTATAGTCAGCCCTCTGGGCCTGCAGAGAACTAGGTTCTTGATCACCTTTTCCCCGACTGAACAAACCCAGTCACAGCCCTACATCTCCAATTCTACGGCCATGCACAACAGTGCAGCCTTATACATGAAATCCAGACACAAAACCTTGTGGTCCAGCAAATGAGGAAATGAAAGAATGAGTTTTCTGTCTTCTTCCCTCCCCCATACACCTAACCTAATTGATGGAACAGAAATTGGACTGTTTCAAGAAACTGTTTCACTGGGAAAAGTTTGAACAGCAGATACATAATGGACCTTTGTCAAAGCGATACCAAAATTCTATTGGGTGTTATAAAACCTCCTCCTTTTACCTGGTGGTAAGATAGGGCTGGTGTTAAGTCTCTGACTTTGTGTTCTTGCCTGCCTTATTTCTCAGTGGCTCTGAAATCTTTCCTGTGGGTTAAGGATTTCATTCACCCACCATTCTCTTTATCACATCTGAAGTGGGAATTTGGAAATATGTTCTTCTCAGAGACTGCACAACTTTTGCAGTTTACCTCTTTCTCATGGCCTCAGAGTTTCAAAAAAACATCTAGCAATGACATTCTTCAACCAGTTCCTCAATTAAATACAAACTTAAAAAGTGTACTTTCCGTGCTGGTGAGATGGCTCAGCGACGTAAGCACCTGCCTGGCAAGTGTGAGGTCCTGAGTTCGACTCCCGGAACCCACATACGAAAAAGGGGCTGGTGATATCGCTCAGCAGCACGGGTGCCTGCTGGCACGTGAGATCCTAAGGTCGACCCCCGGTACCCACAAAAAAAAAAAAAGTGTACTTTCCCCTCCAAATTTCTGACCTTTTTAGAGTTCTAGCTTTTTTTGGTTTAAGGTCATGATTCCTTTGGTTATATATTTCCCCCTACATCATGGTAGACTTCTGAATTATTTTCTTGTTGTCACCAACATGTGCTAATAACTATGTTCAATGTTGACTTTGAAAATTGTTCTAAAGAATGTTGTACTTCTTTGGCTTTGTAACTTGTTTGTTACTTCTCCATCCAATATAGTGCCAGCTACCTTGAGCCCTTCACAATAATACAATCATTTCCTGAGTTCCTTTAATCAATTAATAGGTTTTATTGGCTCCTTGTTATTTTAAATCTTTTAAAAATCTCATCTCTAATACCATGTGGGATCAAGAAGCAATTGGCTTTAATATCCTTCACAACCCTAATTTCCTGAACACTTACTATCTTTGTTTCTACTTGCAAATTTGACAATTCTCTCCTTTGCTCATCTCTTCCTAAAAGCAACTGTACTGCTTTTTTAAATTAATGTTTATTGGTACATTTTAGATATACATAATGATCACATTCATCATAGGGAATTTATACCTGTACATGATATATCTCGATTATTCTTTTTTTCCCCAATCCCCTCCCATCCCTTCAACTCCTCTTCCCCTCTTTACTTACACAAGATTTGTTTCCATTTTTTCCTTCTATTCTCTTTTTTTCCTTTTCCCTTCCTTCCTCCCCCTCTGTGTTCCCCCTCCCATTTATACATTTTCTTCCTATTTCCCAGTATCTATTATGCATTTTGGTCCTTACTTACCCTTTTGGTTTCTCACACCAGAGAAACAATGTGATATTTAAACTTGGAGCAACCATATTCATTACACATGGCTGAGTAACAAATTCATCCAGAACTTGGCAGCTTCAGACCACAAGCCTTTATTGACTTTCAGTGTCTGTGGCTGGGAACCCAGGAGTAGTTCACCCAGGTGTTTCAGTGTCAGTCTTTTTTTTTTTTTTGTGGGTACCGGGGGTCAACCTCAGGACCTCGCGCGCCAGCAGGTGCCCGTGCCGCTGAGCGATATCACCGGACCTTTTTTCGTATGTGGGGTCCGGGAGTCGAACTCGGGCCCTCACGCTTGCCAGGCAGGCGCTTACGCTGCTGAGCCATCTCACCAGCCCTCAGTGTCAGTCTTATGAAAGATTACAGTTGAACAGCTGAGCCTACAGTCTGAACTGAGGGGAGCTGGAGAATTTGCTTCCAAACTTGTCTCTGTGATTGTAGAAGTTGGGCAGGAGTCATCGGGTTTTCACTACGTGAGCCTTGCTATCGAGCCATTCATGATATGGTGTCCTCGGACGCGCAAGCTGCAAAAATGTGAAAGACAGCGAGTGAGCAAGCAAGCGAGCGAGCGAACACTGAAGCCTAAAGCCTTACATCACCTAGTGATGCTGTAGCTGTTTTATTTTGTTAAGGGCTCTCTCTGATGTTCAGACAACCAAGAAATCACTAAACACATTTCTGAAAACATATGCCAGCATTAAGCAACATACGACTGTATTTTTTTTTTTTTTTTTGTGGGTACCGGGGTCGGCCTCAGGACCCCGCGTGCCAGCAGGCACCCGTGCCGCTGAGCGATATCACCGGCTCTTTTTTCGTATGTGGGTTCTGGGAGTCGAACTGGGGCCCTCGCGCTTGCCAGGCAGGCGCTTACGCCACTGAGCCATCTCACCGCCCCATACGACTGTATTTTGCGGCTTGATCATAGAGCACATGTCTAGTCTTAAACTGGCCACCAACTTTTTAGTTTGCTCATCAATTAACCAGTAAGCCAGTGTCCCATTTTACATTCTTGTTGCAACAGATTTCTGTTTCTGGTACTGAATTTTTATTATCCAAAATATTAATACTCAACACAACAAATTCTAAATTATCTTAATCATTTCAAATTTTTAGGCTCCCTATAACTAATCCTTCCTCGCTAAAGTGACCGCAGTGAGTCTATGAATGAAATATCTCTGGCTTGGGTGACTCAGGACAAAGTATCTCCGCACTCTTGCTTTCAAGGCCCTTTACAATCTGAGCCTAGTCTGTATTTTTAGCTTCATTGCCAACTACTCCATATACATACCCCAAGCTCTAATCACAAGAATTTTCCCTGTCTATGGAATATAGCAAGCACTTTTATATCTTTGTACTGCATACATGCCGATCACTTTGCCTAAAACTTGTATGTCCCTTCCCTCAAAACTTGTGTGCCCCTCTTTGGGACATGCTACCCCTGCAGTGCATGCCTACCTGTACTGTATCAGTCTCAAAATGAGTTACATCTCCTGTGCTGCAGTGTTCATTCCTAAAAGCTCAAAATTATTTTCCATCACCATAGGGGCTTTATCAATCCATCTAGGGTACTGGATTCTTAACAATAATTATATAATAAATATTTATTAAAGTCATAAGTGAATACATAAATGAATCCACAAGAATCTTTCGTATTTTCTATTCTAACCATGTAGCTAAACTCCCTAAATCATAAGCCCCTAATAAATGTTTAACAACTGTAAAATTAATGACAATAGCTGATCCTTCATATTGTACCTATTCTTCTTAGATGATCTTACTCAAACATTCATCCACTTCAGAGTTTATACCCTGAATTTAGGCCCATAATTCTAAGATGGAAATCTCCATCTATATTTCCCAAGGTAAACTTGAATCCAATATGTCAAAATGGAACACATCGTGTTTCCCCTTCATACAGTTTTTCACTTTTGAATTTTCTTTCCTGGTGAATGGCACCCTCAAAACCAAAAGTGTGGGTGACAACCCAGACTCCTCCTAGATACTTCCTCCCTTGACCCAAGTTGTCCCTAAGCTTGTGATTTAAATATTTTTCAATCTGTCTTTCATCTCTCTTCTTGTTTTCAATATCTTATCATGTCCTGTCAGGTTACTCTGCAAGTCTCCTAAATGTTCTCCCTACCTCCTGTCTGACATTCCTCCAGTTAATTTTTCACATTGCTGTCAAATGATTGTTCTACCCTAGGCTTCCATCTGTCATTTTTGTTTAAGCACCCATCCACACTTTCCCAGTGCTGAAAGTTAACATTACTGCTTTTGTGCCGACACAGAGATGCTCTGGCTTTGCCCTTGCATAACTCTGGAATCATGTTTCTTGACTGTTTCCTTCTCTCTGCAGGCCCCAAATGTGAAGGACCGTACTTAACTAACTTAATAATTTATAGTTTTCTCAAGGTACTGTCCTTTCATGACTCGGCTTCCCCTACTTATAGGTCTCCTGCCGTGACTAAAGGTTAACTCCTGATCATGGAAAATGGGATTTATGAGCGGCTCTCTCTGTAAATAGTTGTTGGCTCCATGTATGATTACCAGAAATCTTACATGGCAGAGCACAAAATCAATAAAACAGAATGCACTGTATAATTTACTCATCAGTTCTGTATTAATACTGCTAAATACCACCTCAGGTGTTGTAATTTTCCTATGGTGAGCCAAAATGATCCTCATTTTCCCTTTGTGTCTCTAAAACCCAGATTTTAATTTGGAATTTTTTGTTATTATATTTTGATATTGGTGGAGTCAGAAAGAAAGGAGTAGAATATTTTTCTTTGATATCATTTTTATATAGAAACTCAACTGAGCTCTCTGACAAGTTATTCACACTTTGCCTTAGAATGTATTTATAAAAGAAAAAAAAAATGTCTCTGTGGGCAGTGATTGGTTAAGACGGAGAAAAGAGATAAGGATGCACCCATGGGAAGAGGCTGAGGCAAGCGAAAACAGTGACAGGCAGATAAACAGAAAAGGAGGAAGTGGTTAAAAATAAAAATTCTCACATACCTGAAAAGTCCTGGCTGAGACAATAAGGGAGATAAAAAGAGAACAAGGAGAATTATAATCAGTACTGATGTTAATTGGAGAGGAGGGAAGGATGGGGGACGGCAGTTCAGGGGGAGAAAGAAGAGCAGAGACAGAATAAAAACACGAAGAAGTTTTAAAAATTGAGGAACTACTCAAAAGGTGAAAAAAAATGGAAATTTGAGACATTGACATCCCCATGGGACTCACTTCTCAGCTGTTTCACTGACTTCTGAATCAGAAGAATCACAGGCAATTTGGAAGATGCCAGGCCCCTTTATTTAAAATAAACAAATATTTCAATAAATAATCTCTATTCTATGAGACAAAGTACAAAATCAGTGTGGGCTGATAATAGGCACCTAGATGATTTGGAAGCTCAGTTGCTAAAGTAGGAAGTTAGAGAACTTGGCAAACATATCTCCCAAAAAGAAGTCATGCTGTCTGTATTTCCTGCAATTGTCTCACATTCCTGACTTCTGTCACATCCATCTGTTGTATAAAAGTGTTCTTGCCTCTCCCATCAATAACAATTGTACACTTTGGAATATCTCAACTCTATCCCTTCTCTATGTGGATTGATAGTGATCATGAAGTTCTATTCTATAGCTTCTCTTTCCTTCAAAGATGAATAAAATTTGCTGGCACTGATGTCTTCAAATTGCCTTTCTTTTCCAAAGAAAAAGTATTTGACCAACAGCATGAAAGTGATTAAAATGGGTGTATTTTGAAATTCTTGTTCACACTTTCCCATTGTTAGGACTCAGTCTCAGTCAGAAATAGATAAGGATTCTTCTGCTATTTATAGAAAGGTTATCATAAGACTATTTTAAAGAAGGCTCTATAAAAAGAATAATGTAATTTTCATACCTAGAATTTTGCTTTGGAAGTTGGGAAGTATTGTGATTTAGAGCTAAAATATTCCATAGAAGTCTGGTGTGTTGAGATGTGGGTCTTTCTAAAGGTGATTGGATCATGGGGGTGCTATACTCATCAGTGAATTAATCATAGCTGAATGAGGTATTAGGCGGCAGTACCTGACCTGAGAAGACAGGTCACTGGGACTTGACCTGGAAGGTTGTATTCTTGTCCTGGCTCATCTTTTCTCTCTCTGCTTCCTGGCCACCACGAAGTGAGCAGATCTCCTTTGCTATGCCCTTCAACCATGTCACTTATGTCTCAGAGCAGCAGACTATGGACTGAATCTCCCAAAACTGTGAACCAAATTAAACTCTTCCTTTAATTTGGGGATGTCATGTATTATATCCCAGGAGTAGGAAAACTGACTATTACAGAAGGAAACAAGGGCTCTTGGTTAGAATTCTAACGTGTACATTTGGGTGGGGGTTGTTATTGTTGTTCTTGTTAAATAATGCTCTCAGAAATCAGGAAATCAGGTCTGCAAGAGAACATGGAACAATATTGACTAAGGCACAAAACAATTCAAGTAACCTTCATGCTTCTGAATAACTAGCCAATCAGAATTAATAGCAAGTAGATACCATCCAATCAGTATTAATTTCACATGACTGGTAACTTGCTGATGTCAGAAAACAGATGAAAGGCAGCATTGAGGTGTGTAATATGATTACAAAATAATACACCAGTTGCAATTCTATAAAAAATAACTACAGGATTAATAGAGTTGGGAAAATGTATTTTTTAGCTTTATGAAACACAATGTTTTATAAGATCACATTGTCAAGAATGGAAACAAACAGAAGCTCAAAACAAAACAATATTCATTTTAGTCTCTACTGTGAAAAGCCAAAATTTACATAAATATCTAATGAATTGTATGAGAAAAAAATATTACCATAAATTCTTAGTGGATATTAGTTCCCTGACATCTTTCTGATCTTAACTTCAGAAAACAGGAACTTTTAGCCCTATAGTAATGTAATTTTCATTTTATATTGCCACTGAGCTTACCCCCTTTCTTCCTTTTACATGTATTTTCCATAAAGCAGCTATTTCTCATGGAACAACATTCATTTGACACCAGAAATACCATGGCATTGTTGGGTTATGGTTTATGGAGTATAAATGGGCAGGGACCTGGGTCTAGGACACTGACATTGTGACCCAGGGTTGAAAACAACTCTTGAAGGTACTCTTTAAAGCTCTGGTAATCACCAGTGAAATAACAATTCACCTCTCTGTTTTCTTTTATTGCAAATGAAACTGTAACTAACAAAATGTAGTGAGGTTTCAAAGAAAGGAAAATGACCTTTAAATTTTCTGAAGCATAAAGGCCACTTCATGCAACAGAGAACAGCAAAAGATACGTGGCCTTAGGAGGTGAGTAAGATGACTCAGATTAGGGGATAAAAAGGGAACACAGCTGGGACCTGGGGCTTGTCCTTTCTGAAGTTGCAAGGACTAAGGTCTTCTTTAAACGGAAAATAGAGGTGAGTGAACCCCAAAAGATTTCAGATAATAAACTGGAAATCTCCATAATTATGCAAGGTATCTGAGAGTTCCAAAATGGATCAGTGAACTTGCTGTATTTCAGTGTTTTCCATTACGTTTCTATAAAAGCAAAGTTGAAAGGAATATGTGTAAAAGTGAATATAATGTAAAAATATTTCCTACTATCAATAATCTCAAAGTAGAAATTAAGACTATTTTTACACTAATAATAATTCAAACTCCAAACCAAGCAATCACCGTAAGGCTTATTCCTTTTATAAAGAAAAATAAGACATTGAGGAGGTGCAAAACATTATCTATTTGGAAGTTCTGAGAGAAGATTTCAAAATTGTAAAGAGAAAATTTCAAAAGCTAAATTCAATTAAAAATTTAATCTATGTTTAGAATTTCCTAAGAATCTAAATGATAATAAATTTACAGTTCAAATAAACGGATCTTTTTTAAGAGGGCAATGAATTGGCAAAAGATTAACAGTCTGATAACTTGAAGGAATATTTTTCTACCTGTCAAAATCTCTCCCAATATTAAGATAAACTCTTGGATTCCAATGAGCCATCTTATGTATTTGTACAACGAGCTTAATTTAAGAAATGATACAGTGAATTCTATATTCTAAATCTTATTGGAAATTCAAATGCAAGTTGACTTTAAACATAAGATTTTGTGAATTTAATTTAATGGCCTAGGTAAGGAAAATAGTGAAACAATATGCTAATAATTAAAGAAAAAATGCAATGCTCACTAAAAGCATTTAATCTCTCTAAAGCCTATTTGTGTTTAGAATTAGCACATATTTGTTAAATGCCTACTGTATGTTGAAGCATTTGCAGCAATGGAAGTTATACCATGATTAGAAAGAATAATATCTGCACCTTATCTAGTTGGAGTAGAGAAATCTGATGTACGATGATCAGTGTTACTCATGGAATCACAGTGCTGAAAAGGGATTTTTACTCACTTTTGGAGATTTTAGAGAATAAAGATTCATCCATCCTACTTTAAAGCTTATTCCCAGGTTATTCTAAAATGAGAGATTACTAAACCTCCAGCCTGGATCATAGCCACTGTCTAATTCTGGGGCCCAAAGGTACTTCCAAAGAAAATCACATAACCATCAAAGCCATGCTTTTTAATATCAACTGAGTCCTCACTGCTTCTAGGAAATACTTGTATGTAATTCTTTTATGACTTGTATCTAGATGTCCCCCCAAAGCCTCATGCAGTCATAGGTGGGATTTTTTCAGGGGTGGCTGGATCTAGAGTGTGTGATTGATTCACAGTACAATGCTGTGATTAAGGGTGTGTGATTACTAAATCAGTCCACTGATGGGTTTGGCACTGCCCTAATCCCGGTAGCCTGGATCCAATATAAGGGACAGAAAGAGGCTCGTCTTCTCATTGCTTGCTTGCTTTTGGTGTTTTCTGTTTGCCCTGAACTGGCTCTACTCTCTGATGCCCCTCTGCCAATGCCTTGGAGCCATCTGATTAGGGACCGAAACCTCTACAAACTGTGAACCTTTCCCCTTTTAACTTTGGGTGTTGGGTATTCTGTCTCAGTAATGAGAGAAAAGTAACTAAGACAAATTCTTTTTGAGTATCTCATATACATTTCATATGGATATGACAAGAGTCTCCAATTTTCTCCAAATTTGTAAATCCCACAATACGCATGGCTTTTTCTCACCTCCTTTGCCACCTAATCTACAGCTGTTGGACATCAGCATTTTCACCTACGCTTTTCTCCTCTTTAAACTATCCCTCCTCAAACAAATACTACTTCAAGCTAAGCACTGTCCTAGGATGGATGGAAGAGCTCCCGTAGGACCACTGCAGGCTTTTCTTTCTTCACTCTCTCTCCTCCTTGTCCCACCTCCCCATGTCTAATCTCTCCAAACATGTGGCCTTTTCCTTATTTGAAATGCACTGTGAGGGCCGGTGAGATGGCTCAGTGGCTTAAGCGCCTGCCTGGCAAGCGCGAGGGCCTGAGTTCGACTCCCGGAACCCACATATGAAAAAGGGGCCGGTGATATCGCTCAGTGGCACGGGCGCCTGCTGGCGCGCGAGGTCCTGAGGTCGACCCCCCGGTACCCACAAAAAAAAAAAAAAAAGAAATGCACTGTGTTATGGAAAAATAAGTGAATGTTTAAATGGTGAATGTTTAAACATAGTGAGTGTCTAACGTTTTTTGAAAAATTATTGCAGTAAGACACTTTGCCATTAATCCTCCTCAAAATATTTCCTCTCACTTTGAACACACTTATCCCATCATTCCTACCACTTTCTGAAGCAGTTCTAGAAGTTCTCTTTTGTCTTGAACAGAATTAAAATGTTTACCTTTCATAGTCATTTTGACTCTGGGGAAGAGCCAGAAGTCACATGGTGCCCATGGTGCCAGATCCAGTGAATAAGGTGGACAAAAATACACCATAATATTTTTACAAGCTTGCATATCTTTTGGATTGAGTTCAGTAGCAGCACATTTTAGGTCATACTCCTAAAAGCAGGAAATAGGACTTCCAGAACTGCTTCAGAAAGTGGCAAGAACCATGAGTTATGTGCGTTTGAAGGGTGGGGGAGTATTTGAAGGGGATTTATGGAAATGTGTAAAAAATTTTTTTAATTTATACACTCACTGTATATTTTGATTATACCTTGTATTATATTCCTCCAACCCCAGGTATTGATCAAAGGCTTTTGCCTTTTCAATTTCTATTTATGTTTAATCCTCTGCCTTAAATGCATAAAACAAAGTTTTATTGATTTTTTTCTGCTTTAAAATATTGCCCTCTTTACCAATAAATGGATTTCTTATTCCTGTTGTGCCAAAATCCTTACCCACCTCTTTTGACATCAATTAAATTGGGCCATCACTAGTTTCTTCTTAATTGCAAAAATGAAAATGGTTTTACCATCATCTTAGTTCTTCTTATATCATGGTAGAATTCTACTTCTTAACAATCCAACCTTCCATTACTGCAAGGCCATAAGAGACAGTCTTTTTCTTTATCAATTCTCTTTCACTTTTTTCTTCACTCCTTTTTATTCTGTCATCTGTAAAATGGAGGACATGTGTTTGTTTGTTTGTTACCTTAGAGATGATCCCTGAAGGATAGAGTTTTCTTTCATAGTACAAGTTAGTAATCCTATATTCCGAGATTTTTTTCTCTTTGTATTTTGTCACTATTATAAATGGATCAAAATTTCTCATTTGGCACCATTATTTTTAAAATTTCATAGCAAGTTACTGCTGAATAATTTTTGATAGTGGGCAAATTACTGAATCTGGATGTTAAAGATATTGGTGAAGGACAACAAGCCACTTAGCCTCTCTCACCTTGAGTTTCCTGATCTGCAAATGGGGATTATAATGTTTGCTTTTCCTCCTTGTTATGATTATCAGGTGATACCTTGCATATAAAACACCTTGTAAATGTTAAAGGACTATTTCAATCCATTATAATTTCTTATTGGAAACCAATGTTTAAAAGATCCATATATTAACCAAAGCTTTCCTTTCCTTTTTTTTTTTTTTATAGAAGGCGAAACTTTTGCCTCTGCTATCAGAAGGAAATAGCTATAACTCTTTTGCCTTAAGAAAGAAAGACTGTGCTCCTTCGAATCCCAGAGCTGTGTCCTTAGGAATTTCACCCCCAGGACTACTCAAGAATAACGGCTACTGGGTCTGTCATAACATCTACCAATTTCTTAAATAAGCTAGGGTGAATTTAATTCATTCATCTCTTCGAAGCCATAGAAAGACTGTCTTCTTTCTATTTTAGTTTGACCTCTTTCACTTCTTCATATCTGCAATCACTGGAACTAACCCCAGTCAACTATTCCTATTTTAAACTTGAAAGAAAAAAAAAGGAAGGAGAAGACAAAGACTTTTTAATGTTATGTTAATTTCTGTCCTGTCATTTAATAAATGTCATGCCTAGTTTAAATAAAGTTGATGTAAAATAACAACTCTGATTTCAAGGAAATAAGAACATAATTCACATGCCTATAATCCCAGAACTCTGGGAGGCTGAAGCAGCAGGATCACAAGTTCAAGCCCAGCGTGGACAACTTAGTGACTCAGCAAGACTCCATCTCAAAATAAAAAAAAAAGTCTTGGAGTAGCTCAGGATGAAGGCCCTATTTTCAATCGAGAGAGAGAGAGAGAGAAAGAGAGAAGAGAGAATAACTTATTCTGAGCCAAATACGAGTGACCAAACCACCAATATAAGTAACCTAGGAAAACAGTTCCAATTTACCCTGAAGGATACATGAATTTCCACAGTAACAGAATGAAAGAAATCGATCTATTCACCAAAAACATTGGTGGGGTCATCAGGTAGGTGGATATAGCAGAGCAGGGAAATCTCTTCTATGGGATTCAGATGTTATCACATTCTTAGCTTTTGGATTGGTGGAAGCGGGAGGTCTGTTAAGGTTAGAAATGCATTCTAAAAGTTTGATCTAGTGGTCAGGATGTTGTTAGATCATATACAGAGGTTGATCATAAATGGCTATTGCAAATTGACTAAAGAAAGCCCAAGATAATTTTGACCCTTGACTTTCAACATTCCATCTCCAAAATCAGGATTCTCTAATCAGCCAAGGTAAACAAAACAAAAAAAAAAAAAAAAAAAAAAAAAAATCTGCAGGCTCTTCTATATACATGTGGCTTCTTCAGAAAACTTCAGTCCACAAACACCATATTAAAATAATATGGTGAAGGTTTAAATTATTGAAAAATTTATTGCAGTAAAAGGCACATTGTCATTAATGCCCCTCAAAATATTCCTCCTTGCTTTGTGCACGTATATTCCATTGTTCTTGCCACTTTCTGAAGCACTTCCATAAGTCTTTTGTATGAGTATCTCTAACTGAGCTGTGGTGGCTGCCTCTGTGTCCTGTACTAATTCAAAACATTGACCTTTCGTAGTCATCTTTACTTTGTGGAAAAACTAGGAGTCACCTGGTGCCAGATCCAGTGAATAAAGTGGATGAGGACACAGCATAATATTTTTATTGGCCAGAAATTGCTGTATCAGGCACAATGTGTGACAAAAAGTGTTGTATTGGAGGAAGAAACCAGTTTCCAATTCTCAGGCCATTTTCTGTGCACATTGTTTAAAGGGTCTAATAATCCCTTACAATATTCAGCATTCACAGTAAAGTTCCTGGGTACCACTCACTCACACAATCCCATCAAGTTCAGAAAACAGTCATCCTCATTAGATGTTGGATCTTGATTGATGTACTTTTTCACAAAAGGAGAACTGAGTGATTTCCACTGAGAATTTTGAAACTTGGTCTCTGGATCATAATCATAGACCCCAGTTTCATCTCCTATGATGATATTCCTTAAAAAGCCAGAATCTGAAGTGGCATCATGGAACAACTCCAAAAAAGTGTGTTGTTCATGGCACACTGTAAAACACACCTCTGAACTGTCAACTCACAACCAACTGCCTGCACCAAACAAATTTAAACTTGTCACACACTGTTATAAGTTCTGGCATGCCCTTTCTTGCTTCTAAATTGAAGATCCCTGCCTTTCCATTGGATGGCACGTGGTAGCAGAATTCACCGTATTTTCTGATCACACCTCTTATTTAAGCTTGGAGATATTTAAAAAGAAGAAATGACTAAGGCTGGACCTCCAAAGAACAGGTACTATAACAACTGATGGCATATGTCGGTCAAGGAGCATTTCAGGGAAAATGAAACAAAACAAAACAAAACCTGAGCAAAGTAATTGAGTAGAGAATATGTAGAGTAAAAATAAGGATTGTGAATAACCTTGCCAGGTGGGAACCTATGGTAAAGCTAAAGGAACTTGGCTGAATCTGTCTTAGAAAGGTATCTGTCATGGTTTGTATGATGCAATATAGATTGTGTGGTTCAACATCTTTCCCTGACACTTGAATGTACCCTATTTTTTCTAAGCTGTTACTCACAATAAATTTAAAACTTGTAATGATATATAATTGACTTATGCCTGAATGAGTCTAATCCATCTGTATTAGTCTGTTTGCTGCTACTAATAATGCAGTGCCATGGACCAGATCAGTTATAAAGAGAAGTTTATTGCAGTTCACAGTTCTGATCTACTGGCAAGGTTCTGCATTTGCCAATGGGCTGCTTGCTGGGAGAGTCCTGAGGCAACACAGTATATCACATGATAAGAGACAGGAAGCCTGCACATGCATGCGTGTGTGTGTGTGTGTGTGTGTGTGTGTGTGTGTGTTTTGTTTCTGCTCTCTCTTTTTGTTCTTATAAAGCCGCAGGATTCCATCAAGAGGGTTCTACTCTAATGACTCTCTGTAATCCTAAACAGTCCCCAAAGGCCTTCCCCACTAAATACAATAGTCAGTTAAGTTTCTAGTGTCTTCATACTATGCAATGGGAATTAAATGTCAGCACATGATAGCCTGTAGGATGCTCAAACTTCATGAACTGTAGCATCATCTTTTGACAGAACTAATTATAAAAAGTTTCTTTTCTACTTTAAGTGTAGAGCATAGTGTAAATCTATCTTCTTTCCACCCACTGGGTTTAATGCTATAGTCTAGACCATACTGAACAAATTAGAACACCTTTCTTTTTTACCATTTTAGTATATTTAAAAGATGTCTCAAGACATGCTAAATCTTATCATATTCAAGGAAAGTGTCATCAGTTTCTTCGCCAATATTTCATGTAATATGAAATGATTTCCATTTTCTCCATTCAACATCAAGGTCCCTTTCCTAAGAATGTTCTTCAATGTTACTGTGTCTGTTTTAAAGGGTAATACCCAGTACAGAATGGAATACTGGCTGTGAATCCTGAATAAATAGGATAAAATAATACTGTAATTTCCATACCCTAGAGATAATATTTTCTTATTTGCTTCTGAAATCTGCTTCTTCAAATAGAAGTTTCTTTGTTGTTTGTTGCTTGTTTTCAGTTACTTTTGATTCAGATTGAATTTATTGTCCTGTATATATTATGTCTCCAATAAAATTAGTTGAGTCAATTTTACAACTGCTAAGCCAGTTTTTCCCTTCTGCACGTTTCGATCTTCTCTTGTCCTTACAAACTTAATTGTTTGAACTGAAATAAAGGAGTTTTTATTCTGTCTGAAAAATTGGAGGTATTTTATCAGGAGTATTTATTGGAAAACTTATAAATTTGGATTTTATTAAATAGACAACGAGAAGCCACCAATAATTTTTGACATGGTTGTACTTCTCTTTAAGGAAACTAATCTGGCAGCCACTAATAGAGCAGATTGAAATGGGGAGACAGAGCAGTGTGGGGTAGACTTCGTTTGACCAGTAGAACAATGCCCAAAAAATTGGCAAAGAAGATTAACCTTGAAAACAAAAGCTAGAGAACATATTGATGATATGAAAGAAAGAGGAAAAAAAATCAAAGTTTCATGTACTGTTTCAGCCCGTAGTGACTGAGAGAATTGTAAAATGATAAAACCATGGGGGCAAGTTGCTTTGGAAATAGGGGACATTTGGGACATGTTAAGTTTGCATGACAGATAAGGAGACATATGAAGATGACTGTACAGATGGTTATAGACAAAACTCTAGAACTCAAGAAAAAGGGTTGTAAATGTAGATTTGGGTTTTATTGCAGAAAGGATATAATCTAATGGCACTTGAGCTCAGTAATGTAGACTGTTGCAGAGAGGTAACTTAGGATGATGATCAAGAAAAAAATCAGTGGTTCAGTGGTGTAGAAACCTCTATGTCCAGAAAAGTAGGCTAGGGAGGAGACCATATGTAGTGCAGAAGCCAGGAAAGTAAACTGTTTACCCGGAATGAGTCATTTCAGTTCACTGTCTACACACTGTCATCTCCTGCTCTGTCTCTTTGTGAAATTCCACTCATTTCCTTACAGATTTATTGAAGTTGATTGATCAGAAACATTGTACTCTCCATCCAATTTGCATTTCCCTTTATCTTCAAAACACAAGAATTTCCCAAAGCTTTATCCTCAGTTCTCTGCTTCAATCAAGTATATAAATCATAAAAATGATAACACTGGATCTCAGCCTTTTTCATTAAATGTATTTACAATGAATGGTCTGGACATAAAGTCTACTTGGATGGCTCTCATATTTGTGAACACAAAATATCCTAAATAGAACCTGTAATCTTCTGATAAAAATCTCTTAGGTGACTCAGGAATACTCCAAAATGGCCAAGTTGTAAACTTTCGATCAGCTTCCACTTATTTCCATATCTGGCCCCTTACTATCCTCCATTTCCAGGGCCAAATCCTATACATTCTACTTGCAAAACATATGCCAAATTCATACCTTCTGTGTTATTCTATCACCACCACGCCAGTTGAGGACCTCATTGTTCCTTAATGTTTGATTCTATTCTCCTATACGAACTTCTCATGTCTAGCTGTTCTCATCTCTGATTTGTCTTTATAGATCACTGCCAAATTAATCTTCCTAAAGTGCAATTTAAATCATGTCATTCTACTACTCTAAAATGTTTAATTGCTTTTTATTATCCATTGAATAAGATCCAAACTCCTTAGAATAACATTTAAAACCATCCACCATCTGGTGATATCCCACATTTCTAGTTGTATCTTCCATTTCTGTCTTTCAAAGACCTTATACTGCATTCAAACTACAACTTGTCTTTCTCTTGTTTATCTCAATCACTTTGCTCAACTACAACTTGCCTTTCTCTTGTTTATCTCAATCACTTTGCTCATTCTATCCTCCTTCTGAGTAATATTTTTTCTTTTCACTCTTCCTGTGAAGACTTTGTTGGTTACCCCAGCAGAAAATAACATAAAATTCAAAATGTATTGAGCTATATTTTTAAGTGTGTTATATGCATTATCATGCTAAATTCCCAGAGGAATCCTATCATGTATCTACTGTTTGCAAGGTTTTTCCAATAAATAAACTGGTGTTTGTATGAGTCTGTGAATTAGTACAGTAACTAATAACACCGTAACTGATAGCTTCCCGTGTTTGTCTAATCTCAAAGTTAGTACTCTTAATCTTAATCCAAATATTTTAAATTTTATAATCACTGCTTTATGCAAAATGATAAACTCTATGGTGTCACTGCAGCTATAACAGTGGGAAAAAATGTAATAATGGTATATTAAGCAATAATAAAATGTCTTTTTCTTAACCTAGTTTATTGAAGTAAATTTTGCATAAAGTAAAAATTACCTTTTTTAGTGTATAGCTCTATTAATTTCACACTTCTACCTTTGTTTTTCCTATATTCTTCCTTTACAGTTAATGATTTACATTTGTAATTCCCTTAGTGGTTTGGTGTAATTTCAACAATTTTTGACTTTCTTTTTAACCAACCATTTTTTTTTAAAGGATTGAATGTCGTAAGCATTGTTTTTAGTAATTCTTTGAATTTGGCTCTTCTTTATGAACTTGAATTGGTTCATAGAATGAGAAGTCTGGAGATTGTTCAAAGAATAAGAAGCTAAGTTTACAATTACAGCAGAAATTCATAGATTTTTCTCCCACTAGATCTTTCTTATTATTGTCATAAACTGAATAGAATTTGTATTTTTGAAAATTATTTTATTCATCTTGAATGGGTGTATAGAAATTTATAGGACATATACAGCTACAAAAAATCCATAATATATACCTCCTGAAATGATACCTGATTGCAGTTCCAAATGGAATCATGGAGAAGTATGGAGGAATGGAATCTATTTTTCCAGAAGCCACATTTCTGCTAAACCTAGGCAAATAATGGATTTGTTCATTTCTTCCTAGAATAAACATTTATTGAATACCTACTTTGTAAAATATGAAATTTTCCCTTAAGCAGCTTGCCATTTAATAGTTATTCTAATTGATTAATTTCACATATAATAGGTAAAGGAAATCTCTACGGTGATACTCTCTGTAACAAGAGTTAATGACCAAGTTAATTAAGTGTTGAAGTCACCAAAAGGGTAGAGAAGAACTTTTAGGAAGAACTAACAAGATAATATCTAGCATATTATTAAAGTTCAACAGCAATGAAGTAATAGTAATTAGGAACAAGATTTAAAGCCAAAAATGGCTTCACTGCTTCAGTAGTATTAGGTTAGAAATTAGAAATAAGGGGACTAGTTTTC
This sequence comes from Erethizon dorsatum, assembly GCA_028451465.1. Lineage (NCBI taxonomy): Eukaryota > Metazoa > Chordata > Mammalia > Rodentia > Erethizontidae > Erethizon > Erethizon dorsatum. The sequence continues at coordinate 66,186,462 of CM051831.1, forward strand.
ATATAAAAGCAAAAGTCTTTTGAGTCTCTTCAAAGCAAAAGAGAAAGAGTTCCCCTCCAGGGTTTTTGAAGATAAGATTAAGCCCCTGTAAAAAGCTTTAGTGAAGTTCCAACAATAGCTTTTCCTGGCATTGTAGTATAAACATGTCATTTTATTTTTTGACCTCCCTTGTTACTGTGAAGTTTTTGAGGAAACAAACAAAAATGTGTACAGGCATGTCTTGTCATAAGAAATTCCTAATTAGTTATACAGGCAAAATTTTAAACTTTTCAAATGAAGAGCAATAAACCTGTTTTCTAGCCATTCCTCACTCCACAATCACTGCTCCACAGCTTCTCCTCCAGCCATAGACGCTACCTCTCTGCCTGGAGGCTTCATTCTCCTGCCTCCTAAGATCTGAAGGGGCACTGGAGTTTTCCAGCCCTGGCATGCCATGGAGGGCTGAATGAACTGTCCCTGTTATTGACTCCTTCCTCTCTCTTATCCTCAACACTCATAATATGTCATTAAAGTAAGAAGAATTAAATGAATTATCATGTATGGGGATTACTATAAAAACCACACAATACATATAAATAATAGGTCGTGACAACATATAACATCACTGAATTAGAGGAGGAAGGCTTCTCTCACCTAACCTACCTGCTACGTAATGGTGCCAAAATTATCACCTTTAATAAGTAGGTAAATAACCTATTTTTAAAGAATTTTTTTGAGTACACAGTGTCATTTTCCCACCCTAACAATCTGAGTTTTAACACCCCATAGAAATTTCTACATGTATCTGTGATGTATACATTCAAATGCACAGCTAAAATATTCAAATATACTTAATAAGTCAAATCAAGAACTACTTTGTCATGATCTGAAAGTACCTCCTTAGCACCAGTGTCCCAAATATACAAAGGTCCAAGGGCAGGAAAGAGCCTCTAGTTTTATAGACTAACAAAATATTCATAAGCATTAGTGTGTGATCATGAAGATATTATTACGACAAACTGATGGGAAAAGATGCACTGCTAAAGATAAAACACCAGCTAGGCACTATTATTATTACTGCTGGTAATTATTGCCCAAATCATGAGACTTTAATGATTTCTGGATGAAAGCCTTGCAAGGGAAAAACAATCTATCCTAGGGTTTGCACTGTGGACTTGAAATTACTTTTTAAGCTTTTCTTCTTATTTATCCAACTCATTTCAAAAGATGAAACACCTATTCCAAGGTGAGGAAAGAGGCTTCTGGGGAAAAGAAAAAATAAATTCTTTAGGATGGTCTTATTATTTTCTGTTCATTCTCCTGATCTATTTTTTTCCATTTCTTCCTGTTTCCCTGGTTTTAATTTGTCATACTCTGTTTCTATCCTTTCGCCCTCAATTTTTTAGAACATCCCACATCTTTTCTGTGTCCCATCTTCTAATCTCTCAGAAGTATTTTCAGTAAGCAGTCATACATTTATTCACTCTGTTCTTGCTTTTGTTACTCTTTTAAAACATCCCTACAAGTGTTGCTTGGAGAAGCCATGCTACTTATTACTGTGACTAAATCGGTGACAATAAAAATAGTCATATTTGAAATGAAGGGTAGAGAAATATGGTTTAATACGGAGGTTGAGAAATGACACTTGGAAACATTTGGGTTTGCATTTGAAGCCAGGCACTGACTGTCATTTCAAAACTCTGACAAGGCCAGATTATTCACCTTGCTGAGCCTCCATTCCAATAAATCTTATAAAGGGTTAGTACTATCTGGCTCACTAGATGTTAACAGACTAATTGAGAACACCTATGGAATGTCAGGAACATACAGTACTTCACTACAAACTCGTCATATGTAGATGGTGGAGAAGGTGGCAGGAGTGTTAGAAGCAACTCTACTGCTGAGGATTATAGACAAGAGCTTTCAAAAATCTTTTTTTGCCAGTAGAGGTGCTCACCTTTGTCTGTTTGGGTAGCAAGTCCTTGATACTCTGTCGTATATTTAAAAGCAGAGAAAGAAGTGTTCTGCTATATCAACTCTACTTAAGCATAAATGTTATGCTGCAATCTCATTATGTCCCTAGAGACAGATTTATTTTACACATTTACACCAACGTCCGAGCACTGTTTTGTCCTCCCAATACTTCTGAACTTATTGAAATTTTTTCATACATTCAAAAAATGACCTGAGACCATAACAAAATTAGTGTGTGTAATGTTGATACCTATAATCCCAGCTAATTAGATGGATGAAGCAGGAGGATCACAAGTTTGAGACCAGCCTGAGCAATTTAGAAAGAACCTTTCTCAAAACAAAAAAATAAAATAAAAAGTGCTAAGGCTGTGGCTCAGTGATGGACTGCTTTCCTAACATGCACAAAGCCTCTGGGTTCAATCCCCGGTACAAATAAATAAGTAAATGAATCAATGAATGTGTATCCTTGTACTTTGTAATGTCATTAGAAAAATAGAACCTTGTAAATTACTTTCACCATGCCCTCCCTGATTGCAACAACCCGCCTTCCCCACCACAGCTAATCACAATCCTGAAATTTGAGTTTATCATGGTATTGCATAAATTGAATATATGTATATATCTCCAATTAATACAGTGTTTAGGCTTCCTTGTTATTAAATTTTAATTGAACAACATGTTTATAGATTCTTTGGAGACCGAGTTTATTTCTAGATCCATGTTAATAATTCAAGGAATTAAAATATTGCAGTGAAATTATCTATTCTTAGCTGGCTGTGATGGCACATGCCTGTAATCCCAGCCCTTTGGGAGGCTGAGGCAGGAGGATCACAAGTTCAAGCCAGCCTGGGCAACCTAGCAACTTAGCAATACCAGTCTCAAAATAAAAATTAAAAGAAGGGCTTCGGACACAGTTTAATGTGAATGCCCTGAGTTCAATCCCCTATATCACTAAAGAGAGAGGGGGGAGGGAAGGATAAGGAGGAGAGAGAGGCAAAGAGAGAGAAAGAGAGAGAAGAAGAAGAAGAGGAGGAGGGGAGAGGAGAGGAAGGAAGAGGAGTAGAGAAGAGAGGAGGAGAGAGAAAGCAAGAAGAAAAATTATCTGTTCATCCCTATATGGATTTGGACTTCTGGGTTATTCTTAAGACAGTATTGTTATGGACATTCTTGTACATGCTTCTTGAATCGTATAACAATAAGATTTCTCCAGGCTTAAGAGTATATTGCTGGACATCTTTCGCACATCTTTTGCTTTATGGGACAAAGTCAACTCTTTTTGTATTAAGTTTATAATGGGTAGCATTAATGTAGGCTGCTATAAGTAATAAATTAGCCATAAGCAGAGTGGTTTAAATAAGATAGTTATACATTTCTACCTGAGGTTCAAGAAGTCTGGGGGTGGGCAGTCCAGTGATGGTAAGGCACTCCACAGTGTCAGAGGCCCATGCTCCTTCTACTATGTAGATCACTCTCTACATACAGCTTTCATGCTCAAGTTCCACAGTGGTCTCTGGCCATCCAAGCATTACAGTTACATCCACATTTCCACTGGCCACAGGAAGAAAGAAGTAATCCGTGTATAAATAGAGCTTTCCCCGAAGCTGCACACAGCCCTTGTATTTGCTTCCTCACTGCCAGAGGACACTGGGAAATAGTCTTTATTACAGCTGGCCATGGACCCAGCTCAGAAATACATTTTCTATCACTGAGAAAGAAAAGGAAGGAAAACATGGGCGGATAACTAGGAGTTTATGGCACAGTGGGTGTTTTAATTTATTCATCCACCTAAAGGCAACAATTTTTGTTCCTCTGGATGTTTGCAATATTTGAAATTATAAGCTTTTTTGTTTTTGTTGAAGTCATAGGTGTGAAACATTATGCCATCTTAAAAATTTGCTGCCTTTGATTAATACTATGGCTTCTTTTTTTATTATCATTTAGATTTCCTCTATGAACTGTGTGTTCACATCTTTCCCATTTTTTGCACTATCTTCCTTTTATTGATTTTGAGTGTTTTGTATTCATTCTGAATAATAATTATTTGTTAGTTTCACAACTTGTAACAGAAAATAGCCTGTAACTGGTGTCTTGGGTTTTTAGTTCTTTAAAATGTTGTTTTAGCTGCCTGGGGATGATGGTACAAACACCTGTATTCTCTTCACTCCAGAAGCTGAGGCAAGAGGGTCACTCAAGCTCAGGAGTTCAAGACCAGTATGGGCAACATAGCAAAACACCATCAAAAAAAAAAAAAAAAAAAAAGAGAGAGAGAGAAAGGAAGGAAGGAAAGAAAAAAGAAAAAGAAAGAAAAGCCTTGTTTCATGAAAAGAAGCTCTTCCATTGGACTTGGCAGAATTCATCAATATTTTCCATTATTATATAAAATTCGTACATCCTGTTTAAGAAATTCTTCCTCATCTCATGGTTATAAGATATTCCTACAAATTTTTCTAACATTTTAAAGTTTTGTTACTTTTTTATTTATGCATTGCAATGGATTTGAATTGATACTTTTGTGTTTCTGAGAACTACAATTTTATTTGTTGTCTTCTGGAAAATTAAAACTAGTAGTCTCAGAACAATTATAATAATTTAACCTTTAGCCACTGATCTTCAGTGCCAGGTAGGTCATGTGCAAGTTTCATTACATTTAAAAATCTGTTTCTGAAATTCATTATCTATTTCTAAACTTATACTTTCTTTTCATATGTTGAATAGGCACTTGCCTAGTATTTACAAGTAGCCCTCCTATAGAATAAGTTAGGATCTCTACTCACATCTTATTGTTTGCCATAGGTTGTTTTCTAGTGACTTTAGGCCATTTGATCTTGTGGAGAAATTTTAAAGCTAGTAGGACAAGTTCAATAAGAAAAATATCACACATTAAATCTACTGATCAATTAAAGAACCGATATTGGTATATATTAGGTATTCCTATTCATGACTATGGTGTATTTTAATTTGGGGGTGTCTTCTTCAGTGGTGTCAGTAATGTTTCATGATTTTATATATGAAGGTCTAACACATAATATGTTGGATTTATCCCTACATATGTTATAGTGTTGCTACTATTGTTGTTTTTTCTAAGCTGATTTATGCTGCAGTATAGAAATGCAGTTGATTTTTGTTTCTTTATTCTGCATCCACTGAGTTTTCTAAGTTCCTCATACTCCAAAAAATGCATAAGTTGAGTTTCCATACATAATATTATCATGTGAATATAATAAATATTATTTCTTTCTAGTCTTTATATTTCCATTTATTCTTGTTCTGTCATATTGGTTGGAGTCTCCAACATAATCCTGAATAGAAGTGGTGATAGAAGGCATTTTTATAATGTTCCTTTTTTTTTTGAGTCAAGGTCTTGCTATGTAGTTCAGGCTGGCCTTGAACTTACTGTGTAGTCCAGGCTGGCCTCAAACTTATGACAATCCCTCTGCCTCAGCCTCCCAAGTTTGATATTACAAGCATGACTTACTATGCCTGGTTTATACTGTTCCAATTTTAAAGGAAATGTTTGTTAATACTTCTACTTGGAGAGTGACATTTTATGAAAGTGCATTAGATCTTTTCTTAGACAGCCTTCTGTATATACTGTTGTTGCTGTATTTATATAGTGACAACTGGACTGCTGTGTAACTCATTCATTTAAGTCCCTCTAACTAAGTAATTATGATATCCAAAGCCTACTCTGATTTATATGTCAGATTCCAAGATGAACCAGACACAGATTCCACCCCCAACAGTTTACTCTCTATAAGAAGTGGTGATAACTACATAAAACCAAACACAATAAAACAGAAAATAATAAATGTAAAAAGAAGTCAAAAAGGTACAATAAAGGTTCAGAGACTAGAGCAAAATCTGTCAATTGGAGACTACCAGGAAAATCTTTGTAACTATGATGGCATTTAAAGTAACATTAAAGAATGTGTAAGTTTGGGTTGTAAAGAAACATGCTAGGTGTAGGAGCCACATGCACAAGGTCTCTGTCTCTCACATGTGTGCTTAGAGTGAAGTTAAAAGCCTCTTGCACAGATTTAAAATAGATACGTCCCCTCAGCCCTCACTCAGATTCAATTCTATGCCGGAGTCAAATCTAACAGAGTTCTGTTACGGTCTTCTCTATCCCCTACCACAAACATATGTGCAGTGGGATAAGTCCTTTCAGGGACCACAAAACTAGTCTTCTGCTTCATCAACTATCTTAATAACCAGAGTGCATCCTGACGTCTTTTAGCTGCCTCCTACCCTCAGAAGACAATTTGCCACCTCTGAGGAGATTCAAAAGAATAAACGAAATATGTGAAGGCAATTGTCTAAGGACTCTCCAATTTTTAGCCATGGCAGTGTTTTTGAAACAAGTACACAAATTTGCAAAGTGATCGTTTTGAAGCAAGCAAGTACTTGGGTGAATTCAGTTTGGGAAATATGTTAAAATTCTAATCACACTATTTAATAGTTTCCCTTCTATATTATTTTTAAACTCCTTGCTACAATGATTAGTGTAAATTCTGTGCCCCCGCATAATGAAGGTGTTCAGAACTTTTAAAATGTAAAATAATAGGAAGAAAATTAAAGAAACAAACAAACAAAACTTATAGATAACCAGAACCCTTCCCTCATCCTATTGCTCAGTAGTAATTTAGTCCCCGGCTAATGTATTACTCATAATTTATAGCAAATTTATTAAACCTCAGTAGCTCAGAAACCTAGTAGCTTATGGATGATCCTCTAATTAGTGGAATTAGAGGATGATACTGTTTCCTTTGATTAATTGGCACATGTGGAGACTGGTTGCCCTCTGAGGCTTGTCATTTGCATATTAAGTTACCACGTATCAATGTGCTGAAATTCGAAGGGCTGGGAGCTCCATCTACTCTTATGAAGGCAATGTCCTGTGGATCTAATTAATTTACTCTGTTGTTGCCGCTTTCCCTTTTCTACCCACTGTAGCACAATTTTCCAGAGTAACCTAAAAGTTAAAATATGAATAAACAACTTATGTATATGTAGCAATTTACCATTTACAAATTCCTTTCACGTATATTATCTTGTTTAACTCTCTCACAACCCTCTCGAGGACATAAAGTTTTATTCCCATTTTACCAATAGGTTGTGAGATTGATAGGCCTCTCAGTTTATAAGGTGGTAATTGGTCAAGCTGGGATTCACACCTGCATCTCCTTACAGGAAGGTCAGAGCTATTGTTACTGTGTCATGTTGAGTCCTTAGACTAATCTCAAATGATATAATAAAAGACAAGAAGAAAATGTTGCTCTTCCAATATTAGCTAAATTCTGTACAAACAATGTTATATTCATTGCTTTGGGGGGAAAGGTAAGGTTAAACGGAATTAGTGGAGAGCTTTGTTTAGCACATGGAGGGAAAACAATGGTGTTCAGTGAAAGCCAGTATGCAGAATATACAAACTTCTTTAATGCTTGATCCTAGGATCCCAAGCAGACACTCAATGACCACTTAATTCCAATTTTAGTTTAAATGTCAGCTGTATGGCTGAGCAAGCCCGTCATTAAGGTCTCTTTGCTGAGTTTATGTGATTTTTTTCAGAAACAAAGCAAAACATTTTGTTGGGCCAAAGGAATTTGCAGTCCAATGCCTTTTGCTGAGTATTTGTCAGAGTCTGGACACAAATAAGGGAGTTATTTTAGACAACAGGTGGTTCTAGTACCCAAAAGCTATGCAGTCATCTTCTAGGCACTTGTCACAAAGCATGTTATCTTTGCTGGATGGAAGCAAGAGGGTACATTTGAAAGGATTTAATAAAGGTTCCGAAGGATTCTCTTGGTATAAATACCTATTATTGCTGTCAGTGTTATTTAAGAACAGCAGGAGGGAAGCATTTCAATAGAAATTCAGCTTCTTTCCCCAGAAGCCCACCAGATCTGGAATTGCTACAGTCTTTCAGCAATTGGTTGCATCTGTCCTGCAGGAAGGTAGTGGGGGGAAAAAGCTGAGCAGGGCCAGGTGATGCTATCCTTGCTAGCACGGGGTACTGATCACTGGGGAACTGTGGCGAGCAGGGGAATTGTTTTTTGGCTTAGTTAGTGGCTTCTCATTCTGGTGCTATTGCCAGAGGCTGAGGCCCCTTTTCCTTGAAAGCAAGTGGCAGAAAGCGTGATTGCCTCCCCCAGTGGAGACACGCACTGTGGATTTGCTTCAAGCCAGACAGGTCTCAGAGAAAAAAAAACAAAACAACAAAAATCACTTGTGCCTTTTGTGTGTGTTTCTCACTATGATTTCTAAAAGAGGTACTCAGCCTGAAGCTGTACCCCATCCAGGGAGCTGCAAAGAAATAAGAATTGGTAGAATGTCCTCCACTTTGTCCATAAGATAGAACTGTGTGAGAGTGGCCAGCTTGCTATGATCTGATGATTTGTCACTTGTCTTCCACTGCCTCTTCTGACTTCAGGAGGTTGGAAAACACATCTGCATAGAAATGACAGTGAGAGAAGATCTTATGCAAAAACCCCATTGCTTAATGGCCTATATCTAGCTTTTCTCCACTACTTCTTCTCTCTCAGCTTCTCCCGGCCCCTCTAAAATAGCATTTGCCTCGTGGTGATGTGGGCTCCCTCACCTCGTTATGTGGCTGTTGCAAAGGAGACTGGGGATTGATGGCAGGCAGATTTCACATGGCTTGCACAGAGCAGTCGAGTTTGGCGTGTGGGAGGCTGCTGGGGAGATGCCACTGCAGCTCAGGCACACCAGCCAATTGAAGTCCTGTGAACTGATAGCTAATGGGGGCAAAGGGGCGTTGATAGTCCTTTCGTTTTGGATGTGCTGTCTAAAAAAATACAAAAATGCTCCACGGGGAAAATGTTTAATGATTTTATTTGTTTGCCTTTCATTAACAGTTGATTTCAGGGTGTTTTGGAGGTATTATATTTTGGCAGGCATTATTTTGTCTGATAAAACGCTGGATTGATAAGTCTACATTCTTTCCCTAGGTGGTGAATATGCCAGGCCCTCGGGGCAGCTGGAAAGGAATGTGGGCCGTGTGTTAGAAATGCCACTGCAATTAGGAGAGAGGACAGGAGTGTGGGAAGCACAGGCGAAAGGCTGGCTGCAACGCGTCAGCTGAGAACGTGCAACTGCTGATTTGGGAGGTCTCTAAGGGATTCCAAAATATGCCAGGAGCATTTTACTTAGGGACAAGGAAGAGTATCACTGAAATTCCAGGGAAATCCCAGGCTTCGGCTTCTTTCTATGTATTTGGATCAGAAGGAAAGCCACATGTCTGAATTAAACTAAGATATGAAGTCTCCAAGGTTTGCTAAGGCTGCCAGAATGAAGTGCCATAGACCGGGCTGCTCAAACAACAGGGTTTGATTTCCTCATAGTCCTGGAGGCAAAGCCTGATCTGGTCCTTTTTGTTTGGCTTCTGAGTGGCCCATCATCCCTGTACCTCCACATTGTCCCCCCTCCATAGGCATCTGTGTCCGGACTTCCTCTTACAAAGCTACCAGTCATATTGGAGCATAGGTCACTCGTTTTAACTTAATTACATCTTGAAAGACCTCATTCCCCATACAGTCACATTCAGAAGTATCGAGGGTTCAAAATTTTAAATACAAACAGGGGAGGGGCACAGTTCAGGCCTTGACAGCAATGAGCATAAATGTTCCCTTTGGCATGGGCACATTCAGCTGGTCAGCATGACCCAGACCTTGGATTCCATCTGCCCTTGGACTCTCCCTCTCTTCCCTTTGTCATTGGAATGTTTTGTGCTCTTTCTCTACAAGTAGTGGTATTATCATTATAAACCAATCCAACCTGATGGAATGGATCAATAATAAAAGCAAAAATAATCGTAATGGTAACATTATAACTGCAGCTACCTGCTAGTGAGTGTTTACCACTGCCATTCTAAATGCAAAGCACTGCCATGCATCTCCTGACTTAGGCCTCATTACAGAATTATAAGAGTAGGTATAATTTCTACCTCATCACCATAGATACAGAAACTAAGACCCAGGAGGCTAAATCACTGGGTCACAGGGGGAGTTTAGAGCTACTTTCTGCCTATAACCAATACTCATGCTCCGAACTACTACATTTTGTTGTATAAACCAGCCATTTCCTAAATCGGGGTTTGAAAACTATCTTTTAGATACAAAACCCTTTATTTTCCTAACAAAACTCTTACACTGAACCCCATTATATTGCACAAATATACAACATGTAAGTAGAGGACAGGGGCAGCAAACCCTGCCATTTCCTCTTCTTGTCGCACCCACCAATTTTTAAACGACAGCCCTAAATCATTTCTTGCACTTTCAGACTCTGCTTTGGGAACATCAAACAATGTCTCATCTGTTTGCATGTCCTTTTCCTCCTTGCAAATTCTCTATTACTGTCTCTCTCACAAAAAATGAATATGGGGATAAAATCCGCAATAACTTGCCCGATACCTTCCAGAAAGCCTTCCCATCAGTTATTAGTGGTATCCAGTGATAGTGATAAAAGAAATAACTTGACCACATTAAAAGCATGGAATATTGTAGATTTCTGCTAAGGAAAATAGAAGCTTCTACATCAGGAGACAACTCCAGATCTGTGTCCATAGCATGGGGTGTGAGTCTCTGAGGAGGGAAAGTGAACTGGCAATCATTTGGCCCCCTCTAGGTACAATGCAGGGCGCTCTGCATGGGCCTCATTTATTTCTCACCACAGCCCATGGAGAAGCCTCCACTCCTCCTGGCTTCACTTTCACCAGCTTCCCTTGGCAACAGGATGCTCAGAAACTGATCTCATTCAAGGAGAAAACTTGCATCATTTGGAGACAAAAATAAGAAAAGTGCTTAACGCTTCACTTGCTGAAATCTTGTGCAGAGAAACAGCCTTTGCAGCCACCCGTCTGCAGCAACGAATCCTGCCACAGAATATTATCTTCTCATCCTCTCTGCCATATGTTCAAACAATCTGTGTTCCACAGTCTATATTAATACACTGAGTCAGAGGCAATGGGGTTCGGTGGGCTAAGCAACAGCCTGGAAAATTGAGGGATGTGAGTTCTAATTCCGTCCTTGCCCCAGCTTGCTGGCTGACCTTCAGGGAAGTTATATCAACCTCATTCTGCCCTCCTTTTCCCCTTGCTTCTCATCTAGAGCTTACAATACCTGAGCAAATTGAAGAGAGACACCAATAACATCGGCATAGAATGTTACGAACACCTCTGAAACTTTTTTTTTTTTTTCAAACTTGTGCTTGGACCAGGGAGCTCCGAGCTGCATCCTTCACAACTCTAACTTCACTGTGTCAGGATGTCTTGCTGTGTTGCTTAGACTAGCCTCAAACTCACTCTCCTCCTGCCTTAGACTCCTGAGTAGCTGAGATTACAGCTGTGCCTGACCACACCCAGCCACTTTGAAACTTTTAATTGCCCAGCATCAAAAACTATCAAAAAGCAGTAAGGAAATGATCCTTACCCTCCAAGTAATTTGTAAGGTAGTTGAAAAATTAAACATATATTTAAAATTTTCTAAAAATCAACATCAAACTGGGGACATAGCCCAGAGACGAGTGCTTGCCTTGGATGTGCAAGGCCCTGAGTTCAATTCCCAGCAATTCAAAAAGATACATATTTCAACATCATACCACTTACAGATAGTCATTTTCCTCCTTAAAAGTTGAAGTTACATTGGTCTTATACAATTAAAATAATATCAAAACGGTACTTTGCAACTCCTATCCTAATATATTTATGCAACACCTCAAATTATCAAATGACTCTAAGTGTGTGTGTATACATATATGTATATTTATGTTAATAAATTAAAAATTAATCATGCTTATTTCAAAAATATAATAGGCTAACAACTGGTTATTACTGTATTCCTGGCAAGAGTAGAAATTTTCCTATCCTTTCCCATTCAGGGGTCAGAGGAACATGTTTCTGTCACTCTACTGTTGGGAAACCTGAGCAGCACACACCTGAAAATGTTTGAGGAAATAGAGGTGACACAAAGGAAGTAGAAAAAGGTGATTGTTTGGCTTCAAATGGAAATCACTATTTAAGAGGCACATTTTTGAAAGTTTTTCTGCGTACGATGGTCATGTCTTTTAGAAAATGGCACCAAATGGTCTTGTGCATACTCCAGAACTGCAAGGATGACACCTGGGCTTTGAAGTGGAAGCAAGAGAATCATTACATTTGTTAAAGTAATACTTCACAGGCATTTGAGGCTAGCATGGAAAATAAAATTCCCTAGCTTTTTTAATCGATGTAGATCTTAACAGTGTCAATATACCTGACATTCAATAGCAAGAAAACTGGCAGATTAGCTTTTCCACCTATTACCTCAGATGTTTTTAAATTTAGGCCCCCTCAAAGAAGAGACTACAAATAAAAAATGAGATATAGTGGTAATAGCGCTTTGGGAAGAATTTGGGGCAAGTATATAATTGACAGGGTAACGCTACTGAGTATCAGGTTGGTCTACAGCCACAGAATGCTTGTACAGGTTCCTACAACAGTGGTATTTCTTCAAGGTAAGCCTTTTGAGTAGTGGCTGTAGCCCTGGGGGATGAATGTAGTATGGAAGGAGCTCCTGCATCTATCATAAGTGCAGCTTCCTAGTTGACTGATGTACATTTTGACCTTTTATGAGTGGTATATTTTTCAAACTAAAATGCCAGGACCTCATGGCTATCATAGGTATCTCTACCCCACACAAATCATTCAGTTAGTTTGACTTAAATTTCTATAAAATATCTACAAAGAGTATGGAAATAGCTTAAGAGAGAGAAATTTAGAGGTTTGAAGTATTACTTCTGATCATAACTGATTATTGGGGGGAATTTTAAACTGGACCATTAGAAAGGCTGGAGATAAGTACATTTTTAAATTCTAGAAAGCTTAAGAAGCTGAAGGAGGCTGGGTGTGGTGGTGCACACCTGTAATCCCAGCACTCGGGAGGCTGAGGCAGGAGGATCACCATGAGCTGGAGTTCAAGGCCAGCCTGAGCTACATAGTGAGACCCTTTCTCAAAAAAACAAAAAATAAAACAAAAAAAAAAGCTGAAGACTGCTTCTTCAGGAAGCCTTTAAGGGGAGATTAGGGCTGAAAGGGTGAGATCTTAAACCCAAGAATAGAGTCGTAGAATTCTATGTGGGCAGATTAAGGTCCCAATCCCCTGACCTTAGATAGCACAGTCCCTTGCCAAGTTTCCCCTTCCAGTCAGATTGTAAGTACGGAGGTAGTAATAACAGGAGAGATCATGAGCTCCTCCTGAAAGTTATCATGAAGGAACATGTGTCCCCAGCGATTTTTAAGGCAAAGAGGTAGATTCTGGTAATCTACATTTGCACCAGATCACAACCTCATAAGCCTATTAGATTAAGAGTTTTGTTGCTTTTGGTTTTTGTGGTGCTACGTAATTGAACCCAGTATGCTAGGCAAGCACTCCACAACTGAGCTACATGCCCAGAACTCTACAAAAACTCTTGAAAAAAATATGATGCCAGCCTAATGAGAACTAGGGGAATCACTCACAGGCCCTCACTACTTTCATTGGCCCAAATGTCTATGTGAAGGAGATGCTGGCTTTCTCAGGACAAGTATCGTTCAATTTGGAGATTTGTGTTGGCAATAACTTCAAAGTCCCGTGAGCCACCTGACCTGGTAAGTGGCATAGTGCAGCTTCCATATAAGCAGCAACTAGAAGGAATTTCTTTTGCTGTTATCCATAAAAAGAACCTGACTGAGTCTGACTTTGCCTTCAATATAATGTAAGTTAGATAGCATTTGCTCCAGAAGTATTTTTTTGTTTTGTTTTGTTTTTTGTTTTTTGTTTTTTTCTTTTTTGGTACCAGGAATCCAACTCAGGACCTTGTGCTTGCCAGGCAGGCACTGTGCCGCTGAGCTACATCCCTGGCCCCACCTCCAGAAGGTCTTATCTGATGACACATACATATATTAACAAATAGCTACCTGCTGGGTAGTAGGGCCCTTTTCTGTTGGGAGTTAATACAGTGACTGGTTTTTTGTTTTATTTTGTTTTTTTACATAATGTTGCTAAGTTACCCAGAATGGCCTCAAACTTCCGATATTCCTTGCTTAGGGCCTCTATAGTGGCTGGGATTAAAATATGCACCATTAGACTAGCTAAAGCAATGGCTGTTAAAGGTATTTGTCTGTCACATCCATCTGTAAATTCCATGAGAACAAGTACTATGCTGAATATGTTTATGGTTGTGTCCCTTGCATTTGTATATATGGTAGGTGCTTAATAAATTTTTGAGAAGGAATTAGTAAAATTTGAAACTACCACTATTTTTGTAAGATGTGAGCATGGTTTGCTGAGATATTTTAGTAAAGAGTCTAAAGGACTAAACCAGAAGAGGAGCTAGAACAAGATTTAAATTGAGAGAGACAAGAATAGAAACATCATTCAGAATGGGAGTATTGGGCTTGAGATCAAGGTTAACCGCCAAGACACAAGAAACATGATTAAGCAAAAGGTGGAAGGACGAGGCCAAACTCAAGCACAGAAGGCCTGGCACAAGTTATCAGGACTAAGTGGACCCATGAGGTCAGAAATCTACAGAAATCAATCTGGTAACAGGATTTAGTGCATTGGCAAGGAAATAATTATAGAGCTATTTTAAAAAGCTGGCCAATATCTTTCTCTTTGATCAAAGATTATCATAAAGGTAGCATCCTACAAATATTGAATTCCACAAAGAGAATGCCCTTTATTTGCCAGGCATCTTGAAATCATATGCTTGCTTAAAAACACATTGCCCTTTCATTCTATTCTATGTATGGCCCCAACCGTGAAAGAGCTTGGCTTTAGTACGAATGAGTGCTGTGTCTCAGTGTTGTGGCTGATGTGTCTGAAGGGAATGTACCAGACCCTCGCATTTTTCCAGTACTCTTTCTCCTTCCATTTGTCATGTCTATTTTAACTTTTCTAGCCCTTATTGAAGAAGTCTGCACATTCAGAACCTGAGTTTTCATGCTCCCCATGGTAGTATCTATACTTTTCAATGTCAAGATGAGCAAACAGATTGGCTTTGTCCCATCAGCATGATCTCATGGAGCTCAGTGCATGAATGCTTGAGGCTAAAAGAATGGAGGTAGGACACTGTCCTTCAGCAAACTGCATACCCAAAATGAGTTCTCCACAGTGGAACTGTGCTACCAGCCTGGCATCCCATGACAACCCAGATGCCAGAAATGGATGGGGGAAAGTTGTAGACATTCCAAATGGACAGGTTTAGAAAATAAACTAAGGAAAAAGGAATAAGTTGACTTTCAACAAATATTCATCAAATATCTTATGGATGTAACATGCCAGCTGGGAACCAGAGAAAGGGACTGGGAAATAAGGCACAAAATAAACAATTGAGAAAGTAAAGGAACAAGACAGTCTTAGATTGCTGTATGTGATACAACAGAAGTACAATAACGAGAGTGATATGAAGTGAAATCAAGGGCATAGGGTTGTTAGTTTTAGCTCAGAAGGTTGGGGGTGACCTCTCACAGGAGACACTTGGCATGGGACCTGAAAGGTAAGAATAAACCAACCAGGGAAAGAACTGGTCATTTCAGGCAGAGAAACTTAGAGAACAAGAGATCTCAAAGCAGTAAAGAATTAATGAAATAAAATGCAATATAATATGATTAAACCACAGTGGGAGAAGGGCTCCCTGCTATAAGAACTCTTTGGAGAAGTAGGCAGAGGCCAGATTCTACAGGGCTTTATAGGTCAAGATAAGGAATTTTGCATACTTCAAGGTCTTCCTATTTTATTAGGATTCCTTAAAATCTTATGCTTTTAACCTCTGAGTTCTCTGTAGGTCATGTGTATGGTAGCTCCTGGTTACCACCAGTAGGTCACTGAACTTAGTTATTCTGATGACAGGAAAATTGGGGAAAGAGAAAGCACAACTTCAGATATTATTGCAGAAAATCTAAAATTCCTGACCCAAAAGCAACTTGTGTTGGCCTTATCATAGACACATGTGTATTTATTAATAGAAAATATTATTGTTTCATACCACTAAATTGTCTATTTTGCTATATATAACATTGGTCTGATTTCATTCCATGTATACATACATGACTGTGATGCATTAAAAATGGCTCAGGAGGAAAATTTGCAATAAAAAATCAACCCAGTAATCTAAGTTGGTTGCACAATTTCTGCAAAAATGAAATAAAATAAATTGGGGTGTATGAATAAAAAATGGGGGCCGGTGAGATGGCTCAGCGGCTTAAGCGCCTGCCCGGCAAGCGCGAGGGCCCGAGTTCGACTCCCAGAACCCACATACGAAAAAGGGGCCGGTGATATTGCTCAGCGGCACGGGCGCCTGCTGGCGCACCAGGTCCTGAGGTCGACCCCCCGGTACCCACAAAAAAAAAAAATAAATAAAAAATAAAAAAATAAAAAATGGGCAACTAATGGATGGGGGATCTGAGTTGCAAACACAGAGGATGTGACCCATGGCAGTCACTGCAGGAGGTAAAGGAGATGCTGTGGCTGAGAGGCTCTCAGACAGACTGAAAGAAGTTCAAATCCCAGCTCTATTATGGTTTTTAAGTTAAATGTCCCACAAAGGTCATGTGTTGAAGCCTTGGTCACTAGTTTATGGTGCTAGTGGGAGGTGTAGAACCTTTAAGAGGTGGGCCCCACTGGAAGGAAGTTGGGTTGTTGAGGTGCCCTTGAAGAAGATACTGGGACTCCAACAACACCCTCAAGTCTTTGCTTCCTGGTGACCATGAAGCCATCAATTTCTTCAGTCACGTGCTCGTTGCCATGTTGTACTGCCTTGCCACAAGCCCAAAGGCAAATGGGCCAAGAGACCATAGACAGAATCTTCTGAAACTGTGAGCTGAAATAACTCTTTCTTCCTTATAAATTGATTTTCTCAGTATTTTGTCACTGTGATGAAAAGCTAACACACTTAGGAATTGCTATTTCTTTTTTTTTTTTTTTTTGGTACATTTTAGATGTACATAATGATAATATTCATCATAGGAAATTTATACCTGTACATGATATATCTTGCTTTTTTTCCCATTCCCCTCCCCTCCCTTCAACCCCTCTTTCCCTCCTTATTTACTTTGTTTAGCTTATTTAGCTTTGTTTCAATTTTTTTTCTTCTGTTCTCTTTATTTCTATGATTTGGGACAAATTACTTAAATTCTCTAAATCTCAATTTCATCTGTAACATACAGTTAACAGCCATTTGCATAGGGTTATTGATTAGGTTAAATTAAATAATAAAGCACTTTACACAGAAACAATATAAACATGCAGTAATATCTTTTACTAATAGAATAATTTTCTTATATCTCAAACTGATTTTTTTTGTGTTCTTTGCTTTTACATATTTTGCTGTCATCTTACACAATTTTTAAATGGTTCGCAAAAGAGACCAGGCTCTAAACAACCTTATTGTAACTGGAAGAACAACAGAAGTTTTTGAAGAAGCACAGAAGAAGGGAGGCAGAAATAAATTGGAAACCAAATGAATAAAATCTCTGTTTAATAAAATCTTGTCTTTGTGATATGATTTGTTACTTATGAGGATGGGTGTATTTGGGAATTCACATCATTAAAACTAGAGCATCTTAAAATAATAAAGATTTAACGAAAGACTTGATTCAAAAGAGATTACAGTGCTCATAAACTTGAGTGTCTAGTCCCAATATTTTTTTATTTTGCATTCATATGCTAGGGTAAAATGAACAATGTCTTTGTGTATAGCTCAAAATTTTTACCTACACATATGAGGTATGATCAAAGATATACCATGGATGTTTAAATTTTAAAAAGTATGTTTCAGTAAAAGACACATTACAATTAATCCCCTTCGCTTTGGGCACACTCATCACATGCTTCTTGCCATTTTCTGAAGCAGTTATGGAAGTCCTCTTCCATGAGTGTCTTTACAAGGTGTGATCAAAAATACAGTACATGCTGCTGCTGAGTGCTATCCAAAGGAAAGGCAGGCTTGTAAAAATACTACAGTGTGTCTTTATTTACCTTATTCATTGAATCTGATACCATGTGACTTCTGGCTCTTCCTCAAAGTCAAAATGTACATGAAAGGTGAACATTTTCAATTGATTCAAGAAATCAGTGGAGGGCCGGTGAGATGACTCAGTGGCATAAGCGCCTGCCTAGCAAGCGCGAGGTCTTGAGTTCGACTCCCGGAACCCACATATGAAAAAAGGGCCGATGATATTGCTCAGCGGCATGGGCGCCTGCTGGCGCGCGAGTCCTGAGTTCAACCCCCAGTACCCACAAAAAAAAAAAAAAAAAAAAGAAATCAGTGGAGGTAGCCATGACAGCTCCATCAAAGACACTCACAAAAGAGGACTTCAGGAACTGCTTTAGAAAGCAGGGTAGGTGTATTCCAGATGAGGCAGTATTTTGAGGGGGATAATGGGAATGTGCCTTTTTCTGTAATAAGTCTTCTAAAAATTTAAACTTTCACTGTATTTGTCGATCACACCCTATTGATGTAGTCTCACTAATTTTGCTCCTTAAGACTCTTCAAATAGGCTGTCCTGGGACAGACTTCTGAAAGTGATCACACTATTATCCAGCTCCCTGCTTGGAGCTCCCTAAGTAAGCAGCTGTATTAAAAAAAAAAAAAAAAAAAAAAAAAAAAAAGCACAGAAATACAGCTGGTCGTGTTACCTGAGGCTGGCTCTTTCTGTGGCCATTCGTCTCTTATTCTTCTACCAGTTCATTCACAGACCTTTGTTACGGATCATTGCCAGATTGTCTATTTGAATCGAAGCCTGCATTTGGTATGGGTTATATAGCAATGATTTTTAAAACTATTTCTGTATACCTTTTACTGAAGTACAATGTATATATTGTAGAGATTAAAAATCTTGTACATCTTGATGACTTTCTCCAAAGTGAATATGCTAGTGTTATCACTTCCCATGTCAAGAAATAAAATAGTACCAGAAACCCAAATACCTCCCCTGTGCTCAGTATTCTTTCTCCCAAAATAACCACTATTATGACTGCTCACCAGAGATAGCCTTTTCCTTTTTTGCTTTTAATATAAATAGGTACCATAATATACACACCTTAATATTTGACATTTAAAAAGTATTATTATATGTATATTCCATTTGCACTGTTATGCTACTTGAAAATAATTATAGTTTTAGTTCTGTCTTTTCATTTTTTATAATCTTTATTAAATATTTTTCATGCCTTATTACATTATCTGAGAGCTTCAGTATAACATTACTAGGTTTAGTAAATACCTTTATAAATATACTTCATATTTTATAGGAAGATTTTAAGTATGCACCAACTTTCATAAATATGCATTGAGCTACTTAGATTTTTAAATACTTCTTGTACTATATTGGTAAATTGTTTTTTGAAGAATGTATTATTTTCATTCAAGTTTCAAAATTAATTAGCAGACAGTTGTTTACAACATTCACTTATTACATTGTTAATGTCAATAAATTCTGTAATATTGTACATCTATTCATTTCTGATATTTAGAATTTATGCTGGCTATCTTTGTGCTAATTATCTCAGGGTTTATTGATCTTATTTGTCTTTTCACTGAACTAATATTAGGGTCTGCTTATTTTCTTCATAATACATCTGTTTTCTGTTTTATTAATTTCTAACTTTTATTACTTCTTTCCTTTATAGAGTTTAATATTTCATTCACATAATAATTTCTTGACACAGAACTTATACCATAGAATCCTAGCCTTTTTCTTTTCTGACATATTTGTTTAAAATATTTATCAAATATCAAATACTAATTTAACATTACTTTTTAAGTTTTGTTATATCTTGTTAAAGATAGTCCTAATTTCCACTGAAATTTCTGTCTTTGGCCTGTGGCTTATTTAGAAAAGTATTCTTTAGTTTGAAATATTTGGAGCTTTCCTAGCTACTTTTCCACTGTTGAATTCTAGATTAATTTTACAATGATCAGAAATAAACCCTTTGAAAGATTTCAATAATTATAAATTTACTGACTTTTGTTTTATGTCTCAGAACATAAGAAATTTCTGTAATTGTCCCAGATGCACTTTAAAAAATATTTTTTATGTTGTGGTTGTATACAGTGTCTTATATAGATCAATTAGGTCACAATTCAATTAAATTTTTCAAATCTTTGTATCATTACTTATTTATTTTTGTTCACTTTATTAGCTACTGAAAAAGAATTAAACTATTTCAGTATGACTATTGATTTTTATGTTTCTTCCTTTGAGTCAGACAGTGTTTGCTCTATACATTTTGAGGTTATGTATCTCACCCTCTCATCGCATTATCTTTGCTTTATTATTTTATTATTATGCGATGTCCTCCTTTACTGCTAACAGTAGCCCTTGCCATATTTTGTGTTTGATTTCAATTTGGCTACATGAAGTTTACTTTATTCAATATTTGCATGGTATGGTTTACCTTTTTCCCTTGGGTTGAGTTTGTTCGTTTGGCTTTTTTGCTTTGCTTTGGTTTGGTTTGGTTTTTGTTTTAAGTTTGTTTAATTTTTGAAACAGCATCTTACTGTGTAGATCACAGTAGCCTTGAACTTGTGACTTTCCTGCCTCAGCCTCCCAAGTGTTGGGATTATAGGCATGTACCACTATGCCCACAGGTTTTTTATTTTTTTAACTTTAAATCTTTTTGTGCCCTTATATTTATGGTGTATCTCTTTAAAGTGGCACATCATAAGTTGGTATTTTGGTAACCAGCCTGACAATCTACATCTTTTATTTGCTCTGTTTCATCTGTTGATCCTTGACATAATTATTGACATTTATGTAACATCATATTAATAGTTTTTGCTTTATCCTACCTATAATTTTATTCTTATTTTTCTTAATTTGTGCCCTCACTTCGGGTATTATTTCATAGGGCCCTTTAGTATGCTTAGCCTCAGTTTTCATTGCTTAGTACCATGAGACTGACAGAAGCTTGCTTAGATTTTGCTGGCCTCTTAGCAGCTGTTTTCTTTCTGGATTCTTAATATCTTGGCCACATGTACCCATCTTGAAAGTTCGCATATTCCTTTAGGAAAATTTTCTTGCAGCTCCTGGGGTCATGACCCTTCATGCCCTGGTTGCTTCATAGTACTGTGTTCCAGGTTAGGAACTGTGCTTTCTCTCAGCCTGTTTTGCCCCATGCTGTGAATCAACAGATGCTTACCTCTATGGCTTTGTTCCTTTCTAGGATTCCCCCCTCCTTCAATGCCAGGTCTTGATTGCTCTCTGATACATCCAAGGAGTTGTGTAGATTTCTAATTTTTTTAATTTTTAAAATTTATTCTTTTAATTGTATATGTGTATGGTAGGTAATACTGTATTTTGATATTTTATACATTGTGGAATAACTAAATCAAGATAATTAACATACCCATTACCTCATATAGCTATTTGTTGTGGTAAGAAAAATTAAAGTCTATTCTCAGGAAGTTTTAAGCATATGATACATGATTATTAACTATACTTAATGGTTGTACAATTTTTTTTTAAGTTAATCCTCTTACCTAACTGAAATTCTGTACCCTTTGGCCAGTATCTCCCTAGTTCCTCTCTTATCCCACTACAGGCAGCCTCTGGTAACCACCATCCTATTTCTTGCTTCTCCAAGTTCAACTTTTCTTTTATATCCCACATGTGAGATTGTACAATAATATGGTTTTTAAAAAACTAGCTCTTGTGATTTTTCTCAGTAGGATGGTTAATATAATACTAACTACTTTGTCATACCTAAAATGGGAAGTCACACTGCGTTAATGTTTATATTGACTGTGATGCTATGTTCAGTCAAAATGTGTTAAACATACGAGCAGTTTCCAGTAGATGTTCTGTTTAAGAGTTTGACTTCAAAACCTTTCCTTCAACTTCTTATGTTATGTATTTTAAAACTTCAGAAGTACACTAAAGTTGTTTTAACAAAGAATTAAGTGAATTGAGCAGGTAATAAAGTCAATAAGGATTCAAAAGCAAAACTTGTTTTTGATGATCTACCTATGAATAACAGAGGTGTCTCCTTGCACAAAGTTCCTGTGAAAGCAAGGACTCAATCAAATTGAAAATGTATTTAAAAAGCTATTAGGGCCAGTGAGATGGCTCAGTGGCATAAGCACCTGCCTGGCAAGCACGAGGTCCTGAGTTCAACTCCCACTACCCACATACGAAAAAAGGGCCGGTGATATCACTCAGCAGCATGGGCGCTTGCTGGCACGCGAGGTCCTGAGGTCGACCCCTGATACCCACAAAAAAAAAAAAGCTACTAAATAATTGTATTTCTTAAAGCTGAGGCTTGATTTCTCTTAAAGTTTCCCATCACATTACAAGGGAAAAGTTGTTGGACTCTAGGACCAGGAAAATTGGTGGCAAGATATTTTAAATATCACTGGTTGTTCTGTTTGTGTCAACATGATGCAGTAAAAAGACTATTGTACTGGCATGAAGGTAAACTGAATCACAGTTCAGTGGCTGTAAAGTTTCAAAGTTGTGTGACCTTTGGGTAATTTATTTCTCCTGCCTCTCATTCCACTCCTTTTTAACATTTTTGAAGCCTTGTGGAGGCCAGCAACTTATATCATAGCTCTCAGTCCTCCATTTGGGAGACAGAGACCAATGATACCAAGCCCCAGTGGCAATACCTAATTTGGATTAGTCCTTAGTCTGAGCTCTGTGCCAGATTAATCTTTGGAATGCATTCAGCAAATTATATTCCATAGATATTTATTGAGAAATCCCACCATATGGAAAATATTGATACAGGCTTTTAAGGATATATGTGAACCATGATCAGAGAGTGTATATTGAAAAGCCATGCACGTTATAAGGAAGCCACTGTGTGTACTCAAAAGTGGAATCCATATCTGGTAGAGTGAGGTGGAGAAGAGAAAAAGAAAAATTAGGTTAAGCGTCATAGGAGAATTGTTACATAAGATCAGCCTTGAAGCAATGTATAGACTTCTGATAAGCAGATGTTAGGAAGGAAAGGAATGTATACAGGAAATCTATTCAAGTGGCAAAAATAATCTGCGCAAATGCACAGTGGAAAGGAGAATGAATGGGTTCAGCACTGGAGAGAGGCATCTTGCTTTGGAGATTAAAGAGCTCTGGTTGTGAAGTTAGTCTTGGGTTCAAATTCTAGCTCTGCCACTTACAAGGTATGTGACCTTGAACAGTATCTTAATTCCCTGGGTCTTAAATTCTTTATTTCTAAAATGGGGATAATAATAGATGACACAAAAAACACATCGCAATTAGTAACTGAAATGAATTATAAATTGCCACAGTGTTAAACATTTAGAATTGGCAGAACATAATACCCTGGGACCTCCTAGACTTTCATATTCATCATTTTTTGTTTTCATCAGGAGCACCGCTGTCGGAGGGTGGAGTTAGAGGGATATGAACACTTCTCTGCAGGAGTCCCATTTAGGGTTTTTGGATTGACAGTCACTCAAGGGTTCAGTGTAAAACATGAGGTTGAATTTCAAATAGAGGAAACTGTCAAGTTATTGATAACAATGCATGTATCTGAAGAGATTGTCTTTAATTGCCTAGGGTCGATATGCTGTTATTTCAATGAGAGCTGATACCTCACCTTCGGCCCTTCATCTCCTCAGCAGCATGAGCAAGGGCGTTTCTACTGAGAAGAGTTTAGCACAGTTTCTAAATGCCTCAGCCTGCAGCAGCTTCCTTCCTCATAGGGGCTCTGGTAGGAGTGTATAGCCAGAAATTTATCCTCACCACCAGCCATCATCCTCCTTAAGTACTGTGGGAAAACTATATTAATAATAGTTTTTAATGCCATGCTGTAAATCTGTAGATTTGGTTACATATCCTTTTCTTCTTAAGGAATCCCTGGGTTTTGAGCCACCAGGACAGCTTCTGGGAATTTGTTCCTAAATAAGCCTGTTACAAGGAGATGTATTTTTCCTCAGGGAGAAAGAGAAGCAGTTAGAAGGCAGCTGGGAATTTCCCCAAAGACTTGTTTGAGGACTGATTCAAACACTCTTGGCAAAGTAAGATCTTCTAAGAGCTACCCACAAACCCAGATCCTGCCAAGGGCTCTCCAGAGGCAGTGGTAAGGGCAGATGAAGAGCAGATGCTGTAAATCTCCATCTGTGCAGTTTAGCTCCAGCTTCAGCATAGACCTGAGAAGGTGAAATAGCATTCTGGGCAAGTGCTCACTCAAGTGCGAACAGCTTAATCAGGAGATGTGGATGTCTGTTTCTTAAGGAAAGTATCTGCAGTAGGGGCTTAAGGAAGTAGGATCCCGGGGAGTTAAGAGGAGACACAGCCTGGTGTGTGCTCAGGGACTGACTTTAAGCGCTAATATCAGTCTAACAGTAACAGCAGAGCAGTAGGAAACCAACTTCCAACCTGTTCAGAGGGGGGACCCCTTGATTAAGGGAGAGTAAGGTTCATTTTGACTTTCCCCTGAAAGAAGGAGGAACTGCCCTGTTCACTAACTACCAGGAAAAGTGTGTAGAGTAGTGCTAGAAGAGGAGTAGTCCATACGAAGTATTCTGAAGTCAGAACCCAATCAAGGAAAAATGGGAATAGACCTGTACACTGATTCTTAGCCTAGCCCCTTCTCCGCAGACTGTCTTCCCAGTGCTGTCTGACATGGGCCCAGTATCACTGCGGAACTAACTGACTGGTGTCCCACAGGTGGAATCTTCTTCCAGGTGTTCTTTCCTACATTTCTCTGTTAGCAAAACCCGCTCCCCCAGTAATCACTCACTGTTCAAATCTCACTTGAAGTGAATTTATCTCTCAAACCTTACAACTGGGAAGGTAATTTCTCTCAGCTCTCCTTAACTTATGTTGTTCTACATGCAATTCACTGAGTACTTTTTATTACATTGTGTTACTCTTATTTGAATGTCTGTTCTCTCTGAACTATGAATTTAATCTCTCAAAGCACTACTGTGGACAATTGTGTATGAGCAGTGTGTTAAAACTCCAGATGCGGGCCGGTGAGATGGCTCAGCGGCTTAAGCGCCTGCCCGGCAAGCGCGAGGGCCCGAGTTCGACTCCCGGATCCCACATACGAAAAAGGGGCCGGTGATATCGCTCAGTGGCACGGGCGCCTACTGGCACGTGAGGTCCTGAGGTCGACCCCCCGGTACCCACAAAAAAAAAAAAAAAAAAAAAAACAAAAAACTCCAGATGCTAGTGTGATTCTATCTTCATCTTTAACGTGAACTTGAGATTCAAGATAGGTCTTCTCCAGTTTCCCAGATCTGGTCTACGGATCACTTATGTGAAAATTGGCTGCGAAGCTTTAAAAACACTTATTCTTAGGCTTTACCACAGGCTTACTAAGTCAAAAGATCTAAAACTGAGACCTGGAAATATACATTTTAACAAAGTTAGTACACCAAGATTTTCAATATTAAACATGATAGAACTGTTTGTGGTTGTAAAATGGAGCAAAAAACAAAGATGTAAATGAAAATTCAAATTTTGTATATGAGAATGTGATTTTTTCTGACTGTTGCACTCTCTTAAAATACATATTCTCAGGGTAGGGATGTGTTTGAGGAGTAGAGCACTTGCCTAGCATGTGTGAGGCCTTGGGTTCAGTCTCCACCACCATAGGTAATGTGAGAAAAATAAATTAAAATAGATTTTTTTTTAAAAGTGCATATTCTCCACTCCACAAATGTTTCTGTAACTCTATAAGATAATTTTTTGCTTATAGAGAATAAGGTGACTCAGTCATAATGCTCTTATTTCATCTAATGACAAAGTTTTTACAAGGAGACACCTTTTGGATCCTTTGAACACCAATAAAATTTTGGCCTTTGGTAATGGAAGCTAGGTTTTCATATAAAGGAAAAAGTTATAACGACGCAGTAAAAGCTGGACAGCATAAATGGTGAAAATCAAAAGAGACTAATTTCATTTGGAAAGACATTTATTTCTTTGCTTTCCTTTTTTAACCTCTCCTTCCATTTGTCTTTTTAAATCATGTGTCTATTATTTTTCTTTTATCATTAGAATACTGATTCACTTTTGTCATATATTCAACTCAATACTAGAATTCATTGAACAAATTTAAAGTTATGATATAATAGGGAAATATAGAAAAATAATTTTGTTTTAAAATATTTAATTAACAAAGTTTGTATATATTTGAGGTATACTATGTGATAGTTTGATATATGTGTATATTGTGGAATGACTGTCAAAATCAAATTAACATATCCATCACCACCCGTGCTGTACATTAGGTCCTTAGAACTTGTTCATCTTATAGCTGATAGTTTGTATTCTTTGATCAATATTTCCTCGTTTCCACCACTTCTGAGCCTCCTACGACAACCATTCTATTCTGTTTCTATGAGTTGACTTGATATAGATTCCACATGTCAATAAGATCCTACAATGTTTATCTTTTTTGTTTTGTTGTTAACTGGCTTAGTTGGCATATATGTCATCCAAATTGTCTCAAATAGTACAATGTGCTTTCTCATGACTGAATATTCCATTGATATATGTCACATTTTCACTACCATTCGTGTGTTGATAGATACATTCTTTCCATATCTTAACTACTGTGAATAATGCTGCAATAAACCTAGAGGTGCAGATACCTCTTCAAGATAATGATTTCATTTCCTTGGGTATGTCTTGAAAAGTAGGGTGGCTGGATCATATTGTAATTTTTCTTTAATTCTTTTGAGGAATCACCATACTGTATCCCATAATGGCTAATCCAGCTTAGATTCTCACCAACAATGTACAAGAGTTTTCTTTTTTCCATGCATTTTCTAGCACTTATCCTTTGTCATTTGAATGATAGCATTCCTAACATGTATAAGATGATAGCTCATTGTGGCTTTGATTTGCATTTCTTTGATGATTAGTGACACTGAGTGTGTTTTCATATACCTGTTGTTCATTTGCATGTCTTTGGGAAAATATCCATTCAGATCCGTTGCCCATTTATACACATTGTTATTTAGATTCTTATTGTTATTAAAGTTGTAAATTGGATGAATTTAACACATATTTTGGACATTAACTTTATCAAGTATATGATTGGTGCACATTTTTTCATTCCATAAATTGCATATATAGTTCATTGATATTTGTTCCTCTGATGTGCAGAAAATTTTCAGAAAAACAATTCTAAAATTCATATGAACTCATGAAAGTTGAGAGTAGAGTGATGGTTACAAGAGACAGTGGAGACTGGTGCGGAGAGAGGAATGGGGACACTTGGTCAGTGGACACTACATTATAATCAGGAGCAAATCTCTCTGGTGTATCATTGCACAGTAAGGTGACCATAGCTAACAAGAGTGAACTGCCTATTTCAAGAGCTAAAAACTATTTTTGAAAGTTTTTATCTGAAAGAAGTCATAAATTTTTGAGGAAATAGATATGTTTAACATAATTTAAACATCACATACACATGTCATGTATCAAATCCTGTTATTCCATTGATGTGCACAATTTTATAATTTTGCATAGCAGTTACAAATAAATTTAATGTAAACATTTCACGTGAAGCCACAGAAGACCCTGAGTAGACAACATAGCCTTGAGAAGAACAAAAGTAGAGGCATCACATCCCCTAACTTCAAATTATATCACAAAACTGAAAGAATCCAAATAGCATGATATTGACATAAAGATAGACACATAGAACAATGCAGCAGACCAGAAAGCCCAGAAATAAACCCACACATATATGGTTAATTAAATTTTGACAAGGGCAACAAGAATACACAATGGAAAAAGGAAAGTCTTCTCAATGAATGATACTCAGAAAGTTAGATGTCCACATGCAAAATATTGAAATTGGACTCTTGCCTTACACCCTACCCATAAATGAACTCAAAATGAATTAAAGATTTAAATGTAACCTCTGAAGCCATAAAACTCCTAAAATAAAATGTAAGGAAATAGCTCTTTGACTTTGGTTTTGGCAATGACATTTTGCATAGGCAACAAAAACAAAAATAAATAAGTAGGACTACAGCATACAAAAATAGTTTTTAAAATGAAATAAAACATTGCCCTTCAGGAAGCAATCGGATTTAGTGAGAGGAGCACAATGCCATATCCTGAGATGATGTCAAGGCCAATGTGTTCTGTCCTACTTTAGGTTATATATTTACCCTCATTTTTTATTTTATGTCTTCTCAAGATAGGTAAATAAGACTGAGACTTCATGGAAAACCTACATCTCAATGATAAATATATTTCATTGTTTTTGAGAACCAGATTTTTGTGGAACTTGTCTAGTTCTACATAATAAACTAATTTTGTGATGGGTACCAAGTCATTTTGTGACCTTTTATACCTCTTTTCAAATAGCTTTCTCTTTATTTTTTCCTTAAATATCCCAAAATCATAGGACTAGTGTCTGAAAGGCAATGAAGCAGACAAATAAAAACTATTTAATCTTGTGTTCTCATAATATATTAATATTTACTGAGTACTTGTTCTTTTGGTGCTAAGGATTCAAAGAAAAATTGGCCATAGTACTGAAATGGATTAATTTAATGACTCATCAAGAAGGTAGTTACATAAGCAAAAAATGCATTCCAGTTTGAATGGATATTTGTACAAATTGACATATTTTGTTTGCCTTATATGACTGCAGTTGTAAACCTACTAAAACTCGCTACAGATCCTTTTATATTGATGTGGCTACATTTAATAAGACATATCTAGACAACTAAATGTGTAATGTTATGCATCTTCTTCTGTGTTTACATGTTATATAAGGGAACTCATTCTGACAATATTTGTAATTTACAATTCATGCTCTGCAAGACTAGTCCAACTAAAGGTGGAGTGGATTGCTATTTTGTTTAGCCAAAATGATGCCTCCATGTATATGAGCTTAAACACAGTTTATAGTTTATCCAACATACCATCTCTCTTAATATGATTCTTGAAATTTTTTAAACAATTTGGGCAATACTACACTCACTATAGAAAGAAACTCATAGAAGAAATGTAATGAGAAATAGAAATGATTTATTATTGGAAAAATGAGTTCAAATATATAAATCATAAAAAATGTATTCCAGAAAGATTTCGTTTCTTCAAAGTATACAAATGTAGGGCCGGTGAGATGGCTCAGCGGCGTAAGCGCCTGCCTTGCAAGCGCAAGGGCCTGAGTTCGACTCCCGGAACCCACATACGAAAAAGGGGCCGGTGATATCGCTCAGCGGCACGGGTGCCTGTTGGCGCGCAAGGTCCTGAGGTCGACCCCCCGGTACCCACAAAAAAAAAAAAAAAGTATACAAATGTGTGTATGGTTAACTCCTTATCTCTTTATTTGGATTCAAGGTAATTTTTGTGAGCATGGGTCCACTTATTAGTGTTCTGCATTGCTTTTCTCTCATAAACTATATCTATATAAATTACCTTAAATTTCTTATTTTGGATTATTTTACAGTACATCAAAAACCTAAGGACCTTCATAAACAAGTCAACCTAATGCAGGCTTTTTTCTGTTTTTAATCATATTCATCCTTTGCATTTCTCTTGTCCACATTTAATACAATGCTTCCTTTAATGAAAATTACCACAGTACTGAATAAGCTTAAACAGGCACCTTTTCTTTCACATACACATCAGCAGTCAACACAATATTAAATTTCTTAATTAAAATTAATAATACAACTATGAAAAAGAGGTTTGGTGACAAACACAACCTGTCATAGTAGGCACACAACTTTACTATGGAAAAAAGAGGTAGCCTCAGAGTACTGGCCAAGACCATTCAGCATGCCCTGGGCCTTAACAGAATAAAGTGTTCATTAAGACAGAATGATTAAAGTTATGAGATCTACCACGGTATTTTAAAATGTATAAATAATGCAAGACATTACATTTTTATGCCACCATATTTTAATTTTTAAACTACAATTTATATAAAATTCTACTGCATTGAATATATTCCTTATTCCTGAAATTCCAGAAGCTAACACTATCAGTGATTTAGTAGATCAAATGACAGGCCTTTGTCAAAGAAAAAATTTATATGCAGAACAAAATAGTAGATTAGATGGATTAAGCAAAAATATTTTTAGCTTAAGTAATATTTCATGGTTTAAAAATTCTTAAAGATGACATACGAAAAAAGGGTCCGGTGATATCGCTCAGCGGCACGGGCGCCTGCTGGCGCGTGAGGTCCTGAGGTCGCCCCCCCGGTACCCACCAAAAAAAAAAAAAAAAAATTCTTAAAGATGAATATTGTTTTACTCTTTCCATAACACCTCCTTCTTTCTGAATTTTCAGGATGGATTGAAAAGCAATCAGGGGCAAAAACACACCAAATTAGTAAATGCATGAAGTATTCAAATGAATGTACATTGTGAGACTCAAATTTCTGAAGTGCCAGTAGCAAAATCCTAAATCTTTGGCCATGTTAGTGTTTACTTACAATTTAAATATGACCTATAGAATTTTTTGCCAGACCTACTCTCCAAACTCAAATAAAGATCCAAGCGAAATCTAGTGTTAGCCAACATGGCTACCAAGAAATACTGAATCTCTGGCAAATCTGAAATGATTTAAGTAGCAACACACTAAAAGACAATGGAAGTTTATAAAAAACTATGGATCTCTCAGACTTCCACTTCAATTTGCTTGTTGAGAAAGACTCGGATGTGACTTATGGTGAAGTTTAAAGACCTTGCCTTGTGGGTGTTCAATAAATTTTAATTGAACTGAATTGAATCGAGACCCAAGTTCAAATCCAATTTAATACCAAAATAGTAAAAGTTTGGTCAGATCACAAAGTCACAGCTGACAGAATTGCTTGGAACAGGTATTATAGCATGTGTGGTGGGAAAGGAGATAGGGAGATTGACAGGATACCTCAAATTACATTCTGGATTCTGAAAGAATGCTATTTACAGGCAAGAAGTGTCATGACACCTTGCTAGCTTATACAGATACTAAAACATTTTGCTATTTCTTGAAATTGTCCGGACAAAAAAAAATCATTGTCTCTTCCTTTGCTACTCCCCCAAAGGTGCATCCCCATCCTGCCACTCTGAGATGGGAATCTGTTCGCATGGAAAACACTGTAGGTGCAGAGCTATGTCTCAAAACCAGAAAGAAGCAAATAACAACTACCTAATCAACTCTCATAAGCTAGGATTTTTACGGTCATTGCCCAAGGGCAGTGGAGAAAGGGGTGGAAAATAAGCTGATAGAGAACAGTACAGCCACCCATGAGAGATGGTCTTTCATTTGCTGGTACCAACTGGTCATAAAGTATAGCACCCATACTCTCCACCATCCTTGAGGACAGCAAAGGTAAGTTGTGGTTTGCCATTGTCTGTGGTTCTTTCCACTTGACTTTCAGCAGAGGCTCACCGTCCCATACCACAGTCTCAGAAAGCAGAGGAACCATCGCTTGGACCTTCTGCTGCCTCCAGGTCATTCATCACCCTCAGAGTCATGCCTTTGAGTATAATACAAAACTGTCGATTTTAAATGAGTTTTACATCTGTTTCCTTCATCCTTCTCTCCTCTCCTTTCTCACTTCCCGAAAGGATACAGCAAGGAGACTGGCAAGTGACTGGCAAGATGATTATGGGTTGGAAGACCACTACAGGGATTCTTAATCAAGAAAACAAACCACAAAAATTCTCATGTCCTAGAGTACTATATGGCCACATAAAATATTGTGCTACCATGTTTTATTCATCAAATTACCTTTCCTTTTTACTTTCTTTTGCAAGATAATATATAAAACATTTCATGAACTGTCATTCTCTCTTGTTATCTTTCCTTTTTTTTTTCGTTGGTACCAGGAATTAAACTCAGGACCTTGCACTTGCCAGGCAGGAGCTGTGCCCCTGAGCTGTATCCCCAGCCCCTCTCTTTTTTTCTAATTTGGTGAATTTTTTCAATTTGATATCATCCATGCTTTTCCCTTATTTACAAATAAATAAATCAGCACAGTTCTTACACATTTTTCTTAAATCCTACCCATCATATGTACACTTCCCCAAAATAGAGCTAAAGCAAGAATAGGAAGGCATAATATTTTCTAGCTACAATATGTTTATGATATTCTCAAGTCTCAAAAATTTGCTTTTAGAAACTAGCATAAGTGCCAGAGAAGTCCATTAATTTGCCCTATGCTTCAAATATGATCAGTGGCAAACCCAGGACCATTATCTACACACAATTCTTCTACATGTGGAAGACATAAGCAATTCAGGAAGAATACAAAACAGAATTTCTTGATTTCGTGTCAGGAACATACTACTCTGCCATAAAGAAGGATAAATTTAAGTCATTTGTAGGAAAATGGATGCACCTTGAGTCCCTAAGTTTAAATGAAATAAATCAGACACACTAACTTAAATATCACATGATTTCTCTTATGTGAGAAACCCAAAATATTAATAAAGAGCAAGTTAAAAAAGAAATAATATGGAACAGGGAAATTCCATGTTCCATATGAACACGAAAAATGGAAAAGGACCAAGAGATAGATGGGGGAAAAGAGATAAAATAAGAATTAAGATGTGTTATGTATGTGTACCAATTCGCCATGATGAATGTAATGATTATGTACTGAAAATATGTAATAACAAAAATAAAAATTTTATAAAAAGAGTCTATTTGTTCAAACCATTAGTTTATCAAGTAATGCTGTCTTACATGGTACAGTTTCCAGTTTCTCATAGACCAGATGTACAAATAAAATATGGTACACCTGTATTTTGCACTGGACGTTTATTCAGTTCAAAAATACTTTAAAACAGTATAAACCATTCAGGTAAGGAAATCATTTTGGTGAATAATATTAAGGTCAATAAAATTATGCTTTTCAGTTGCAGAACCATATCCAAAAGACATCGGTAGAATTATGTTTTCCATAGGAAATACATCCTTTAACAGTGCCTGTTCTTTGAGCCACTGCTCCATCTTTCTGCTTGCCTTTCAGTGCCAACCTTGTGAAAAGAGTGAACTGCATGATTGCTTCTGCTTCCCTGGTCCCCTTTAATTCAACATCCTGACTTCCATCCCAAACATTTTGCTGTTTCCTCTCCAGAAGATGACCAATGCCGAAGGGTCCATCCACAGTGACGGTACTCCAGCTTTGGCGCTGTTGACTGTCCTCTCCTTCTCCCCAGAACACTCCACTGTTTCCACTGTCACCTTAGATGGCCGTTCATCTCTTGCCACCTGCATAATGACATTCCTCATGTTTCCACCTCTGCTCTTTCTACACACTCTTCCAAGGCTGCTTCTGTGCCTGTGTAGACCACAGCTTAAAAGCAGGCTCTTATGAACTCTAGGCCTGATATTTCCTGCACTCTTATCAGTTATTTGGATGTCAATGTCAACATGACAGATAACTCTTCTTTTTTGTAATTGGAATCATTCAATATTACTAATTCTTTCTGTACTCATCCAGCATTATCTTGATTTCTTTTTCTTCTTTGTTGTGCTTTAATAGTCATTCAAAACATCTGCTCTCTTCTTTCTGTAACATTTCTCAACCCACACCATCATGTTCATTGCCATTATGATTATCACTAACCTGAGCAAAAACGTCCAGTCTCTCCACATCAGTCATCTAAAATTCACACTGTTGAGTCAAATTGTAATGCTTTGCTTCTGTGCTGCTGTCACAATACTATGAACAACTTTTGGTGGTGTCCTGTTGCCTTCCTAGTAGAGGCCAGATCAGCTTGGCATGCATGGCCATGGCAGACCCACTTGGTAATCATCTCGACTTAGCTCACTCCCTTTTGTGAGTTCTGTGCGCTAGCCTTCCTTGTCTGCTACCTCTCTTTGCTCATTCAATTTCCATACTTTATTTACTCCTCCCCTTTTGTCTTAAACCTTTTTTTGTTTTTGTAAAAGAATACCACTGACTGGATAATTTATAAGGAAAAGAAGTTCATTTCTTACAGTTCTAAAAGCTGGAGAGGTTCCTTGTGCTGCATGATCCCGTGGTGAAAGTCAAAGAGCAAGAGAGCATGACTGAGTACTACAGAGGCAAACTCAAGCTGAGGATTAAGCACCAATGCCCACAATGATGGGACTAATCCATTCACAACAACAGAGCCCTCATGATTTAATTCTATTTCAAAAGTCCCACTTCTTGACCCTGTTACATTTGGGATTAATTTCCAACACAAAAACTTAGGAGAATGCATTCAAACCATCACACCTTTGAATCAGTATTATTTGAAGGAAAGTTCAAGGGTGGGGTCTGTTTTGCCTCCCTCTTCTGACACCAGATCACTACTCATTTCCATTCTGCTTTGCCTCTTCAGCATTGAAAGCTATTTGTGTCAGAACTTTAGGCTTTTTATTTGAATTGTATGTTGCTCGCTTATTACTGTCATTTATTCATTGACTTGAATGTTAATGACTGGGAAACATTTTTAATTGAATGATATTCCTCTACCAAATAAAGTCAATAGATAAATATGATTTTTAAAAATGGCTGGCATGTTGGAAAAGACTAAGAACTAGTAAAAATAGAATATTTACAGATAGTTGGCAGCACCATCTTTTTCCAGTACTGGGGATTGAACCCAAGTCCTTCACATGAAGCTATATCCCCTGTGTTTGTCAGTTTTTCTGCCCCTGAGAAACAATATCCAGTACTCACAGTCTAAAGGAGGAAAGGATTAATTTGGCTCACAGTTTCAAGGGATTCAGTCCATGAGCACCCAGCTCCAAAGTAGAAATATTATGGCAGAAGGGTGTGGTGAAGCTGTACTGCTTATATCATGGCAGCCAAGACTCAAAGAAGGGAGACAATGTTAGAGAGGAAGGAGTGAGAGAGGGACCAGATACAGTACCCAAGGTCATGCCTCCATGACATACCTAGACATTCCCAGAAGTGTGTTTTATTTACCCCCTCAGTGGCTCCCAAGCCAGTTAAATTGACACAACAAAGATTAATCACCATATCCCCAGAGGTTTTGGGGTTTTTTTTATTATTTTTTTTTATTTTAAAAGAGGGCCTTGCTAAGTTGCCCAGGCTGAGGTCAAACTTGTGATCCTCCTGCATCTGCCTCCCAGAGTGCTGATTACAGAAATATGCCACCATTCTCAGTTTACAGCACCTCTGTGTTAGATTTTTCTCTTCAAATTGACTGCTTTATGATTTTTGGGATGTATAAGTTGTACTATATGTGCAAAATAAGGTCTAGTTCATCTTTTTTTTTTTTTTTTTTTTTTTTTTTTTTTTTTTTTTTAGGCTTTAGCTTTAGCAGTGAACTTTCTCCTTCCTAGTTATAGTGTTCAGTGATTCTTGAGTCCTGAACACAGGTTAGTTATTCCTAACCTGTCTTTGCTTTTGTAACATAATTTTTCTATTGCCTGGAATGACCTTCACCCACACTCTACTAAAATCTTTTCTTCTAAAAAGGTATTCTTTCATGCCTAACTAAAATTACAATTTTTCTGTAAAATTTTCTCCTGCCACTCATTAATATAATGTAGAAGTCAAGCACTGTGGCACTGTGGTCAGAAGGCCCAAATTCTCTTCCTCCCATTTTCTCAGTGGTTTAGGATGAGGCACAATTCCATTTTCTAGAGCATAGGAATAATATTATCTTCCCCATAAGTTGTCAGGTTTAAAATAAAATAACAAATAACTATTTTATCATTTACTCCCACATTAGTATTATCAAAGTACATTAAGGTACAATCAATTTTCACATACCTCACATTGTTATAAATTAAGTTCATATTTGTCTCAACAACTATACTGTAATTACTTATAACCATGACCTGTCCTGTTTCATCTTTTCATTCCTATGCCCAGATCTATGCTAGGCATCTACTATTTGCTATATATCATAGAGTTTAAACTCATGTGTCTTAGAGACAGATAAAACTGGGTTAAAAGCCTCAATTTTAGCTGGACATGGTGACCCAAGCCTGTAATCCCAGCACTCTTGGAGGCTAAAGCAGGAGAGTCACAAGCATGGGCAACTTAGTGAAAACTTGTTTCAGAAAAAAAAAGTTGGGGGAGTCTTGGGATTCAGTATGAAAGTCCTATGTTCCAGCCCCAGTAATGAAAACAGACCAAAAAAAAAAAAAAAAAAACCTCTCCAATTTGCTCTGCTTTGAAGCAGGTTACTGGACATTTCTGATCCTTGGTTTCCTCTTCAATAAACTTGGAGTAATAATTTATCCCAAGGGATTGTCAACATGTAAGATAATGCAAATAAAATGACTGATACAGAAATACACATTATATAGCATGATCTAAGTGCTCACAATATAGACATACATTTTATTTCATGAATCTTTCTTGAAATCAATTCAAGTATTTGCATGGGGGATCCTTTCCATGCTTGTAAAGATGGGTCGTAACAAGGACACGTGGTGGGGGTGGGATGCTGTCTGGTCCAAGGGCTCATTTGTACCTGCAGTCTGACCCTGTGCCTCAGAGCTCAAGAACCGCTTTGATCCAACCCCCTGACACTTGATTTCATTCTTCTCTTTGTGAAACAATCTCATTAGAGAAATCGTGCTGCTGAGAAAGCAGGTCACTCAGCTGGGGGCAGCCAAAGAAAGTCTTGCTTGGCTTAGTCATGACCTCTGTGAAAAGTGAAGCATTACTGAGGGGCACTGGGATTTGCTGCATGCCATGGCCGAGGTTTTCATCTGAGGCTGCTGGGAGTTTGAACAGAAACAAGAATAATGAAGAGGTTGTCTGAACTGCTGCTGTGGATGTTGGTATCAATTCTCCCCTCCTGGTTGGTAATGAGCTCCCTCCCCATCTGGTGGGGAATCCCAAGTGAAAGGGGAAAGCAGGGTGCTGCCAGGGGTGACACTGGCAGTGATATATTTAGAATAAACACCCAACGGGGCTGCTCATCATGCAGTCAACAATGACCTTATCACACTCCCTACAAGAGCACTTTGTTAAGGAACACAAGACTGACTTCAATTTAAGATTACTCCTTTTCAGTAATATAAATTTAAGATTAAATTGAAATATAATTGCAATTTAAGATTCCTCCTTTTCAGTCAGCTTATATAAATGTGTCTTATTGTGTTCATGAGCTATAATAGGGAAAAAAAAGACATGAAACAGGATGTACCATTAAGATTATATTACCCTTACATTCTCATTTCATACATGCAGATGTGGATGGCCAGGCGACGTCCATGAACCAAGCCAGGCAAAGCCTTGTGGTTTCAGAGTATTAGGTAGAGAAGCTTCCAAAGACAGTGATCGCTATTAATCTCCTTCATCTATCAAAGTGGAAAAAGCATAAGTTAGCTTCCAGGACATTGGGGAAATCCTTTGCTGCACTTTGAAGCTGATCAGACCTAAAGATTCACAAGAGCTTATGGTACACTTAGATGGTCAACAGTTGGGTGACCCAAAGTTAAGAAATAAAGACAATAAATTCTAGCTTCATTTGATTAGAGTGGGTTTTCTTCTTTCAATTACCTCTGTTTTTATTTACTGTAGACTGGGCTTCTCAACCTGACATCCCATAAGAATCTACTATAAGAGTATCCTTGTTAAGAAAACTACTTTCTTTTCCCTAGCATTAAATTAGCCACATCATAACTACATTGTTACTATTGAATTTCTGTGTCACTCCTGGAGAAGGTGCTCAGATAATAAAGGTGAAAGCACCAAGCTCTGTGCTAGACACATAACACATGTTTATTAGGTATCTTCTCTGTTCTATCCTTTAGGTTATAGAGCCAGAAGGTAAAGACTACTTTCTGACTCTCAACACTAAATCTGTAATTTTGATTGACTGAGGTTATTTTTGTGTTTGAACATAGTGGGAAAAGACTACCATTACTCATTTTGTAAAGCATCAGACCCAAGTGTGAAAAATTTTGTACCGATGTAGATCCCCACTCCAAGCCATTGGTTAGACAACTAATCCTTTCCCCTTTCTAAACTCTAAGTACCCATAGCCCCAAATACTTCATAAAATCTATCTTATGGGTCACTCTAAAAAAGATTCTCATACATTTATAGCTCTGAGTAATAAGCAGTTTTTAATGTGTATACTTATTTTGTATTGGACACTGTCTCTTCCAGGAAAGCAGGTGTTCTCTTAAGATAACCACTAGAATAAAACTATACTTAAGCACAAAGAGTAGAATTCAAAGGCACTAAAAGGTATAGGGTTGAAGGAAGCCACTTAGTTCTTTCAAATTATCTTGAAGTTTGACCCTTTTATTAGAACTAGCCTTGTGTTTTTCAAAAATACCCTTTTCTGCCTTTATGACATTATTTTTCTTTGTAAAACAAATTAAGAATTCCATAGCTTTTTGAACAGGAGGAGAATTTCTAACCTGCTTATTCCACAGGTGAAATTTACTTATCTAGGGTTGAACTTCTGATCGATAGGTGAGCTTCTATAGCACATCAAATTAGTTGACTTTCTGCCAAGACCTTTGATAATCTATACCATGTTCCCTGTGTATTTTCACCTGTCCATTTGGAAGATCCAGAGATTTTTCTCTTCAGAGTAGCCACTAAAAGGGATTTCTTTATTTTCTCATGCACTGCACTTCTGTGTAGAATGTACAGTTTGTTTAAGTACCACCAATTTGAGGATGGAGAATTGAGGTATGTCACAAATAGAGTCCATGTCACCTCTTTAGCTTTGCCCAGATTGATAGCTTTCACCAATACTTATAGGCCCTTTTTACCTCTGAGCACTTCTATGGCTTTTTGGGATTGAGTGTTTTTTTTGTTTTTTGTTTTTTGTTTTTTGTTTTTGTCTTGTCTTGTCTTGTCTTGTCTTGTCTTGTTTTGTTTTTGACTGGTCCTCCATGCTTTCAACTCTTCATTCCTGATTTAATTGATTGTATATTTTTTCCCATCTGTTACCTTGGCAGATTAATATACTTTCCTAATATATTCAAGGGGCCCCTTCCTTAATCTCATTAGATTCAACATCCAGATAAATCAGCCAAAATTCCCATAGAAGGGCTGGGGATATAGCTTAGCGGCACAGCACCTGCCTGGCAAGTGCAAGGTTGCGAGTTCGATTTCCAGTACCAAAAAAAAAGAAAATTCTCATAGAACATTATTGCACCTAACAACTACCTAAGTAGCCATGTTCAAATTCCTATAGTGTAAACTATGTATATAAAAATACACAATAAACTGTAAGTCAGATAGGAAAGAAAAGGTACATGAACACCTCACACTTCAAGACACTGATCTTCTCCCCCGTGAAAAGGAGATAACTTTGCCTCTGTGTTCCTCTCACTGCCTTTTAATATCTTGAATAAAAATACCCTAACGTTTCCCCAGAATCCCCATTTCCTCTCCATTTCCTTTCACTGGCCTGTGACCGGGATACATATTTGCAAAAAATAATCCTTACACCCTGAGGTCAAAGTTCCTGAGTATTTTGTACCCACACTCTTGTTTCTCTCAGCCTTCTCCGGACACCCCCTTCCTCAACCACCTGAAATTTGTAGGACTCTGAAGCTCCTCCCAACAGAGGTCTTCTCATTTAGACACAACTCAAATCCTATAAAACATCTGTAGAGAGTCTCAATTTGCAATTAGCATTTTAAAGGCAGGTCTCCGCCTTTCCTCCAATACCTGATTTCCATTAAGCAATTCAAGTTATTAAATGCATCACAGTTGCATTTTAGCAAAGGAAATGTGTTGTAAGCCTATTTCATAAGCTATACATTTTGAGAAGGTGACATGTTTACCATTGTGTACTCTTAATATCTGTATCATGAGCTGTTGGAAACTGTCTTCTCTTGGTTTACCCTCCTTCAGGAGTGAGAAGCAAACGTGAAAGCAAGGTGGAATCTGATGTCAAAAGGAAAAGGACAAGGGGTTCCCGA
Organism: Erethizon dorsatum; assembly: GCA_028451465.1. Lineage (NCBI taxonomy): Eukaryota > Metazoa > Chordata > Mammalia > Rodentia > Erethizontidae > Erethizon > Erethizon dorsatum. The sequence goes on from CM051831.1 coordinate 66,226,243, forward strand.
GTAATTTTTTTGGAAGGAAAATTATTTATTGAATATTTTCCTATTTTTATTTTTGATATTCATTCATTTTGGCATATGTTTAATATTTATTGAGCACGTACTCTATGCTAGGCACTTTTTGGCACATGAGAGTACAATTTTAAACAAAGCCAAGATTTTTCACTGCCCTCGTGAACACTAGTTGAAGAAGCTGTTATGGCAAGGCAAATGTTAATAAATTAGACATAAAAATTTAAAAGGATATTATCAAGTAACAAGTACATGGAAAAAATGAAAAACACAGAGCAGGATAATTATCTCAGGAGTATATGTAAAGAGCAAGGCTACTCTTTTAAATCTGATAGTCTAAGTTGCATGCTCTGAAAGGGTGAGATTTGAGCAAAGACTTTAAGTAGGGCCCTAAAGGAGCCAAGTGGCCTTTGGAGGAAGGTCTTTCCAGACAGTTTACAGCCAGTGCAAAACCCTGAGGTGCCCATGTGCCTGGTGTGCTTAAAGAAGTGCAAGAAGTTGGATGTAGCTGAAGCAGAGCAAGCAAGGACAGGAGTGCTGAGAGAGAGAGAGAGAGAGAGAGAGAGAGAGAGAGAGAGACCAAAGAATTAAGAAGAGGAGGAATAAATGGCCCTTTCTATCATAAATGAAGTAATATATAACCGTGGTTGGGGCCTGTGCTCCTTAGGGGAAAGAAGGGCTCTCTTGGACTGGATGGCCAGGCTGCAAGCTGCTGTGCGTGGCAGCAGTGGGGAGGAGGAGGGAGAGAAAGCAGCAGATTACAAATGCTTGCACAGATCCCTCGAAGCACATCTGTTATTTCAGAGTGTAGTGAATATTTCAACAAGTCAGCTGCCACAGCCAGCTTCTCAGCAGTCTCTCTCACTCCAGTGCTCTCTAGTTCTTTTTTAATTCTGTTGTCTTTTACGCCAACTCTCTCCTCATCTTCTTCACTATCCCCTATCAAACTTACAGTTAGGCAGTCAAGATCAATCCCTAATATGAGACATGATTTTTCTCAATGCATCCTAAAAGTGTGGTCATAGACCCTGGGTTTGAGCATCTTCCCATAAAGGGGTTACCACTCTACCTGTCATTCAAACACTCAACTAAAAAAGAAGCACTCATTCATACTCTTCTCTGTCCACTGACTTAACGAATATGTGTTAATCACTTATGATTTCCAAATGTCATTCTAAGCACTAGATGGGCAGCAGGAAATAATAGAAAGTCACTGTCCTCATGGAGTCTATGTTATAGAGGCAGAGATCAACAGATAAACAAATAGAATTTCAGGTAAGGAGGAAGTATATACAAAGAAGAGAAAGGAAGCAAGTGAAGGAGAAGTGATGGGAGATGGGCCTGCTTAAGAACTAGATGAAGTGAGAGAGCTAAACATTCAGAAATCTGGAGAGTAACATTCTAGGCAGAGAGTGCAGCAAGTTCAAACTCCAGAGTCAAGAAATGAATAAACCTTTAGCATATGCCAAGCCTTGAATTTCACAGAAAAGCTGTGGATCTCAACTCCTGATGACCATTAGCATCCCTAAGGAATACTTCAAGATTCCAGAGATCCATACTTACAAAATCTTTTCTAAACCCAAATCTGTGCTGATGGAAGCCGTGGATACCTATCTTCTCGAAAGTCTTCACCAAATGTTCACTGAGGTTTGAGAATCACTGCACAAAGGTTTAGATCCAGCTTTGGACAGACAAGTGTCTGTCTCTGGAACATTTTCTCTGTCCTCAAAACTTTGTAGGTGAGATCTCAATGCTAGAAATCTGTTTAAATCCATATTAATCCAAAACCATTTCCGTGTGATTTCCTGACTTTGCCTTATCTTCTATAGGACTCAAAAAAAGCTCAATCACACATGCACATAGCAGTCCTTCAGGTATTTGAGAATAGCGCTTGGTCTAATGAGTTCCCTTGATCCCTCTGTATGAGATATCAGACCCTTTACCATCCCATTGCTCTCAGCTAGGTGTGGTGCAAGTGCCCGCATTCCTTAAGCTCAGTGCCCGTAATAACAGAGAACTCCCCTTTATAATTATGGAGGCAGCATCTGCTCATCTCCAGACACCTGTTTTTCACCTTTCCTCATACAACTTACATAGTACTTCAGCACACTCCCTTACGAGTGTTTCCATTTAATGAACATTAGGATACACTGTGATCCTTCTATTATTATCTTTATATCATATGTAATTATCATTTATGTTTTTCAGTTTTCTTTCATTGTTTCTCCCTTTGGCCCTAAAGTTCTCCTCAAGTGGAACAGTTAAATGCATCTGCTTTGCTTTATCAAACCCATTCCACTGATTCAGCATATCCTTTTCCTATTTTCCTGCACTGGGCATGTCAACAACTTTTATCTATTTTCATTCAGAAAAAAATGTTGATTAACCCAATTGACTGGAACTTTCAATCAGTGGCATTCCAGTTTTAGAATAAAAGGAGAAATTTTAGGGCCGGTGAGATGGCTCAGCGGCATAAGCACCTGCCTTGCAAGTGCGAGGGCCCGAGTTCGACTCCCGGATCCCACATACGAAAAAGGGGCCGGTGATATCGCTCAGCGGCACGGGTGCCTGTTGGCATGCGAGGTCCTGAGGTTGACCCCCCGGTACCCACAAAAAAAAAAAAGGAGAAATTTTAAATAACTAGACCAATAACTGAAAGTTTAATTAAAAGGAAATTTCAAGGTATGTTCCAGGGTTAGTTTATATTACTTACACTCCAAATGCTTCAATACTTTTATTGTTGTACAGGTTTCAATTATTACAGCAAATATAGTCTTTTTCATAATACATAGTACTTACCAAGGCAGATCGAGTTCTCCACTAACATTTGTGAGTATTTGAGAAAAAGTAAAAACATAAACGCTTAACCTAATAGGTATATATTTAAAAGTTACAAATTAAGATTTAAAAATCTCTCTTCCTACTTACAAAATTACTTCAGAATGTTGTGGAAGCCATGTTTGAATATAGAATTATTGCTTAGATCCAAGTAGTACCAGAATGTGGTAGTGTTGACAGCTTAATTCTGGACCCTGGCTCATAGCTGATCACTCTCCTCGTTCTACACTTGGCTTCATCTCACACTACAAGGAGTTTGTGAACATGTGGGAATACCCTGTTCCATGTGCCCAACCTCTATCCACGTTCTCCACAAACAGCAAACATTTGCCCACCCCTTGGCATTAGGAATACACAGATTCAGGAAGCGAGCTACCCTCCAAAGAACGAACTGGGAAAGAAGGCCAGGCAGAACATGGGAGCAAACTAGGCATTACTTAGACAGGGAATTTGGGTATTTCATATATCAGAGTATAGTCTACGGTGTGTCTAACTTTTGGTCAATGGGTTAGATACACCTGTGTTATAATGAAAGAATATGAAAAAGAAAAGTTTTGTTTCTTGTATTCTTTAACTGTATTGTATATTGATATGTGGATCAACACAATTCCCTTTCACTCAGTGTGGGCCAGGCAAGATAGGTGTGTTGAACCTGCAGGCCACAGGGTAAGTACTAGCTAGGATATGACAAGTCCAAGAGATTTCTTGCTTCATAAGAAAGAGCATGACAAGAGCAAGGCCAGAATAAGGCTTCCTGAAGTGTGGAAAATTTTCTAGCATGGGTCTAACCTAATAGGGTATTAAGGAAAAAGAAGTGGGACTGTGTATTTATAAAGATTTCAACTGCAAAAACTAAAAGAAAATAGGTTTCTTGTTAACTACAATTTACCCAATGCTTATTTAAGAATAATTTCTCATGCAAGTATTTTTAAAAGGTTTTGTATTTTTCCATAGAACCTGCCAAAGATGCAATAAAAATTCTTCAGAAAAACATTTTTCCCTACTTTATCAGCCTAGGGTATGTAAGTTGGAATAATTTCAAAATGCATTCTACCCAAACCCACAATGAATCAATGTCTTCTCTGCCCCTAAATGCTCAAATGACTGTAAATAAGTTGCTTTACCCCTCTGGGAAATATGGAGGTAACATTTAGACAATCTCCAAGGTCTCTTCTAACTCAACATTCCCTCTGTCATGCTGAGTATTCACTTTTCTGAAGGCCTATAAAACAAATCTGCTGGAAATTGTTAAAGTTAATGAAAGGCACACAAAGAATACAGAAGAACCAGAAGAAAAGTAAAATCAGAAACTATGAGTATTAATGAAATTCTGATCCAAGTAAGGATTAGAAGTCCACTACGATAAGGCCACAACAGATTGTATAACAGATTTTTGTACTGGTTCTATTGTAAAAAATGAAAAAAAAATTGCTATGAATATTTTAGAAGGGGATGTTTATCTCTGATAACTAACAGTGAAGAAGATTACATTCAGAATTGTTCTAGAAAGCTAAGGATCTCACTGTTTCATTCACAGTGAAATAGGGTCCACAAGTCCAGATTGAGAATCAACAAAAAACTGTACTATGTCTTGCTAATGTGAATCTGGATCAGGTTCCTAGTAATTCAGATTAAAGCAACATGGCTACCCTACATAATTCATTTGGTAAGTGTTTAATGAGCACTTCATGCTGGTCACCTTGCTAGGTGTTGGACAAAAACCAGAAAATATAGGCATCATGGATAAAAACAAATCAATTTAGATAGTACCACTCTTCTGAAGAAGTTTGGAGCCTCATAATGCTAAAACCTATTGTCATATAATTTTATATGTGTTCAATTGTAAAAGTGCAAAAAGGGCTATGAATATTTTAGAAGAGGGAATTTTTCTCTTGTAACCAACAGTAAAGATGGCATTTGAAATATTTCTAGAAAGCTGAGTAGGAGTTCCCTGAGTGGAAAAGAAAAACCATTCCAGGCAGATGAGACAATGTAAGAAATGGAATATGATATCCAAAAAAGTATCCTTCAAATATTAAGGTGAGATAAATATTTTCCCATATCAACTAAAGCTGAGAGAGTTCATTACTCTGAAACCTGCCTTGCAGGAAATACTAAGTAGACTTCTTCAGGTTGAAGTGAAAGAATGGTAAATAGAAAAATAAAAATATATGAAAGCATGAAGCTCACCAATAAAAGTTATTTAAGGGTGAACAAAGAATCCTGTAACACTGTGTGGTGATATATAAATCACTTTTTATTCTGGTACAGAAGTTATAAGAAAAAAGTATAAAACGTAGCTATAACTATAAAATTATGTTAATGGATACACAACATAAAAACATGTAATTTGTAACATCAATAATACAAAGCGTGTGTGGAAGAGAAAAGAAAAAGTGTAGAGAATTCATCTGCTATTGAAGTTAAACTGTTATCAGCATGAAGTAGATTGTTGTAAGATTTCACATGTAAGCCCCATGGTAACCACAAAGAAAATACCACTAGAAGATACAAAAAGAAAATGAGAGAGAAATCAATGCATGTCACTATAGAAATCAACAGAACACCAAGGAAGACAATAAGAGAGAAAAAGATGGGCAAAAGAGCTACAAGACAGAAAACAATTAGCAAATTGGCAATGTCCTTCCCTATCAATAATCACTTTAAAAGCCAGTAGATTAAACCCACCAGTCAAAAAACAGAGTGGCTTCATGGATAAAAATTGGAAAAGATAGTACTGTATACTATACACAAGAGACTCATTTTAGATTTATGGACACACAACTGAAAGTGAAAAGAAGAGAAAAAATATTCTTGCAAATTGTAACTAAAGAAAGGGTGGCCATATTTTTTTTCAATAGCTGGGATCAAACCCAGGGCCTCCCACGTGCTAGGTAAGCGTTCTGCTGCTGTGCTATATCCCACGGGCATACTTAAAGCTGACAAGAAACAAAGGAAGATATTGTATAATGATACAAGGAGGACACTGTACTGTATAATGATAAAATCGAGACATAACAGTTATAAATATATAACACCCAAGATCACAATATCTATATATATGAAGCAAACGTTAATAGAACTGAAGGGAGAACTAGACAGCAACCTAATAACAATAGGGGATTTCTACACCTCACCCACAATAAGGGCTAGAACACTTGGACAACAGATCAATAATGAAACAGAAGACTTGAACAACACTATATAGTTCAAATGGACCTAAGAAACATACAGAACATTCCATATATATATATATATATATATATATTTATTTATATTTATATTTATATTTATATTTATATATATGATGTACATATAATATATGAAAGAAATATTGTCCTTTCTCAGTGATAAATGATTATATTACACTTAATTTTGAAATCCCACATTTGACCACTACATAGTCTTCACCAATTTCAATCTGTATTGGAGACAACTTCCTGTAAGGTTGGGTTTCCCCAGAAATCGAGAGATTGGAAAAAATAACAAAACCTGTTTCATAGCAGTTTCAGACGCAGAAAAGAAAGAAATAAACAAAGGACATACTTACCATTCATATCCCAGACCCTAATTCACACTCAGTAACACACTCATACCACACATACATGTACACACACAACCTACAATGGACTTCTAGAGTTATAGTGAATAACAAAGAACTGGCCAGCAAAACTCTGGGCCTCTATGAGGCAGTTATGTCCTTTTTGTCTCTCAGCTGGTATAGCTGAGATGCTTTAAGAGTAGATATTTATATAGCTAGCAAGCACATACACAAAAAAGGTCACCTGCAACCTTTTCCCTCAGGGCTAAACAAACCCAGGTGTATAGGCTCTGAGTGGATCGTGATGGCATTTAATTTCTAGATTCAGGAGGCTAAATATAGAATGTCTTATTGACAACCCAGCATACAGCAGGACAAGGGAGAAGGAGCGGAATTTTTCAAGTGCTGTGTGGTCTATCCTACAGGAAGGAGGGAAGGATCGATTCTTCTAGAGCAGGTAATTCACCTCTCTCTACTTGTCTCCACAGACATTGTAGTTAGTGTTAAGATTAGAGGCTGGAGTCCATTAGATCTAAGTTTCCCCTCTGCCAGTTTTATAGCTTTAGTCATTTAACCTCTGCCTCATTGGATTGTTATGAGATTAAATGAGATAATGCATGTTAGGAGTATAGCACAGTGGTAGGCACATAGAAAGTGCTGTGATAGCAGTTATCTAATCTGGTCCAATTTAAATCGTTACATAACCCTTTGGAGGTACTCGAGAGTAGCTCTCATCGCTCTGAACTGTAAGTACCATAGAAGGAGGGACACAGCTCCATCTTTTAGCCTCTTGTACCTAATTTAAAAATAAAGCTGTCTGGGGATTTACTTTGAGCAAAGCAGCTGCTAAGAGCAGCCGTTCATCATCACTCAGCCAAAGCCGCAGTCAGGGCCAGAATAATTGAGCTGAGTGTGGGGCCGGTTCTGTGCCTTCCATCACAGCTTGCCAGTGGGAAACTGATGTAGGTCAGAGTCCTAGCCAGAGAGAAAGTAAAAGCCCCTCCCCCCTCAAAATTTAGCCGGCTAATCTAAGACGTTATCATGATTTCTGAAAGCTTGCTTGAATGATTGAATCTGGATTTGTTTTATTTAGAGCATGTAATATCATACCAGATAACATCATTCATTTCTCAACTTCGGGAAAAATCTTTGAGCATTTGATTACATTTAGCTGTTTTCTACCCTGGCCAGGAAGAATAATCCCTAATCTTTGCATGGCTTGGAAAAACGTGATCTTATCCTAGACATGTGCTAGTAATCTCCCTACATAAGAATCTACCAATAGACCAAGGATTTTAATGGCATTCAAAAAAAAACATAAACCTTCTCGTTTCCTGCTAAGAGTCAATGACCACTGACCTGAGCAATCAGAGAGCTGGGAAGGTCAGCAGATAGAAATGTGCCCTTGAACCTGACCCCAGCCCACAGCCACAGCACTGGTTCCGGTTCTGCTCCACTTCTCATGATGTTTTCACTAAAGAGTACTTGCCTTTTGAAGACTGCTTCAATTTGGAATAGGAGGTGCTTTTAGGAAATAATAATACGTAATTAAAATCTCTCTGATGAACAGAGAAAATTTTTATATTCAAGGAACCTGCCTAGGCAGCAGATTTTTAGTTATTAGCATATTTGCAAGGTTAATATACTTTACTTTATGAATAAAGTGTTTTATAATTTCTTAGGCAAATTGTAAAAATGGGAAAACTGAAGAGAACTCCATTCCATCTTGAGTGTCTGAGTAACCTGCCTCCCTGTGGGGGGTACCGTTCTCCAAAGCAAACATTCATGTATCTAGCAGTTATGATGAAACTGGGAAAGAAGCATTCATTAATTTGAAAGAATGATGCAATGAAGACTGTGTTTGTTTTCTGTCACTATGAAAAATATAAGAGATAACCAACTTATAAGGAGGAAAGACTTATTTTGGCTCAGAGTTTCAGAGGTTTCAGTCTCCATTTCTTGGCCATGTTGCTTTGGGTTTGTGGCGGCTGAGTACATTATGACAGAAGTGTGTGGCAGTGGAGCTACGCACCTGATGGAAGTCAGGAAGCAAAAGCAAGAGAGACAGGAAGTGGCCAGGGCACAAACATCCTCTACAAGAACGTACCTTCAATATCCTCATTTCCATTAGGCCTTGCCTCCAAAAGGATTCAACACCTCTCCCTAGTGCCAAGGGCTGAGGACCAAACCTTCAACACACAGACTTTCAAGAGCAGGGAGGAACAGAACAAACAGACTGGAGAATGTGTGAAAATATTGTGACATTTAAGGATGGTACAAAATGGAGCCATGAGTTATGTGGATCTGGGGAATAGGAAATAGTAAAGAGAAATATGTTTTAGGAGATTCAGGAAAATGAGATGCTAATAGTGGTACTTGGAAACCACTTGTATAAACGAGGTAAAGAGAAAATTAGTGAAAGGTGGGTCCTATTGCTGTAAAAGTTCTGTGATCCCTGGACTGAACAATTTTATTTCAGAAAACAGCAACAATATAGGAGCAAAGGCAAGGAATAAACAATCAGCTCAAGTGAAAGAAAGGAAAGGTTGGTTGCAACTCAAGTGTGGAAGCAAGTGTTCATGGATTGCCCAAGGTTATTGAGCATTTTTTAATGTCCTACTTCAACACTCAACTTAATATTTTATTTTTCCCTTCAGTTTCTCAACCTAGGAAATATCTGAAACCATCTGCAGTAAGTCACTGTGTGCCTTGGGATGCAATCATTTCCTTCTTTCCAGCTGCAAGCCCCAGGCAAGTTTCAGAAAATCATTGTGGAAGCCCTTATTCCTCTTCTTGGTATTTTGCGGAACTATTCATCCTTTTACTTAGAGTTTTTAATAATATACACATTGGAGAGCTCTTTTCATAGAAAACCAAAGCTACCTTTTATAAGGAGAATATGGCCCCTTACTTTCTATCCCATTACTTTCTGTGCTTATATTCCCAGTTTTTGAGAAGTATAAAGGCATACCTCTATCTCCATGTGTATATAGCTTTGATGACAGACAGACAGATGTGGATGTAATACCCAACCTTGGGCAAGTGGCTTAAAATTTCATAGCTTTAGTTTCCCTATCTACAATATGACAATAATGTCTATATCATCAGATTGTTGTCCTAAGAAATAAGTGAAATTACTTTCCTCCATTCTCTTACCCTAGAAATATTTTCAAGTTTCTATAGGCTACAATACCTGGAGTGTTGAATTGGATTCTTGAATGAATGAATGAATACAATGAATGTAAGAGAAAATGAAGGATATTACCACTAAGCACCATAGAGATTTTCCTTTGATATATCTTATAGATCAATATTATAGATAATTGAATGGGCTTTTTATTTTCTTGATCTGAGCTATATAGGATAATTAAGATTTTTAGATGATGGGCAATTAAATTCAAAATAAAAAGGGGATATTTAATTGTCATTTATAGAAAGCTAAATTTCTGTTTGCTTTTTGTGTATTTCAGATGTACTGACTTTCATATCCCATTGCATAAATACCTGTTTGCTTATATTTTGGCTGTTTAGCTCCTTGCTGCTTCCCATTAGTTCTTCATTCTAAACTCCTCTACAGTGGGACTCCACCCCAGCTGATTAGGCAGCAGGCTTTGAAGAGAAGAGGCCAGCTGGAGATACCCCTACAGCAGGGCCAGGCATCTTCTGTGGCCTCCTGTGTCTGAGTGTGTCTACTTCTCTGTTGGATGACTGGGGTTGGATCTTAAGCTTTAATATTTTACTCTGTGGTTTCATATTCTACCTGATGTACTACATTCATCTAGAAAGTAACACAATTTCACTCATACTCTGCCAAATTGATATAGGGGAAATAATACAACTCTCAACCTGCTAGTTGTCAGATGCACGGAGTTTATGTTCCCCAAAATTGAAGAATGAATTCTAAGGAACAACAGAGGTTGAGAGTAAAACTTATTGAGAGAGATAGCTCCTGAGAGACAGAAGGGGACCCAAAAGTGAGTTGCTCTCGACCCCACTTCACAGAGAAAGTTTTATAGAGCAAAATCATGAGATGGGTACAAAATCACAAATTGGGTATAATGTGGGTCAAAACTATTATCAACCAATAAGATTACAAGTATAGCCATTTAGGTAATATTGATCCAAAGGGGAAGCATGTTACATAGCAAGTGTACATGGAAAGAACAAAGACCTTTTTTAGGAAGGGATGGGTCAAGGGGTCTCGGTCACCCACCGGGGTGACGGATGTCTATCTAGACTTTATTGGACCAGGTGATGCCAATTATCTTATGCCCTGGTGAGGCATGTAGGCCTGGCCATTCCATCTTTATCTTGAGGCCTGGCCTCCAACAGATGCACCTCTGGCCACAGTTGCGATGTGTTCTCATCCTCTGCCCTGATTCCCTCCAGGGCCTAGTCCTGTCTGACTGCCTATGTCTACCTAACTTAGCTGTCTATAATAAAATGAGAAGGACTTGAAAACAAGGTGGTCTTCATAAGACATATGTGGTGACTTATATATTGACCTCCCTCCCTTCTGGGCCAGAATTAACATAATATTCTAGGGATTATATATAGTATGTTATTCCCATTCCCAGCTCACTTCATAAGATTAATGTTAAAAGCTGCAGCAAGTAAACTCAGAAGTTTTCTGTACAATGATGGAGAAAATAAAGCTAGGCATGAGAAGGTACTGATTAATAATCTACTCTAGTCATTAATTAGCTGGGAGTTTAAATCAAATTGTTTCACCTCTCTAAAACACTTTTACCCATCTATAAAATAAGGGAGGAGTTGACCTAGTTAATCTCTAAGGTCTCCTCCAGCAGCAAAATTTTGTAGTCAGCAAAACCTTTTACAACTAGGCAAGCAGACTCTATAGAAACCCCATCTCATTTCTCCACTTCTAAATTTATCACTTCAGTCATCCACAAGACATTGCCCAATATAAGTGAGCTGAGTTAGCCATATTTGATAGCAAGGCAGTTGTCTCAGCCAAGTCAGGAACGTCAAACTTCACTGGAGTGTTTGGTCACAGTTGAAGAAGACCAAAAGGAATAGAAGGACACAGGAAATCCCAGGTGCCCCAATTCCAGCTAAACTTCCATAACACTTAGCAAAGAAAGGGTAAAAAGACAACCCTTTCAGACAGCTTCTGTATCACAGCAAGGCTCCAGCCTTTCACTGCCTCCTGCCTTCTGGGTAAATAAAAGAAGTAAATAGCCTTCACCTTCTTTCCCCTCCTGACCCTGCCCCTTTCAAGGACTTCTCCTTTCTTTCTCTTTCTTTCTCTCTTTCTTTCTCTCTGTAGTCCCTTTCAAATATAAAAACGTACTCCCCAGTTCCATCTTCCCAGCAGTACAGAAGAATCCTAAGAGGTTAAGAAGAATGAAGAAGGGCCTGAAGCCCATAAGCTGCAAAGTACTTGGCATCCCATTCTTCCTGACACAATAAGTCTAGTTTTATGTACTGTGCAGCTAAAAAGAAGAGGCCTGGGGAGAAAGATTCTTATTTCTTCAGTTTTCCTGATATTAAGAAGTAAAAGAAAGAAATACAATAAAAGAGAGAAGAAAAACTTTCTAGTCTTCTAGATTTAGACTCTGTTAACAACAACAAATGAAAATTAATCTGACAGTTGCTAAAACAATGCGTAAACTATTGCAATCAGAGAGAGAGATTACACTCAACTCTGAATATAAGAATGAACGGGGGCTTATACCCAAGGACCAGGTTGCAGGGGTGTGGACTGAGTAAGGGTGAAAAATGACTTATAGGTAACATCAAGGATGGGGGATACTTGTTAAAGTGAGCTAACAGCAGTCTTCCTGAAGGCGGCCCAGGCAGGATCAAATATCAAGGTTAGGATGGTGAGGGACAAGAAATTGGTTCAGAAATTGAGAATTGGGGAAATTCCCTCTAAACTGACTCAGCAGGATTCTTGCTAAAACTGAGCTATGCAGACCCAGCCACGTGGTTGTTGGGGTGTGAGTAGGTCAAGCACGGAAGTGAGGTCAGAGTCAGAGAAACTCACTGAAAGTTTGGTGTAGCAAAGAGCCTTTGTGAATCTTGGAATCTTCAATGCATTCGAGGGCTTGCACTTTTTTTTTTTTTTTTTTTTTGAGTGACCCTTTTATCTGCTAAAGTGCCACAATCACACAACTATCTCATGGAAGTCATTGGCCTTAATGATCTCAACAGTACAATCTCTGTATCTTTCTTTTCTTTTTGAAATGTCTAGATGTGCTTTTGGATTTGCCAAAATCAATTCTCTAGACATTCTCTTCTCAAAGTCTACACAGGATTTACAGCATGATTATGACTTAGTGTGGCATTAAGTGGATTTCAGCCCTTACTGTGAGGTAGGCATGATGCTGGACACTTGGGAAACATGCATGAAAAAGAAACAGCTCCTGTTCTTATACAAAAAAATAAGGCAAACAAACAAAAACAAAACCTCACAGAAAAGCTGACTTTTGTGGCAGAGCACACATAAATTATGCATTATGTATTTTTTTCTATTTCAGTGCCAGAGAGTTTTCTTATCAATGGAAAGCAAAGTTTTTGTGTGTATATATATATTTTTTTCCTTAATATAATGCTCAAGCCACATTTCAAAAGAACTTGTTGAAGGAAGGCATTTCCAGGGCATTTTTCAAACCTAAAACACCTGCGTAACCTTCAGCTCTCTGGTACTCCTTGCCCGGGGGAGCCTGTGCCCGCAGTACGCTGGCTGCCGCTAGTCTGCTAACCACACGGCACAAGTCTCTACCCCCGGGGACATTCAATAAATATTTGTAGACTGACAGAAGCCTGAAGGTCAGAAAGGCTGTGGCTTCATCATGCAGCCAGGTGAGAGGCAGATGTCAATACAACAAATTGAGTGTGATAGAAAGGAAACACTGGAAACCAAGTTGCTATGGTCCAGAGGAATATAAAGTCAGAAAAAAAAAAAATAGTATGAATTCTATTTTCTCCACTAGGGGTCATCATGTAAGCAGATTACGCAACTGATGAAGATCAGGGTTTTGTTTTGTTCTGTTTAATTTCCTATTAAATCAACATGAAAACCCTGAATTTTTTCAAGCATCTGTTCTCCTGATAACCTTGTCATAGAGACTTTTAAGAGGATATTAAAATAATATAGCTTGCTCACCAGAATACACATAACACGTTTTCTAATTTGATCATGCCAAAAGTCAAATTGGGTGGAATCCATTTCTGGGATTTCTTATCCCATTTCTTATTTGTCCCCACTCTTCTAGAGAAATACAGCTGAAAGTCCTGCATATTAACATATAAGGCAAACATTTGAGAGACCCTCTACAGATGAGAGAGAAGAGCATTCTAGGTAGGGACCTTGGAATGTTAGGAGCAGCATAGTCGTAAGTTCCCTAGGTGGTTTTATTGTTGTTGTTGTCTTATCTATCCCAGACTCAGAGTTGAAGAAGCCAGTGACCTCCAGGTATTAGTGGATGCTGGAAAAGGAAACTGTACCAGAAGCCTGCTCTCCATAGCCAGAGGACCAAGAAAGAGGGAGAATAGCAAGACAGAAAACGTTTTTACAGTAAGCAGTCTACACTGCCCAAAGACGTCAGGGAAAAAAAAAAATTAGCTACCACAGAAGAAGCTATACCACTTCTGTGAGCAAAGGTCGGAACCTAGATTTCGAGACTCCTGTGGCCATCATGAAGCACCATAGTGCCCCTGCCAATGTGATGTCAGAAAAAGCCATGGAAGCTGAAATTTTTCGTAACCCTGGGCTATGAGACCCCATCCCATGCCCCCAGGTGTAAGTGCAGTTCATGTGGAAAGCCTGGACTCTACTCACCCCAGCTCCCCACTAGGTTGTTGTCAAAGGGTTTTGTAGCAGTTGGACATACACAGGCAGGAAGAAAAAAATGAACATTAATCTAAGTCTAGCATAGTGATAGCTAACCTTTAGAGACCAGGCACCCAAACTACAACACAAAACCCACTTATTTATCGCAAAGTGCCAGCACTGCAATTAAACCCAAATGCTGACGTTTTAGTTTAGAAAAAACAACTGTTACTAATGCTAGGGCAACTTGTCTCGCATGCCAACAGAGAGGGCTCTGTGTGCCCACTGCAGCACGCAGGCCATAGGTTCGCCATCACTGGTCTGACAGCTTATCCAAAAACTAGTTTAATATGGACTTACTCACAGACTCAAATGTAAAATGTAAAATTATAAAACTTTTAGAAAAATAAACTTTATAATCTGAAACCAGTAGAAGGGTTCTTAGAGTTAATTCCAAAAGCATGACCCATAAAAGGAAAAAGAATCAATAAATTTTATCAAAATTTTAAAAATTCTGCTTTGCAAAACACCTCATGAAAAGGATGAAAAGTTATAGAGTGAGCAATGAACTGAAAATATATAAAGGACTCCTAGTACACAACAGTAAAAAAAAAAAATCTAATGAGAAAATGGACAAAAGAAGTGAGCAAATATTTGGCTAACAAGGATATATAGATGTTAAATAAGCCATGAAAAGAAGTTTAATATCAGTAACCATCAGGGAAATGCAAATTAAAGTTAAAATGAGATATCATGACATGTTCACCAAAATGGTGCAACACTAAATCATAGCAAGATTATAGAGAAACTAAACCATTTCATACATTTCTTATGGGAATGTAAACTGATTTAGCCACCCTGAAAAAAAGTTTAGCATGTGCTTAAGAGATTAAGCATATGCTCCAACAATGTATTCCTGGACACTTATCTAAAAAAAAAGAGTTATATTCACACATAGTTCCATCAGCAAGTATTTATATCACTTTATTCATAGTAGATGAAACTAGAAGCAAGCCAGGTGTCTTCAGTAGGCGAATAAACAACGGTACATCCCTTGAACAGATTGTACAATCCATTTCTTCCATTATGAAAGAATAAATGATTGATAGGAAAGGGTTCTGGGGATAAGGGGAGATAGGAGTGAGGGGAAGGAAAGGGGAAGTAAAACAGATAAAATGCATATGTATATGTATAAATACCCCACCATGAATATATTCATTATGTGTTACAAATATAAAAACTACAATATCCATCACTGAATATAATCATTATGTATTGCAAACATATACTAATAACATTTTTAAAAATAAAAAAAAATTTAAATGATTGATAGACACAGAAAGTTAAGTGATTATCCAATGACTTAAACTGAATGAAAAAATAAAAGCCAATACCAAAAGCTCATTCTATATAATTCCATCTATGTGACATTCTTGAACAGACAAAGTTATAGAAACAAAGAATAGGGCCAAGCAGAGTGGTACATGCCTATAGTCCCAGCTACATAAGTCAGCATACATAAAAGATACCTGTATTTCCATGTTTATTATGACACTATTCACAATAGCCAAGATATAGAATCAATCTAGGTGCCCATCAACAGATGGATGAATAAAGAAAATATGGTATGTACACACTGTGGAATATAATTCAGCCATAAAAAGAATGAAGTCATATTACGTGCAGGAAAATGGGTGGAACTGGAGAGCATTATGTTAAGCAAAATAAGACACAAAAAGACAAATATCACATGGTTTCTGGCATATGTGGAATATAGAATTTTTTTTTTTTTTTTTGTGGGTACCGGGGGTCGACCTCAGGACCTTGCGCGCCAGCAGGCGCCAGTGCCATTGAGCGATATCACCAGCCCCTTTTCTCGTATGTGGGTTCTGGGAGTCAAACTCGGGCCCTCATGCTTGCCAGGCAGGTGCTTATGCCACTGAGCTATCTCAGCGGCCCGGAATATAGAATTTTTAGAAAGTAGAAGAGGGACTACTAGAGAAGGAGAGGAGACCAGGAAGAAGGGGAGAAAGGTGGATAAGAAAGCGTAGTAGGGAGGGTAGATGTGCTCAAAGTACAAAATGTCAAGTATGGAAATGTCACAGTGAAACCCATTGGTATATAAATTACCATTTGTTAATATTTTTAAAAAGAAATGTGATATCTAGCTGTAGCCAAACAATCAGAACTCTAGGAACAAAACACTCTGAATTCCAGAAGGCAGTTGGCATCAGAAATCTGCATCACTGGGACAGGTAAAGGAAGAAAAGGCTAAGGAGAGATGAAAAGAGAAGACTGTGCCTACAGTAAGTCTACTCCCCATGCCTAGGTACGTATTGAGTTTTAACAGACCATTAAGACAGGGAAGGAGGTAAGAGAGACAACACAGAGATCTAGGTATTTTCAGAATTAGAGTCTAAGTTGAGACTTTGAGAAAAAGGCAAAAGTTACATAATTTACATTTAAGAATGAGGGCATCAGTCAGAAGACAAACAGCAAGACTGCCTGGCTTTGGAATCCTAAGGAGTCAACTAGAGCACCTTCTGTCACTCTTGATGAGTTCAGGAGGGACTTGGGGCTCGGGGCAAGGATGATCACTAGGGAGGCTGGAGATGAAGACAGGCCAGCTGTAAGTGGTGAGGCTTTCAGAAAGGAAGCGGTAAAGGATTTGAAACAGATATTTTATTTCCTACAAATTCCATGGCTAAGGTGGATTAAAAATAGTACTTTTCCACACTAAAAAAAGGCATAATATTAACAGCAACCAGAATAATAATGCTACCTCTTGTGCGTTTCCTCCTACATTCTTCTTTCGGGCTCTGATCGCAGTCGAAATAAGTTCTATATAAATATCAGAGACTGCTTATCTGAAAAATCATGGGGAAAAAGGTCAGACTGTAAGCAGCTTCAGAATCAAACTTTTGGGGGATCTGAACAGGACTCTGCCTCACCCTTTCCTTTGTTAAACATCAAGGTAGGTTCTTGTGTTCAGCTTTTTACAAGTTTGACCATCAGTGATGTTTTGTTCTGAACATTCCAGGTAGATAGACATACTAAAGATTTCACATTATCAAGGTTACAGCAAGATAAGAGATGGCAAGTCGACAATTGAATAATAGAATTTGCTGCCACGTAATTTCGTAAGAGAGGAGGTAAACAAAAGTTATTCAGTTAGATGTAGAGCGATATATTTTGAATGCTAGCTAAGTGATATCTCTCCTTAAATTTTTAAAATTTTTTATTATGAAGAAATGCTTAATTTTTTTAAAACTCTCTCATCTCCCCCCTTATAGTTAAACACCAGGATTTCATATGTTGTGCTTAAACCTACCCATAGAGTAATTGTAGGTCATTAGTGCTCTTTAACATTAAAGATCCATGGTCAGTTGAAGTCAGGTTTGACATAAAACAGGCTACATTGTCTGTTTGGAAACTGTCCAGTAAGCATCATGGTGGTGTTCTAGATAAGAATGCTTGAGAATTCTCAAATGATATCCCAACCTACTAAGCAGTAGCTGATACAATGGCTTTCTTTTTCTTCTGCTCATAAATCTGTGGTTTTGCTTTGATCACAAGCTAAATCGTTTCAGTGAAAAAAGTTTTACTACTGAGTATATAGTGTACTCACAAATCAGTTCCCAAGTATTTGAGCTCTGCCTTTTGCTACTGTGCTGATCCTAAGTGAAATTTCCCTCAAGTGGGATCAGGTGGTCTGACGACATAACTAGCCTGTGGTAAGCCTGAGGAACAGCGAACGCTCAAACGATGACTATCTCTGGCTGCTATAACAAAATGTCTTAGACTGAGAAATTCATGAATAACAGAAATTTACTCCTCACAGTTGTAGAGTCTGAGAAGTGCAAGATCAATGTACCAGCAGTTCCCATGTCTGATACAGGCTCACGCTCTTCAGGGATGACGCCTTTGTGCTACAGCCTCACGTGGTGGAAAGGAGCAAATGAGCTCTTCCAGGTCTCTCTCACAGAGGCATTCATGACAGTCAGGAGGGCTATTGCTTCCCAGAAACCCTGCCTTTGCTACCACCAGAGTGGGAATTAGGTTTCCAGATATGATTATGTGGAGATACATACATTCAAATCTTAGAAATAAAAGAAAAATCTAGAATGAAATGAAAAGTAATGTCAGAAACTAGACAGGAAGAAAAGGGAACAGGGCAGAAGCAAGCAACAAGGCTTAAGGCTAACTGTAGTGATCAGCATTAGGTCAGCTGGTATTATTTATCAGCATAGGACTAAGGCGAAGCCAACTTGTGTGTTTTCAAAGAGAATAGAGTTTGATTGTAATTTTCAAATTATGTTGATGTGGTTCTAACATTACATTATTAGGAGTTTTGCTTACTTCTTTACTTGGATTATCTTTGTAGACCAAAAGAATTCAAATAAGCCCTAAAAGTTACGTTACTCATTCTCTGAAATCAAACTAGCAAAGATATAATTAGCTGCCTCTAATTCAGCTTAACTTTTAATACCTGGCTATTGGACCACATCTTGTCTCTGAGCTCTCTTAGAAAATATGTCCATAATACAAGGAACAAGTTTTATCATGCCTGGTGCACTTGCTTTGTGCCAAAAACTGTGCTAGACTCTTGGTACATAGTAATTTATATAAGCTTTTGACAAACACAGTTATAGGCTTTATTTTAGGTGAATAAATTAAATCTTTGATGGTTGAAGTAATTTACTCCTAGATTTGCAGCTAGTCGGACAGCGAAATAGCATCCCAAAGTCAATGCCTTTTCTTCTCTTCCATGCTGTCTCTCTCTTCAGATGACATAAATGTGAACTGCCTGTTCTTTCAAGTTTAGTCTGCAGAAAGCTAGATGCTGTGATAACTATGATAACAACTTATAATGAAGACCATCTCAGCAATATCTACACTCAGACAGCATCTGATTCCTTTAAGTTATTTGCTTTCTAGAACAATATTATTTTTCCCAAGACTTACACACGAAAACAATAAAAGAAAACTGAGGGGAAATCAAGTGTAATCTCAGTATTATGCTTAATAAATGCTGGTCTTGGACAGATGAAATGGTGTCAGTAAAAGTAACCGCACTTAGTTATCTCTGTTCTCCCAAAGACAAAGTGACACATGTTATAAATGGCAGAACTCCATCGTTTAACGCCTTTCTGGCATGATATTGAAAGGGATAGCTACAGTGTGGAATTCCCTGGGCTACTAGCCTCAGCTCTTCTTTCTTCCTTTTGACATTGGCAAAAGCCTGTAGTTCGGATGGAAGCTCTAATTGTTTTCCATAAGGTTTCAGCACCTGTTTCCAGGCTCCAGTGGTCAAATGAGCAGAATGAATGCCAAAAGTCACGTTTGCTATTTCTAGTTCTGCCCTTGCCTCATGACCTTGGCATTGTGGTGCTCTTGGACCTCATCCCGACTCCCCAGCATTTTGTAAAACAGCAATGCCCAATTATTTCCCACTACCAAAAAATGCCCCAAGTCTTTTTGGGCTCCTAAAAAACTAGACCGTGAGATGCTCCTGACGGGAAGCCAAAATAAGGCTTCCTCATTTACAGGAAACTGTAGGTGCTGGTATAGGTAAGGGCAGTGAACACGTCAACATCCTCTGCTGGGTTCTCATGCTGGGACTCTCGTGTATTGTAAGGCAGTGACTTCTCTATGTGCGTCTGCATTTCCTATGGCACATGCTCCCGAGCAATCCCTGCGCAGCTGAGCAGCCTGTGACTTTAATAACTCTCAAAGCCTTTCCCTGGTTTCATGTTACTGACTCAATAGCAAAGGATCAATTTATATTAAAGACCAAATATAACAAAATCTAGGGAGGACTCTGGGGTATCTATTTTGGAATTTAATTGAAATCAGTGTTCTGTTGTTCACATATGAAAAAGTGAAGTATGTTTTGGGGGCTTATAATGATAGGTCTGTATTGTGAAATGAAACACAGCAGGGAGGAAGGTATAACATTGATTATTTTTTCAGGATGCTATGTGTATGTGCACTAAAGGATGCTTCCCTGTATCATCAGTATCTCATATTAGAGCAACAGTGAGCTCCCTATCTTTTGAAGTACCTAAGAGAGAAAGATTATGTTTTTATTGTCTGCCATATTCCAAACTTGTGAGAAAGTTTTCAGAACTAATAAAGACAGAGCCCAACCTGAACATAAGCTGTATTCCAAAAGTGTAATTTTGGCTGTTCTTTGTAACCCAGAATATTTATTTCCTCATAAAAATGGGATTCTACTTGACTAGGTTTCTGGAGAATCCATACAAAAAGCATCTCATCCATGATGTCCCTTGATGTATGCATCCTACAATGTGCCAGGCATATGAGAAGCCCCCAAAACACAAAAATAAATTTTCTCAAGGAATTCACATTATTATGAGAGAGACAAACTTTCCAGGTAATCAGAGTTCAGTGTGGCATAAAAGATACTATAAAGAAGACAGGCAAAAGTTCACTAGAATTTGGGGCCTAACGTTCATTTAAGATGGACCCACGTAAATGTAGTTCTGAAAGACAAGATCATGAAGTCAGGAACATGTACAGGAGAAAGAGGCATGTTTGGAACTTGTGACAATGGCACAGTGGAGAGTGGCAAATGACAAAAAGGCAGGTAGGAGATGAATAAGGGGACAAGATACTAGAGGAAGGAATGTTGGTATTCGCCCTGGAAGTAATGAAAAAACAGGGTCCCTAAGGGACTGGCACAATGAGATTTGCATTTTAGAAAGATCACACTGAGGGCCGGTGAGACGGCTCAGCGGCTTAAGCGCCTGCCTTGCAAGCGCGAAGGCCCGAGTTCGACTCCCGGAACCCACATACGAAAAAGGGGCCGGTGATATCGCTCAGTGGCACGGGCGCCTGCTGGCGCGCGAGGTCCTGAGGTCGTCCCCCCGGTACCCACAAAAAAAAAAAAAAAAAAAAAAAAAAAAAAAAAGAAAGATCACACTGAGACTGAGGGGTAGATCTGTGAGAGAGGTAGGAAAGGAAACAAGGACACAGGTTAGGAGGTAGTTTTAAGGTATTACTAGCCTCATAAAATGAATTACAGAGAATTTCCTGTTTTTATAAATGCAAAAGTAATATAGTAAATTTGGGTTTTTAAAAACTACATCTCTTCTTCATTATTGAGTAGAGTTCTATTATTTTATCTGAGTGTTATGTCTTCTTTCTTTTACTTTCAGGTACATTTCTTAAGTGGCTAAAACTTTATAAATATTTTCCTTTTTTTGAATCAACATTTCCTACTTATGTCATGAATTTGAAGTTTTCATCTAGATTTTCAAAAGTATTTGACATTAACATTTCTATTTTGCAGATGAATATTCCTAAAATGTGCATAACAGTTCCTTATTTTAAAAATCTGTGGTGACAGCTAATGTTCAGGCAGTGTCTGTAGTCTTGTCTGCTTTTTTATTCCTAATATTTGTTTCTTCTCACTCTTTTTTTTTTTCCCTGTTCCTGAACATTGAACACAGGGAGCACTGAACTACATTCTCAGTGCTTTCTTTTTGTGTGTGTATTTTGTTGTTTTTTTTTGTTGTTCTTGTTCTTGTTGTTTTGACACAAGGTCTTGGTAAGTTGCTCAGGCTGACCTCAAATTGGTATCCTCATGCCTCAGTCTTTGGAGTAAATGGGATTCTGGTCCTAGCATACACCACCACGTTGGCTCTTTTTCTCTTCTTTTCTTTTCTTTTTTTTTTTTTTAACCACCTCTCACAAGTAATTTTTAATCTTTATAAAGACAAATATTTAGCTTGGTTGATTTTTCTAATGTTGTTACTTATTGTTCTCTTCTTCAATAATTTGAGCTTTTGCCTTTATTGTCATATTCTTCCTACTTTCATGAGTTTATTATAAAATAATAATAATATAATATTATATAGCTTACAAGTTTTTTTTTGTAACTTCAAAATGCATTATAGACTTGCTAATTTTCAATACTTAATGGTGTAGTTTATCCACTAAGAATTGCTTTAACAAAACCCCCATGAGTGATTTATAACTGTATTTACTATTGCTCATTCTTGCTTCATTATAATTTTTCTCTATTGAGTGTGTTGAGTTTCTAAATGGCCAGTGCTTTTTCCTAGTTAAGTAGTTAGTTTTTATAATTTAATTGCATGTGACCAGAGATTGTAGTCTATAAATACCAGCCCTATGTATTGATATTTGCTTTATTACTCCTAAATATGGTCAATTTTTACAATCTGTATATTTTTGAGAGAATTTTTATTCTCCATTTGTAAGGTACAATGTTCTACATAAGCCCATGAGTTAAATTGCATTGCCTCTGAGATAAGATGTTCAACTGATGCCACAATAATGGGGAACACAAGAAGAGTGCTATGTAGATCTTATTTGGTAATTAATTGGATGTTAGATGTTATGGCAACTGAAAATCTATGCAGATCTGACAATATTCTGATTTAAATTATTGAGTGAACTTTGGGGCATTCATTAATGTAGGTGATATAGGGAAATGATCTGGTTTGAGGATATAGGGTGAAAGTTGGTTTTTGACATGTTGCTTTTGAAATGCTGGTGTAACATTATGTTAATATGTGTAAGAGAGTGTTGAAAATAGGTATGTGTAGCTTAGGAAAGAGACCTAGCCTGGGAACACTATTTTGGGAGCCATACACATCATGGGAGTAATTGTAACCCAAGTAAAATGGGTAGAATGAGAAGATAAGGCAGCCAAGGAAACACCTTGAAGCCTACAAAAGTGTATTATTATACATATTAATGCCTCACATGCCTTTCTATTCAGTACATTGCTGTGAAATTGGGAAAAAGGCAGTGATTATGTAAGATGCTCTTGGCCGCCGTTTCTGACAGGTTAAGTCCAAACTTGGGCCCGGAATGATTCCAGTGCAGTATCCAAAAAGTCATCCACAGTAGATGGACAGAGTTTGTGTCCAGATAATGCTCTTGCTGCTTTAACTCCTTTTACTAAGCTCACAGAGAGCCTGCTACTCACAACTAAAGCAAAGATGAATATGGGAAGGGCAGGGAGAATATGTGTGGGTAGAAGATGTGGAGTTCTGTTTTTTTGTCTTGATAAAATTCAGAGGGAAGAAGTCAAAACTTTTAAATACAAAAGATTATTATTCCATATGAATAATAATACAATTCATACGGCTCCAGACATTTTCAGTTGTAGGATCTATATAGCCAGAAGTCCAAATCAGCTGTTTTTATCCTGATGCAGAATCCACTGTCGGTGTCATGGCCCAGGGGGGGAACCTACAAGAGTATAACATTATTCTCAAGTCCGCCATCATTTGTTGCTTTCTGCTTCTCCTATGAAGCTGAAGACAAGAGACAAGAATCAAATAAATGAGACAGTAACTCCTCTTCTTTTGATTATGTGCCTGCTCATTTACCCTCCCATCCTACCTTGAGGCAGTGTGGCAACAAATACAGATGATCCTCAGGTCCATGGTCTTTAAGCCTTGGTGTCAATGTCTATGGGAAAATCTGGCTCTCCTATGAAAGAGCAATTTGAGCTGTGCTGAAGTTCTTGTCTTACACCAGTTTATGAATCGCAGTATATGGGCTTAGGAAGTGACATCTCCAAAGTCCCGACACACACTGAAACTCTGATCTGTTGCATTTAGGAAGATAAGAAACATCCTAGGGTAAGATAGTTAAGTATAACTCTACATCAAAATTATTAATTGTGCTTAGAGCACCACTGCAAGGACAGGAAAGATTATAATACAGAAAGGCCATTTATCTCCCCTCTGCCTTCACATCTTAGGAAAGCAGGACATTCCTTCCGGTCATCAGGAAGATCTTTCAGTTTAGAAACTGGGTCTGTCCCTCTGAAATAAATTAGATGTGGCTAAATATAGACTGTGATACCATTTGTAGACAGATTTGTTGTCAACAGTAAGCACAATTTGAAGTGGAGCCAGATGCCATGTCCCCCTTTCAGGATATTTAAGAATCTAGATTGTTGCTGACTATGCAAAGTTGGAGTTGGGACTATGTATAGAGATAGATACAAAATCATTCTAATCAGCCAAATAAACCAGCATCACATTTAGATTTCATGGCAATTTGACACATAAGTCTTAGTGATAAGCAAGACTGAGATATTGGAAGAGCTCAGGCTACATCTTTTGTGGAATTCTTACTGTGTTCCAAGAACAGGGTTAAAAAATAGGCATCAGGCAGTTGTGCATACGAGGGTAATCACAGCTCTCATAATAAAATTTTTTTAAATTACCTTTTTCTTACTCACTGAGGAAAGCAGACTCAGTGATTTATAGGATTGTAAATAGTCTGCACTGCCTTATCTTTCCCAAGTATCCTTTCTTTCTGTAAATCCTTTCCTGGAGTGCTTCCTAGGAAAGCAGTACCCTCTGAAACAAACAGGTGTTAAAGAAAATCTGATGCAAATAAGGACTCCTGCTGCCACGGAAGCAGGGGCTTTGTACCTACATAAATGCTTTTCTCAGAAAGCTCTCACTGTTGAGAAAAACCATTTGAAAGGAATCAAAGCCAGCTAAAAATGTTATTCTTTGTACCCTGAATACATTTGCTTCTGTTTCAGATTGGCTGCCTTAGTTATGTGTGTGTGTTTAACATATTAAAACGAGGGTTCTTTATCCTTTTCCATGATTTCAGCACAATTCCCTTCTTTGGATTCTGGATGCTGAACTGATTTGCCTTTATTTATACCATGGTATCATCTGAGACAGTGAAGGCTGTACACATTGATGCACAGCTTCGATGAACCATTGACCAACAAGCCCTTGGTTAATGAAGCCCATCCTTGAAGTGTGCTCAGAGTGGCCAGAAAGGATTCACTATGCACTAGGTCCTCCCTTGCCTTGCTTTAGCTTCCTCCAGTGCCATTTAGTGTGATGCTTGCCACTGCAGATTCCCCTCAACCTTCATATAAGAAAGCATTTCCCCTCTCCATTTCTTTGAGTTTTCTACTGAGGTCTACCTGATTCAGGTGGAGCAACAGAGTATGACCATTGATTGGGCAGTGGGATAGTATTATTCTTATTGTGTATTATTACACTCAAAAAATCTTTTTTTGGGTGCCTGCATGTATGCTTTGGCATGCAGAACTTGGACAAATTTAGAGAGTCATAACATGGTCTGACACGGAACAATTCAGGTTTTCTCAAACTTACTCGTCCATAGGAACTATTTTTTTTTATGTATAACATTTATTATCATCCAAAATTTGGAGAAACACTTAACCCCTATATTGTCAAAGAAAATGCCAAGAGTTCTTCCTTTGCCTGGGTTTCTCAGTATAAACTCTTAACTAGCAGTCCTCCTTGAGTTTATTTAAACCCCTGGGGTTTCCCCAGGAGTAGATTTTAGGACCTAGGATTTTGGATGTGGTGAGGGATTTGAATTTAGAGTGGAAAGCTGAGTTGGCCAGTGGTCACAAATTTCTCCCACATGAAGAGGTACTTTGCCTGCCAGCATGGCTTCCTGACATCGTTACATTGTTCCTCTGGTACATCAAATGTGCCCTCCCAATTTAATTAACATGAGAGATTGGAGGTGGGAAAGCCAGTGATTTTTGCCAGAGGCTCTTCTGAATCTATTCTAGTAGGCAGTCAGAGCTCATCTTTTCATTTTGAAGTCCAGATATTCTTAAAACATGTTCTATTTTTAACAAAACACTATTAAACTGTCACATACCCTTTTTTCTGTTTTCTTCTCCACCACTGCTGATGGTAACCAAGATATTTGTATGGGAATAAAAGCTGTCTCTTTTATATTCAACTGATGTTTCTACTTCCCTGATATCATTATTTTGCATTTCTATAGACTTTATCTTTCAAAAAGGCTTTACAATCATTTATTAGTTATTCTTCCCAGCTTCCCTATTAGGCAGAACACTTTGATTTAACACTTTCACTGTTTCATCCCCCTCCTTTCAATTCCTCTGTCATTTTTTTTTATAGATAGAAGAGAGTTAAATAACTAAATAATGAGGGTCTGTGTGTCAAGCTTTTTTTTTCAAATCATGTAATCACCATAATCCTCTAAGAGTAATAAGATGCCTGATGAGATTTAGTGAAATTCATGCTGCTCTACCTTCCTCCTTCTAAGTCTGCTACAGAAAAAATTTATAGAAAACAACAATGGCCAAATAAGGTGACAAATAGTCAGCTATAATAATAGCTGGACAACCAGCTGAGGAGTAACCTTCCCACTCAGTCCACAGATGCGCACACCGCCATCCAACCCCACCAGACTAAAGTCTCTGGTAAGGGGCACCAGTCCAAAGCTTAGGCTTAAATTGTAAGTGAGGTTTTCATTTTTTCCTTGTCTTAACCTGCACATCTAAATGCCTATGTCTGCACTTACCGTCTACCAGTGCCAGAGGCAGGGCCTAGCAAGAGAAAAACACAGGAAGTCTAAACCCAAGGACAGGCCTCGTTCAGGAAGTTTCCAGGTGGTACAGAAGATTCCTGCACACAAGCACAGTTGTGCCAGGGAGACAGTGGAATTTAGACACCAAAGTTTAAGACACAGAAATACTGCACTTGTAAATCATCGCCGTGAAAATCTGAGGTCTGTTCCATCAAATTAGAAAGTCCTTTCATTTTAGGTAATGAGGTATGGATCACATGGAAAAATTATGGAAGCTGCATCCTACATAACCAGTTTAGAAAAATGAAAACGGCAGCAATTTTGTTCCTTCCCACAGGTGGTATTAATGATCAACACTGCTTTACATATGAGAAAACCAAGATATGGGAAATTAAATGAACCGGACAAAGTCATATAAGCCAATTAGTAGACCAGATGATCCTTCTCTACACTGTTTCTGACTTTGCAGGGTGCCCTGGGTCTGCTGTCTCTTGGGCCCAGAGCTACTTGCCTTGCAGTCATTAGTTCCATCTTTTTTCTACTCTCCTGGTAAGTTTTGTTTCGGGGATCATCGTATACTTCCAGAAGCAGTATATTACTTCACCTATCAACCTGGGAATTGGCCACTTTATAACTATACCTCCCTAGAACAAGGTACAGCCAATTTCAGTAGAATACCCATGTCACAACTATTTTGACAGCTTAAGGCCACTATTTTTTAGCTACTAATGCACTTTCATCACAGGAGACCTTGTTAGGATATTCATATAAGACTCCTTATTTTAAATTTTCACACAGTCCTAAATACTGGATTTAATATTTTCCTTTTTTTTAAATCTTAGCAGATAAAAAATAAATTAAAGGGGTAAAGAATTATAAAAAAATTAGAGAAGAGCAAGTATAATAGGTAATAGCCTAATCAGGGAGAAGATAGAAAAACAACAAAAACTTAAAACTCACAGCAGTATAGGGGTATAAAGTAAAAGGACAAATAGCCAGATGCTTCAACTAATTTTGAAGATGTTACTGCATTATAAATGCTCACAGTAATGACCTTGGCTCTTTGAGGAAAAAAGTTGAATTAACAGTAGTGTTTTCTTTTTGAAATGGCAAGAGTATATATGTGACACTATTAAGAAAGATTTCCATCCAAGAAGTTAAAATGCAAAATGTCTTACTGTTTAAAGAGGTAACCCCTCAACTCTTAAACAAACAAGAAGTGTGGCTCTTCAGAGTCCTGCATAAACAGGTTCTTACAAATACATTTTGTATGCTGTCAGGAATAAATAAGTACATTGAAAATGAATTATGAAATTGCCATAAATCTCTCTTATATATTAAACATCTGTATCTCTCCTCATACTACACCTTCACCTGCCACAGTGCACAGACACCTTCACAGGAATATATTTCCTCTTGAGACGCTCCAAACAAAGAATCTTGTACTGAAATAGTATTTGCTGTTTGTTTGAAATTCAAAACTAGTTATGCATTCCATCATTTTATTTAACATATCTAGAAACCATACTCAGGAAGTTCTCTTGATTAGCTCCCCATGTGTTTAACCAGTGCTGCTTCTCCCAGTACCTGAAATTTAGTAGTCACCTAAACCCATTGGTCTTGTCCCTGAGGAGCATTTGGTCTCTCGATTGTCAGTAGAGATTGGTCAAAAGAGTGTTGACTAATAATATTCAAAATGATAGATCCCTGAAGTCTTAGTAGTGTTTCTACCAAGCCTCAAAGACCTCATAATTCAGACCAGAAATTGGACTGCTCTGATGACAAGAGCTGTGGCTGGTGAAATAGAACAAAGAATCATAGAAAAACAATCACACAGTTAAGAGACAAAAGCTTGTATATATGGCTGATGATTCCGGTAATTGTCAATGGGAACGAAGCATAGCATAGAATTTTTAGGGGCTATGAATAAGCACAGTTCTTCATTTTTTAATATATTTGTCTAAATTCAGTAAGGTGTATTAACCCTTAACTTGGCCTTCTTTCATTCTGGTTTTTTTTTGTTTTTTGTTTTTTTTGTTTTTTTGTTTTTTATTCCTCTGCATTTTCTTCTCTTGAAAATAAGGAAAAGAAATCAAAGTGCTTTTGTGAAATTTGACAGCATAGTGCAAATAGATTGATCAAAATCATGTTTCTTTTTTAAGTTTAAATAGAGAGGACACTTGTGGGTGATACGCATAATACATGTTCACTGGTAATGAGCTAGCAATGGAAAGGGAGAAAATATGGAGGCACCACCACGATGTTCTGCATATAAGTTTTGATTGATTTAAAGTATTTCCTGTGCATCAGTTTCATTAAAGGCAAATTAATCCCTCTTTTGGTGGCTTGAGAGTTTTTTTTCTGAGCACCTTGTAGAATAAATAAGTATCGAAGTTTTTCATTTTTCATGAATAGTGAATTAATTCTGGATGCTGGGTCAGTAAGTTTGGGTGGGGGGAGTGCATGTCCATTTTTATAGCAGCACAATTCATAATAGCTACATCTTGGAAGAAGCCTATATGTCCATCAACAGATGAATGGATAAAGAAAATGTGATATTTACATACATTGGAGTACTACTCTGCCATAAAGAAGAATAAATTTGAATCATTTGAAGGAAAATGGATGCACCTTGAAACTCTAATATTAATGAAATAAATCAGATGCACAAGCTGAAATATTCCATGGTTTCTATTACAGTAGAAACTCAAAATGTAAGTAAACAGCAAAATAAAAGATAGATAATAGGAAGTAGGAAGATAGATCTTTCTCAAATCGGAATAGGGTCAAGAGATAGAGGGAGGAGAGAGGGAGGGGAGGGGAGGAGAATGGGATGAAAAACAAAGAATTAAGATGTGTTATGTACATGTACCAACTCCCCACAAGGAATGTGAGCATAATATACTGCAAACATGTACTAATAAAAAAGCAAAAACAAAAACAAAATAGGAGCAGAAGGGGGTGTTAGACAAGGAATTGCAGGTGGTGGGGGAAATAATAGGGTTCTACTGGAAAAGCCAGAGATCTGGGCAAGTTTGCTCTGGATGAAAGTTGGTACAGCATAGGCATTTGCCCAACTTGACTAGAAGAAAAATAGTAAAAATTCTTGGGGTAGGACTCATGCAATAAATAGTTATCCGTGCATATTTTTTAATTGAAATTTTGCTGTAGAATGAGACTATTTAAATTAAGAGTAAGAAAGAAAAGAAAGACAGGAGAGGTAGGAAAGAACCAGAGGCAGCCTGGTGTGCGGCATGAGGTGGGGGTCAGTCAGGAGGTGGGAGGGATTTAAAGGGAAGACAACTTGCCTGCCTGGGGCCAGTCTTGCAGTTGGGGTTCCCAGCCAAGGAATATGCATGTTGACTCTTGGCATAGACATCTAGATTATGGGTAACCTGTAATGTCTATACCGTGGGTATCTTCTAGAAAATAAAAGGCAACAAATTTGGAATAAAAGTCAGTTTTTATTTAGAGTAAACATGTAAGTGAAAATAAACTATAAACTTTAAAAACTGGTTCATACCGTATGCATAAAATCAAGAAAATGTTATCACCATTTTGTGAATTAATTGCCTAATACACATCTACTTTTATTCTTACCTTTTCTGGTTGAATATATTTTGACTGTTTCTTCATAAGACTACACTTTTGTAATATTTTCCATTGGGTGAATGAAAGACAACTCATTTTTTCTCTAAATTGATAAAAATTTTATTTTAATACTGACTGTTTAAAAAGTCCTTTAAATTCACAGCCCTTATTGGCAAATCAGGCAAATGGGTAGAACTGTTGTCTACTTGGGGAAAGGGAAAGTTTTACTAAGATACTTTTATCTCTGAATAGTAGGATCTAAAAGCTTTCAATTTTTTCTTATACAGTAACTATTCTTTTTTTTTTTTTGTGGGTACTGGGGGGTCGACCTCAGGACCTCGCGCGCCAGCAGGCGCCCGTGCCGCTGAGCGATATCACCAGCCCCTTTTTCGTATGTGGGTTCCGGGAGTCGAACTCGGGCCCTCGCGCTTGCCGGGCAGGCGCTTAAGCCGCTGAGCCATCTCACCGGCCCCCTACAGTAACTATTCTTAAATGTTCTTTCAGTTGACAGTATTCAACTAATTCATGGCCAGTGGTCTCATTTCAGTGATGAATTAAAGAGTTACTGTGTCCATTGATATTCATGTGTCATGTAAAGTGGACAAGAAATTTAAGAATTTCTTGATTGAGATAGTTCAATTTCACACATGACTCTATAATCATCCTGCTTGATGTCTCTAGTACTCTGACAGATTTTTACCCTGCGAAAAGGAATACTGGTAAATACTGTTTTATGGTTTAAAATATATGCATAATTCCCTAGATTTGTTTATCCAATATGCACAGTTGTGGACCTACAGCATCACATATATTCCTAAAAGGAAATTATTTCCACTTTGCTAACAGAAGAATCACCAGTTTACAATTTTTCAAATATTTTATTGAAGTTTATACAAACCAAAAAAGCACCTATGTCATAACTGTATGCCTCCAAGTACTTTCCCAAATGCACATCTATGAAATTGGTATCCAGATGGAGAAGTAAAACACTATCACCACTGCAGAAGCCCTGCCCTGACTTATTCTAGTTACTTCTTCCACCACAGTAGCTGCAATTAGCCTGCCTTTGTATATAACGTAAATGAAATTATTGTATTAGACTCCTTTTTTGTGGCAGGATTCTTTCAGTTATTTTTTTATATACACTTAGTTTACATAGTTTGTGCTTAGGTTGTAGAGTTTTGTAATGTGCAAATATGCCACAATTTTTGAAATCTTCATTACTATTCATGCATAGATACTGGCTTCTAGTTTAAGGCTTTTATAAATAGTACTGCTGAGAGCATTCTTGTACATGTCATTGCATGAACACTTCAACTCATTTCTATTGGTTATGTTTTGCGCAAGTTACTGGATCCTAAAGTAGCCAAATATTCTGCTTTAGTGGATTCTGCCAAATAGTTTTCTCAAGTCATTGAACTATTCTGCTTAAATATTACAGGTATGATGTTTAAAGGAATTTTTCATTGGCTAGGTTCTGGCTTTCTACATTTCAAAACTTGTATTTTACTAGTCACTTAATTCTGGTATTGAATGATATCAAATAAGCCCACATCCTATTACAACCTTTGAACGTGTGATGCTATGTGAGATAGCACAGTGAGAGGTAGGTACAATCCCATACTGCTAATAGTTCACTTACTCAAGAAGTAAACTGTGAACCTCATCATCATATTCCATTCTACCTAACTAAATGCAAGAACAAGTCAACTTCCTCCTAGTAGGATCTCCAAGGTAATTGAAATAACTAAAATGCTCTCCACCACTGTAAAAGAAGTATGATGGAAAAGAAGTGAAAGGAGGCAACAGTTACAATCTACTGTAATAAAAATCTTAGATGTTTTGAAAATTTTACAAAACATCTCAGCACACTGAGCAAATAGCTAAGGCCTCCGTCGGGAGTTATAAAAAGGGCTTTGACAAGGAGAGGACCTGAAGCTTAGGCTTCATGAGACTATCCCAGATATGGTGATTGAACATGGCCACATAACAAATAACTACAAAAACTCACTGACATTCAACATCAGCTCATGCATCAGGGCTGGTTGCCCAGATGCTCCTGCTGTTTTTACCCTAGATCACTCAGATATTGGGAGTGGGGGGATTCAACAGATCTAGCAAGCTCAGACTGGGAGGACTTGGGGTGGCCCAGCTCCTCTCATGTTCTCCCTCTTCCATAAGGTCAGCCTGAGTTTGTTGCTTCTCATGGCAGTGGCAGGGAGCATGAACAGAAGCTCATTGTACAAACCCATTTTAAGCCTCTAGTGCAGTGGTGGCAAACCTATGGCACACGTGCCAGAGTAGGCTGTAATCGTTGAAAGCTCTAAAAGGTTCACCATTACTGCTCTAGTGCATTGCATTGACTAATTTCTTAATGATCACAGAAAGCCAGATGGCTGAGTTCAGAGTCACAAGTGAGAAATGCCTACAAAATTCCATAGCAATGAGTGTGGGTCAGTGGAAGGAGGAGGACTGAGGCCATCCCTGCCATCATGGCTCAACAATTAGATATACAGTAAATTTGCCTCTGGTTCCCCAGTCTTCCCTCCAAACACAGCTAAAATAATTATTAGTGGGAACCTAAGGTTGGGAGAACAAGGTACTGTATACAGAGAACACAGCTGTGGTATAACTACTGTCAGAGTGGAAACATCATTGCCCCACTCAAAACAGCTTTTTCCCTGGATGAGCCTCCCACAAACTTTTTTCCCATCCAGAAATACATGGAAAATGATGATATCTTTACAGCATACTAGACTGGAGTGCTTGTGTTGAAGGGCACACTGGGTGAGCCCCCAAGGGCTAAGGAGCTCAGTTTCTCTGTAACCCTAGAACTAATTACTGTCATTTCTCTGTGATTCAGGACCCTGGTTTGAAAGTCTTCATTTAAAGTCTGAGGCTGCTCAGGCATTCAGCACTAGTCATGTTTTGGGTATATGAAATGCATTCCATATAGAAGCACTTCTAGAATAATGTAATATGAGCTTCATTGGTCACTTACCTATAAGTACATAAAATCTGACTTGGTATCACATACTAAGGCTTCATTTTCATTTGTTTCATTTTGTTTTCTGAAAAAAAAAAGATATGTGAAGACTTAAACAGAAAAAATAGATGTGCTTTGGAAATTCAAACAAGAAAGAATAGACAGGAAGCGAAAGGATATAGAAGTCCAATCTCCTTCTTATTTTGGTTTCAACCTCCACTTTCAGTGAGAATATCTTATCTTTGACTGGAAAAGTGAGGAATATCTTCATCCCAAACTACTACTGTACTCTAAAGGAGATGCCTGACCTGACTACCAATGTCATATTGTTTTGTAGATGGTTTAGATGTAGAAGAGAAATAAATCCTTCTTGTTCAACTATCATGTAGAATTATATGACTGTTAATCTGCTAGGTCACTGATAATTTTAACTGGTTAATGTTCCAATACCCTTTACACAAGTTCAAGAACTAGTGTGCAAAATTTCCTAGAGAGAGCATATTAACTTTTTCTGTATTGCACCTTTATAGAGAGTTATGGGAGAATTTGAGATTTAGGAATTCAGGTAGAATCTTATTTTAACCAACTTGAAGAGAGATCAAAATCTCTATACTGAAACAAAATCTCATTAAAATGGATGTTCACTGCTGTTCAGTATGAATGGATATATTGTTTATTGAGTTTTTCTATTTGTTTACATAAAACAAATGTTAGGTATGCACTGTGTCTACAAACATTAACAAGTGGGAGAGATGCAAAAGAGTGTGTTCCTGCCAGTACTAAAATTATCTCTTCCATTGTAACTATATTTAAATGCAATGTATGATCTTCTTACTATGATTTGTATGTTTTTCACATTGTTTTAGTAGTGATGGACGCATAGACAGAATTTCTTTCACGTTGTTCAATTTTTAGGACTATGTCTTAGGCAATAGCCTTGTAGAGATGCATAAACAGAATTATTAGTGCTGTATTGTTTATAGAGAGATTTAGTAGGGAAATATATTAGTCTTGTAGGATTATCACATAGAGTTATAGAATATTAATCCTAAGGCTATTGCCAATTTTTACTCTCTAAGTATCATTTTCTAAGTATATTTCGTTAATATTTCAATGCCATGTTGTCCAGGTATAAGTTATTTCTTGTTGGGAACCAAAGCAGCACTCTGAAAGCTAGCCTTCTGAGGTTTAATCCAGGGATCTGCTCAGTGATTGAGAAATATTAATTTTGCCTGGACTCAGGTCTACCCACAGACTTTATTATTTGACTCCCTCTTAAGTTTTTAGACCTTATCTAAATATAACTCCAGTTTGAACACTAGAATCCAAATTGCATTTTTAGTAACCCCTACATACAAGCATGCACACATGCAATTTTGCAATGCATAGAACTGTGAAAACTCAACAACACAATATCCAGTGCTAATTATATGTGGGCTATATACACATTCAACTTCAGATTGTACCTTTAATTCTGGAAAAGCAGTATTTCCATTAAGTACAATGACAACAAACTGCATTACTGTTTTTCAACACAAGAAACCTTACGCATTCCCAAGCTCACCCTTTTAGTCTCGGCTTGCTGTACACAGAATGGATGTGAAAGAACCCAAATTCCCACCCAACTGGAACATGTATGCAGTGAGATGCCTTTGAGGGAAGTGAGAATATTCACAGGCACCAGGTGTCGCAGCAGGATGTAACAAGGCATGGTGCTGCTTGCCCTCCTTTTTCTCCCTGTCTGTTCTTTCTGGTGGAAAAAATTGCCCAGTTTTTAGGACTCAGAAGGTTGATATCGGGTGACTGTCTCTTATTGCTCAGAATTCACTGCTTCTGTGACAAACAAAAAATAAACAAGGGTTACATTCTGAATAATCTCAACTGTATAATTTTCCTATATCATTGACTTTCTTCTTTTACCTGCTTGTTATACTTCCAAAAAGTATGAGACCAAAATGTCAGAAAAGGAAGGGACTTTGAAGAAATAAATAGAAATAGGTTGGAATCTGTTCAACTTATGCATTTTTATGTACCTTTTTCAAAACACCAAAAAAAAAAAAATGTCATGTGCATCAAGAGACCAAACAGTAAGGTGAAAGTCTGGTTTTTGGAGAAATAGTGGGCCATACATTGTAGTAGATTAGGATCAGTTTGAGATATTCTCCACCTGTCATTTCATATGTGTTTGGAAGATGTTGATTTGGGAGAGTAAATGGGGAGACACAACTCTGACCAACAGAAGTTGATTTATACCATAAGACACTGAGTATTATGTGATGTCAGGTGTGTTGTAGAGTAGCAAAGAAGTGTTAAATTTACTGCATTCTACATGAAACCAGACAGAAATAGAAACAGCAGAAAATGCTGGGGGCAATAGATAAAGAGGAATGGGGCCGGTGAGATGGCTCAGCGGCGTAAGCGCCTGCCTTGCAAGCGCGAGGGCCCGAGTTCGACTCCCGGATCCCACATACGAAAAAGGGGCCGGTGATATCGCTCAGTGGCACGGGTGCCTGTTGGCGCGCGAGGTCCTGAGGTCGTCCCCCTGGTACCCACCAAAAAAAAAAAAAAAAAAAAAAAAAAAAAAAAAAAGAGGAATGTATTAAGAGAAGGAGTTCTTCCTACAGTCATGTCAATGACAAAATAATTAATTGGCATGTAAAAGCTTTTACTTTTTTTAAAGTTTTGCCATAGCATTGCATGCTTTATGAGAAAATGGAATAATGATTTTGTATTGCTTTTTAAATTAATGTCAGTTGTGTATATTAATAGCTACACAAACATCCCCACACACATGTGTAACTTGAATGAGCATATGAAAAGGGAAATCTTTGCTTTCTCTAGTCAAATGATGTTTTTCCTTAGAAGTGAACACTAGACAGTGATTGCTTCTGGCAATTCAGGTTAACTACATGTACAGGATCAGTCAGCTCTTGCCACAGTAATATTGTGTAACAAAACGTCTCCAAGTGCATGTGCATTCAAAACTATGTATTCACTCTCCTGTTCATAGAACTGCAAGTTAACCACGTCTTGGCTGATCCAAACAAGGCTCAGCTGTATGACTGTGCTGCAGGCTGCATAGCAGATGGACCTGACTTTGGTTGTAGCTTGGGGTCAGGTCAGCTTCATACATACTCATGCTAGACCCTGGGCTTCGGAGGTAAGACATGTTCTTCTCCTGGCAAATAGAGAAAGCCCAACAGATTAAGATGAAATACACGATAACTACAGAATAAATTTACAGAACAGAGGAAGTAGAGCAATGACTATGTATTTGATGCTGATTATTATATAAATAATACCACAATCTTCTGAATTTGATATTTACACTTTCTAAACAAAGAAGTATAGAACGTCTGTGCTAGATTTTAACCTAGCCAACTACCCAACAGTTACCATTCTGACCTCCAGTCTATTATGATTTTCTTTGGGTTTGTTACTGTCAGCTTACAAACATGAGTCTGATTCATAGCCTTTTATTTAAGATAAAATAAAATCTTCTCCCATAATGAAGAAAAGTTAATGGGTCTTTTATCTCGTAAGCCTTTAGCTTTATATGTCCACAACTGTAAGGAAAAGGTGTACTGGAAAAATTCTAGTCCATGGGGTATTGAGGCCTCAGTTATGTACCCTTTGCCACAGGAAGAACCTTGAGATATGGATGGTGCGATTGCCGTTACTATGTATGAAAGAGTTAATATTTTAGATTCAGTGGGAAGAGCTACCATAAAGTACTTCTTACTTTAGAAATAGCAATTCATACATTACACTGTGACCTCCAAGCCTGATTTTACTCATCATAGCCATGGAAAGCAGATCCTTCATTCACAACGCAGATTGCATGATTCACTCATCTCCTCCAAATCACCTGTTCTAAACACCTGCCTATCTTCTACTCACCCATCTTTGTCACTTAAAATACTGTGGATATGTATAGACACCAAATGTTTGCTGACTTGACAATCATTAAAAGCCAGGAGGGCCTCTGCTCTGCCTGCCACCCCAAAAGTAAACAAAACATTTACAAAAGTGTTCAACCCATATCTTCTACCTCAAAATTGAATGTACTTTGAAAAAATGGGTTAAATGGATTTTAAGTATGTATCTTTGTACATGAATGCATTTAATATGGTTGTTCTACTTGATGCAAAATCAAAGAGCAATATCTGAGTTAAATAAAATTATTAAATGGCACACACTTGTTAAAGCAATTCATTCATTTTATCAAGCGCAGCGAAGTAGTCTTAACATATGCAGAACCTTGTGTTTTGCTATTTATGAAAGTAAAATCTCTTTTATTTTATATTCTAAGGTTAAAAACAACAAGTCGTTCTTATGGTTTCTGATATTTGCATACAGATACAATAAAATTATACAAACAATACACAGGGTATAATGGGAAAAAGAAAAGCAGCTGCCCCTCTGGTCATAATCAGTCCTTTATAGTCTATTTAATATTAGAAAGTATTAAGAGTAACTTGAAAATTAAGTGAATATGCTGGCAACTTGATTTAAAAATGGGCTTTTACAAAGGCTTTTCCCATTTCTGTAGATTATTCCTTTATGCCATGTTTTAAGGTCAAGATGGTTCAAAGAAAATCTGTTGTTCTAATATCAACAATATATAAAATGTTTTGTGTGTTAATTTTTGCTGATGCTGGCATAGCATTTTATATTAGGCTTCTGTCACAGGAGAATGGTTAAAAAAAAAAAACAATTAAAGCTGAGTATATTTATCCAAAGGAACTTTATTGCTGAACTTTACACTGACAGAAATGGGACATTTAGCCATTTGAGCAAAAACCTTTGACTTATTACCTAAAGATGGCTTATGAGTTCCAAAATATAGCAGAAAGATAATGCATTGTTAACCTTCAAATGATATCCCATCTTGGGAAAAACTGCTCTCTTTCGTTTTGAGTCACGAATGAAGTGAGTCTGTAATAGTCTCTTCGAACACCTTTGTCTTCCTATTTTTTTCCAACAATCAATCAATGAGGATTAAGGATAGACTTAGTTAGAGGCTCTAAAGGTCAAAATTAAAGGTAGCATTAGTGATTTTGTACAGGGAAAATCCAGGAATAAAAATGCTATCATTATTTCAAGACAAAGGGGGAAAATGGAAAACTTACAGTCGCATTTCTGAACTTCTTTAACTTGGACATGCCATCTTCCCACTCTATAACCATCTTTGTTCTAGTTTCAAGAGGTACGTACTGTACTGCATTTATATCACTGCTCTTCAAGGTGTGGTTGATAAACTGGTCCAATGCCAGTTGAACTGTTAATCCACAATGAGATAAATACAGAAGCTGACAATAAATGTTTGGATAATCATAATTAACCAGGCATGATGGTTAATTTTACACATCAACTTGACTAAACTGAGGGATGCCAAGACAGCTGGTTAAACATTATTTCTTTATGTTTCCATAAGAGTGTATCTGGGAGAGATTGGCATTAAAATCAAGACTGAGTAAAGAAGATCTGCCCTCACTTATATGAGTTGGATCATCCAATCTATTGAAGACCCAATTAGAACAAAACTGCAGAG
Source organism: Erethizon dorsatum (assembly GCA_028451465.1). Classification (NCBI taxonomy): domain Eukaryota; kingdom Metazoa; phylum Chordata; class Mammalia; order Rodentia; family Erethizontidae; genus Erethizon; species Erethizon dorsatum. The sequence continues at coordinate 66,264,914 of CM051831.1, forward strand.
AAAGGGTGAAATATTTTTCTCTCTCCTTGAGCAGGGACACAGATTTTCCCTTGCCATCATAGTTCCTGATTGTGTGAACCACAGAAAGAATCTGTCCTCTCAAAGTTTCTATCAATGACACGTATCTGCCAAGAAACTAAAGAAACAAGTTTTTCCATTACAAAGTCATATCAGGGCAAAGCCCTATTGCAGATGAAAGCGCTAACAATACATTACCCTTTATTAGGTGCTTTAGGAACTCTTGTGCTTATTTTCTAGTTGTTGGGACCAGGGCAACCAGCTCTACAGTCCCTCCCACACTGAGGGTGCTCTCCCTGGTATTGTTTCATGTGCTGGTAGCATCAACCTGTGTGATTATTGGCTCTAAATCAAGCCTTGCTTTTCTAATTTGTTTGCAATATCCTGTTTGATAAAAAGTATCTAAATTAGATAAAGAAATATCTTGCATTATGTTTAGTTATTACCCACAAAAACTATTTGTCTTCCAAATTGTGTCTCAGAATGAGTCCAGCCTGGATTCTTACCAGCTGCCCAAGCCTAGAGCTGATATTAGATCTACCTCCTTCAATCTATCCCTTTCAATACATTCCTTGGTCAGCATAATTATGGCCAATATAACACAGATTCCCCTCTAGTGGTATAGTTTTTCTTGAGAAATGAATACCATAGAATTGTAATATATTGAAAGGAATTGAGGTTATGTTTCCCAAGCACTTAGAAAACCTTATAATTATAATGAACTTTGCACACTCCACTGTCCTTTCCACAATTATGAAATTAACCACTCTTAAAATTCTTGAACATGAGGCAGATTCTGCTGTTTATAAATCTCTCTCCAAAACAGGAATAAAATGCTGAAAGATAGGAATGGACAAATGCAAATTCTGCTTTTCTTTTTCCCCTAGAATTCTAACTATATTGCATTGCATTACAAGTATTAAATTTAAGGACTTGCCGCATGAGTTTGCACCATTTTTACAGCTTCTCCTCATTAGTTTTTCCTTTCTTTTCTGTAAATCTCAATTTTTATATTTGAAGCATAGATATATATATAATTAAATTTTGCACTTTTAATATGGTCTCTTCTGTGAGTGTTTTGCTTAGTATATTGCACACAATAGTTGTTAAATAACATTTCTTTTTAAAATCCACTTGCCTGACCTTTGAGAAGTGGTTTTCTTTTTTTTACCCTCAACGTCTAACAGAAAACTCTCTTGTTTACATTTGTTGTATGCGGAATAGACTTGTGTTACTTGTCATTATTCATGCTTATTTCTTTCATGTTGTTTATCTCTGTGTTCATCTTAGTGAATGTGAGTGCCTGCTAGATGTTTTTATCCTGTGTTGAGCATGTATTTTTTTTCCAACCTCAATCTTATTTTGGATGTTTTCTGTTCACATTTGTAAATGTGTTAGCAATCCTTGCATTATTTTCTGGTCACCAACTTTGCAATATCTTTTAAATCTAGTACTATCTGCAAAATTCTCCATAGTCATCTTCTGTACAGTGATAACCCTTATAATTACCCCCATGAAAAAGTTAACCAGAAGTAGATCTCCAATTATTAACCATCAGTCTTTACTAATTGCCAATCCAATAACATTAATCTCAGACTGAATTACCACTGAATTAGAATGTTTAATATATATTATATATTTACTGAAATTCAACTACATCAGTTGCCCTGTGTTGCCTTTTATTGCTTACTTATAATTTTGTTCACTATAAAGCTATCATAAATGATGTCCACCATTTGTTCTTCTTGAAGTAATATTGCTTACCTGTCACCTTGATATTTAAGAGTGCTCTCTAAGAACATCTGTTCCTTTTTAAAACTGCTTAAGTCAGCCTCTAAAATCATTTTTTACTTATTATGAAAATCAGTTCCATCCACCAATTATTACCACATCTTTTAGATATGAATAGAACTCTTTCTTTTCTTCATAACTTTGCAAAAAGCAAATTCAATCACTGTGACATCCAACTATCAAGTCAATTGTGGGCATCATATGTCCACAGTCAATGATTTGTTAATGTTCAGATTTTCCACTTATTCCATTTTCTGCTTTTCAGAGCTCTGTTTTGCAGAATTTAATTATATCATAATAATACACAGTAACTGTTATTTTATTAAAGGGAATTTTAAGAAATTAGCTGAATCTCTCAGCCATTTGGACTAACTATTAATCCCATAGCCCTCATTGAAAAAATCATTCTATTCACTTAGCTCTTTCTTTTCCACTGTATCCCCCCATGAGGCTGAAAAAAAATACTTTTTACCTTTATTTGAGTCAACCATGATTCATGCTTCTTTCATAGTGTCTTTTTTATTTATAAATTACAGTACTCTACCACTGCTTTGTGTCAAAAGCAGCTGTATATGAACAAATAGAGAACAGTCAGGATTATGACCCTATACTTGATTCAGATCCAAGCTTTCTGCAGAGCTCAAGAGGCAGATTCAGCACTTGCTTGAGGACCCAGTTAGCTATGCCATAAATCTGACTTCCATACATATATTATCTGTACACATCACCTACACTGTGTACAGTATAGGCCCACTATCATACCCAGCTCTTCTAGCCCATGAAGCACCCAGGTTTTCCATGTAATTATTGGCTATTCTCAGCCCTAGTCCATCAAAGCGCATTCACATTGGGACTAAGGTTACAGCCTCCCTAAGGACAATCCCAAGCATAGAACAGATTCACACTATAGCATCTACACTGAGCGATGAGAGAGCTCCTCTCTACATGACTATTGATTCACACACTGTTCCCAGTCACTTGTTCTCACTTACCTTTCTACTTGTCCTTTCATTTTCCTACCTTCACACTTCTCATCTTTTTAAATCACATCTGTTTTCTAACCCATGTGTGTTTTAATAGACTGCAGTATAACAAAATTCTTTCTTTAATCAAGATATTCCCAAGCCCTATCTAGTTGCCTACTGTGTCCAATAGCAATTATGAATGGATAAAATCATATTATGGAATTTATTGTAATAAGAATTTATTGTACTATGGAATTTCTTGTAATAGGAAATGATCTCTAGTTCTTTCTTTTATTCATTTTCATCTGTTACACTCCCCTGCACAAATTCTTCCTTGTAGCTATCCACCCACATGCCCAGAATAGGAAACAAGTAAAACAGCTGAGATTGGTAAGCATGAATTAAGCTCAGCAGGGTAGTAGATTTGGGGTCAGAATGTTACAGCCATGAAAACAAGAGTATGAATCCAAAAATAAGAGTGGAAGGAGACAAGAGAAGGAAATTGATAGTAAATTCCTTTGGTATCAATTTGTTACCCAGTAAAGCAGTATCTTTTATTTGTATCTGTGAGGAAATTCATATTTTAAAACAGAAAGTTTAGTTATTAGTTATTTTGTTTATGTAACAAACAATAATATTTGTGTAAGTGCTAGCAATAGTATTTTTAATGGTATACTCCCCCATACTATTTTAAATCTGGCTCTACTTACAGAAATTCTATCACCTAATTTTTTGGGAGAATGGCTCTTGAATAAATGTAAGGTATACCAAGAATGTATGAATTTATAGAAATAGGAAATTGTGACTCAAATAAACCATTTATGATTCAACAGTTATTGACTCAGATTCAATTTGGAGAAATCCAGGAAGAAAAGAAACTTTAAGCTCTTAGGGGAAGAGACAATGTCTTACTCAAATTTTTAGCCCTAGTCCAGTACTCAGCACAAGTTAGGTGATTCTCAGTTCCAGTTCCTAAGTTCACAGAGCCCAAGACAAGGATTTAAGTGTATATGACTTACTGAGAAGTGTTGTTCAGAAAAATTCTGTCAGCAGGGACTGGCAGGGCCAAAGAAGTATATTGCCTCAGGGAAACTTCCTCCATGTCCGGCTGCATGGTAAGGCTCAGGACTAGAAGCACAGCAGAGCTGTCTGCCCCTTGAGGCAAAAGGGCTGGGATTTTAATTCCTCAGGGAACAGGGAAATTGTAACCAGCCAGGAATTTCTGGACATATTCACTCCTATTCCCCAACAATTCTCCGGAGAAGGCTTCAAGCACAAGCTGCTCTCCACAGTTCTCAGAACAGCTGACAGATAGGTGCACACATTGGAAAGGGAATCTTGGCTGTGGCATCTATCTATTGCAGTGATGTACACATATTTATTAAGTGAGTGAAGGGGGGGAATGACCTGATCTGACTGTAAACCAATATCATATTTTATAGGAAAGATAATATTTTCCAATTTTTTATCTATGGCAATGAATTTTATTCACACACTACATGTCCTGTCAGATTTAATCAGTGCCATTTTAGAACCCACATTTAAGTTGCAAACTAATATAAACTACCAAATCCAAAAACACAACCTGTCATGAAGCAGTAAAATGATGTTTGCTTTTAATATAACTCTTACTGGCAGAGCAAAGGCAAAAAGATTCATAGGCAGCTGGATGGTTAAGACTATTAACAAGGTGAGCAGAAGAAATATTAGCAAAGTGCAGTAAAACAAGATCCAAAGCAATGTAGAATGGCTCTTTAATCATCAGCAAAAAGAATACTTGGAAATATAAGGCAGAAAAGTAACACTCAGATATGGATTTCTCTTTCCAAATAGATCTACTTCTAGATCTCAAATAGTAGAAAGCACAGAGCAACAACATTTACTTCCTGATGCTGGGGAAATTTTCAAAAATGCAAAGTTAACAGAGAATGGTGGTTATGTGCATAACTGTACTTGGACACAAGCATACAGGTACCTTTAACAGATGCATTCATGACTGCAGTGGTAAGACTAGTAAAATGCCACCAGTTCAAGTACAGCACTAATAACTTCGGAGTAAAGATGATAACATCTCTCTAGAAATGGTACATAAACACCACGAACATTATTTTTATATAGTGGATTTCAAATGTTTAGGCTTCAATAAAATTATGATCTTTCAATCAAATTTTCTAACTCATTAAAAATATTCTTCATTTGCTAGTAAATAGTTACATAAAATTTTCTCATAATCCTGACCTTAGATTTTCCCAATGATGTAGAAATTTTGGTAAATGAACACAATTTTCAGTGCAGCCTTTATAAGTAGATAATGCACATAGAACTCTGATATATTAAAGTTGTTTTCAAGAGCATCTCAGGAGAGAAAGTTAGTTGTCAAGTGTTTATCTCTGCTAATGTCCCTTGGTTGTAAGCAACAGAATGTAAGTGAGTTAAAGTAAGGCAAAATCAAAAATTTATTGGAAATTTGTGGGAATAAATCAAAGACTTGAAGAAAAACTGAACACTGTGTCCTCGATAAGCAAAAATAGGACAACTCTTGAGCAGGATATGTTTGGGGATTTACTCCATAGCATGATACTGTACCATTAGCAAAACTCATCATATTCTTTCAGACTCTCCATTTAAGTTTCACATTTTCAGAAGAGAGTTTTATTAGTCTAGCCTAAGTCATTTTCCCCCCTTGGACTAATCAGCCTGTCTAATCACTAGTGACACCAAAATGGTTTCCAGAGAAATCAGTGATGCATGTGCAGCAATCCCAGCTTTTGTTGTATTGAGCATTAATTTGCCTTTGCAATATTAGAGCTTGCAAGTTCATTAAGAGCTTTTGAAGTTTTTTTGTTTATATGTTTCTTTAGTAGATCTTAAGTCTTAAACTCAATCAGAACCTTTATTAAAAAAAATATAGAATTGAATAGATTTCCAAACCACAGAAGATTATCTTTATGCTAGCATTTTTAAGTGCAATTAGGGGTTTCGATTACAATATAGAGGTTATCATTAAAAAGTTGTTATGAAAAACCAGAAAAGTAAGATTGCATCTGTGATACCCAGTGCTTATATCCTGTGACCTTTGGTTTTATGCAGCCTTCCTTTCTGAAAAGTTTATTTCTTTCTTCATAAGATGCCATTATTTCTTGCCTGCACAGTGGCTTAGTTAGTCAAATTCCAAGTGTGCAGGGATTGCTGTCTAGTGTTAAAATTGTCACTCAAATGTGAGCCCCTGAAGGGCAGGAACGCTGCCCTCCATCTGCACAGCCCACACTTAGAGGACAATATTATTGGCACTGATGATATGTTTGTTGAGTGAGTGAGTCCATGATTACATACACCCCTCCTATCTTCTAATGTCAGATTTTTGTTTGTTATTAACAATGTAAACTAGTGTGTGTAGGTTCTCAACAAACATATAAAACCAAAACTTGTTAGTACCCCTCCCCCAGATAATAGCTAATATTAGTGACAAAGGAGAAATTTGAAATTATTTTGCAGTATAAAATTTGAGCTTTATCTTTGATTTTCATTTGTGTATTTATGATATTCCCAAGTACCCAGTGGCTTAAGTAATTTGAAATTGACAATTTCCATTAATTTTGTTGAATGCACACAATTGTGGTTCTGTGTCTTGGGCAACAGAAGGGGTAAATAAGTGTATCTTCACAATAAATCTGAACCCATTTACTTACTTGGCTAGATTTGCACTTCTTGGATCATAAAATTTGTCCTCTGTAAGTCCACAGAATGGTAATAACGATATAAACTTGAATGAACTTGCAGCCCCCAAAGCATGAAAGTGATTATGTAGGGCCTATCATAAATTCACTGTCATGTAAACTTGAGACATGGTTACTGCAGACTTGGAGTAATATATCCAACTTGCAGATGATGCAGGTACCAAAGCTTCAGAAGTATCATTCTCAACTGCTCAAGTTAACCTTGTAATTCACCAAGACTAACTGTATTCACCAAATCTTTTTTTTTTTTTTTTTTTTTTTTTTTTTAGCTGCCACACTTGTAGATCCATTCCCAAGTAATTCTTACTTCTGGGTTTGGCAGCATATGCTGCCATTGTTATTGCTGTTATTATTGTGATTCTACTAGAACAGCATGTTCTCAGAATACCAAGTAAATCTTTCATTGATTAATAATGTCTGAGGCAGATTCATTCTTCTGCCTGCTCCTTGTTTGTCATTGTTATAACCAGAACAAAATGCTTATGCATTGTATATTTTTTCATACGCTGCTATATTCCATAACCAATGGTGATAGGCTTAATACCACAAGTCTTCCATCACCTTCCTGCTGCTCCCTGTCTATCTAGGATGGTTCATGCTGAGATTCATTACTGTTCTGAGAGGACAATCATTAAGTCTTACTTTCCTGTGAAATTCCCCTTTCTATATCCTGATTATCTCTCTACGGGCCCATGGATGTCGAGAATCAACATTAGCATGTCAGTGTTGGCAGTCACACACCACATTTATGTTGAAGACAGTCATGCCTCCAGTGTGACTGAGAGAGATAAGGCTCATTGGTGTGATGGCATACATCCTTTCCCATTGAGTTTCAAAACCTGAGTGGTAGTTGAAAATCAAAATATCTGTGACTGGGCCGGTGAGATGGCTCAGTGGCGTAAGCGCCTGCCTTGCAAGCGCGAGGGCCCGAGTTCGACTCCTGGATCCCACATACGAAAAAGGGGCCGGTGATATCGCTCAGCGGCATGGGTGCCTGTTGGCGCACGAGGTCCTGAGGTCGACCCCCCGGTACCCACAAAAAAAAAAAAAAATCTGTGACTGTGCATATTGCTGCATGTCATCATTTGTTTGCTTAGCTAACTCTCCAGTGGCTTTCAATATGTCTAAAGATGGAAAGATGGGAGCCATTTTTTCAATATTTTTGAAATCCTCTCCCCAAAATAGAATAGCACCTGGAATGTAGTTACTGGAGGAAGAATCATAAGAAGAGAAATATTCATTGAAACCACTCCTAACGATGGGGAGCTATCCAATTTTTTTCCCATCAATCCCAGCTCAAGGACTTAGCTGGTGTTATGAGATCTCAGCATTTGCCACTGACCCTTTGAAGAATTCCTTTGCTGAAGTTCACGGAATAGAGCATGCCTGCATGACTAGAAGCTTTACTTAGAATATCACACATTTGTGGCAGCAAAACAAAAATAGAACAAAATTTCAAAATAGGAGAAAGGGGAGAGAGGTGTTAAAAACTCAGAGCTTTCCCTCTGCTGCCAGTCAGGAAGTGATGCCTTCTATGGAACAAAATACTACACTCTGGGCTCATGTTCCTGATGAGATCGGCACATAATGGTGATAAGATCTGAGCTACGTTGTCATTCTGTTTTTATTTTTTGTAAGCATTGCATTCATGTATAAATGTTTAAAAAAGAAAAAAACCTCATTTTGAAATGTTATGTCTGTGAATAAAATATGTACATGTATTTGAGACTCGATTTGACACTACAACAGTATATTTAAGATAAACTATTTATCTTTCACAAACACATTTCACTGTTTTAACACATCCATTTGTTTCTGGAATGAAGGCTGAGGCATGAGGTTGGGAGGGAAGAAAAGAGACAGGAAGGAGAAGAAAACAGTCAGGGAAGTTTGTGTTGTGAGATTTCAGCTTTGCTCTTGATGGCAAAATTCTAGCTGGAATACAGTTTTGTTATTCTGGATGTCAGTTCACAAATCATGAATTAAGCAGCTCAAGCCAAGTGGCACCTAGCAGTAAAACTGGCATTTCTCAAAATATTGGCAGATCGAGCGAGCAACTGTTGATTTTAAATGTTTAATGAGCAATATGTTACTTATTCCAGTAATATTGTTGTGTTTCCCTAACCTTTCTCAAACTGCCTCCTTCTGCTTTACTTCTGGAAAGCTTCCAAAGAGGAAGGGTGAGTTAGAGAGGAGAGAGAATGTGGACAGTTCTTGGGAGGAAGAACCATAAGAAGAAAAATGCATTAAAACTGCTCTCCTGATGATGGAGAATTATCCATTTCTTCTCAGAATCCTAACTCGATGACTTAGCTGGTGCTATGAGATCCCCACATGTTTTTTCTTACACATTTATGATCAAAGTGGAGTCAGGAGGAGAAAAGAAAGCAAAGAAAAATGGGAGAGGGGTAAGTAAACCTGATGAGGGGTGATTTAAAAGAAAAGAAGAGAATAACTATGGAGAGCTGGATAAGTAGATCTCAAGAGTGAGACTGTGATGACAGAACCCCAGGTGAAGCCACCGTACATGGTTGTGCTGGTCCAGAAAATGAGCAGGAAGCAGGATTTCAGCAAAATCAAATCAACAGAGCAAAGGGTAGAAGAAAAATCGATAATAACCTCCTACTCTGTGGCAGAAATACTTGGTACTCGATGCCCCTTATATTAAATACTACCAACACTCATTCATTTCTTTGCAGTACTGGTCATGAGTCTGAATGTATTACTGGTCAGTATGTTTAAAATAGCTGAAGGAAACCTCTATCAAGGTAAAGTGAGGGAGCCCCATGCAAATTATGGGTATCATTTGTAGACTGAAAAAAATCAATTAACTTTCTTTATCAGAACCACTTCTTTCAGCAAAAGTGAATGAGGAATTTGAGGCATTACTAATTTTGAAATCCTTTTCAAGGCTAATGCAGATAATTCATGCAAAAGATCTGGAGCAGTAGGGGTGTTGAAATGGAGATAACCATATGACTGATTAGCATAAAAAATTAGCTACAGAGGCAAAACTCCTGAACAGAGCTCTCATTATATTTAGGAACAGAAAAGAATTCCTCAGTGCTCTAAGAATAAAAATGAAGGAAAAAAATCAATTACCTATGTGGAAGTTAGAAAAGGATTGTGCCTTTGTATAAATACACCATCTCCATTAGGGATATTGTTCTTAAGCTTCCATAGAAAAATACTGTTGTGAAAAAGCTCACCCGAGATCATATTTTGCAAAGTTACTTCAAAATATTCACATATTTGCACTCTTACATATATATTTTAGGATTTCCTTAATGTTGTCATGAGGTGTTTTTGGGTATTGAGCTCAAAAACACTGGACATGATGTTAATGAAGTCAGAACAATAAGGACAGACTCCATAACCTAGCGAGTTTTGCTTTTGTTCTTTGGTCACAGTCTTTAAGCCTGGTAGCATTCCTCAAATGAATATTCAGTCATGACAGCAGTATCTTGCCAAAGAAAAGTCATTTGAGATCCATCATTAGGAACTCATCATTTATTGAGTGTCTACTATGTGACACGCAGAGCACATAGTGATATTGGGGATATTATAATTATTCTGTACCCTGAAGTAATAGGTTTCTATTTAAAGAGACATGGATATCAGACAGCAATTTTGATAATCCACCATCACATTTGGGGAAATGAAATGTAGCTACCACCACTTGTCAAACTCTAGCCCTAATATCTTACCGAATTAAAGATTTCAGTGCAGGAACAAGTGACTATATGAAGAAAATCTTATTTGGAAGTGAAAGTAAAGAATACAAAAGGAACAAATACAGTCAAATGTTCGATTAAAGTAACTTGGCTTGCTTCCTGTGGTGGAAAGGAAAAAGGGCAATATCTCTGTTTTATATTACATATCCTGCTTTCTTCATGATGAACAGTTATACTTAAACAAATAATCATACATATGTGTGTTTGAGTTGGAAGCTTCAGGAAAGTGAAAATGGGCTGGTTTATTCACAACTATGTGCCCTTTCCACATCTCATGTAGCATCTGGCATGCAGTAGGCATTCAAGGACTAATATCTGATTTATATAAAGAACTCAAGAAAATTTGACTCCCCAAAATAAAAGACCCAATCAAAAAATGGGCGAGCAATGAATAGACACTTCACAGAAGAGATGCAAATGGCTAATAATCACATGAAAAAAAAAAATCACTGGCCATTTAAAAAATGCAAAGTAAAACAACACTGAGATTCTATCTACCACAGAAGGAATGACCATCATCAAGAAGTCAAATAAAAACAAATGCTGGAGAAGCTGCAGAGTGAAAAGGAAACTTTTTACACTGTTGGTGGGAACATAAACTAGTACAACCACTTGGAAATCAGTGTAGATCCCTCAAAAACTGAAACTAGAAATTCCATATGACCAGCTATTTCCCTTCTAGGTATCTTCCCAAAAGAGTTAAATATATCATATTACAGGAATACATGCATCCCCATGTTTACAGCATCACAGTTCATAATAGCTAAATCTTGGAAGTGGCCTGTATGTCCATCAACAGTGAATGGATAAAGAAAATATATTATTTACACACACAAGAGTACTACTACTTGTGCCCTAAAGAAAGATAGACTTGAGTCATTGTAGGAAAATGGATGCTTCTTAAGAGCATAATGTTAAATGAAATAAATCAGATGCACAAGCCCAAATATTACATGGTTCTCTTATATGAGAAATCCTAAGTATAAATAAAGAGCAAAATAAAACATAGATAATAAGAAGTAGGGAAATAGATCTATCTCAAAAGGAAAGGGAGGAGATGGATGGGGTGAAAGGGAGGGAAATGGGATGAAAAAAGGAGTTAAAATAGGCTACATACATATACATTTCCATTCCTTACAAGGAATGTAAATATTATGTACTACACAAATGTAGTAAGAAATTTTTAAAAAATGCTTAAAAAGAATGTATTGGGTTGAAAGTATAAATACATGTACAGGTCAATGAGTGAGTGGGGGATATAAAGATAAATAGCCCTAGATCACTGATCTCATTATTTTCTTTGTAGTTGGAGAGCTAGAAGTGTTTACAAATTATGGCAGTATAGCATAATCTAGGCCATAATCACTATATGTACATCATTTGAGAGTGTAGGGAGCCCTAAAAGAACTGGAACATTGGGAATAAGGGTTGTTTCAAGAAGTTAGACAAAGAAGGCAGGAGAAGGGAAGATGCTGAGAAAGATATCATAAGGGAGATGGGGTTTGGGTTGGTTGATGAAATTTGAGAAGGAGCCCAGACAAACAAAGGAATTTCTTTTTGAGGATGCAAGTGAGCATGTACTATTTGCATCAGTCTATGTACTGAAATCTGAAATGTTCAACTCTATCACAACAAACAAATAAATGTTTTGTAATATTCAAAAGCAATATTCAAAGCTTGATTAGATTTAAAAATACAATAAAATATATAGAAAGGCTCCAAGAGAGAAAAAATAAACTACAATATTGTAGAAGCTCAGAGTGTAAAATATTTCTAACTATATTAGGGCTCTGGCATCCTGCAAATGTGAAAGTCTGCTTCTGCAGACTTGCTCCCTCATGGTCTGATTCCTCACTGGAAGGTCAAATCCTGGCATGCTCTGCAGAGGGGATAAGGAGAAGCAAGCTGGAGGCTCTCCACTATCCTATGACAAGAGAGCTATTAAATTTTACTGTGTGCATTTACTTACATATCTACAGAACTTGGTAATTTGCATATATTTTCTCTTTTGAACTTTTTAGCAGTCTTATGAGGTAAATCTTATGAAGACAGGTGTTATATCCTTTATTGTACAGATGGGGAAAGTAAATTTTGAAAAATTTTAATGACTTGCCCAAAGGTAATGGGAAACTATGAATTCCCATACCCTAAAACCTGTGACAATACTCTGTTATACTCTACAGGCTTAATTATTTTGCAAAACCAAAACAGTAAAATAGAATGACCAGAAAAATAAGGTATAAATGTTCTAATCAATTTTCTGTCCTGATACAGCAAAAGACTTTTAATCTAATCACCAAATATATTGTATTTTTAACATACATTCCTATATTTCTTCCTATGTATTCCATACTTACTCTATCTTGAATTATACTGATTTCATTCCCATCTTTTTTTTTTTTTTTTTGCTACTTCTGAAATATAACTTGTGCTGTATTTATTTAAAATGCATGAACTAATGCTAGGGGTATAGCTCAGTGTTAAAGTAGTCCTATGTTTGATCCTCAGCATAAATAAATAAATAAATAAATAAATAAATAAATAATAAATAAGCAAGCAAGCATGGACTTGGGAGCAGAGCTGAATTCAAATCCTGAGTCCTCCATTTAGTAGCTTTGTACCTGATCCAAAGCTCTGTTTCACATACATTTGTAAGTAGGAATGGTTACATAAAGAAACAGATGGTTATCATATATCACAATGTTATCTTTCCTGAATTAAAATAGTATGTGTGGAATCCCTTACTGCATACTGGTTCACAGTAAGTTCTCAATAAATATTTAATTGATAAATGATTATAATTCTCATCTTCTTTCCCGCTATGTATATGATATTTTATCAGATACTTAATAGCTCTGAGCCTCAGCTACCTCATCTGTTGGGATAAAAAATATTTGTATTACAGAATTTAAGGATGATTAAATAATATAATTCATGGAGAGTTCTTAGTTCATAGCTCTCACTAAATAAGCAAGTGTGTTTCTCCCTTTTCCTCTTTTTATATTCTTTCTGTACACCACTGAAACTCTTATTTGCACTCTTGATTTCTTGGGAACTTCAGTTCTGTCTTCTTTCCCTCCCCCTATAGCTGTCTTTCTTTTGACACTCATTCCTCTCTTCTCTTGATGTCTACTTTCTATTTCCTCCTTCATTCCCTCTGCACTTCACTGTCTTGGTCTTCCAATGCCTTATGCTCTTGACATCACCTAAAAGGGGTTGTTCACGAGTCAAGGACGTTAGGGATCAGTGAAATATGGCATGAAATTTTTCATCAGTGAAATATGATCAGGCATCCCACATCACAGAAGAGGCCTTCAGAAGACTGGCAGAACTGAGATGGATGCTTTACCCTATGTGCCTGTTAGGCTGAGGGCAGATTTTACACCTCACCTGGAGCCTGTTTCTCATTCATATTTGTCTCTGAGTCAGGATTTGATCCAAGACTTGTTTTCATTGCAACTTAATATGTTTGTGGAAGTGGAACTGTGATGCCATAAGCTCCTACCTGCCAGTGTTCCCAGGTCATAGTGATCAAGCGTCTTGGCCTGGATAGCTGGAAACACATGCAGAGGAGACTGTGATGGGGTAAGGCAGGAGGTAGTGTAAGTTGCTTCTGCTAAATACGGGAGGAAGTTGGGAAGTGACATGAACCCAGGTGTGTCTTTCCTCATACCCCATCTGTGTGGGACGCAGTCCCACAGGTGTCTTCAGGCTGGCCTGGGGTGCTGAGTGCCTGCCCTATTGGACTAATCCCAAGAGGAACTCTTTGTGGGAAGCTAGGCAATGGTTATCACCTGATGGAGGAGCTGGGCTGCTTCTAGGGCTTCTGCGGGGCTTTGAAGCATCCCAGGAAGACAGGGTACCCGGTGAGACGTTGTACCTGGGGGTCTTTTTCAGGCTGTTGTGTGCCCCTTCTTCAACATAGAGGGCTATTTGTACCAGTGCTTTAGACTTTTCATGTGAGTTGTATGTTTCTTTGTTATTACTATCATTTATACATTGACTTGGCTATCAATGACTAGAAAACATTTTTAATTGAATTATATTTCTTTACCCAATGAAGTCAAGAGATAGATATGATTTTTTAAATGGCTGCCATGTTGGAAAAGACTAAGAACTAGTAAAATCTGAATATCTACAGACGGTCTGTAGCTCAATTTTTTTCCAGTAGTGTGTATTGAAGCCAGGGCCTTCAAACTTAGCTACATCCCCTATATTAGTCAGTTTTCTTGCTTCGAGGAAGTAATACTCCACACCCTCAACTTAAAGGATAGAGGTTCATTTTGACTTTCAGTTTCAGGGCTTCAGCCCATGGTCAGCTTTCTGCAAGGCAGAAACATCACTGTGGAAAGGGATGGCAGGGCAAACTTCTCAGTTCATGGCAGCCAAGAAGTAGAGCAGGGAAGTAGCAGCAGAGAAGAAGGGGCAAGATACCAGATATAGTGCCCAAGGTCATACCCCCATGACCCACACAGACACATCCAGAAATGTGTTTCAGCCATCCCCCATGCATCTCCTAAGCCAGTCAAGTTGGCATAATCAAGCTTAAGTGTCACAAATCATGACTAAATGAACACAGGCAAGATTATGAAGGGACTGAAAGCCAGAGCCTTTGGCTTTGCTCCAACCCCTTTTGTCTCTGGGAGAGACGTGACACCCTGCTGTCTTCCCTCTTGTCTTTTTAACTCTTAGAGAGCTACAGTAAGAAGCAGATGATGCCTTGGAGTGACACAGAAGAAAACCCACCTGCACAGAGGATACTTGAAGCTATTCCAGCACTAAGGGAAAGATGACTTTGCTGTCTTTGATTTGTGACAATAAAGCTAATAAAATTTAGCAGTAGAAATCTTCCTGATTTTTCATCTTCCCCATTTCTGAGGGAATACACAGAGATACATACACACACAAACACACACATACACACATACGTACACACATATGCATGGATGCATACCCAAAATTACGCCTTTGATCATGTCTTCACTGATTCCTGAGGGTTCTTTTATCTTTATATTTATATTTAACTCTTCTTTAGTCATTTTCAGAGCATCAAAAATAATCAAGTGTGAAAATTAACAAAAAATCTAAGACAGAAAAAGGACATAAAAGAGGAGATGCCAAGATATGACAACTAGACATGAACATTTAATTTCTCTCTCAACCATCACTATCTTAACTATACTAGCCAAGCTATACACTGGTTCTAAGCAGTTTATAACTCTTCTTTCCCTCAAAACCCTATGCTCCATGGTGCAGACCTGTTTCTGAGTCCAGCTGGTGATCACTTCATATCCTGAGGCGAATGGATTGATGGTGTGTGCCATGCTTTTTCTAACTCATATAATGCAGACACTATTCCTGCTTTGCTCACTCACATAAATGTTTAATTCTTCCTAGAATCTTACAAAGCTTCAACAGCATCCTGGAAACTCAGGTGATAAGGCACTTTCAGGTTAAAGAAAAACATAAAGGAACAGAAAGTTGGATATCTCTCTCTGTCTCTCTGTCTCTGTCTCTGTCTGCCTCTCTCTCTCTCTCTCTCTCTCTCACACACACACACACACACACACACACACGGGATACATGGTTAATGTTGGTTTTCTTTGGATGGAGTTTTTCTTCATGTACTGGAACAATTTAAACAAGGATATCTTATCGTCATCCCCTTCTGTATGTCAGTATTACACTGCTAACATTTTCTTCCTTTGAGTCTCTGCCTTTCCCGAGAACGTCTAGGGTTGTCGGGACCCTTGGTGGTAAGGCTGACTTTCCCGGGCTGTGTCTTTCGAAGGATGATTGTCTTTTGATTCCCTGCTGAATAGAATTAATGTTAGCCTTGAGCCTTGACTCAGGGCAAAGAGGAAAATTTAAAAAGATGGAGGAAGTGAATATTCTGTTTCAGAGCCAGACCATGTGGCTGTTCCAGGCTGCCAGTCCTTGTGAGAATGTCATGCCATTTCTTCTGTGTTCCATCAATTTTAAGAACCCTGAGTCAGCATAAAATTAGAAACAGGTTTATTCTGAATTTGGGATAATACTGCTCTCAGAGGGAAAACACTTCAACTATTGGAAATATAATTTCTAGCTTCTTAATTTGAAAGCTTTATGACTGATTCCTATGTATTTTTTTCCCATCTTGTTGGGCATTTTTGTGTGATTTCACATAACGGCTTTTCTTTGCTGTAGGGACCCAAAACACTGTGCACCTTACAGGTTTGTGATCGCTGTCTCTCCAGCAAGCAAAAGAAAAGCCTGGGGCCTTTTCAAAAAGAAACAAGCGTAAAGCTGTGTGTCTGATTCTAACTTTTACTGCATTTCTCGAGAATACCTCCATAGAAAGTGTAGCAATCTCTTCCCTAGAAAGTCTCAGGATGCAAGATAAAATAGTTTAGTCCATACCAGCAGCCAAAGCTTTTAAAGCTTTCTTTACAGCGTGGGCGATTAGTTGAGGCCAGGGCAAAGGAAGCAGTGAACTGGACTGCATTTGTAAAGCTCTAGCAGTGAACACAGGTATTAGAATCACCACTGCAGTGTCAGTGAGGATTCCTGGAGCTTACCCCAGACCTACTGCCCTAGAGATGAGTCTGAAAGCTTCCTTTGTAAGGACTTCCCTTGGTGATTTTTTTCTAGTTTTGCAGTCACAGCTTTACAAAAGTATTTAGGGTGACCTAAACATGTAAATGGACAGATAGATATTGAGGTGGTAATTATTCAAAAATAATTGAATACAGCCCAGATCATAGAATGTTACTTCTACAATATACATTCATTATCATCTACTAAAATCTCAATTTAGAAAATAACAAACATAACATGCCAATGAAAGGTGCAGTTTATCAGACTTTTATATTATTGTCCCTATATACCAAAGATAAACAAACCTTTTCCGTATAGTACTGGGAAGTAAATATTTTAAACTTTGCAGGCCGTATACTCTCTGTTGCAATCAAGCTCTGGCATTGTATGAGAAAGTAGCATAGACCGTGAATAAATAGTTAGTGTCCCACTAAAACATGATTTATGAATACTGAAATTTGAATTTCATATCATTTGCATGTGTCGTGTTGCTCTTGTAATTGTTTTAAACATTTTAAAATGCAAAACCCATGCTTCCCTGTGAACTGTACAAAATCAAGCAGCAGCTCAAATTCGGCCTGTGAGACACAGATTGCCAACCCTTGCTCTATGCTTCTTTTAAGTTAAACTTGGAATAAATAAACAGCAATGTCTTAGTTAATAATTATACATGGGGTAATTATGTAATATATGATAATAATTATATATATCCTTATTCAGAAAGACATTTGTGTTAAATCTTTAATCCTATATTTTTCAAGTGATTCATCAGATCTAAAGAAAGCTATTCAGAGCCCAAGAGATTTAAAAACTATTAGAGATGGATATAGCCAAAAAATTATTAAAAAATTAGCATTTAATGAGCATGTATTATGTCTGGGAACTGTTCATTATATTCAAAAGTAGGGAACTAGAGTATCTAAATATAGTAAGCATTAGCAGAAAGAGCAACTTTGTCATTATTAATTAATTTTCATCAATATGGTAGTAGTTTCACAAATAGTTGTATCCCCTTTACTTTTTTAGTATTGCATTTTTCTGTTTTGTCACATCTTCCAAACACAATGCTAGACATATAATTGTTATCAAATTAATTTCTTTATTATGCTTTATACTCAGAGGAGCTGGTACACATTAAGCACGGTTTAACAACAGAGAGCCATCCTTTCTATATTTAAAGCTGTCTTCCTCTCTCTCACACACACAAACACAAACACAAACTAGATTCAGCTCTTTGTGAAGAACCCAGGGGATATCACATGGTCTCCTGATATTACTTGGCTGTTCATTTATGACTATCAGTGTTTGGATAGTTGGCAGTTGGTCTATGTAACAATCATACGCTTTCTATCCCTTTAAATGATTTGATTTAAATTTATCCCTTGAGCTTAGTTGCATTGATTTGTCCTTCTGGAAACTATTTGGATGGTTTTCAAGGTATGTTCTAAGGGACACTGTTGTTCCTGAACTTAGCTTGTTAGCTGCTACAATGGGACATTCATATTCTTTTGCTGATGTATAAGGGGATAATATTACCGAATAGAATTTGTTGATTGAATGTTGTCTCATATATTCTGATATTTTGGGGCGTATGCACCATTTTCCTGAATTAAAATCTAACTATCCAATATAGAATATGCACAAATATCACATAATCAAAAATTCTGCTTTCTATATTTAAATCTACCACTTAAACAATTTTAGGAATCTCTGGATTGTAATTTGGGAAATTTGGTGTTCTCTTTTCCAGAAAAGCGAAACTAAGTCTGTATGGTTTTGATTAAATCTAATAAAACTAGAATTTTATTAATAAAATTAAGTAATAAAATTAGTTACTTTATAACTTTCCTTTCATTTTAAATGAGAGTCTCAAGTTTCTTATCTTGAACTCTAGAGAAAATATATTTTTGCTAATTTAGGGAATAATTCCATGACCCTCCTAACCAAATTCTAATGACATATTTTTTTCTCCAACTGTTCCTGAAAACATTTACAGACATACACTCTTATTTTTTTCCCAAATGGTTTTCATCCTTACATTATTTTATGATATACCTACTTTGACTACTTGATATAGAGATAGATATATGTTTTGATGACCAGTGCTTGGATTAGGTGAGTGGGAGGGGCATCTCCTGACTCTCGGAATTTCATTTTCTTTTGATTAGTGTGGATCCATTCTAACCATGCCCTAACCAGTGTTTAGCCCCTCCACAGCATATACATATATATAGCTAGTGCTCCCATTTCCCATAGCAAGGGCCAGTAACTCTTATCCATAACAGCACACAAAGTTGTCTTCTTTTTGAATGTGGGTACCAGGGGTCGACCTCAGGACCTCGCGCTTGTCAGCAAGCGCTTGTGCCACTGAGCGATATCACCGGCCCATTTTTTCCTTTATGTAGGTACCAGGAGTCGAATTCAGGACCTCTCGCTTGCCGGACAGACTCTTATGCCACTGAGCTATCTCACCGGCCCCACAAAGTTGTCTTTGTTGATACTCTATTAGATATAGAAAGAGTTGAACAAAACATTTTCATTGTATCTGATATGCGTAATGTACCTTGATAACATGCCCAAGCCAGAATCTAAAGCCTAGAACTAGTTATATAAAATCACTGAGACTGTTGGTTTAAGGAAAACCAAAACATGTTCTGAGCCTTTAAAAAAGATGAAAGCTTATTGCTGTATTGTCAGGAATGACCACTCATTCTTTTTTGAATCTGTAAGCTTTTCTATACCTTGCTACCTTTGCATTCATATACTCCCTATTCATTTATTCTCAGATATGTAGAAAGCCAGGTGACTACCTCTTAGCATGATAATTGCATACCATATCAAAATGAAGTATTTTAGTGAATACATTTCAGGACCAACCAACCTAAACAAACTTTTATGTCTTTCCTAACTTCCAGTAAGGGATATTTGATTTCTGGAGGTATCTGGGGCCCTACATTATGCTGTTGCAATCCTGGTAGCATTTTCTTCCTTCTCTTTTGTTCCCATGGTTAAGATTTGCTTGATTTCTTCTATGACCTCCCCAACCAGCACATTACCTTCTTGTTTGCTTCAGGATTTCTCCTTTATGCTGTCTTGTCTTGGCATCTTTCCTGTGGTCTTCTTTGACCCCCAACACATCAGGTTAGACAGTGTTGCCTGAGAGGCACCACTAAGTTTGCCTTTAAGTGAAACAATCTGTCAAAAAAAAAAAAATGATTTGAGTGCTTAACTTTATTCACCTTGAAATTCCAAAATTTTTGACCAGCAATTTAAAATTACATCAGCATATGTTATGTAGAGATATTGATATAATTAGGGGTAGCCTTCCAGAAACTGACATTATTTTAAATTAGTACACCAGGAAGAGAAGAATAAGATTTGAAAACTTAGCAATTTTTGAACATATTCCAAGACCTCCTGCCTAGAACCTTCCCAGTTATCACCTGAAAAACTGGGCCATTATTGTCCTCATCAAGGCATGGATCAGCAAGTTTAAAAGTCCACTTAACATTACCTCAAATCAACCCAAAGACTTAAACCATCTGTATATATGTATATTATCTATGTATGTTATATACAGTGACCCATTTAATCATATCTGTATCTAATTTCACATCAAGACTCACATACTAGTGAGAATAGTTATCTGTTTCAATATTACTCACTTCCTAGTTACTCCAAACATTTAGATAAATTAAGCCAGAGTTATGTGAAATGTGACATCTGAATTTGTAACCTCCTCCTTCCCCTAGCAGTGTCTTCTTCTATTATTGTCTATCTGATTCCTCAGACCTATTCCCATAAGTACCATCTTGACTGCCTGCAGGATGAGAAATCCCTTAGGTGTTAATTGAGAATTAAGACATTAGCTGATAAAAGGTATAACCGCTTGCATTAATATTTGCATTGCAAAAGGAGTCTTAATGGGAAAATAATTAAGCTTTAAAGATTGGTATCTTTGAGGCAATTTATCCTGCCTGGCAACCTGTCAAATCTCCCCGCACAGACAGCCTCTGCTTTGTATCATCTTCCTTCCCTATGCTTCAGGCCGGCCACACGTGATCCCAATGTAACTCTGCTGCCAGATACAAAAGTGTGACTCCTGGGCCGGTGAGATGGCTCAGCGGCGTAAACGCCTGCCTGGCAAGCGCGAAGGCCCAAGTTCGATTCCCCGAACCCACATATGAAAAAGGGGCCGGTGATATCGCTCAGTGGCACGGGTGCCTGCTGGCGTGCGAGGTCCTGAGGTCGACCCCCAGTACCCACAAAAAAAAAAAAAAGTGTGACTCCTACATGACAGGATGCAAAGAAAGTTTAAATTTCTCAACCGTTTACAAATTAATGTATTCTTAGGGATCTTCCAACATTTGCAAAGGACAGCAGTCATCTATCCGTCATTCTCTGTGTTTACTAACAGTTTACCCACCCATTAAAAGTGCTCTGAAACAAAACTCATGCATAGTGGAGCAAGAAAAGGTGATGTATATTTTCTTGTCCAACTTTGCCTGTACATGACCTATCTGTTCTTAGTGATTTTTACAATATGAAAACCTAGTGATCCTATTAGGCAACACAAAGTGAACTATAGAATAGGAAGGAAAGAAAAGGGTGGCTGACAGTCGGGACACAGTCTTGGTTTGTAGTTGCAGGTAGCCCAGAAGACAGCTATCATTGGCTTTTATCAGCAACCTGGTGTCTAGAGGGAGGCACAGAAACAGAACTGAGAGTTTCAAAATATGATATAAAGTTTTACAATTTAGAATACTTAGTAGCTGTGCAATGGGAAAATTCTTCATTTGCTTCATTTTTAAAGGAAGAGAAAAAACAAGCTTATACAGTTCAATAAGCTAGCATATGTAAGCAGCCCGAGTGATAGTCACAAAGTAATACCCAACAAATGGAGGCTGAATTGTTAGCTCAGCAATGAGAATTGAGTTCAGGAGAGAATGTTAGTTTCCTAGTTCTCCTTCCATCTCTCCTGACCAAAAATGGATTGATCACTGATCCCAGGCCAAGTTAACTTTGGTGAGCTAGAGTTCATTGAACTCCTTTGAGAGAAGAAAGAAGATGTTTGCCTGGATATCAGAATACTAAGGTCAGATGGATAGTCACAAATATAGTAATGCCTGAACACCACCTGGAGACTTTATAATCTCGTGGACTCTTGGGCCTTATCTTGGAGATTCTGACTCAGCAAGTCTGTGAAGGGCCCAGGGATCTGAATGTATAAGCATCCCCCAGTGTGACTCCTGTATAAGGTGGTTCATGGATCAAACTTTGAGAAACACTGGAAAAGATGCTAATGAGAACCTGAGATAAGATAATCATTATATCTAGGGAGTATATTTGCATAGTTTTCTGAAGTAAATTCAAAAGAGAAAATACATTGATTCACGTAGCTACAAAAAAGAAAAGCAATAAGTTTAAAAAGCCATCTGAAGAGACATTTTTTTGAAATATCTGAAGCATAGGGTCCTTTAATAAAAGGTATTTAGTAATGTGCTAGACAGTATATTTGACTGAAGTTTATTAAATGCATAGAAAATGTATTGAAGAGGGTAATGTTTATAAGTCTTACAGCAAAACTCTGGTATCACTTCAGTGAAGCCATTTCTAGGAAGTGCTGAAAGAATTATGGTCCAAATAGCTTGCATTCTAAATACATGATCCTTGGATAGAATCCAGGGACTCTTAAATAAATGGATAGTAGCTTACAAGTAGATATGCCTTGTAATTATCAAGCATCTTAAACAAGCATTTGACAGGTCTTAGGTTGAAATCCATTAGCAATTGAATCTCTGAACTGTTATTCTGTGTGGTGACTGGGAGTTCCTACATGATAGGGATGGGAGATGTAGGGGCCAACTTTCCAAGCAGACTGACTAGCTACCCAGTGTAAGATGAAGCATCTTCAACACAGGGCTGAGATATACACAACAACATTTTTCTGTGATATAAATAAATGTTTGAGTACATTTAAGTGCTTGGTTAAGATCCAAAATTCTGTGCTATATAATGGGAAAAAATACTGAGCCTGATGTTATTGTCTGGCAGGTTTTAGTTATCACCTACTCTCTCCAACCATAAAAGGTCACCATTGTGAAAAGAAAAAAGGAGCTAGGACAAAGAATGAATTGTTTCTACCCTCACCTCAAATCTCCTCCCCTTTCCTGGAAAACTCATACTTTATATGATTAAGGAGATTTAAGTTGGAATCATTCTCAATGTTCTCAGATTGAAAAGGATGTGCTAATAGAGCACAGAGGTTTCTTGGGAATGGTACTGCATCAAGGGCAATAGGTGGTAAATCAGCGATAAAAATACAGTACCTAGGTTCAGCCCCGTAAGAAAGCTAAGAGTGACTAAATAATGGATCTAATTCATGGTTTGGCCCATTGTTAACCCTTGCTGGGAACTGGAGTGAAATCTGATTGTCAGTGATGAGGACCGAAGAACTATCAGCTAAAGTGTACCAAGGGTGAAGAGTAAGTGAGGAGAATGAACTTGAGTGTGCAGACAAGTACTGCCACCCTCAGGGTCCACAGTGGAGAAGGAGCTTCTAACAATCGCCAGGCTCCAGTCTTACTGCTTGGGGCTGAGTGAACAGGGTCCACAGTCACAATTCTGTAAGAGCTGCAGTTTGAGAGTTCGGGAAGCAGGTTGGAATGGACAATGGCCATGTATAGTTATTAAACCCCTTATTGTTCACTTAATTAGAAAATTGCTCTAATTTATATAATGTCAACTTGCTTGCTACTATTCTTCCTGTCATTTGGAATTATCTTATTTCCCTATTAATTTGTCTTTCCTTATTCCAGAAATAGAAAAATTTCAGAGATTTTCTTTTTCATTATGAGGAACTTGCCTTTAGGATAGAGCTATAAGGATGGGTATATCTTATTCCTGTGCTGAAATTATTAAATCCAATGCCATTTAAAAAAAATCTTTTATTATAAAAGAAATATATAATACATGTCAGAAATTTAAGTAGCATAAATTGAGGGGAAATTCTCTGACCATGCTCTTCTGAAATTACTGATTCCAGAACTTGGACAAAAGACAATTAATAACAATGTGTAGGCATAATGCATATGTAAGTAAATGTATTAAATATGTATAATAAATATATGCATTTTGTGTGTATATAACATTTTTAACATAAAAGAGTATGCTATTCACAGTATTCTATAATCTGCATTTCTTTTATGACTATAAAGCGTAGCATATTTTGTGAGTTAAATTCTCTTAAATGAACAAATTTATATAAAGAGTAATGACACAAATATTAATTTAATAAATAGTATAACAATGCTAAATATATTGTGAAAATCCTTTCCTTGTTTGGCTTTATGATTTTTCTGACTATATAGCGTCCCTGGAAAATATTGATTAGTTTCGTTTATCTATAATTTTTATGACAGCATTCATACCATATTGTTCTGATTTATTTCTTTTACATAATATTATATTTAGGTGACTGCTTATGCTACCACTTTATAGCTGTCATTTATTATTTTCTTGGCTGTATGATATTCTTTTGTATTAATGTACCATAATTTATTTAATGTATTCACAATGTGGGTGTTTCCAGTGCAGCTGTGAACATCACTTCACCCAGTAGTGAAATGTCTGGATTATATGCATACCTTCAGTTTTAGCAGATAATTGCCAGATTGTCCAAAATAAAAGATGATCTTACTGGCTTTGAAAATTCATCTTTTTGTGGAATTTGACACTTTTATGTCATATATACCATAAACACATTTCCATCTTGTCATGTGTATATTAACTTTGTTGACCAAGGTTTTATGGGCTGGAGAAAAAAAATTTTGAGGTCAAAATAATAAGTCTGTCTTTCTGTGTAGGTTCTTGTTTCATTACTTATTTAAAAAGGTATTCTTTTCTTCAGTATTATCAAACTACTGCCCTGACTTTTCATTTAGTGCTTTTATAGTTAATATTTAATTTTGCAATCTTTTTCTATCTGAATATATTTTGGTGAATATGGTGAGGGTATTTTTTTTTCAAATTATGATAGCCTGTTGTTTCACATGGTTTCAACAATAAGAGAAAAAAACAATTCAATAGGTGACTACTTATACCATTAACACACAACTATGGCTTTCTAAATATGACTGATAGCAGTTAGATTATGGCTGAAAGGACTCTATTGGCTAAAAATAAGAACATATAAAGTATGTCAGAATAAGCAACACAAAATTATAAAGAAAAAAATTGATGGACTAATATATGACATAAATAAGGTAACTTCTAGGAGAGAAAGAATCAATATTATAAATATATATCCCTCTACCTTAATCCATAAATCCAAAATAAACACAATCAAAATAACAAATATTTATTTTTTATTTTAAAAATTTTTTAAATTCATATATGTTTCAATATAATGAATATATTTATTGTGGGGAATTGGTACATTTTACATTATTTTGTTTGTTTTATATGTAAATCTAGAATTCATTGGAAATACATTTATATTGGAAACAATCAGGAAAATTCTGAGAAATGATTATTCACATCAGTAATGAAAATGTATTACAAAGCTATGGTAAGTATAATGTGAAAATACTGACACAGGAATAGACAGAAAAAAAAAAGAAAAAGCGACAGAATCAAGAAACAGATCAAGGGGCTGGTGAGATGGCTCAGTGGCGTAAGCGCCTGCCTGGCAAGCATGAGGTCCTGAGTTCGACTCCCGATACCCACAAAAAGGAAAAAACAAGAGCCAGTGATATCTCTCAGCAGCACAAGTGTCTGCTGGCAAGTGCGAGGTCCTGAGTTCGACTCCCGGTACCCACATAAAAAAAAAAAAAAGAAACAGATCAAGTTGTAAGTAGGAGAAGCATCTAAAATCACTGAGGAAAATATGATTAAGTGTTAAAACTATTAGACAAAGTTCAGACATTATTCCCAAAACCTTCAAACCATTTCTTTTATTTCCATGTGAAATAAAGTCAAAGTCTGGCAGAGCTGTTTGATTACATTGACCCCTGATGAGACTGTAAGCTCCATGAGTGAAAGAAACAATGTGTTTTTCTATTTCCTCTTTTCTTACACTCCGTTTAAATTATCGGCTGCTACATGGTAGCAACAGGTATTTGTTAAATGACTATAATTATACTAAGAAGCTGTGCTCTACTATTCAGACTGCAACCAACTTGCACAAGCATTTTTAAGGATTTGGGCCTTTTTATATTAAAATTTTATATCTTGAATTGTTACTCAGCATTCAGAGATATCCCTTTCCATCACTTCCATTCCCTTCCCATGGCTAATTTTTATCCTTTGCCTGTGGCTATCTTCTTTAGACTCTAAAGACCCCAGGAAATAAATTATTGGTAAAGAAATAAAGTGTACAATTAAATTTTATACTTCCTTTGTATCCCAGTGCTTAGATGGAATCTCCATTTGAATATCCTTTAAGTGTTCAAATACAGCAGGAACAAAAGCTCATTTTATCCCTCCCCTCTCTGGCCATTAAAACACCATCCAGTCCATAGATCAGTCAGATGGAGACCTTTGGCGTCAGCCTTCTCCCTCACTTGCCGTTTCAGAGTCTGTGACCCCTCCCTCGCGTGTCCACACGCCAGGCTAAGACAGTCTTCTGAACTTTCTTCATTTCAACTGTTGAAACCGCGGTGGTGCCCTTTTCTTCATCCTTTGTTTTCATTTAAAAAGAAGTAAGGGAAACATCGTCATGCAGCGCGTTTTAAATGAAGTGACTTGTCAAGTCAGAGACTGTAACGGTAATCTGAAAGACAGTAAATTTAGCGACCCTCGCTTGCACTGACAGCCTGTCAAGCACTTGAAACATAAATAGCGGTGGAGACAAATCGCTGCTGTTTTCCTATTAAGCTTTGGCCCGCTGGCCTCGTAGCCTACCAGGAGCACGTGGGCTTGCCCAGGAGAGTGACTGCTTTCAGGAGTAGGTGGGAGCTCTCATGTTTGCTCCCGCTCTGCCTGGAAGTGATTCCTAAAACTAGAGCCGATTCCTTCTGTCACTATGATCCATCTGCTTCACAGAAAAGCTAAACCCCGGGGCCAGGACTGAGGAGAACCCTTAAGCCAAAGTCTGCAACCCAAAATGAATGTTGATAGGCTAATTCTTAACTCATACAATTTGCTCTAAAATCAGGAGGCCAACTGCCGCACAAACCCTGTATTATTATTATTGTGTCAACTTCTGAGCCACCTCCAAAGGCTGCTCACTTTAAATTCAATGGCAACATTACAAGAACATCACTTTAGTTCATACCTAAACCATTTCTTTTTCTGCCCTACCCTCAATCTTTAACCCAACTTTTTTGTTTATTACTTATATATTGATTGACTTTAAGCAAGAACAGTTCTCTATTGGGTCAGGCAGTTCATTCAGAGCTAGGTCTACTTAGTTCTAAAGAAGGGGAGGTAAGATTATGGGGTGAACCCAACTGAGGTCACCACAACCCTGAGACCAGTAAAGAAAGAGTACAGGGCAAAGTGGGGTTAACATCCTTTGTTTTAATTACATTTCAAAGGCTTTTCAAGCAGCCACAAAATTCTGCCTAGCAATCTTTCCACAGTGCAATTACCCTACTGAGGTTAACACACTCACTTACAAAATGCCAATTGATTTATATGATTTCTGAAAACAGAAACTGCTGCTTTCATCTCTCTTTATGTTTAATCCTCTACCATGGTAGAGTCACTAATGACAGGCCGGGCATTACTCCTGCAGTTCTGATGACAATGGCAAAAGATCACGGTTGTTAGGCCTCTGTCCAGCAAGTCAAATCCTTGCCTTGCCTCCCCTGTTAGGAAGTAGTCTAGAAACAATCAACATCTGTAGGAATTCTTCTATGTTATTCTCAAATGACTCTTCTAAGTTATTTTGCATTTTTTCTTTTTTTTTCCACATTACTTCTTTGTCTCTCCTATACCCCACATGCCTGAATAATAAAAGTGAAGTAGGACAGTGAATGCTGACTTCATGACATGATGTTTATATCCCAAAATATTGAGATTGGCTTATGCATAAAGAGGTTTATTTACCTCACAGTTTTGGAGGCTGAAATTTCATAACACTGCAATGGCTCTGGTGAGGACTGTGTTCCATCAGGTCATGGTGGATGGTGTAATGGGGGGGGCATGTACTAGAGGGTGAGATGGGATGCAAGAGAGAGAGAGAGAGGAGGGATCAATCTTTCTCTTTTATAAAAACCTTCTAAAGAAAACTAACAAGGGTTTCACAAACAAATACCTAAATCTCTTCACAGGCAGTGTCCCGAGTGACCCACTTAGTTCCCACTAGGCCCCATCTCTTACAGGTTCCACACTGCCTCCTAACACCACCACTCTGGAGAGCAAGCAACCAACATGGATCCTTGAGGGACGCACTCAGACCGTACCTAAGCCATAGAAATGATACCTTAGATGAATGTCATACAGCCTTTGCCCCAGTGGTCAATTTACCATTGATGTGTAAATTACATGTTTAAATCTACATTTAGCCCTAATCTCTTATCAACTTTATATTCCCAAGCACCTATAGAAGATATTTCACATGATTTCCCAAGAGAACTCAAAACCAATGTTATCCAGAAAAGAAGTCATTTTCCCACTCCAAAATAAGCACTCTTTAATTTCCCAAGTGGTACTACCTGCATTCACATTCATGAAGTCATAGCTTCCAACCAACATACTGCATTTAGCATGTATTTCTTCACACCTGAGAAAGCCCAAGTTGGCCACAGGAAACCCCAGGGCAGGTAAAGGTTGAAGTATGTGGTCCACACTTCCATCTCCTCCTTTTATAGGGAACATGTTCTTTCTCTCCCACTGAGCCCAGATTCCTCAACATCATCCACCAGGCAGCCACTATCAATTATACAATGTTGGTGATGATTTTTTTTGATACCCTTGAAGAATACATCACTACTTTCCTAGTAATACACAAGAAGGTTTATGGCAATACCTGTTAGAACTCAGGGTCAAGAAACTGCCATCAAGAGTAAATGATGTATCAGACCTCCCAAATTTAAAGACCCAATCCAAAAATGGGCATCTGAGATGAATACACACTTCTCAGATGAAGAAATACAAATGGCAAATAAATATATGAAAAAAAGTTCAACATCACTAGTCATTCGAGAGATGCAAATTAAAACAACACTGAGATTCCATCTCACCCCAGAAAGAATGGCTATTATCAAGAAGTCAACTAATAACAAATGCTGGAGGGGCTCTGGGGAAAAAGGAACCCTTCTCCACTGTTGGTGGGAGTGTCGACTGGTGCAGCCACTGTGGAAATCAGTGTAGATTCCTAAAAAAACTAGGATTGGAGGTCCCATTTGATCCAGCTATTCCCCTTCTGGGCATCTTCCCAGAAGAATTAAAAACATCGTACCACAGTGATATATGTGCACCCATGTTTATAGCAGCACAATTTGTAATAGCTAGATCGTGGAAACAACCCAAATGCCCATTAACCGAGGAATGGATAAAAAAGATGTGGTACTTTTATGCAATGGAGTACTACTCAGCCATAAAGAAAGATAAACTGGAGACTTTTATAGGTAAATGGATGCAACTCGAGAAAATACTCACAAGTGAAATAAACCGGACGCACATTTGTAAACATCGTATTGTCTCCCTAGTATGAAAATGTAATTTCACTGTGACTATTCCATTCCTTAATCTTCTATTTTTACCTAGCTTTTACATGGCTTAATCCTATACTGAGTAATGTTTTTCACAAAAGGTATTTGTACATTCTCTAATTGTTGATTTTGTTAATACATAAGAATGTTTACTTGTCTTTAAAAAAATAATAAAATAAAAGAAAAAAGAAAAAAGAAAAAAAAAGAAAGAAAGAGACAGTCTCAGGGAAGAATTGGCAAAAAAAAAAAAAGAGAATTTAAAAATCCAAAAATGGGGGATTGTGCAATGTTGGAAAAGCTGACTGCATTTCAGTCCTAAAAAGAGAAACCTGAGAGAGGTTTTGAGCAATGTCTGTTACAACCCACCGAAGCGGGAAAGATCTGATTAAAGAATATGATTCTCTTACTCAGGCTGCATAGCCACCATCAAATGCATGAGAGAGAAGTATAGGTCCAAGATTAGCAATCATGCCTGAAAACTATGTCTAAGAAAGAACTGCGGGTGGCTACTATCGTGGGGGTCACTATGCAGGGAATGGTTCCACCATGGCTTCCTGGCAACCTCACACCTTATAGACAAAGGCTTTTATCACAGCTATCTGATCCTTGCCAGAACATCTTGTGGCCTTCACAGGAGGCCTCCAAGGAGTACCTGACATGCTGTCTCCCAATTGCCTTGGAAGGCTGCCTTGAGGTAGTTTCTCATCACCTCCCAGGTTCTGAAGAAACATGGGGCTTCCTGCCCCACTCCTGTCTGAATAGAGCTGTAGAATATACGGGCATTTAGCTGCCATCCAGATTTGGCTCCTCAGCAATGGGAGCTCCCACAACTCACATTGCAGTCATGTTTCAGTGTCATCCTTTTTGATGTATGAGACAAGGACCAGGGAGCTAGTACCTTTGGTTTCTTCTTCCTTTTTGCTATCCATAGAAGTTATAAATGGTCTAAAAGTGTCTCATGTTATCTTTACCAGTGGTGTCAGGCCTTGCTCTTGACCTTGTCTTGTGTGTGTCAAGTTGACAACTACCATACAAAACTGACTGGAAGCAAAGAGATCTGAAGAATATGAACATTTTGGGAGTGTTACTTTTTTTTTTTTATTTTAAAGAGAAGAAAAAACAAAACAAATCAAAAAACAAATTTTCAAAACAACATAATATGAGGGTAACAATGGTCAATGCATTACGTATTATTATCTTTAAGTTAGTTATTCAGGATACCAGACATTAGCATTCAATTGTCCAAACATTATTGGCTCAAACCTTACTCTTCAATGAACTAAGTAAAATTGGTAGTATATCTATCTTAACCATCTTATATATATATACAATTTTTTTTCCTTTCCCTTCTTTCTTTTTTTTTTTTTTTTTTGTGGGTACCGGGGGGTCGACCTCAGGACCTCGCGCGCCAGGAGGCGCCCGTGCCGCTGAGCGATATCACCGGCCCCTTTTTTGTATGTGGGTTCCGGGAGTCAAACTCGGGCCCTTGCGCTTGCCGGGCAGGCACTTAAGCCGCTGAGCCATCTCACCGGCCCCTTCCCTTCTTTCTTTTCCCTATTCCAGTCTCTCTTTCCTATTGACCAGTTTCTTTTTGATTCACCATGTCTATTGTACATTTTGGATCTTATTTACTCTTTTAGTTTCTCATACTAGAGAGACAATACGATGCTTACACATGTGCATCTGGTTTATTTCACTTATGAGTATTTTCTCGAGTTGCATCCATTTACCTATAAAAGTCTCCAGTTTATCCTTCTTTATGGCTGAATAGTACTCCATTGTATAAAAATACCACATCTTTCTTATCCATTCCTCAGTTGATGGGCATTTGGGTTGTTTCCAAGATCTGGCTATTACAAATTGTGCTCCTATAAACATGGGTGCACATATATCACTGTGGTACGATGTTTTTAATTCTTCTGGGAAGATGCCCAGAAGGGGAATAGCTGGGTCAAATGGGACCTCCAACCCTAGTTTTTTGAGGAATCTCCACACTGACTTCCACAGTGGCTGTACCAGTTGTGGGAGTGTTACTTTTTGAGCCAAACCAGAAATGTGGAGTATTCAAATTTTGATACAATCATCAAAGCTTGCAAAGCAGGAAGTAGGTGAAAAGCCACACAGCTCCAAGAAATGCAAACTCCCCAAATCTCTTTCAGATGTGGTCAGAATAATTGAAAGGGAAGACTCTCCTAGTAGGAGGTGCCAGGGACCTTGGAAAGCAACGTGCAAAGGAACTTCCCAAAGCAGAACCTGAATCCAATCAGAACGTCCCAGTTCCTGCCCACCTTCAAAGTTGATGCTAACTTCCCATGGCTGTGGTGCTCCACATCTGCCTTTTCTGAGTGGGATTTTTCTTGTAGTTATTCTGCCTGTGTCCTATTGTATCAGATATGTGAATGGGATAGAACCTGTCCTTTTAATTCAAATGTTACCAGTGGGCTCTGACAGAAACCATGTAGCAGACCCTTAGTGTCCCAAACTTAACCGCTCTCATACCCATCAGGAAACTTTCAACTGCCACATCTGTGTTTTTTGTTGCTTTGTTTTTGTCTTTGCATGAAGTACTTTCTAGCAGAAGAATATTTCGTGCCACCAGCTGGTGTACAAAACCATTATTTGCATTCCTTTTGAATGGTTCCTAAGTTGCTAAGGACCTTGGACAGGAACGAGCATCTTCTTTGCATGTAGGTAGGGGTCATCTGACTGAGCCTTGACCATTGGAGTATAGGTAGAAGTGATGTTTATCATTTCCAGCCTTGTCCGTGACAACTTCTTGTGTGAGCTCCTGTATTCTTCCTTATACTGCTCTCTGGATGCCAACACACTGGTCGGTCTTGGAAGCCACATGGTGAAAGTGGTAGAGCTGCTCAGCCTGGATCTCTGAGTGACTGAATGGGGTTATGAAGCAGAAAACTAACCACCACGAGATGACTCACTTCCACTGCTGCCAGCTGGGCTTTGTGTTAGTAAGAAGTCAACTCCTGTGCTAAACCATTGAGAAGTTGGCAGCTTTTATTGTAGCTAGCGTCAACATACCCAATTTTGCATTGTTTGCTCCTGCAGAAGTCATCTTTATTAGTAAAAGGACCTTTGGAAGAGGAAAAGTGTGAAAGTACTCCAGAGACAAATAGCAGAGGCCACATGCAAAACATGGACTATGGTGCCTAATTTGAATACCAGCTCTGACATGTACTAGTCATTTCACCTTGGGCACATGCTTTGCTTTCTTCCTGGGTGAAAAGGGGATAACAGATAGCATCTACCTTACAAATTAATATTTGAAAAGTGTCTGGTACACAGTTAATAATATGTTAACAGATCTCTAGTTTCCCAAAGATCATCCTTAACACAAAGTCTTTAAAATTGTTTTCCACGTGTAGGGAGAATAGTCCTCTAAACCCGCCAAAGTGACGAGATTAGAGTAACAGTGGGGCACTGTTTGGCTGTTTAGTGGGCCTTTGCCAGGTGTCAAGGCTGTGTGCCAACCTACAGCATAAAAAAAATGAGTAAATGATGTTAATAAACAAAGGGCTTCAGATGGTTAGAATTTTTATGAGATTCCATGCTTATACACCATATTTCCTCCAGGAAAAAATAAAAGACAAAGAGGAAGAAAAGGAGGGAGTCAGGAAGAGAGGGAAGGTAGGTAGGTAGATGGGAGGGAGGGTGGAAAGAAGGAAGGAAGGAAGGGTAAAAAAGGAAGGAAATGAAGGAAGGAAATTTTTTAAAGTTGTACTTGATATTCTATAGGTGCCTGAAGGCTTAAATAAGACAGCTATAGAGGTTCCTAAAAAAGGAAATCCAGGGTCTTCGTGCCACCCTCACACCCCAGCAGGTATCCTCTCATCAGAACCCTCATATCTCTTTTGTAACACCCCATTTGGGGATGGATAATGGGATGGCCACACCCTCTTTACAACTCGCCAGCTCTGATTTTCCCACATTTGTTTCTCCACTACCTGAAAGCTCATTTCTTCGGGGGGCTTTTCCTAACGATGATAAGTCCATTTCCACTGTACGCTGCTCATGTAGCCCCTTTGCTGGATGTGGGCATTTTTGTGCACCAGTGGGTTTATATTGTTAACAGAGGTACTTCCAAAAACAAATAAGTACAGACTAAATTTTTAAATACCAACATTTTCTCATTTGATTTGTCAATAAGGAATTTATTTGAAGTAGAAGAATCTGATAAAAGAAAACTGTCTTTTTTACCTCCTTGATGTGTAACTGAGTTGCATTGTTTTAGAAATGCTCCTTTGGTCTGGTGAGATGGCTCAGCGGCACAAGCGCCTGCCTGGCAAGTGCGAGGTCCTGAGTTCGACTCCCGGTACCCACGTAAAAAGGAAAAAAGGGCCGGTGTTATCGCTCAGTGGCACAAGTGCCTGCTGGCAAGCGCGAGGTCCTGAGTTCGACCCCCGGTACCCACATAAAAAAAAAAAAAAAGGAAATGCCCCAAGTGCCCTGTTCTCAGCCTCCCATTACATAATCAGAGGAAAAGTAGAACAGACTCAGAAAACTAAGAATTCAGTGAAATCTAGCATCTCCCAGCAATCTAGTGATAAAAGAAGGTGTGTCTACTTAGGAACATGGGCTTCAGAAGTCTGCTGATCTGGTCTAAACCTCAGCTCTCTCTTAGTGACATTATAAACTTGGGAAAGTTCCTTATTCACTGTGAACCTGAATTTCTGTGTTCTACATCTATAAGCAAATGTAACAAAATGCATTAAATGAGATACTTTGTCTTGAGTGTTACTAGTCAATGTATTAGCACAGTGCCTAGCAAGCGCTTACTAAATGGTAGGTCATTCAGTAGTCATTCTATACTATTTCTTAAACTTTCCATAGGTTCCAACCTTGGGCTGCACAGTGGGTTTACACTGATGTGTAAAACCAGCTGTGGTCCCTACAGTAGTACAGACTTGCAATGTAATCACAGCTATTCTCAGTATGATTCCCTTAAGAGAACTAACTATCAGGGATCTTGACTTCAAGCATAGCATTAAGAACAACCTCTAAATACTGACATCAAGTATAGGATAATGATTTAGTATGCACCCAGTAAAGGATGCTATGGCTCAGGACTGGAAAGAATGCATGGGTGGCAGCCTCAGATGGGATGCTGAGCTCAAACTATGTCAGCTAGCTAATTTTCTGTATGCAAAAGCAAATAGCAAATCATAATAAATTGGATCTCTCTGGATGCCAGGAAATATAATGCCAGGGTGTTCTTCCTTTGGCCCATGCTCATCCATTGAGCCAAAGCCAGTTGTGAATCTTCCCTGGCATTGTGTTTGTCACTGTTTCTGGGTACTAACTGTACCCTTTGGGGCTGCACAAGGCATGAGGCCAAATTGCATAATTCATACTCTGTGTGTCTTACTATTCAAACAGGAAACATTACTGTATCAGCGTAGCCCACCCTTTCCATTCCATGAGGCTCAAATATCTTAATAGTCAAATGTCTTTTTCTGCGAAGAAATTACCTCTTTTCATCTCTATTTCTCTAATCTAACTCTTGCTCAAATTCATTCCTGTTGTATCACATCTATTTCTTTAACTTTACTCTTTTGAATACATTGCTTTTCCCTGTATCTCTTTATTCTCCTATGACTCTTCTTTCTGGCAACTGTGTCTGCCTCCTTGCCTGGTTTCTTTCAGTCGCTTGCTAGTCCTTGTCCCTCCTTTTCAGTGATGAGCAGTAGGATAAGGGGTGATTTCCACCTTTGGACAGCAGCCTGGTCAAACAAGAATGAATCTCTCAGGTAGAAAGCGAAGCTCAGACCCCAAAAATTCAAAGGATCTGAAGGGAGATATGGCTGGAGATATAAACAGAACGCCAATGTAGGCATCCTATTCACAGTTAGTATTCTTTCCTTTTTCCCTTTCTTAGGATTTCCATGTAGAATATGCTGTGCACAAAAGTAAGGAAGAGAGCAAAACCAAGAATAGGTGAGCATGTGCTTAGGAAAAGCAAACAAAGAAAGCACACAACATACTATAGGAACAGACACTTGTTACAACATTTGAAGTTTGACCAGAAGACTTCAAATGGCATCATTGATCTGATCACCATTTCTTTTATTTTATAGGTAGAAGTTCATAGCTTTCCTTGTGGTTCTCTTTTTTGCTCTCATTTCCAAGCACTGACACATACAAACACACACGTGCTGCACGCACATGTACCCTGCAAGATAAATCCCAACTCATGCTTCTTATTAAACTGTATGCCTGTTTGTGTTTATAGTTAATGTATTTACAACAACTTATAAGTAAATATTCAAATTTGGGTGAGTACAGGGAATATCAACACCATTTCAAACACGTCTTCCCTTCAGAAAAAAAGATTAATCTACTCAGATGTTACACTTGCAAGATTATTTTCAAGACAGTTACAAAAATGAATTGTCCACTTCCTAATATATAAGAGTCACTGGACTTTAACAGTTTTAAATTCATAAACACTCACATTTAGAAAGCTCCCTAAATTACATTTCGTACATCTCAACTAAACTGAAAAAAAGACAGATACAATAAAGATTATTAGGGTAGTAGTCTTATTTAACATTTTTAAAAATTATCAAACCAGGGACAAGTTGTTGTGTCCTGGGGAATTTTCAAAACTAAGCCTGTTGTGTTAAAACATTAGAGGGCTAGTGAATTTGTATGGTGCTCCCTAAAAATTAAGAGTGGAAGCTTATACATAAATAGAGGGGGAGTGTCTTAGTTTACTTTCTTGTGGCTTAGACACAATGCCTGACATCCACAACTCTAAATTGGAGA
Organism: Erethizon dorsatum; assembly: GCA_028451465.1. NCBI lineage: Eukaryota > Metazoa > Chordata > Mammalia > Rodentia > Erethizontidae > Erethizon > Erethizon dorsatum. The sequence continues at coordinate 66,301,177 of CM051831.1, forward strand.
GGGTTATTTTTGGCTCACAGTTTGTAGACTTTTCAGTCCATAGTAGGCTGGTTCCAAGGCAGCATGGCATGACAGAGGAGGCTTGCTTATAGAATGGTGGTGGGAAGCAGGGAGGATCAAGAGAGGTGGAAGGATACATACCCTTCTGGGCCTCACCCACAGTGACCCGCCTCTTCCCACCAGTCTTCACCTCCCAACATCACACCCAGCTCTGAACTCATCAGTGGACTGATCCACTGATAAATATCATCCCCCAAGAAGAGTGTGCCACCCCCAAAAGCCCCCCTATGAGTACATGAGGCTTTGGGAGGGCATCTAGATGTAAACCCTAACAGGGAGAAGTGGGATAGAGGGAAGAACAGGAAAGAAAGAAGGAAAAGGAAATAGGGAAAAAGGATCATGGAAGTGTATTTGATTTCAAATGACTATTTGCTTACAAATACCTAGTTGACATTGGAAATCTAAATAAATCAATATTTTGCATGCAAACTATAGCTATCACCAAAGTATGTTACTCTGAAGGCATAGTACTCAGAAGGCAGCACCTGGCATACTTTAATTGAAATTGTTCCTGGCTGATTTGTCTCCACTTTGGAAACACCAAAGAGAGCACTATATTTTTGCTCTTAGCTCTGGGCTCCTCTTTCTGACTTATGAAAAAATATTAAAGGAACTAATACATACAACTTGAGTAAACAGTGACTAAGAGGGATATACTAATTGTGTGAAAGATTTTCAAAGGTGCAGATGTTGAGGAGGAGGAGATGTTATTTAGCCAGGTAGCTTAATATTGCCAGAAGACACAAAAACACATTAAGCAAAGGGAGATTTTAACTAAACACTAGATCCCAGAATAAATACAACATCCAGCAATGTGAGAAAGCCTGTGGAAATTGGTTGAGATGTTTAAAATACTAAAATGTTGAAATATATATATATATATATATATATATATATATATACACATATACATATATATATATACATATACATATACATATACATATATATATATATACACATATATATATAAAGAGAAAGACCTAAGTTGTAACCATAGCACAAGTCCTTCAGAAAAACTAAACATCAGGTTATCTGTCAGTTTCTGGCATCAAAATTTTCTTGAGTTTGAAAAACTAGAAGAAATGGAGACTGGACCCTTGAGTGGAAAGAGATAGACTTGGGCCAGGGATATAGCTCAGTGGCACAGCTCCTGACTGGCAAGCACAAAGTGCTGAGTTTGATTCCCACTACCAAAAAAAAAAAAAAAAAAAAAAAAAAGAAAAAAAGAAAGAAGGAGATAGAGTGACCTGAAAGAACCATAGAATATGCGCCCATATGACCACAAACACACTGGGGCAAGGACAAGAACAGGAGAATCTGAGTACATTTTAGAATTTGGTAACTCAGAATTCGTATGCTTTCTTCCATGCCTTAAAACAATAGAAGAGAATACAACCTAATCCAGCCTATTTCCATAGGGGGCTGTGCTGGTTTCTGAAACAGTGACTCCATACAGCAGTTACATCCTCAGGATAAGGCCAGAGGTAATTCTGTCTGACCTTTAATTGCAGAGTACTCTGCTCACCCCAGTAAAGTGGTACTCTATTAGGATCATGTAAAGGGAATGGGTTTTTGTGACAGCTTCTTTTGCAGAAAAAGCCGGCCACCTTCCAACACTTAGCTCCATTTTCTTAAGCTATAGGAAGTGTTGGCTGTGACTCTAGTATCTGCTTTTATTTCTTAACACTGTTCAGTTGTGTCCCCTTACATTTAGGTTGCAATAACAAAAATACTATACACTGTGGAGCTTATGAACAACAGGAGCTTGTTTCTCATAGTTCTGAAGGCTAGAAAATCAAAATCACGGAACCAGCACATTCTTTGTCTGATGAGGACTCACTTCTTGGTCTATACACAACCACTTTTTGCTGTATTCTCACATGGCAGAAGGGCCACAGGAGCTCTCTGGAGCCTCCTTTAGAAAAGCAGTTCTTCCATGAGGGTCCCATTCTTAGGCTCTGGTTACCTCCCCAAGGCCCCTCCGCCACAGGAGCAGAGGAGAGCTATGAAAGGAGAAAGAAAAATCATCTCTGCCCATGTGTGGGTCATTTAAGGAAAAGCTCCCCTTTCATCCTCAGGTAGTATTTTAGGGAAAATTCTTCCTAGAAACGTGAGATTTAAAGTTTAACTGATAAGGATCAGTTTTCCTACTTGCTTATCAGGAAATGAGATTGTTACATATATTAGCACAGGAATCCCAAGCCACAAATCTAACAAATATTGCTTTGTTTCCTTTCATTCATTTTCATATTTACCCTCACAGGGTTTCAGTTGGTGCTGCTAAAATCCTCTTTCTTTCTCCTGCAACTAGTTTATTCCCTTAAATTATTAAAAATGTGAGGTAGGTATCCAGGGCCCACCATTTCTAGTAATTTTATGGGAATTGAAAAGAATTCAGTATTTCAACCATTTCTATAATTCTTCTTGTTCTTTCTTTTTTCAACTGATAACTCCGTCCCCATCTTAGAATAAGATTTATGGGTATGGAGGAGGCCAGGATGAAATACTAAAGTATTCTGAGTAATTTTTAACTTTTCTTATCATAATATACCATTGATCAGTATCAATAATGCTATCTTGGGCCGGTGAGATGGCTCAGCGGCATAAGCGCCTGCCTGGCAAGCACAAGGGCCCGAGTTTGACTCCCAGAACCCACATACAAAAAAAAGGGCTGGTGATATTGCTCAGCGGCATGGGCGCCTGCTGGTGCGCAAGGTCCTGAGGTCGACCCCTGGTACCCACAAGATAATAATAATAATAATAATAATAATAATGCTATCTTGATATTTATACCACCTCTACACTTCATTTTTTAATTAGCTTACACCTATTTCAGCTTGTTGAATAAAAACTAATAATCAAAGTTGCTACTAGTATTCAGGGTATTTATGACCCTTGGCATCTAATAGATGCTGTGACTCTGAGTCCACAGATATATGTATATGAGGTGTGATGAAATATATGGGGACTGTATAATTTTAAGAAATTTATTACAGTAAAAGACATAATGCCATTAATCCTCCTCAAATATTCCACCTCACTTCAAACACACTCATTCCATCATTCTTACCACTTTCTGAAGCAGTTCTGGAAGTTTTCTTTCAAGAGTATCTTTACAAGGTGTTATGGTTTGTGTCTAGATGTCCCTCCAAAGCCTCATGCAGTCATGGGGGCAGGCTTTTCAGAGGCTGGTAAATCTAGAGTTTGTGACTGATTCATGGTCCAATGCTGGGATTAAGGGTATGAGTGCTACATCCACCCTAGGGTGGGTAGCCTAGATACAATACATGAGACGGAGAGAGGCTTGTCTTGTACTCTCTTGCTTGCTTTTGCTGTCTTCTGCTGCCATGAAATATTGCCCCTCTGTCTTGTGCCACCCTGCCTTGGATCTAGCCGATTACTGACTGAGACCTCTGCAAATTGTTAGCTAAAAAAACCTTTCCCTTTTAACTTTGGGTATCAGGTATTTTGTCTCAGCAAGGAGAAAAGTAACTAAGACAGAATTTGGTACTAGAGAAGTGTATTCATTGCTATGACTATACCAGACCATTGGTTTAGAAGCCTTTGGAGCTGGCTTGTGGGAATAGGAAGAGTTAGGAAAGGTTTAGAGATGCCGGCTGAAAAAGCAGAGCTGAAAAGTCTGAGTCTGTACTGTGTGGGAGATTCTAGTCAGAGCTCAGAAGATCAGAAAGCCAGTAAAGACCAGGTTTGGGAGGTTTCTGCTGGGAAGAAGAACTGTGTCAGTTGTTGGACTCCAGATGATGTGTGTTATGGCTTGGCAGAAATTTGTCTGCGTTTCGCTTCTGTCCAGGGACTTTGCCTGAGAATAAGATTAAGGGTGGCAGACTAATTAATCTGGCAGAAGAAATTTCAAGGCAGTCAAATATTGAGGCTGTGGCATGGCTATTGTTGGAGGCTTTTGACCAGATTTATGTTGAGAATCAAGGGCAAAGAGCCCAGCAGAATGATTTAAAACACTGTGAGTTTGGGCCGGTGAGATGGCTCAGTGGCTTAAGCGCCTGCCCGGCAAGCACGAGGGCCTGAGTTCAACTCCCGGAACCCACATACGAAAAAGGGGCCAGTGATATCGCTCAGCGGCAAGAGGCACCTGCTGGCATGCGAGGTCCTGAGGTCGACCCCCCCGGTACCCACAAAAAAAAAAAACCACTGTGAGTTTGCCCAGAAAGGAAGCTCCAGTAAAGCTGTGGACTGCAAATATAGAGCAGAGGATTGCTGAGAAGGAACAGGAGGAGAGAAAAGATGGCCTGAGGGCATCACAAGAAGCAGCAGAACTTCACCCTTTGCAGTCTCAAAATTGCAAAAGTGAAAGGCTGCTTTAAGAAGAATGCCCCAGAGCACCACGTTCCAGAATGGTGGTAGCATAGAAAATTTGTTCTTCAGAATTGTATTCAGAGTGCTCAGCCATCCAGGCACTTGACCCCTACAGCAAAAAGAGAGGAAAGCCTGGGTACTGCTCCATCCGGCAGCAGACCTTGGCATCATCCATGTGGTACTGGTTTTATGTGCATGCAGAATAGAAGAGTTGTGGGGTCAGGAAGCCTTCTGCCCAGATTTCAGAAGAAGGCCTGGGACACCAAGAAGTATGCCTGTGAGAGGGCAGTGTGTGAAGCTCTGAGTGTGAAGCCAAAGATGCAGTGGAGATCCCAGAAGTTTGGAGAAGCCAAAAACATGGATCATCTGATGAAAACTGCAAGGAGGGAGCAGAGCAGGTGCAAGATAGAAGCCATGGGAGCTACAACCACCAGAACTGCCATAGGGACAAAGACACCCAAGCCCTTGGGAGTTCACATTTTGCCAGATTGCTTTGGACGTTCCACATGGAACTACAGGACTTAATGTTTGCCCTGCTGAATTTTGGACTTGCTTTTGTCCCATTCCTTTGTATCCCCCTGTTTGTAACTTTTGGAATGGAAATGTCTATCTTGTGCCATTGAATGTTGGAAGTGTTTAACTTTTTTCATTTTTACAGGGGTTTACAGCTAAGATTTTGCCTTAAATCTCAGAGGATACCTTGGACTTGGACTTTTCAGCAATGCTGAGACTGTTAGGACTTTGGCAACTCTTAGAGATGGACTAAATGCCTTTTGTGTAAAGGAATGTCCATGAGTCACTGGGGAGTCAGGGGTGGAATGTTATGTTTTGTGTCTAGATATCCTCCTAAAGCCTCATTCAGCCATGGGGGGCAGGATTTTCAGAGGTGAGTGAATCTAGAATTTGTGATTGATTCGTGGTCCAATGCTGCGATTAAGAGTGTGAGTGCTGTACCATCCTAGGGCAGTTAGCCTGCACATAATATAAGAGACAGAAAGAGGCTTGCCTCTTGCTGCTCTCTTGTTGCTTTTGCTGTCTTCTGCCATCATGAACTGTTGCCCCTCTGCCATGTGCCACCTTGCTTTGAAGCCAGGCAGTTATGGAGTGAGATGTCTGCAAATTGTAAGCTAAATAAACCTTTCCTCCCTTTAACTTTGGGTGTTGGGTATTTTGTCTCAGCAATGAGAAAAGTAACTAAGACCTAAGGTGTGATCAGAAATATAGTGAACGCAGCTGTGGAATGCCATCCAGTGAAGAGGCAGGCTTGTAGAAACATTATGATGTGTATTCACCCACCTTATTCACTAGATCTGGCACCATGCATTTTCTGGCTCTTCCACAAAATCAAAGTGACCATGTTTTGAATTGATCCAGGACATCAAGACAGCCATGACAGTGCAGTTGAAGACATTTATGAAAAGTGACTTTTTTAAAAAAAGTGAAAAGAATGATAAGTGTGCTTGAAGTGAAAGGTAGGATTTTGAGTGAGATCATTTTATTATAATTTACTATTATTTTACTATATTTTTATTTAAATATTCATCATATTTTTATATCACACTTCATATACAAAATATTTTTTTAACTTCAAGTCCAAATCCTGCCTACTTAACCCAATAATGTTATCTGAGATTTCTTTTCCTTCTTACTGTATTCCACTCTGTAGGACAAAATCAGATCTGAGTTCTTGCTTTAATATTGGGAAAGAAAAAAGGACAGCACAGACAGAAAAAAAATTGGCATTTTATAAATAATATTCAGCTATATACCATAGATCAATTCTAAAGCATCTTTGGTGGAAGCATGTGCTAGATAATGTGCACAATTTCAAAACTGAATAGTTTTATATTACTATTGCCTATTTCTCACTGGAATTGCAAAGTTTCCTCAAAACTAGCGATTTTTCTGTGTGATGGTGTGGTATATGCTTGTAATTCTAACACTGTGGAAAGTGAGGCAGGTGAATTGCGATTTCAAACTTCGCCTGGGCAACTTAGCAAGACTCTGCTTCAAAATAAAAAATAAATAAATAAATAAATAAATAAATAAATAAATAAATAAATAAATAAATAAAAAGGGCTTGGGATGTAGCTCAGTGATAAAACACCTGTGGGTTAGATCCCTGGTACCCAAAAAAAGCAGAGTGATCCTGACACTTGACAGAGATTTGAAACTTTGAAGTCTTCCTGCTGGTTGTATTATAGAATGTTATCAAAGTCCTGTGTTCTTTTAGCAGCCTAGTTAACAGCCTTGGCTGACATATTTAGACAGTGAATTCATATCCATGTGAGCTGGCTGTATGTTGGTTTGGCCATCAGGATTTTCCAGAAAAGGGAAGCAGCTTGTGGCATTTCAGCAGAACTACTAATTGCTAGCATTTAGTGTAGGGTGATCAGGAGCAAGATTCCATCATGGTGGCAGGACTGTGTTTTTTAATACCTTCCCCAAATGCTCTGTCCTAACCCAGTTGGCACTGGAGAAGATCTTTTGCGGGGAGGCAAAGAGATGTTCCGTGTAACCACAGTTAAAGTCCATAGACTTTTCTAGCCAAGCTCTGGGTAACTTTTCCTACTGCCCAGGCTCTTTTTCTCTCTGCCCTCTCTTTCTCATTTTTCTTTCCCTCCCCTTCCACTTCTTCTTCCTTCCTTTCTTTCAGTCTCTTCAGCAAGAAGGTCCTTTAATCAATTATACCCCACATGGGGGAAATTTAAACAAGCTTACCACTTTACTAAAAGGGACACAGCTAACTCTGTATATCTTTCCAAAAAGGCCCTCTAATGTCCCCAATCCCAACTGTTAACAGCCAGTGATATTTAGCTCCCTATTCACAGCTCAAGGTGTCTTGGTCTCTCACAAAACATTTTGTCTGCATAGCACTTTCTCATGACCGTAGCTCATGGCCAGAAAGCTCCAAGAAAACCGTAACTGCAAGGCAGGATTTAACACACGATCCCTGTGAAATAATTCCACATAAACTGTAGAGGAAAGGTGGTTTCTCAAAAGGAAGCCACTTCTAACAGAAACTTTGGTATAAAGACGTAACTGATGATGTCAGTGCTTCACCCCTCAGAGCACTTTACAATTTGAGTGCACCTCCCCCAACCCTACCTTGCTCTGAAACATATACAAATGTGTAAACACTCCAGCATTTTGCCTTGTGATCAGCGCAACTGTCCTCATTTCTTCCTGAAGCACTGAGCCAACTTCCTCTCTGTGGGACTGAGCATGGCATGATCATATCTTTGCTTGGTATCTTTCCCTTCCAGACCCCACTTTCCCATTCCTCTATGAGTATTTCTTGGGGACACTTTCTACTTAATCACTTGTACAAGACTTTTTGTCTTGGGGTCTCCTTCTGTAGAACCTGACCTCAGGCAAAGCATATTGTCAAATTACTTAAAACTGTGAATGTATTGCTTTTACAAAGTATAATGAGGCAATCTGCTGCATATTAATAGACTTCTAAAAAACAGCCATGCACTTTTGTTTTTCAGGCAGAGAAGTTGAAGGAGAAGAAGAATATCTGGAGATCCTTGGCATCACCAGGGAGCAGTCAGGCAAATATGAGTGCAAAGCAGCCAATGAGGTCTCCTCGGCAGATGTCAAACAAGTCAAGGTCACTGTAAACTGTGAGTATGGCAGCAGCAGGTGACTTATATCCAGGGCACACCTCCACCTCCTCGAGATCCCATTAGCAAGACAGCATCGCAGCATTTAAAACAGATGCTCTTCTGGTCAGGGATGCACATTTATACAGTGGACACTTCCAAGGGCAGAACTTGGCCTTTGAATTTGATAAATCAACTCTACCAATTCTAAATGTAACCCATAATACATTTAAAATACCCTCTGTCTTTTTCCCAGACTGCAGAATTTAATAGATATATATATATATATATATATATATATATATATTCAGACAACACTAGCATTTCTGGCAATCACTATTCTGGTCTTTGTGGACACCAAGGTCAAGGTCATATTATCTTGGAAAAAGCAACAGCTAGATCTGCTTTAGCAAGTATTTCTATCTCGGTGCATTGTTTGTCAAAGGGAATACCCCAAGATTATTGTTTATCCTCTGCTGTTTAATTAGTTGGCCTGTGGAACAAATTCAAGTGCTATGGTCAGATACTCTGTGTCCCCTGTGGCTAACAGGGATGCCTGATAAGTTAATTTTGATTATCTATTTGTCCCAAAGTATGGGCATTAGGAAGGAAGATTTCAAAAGATGCATAGCTAAGTGGGCATACTTTGAACTTCTCAGATGAAAGACTCCTTAGATGTAGTTCAAAAAGGGGAAAAAGGGAGAGAGGATCTATAAGATGTGTGTCACCCAGCAAAGGAAGAAAGAGAATTTGTTTATCTTTTTCAGTCAGGAGAGTCTGTCTATATCATTCATATTCAAATTTCTGCATCACACAATTGTGGCTAATGACAGGCATAAAGGGATATCCTTCTGTGCATTTCACACTGACCTACACCACCACACACCCAAATCCCGCATAACACATGTAATACACATGTGCACATGGGCACTCAAGGCACACATATGCACACACACACACACACAAACATTTTAACCCACATTTGAAAATATGTTCTAGGCTCTGATGAGTTGCATTTTGTTACCTTATGTTTTCCATACACTCACTTGTGTGCCAGAGTCTGTATAAATTGTATTACTTCTTAGCAAGATATAAATACTTCGCTCCATTTTCAAGTTTGAGAAATTAAACCCTAAGAAGCTAAAATTGTCTATCCAAAGCAACAACAACAAAAAAAAAGTGTAAGAAAAGGGATTCAGTCTCATGTCTATTTGATTCTAAAGCCCATGCCTCAGGAGGAAGGAGTAGGAGAAATTTCAACTATTTTTTTCTTGTTGTGTACAGCCTGGGACTAAGGGATGTACCTGTGTTCTGTTTTTCTTTTTCATTATGTTAATGTTACCTAAGAGTAAAGTTTGTTTTGGGAAGTTGGTACATGCATTTAATATATGCTAATCCACTTCATTCTTATTCTGACCCTACCCCCTTCTTTCCTTACTTTACTAAGTTTGTTTTATGCTCACAATGAGCCTATGAGATACGTATCACTAATGGTACTTTAGAAATTTGTAAACTGAGGCTTAGAGAGCTGAGGAATCTTGCTACAGGGTCCCAGTCTTCTCTGCTACGCGCTGTTTCCCAAGGCCCTGCTTTAGGCTTCTGCCTTCTGAAACAGGCAGTAGAATCTCTTTCACACTGTACCTGGAAGAATCCAATGTGCTTCACGCATTTAGGGTCCTCATTTCCAAAAGCAGGGGCTGCATTTGGTGAGCCATGAAGTGCTTTTATCCCCAGCTGTCTCCAGCTTTTTTTTTTTTTTTTTTTTTTTAGTAGTAGAGTTTTGAAATGCCAATATTACTATTCTTTTCCAGTACTGGGTGTGTTTCAAATACACATTAATGATCTCAACGTTATAAAATGCTTTAGGTCCTTTTTTCACATGAAAGGCAATTTCTCTGGCTGTTTATATAAGTTTATAATTAGGTTAGTTATCTTCTTTTATGTACACATAGCCATGCCGTCATCTTCCACCTTTTTTGTGACTTTTGGAGTGAGGATTTCATTTTCACTTAATTGACCTTCAACTTAATTAGATTTCTGAAAGTCCAATCATGGAGTAAATAGAAAATATTTATGCTTCCATTGTATGAAACATCAAAGTGGTTTGGCTTACAGATGGTTCCCAAGATCAAAGCCAGCCTCCTGGGCCCTATTATTATTGGAGCAATTAGTCTGACATTGCTCCTTCTTCACTGTCCCCAAAGTGTAATTTAGAACAGAAGAAAATACTGATAATTTTTAAGAAAAGACTTTCATGAAAATGTGAGCTTTTGCAAGAAAATGGAAAGAACCTAAAAAGATACCTCATAACAAATTATGTGGAAAGCTGTATGAGTTTAATCCAACATCCACAGTGTCCTAACCAGCAGGACCTTATAAAAATTGCTCAGTAAATTTTTACTGAAAAAATACGTAAAAAGGTTAAAGGTAAATCTGCCCTCTTCAACATTTCTCCAAACTTTATAAAGGACTCTTGCTACAATTCAGGAAGAATATTTTAGTATCATTTCCCTTTGGAATCACCTTTGAACAAAACTTCATAAACCAATCATGTTTACATTATATTGAAATTAGTCATCATGCCAGTTTTCCTGTTCAAAATACTTAAATATAGTATTCTTAAGTAGATGAATTTTCCAGCTTCAAATTATGGAAAGATCTCCCTGGCAAAAGCCTTATGTATAGAAAAATATTCAGGATCACTTTTGTCACTTCATGTTAGCCTGCTTACTACAAAAATGCTCCATTATTTAAATTGATTTCCCTTCTTTTTCAAAACATGGGGTTTGGAATTAGATGAGAGGATCAGCATAGCTAAGGTAATTTCTGGCTGGAGAGATTACTGTAATGAACAGACTCAGTATTACCGAAAAAGGAAATCTTACCACTGATTACTTTTTTCCACCACTCCTTCACTGATTCATTTACTCAGTTGCCACCAGATGTTGTTGGGAGCACTGAGGCTGGTGCACTAAACTACAGAGAAATAACAGTTGTTCCTGTTGAGCTCACAAGCTGGATGCTACAGTCTCTCCTTTTGCTTCTCTTGGATAACCCTTCTCTGTGGTAGGCCTACAGCGTTGCACATGGCCATTTTTACACAGAATATCTATTTTCTAAGTGGTGGGAGCTCCTGGAATTTATAGAGAGCTAAAGTATTGGCCTAAAAGCTCTTCAATTAAATAAGCTTAGTAAAATTTATGAGATAGAACTTCTGGCTTCTTGTATCTTACCCATAGTCTTGCTGCTAATTTCTTCCAGATACCAGCCCTAGGGATAGTCTATCCTTTCCCTGCTGGTTCTAGGCGTAATACCTAAATTTCAGTTCTCATAGTGCATACAAGTGTGTACTTATAAGTTTTGTCTCACTCCAGTGCTCAGTATCCCTAGGATAATATCTACTACATAGTAAATGCTCAATAAATACAGGGTATTGATTTTATCTGCATTCTTTCTATACTAGATTTTTTTCCTATTCCTGAAGAAATTCTTCTCAGAATCTGCTCTCGGCTCTCAAACGTGCCACCTCTCCCTCTGACAAGAAAATCTTCCCGCCTTCTGCTTTTCCATAGCTATTTCTCCAAAAATGTTTGCATAGTCACTCTTTACAACTTCATTTTCCTCTCTTCGTCTCCCTTATCACAAAACTTTGCTTCATCCTGGTGTCCAGAATTAACCAACCCAACCAAAACAGATTGGGGGCTTGGGGAGAGCATGGGACTCAGGCATTTTTTTGGCTCATGTTTACATTTGGTAGCCATTTATGTAGAGGAAGCAGAAGTAATCTCAGAATACAGAGCTGGGCCTGGAGACACCTGTTGAGTTCAGATAATACATGTGTATTTAACTGGACTCTTCAATGCTTTGATTCAATAATCACATAATGAGGAAACCTTAGGAAAATAACTGCTCAGTGTGGAATGAGACAATGTGGCAAAGACACAATTTCTGGGTAATCATAGCTACACCTATCCAGTCTCCATACTGACTACTATACTCTTTTATTTGGAAAGGTATAAGTAAAAACACATGCTAGAATTTTTTAAACTACAGTGGTGCCTTGTTTCATGAACTTAATTCATTCCATGATTCTGGAAAAGATGGACACATTCGTGTTCATGAGGGAAAGATTGCCACAGTCGTGTTTGTCACCCAATATAGAATTCACAAACAAAAACAAAATTTTGCCAAATGCTTCTGTTTGCAAACCAAACTGTTCACAAACAAAAGCATTCATGAACTGAGGTACCGCTGTATTGTGACATCTTTGCAGGCAATTTCAGTAAAAATACAGAGTATCAAAATTTTCTACCATAATTTCACCATATGGACAAGAACCATGATTTTTCTGAGCACTTAAAGAATACATTGCCTATCCTGGAGATTTTATATAAATTTGCTATATTCATTATATGGACATTGGCCAATCATATGGGGAAGTGTAATGGGCATGGTGTGCCCTAGAGATGAGGAATATTTACTTTATTATAGATATTGTTTAACACATTTAGTTTAGTACTGGTGGTACATACTTAAGTCAGTCTTATTATTGTTTCTAAATTCTCTGCAGACAATGCCTTTCTTATTGCCTGCACCCTCTGCCTTGCTGCCCTGTTACACCATTGCACACTAACCTTGGAGGATAATTGATATCATTTCCACCTAGAAGGACAAAAGCAAAGCTTAGAAAATGTAAGCATTATCCACCACAAAACGTGAGTGGTGGACTTAAAATTCTAACTCAGGTCTAATCTCAAGTCTTCTCTCCTTCTATGACATGTGAGGAATAATAATACAAAAGAATGAATGTGATCACTTTAGATATTGAAAGTGCTCTCATATATATGATTTCATTCTATATTTACACCAAGCCTGTGAAATAGTAGGCAGGTGTCAGCATCTACATTCATAAGTGTGAGTCCGTGGAACAACATGGCTTTGGTAACAATCTAAGTGGCACAAGTAGAAGTTGAGCCCTTATGATTCCTAATGTGAAATTATATCCATTATATCACTGCATGTTGTGCCATTTTTTGGTATCTTGTAAATAGAAGAAATATGTAACATTTTCCTTTCAAGGTACCACCATGCTCTGCTAGATGATTATTTTTTCCTTAACACAAGTACATTGCTATCTAAAATAAGTCATTTACCAGAGCAGAAAGGTTCAGAGAATGAAGTTCAGAACATGATAGACCCAGGTCCAAATCCTTTCTCTACCAAATTACTGGCCATGTGAATGTGGACCAGATATTCACCCTCCATAGGCTGTCTTCTCATTCACCAAACTGGACTAACAATTACTCCTCGGGATATTACTTGGATAAGCCAGATATTTATAGCCTAATAGAGTGCTAATGCACACACGTGATGCCTCTAAGTTGTATCCTCCATTCAAATTTCATTCTTTTATACAAGTTTTCCCAGTATTAGGAAGATTAAATTAATGACATTTTCTTTTCTAGGTCGCTGTCATTGTGCTTGCATTGATTCTAACGAAAAAAGTCTTGTTATTAGTGATATAAAAATAAAAAGCCCTCATTAATATTTTCAGAACCTGGAAATTTAAAGTAATAAAAACTAGAAGAGTCCATTGACAATTGTAAGCTATTCCGAAATCATGTAAAGAATAACAATAGATCTCTCTGTGCAGCATTTTTATGAAGCCACATTTTTATTATAACCATATTTCGAGCAAGGGCATCTATTATTTTAATTATACTAAGCATGCTGCATATGATGTATAATAATCTTTCTTAGCCTTACCTATACAGAATTCATTACAAGTGAATTTTGAAATGTTCAATCCAATAAACCATGAAAGAACAGACCTCTACTATGGTGTCATTTTTAGAAATAGTAGGAAAAATGGGGTCTTCTATCCATGAACTTACTTTTCTATAAGAAATTTCTTAGGTTTCAAAAGAAAGAACCAAGTGATAATTGACCAGTCACCCTTCCCAAGATTGCTGCACTCACGAGCCAGGCATGGTGGAGCATACCTGTAATCCCAGTGCTGTGGGAGGCTAACGGAGGAAGATCACAAGTTCAACCTAGTGAGACCCTGTCTCAAAATTTTAAAAAAGGGCTGGGGCTGTATCTTGGTAGTAGAGCACCCCTGGGTTCAATCTTCCACTCCTGCAACAACAACAAATGCTCAGCCCTAGCTTGTTGGTAGTTTACCCAGGCTATTCATTAGCTCGTTGGGCTAATGAATAGTTTGCCACTTACCCATTTAGGTCCCAAACTAACTGAGAAATAAGCAAAAGGATGTTGCTGGAGATACAAACCCCACCTCCCACATGAGATCAAGTGGTTAGACATAGTAGCTTAGTATGTCTGACTTAGCTCGCAGTCATGGCTGTCCTGGGCTAGGAAACCTGTCCATATGAGAGCGGGAAGGAAAGAGGCCACGGAGACTTACCACTTGGAGAAACAGAAGACAACTTTTGCTCCCTGCTAAAACTTGGTTTAAAGGGACCAAACATGCCAAACAGGCCCAGTTTAATTCCCAAATTTTCAATCAGAAAAATCACTCTGCTTCCCCCACCTCCAAGAGCAGTAGGTGCCAGAGCAGTAAGTGGACTAAATAAGACATAAAAGTAAACACCCAGACTGAAGAATTCTCCATAGAACTGTACACGTGGGAACTGCATTTCTAGTCCCATCATAGAAGGACTTACAGGTTTATACCATATTAAGAAATTCCAGCTTTAGTGTGCCAGAAGTGGTGGTGTAGGAAATAGAGTCTTGCCAGGTTGAGGGCTGGTTCAGTAAAGCAGCAGTCATCATTCAAAATTTGTGAGATATAAGCACGTGGTTATAGAAATTCACTAACACTGTTTCAGCCCCTTTTCAAATATCATAAAATTGAATGAACCTATAGAATTGCAAGCAAAATTGTCTTTCCAGTGAATACAAGTGGGCTACAAAGTGTGACAACATATACTTACAAATTTAGCACAATGGAAGTGAGGATGGGCAACAAATATTTATTGATTGTTTTACTGCAGGTCATCTACATCTTTGCCTATCTCAGTGGGTGGCATTACCTAATGTCCAATCCAAAAACCTGGGTGTTTTCTTTCTGATTCTCTTTCTTTGCCTCCCCCTTCACATCTAATCCATTGCTGGTTTTGTCACTTCTGAGGCTTTGTATATCTCAAATCTGTCTCCTCCTTCCAGGCCCTTTATCACAAATCTAGTGCAGGGTATCTCTGAATTCCTTCTTCAGCTTCCAAACATGCCTCCCTACTGCTAGCTCCAACATTTTATTGCTGAGGAAATTGAAGCAGTCTGACTCTGGGCGAAGTATTAAACTCACTAATGAGGAAGAGCAATGATGGAAAGAGCCTAGAGATGAGCCCAAGTTTATCAAATTTAAATATCAGCTTATGAACTCTCTTCTATGCTTTAGTTCCACACCAGTATCTCTCACCAATACAACTATCTCCAATTCTTACATTATCCTTTGAGCTCATTTAGACTAATGACCTATATAACCCATCATAGAATGACTTTTAAAGTAGAACTTAGTGATAATTTTATGACAACTCCTTATTTTCAAAGTAAAATGCTCACAGTGATGTAGATACTTGCCCAATTCTGTCTACAAGAAGGGTAAAAATCCGACTTCAGGTTTCCCATTCCTGACTGCTGGTCTTGATTCCTCATACATGGAATGGATAAATGAATTATAATTTGGCAAGTTAGCAATTTAAAGTGTAAAAGAGTTAAGGGTATGAAAATGCATGTGTTATAATGATACCAGTCATCCATCTGTAAAGATTGGTCTGTTTTGGCTAGAATTCTAGATATTTTATGGCCAGAAGGATTGCTATATATCATTAAAGTGTGGTTCCCTCATTTTATAGGTAATAAAACCAAGGCTGAGAATATAAAGAATATAATGGGAGGTCCACACAGCCAAACTGAAGTTATCGTCTGGGACTCCTACTTCCCAGTTCAGGGTTCTCCCACTGTATCATCTTCCCATTTTGTGCCTATTCAACAATAACAGCAACACAAAAGAGCAGATAAGTCCCAAGTGAAACAACAACAAAAACGACAATAAAACCGCATTCTGGTCTGCTTGTTTCATAGAGGCTGACAGAGTTTTTCCAAATACATTCTCACTGTTCTCTATGACAATGGCTTAAAGATTCCCAAGCTGATGGAGAGGAAGTTTCTGGCTAGCATAAGGCTTTTGTAAACCTTTTTAAACTCAGATGATCAGTTTTCTGTAGACAGAAAACTTAAAAAAAAACAGTTTTCAAAACATGAACAAAAAAATCAGAAATAAGATGGACCAGGTGCTGCCGAACAGTTAAATGACTTTTTAACACTGAAGTTCCCTTTATTAATTCCCTTAAATACGCTTTTACTCTATAAAGTCCAGACAGATTACTTTGGTCTATTTTTCCACATTTACACAGCCATACTGCTATTTTCTGGCAAATGATCAGAAAACAAAGTCATTTGGATGACAAATTCATTTCCTTAAAGATTCATAACTGCACAAAGCATCATCAGACCCAGGAGTTCACATCTCTCGTCCTATTTCCCTCAGGTGAACCTGTAGGAAAGTTTGAAAGAATCATGGCACAAATTAGGATATCAGATGTGTTTCTGAGCTCATTGCAAGCCTGTTGTAGTTTTGTAGGCCCAGTCACAGTAAGAAAAAATGCAAGAACGCAACTGCTAGTGAGAGTATAAGACTGATATACAAGGAAGTTTTCTGTGCATTAGGATGGATGTCAAACTGAGCCTCATATATAAAAACAAAGTTTACTAGGTCATAGTAATAAGAGCATACATAGAAGAAATGGAATAATCACTTAATGCAAGCTTCGTAATTGTTTCTGATTTCCTTCAACAATATCAAGCTAAGCTAGGGTTAGGAAGACTTTATCCTTCTACTATTTTCATCAGGCTCCTCAAAGCCAATTCAGACTGTAGTAGTAGTGATGATGATAGTGAATAAAAAGAAAAATGACCAAATTATACGTAAAAAATCCCAAGCCTTTTAGTATCACTTCTGAATTTGTCAAAATAAAAAAATTGCAAATATTATAATTAGAATAGTTGGTAGTTTACTGCAGAAGGGATAAAAAAAATCCTAGATTCCATTTCCATGAAACTTTGTTAAATGTCTCATTTATATAAACTTGGTCCATTTTCATTAATTATCCCCTATTTTTGTTTAGTTCTCTACTGATCAGTCCTTCTCAACAAATCCTATGATTCTTGTGAATAGAGCTTTCAGATAAAACTTTTCCTGACTCCCTCGAATAGGCTAGTCCTTCCTAACTCCTTCCTGAATGGAAATTTTGGAGCAACATCTGGTTCTCATGCAAACCCATGTGCCTGTCATTCCTGCAGATCCTCCCACTATCACAGAGTCCAAAAGCAATGAAGCCACCACAGGGCGACAAGCTTCACTCAAATGCGAGGCCTCGGCAGTGCCTGCTCCTGACTTTGAGTGGTACCGGGATGACACCAGGTATGTGCCAAACCTACCATGTGCTCCACTTGAAGGGACCAGAAACCCAATGGCAAAGCCAAGCCCTGTTATAATTATGCAAAACTAAACTATTCAGCTCTTCCTTTTCAATATCTTTATCAAGTGCTTTGGGGCTTGTGGCTCTTAAATTGAAGTCCAAAAATGCTCAGGTTAAATGTAAAAAAATGAAGTACATGGTTTGATGCATATCTTTCTTGCATATAGGAGAAACTCAAGCCCAATAGAACTCATCCATTCCTGATGAGTTCCAGATGTCTACTGATAGTCATTGGTTCTAATAATAAGAATTGCATAATTAAAATGAGGAATTGAGCAGAAACTAATCAACACTATTTTTTTCCTTTCTTTTTCTTCCAGTGTAAAGATAGGGAAGGAATTACTAAGTTAAAATTGCCATCACTGTTCCTTTTAACTCTTCTGTTTTTGAACTCTTAGGATAAACAGTGCTAATGGCCTTGAGATTAAGAGCACGGAGGGACAGTCCTCCCTGACGGTGACCAACGTCACTGAGGAGCATTATGGCAACTATACCTGTGTGGCTGCCAACAAGCTGGGGGTCACCAATGCCAGCTTAGTCCTTTTCAGTAAGTATGCCAAAGCAGCGCCTAACTCAGCATAATTAAACTGATTGCATTCTTTCCTGGCAACTTGACGATCACTCCCTTACATATTAAAGGTAAATTTGTACAAAAATAAAAATACACTCACTGAGATCAAAGCTCAGGATTCTCAATTCTTGTGTACAGGAGAGTCTTACAAATTGAATAACTTCTTTTTGTATTCTCTTATTTTTTTATTTGTTTTTCTTAGTTTTGTTTTTTCCCAGGGGGTTAAACTGAAAAAAAATATTCAGGGAACACGCATCTCTTTGGAGGTAGCCTCTTTAAGAAGCAGAGGTGACATAAGAGTCTAGGAATGGATGACTTAAAAATTATCAGTAATGAGAGTGACTGAGGAAGAAATATTCAGTTTAAATAGATTAGATGCTGGGAGAAAGGCAGGGTAGAAAAGGAAAGTGTATATACACAGCACAAAAAGGAAGATGGAACGAGTGATTAAAACTATATAAAATCTAAACAACAAAAATAAGGTTGCATAAAGGTTTCCATATGATAGCAGGAAACATCACTTTTTAGATGTATTTTTTTCTGCAACAGGGATGGCATAGTGGGGAAGGAAGCATTTCTGAAAATCTGAGAAGATTCTGAAAATTGACTAAGAAAGGCTCAGTGATTTGGAAGTTACTAACGTTGGGAAGAGTCCCCACCTTGGCGTCTCGCTCTTTGGCAGCATGTGACAGTCAGGATTCTGACTCACCAGCCTTGTTGGCCAGGAAAGTATGAGTACAGAAGTAAAAAACCCCAATGACAGAGGATGAGTAGGATCATGAGAAAATGATAATGGTTGGGAAGGAACATGTTTATCAAAATAAGTGAAGCAAACAAAGAAGTTAGCACATATTGAGCCAGAAAGCTCATTTAGACTAAGTGGAAAAGACCAAAAAATATACTATTATTGTTTTGGAATAGCAAACCACTAATACTTTTTCTGCATACTTGCAAGAGGAAAAATTACTATGGCCTGGAAAGATGTTTTAATCTTGTGTAATTCAGTTTAGATGAATCTTCAAGAAAAAAAAAATTCCTTAGAAGAAAAATCAATTTAAATGAGAATTCTCTTGAAATATAGTACAAAAGCCATATTAAAACTGCTCAAGAATCAAATCCTCTTGTGAAAAACAACCACGAGCTCCCCTAAATTTGGCCTTCAGTTTCTCACTCATGGCCCCCACCAACTTCAATCTGTGGCAGTTCAGTGGAACAAAGCTATCTAAACACTGCATTGATAGAAGTATAAAAGTCATGTTCTCCAAACAAAGCACCTTTGTTTTTTGCCTCAACTGGAGACATCCATGTCCACAAGACACTTGGGGGGATTTATATTAAGAAATGTAGTTACCTGATTCATTCCCAGTGTTAGGGATTCCAAAAGTTAGGGTCAAAAGCAAACCTCAACTATAAATTCAAAATTCTAACAAATCTAAGGTGACTGGTTAGCTGGAAAGAATCCACTTAAAAAAAGGCCTTTTGGGGAGATTAGAAAAGAGAAAATGGAACAATTGGAAGAGAAAAATTGAGCAATTATACCTCTGCATTAAAGCATGTTTTCTTTAAAGGAGAATAATTATACCAATGATATATTTCAAATAATAAATAAAATGTTGCCTCTAAAATGACAGAAAAGAAGAGGAAGGAGGGTTAAAGGATAGAATCCTTAGGGAAGAGAGAGCAAGAGCACATGCAATGGTGTACCTGGAGGTGGAGAGACAGAGGGGGCAGTTGCCCCGGGGCGACAGAGTTTTGGGGCAGCATTATTGGCCAAAAGAAATGTATGTGATAATAATTTATGGTTCTTTTGAGCTATATTTGATGTTAAGTCAAGGTTTCCTGTGCGTGTCTGAATGCAGCAGCATCTCTAGCCTCATGACTGCTTACACATGAATTATACCGAGTGGTTTCCATTAGTGTCTAGACCATTGCATGGAAGGACCACCCTGAGTAGCATGAACTTTGGCCATGCCACTGAGCACAGGGCTGGGTCGCAGATAAATGGAGATACTTCTAGAAGTTGCAAAAAGTAATCTCAAACACTGTAATTTCATTGCCTTACCACAGAAGTCCATTGAAAGATCTTAAACCAGTAAAATTAAGTAATGTCAAGAATCTTACAAAATTTCTGTTAGTAAACTGAAAATTAGAGAATCAGGCTAATGTGTCATAATCATGCATCCCTTGAGGATTAGGGAAAAGTCACCCTGAATGAAGTATGGAGAAATGCATGGTGTAGGGATTAAAGATGTGCTACTTCCATGTGAGCTCACACTGCCCTTTACACAGCTGCCCACATGAGCATTAGATCTGCATTTAGCAGCATATGCATGGGCAGCATACACATCAGCATTTGGCTTAGACATGATTTCTCACCTTATGGGAAAACAAAAATGTATTATGTTTACTGAAGAATAATATATGAAAGGTCATTAGGCTTTGAGATGAAAAGGAACTATCAAAATTTCAAAAAATTAGTGAATCAGCGTTTCAGTTCTTAGACTCAAAGCTAAGGGAGAGCGCTGCTTATTTCATAACAAGAATGGCAATCCCCCCACCCAGCCTCCCATTGCCATTAGGTTTGGGAAGTGCCTTGCTGCAAGCTCTATAGTTGAAACCTTGAAGATGAGGCTCTACGGTGGCACAATTCACATGAGGCAGAAAGGCAGGGGGGAGAGAGAAAGAGGAGGTGAAGTGAGAGAAGAAAAGGAAGGAAACAGGAAAGAAGGGGGGAAAAGAAAAGAAAAAGGAAATTACATGTGTAAGTGGATTGCCCATTACTTAGGTTCAAAGTAATGGGGTTAATGGGAAGATGAAGACACTGGGCAAAGGATAGTGGTGGTGCTTCTCCGCAGAACAGTGTCAGATGGGGCTTTGCAGCCAGCAGGCCTAGGAAGCACTGTATGGGCAGCAGGGTGCTCTGCTGACCAAGCCGGTCCACAGCAGATGAAGCAGCTGGTGCACTGCAGCCAGCCAGAGACTGCAGTAGGGAAAGACCCAGAGCCAGAGCCCTGAAGAGTTCACCGTGATTCACTGGGTTGGTGTGTCAGCACATTTTCAGCCCTCTCCACTGTAGTGACATGCTGACATTTTCTAGTGTCAATGTGTGATCACCTTGTCCTCAGTAACATACATACAGTTCTCCACTCTCTGTTCAAATACTGATCTCCAAAAGGGTCAGTATAATTAAATGAGAGCTCCAGAAGGCATTGTAATCATAGTAATTTCTTTCTAAGCTAGTGGAAGCCTATCTTTCTCATTTGTCTTGTCCTTCACAATTCTAGCCCTCCTGTCAAGATTGGTCAATATAGTGGTTCCTTGGTTCAGGAACTTAATTTGTTCCACAGTTTTAGAAAAGATAGACACAGTGTTCTTATGCAGGAAAGATGGCTGTGGTTGTGTTTGTCATCCAATGTAAAGTTTGCAAACAAAAATAAAATTTTGTCAAATGCTTTTATTTGTGAACCAAATTGCTCACAAACAAAAGTGTTCATGAACTGAGGTACCACTGTATATTTAAATAACACCTTTTATATATTTTTCTTTACACCTGCGCTGAATGTCACCTTATATATTTTTCTGAATGCATGAATCCATTGGCACAAGGCAGACAGGCAAGGATTCAGCTTCTCAGTCTGGTCAAACATGTGCATGATGTAACTGAAGACTTGTATTCTGGTGCTTCCAAGAGACATTCCATTGCCTGCGTCTGTAACAACAAATTTCACACTGATGACCAAGTTGTACTTAGAAAACTGATGACAGATTTCTCTTGTGTTAGTGCTTATACTGAGTTAGTTTTATTTTTTGGTTCTTTTTTGTTTTATTTTTTGTGGGTACCAAGGGTCAAACTCAGGACCTCGTGCGCCAGCAGGCACCCGTGCCACTGAGCGATATCACCGGCTCTTTTTTCGTATGTGGGTACCGGGAGTCGAACTCAGGACCTCGCGCTTGCCAGGCAGGTGCTTATGCCGCTGAGCCATCTCACTGGCCCGCTTAGTTAGTTTTAATGCAATGAATAAAGAGGAGGAATAAGAATGCTGACTTGAATGTTATCATTTCTTACCTAGCGTGTGCTCACAATGTGCTCTTCTATAAGCCTAAACCAAATACTTCACATACATGAGTTCTTTCAGTCAGTGTGACAAACTTACTATGTACCGTTTCCCAAAATACAGAGTTTATGTAATTACTGCAGCTTTAAGCCTGAGCTTGGGATTTAAATTTGAGTGATCTCTTTCCAGAATCCATTTTTGAAACTAATACATTATTTATTTATATATGTAAGCAGAAATGTTAGAAGATATACCTTGTCTTTTGGAGATTATCTTTCCACTTTGCAAGACCTTGGTGCTGGCCTCTTTCTGCTGTATTTCTTCACATACAAGAGCACAGCTTCTACCAGTGTGTAGGAGGCATTTTTTCATTTTCTTTGCAACTTTAAGAGATCATTGACTTGTGAACCTATAATTGACTGAATTTTAAATGCTACCTAAATAACACAGCACTATAATGAGTCCTTATAACTAGGGCCTCCCTTTTACTTTAGAAAGCATTCTCTGTTATTATTTTAGGGCCTTGGTATTAAACACACACCACTCTTTGGTGCTGGTTAAGACTTGGCGGACGTCTTAGCCAGATTCTTATAGAGGCCACATGATGAAACACTCTGAACTGCTACTTGAACACTAACTTCATGTAGTTTGAAAGACGACATGCAAACTCCTTTAAAGTGCTTTCTGTGGCTAGGAAAGGAAATCAGTGGGCACTTGGAAACTTTTCAAGCATAGGCATCAAATAGGTTGACATTCACAAAGAACATTGAACCTTTGTAACAGCCATTGAAAAATAAAAGGAAAGCAAATCTGAATTCATAAATGACCTTGTTACAAACACCCTACCTTTGACTCCATTTTTTGTCATTTAGGTGCCTTTAATTCAAAGTGTTTTCTTGTGAAGTGTAAATGCCCACTTAGTTGTTTCTCATGCTGTCCAGCAGAATCAGCTAATTATGCTCTGCCCCACACCACTACCATACATTTAGCCCAGGACTTGCTAAAAACCACAGCCTATGCAGGGCCAACTATGGAGTTTTGTTCCCATCACCTCTCAGTGTCTGCTGAGCTGTGTTGACCTCAAGTGTTCAATAGAAAAAGAAGTGCATAACACCAAGGTTTCCCGCCTTTGCCTACTTCTGAAAGTCAAGAGTTGGAAATTTTCCTTTTCATTTACAATAGTATTTACCTCACTTCATACTCTTACAAAAATCCATAAATCCTGGCATAAACCATAAAACAGCAGCAGAATAATGGTGGATGAATAAGGATAAAAATCTGGATTGGGGAAGCATCTTAGGGGAAATAAGTCAAAAGGATGGAATTAAGAGAATAAGACTAACTAGTGGGGCTTGATAAGCCTAAAATGATGATATCAGGGTAGAGCTAAGAGGGTAATAACAAGTTGGGAAGGAGTCGAAAAGACAATGTAAGGAGAGTGGGTGAGATGGCTTGGCCATATAAATGGTTTTCTGGGAATGAGGGCAGAGTGCATCTACCCAGCTGTGAAAATATTAAGCTGAGTTAAACAGTCCAAATAATAATAGTAATAATAAAAATAAAATACAGTAGAAAGAGTATGGTATGAGACAGTAACCTCCAACTGCTACATAAATGCTGAAAGCAGTTTAGCTATTTATTTTCAAAGCTGGAAACATCATACCAAATAACCAGTGAAGGTTTATATCATTTTTCTACTTGACATTTGTGTAACTAAGACACAGTTGTTCACTGGGCTGTTGTTGACCTGCTCCATCTTAATGGACTTCGGAAACTTTCACATTTAAGCTGCAACTAGAGAGCTCATTCTGCCAGGAGACTGGGTTTTCTGTGTCCAGATGTATTGGAATCATGAAGATCAGGTAAATTCTACTCTTTCTAATCTTGTATATAAGATGGCGGGTAGATTAAGACCAAATATGGGCATGTGCTTACCTCTATATGGTTTTGGTTGTGGTTTTTGTTGATTTTTATTTCTTATTAGTCATTTAGAAAAAAAAAAACTTCTAGAAGGAAGGTAGAAACATGTGTGCAAATTATGTTACATTATTGTGTTCAGGAGTAGCAAATAGTGCATTCTTCCCCTAGTACACCATTCTACCTTGTGGAAAAAGCTTTGGAAAAAGAAAAAAAAAAGAAAGAAAGAAAGAAAAAGAGAAGAAAAGAGCCTAAGTAGAAGATTTCAAGTAAAAACTAGGTTTTAATTATGGGTGTGTGTGTGTGTGTGTGTGTGTGTGTGTGTGTGTGTGTAACTTGAAAGTCTGAAGTCTTAGCAGCCCACCTACTTTATTGAGTTAGTAGCTCAGGTATGGGAATGTAAGAAAATCATAAGCTTAAGGCCTCATAAGCTTAAGACCTTAAGCTTAAATTCAAAAGAAAAATATTTCGTACTATTCAGTGGGATGTTTTGTCAAGCAAGATTGATTAGTTGATCAAATTTCAGATGAAAATGTATTATAACAAGAACAAAGGATTAAGGAATAAACTACAAATAAAATTATATCATTTCAAGAAACATTTAACCTGGGCATTGCTTTTGCATTGGCACCAGTAATATGGTAGTAAAATCCTGAGAGAAAAGTTGAATTAGTATTTCCAAGGTAAATTTTCCAGATGCTTGGCTAAAGCTGATATTGGCTGTGGGGCTGAGGGAGACAAAAGAAGTCTGTAGCTAGGATAGTTCATAAGCCTTGAGCTAAACAGGGGAGGACCAGACCGAGATACATCACCTGGATTTATTTGATCACATCTATAAGCACCCTGTATTTCAGCTCTCTAAAAATATGTAATCTTGGTAGTGACTGTTTCCAGTAGAGAGTAGGATCCTACAGGGTTACCACAATCTGATGTTCTCTTCCTAATCTAGCTAAATCCTAAAAAAAGGTTTTGTACTTTTAATTTTATTAATACCTCTCTTTCATTTTTTAATGTTAACAGGAAGAATGGATAAATGCTTTGTAGGAAATATCCTATAGGCATGGAAATTTCATCTGTTTTATAATTGTTTGAGTAGTTAAACATGAGAAAGATATATATTTAAACTTTCCATGATGTTTACTATTTTTTCCCCTTTAGAACGTGTTTTACCCACAATCCCCCACCCCATTCAAGGTCAGTATGATTTTTTATCGCTGTAGCTTTATTGATGGGTCATTCTCCAACATATGTAATGTGCAAAACACACACAGGAAAGCACATTCACATCATTCACATACAAAATAATTTTTTCCTTAGACTTTCAAAAGGGAGTTCGTCTCCTCCCCTCACCATTTGATAAGTATAACAGGTGGGTTACTTGCCCTAACTTTAAGTCATTCAATAGCTAGAAAGATAATGATAAACTCAGAAAGCAATTTTTTTCTTCAATCAATATTTATTATAGGTAACAATGAATTTACATAGTTGGAACACAACCATTTAAGTTCCCTAGCTCTGTAGCTCACAAACATATAAATCCTCCCACTAACCACATTCACAGTTGGAGATTTTTACTATATGAATTTGAAGTCATTGATATTACTTGTAAAAATGAATTTATATGCTACCAAGCATTAAACTTAACCAAATTACAAGGATACTGTTCCCTTAAACTAATGACCAACTCCTGAGTTTTCTCTATTAAATGTAACTACTTCAGAAAACACAAATAAAAAAACCAAAGTAGTCATCCTGCTTTCCTTTTTATAAAACTTCTACATACCCAAATTAAATTTTACCTCCTACATCACATTTAGATGCAAGTTGCAGCCACAACTTTCTAGCTTAAGGCTATTTAAAGTCAAATTGGCAAATAAAATTAAAATAATGCAGAAAAAATCTGAAATGAAACCAACCTACCATTGAAATTAAATTCCAGAAAACTGATTTGCAAGTAGCACTCAAGGATTTAAGAAAAAATGGAAACTAGGCCATGCGGGTCCTACTGTGGAAAAAATAAATCCAATTAAACAAGATTATCATACACACTATAAAGAAAATGTGCTCAGAATGAAAGGTAGAAAGCTACTATATTATAAGTGTGAAGATGGATAATGTTTCATTAACACTTGTCCAAACTAAAAATTAGAGCAAAATTGGGTATAGATATTCAGAGTGTCAATAATGCAATGTTTTGCATATTTATGCATTCATATATACACAAACTTATTTTAATTACATTTGAAATGGGTATTGCAAGGTTTGTAGGATCAACAAGACAGATTAATTAAAGAGTTATTCTTAAATTTTAAGGAGGGTCCAAACTATTATTAGTATAAAAGCTTAGAACTGTAGAATAAAAAATAAATTCCTAAAAACATTAATGGAACCTGTTTTTTTATCCCAATCACTAAAAATAAAGCTGTTAAAAATGTGCCTGTTTTTTTGACTTGAAACAAAACTAATGTTCATGGAAAACAGCTCTTCTTGAATTCCTGACATGCCACAATTATTTTAAGACATTTATGTTCCAGTGTTGCAGGAGAGACTGACATCATTTTATCAGGTTGCCATCTTGCAGATATCTTGATATAGAAAATACACACATACGCATTTGTCCCAGTGGATAAAATTTTCAAAGAGGTCATGCATGCCCCATCCAAGACAAGCTTTGTACAGTGTCACAATGACTCTAGGTAGCCTTTTAAGAGGGGTTCTGTAGCCACAAACTCAAATATTTATCTGATCATACATTATGATATATGTAACATTGAACAGAGTGAAACCAGACACTGTTCACAAAGGACAGCTGTCAGACCCTGAAAACCAGTCTGGTCTGAGAATGGAGCACGGTCTGCATTTTGTTGAATTTTATATCTTCCACAAACTGAATTGTCAATTGGAGAATGACCTAGTTAGATTTTATGTTGTAGGTTGACTGTAGTTAGCTTTCTTAGATCTGATAGTTTTTAGAAACTATAGTTTACCTCATTACTAATATTTTGGGCTTCTGCTAGTACAAATAGAAAAGCTGTTCACTGAGACTTGGGATTGCTGATGTGAGAGGCTGCTACAGAACAACAGCCCCAGACTGGGTGTGTAGCTCAGGGGCAGAGCACTTACCTTGCATGCCTGAGACCCTGGGTTCAATCCCCAGTGTGGAGAAAAGGGGACGGTCCTCTCTTACATTCCTTGTTCATTACTTTCTAGGGATCTAATCACTTTTCTAGAGGAGGGAACTTTCTAATCAAGAGGGCAACCCATGTGAAATGCAGTTTCCTATGGAAAGAACAGTGAACAGTAGAACGCTTAATCCTTTTGAATGCCAATTTACTACTCAAATATTTATGAAAAGAATGCCCCACTATGGTCATGACTGTAGTGCAAGACTTTCATTTAATTAAATATCATACACTGTCATCATCTATGTCAAAACCTAAACTTCATCCCCAAAATGTTCACATATCCCTAAACAGCTAGTTGATACAAATGCCCAAAGAATTTTGAAACAGCCAATTTCCTTAAGGTGTTCTGAAAATGGAAAGTCACAAAGAACTTTTTCGGTCCACCCGCAATACAAAAGAGAAATTTCTCTCCTGATTTCCAAACTAACGGAAATACATGTTTCACGCCTGCTGCTTCACTGTTAATATACTCAGTGGAGAGGTGAAGAGTCCCCCTCTTGTCCCCACTTTTGGTGGCTCATCAAGCTGACTGGGGCTGCACTGAAGAGTCACAGCAGGAATTCGATCCTAAAGCCTTTCAAGCTGTGATTAAACAAAAACAAGACTCAATAAATCAAATGCATTTCCCTTGGGTTTCCAGCATCATATTGCTTGATTTTCTGCAGCGATAATAATAATACTGGAATTATACCAAAAGGTAATGTGTGCTGGCTGTGGCCAATTAGAAATTTTCAAATGTCCTTTCCCCCTGTTCCCCAAACAAAACAAGACAAAATAATGGGTGCGCTTCCCTGCTTCTCAATTTAAAAGATACATTAAAAAAAAAAAGTAAAATAAGTAGTGTTCCATCCTTGACCTGTTTCTGATAGGTGTTTTTTCCCATTAATTTTAATTTAGGTTTACTTATTCTGAAATGAGTCCTGAATTGCATATATTTGCATAAATACCTCTGACTGTATTGCTGCAGAAAATCCACTGAATTGTAAAATGAGGAAAGAGTTGGTTCTTAATGTCTGAGGGAACTTTTCTCCCTTTATTTGGATCCAGTTATTTCCTGGAGCTCTGAATACTGGGCAACAATAATGTTTCTCCCCATCAGCTTGTACATAGCCCTTCTTCATGACAGAATGTACCTAGAGCACTCACATGGAGAAGGACCATTGGTTCAGTCCGAGGTGCTGAAGCCAACTTCAGGGAGTTAAAATCACTGAAAGAAAGGAAAAGGACAAGGACAAACCACCATTATTTTGTGTATACAGCTCTCAAGCAAAAAATTCCCATGAGCTTGTAGCTCTCTGGGCTCCATCAGCCCATCTTTCTCTGATCACTGACTCTTAAAAAAAAAAAAAGAAAAGAAAGAAAGAAAAGAGAAAAGAAAAAAATTCTAGAAAGTATCTCACTTGTTTGCCTCCCATCTGATTATTTATCCCAAGTGAACAGCCTTTCCAATCACTAATCCTGTGTGGCAAGTGGGTCTGGGGAATGTGGAGATTATCTTCCAGGTTCAGGCACTACACTGGGTTTGTTCACAGCTGCTTGCCATTCAGTCCCTGGTTTTCCATTGATAAAACACATTGCACATGGCTGGGTTTGCATGATTAATACAGCTGTCTAAAGCTCTCTCGTCTAAAAGCAAAACCTTCCAAAATTAAATTATTATTTTAAAGTCTCATTCACAAACAAGCCAGGCTTTTATAAATCCGAAGTCAGTCCGTTTCCTCCCAAACAAAGACCAGTGCCCTTGTGGCCAGGCTTGGCATTAAAACACCCAGAGGAGGAGAGGGCCCCACCCCAAGGATGGGCCCTGAAGTCAAACTCCAAAGTGACGGAAGGAAGAATGGGGAGAAATCCCTAGACATAACCCATGCTGTAACAATCACTGGACGGTCTCTACAGTTTCACTGATTTTTTTATAGTATACTATCCTGGGAATCAGAGAAAATATTTCTTCTCAGCTCCTTAATATAACAGTAGTGTCAACTTGTCCAACAATGGTAAAATTAATAATTCATAATAATGACAATAGATAAGGGGCTTCTCATATACCAATAAAGCCCTAAACTCTTTTGTGCATATTAATTCAATTAATCCCTATAAACCTAAGAAAATAACATGCACTTTTCCCCACAATTTTTAATGAGCAAAGTATACCCAAATTCCAATCTCCCACTTGCTACATACATCCAGGCACATATATAAATCTATAGTACATTACAAATAACCATTATGCATGCATTCATAATATTCAACAGATAAGCATTTGTCTAATGAATTTTAAAGTCACCAAATTTATTTTACATATTTGGATACTTACAGTGCATAATAGTTACCTTAATATCTATACAATTTAACAGAATTCATTTTCAGATGTGCTCAAACACAGATAGATGTATGCCCACACTCACATAGAGATTTACATGAAAGCATTCATCTTTTTAAAAACATGAGCAGAGCTATCTGGCATTGGCACATCTAATTTCACACACTTATTCAAACTGATTTACATACACACCACTATTAATCATAGATAATTACTAGCATTGTTCTCTGTAATTCAGTTTTTCCAACTGTGAAATGGGAAAGAAATTACATTTTTCATGCCTACAAGCTCAAAGTTGTATTTTAAATAATATACAAAAGAGAGCTTCAAGTTCCTAGAAAGAAAGCATATTGGATGTAAAATAATCATGTTCAGATACACATTTTTCCTATAATTTTTAAAAGTACTATATTTAGAGGTATACCTATGCCACATTACATGGACATTAGCTAGAAGTGATTTCAGTATGTCTTCATTATACTTTGATGTATTACAGATTCTAGGGATGTCTGAAATGTCACGCTGCTAAGCAGATTTAAAACGGAAGCACCTTAAAACCAAATAAAAAAGATTTTTCAAACAGGCATGATGCTGCACGCCTGTAATCCCAGCACTTGGGAGGCTAAGGCAGAAGGATTGCATTAGTTCGAGTCCAGCCAAAGCTACGTACTGAGTTCAAGGCCAGCCTGAACTACATAGTGAGACCCATCTCAAAAAAAAAAAAAAATTGATGCTTCATTATTCTTAGCCAATATTATAATACTGCACATAAAGGAGCTGCACAGCTGCACAAGTACTGACAGAATGGCAATTCACATTTTAGTGAATGCCCATTGTGTATATTACTGCATGTCACACTAATCCAAAGTCATCAACCTAGCAAGCCTACCCTTTTTACTGGTCAAAAGTATAAGGTATGGGCCAGTGATATAGCTCAGCAGCATAAGTGCCTGCCTGGCAAATGCAAGGTCCTGAGTTCGGTTCCCGGTACCCACATAAAGAAAAAAAAAAAAGTATAAGGTGTATTCCAGGAAATGGTTCAGTTTTAAATACACCTCTCCTTTCCTATTGGGTGGCAGAAACAAGGGTCTTGTTTCTACTGATAATACTCATGCAGCCATGTACAACAAAATTACAGTAATAACATTAATGATTAATACACATCAAAATAGTGAAGAGTTCTCCTTAATACCTGATCCCTTGGCTCTTTTATTGGGAACAACAGACTTTCTCCGGATTTTCTTTAGTAATGGGAGCCAAGCGTTATAGTTGCACAAGTATTCAATGTAGAATCAATGATTTATTCATTGTCAGTTCAATGATTTAGGCCCAACTGTAGTCTGTGAGGTCTTATTCCATTTCTGCTTGTTACCTCTTCCCACCTTTCTACTCTTCTTTCTGCTCTGTTTCTTAACCTATTCTTATTAAAATTTACTAAGAAGGATCCATCTGAAATATATTCACACTGTTTTAAATGTCCAGCAGAGGCTCAGAAGTGTTATTTCTCTCTGAATTTACATTTAGCTT
Source organism: Erethizon dorsatum (assembly GCA_028451465.1). Lineage (NCBI taxonomy): Eukaryota > Metazoa > Chordata > Mammalia > Rodentia > Erethizontidae > Erethizon > Erethizon dorsatum. The sequence continues at coordinate 66,332,315 of CM051831.1, forward strand.
CAAGCTAAATGGCTAAAAGTCCTACAGAATTAATTTACAGGCAGGAGAATTTTTAGTACTAGGACTCTTTCTTGATGCCTTTTCCACTTTTCCTATACTGCATCTGCCTACCTCAGACAGCCCTTCCTGGTGACCTCCCTACCTTGCTGTGCTATTTAGATTTCTAGAGCCAGCAGGGATTTGGAAATGAATTTTTTTTTCTTTTGAAAATCCAAGCTTCCACTACATTTTAATTTGATGGAAATATTGCTCTTCTGCGAGCTTTTTGGAAAGAAATCTTTCAAAGTAACAATTACATTTGGGGATTAAGTTTAAGTAATTGGCAGTCTTGCCTTTTTAATTAAAAAGAATAAAGCTGCCTAAGAAGAGCTCAGTGAGGTCTGCAGCGAAAAATGTTGGCACACTGCCCCAGAGGGTGGGCAGGCGGGGTCCAGAATGGACAGGAAAGGCTGGTGGAGACTCCTTATAGTCTTCAGGGTGCACCCCCTCAGAGCTCCCCTCTGTGTTCGTGTCATGTGACATTTAGCGTAAGGCTTGCAGTTGCTGTGAGAGGCACTGCAAAGGGTAGCCAGGAAGTGAATCCTTTCTTTGGGAGCTTAGCTCTGGGTTCAGGGTCGTGGTACGGAGGTAGACTCCTTAGAGGAAGTTGTACTACTTAAGAGTTAAAAAAATACATTTATATTAAATCATCAGTACAGACCCAGCCCCTGTCGAACATGGTATTATATCCCCCAAAATATAAACCTTAATTTTAGTTTGTGCCCTGGACCCCTTTTTTTCTGCCATTTTAATTTTTTATTCCTGATACATTTCTTGATGTCTTTTTTCTCTACATTTCCTTCCTTACTGACCTTGTATTCCATGTACATGTACTCCTTGACATCCTTCAAACAAAACCAAAGGAAAAGTTTTGATACTATTTGCATTCATTTCTAAACACTGGCTATTCTCAGGCATGCAAGTGCCAAGAAGCCATAGTCTCATCTATGTGGAGTAAATACTGACTTCTAAAGAGGCAAGATACAAATTAACCTTAGTGATAACTTCCCTTATATAGTCACTCTGTTCTCAGGATGGTCTTTTATCATCGCGAGCTATTTGTAGGTATTAAATGAACCCAGCACCTCAATGGGGGAAAAATGAGTGTAAATGGTCCCACCCTACATCTCCCCCTGCATACTGCTGTGAAAAAACACACCTGCCAAATAGGAACACAGCATGACATAATGAGATCGGAATTCCAATTTAAGGTGTTTGGTGGTCCAAGGTACCAGATGTACGAGAGGAGCAGGCAGACGACTCACTAGCAGGCAGACGACTCACTAGGACTCCACTGAGAATTGTCAGCTTATGTCCACCACAAATCAGTGTGGGGAGAGACCTTACCAGTCATTTATCATGCTTCTTAATTGGACAGTGCGGAGCCAAGCACCACCATAGTACTGCACTACTTTGCTTATCCCTGTGCTGAATTTCAAGGAAAATGGTTCCCACGTCTCTGTAAGACACATGTACATTTCATGCCTAGACATTTCCACTAACATATGATCTTCACTACCCACCATAGCATCAGTCCATTCTACTTTTTATCTGCCCCATGCTCACAATAAAGATTCTGATTTAATCTCCCACCTTGTAAACCTTACGTTGATAAGTACAAAAATATCCAGTATAACATTTTTGACTGCCAAAAAAACTACTGTTTGGGACAAGAGAAGTAGTCCGTTGTTAGGGGTGAAAAAGCAGTGAAAGCCGTAGAAGATAACTATTTGCCTCACTGTTTATTCTGTGTATGCTCACTGCTCATTAGCTCGAACAGCTCCAGGCATCCCCAGCCATGTTCTATGTTAGAGAGTTGCTTGGGCATTCTACCATGCTTTCTCAATTAGATGTGTAGATTTTGTTTACCATACTATAACAAAGCGGAAGTAGGGGTTGTTTGGAGAACAGAATCAAGCAGTAACTTGCAGTTAGAGTAACAGGCAAATTTTTATTCTTTTGCCTGGAGTTCCAGAACACAGGTAAGTTTATTAGTGAAAGCTGACAAGAGCGGCAGTGCTGAAAAAGACAATGATTTTATTCACTGACGGTTGGTCTATCCTTGAGGGTTCCACCCTCCCATTTTGAATCATTCACAGTGTGACTTCTTAGATGTACTCTCCACTTGCTTTTTGCCTGTGCTTTGTAGTTTCTTTTAGAATTCCTGTCTTCTTTTCCTTATGAGGTCTAATCATTAGGAACACAAGAAAAACCCTACATTCTTCATGAAGGTTCAGAGTAGTTTTTGGCACAGGTAAAGTTTATTTGGCAATAAGCTATATTGTAAGGACCCCTGTCATTTAGTCAAAGAGGTGTTTTTCTAAAATTTGTTCTGATCTGGGTGTTGAGGATGATGATAGAGAAAAAGCCAGATACAGCTTCGTTGCTAGTAGAGTACAGGCCAGATGGAGAAGTACATGATGAAGGAGATTAAACAATGAACTTTGTTAAATCCCTTTCAGGGTACTCACAAGCTATTTAGGGAAAACAGAGCAGGGACACTTCATCTAGTCTGGGGGGGGGTCAGTAAGGAATTCCAGAGGGAAGTAGATTTTCCAAGGAAGAAAGAGGAGAAGAGAGACGGGAGCAGAAAATTCTAATATATACAAAGTCTATAATCCAGAAAGAGCTGTACTGATAGAGATCCAAAATAAAATCTAATTAATTTTCAAAATCTAGGGAAAAATTACCTTATTTCTTACTTCTTTTACATCTGGTCTGTTGAACAAAAGAAGGGAGAGAAAAAGGAAAGAAAGAGGAAGGAAAGAAGGAAGAAGGAGGAAGGAAATGAGGGGGGCAAGAGAAGAAAAGGGAAGGAGAGAGAGAGAGCTAAAGAACAGAAAGAACAGGAAGGATTAAGTGCTTCCATCCTAAGGAGCGCACCCTTAGAGCAGGCAGAGCATTTGCTGGTTTTACTGAACAGCCATGCATCAGTCCCATGTCCTGTGTGGTAGGTAGTGCTGTTAAGGGCTGAGGGCTGACTTTCTGGAGTGTACTGATAGTCTATTATCTAGTGGACAACTTGGAAAAACTCAAAGCCTTTCAATAGAGAGGTTTCAGGGTGGGCTTTTATTTTAGTTGTAGGATGAGTCACATTGTAAGTAGCTGTCTGTATTTTCAGGGAGTTGCACCAGCACCTGGCCGCAATGTGATATTCGGAGTCAGTGCCACAGTGAAAGTCGTAGGTAAACCGGCCTTGTTATCGAGGCATCCTGGAACTCTGAGGAATAAAGTGGCTGGGAAGTGCCCCAAGCAGAACTATCTTTACCAAAGTAGGGCCAAGGGTAACTCAGAGCACCCCAACATTCTTTAATCCCTTATCTTCTTATTTCCAGGAGCTTTAAAACCCTAAGAATCTCACAAATTCTCTTACTATCTCTGCATTCAAACTCCTCAGGCCAGTTACCTTGTTTCATGGTATTTGAATGTTTTTGATTTTCTAACACACAAAACAAAAACTCACATTACATGGATTAAATATGGTCTTGAATCCCTTAGGATTTTGAATCTAAAATGTATTTTTAAAAGGATCAGAAATTCACAATTTAGAGCTCAGAAATAGAAAGAATGGCATAACACCCCCAAAACCCCACAAAACTCTAGAAACCTTTCCAAACCTGTATTTTTAATCCTTGTTTGCTAGTGAAGTAGACAAAGTTACAAAAGGCTTTAAAATATACATAGAATGTATTTTTTAAAACAGGGAAAATAAAATCTACTTTCTATTTTAATGACTAAGTAGAATCAACAATTAAGTGGGTTTGGGGCTAGGAATTAGTTCTTTATTAAAGGAGTTCATTGGTTTCTTACTTGCAGCAAGAGGCAAAGGATTGTACCCACAGGTGCAATGGGAACATTCCAGGCACAAGGGCAGAAATACTTGTTTCTTCTTTAAGAGAGAAACCACGAGTCTGGCGCTGAGTATGTTACTGACAACTGCTTCAGATGAATTTACTTCAAGAGTTTTTCTAATCTTATACATACTTTTAGACAGCATAGCCCAGGGAAATCTCTTTATTAAACTTAACCCCTTTGGCATTCTCAAACATTTTAATTCATTGATTATTAAAAATTAAACCTCTCAGGCTGAATAAGAAACAGGATTTGAGAAAGCTGACTTGGTGTAAGAGACTTAATGAAGTCCTCTCTTTAGGCTGAGAGTACTCAGTGAAACTGCATTTTTTGTAATAATCCATAATTTCACCGAATAGAATCTACAGGGCACCTGTGGATACTCTACCAGACAGTTAACTAGCACAACAAGCTTGTGACCAGAAGGACCTCATAAACCTATATAATACCTTTTATTGCACTGTCATTTCATGCTAAGATCATATTCCTTACTGAAATTAGATCTCACCCATCTTAGCTTCTCTCTTCTTTTACTATGTGACATCAGCCAACTAAAATATGAGAGGGGGAAAAATCAGTTTCCTCAGAATGTGTCAACCCAATACCAGATAACAGAAATTAATGATCTTCTTTTCTCTGGATTTAGAGGGTTCTTAAAAATGCATTGATTTGTTTTCATAGTTTTCTGTCCTGGAAATAAATGTAATGCATTCTCATTATGGAAGAATTTGAAAATATATAAAACTTTTAAAAAAGAAAATAAGATCATATATAATCTCTGTCCTCGGAGATGACATCACTAATACAATGTAGATGAAAGTTTTGTCTGGACGTGTGAGCTTCAGTGTGCTGTGCGGTTTTTCACCCTCTCCAAGGTGTTTCTGTGACTTGCTCAGAATTGCAGTAGAAGCCAGGCCTCCTGCCCAGCCAGGACTCTGTCCTCAGCTCACTTGGGGGTTTCCCTTGTGTCGCCTCTGTTATTGCCAGTAGGAGTCCTTCAGATACAGGAGAACTTTCATTCTCTCTCTAAATTGGAGTATTCATATCTCCTCTTCTGTAGATTTTTTTTAACAGAATAAATTTTTATTTTTAAAATATTTTTATAACTCTATTCACTAGAGAACATTTGTTTTATAGTAGTTTGGTAATGCAACTGATGAGAAAGAGTAAGGCTCACCTATTTTACTCTCATTTGATAACGAGAAATTATGCCAACATTAATTTTAGCTTGTGTTCACTCATTCACATGTTCAACAGAGAGTTTCCTATGTCTAGGGCTGCAATATTCTGGGAAGCCAACAACTGTCTAGGTCATTACTGACTCCTAAACAACATCAACAAGCGATGTCCATTTCGGCCCCTTGTCAACCATGTGAGGAAAAGCCTTCATTGATATTTGCAAGTAAAGTGTGGCATTCCTTCCTGGCCCACATCTAGCTAAGAGAAACCAACTTCCTTCCCCAAATATTGATGATTTGCCAATATTCCTTAGTTTTCTTAGCCAGTATGACATGGTCTCTTAGTTACGTCTATGAATGAAGCTAAGACAAATAACCTTAAGGTCGAGATTCAGACCCGTTTCTCCGTTTTGACATTTTTACCCCTTAACTAGAGCCAGAATGGTTACTGTGATTCCCAGATATTATTATTCTAGAAATATTAGGCATTAGGATTTATACAAAATGAGTATCATACATGGGAGGAAATCAAAAGCTCTCACAATACAAAAAGGAATCACAGGGCATATCTTTTTCTATGGCAAAAGAAAAAAATAATCATACCTGTAAGTAGAAGCTGCTAATCCCTAAAGCCTCTGAGTAGAGAGGAGACACCCATGAGAAAGAAATTAATAACTTTCAAAGTGTGGCTTTGAAAATTGAATTAATAAAAATGTCTCTCTTTTAAGCCTCTATAATAATAAAGGTTTTATTTTTCAAAATTGGCACCCCAAAAAATCAGAGGACAAAACTCCATGAATTTCCATGGAGGAACTTTGCAAATGTTCGGTTTCGGGTCCTAGGCCTCAGGGAGGGAGGAAATGCAACAGGACAAATCTCCCTTCGTTGCTTTTATTTTCTTGTGTTTTTAAGCCCATTTCTCTTTCCCAATGTCCAGACAACTGAAGGATGACATCTGTATTGATTTTGGACTCTCTGTGCCCTGAAAACACATACTTTTACTGACTCTGGCCTGGGGGGAAAATGCCACTAAATACATTAAATCCCCTACTACATCATTTTCAAACCTGCAGTATATCAGGAGATTCGCTTTAAAGAGTTGTATCACACACAAAGAGAAAACATGTTCTTACCAAATAGCTGTGGCAAGTGAAAAATGAAAAGTTTATGTTGAAATAAACACTCTGGAATTAGAACAACTGTGCAAACAAAGTAAACCCCCAGACTTTACGTATCTGCATGTGGGTGGCAATGAATGATTACAAGGAGGTTAGAGGCACCGTTTTGACTGAGTTAAACCACAGAAAATCTGTCCCCCTATGGGTTTATTGTACCCTCACCTATAAGCCCAGACAAAATTCAAAGGAATCAAGATGCCAAAATTTTCCATGAACAAAGATATAAAAATTTGCTAAGACAGTGTGGGAGTTCCCAAACTATAACTTTGGAGTTTCTAATGTAGCATCTTTCATCTTCCCAAAACTAATTTTGAGAGAGCAAGAGGTAAGAAGAAGACTGCATTTTTTATTTGTGTACTTTGCAGTTCTCATTAGGTAGAAGGATATTTTTAAATAAAGCTCAGCCCTCCAGAAAATTTTCTACCTGCCAGGATTTGGGAGGTGCTAGTAGGACCTTCTAGCCCCATGTGCCTCTTAAAATGACTGAATTCTCAGCAAGAGACTTGCCTTGGGGTTAAGGCTCCATAGTTTCAAAAAGTGGATACAATCCCCACTCTCTGAAGCTCTAGCTAGGCTCTCAAGGGATTAACCTATTCATTCATTCATTCATTCATTCATTCATCCACTCAGATGTTTGTTCAGCAAATCTATTGGATACTTTCTAGTGGGGAGAACAGCAAGCTGAGGATATAGCAGTAAGCAAGAGAGACATACATATTCCAACGAGAGAGGCTGAATCATTTGTCTTTTTTTTTTTTTTTTTTTTTTGTGGGTACCGGGGGGTCGACCTCAGGAACTCGCGCTCCAGCAGGCGCCCGTGCCGCTGAGCGATATCACTGGCCCCTTTTTCGTATGTGGGTTCCGGGAGTCGAACTCGGGCCCTCGCGCTTGCCAGACAGGCGCTTAAGCCGCTGAGCCATCTCACCGGCCCTCATTTGTCTTTTGATGGTGCATATTTGTGTAACATGGTTGAACACTGATGCTGAAAATCAAAGAAGGTTGGCATAAATACTTCTGTCAAGGCCCTTGCCTTCCCTAGTGTTTAGTGTTAAATTCTTTCCCCAGTGCCTTCTTGTACCCTTTGTGGGTTCCAGGTATGTCCTAATGAGTGTGCCCAGGGAATCCCTACAAAAATAGTATTGCCGGTAATGCAATTTTCATCAAAAACATAAGATCACCTTTGCACTAGAAAAAAAATAATTTTCAGTTGTTAAGGGCCAAATTTTTTTTTTCCTATACTCGGAAATATCCCCTCTTGAAGAGTGACATTTCATGCCTGCTGTGAAACTGAAGAAAAAAAGTTTTTGCTTCTCTCGCTATTGCCGCCCCACGGACAGAGGCGATTCTTTTAGACAGCACACAGGAGCGTTTCTTAATATCGCCACAAGATGGCAGCACCCGACCAAATTTCCAAAGATCAAATCGCAACAATATACAGGGATTATTTTTGCCTCACAAGAGAATATTGTATTCCTGCAGAAGAAAATGCTAGGAAATCACAATACAAAATAAACAGTCTAGGTTTCTTTCCTAAAGACATATGGAATTCCAAGTTTTAAGATCTGAATTTCACAAAAATGTCGATTTATAGGAAGAGGAAGGAGTGCCTAAAATTTAACTTGTAACGTAGCTTGCCTTTTTAATTTACTTCAATAAAATATACATATTTCTATATGACTTTTTCTGACATTTTCTTTACAGAATGAAATATTTTGTGCTATCTTAATATCTTTCTTACGTATGCTTAGAACTCACAGACTCGGGCGAGCCGGGGCCAGTGTCAAGCTCCTGCAGGAGCGCTGCCAGTTTTATCCTGACCAATCAGTCTACTTTCCGTATCTACCAGTAAGGTATTTCAGTGGCATAGGGCAGATGTTGATTTCTGTGAGCTTCCTCAGAAGTGTACCATGAGCTCATCCACCAATTTCGGCACAACAGGACACCATGCTAGGCTCCTCTTCCATATCTGACCAGTTTAGGGAAATTGTCCGCACCTGCAGATGCAGCTAGCTCTTAGGGACAGCCTGGATGAGACTATTTTTGCTAATACTGAACTGTAGCCAAACATTTTCAGACACCAGACGTGAGGACAATTGAGCCCTTCTTTATAACCCTAAGAATCCCAGAAAATATTTCACTATTTGAGAGCACCTCCTTGTGGCCTACTTTGGATGGACAAAAAAAAAAAAAGCAATATCTATGAGGGAAGGTTTTAATTGGCTGCCTTGAACCTTGGAAACTGCAGAGTTGATTTCAAAGATCTGACCCCTTTGTGTTGTCACAGAATAAAGAATTTAGTTTCTCAGATTCCCTGCTTTTTCTTTTTCCTTTTAGGTTAGGAGGATGCTTGGCATATATTTATTTTTCTCATTTCTTTTATTTCTTTTTGTTTTTGTTTTCCTTTTCTGTTTTGGGCCGTTGTGCATTCAGAATACCTATACTGGCTGGGCTACAATAGCAAACACTCACAGGCAAAGCCCCTGTCTCCATGGAACAAAAAGTCCAGTGGGGGAAGACAGGCATTAATCAAAGTGTCAAACACATTTTTCAATTTAAACTGAAATGAAGGCTATGAAGGAAAGCAGAGCTTATAATAAAGAGACCCAACATGCCAAGGAGACCAAGGAAGGGGTCCTTGTAGAAATGAGAACTGAATTCTGAAGCTGAGTGAGATTTCTAGATGAGATATCCCTGGACCACATACCCTAGGGCAGAGGAAACATAGTACCAGGAAGAACAAAGGAGAGCTGGTGAGTTGATAGATTTTGACGAGGTTGGAGGAGTGGGGCATCAAGAGGAGCCACAGAAGTGACGCCAAGGATTTTGATCTTTACTTTGGAAGCCACAAGAGAGCATGAACAAATTTCAAGCAGGACCATAAGGCGCCCAAATGTCCAACTCATAAGGCTGTCTCTGACTGAAGGGTCGGTTCATTCTACTTCTTTAGTGAAATGACGTTATTCAGGAATGCAGGGTTGTGTTGCGATGGTGAAAGAGAGGAAAATCTGTGTCACGTGGCCACCTTGGAATGCTGTATCTGACCAGTCTTAAGTTGGTCCCGAGATTCAAAGTGGCACCTTACGGAAATTTTACTCATTTCTAAAGATCCAAGAGTATTCTGGTTTATTTTGTAAGAATACTTAAAAGACTATTTAAATATTGAACCTATGTGATCTCTTCTAACGTTGACATTTATTTTTTGTGTAACATTCATTGAAACCTACTACATACCAGGGACTATTCTAAGCCCTAAGGATCCGATGCTTGACAAGATATACACCACTGCGGCCCTCATGGAGCATATATTCTAGTGGAGAACACAAAACATAAACAAGCAGATAAGCAGATAAGTAAATGTTTAATATGGTTCCAGGTGGAGATTAGTGCTACTTAGCTTAGGAAGGAATAGTAAAGAAATAGAGAAAATAACAGAGAATGCTACTTCCGAAAAAGTGATGGGAGAGTCCTCCCTGAATTGGTGACATATCAACACAAATCTGAATGCAGTGACTAGGCGAGCAATAAAGACCCAGAAGAACATTTCAAGCAGATCAGAGGGCAAGTACAAAGTTTTCAGAGTTTGAATAGACACTTGTTTGAAGAAGAGCATGTGGCCGGTTGGTTTAAGTGAAGTGAACTAAGGGCAAAATGGTAGCGTGGGGATGGGAACCAAACACAGCCCATGATGGTTGCCCTGAATTGTAGTCGGGAGTGCTTTCACATTCCATTCTCAGTGCTCACATGCATAACATGGAGCACCAAGTATTTGTAGTTGCAAATCCGTTTTTGCCTCCTCCAATTGCATATTTGTTCCAATCGGTCTCTTTCCATTTGCCTTTCATTCAATCTCTCGCAATCTCTTTTCCTGCTAAAATGATTTCCTGCCTTTTCTCTCAGTCTCCTTTCAGTGGAGAGTACCAGTCTACTTTCATGTTAATTCTCAGTTGATACACAATTTTTATTTGTTTTTGTTTTGCTAAATATTTCTTCTTTAGAAATTGGCACCACCGTGCACTTCAAGCAAAAAGGTATGGTTAAAATTCTTCTATATGTTAAATTATATATATGGTTAAATTCTTCTATATGTTAAAATTATGATTTCCTAGCAATGTATTGTGGACTTCTATATTTAAGTTTATTTCAGTTCAATAATTTATAAGGATAATTTCCATCACACATTTAGCATTATTTTTCCAAATTGTGAACTCTCTTATTTACAAAAGTCCCTGATTCAACCCACGATGCTTATATTGCTTTTGACAGTTTTTCAGTTTTAGAACCCTGGGCCTGGTTCTGAGCAAGTTGCTCTTTGCCCCACTTCCCAACCCCCTACCTTCTCCATCTCAAGTGTTCATGTTTAATCCTTGCCGAACTGCGGTTTTGAAACAGTCCCTGCCCAATGTCTGGACTCTCAGAAGAGACACCGGCTTACTTTACAGTAACTTGTTGCCTATTAAAATAAATACATGGGTACAGTGACATCTAGACCAGGCATGGCAACAAGAGTATCTGTTGCAATGAATCATTTGAGCAGTTAATACTTCCAGCCCTTTTTGAAGCCTCAGGCTCCTGCTGCTGAACCCTGGTGAGGAATACGATTTCATGTCCCTAAGCCATCCCATGTTCATGTAACAGCCCTGTGACATATAAGCCACATATTTTCCCTACAAAGACAGTACAACCGTGTCAAAGCTTCATAAAACAGACCTTCAAGTGGAAACCATTACAAATTAAGAATCTCTTTTTACAAGTACAGTAGATAATCCCTAATGGTGTCTGTGCCCAGCGCAGAGCCAAAGAGGCACCTGTGTGGCTAGGCGCCACCCTGTGTAAGTCCTCATGATCATCTACTTGATTAGAAATTATCTCACATGAGGATTTTTTCTCTGAGTTTCCAAGGGAAATGAGACAACTGAGATCACTATAGATGGTAAAACCTATTTTCACTGGACTTAGGCCGTAGGACCAGCTTCCAAGATCTACGGAAAGTAGAGTCACTTTGTTCCTTCCTTCCAAGATAGGGCCAGCATCTTGTTTGTAGCCAGTTCTAGCAGGTCCTCACAGAAGGCAGCAGGAAACAGGCAAGATCATTTGGGGGATTAAAGCATGTCTTCTTGTTATGATTTGTGTCTGAATGTCCCACAAAGCCTCATGTGGTCATGGGGGGAGGGCTTTTCGAAGGCAGTTGAAACTGGAGTTTGTGATTGGTTCATTGTCTAGTGCTGGGATTTGGGGTATGAGTGCTACCTCCTCCCTAGGACAGGTAGCCTACATACAATGTAAGGGCAGAAAACAGGCTTGCTCCCGCCCTTGTTTGCTCTTGTTGCTTCTGCCGCCCTAGCCACCAAGAACAGTTGCCCCTCAGCCACCCTGTCCTGCTTTGGAGCCAGCTGAGTATGGACTGAAACCTCCACACACTGTGAGCTAAATAAACCTTTCCTGCTTTAATTTGGGCATCTGGTATTTTGTCTCAGCAATGAGAGAAAAGTAACTAAGACATTTCTTCTGCCCTTCTTCTCCCCCCAACACTATGATTACTGTATAATTAATTGCACTTGAATCTTAATTGGCTAGTGTTATATGTGACATGGTAGGGTTTTGATGTGGATAAGCACTCTCATGTCACCAGAAATAGTACCTAAAAATTAAGAATGTGTGTGCCAAAATATAGGAGGCTGTTTTGATGGGAAAGACTATGATTCCAACTTTTCTACGCAAATACTTCAGCCTACCCAAATCTCACTTTACAGAGGGTGAATATAACGCATAAAAATTCATACTAGAGGAGTCCAGATTTTATTCTAAGACCCACACTCAATGGAAACATCATTATACTCCCTCTTCTAATCTGCATTGGCCTATGGGGATTATAGACTTCCATCCTCATTCACCCAAAGGCGGCTGTTCTGGCAGGAGGTGGCCAGCAGGTGTCACCAAAGTCAGTCTTACCACGTTCACATTTTAACATGGCTCTCCAGGGTCCCAGTGTGCCTTCCTCTAGATAATATTGAAGAGAGATACTGAGGAGATTCTCTAGATTGCTCGTCTCCTTTGTTTAATATATTGTTTTTTTAAATTGTTAAGTTATTCAGTTGTATGTCAGTCACTCCATTAGTCTTTAACAATTCTAAAAATATTTCAAATTTTAAAATTCCTCCAGCCTTTCTTCTCTTTCTTTTCTTTTTGTATGGCCGAACTATATCCAGAATAAAACTATGACTAAATTTGATTCCTTAGCAGCTAAAAGGAATACTCAAGGATTACAGAGAACATAATTAAAGACCACTTGTAATAAACCCAGTCCCAAATCCAGGAAATGAACCCTCAGAACTCAGAAGGAAGAACAGAAAACTGTTGGCCCCATTTAAATTACACAGTATCTCCAAGCACATACTCTCTAGAAAGAGGTGTTGAAAAATTACCTTTGCTTTTCTTTGAGATTTTACTGAAAGACTTATCATTTGGCTCTCATTTGTAGCTTAGAGGCTTGCCAAAAAATTTTATATCCCTCAATTTCAGGATGCTTTCTCAATCTTGCCCTTCATTGCAAGCATTATCCTTTTGTAAGGATTACCATGGCAAAGTGCAATCCATATTTGCCTGCCACAGCCTCCTTTACCCTATCCTGGGGTTAAGAAATGACATGGTGTGTTGATTCATGGCTTGCAGCCTTGATGCAACTAAATTTTGCCCTTTAGGGTCAAACATTAAAAGCCTTGACCCAATTCACAGACCAATATCTTTTGATTATGGTAAGTATTTCATTCATTTCGGCAACCCAAACTTTTATGTTAATGACAATAATAATCATGGTATAGTTTACTGAATACTTATAAACCACACATATCAGTGTATATGCATACACGTAGCACACATAGAATGTGGTTAAATACCAAGATATGATTTTTGTCTGTGATATGAAAGCATGTAGCAAGTTTTTGAATTGTGGTTTTATTTGCTCATCTATTCTTAAGGCTAATTTATGTTTGCAGACTCTTGCTTTCATTATATCTGTCAGTATATGAAAGCACTTGCTCAGCCTGGCCATCTGGCATAAAAAATAAGATTTATCATTTGCATTTCCACAAATAAGCAGAAATTTCATAACTATGAACTAAAACATAATTAATGATTTTGCTGATTATTCTTCCCTGAAATAGCCACTAACTGAAGTAGTCTCCTATGCATTCATATACATCTGTAATTGCATACAATTTGTGATGATTCCCCAACTATCACCCATTTATCCTGGTATTTTTCAAGTCTATTTATTGAGTCTCAAAATCATTTATGACAAGAGCAAGTCACACAAGCACCTTAAATAGCTATATGAAAGCACTTAATAAATAATAGTTGATAGAAACCGAGATATCTTTAAGAGATGTACACCATGCAATTTAAATATATGGTAATACTATTAAGGATAAAATTAAAGATTATTGTCATACTCATATTGGTATTCTCTGTTATAGCATAAAATAGCATGTGAAAGTAACAGCTAATTTTGCACCATGTTTACTAAAAAAAAATACATGTGTATACCATATGTGAGTATGTATATAGTTTATACCTTTCCCTCTGTGTGTGTGCATACAGATGCACACAGGCATCAGCAAGAATGCAAGAATATTACATGTTTGTCCATACACACACACACAGAGAGAGAGAGAGAGAGAGAGAGAGAATTTTCAATGATAAATATTTTGCTTTCTTAAATGTTTGCTACCATGCAAATAAAATGATAAGACTATGTTTTTTAGCCTTCCTCAAATACCACTCAATTCCAGGATGTCAGAAACATAACTTACCCTGCCTGGTGGCTAAAAGTGAAATTACGGAAATAAACAGACCTTTTCTGAGGACCGTCTCTGGTCATACCACCCTGAACATGCCCGATCTCATCTGAAGACTTACTTCACATTATTCTTGGGGTAAAGCAGACATCACTTTTCCTTAACTACGCAGGACCTTGATGTTTGTGTGGTCTTTCTCTGTTATGAAAGTCTCACTGATACGCTAATACATTGTTCCAAGGAGCTGATGTCGTCTAATGTATGGGAAGGAACTAAAAGAATAAACGAGGACAAAATCAAGAATTCTACTCACCTGGCTAGAAACCCTGGGACGCTTCCATTAAGAGAGCTTGAAAGTCCCCACGGTTAAAAAGTCTGTGTGTAGAAGAGAAGGAGAGAGTGGAGTAGGAAGGACACTGAGCAGAGCCTAGGGATACCTGGAGTGAATGCCACGCAGCACTTCCTAATCAGGTCCTTGATGCTGCGCGCATCATCTACTTGAAGCTGAAAGCAGCTAAAGTGACTTTTATTAACATGACCCATAGCCATTCACAAAGTCAGAGACATAGCTGATTGATTATTTAATTTGTTTCCATTATGCATGGTAAAGCTCATTTTACATAGAAACTATGCAGCTCGAAGTTTGTATATGTTCGTATTTTTAGTGTATGTGCTGCCGAAGTGAGCACAAGTTCGTATTTTTATATTAAATAGTATTCTTAATATTCCCAAGAAGGCATTCTAGCCGAAAATACTTTATTTAGAATCATTTTTGTAAAGGTAATGGCTATGTCTTTGTAGGTTTGTTTGTGCTTGTTACTGTTTTAATCCAACCCAAGTTTCATTTTGCCACTGGCCATCCTTCTGTTGAGATTTCACTGCATACTGCTGGCCGGCAAAGGCTTGGGAGATAAACACCAGGCCGAACACCAATCTCTCTGCTTATGAGTGGTGGAAACGTGTGTGGATTTATCTCTCTGTGCCTGCTATTTCACTGTAAAACAAGTTTAATTATGTACTTAGCTCAGCAGAGGTATGTGCTTGTATTTATAACAGTGCCCAGTAGGCAATTCTTTGTTGTTTTTTATTGTCATTATTGCCTTTATTAATTACATAAAACACAGATTAGGGGCCATTCTTGAACTGAGCATTTCCCCCTGTCATCCTACCTCCAAACTGGTAAGTTTATAAACAGATCAGGAAAAATTTCATATACCAGAATTTACTTCCAACTCCATTGCAATCGTAAGCCATCATAGCTACACACACACACACACACACACACACACACACACACACACATTGAGCTGCATGTGTGTCCTAAAATCTTCAAAGGGACCCATAATTACAGTTATACCTGTTTCTTTTTTGAATGTCATTATCTAAGTCTGTAGCCTCAAAGCCAAAGCACCTACAGTGATTTATTTTTTACTTTAATGGAATATGAACAAAAGAAGAAAAGGCAATAAAGTATAGGAGACAAGGTCTTGATTGACCTACAACTTCTGCCCCAATCCTCCTCTGGCCATCAATACACAAGCCCCATTTCCAAGTCCTTCCATGCCACTGTCCCTGTCTGACCCACACCCACTACTCCTGTGAGTCCAACTTTGGCAATACTAGGGTGGCACTAGGGGACAGACTGTCATGGGTAAGGCTGGGTAAGTTCAAATCTCAGTACTGCTGCTGGTAAGGACCTTCCTCTTAACATCCCTGGGCTGGTTTGTTTGTTTTTGCTGTTGTCATTGATTTGGTTTCTGATTTTTAGAGTGACAAATGAAGAGTTGGAACAAGTTGATTAATTTTTCCACTTAAGAATCTATAATATGTTAACTTACTTTTTAACTTGATAAGGTGCCACCCACCCATAAAAGTTACTCTATAATAATTCCCTTCCCAATTAACAAGTAGATAATTACTATTTATCTAAGAAACTAAGGAGTCATGGATTGGTAAGACTTTTTATTGGTGTTGTGATGAACTGAGAGGAAGAGCTCGCATCCAGCTGCTGAAGGCCCCTCAGGGACCAGCGCTGGCCTCATGGTGAGATGTGGGCAAAGCAGGGAAGAGGAGTTGGTGGGCAGCACACACCACATGGGATAGTGGTGATGGCCAGTTTAGGGAGTGCTCCAGCAAGAGCACTTTTGAATTTGGAAGTGTTTCAACAAATGATGCTTTTTAAGATACTTAAACCTCAGGATGAGAAGTATTAGGAAAGATTTAGAGCCCTTCTTGGACAGCACACAGAGCACAGATGTTGGAGCATCAGTACCTGGCCACGCCTTACCTTAAGTCCTATCAACAGTCGGCTGTAATGAAAAACAATCAGGATATAACTATTCTCTTTTCTCTCTCCTCTTTTACTATGCAGGACCTGGGTCGGTGAGAGGAATAAACGGATCCATCAGTCTGGCCGTACCACTGTGGCTGCTGGCAGCATCTCTGCTCTGCCTTCTCAGCAAATGTTAATAGAATAAAAATTTAAAAGTAATTTAAAAAACACACATCAATGTGTCACACCGGATACAGAAAGAGAGAGAGCACGTGTGCAAGATGGGGGGAGACTGTTTATTTCACAACTTTGTGTGTTTATAAATGAAGGGGGAAATATGAAAATGAAGAAAATCCAGCATTTAAAACAATTTTTAAGTCCATCAATAAAAAAATTGAGCATAATTCAGGGTGGGAAATGAAATATTCTACCATGATATGTGTATATCTACTAAGCAAATGAATGCTGTGTAAAGACTGCATCATGCTAAGGACATCTGGATATTGTAAAAATAAGACCAAGAAAAACCACATGGATATTAACCCCCCACACACACACACAATTTATCCTTCCTCCTTCATCTGTTTTCATCTGTGGGGAGTAATATAAGGTCTTGCCTTTAGTGTTTATATTCCCATAATCTCTTTATTCTGTTCTCATTCGAGCTGATTTGTAGCCATTTCAGACTATGGAATCTTGTGTTGAGCCTTTTTCAGGCTACCCTGCCGCCACTCTTTCTCCGACTTTTGAGATCACCCATGTACTTCCAGCGTGTTCTATCGTCCCACACCCACACTAAAGAGTTCCTTTTATCCAGCCCTCCTGACCTCTCTTTGCCCACTGCCCTCCCAAGCGCTTGTCAAGCCGCAGATGCTAGGAAGTGCCATTTTAATTTTCTCCACTGTGTGTGTGTGCCCAAGTCTCACTCTCATGTGAGTGTACATGTGTGTGAGAGTGTGTGCGTCTCTCTCTAAAGCATGCCAAGGGAATGGTCCATGTGTACATAGACTCATCGTGCTGTAGATACTGTCCTGCACTGTAATTGTGAGATGCGGCTGTAATGAGTTGCTGGGGGAGATGGAAGGGAGGGAGGTAAGGAGCAGACTCCCTCCTCCATTCATGGCTGTCACATGACATCAGTGTGTATTCAAACCAGGCTGTGCCCTCTTCCAAGGGCAGGACCCCATATTCCTTCTAGTCCCATCTTCAGAACCCAGTCAGGAGTCACTCAGAATATCACTGTCAATGAAAGTGCCTACTATTGAAGGGGTGAGCGAACAGTGGAACAAATCAATGAAGTGGATGAAATTACCTAGGAGAGAAGGTTTCAGATTTCACTCTTATTTCATGAGTCTGAGGGATTCATATATTTCCAGGCTTTTGACAGGCTTGGGCCTTGCTTCACGGCAGAAGTGAACTGCATGTACTGAACAAGTGCCCAGAAATGGGAGTGTTCAAGTGTTAACTCCATGAGAAGAATGATGAGCCACATGCAGATACTAAGAAGCCCTGTTTTGCTTCCTCCTTAATCTTCAAATAACACTGCATTTGCCCCATAGATTTCCCTGAGCAGAGATTATTTCCTCTTTCACACAAAACACAGTGAGTGTGAGCAGGACAGGAAAAGCAGACAGATGCCCAAGGTCCTTCCCCACATTCTGTAGATACTGTTAGAGCACTAGTTCGAAGCACTGATCATAAAGAAAAAGAATTCACTTCTTGTGCCCCTTTGCAGTGTTCGCCCTGGTGCTCTAGATAACACAGCATTTGGTTGCATACCTCACCCCTTCCGTTCCACTGATGATGTCTGTACACCACTGTGCATGGGGTCCATCATTACACCAGGCCAGGCAACTAGGAATTACAATACAGTCACATCCCTTGCTCTACTTAAATTTGCATCTATGCCCATCATCTTGACATTAACACGGACATATGAGCTAACTCCTTAACCAAGAGATCTGGGCCACTTGTAGTTAATTTAGGTAGAAGTTATATGAGAACCACAAGTTAGTATCACCACATAACCTGAAGCATTTTCTTAGGAGAGGTCTTGCAGAGAGAGCTGGCTCTGCACATAGGTATCTCTGTCGAGAAACTGACCATTGCCTACAATTAGACTATAGCAGGCATTGGAAGTGTTTCAGCTTACGGAAGGACAAAGGAGCATAGTTGAGGTCATAATTGAATACAGTCCCACAGAGCCAAATATGGTAGCTCATCAAGTCTTTGAACCTTAGAAATAGCTATCATGTGATATAAAATGAGAAACTTCATAATTGGAAAGGAAGAAGAAAGAAGAGAGGAAGGGAGGAAGGAAAGAAGGAAGAAAAGAATGAGAGGAAAGGAAGAAAGAAAGAAAACAGAAACAAGCAGTATTTTAAATCTCCTCTAAGGGATTCTATTGTTTGTTTTATAAATTTATCACATTTCTTTGATAATTTTGCAGTTTAGGCACGAAAGAGAGGGAAAATTGGGCTTTGGGATAGATAAGAGTATTTAAGGCAGGTTCTGAGACAGTACAGAAATTTTTATCCAAGAAGGTAGCTAGGAAAATAGAGAGCAGGCGAACCATATTCCTATGCATCATAACTTATTGACAATCAGGGATTTCTCTAACAGTTTGGTCTTCTTAATACAGAAAAAACAGTTATTACTTTTAATGACACACATTCCCCATATGCTGAAGAGTCAGCCACATCTTTAAGTGGAAATTTTAAAGAGATTTCATAATCATTTAAAGATGCGGCGGGCCGGTGAGATGGCTCAGCAGCTTAAGCGCCTGCCCGGCAAGCGCGAGGGCCCGAGTTCGACTCCCGGAACCCACATACAAAAAAGGGGCCGGTGATATCGCTCAGTGGCACGGGTGCCTGCTGGCGCGCGAGGTCCTGAGGTCGACCCCCCGGTACCCACAAAAAAAAATAAATAAATAAAAATAAAAATAAAGATGCGGAAGAGAAAAGGAGCAGGAGTTAATTCTGATATCATTTAGGATCACTTTCAGGCACAGATGTCTGGGGCATGTCACAGGCTTTATCCGTATACCTGGCCTTCTTATCATCTCCACCCTATCATAGGAAAAAGGTCTTGGTGTTATGGGAGAAGTATCTCCATTGAAAGGAATATCTTGGCCACATCAGTATCACTTGTCATCTTGGTTTTTAATATAATGGACCATATATTAAACATAATTAAACAAATATTTTAAAATGTGGTGTTTGCCTATATCTTGAAAGATTTGTGATTCTAAAAATTTTGATTCTTGCTCTTGTCTCAGAGAAAATATTGGGCCCAGAAATCTCATAGGGTAGAGAATGTCTCTAAGCTTTGTGGAGAATGTAAGTCATTGCAATTTGGACAAAAGTTGAGAATAATGTAGGCTCAGAGTACTGACACCAAGAAATTATCAAGTCTTAATAAGAGACTTAAAATTAATTCATTATATTGTTATAAATCTCTTTAGGAATCTTGTCTGTTGGCAATCAGAGCACTGAAAAGCACCAACTTTGTGGAAATAATATACTGAGAGGAGTGGAATGCATCAAATAATCTGAATGGCTAATACATCTCATGCCCATTGTATACAAAATGCAACTCCCCTTAATAAAACTAAATCCTTAGCCCTAACTTCCAGTTAAGAAAAGTGGATGTAGCACTTCCTGAAGAATGACCCAGGGCACTTCCTAAAGAATGAAAACTCTCCTAGGTTTTACAACTATAGAATTTTAATTATACTCTTTGTGCAGTTGTTCACTGAAAGGTTTTTGCCTTGTTAGAGGAACAGCTTTCTTGTTTTAAGACATAAAATCCCTCTATTCTAGAAGAATTAAAGCTTATGGAAGAGTAGCTATACTTTCTGTTGGGAAGGATTTTTGCCTTCTCTTCCAGGCCTTTGCCTTCTCTTCCAGGTCAGACAGACTTCTCCCTGGCCATGGGCATTTTTTTACTATATAATCAGACAACTGGGGCTATAATAGAGACCTTGTAAAAGTACTCGTGATTTTCATATTCTTGGAGGACAGAAACAAAAATCTGTTTCACCTCTGAAAATGGACTTACCTCCTTTGCACACAAAACTAAAACTCCTCAGCATGAAATTATTTGAGTTATTATCTATGGAGCTCTTATCTTCTTACTCCGCATTCATCCCTGAGTTGGTTATGCTTTGACTGTTTCTAAGGCTAGTCTCCCTGAATTTCTCATTTTGTTTTTTGCAGGTTTTGAATTATTTGCAGAAAAAATAATATATGTGTGTGTTTTTTTAATCTTTACAGATGCTATATTTACAATAATATATGTATTATAAGAAAAATTTAGTATAACAGGTTTAAATTTAAATGGAAGAAAAGTAATGAATTTGGTTTATTTTTTAAAAGAGAGCTATGCTTCATTTAGAAAGACATAGAGCCCCATTTTGCCCACTTCGTAAGTATTTGCTTAAAAGAAATTTGTTTATGGACCATGTACTTTGGGAATAACCATATCCTCACTTTTTCCTTCATCCTCATAAACATTTACCCTGGATTTAGTCTTGATTCCCAATAACTATTTGTTTTTATAGCAATATTAGTGCAATGTTATATCCGATGTGAAAAAAAATTATAAAAACTTTGAAGACTAAATGAACATACTACAAAAATGATGAGATAAATCCTTGAGTTAAGAAACACATATCCAGTTTAGGAAGTCTCCTTTCTTAGGTACTTAAAATATGTCTCCTCCAAAGACTGCATTTGCCCCAGTGATGTAAATTTTCCATCACGGTTGACATAATATCTGTAAACACTTCACTAAATGCAAAATGGAGTTTACATTTATGTGCATACTAGTGGGAAGAGAAGTAAACTATTCTCATTTGCATTTAGCTATGTTGTTCAAATGTCGCCAAATGAAATTCAAGAAAGAATTTGTTTTCACCCAGCAATGTACATCACTTTTCTCTTGGCAAAGAAGCTAGTGTTAACATTAGGTTTAGGTTTAACATTTACAGCCGTGGAATGTTTATGGATATTGTGGAAAACTTATTTAAAACCTTGATTTCTTTTCAGCACATTTACATACTCTGTGCTGATTAATAAATTAGGCACCAATCATGTGTAAATCAATGTAAATGCTTAGTTTATGTACATAATATAAACTATGCAAACTTCATTTTTCATGCAGGGCCCAAATTCAGCTAAACCTGTAAATCTTAAAGAAAATAATTCAAATAAAAATAAAGGACCAAAGTATTGTACAGGTCAAATGGAAAGTAGGACTAAAGGCTGAAGCTTAAGGCTGCCTCAGCCAAAGGAAGCAGACCAACAGCTACATTTTCAGCTTCATGCCCTGCTGAAGTCACAAGTAAGTGGTTGGTCACTTCGATCCTTCAGGACTTGAGTGGAAATTCTCCCAAATTTTGCCAAATTTGGCCTGACCCCAAAACAAGGGAAATAAAGAGATAGAGAGGAACCACTTGAAGGGGCTCTGTGACTGTTGCATCAGCTCCCAGGTGTCTTGTTATTTCTTCCTCACCACCTAAGACATCTCATTTAAGTAGCTGCAAGGAAGTTACTTACACACTGATGAGGAAAAGATTACTGTTTTTGTTTTCCATTCAACAAAAGCATTGAGGAAGCTTGTCATCTTAATTCTAATATACTATGGGATGCAAGAAATATGTTATATCCTTGAGAAATGTCTTGCTGAGTTACCTTAGAAAATAACTTTTACTTTAAGTAAAAGCAAAGAAAGTACCTTTTACTTGATTTGTGTTCCTATACCTTTGTACTGAATTTAACAAACAAGAGACAGAATCCTTTCAATTGGAAGTATCTCAGGCATGATACTTCCTGATGTGAGATATATATCTCAAATGTCACCAACTGAAACTCAAGAAAGAATTTGTTTTCATCTCAGCAATCTATATCTCTGTGTCTCTTTTCTTTTTTTTTTTTTTTTTTTGTGGGTACCGGGGGGTCGACCTCAGGACCTCGCACGCCAACAGGCACCCGAGCCGCTGAGCGATATCACCGGCCCCTTTTTCGTATGTGGGATCCGGGAGTCGAACTCGGGCCCTCGCGCTTGCAAGGCAGGCGCTTATGCCGCTGAGCCATCTCACCGGCCCTGTGTCTCTTTTCTTTCAACAAGGAAAAGAGAACATAGAAGATGTATTTATTCCCCTATAATCTGAACAACTGGTAGAGTCATCAAAGATATGACTTTCAAAGATGGGTGTTTTACAAGGACTGTTCTAGAAATAAATTCAGGTCACATTAACATGAGACTTAAAATTGGGCTCCTCCATCTAAGATACAGACACTTGAAAGTAAAGTGGAAGTTGTATTTGACCAGGAGTCAGAAAAACTTTTTTGTAAGCCCCCAATGCAAACGTCTACATGCCACCGGCAAACCACTTATACTTCCCGATTCTTGGTATCCTCATCCTGAGACTGAGGAATTCCAATGACATTTTTTAACCTCTTTTGCCTCTTAACTCTGATTCTAAATAAGAAGTGAATGTTCATTTATTGCTGTACCTGCCTAATTATTCCAAGCAACTGTTTGTCATCTCTAGTCTTGTTTCAGAATCATCATTTTATCATCTCTATTTCAAAAGCTAAAACTTCCTAGAATACAGGGTCTTTGGACAGATTCTATAATTCTCTCCTATCAAAAGTTACCAGCAATGCAGGAAAAGGATACACTGAGATTATACTGAGATCATTGAAACAGCTGGGGTTATTTGTTTACAATATTATAAAATCTAACTCTTGAACTATATCCTAATAACTTTTCATAGGAAGGAACAGAGCCAGATTGGGCATTATGCTTGCAACAAATGAGGAAGTTGTGCATATGAGAAGAACATCAGCTTTTTTTTTCATCC
This sequence comes from Erethizon dorsatum, assembly GCA_028451465.1. Classification (NCBI taxonomy): domain Eukaryota; kingdom Metazoa; phylum Chordata; class Mammalia; order Rodentia; family Erethizontidae; genus Erethizon; species Erethizon dorsatum. Next base: position 66,355,495 of record CM051831.1, read on the forward strand.
TGGGCTGAGTGCCTCATTATAGTAAAAGTGCGTCCTTGGCTTGAGCATTGTGATGGCCATGTGGTCCCAGGCAAGTTCAAATGGGTAATCTGTAAGAAACAGCCAAGGCAATATATTTTGTTTGAGAGAGATCTATTTCCTGAAACTTGACTTATAGGCTGTGAAATCAAGCAAGTAGATGGGCAGAAAACAGACCACACTTTTTTTAAAGTCCAAGTCTATAATATTTGAATAAGTGGAAAATATGACAAAAACACACTTTAGGTGGTGACAATTGCAGACAGTAAGAATTATTGTGAAAGCCAAAGTCAAATGTGATAGTTAAGTTCTCTGAGAAGAGATTTAAGCAGGCAGGATGGTTTCTGAAGCCATCTCTGGGGAATTATTTTCTTCTGTCTTGCGCTGAATGAAATGAGCACGAGTCCACTTGCCCCACACTATCTGAGAGGCCCAGCTTAGCATCTGTCCAAAGTTCTTTATGCTTATTGCTTCCAAGGACAGAAGGAATTCGAATCTCTGGGACACTAAAGAGCAGGGTTTATTTATAATTTCCCAACGTTAGCATTGTTTTGTGTAATAAGGATACACAAAGGGCTCAGTGTCCTTTTGAAGCTCTCTTCAAGTGAGTGATGACCTGTCCACAGGAAAACTTCACGTTTCCATGGTTGTTTCAGAGGTACTTGTTTTTAGGTGGTGCTCCTGAATCTACTCCTACAGCTTCTTCTTCTCTGCAAAAGCCTTCTCTATGTAAAAGCAGGCACAGTTAAAAATCTGCATCTTTGCAAATGAAGAAAACATATGGAACTACTAGCTTTGTGGCACGCAGCAGCAATCCTAAGCTACCCAGAGCCTTTTATAAACCCACTTCCCTAAGTCTTTGCTCTTCACCAGGAAATGTAAAAGACTTGTCCTGGTGAATTGTGGCCAGGTTCTGCTCTCTATTTACTGGGAGGGGGAGGCTTGAGGGAGGGAATGACTGGGGAGAGAAGCAGAGGAGAACACCTCCCACCTCCTCCCCACCATCGCTTCGCCTGCCTTCTCACTGTTCAACTGAAGGTGTACAAATCCTGCTCTTGGTTAGAATTCTCCATATTAACAGTGTTATATACATATAAATATATATATAAATATATTTCTTTTTTCAGCCCTGTAGACATGAACTGATCTTCCCTTGATGATATAAATTCATGGCCATTTTTTAGTTTGGTTTTTCTGTTGCGCAAAGTATTTTGTTTTTGTTTATTGGGTGGATTCTTTTCCCTGGGTACTAGCTCTGTGAAGGAAAATAAAAAGCGCAGTGTGTGTAAAAAAATAAAATAAAATAAAGAAAAGCTTTTTTTCTTTTCCTTTTAAATGTATTTAAATTCTGTTTCTCTCTTTTGTTACTTTACACGTATGAATGCTCTGCTCTTCTGTGATCTTAAAACAAAATGAAATAAATGTGAAAAGAAGATGTGTCTTCATTGGCCTAAGTCAGTGGTCTTGTGGTTGGCAGCCCTGCTTTTAAAAGGTTTTCATGAATAAGTTAGGAATAAAGGCAATGATAATGAATTTCCTGCAAAGGTGTAGACAAAAATACTGAACAATCACTTGAAATATTTTTAACAATGTATGATCTGCAAAAGTGAATAAGCTATGTATAATAATTGCTTTCACTTAAGCAAAGAAATCTCTGTATTTTTTCAGTTTTCTTTCTTAAGGGATCATAAAAAATAAGAACAAATTCTCATTGGAACACTACAGATAAAGCATTAAGAAGTCTGAGGTAGAACTTCAATGAGCCCTTGGGATACAATACCAAAAATCATGAGGGGACATACTGTTCTTTTAAAGCCTCTATTACAGGGGTTATCATCAAGGAATCTTTAATGAGATCCTATTAGATCATAGCAGGAAGAACTGTTACCTTCCAAACTACCTATCATTTCTATTTTCAGAAATGTAGTTGTTTTCTATTTTTGCTGAGCACTGCTGTCTTCACAAAATATCTCCAGAATCTATAGAATCCCTGAAGCACTGTGCAAAAAAGACAGGGTGTCTCAAGAGAAAATAAGAAATAGGGGACTCCCTATTGAAAGGACTGATGTTGGCTAATTAAACAGTAGAAGTGACTGTGAGGGTCTGATCCCAAATTGAGATAATTAGGGGAGAAAATGAGGGAGTAAGCACTCATGCCCACATCTGTGGTGGTACACATCTGTATTCCCAGTGCTCTGAAAGGCTGAGGCAGGAGGATCAAAATTTCAAGCCCACCCTGGGCAATTGGCAACTTAGTAAGAACTTGACTCAAAATAAAAAATAAAAATGAGTTGAGACATAGCTTAGTTTAAAGGCCCTATGTTCAAGTCCCATTATCAGAAAAGAAAAAAAGGAAAGAAAGAAGAAAGAAAGAAAGAAAGAAAGAAAGAAAGAAAGAAAGAAAGAAATAAAGAAAGAAAGGAAGGAAGGAAGGAAGGAAGAAAGAAAGAAAGAAAGAAAGAAAGAAAGAAAGAAAGAAAGAAAGAAAGAAAGAAAGAAAGAAATAGAAAAAAAGAAAGAGAAAAAAGAAAAGGATTTCAGACAGAACAAAAACCCTCATGCTTTCTGGTTCAAAGAGACACCTGAAGGACCTAATTTCCCCATTTGCATTTCATAAAAAATCTGAAAATGTCTTTTGGCACTGTGTTTACCAAATTCAAAGTTAAACACATAGTCCTCAAACAAGATGAAGCTCATTTCAGAGTCTGCGATTTTCGCATAACCCTCATTTCTTATTAGCTGACTACAAATTGAATGGTTCTGACTACCACTTTATTTCCAATAGTTTGTTAGAATGATAGAACTCAGGAAAATACTATACTTAGAATTCTAGTTTTATTGTAGTACAAGAATACAAATCAGAACCAGCCAAAGGGAGAGACACAGGGCAAGGTCTAGGAGAAATCCACAGGTGAAATTTCCATTCTCCTCTCCCTGTGGCACCAGGACATGTTGCCCTCTTAGCACACTGATCTGTGATAAAGAAGCATTGTCAACTAGGGAAGGTTGATTTCGGAGTTTTTTTCGGAGTTTCTTTACATAGGCATGATTGAATCATTAGCCACGGGTTTGAACACACTCTCCAACTCCTCTCCCCTGCCCAGAGGTCATTGGACTCAAAACCCAACTCTAACCAGATGGCTGGACTTTCTAGCTTGGCTTTTCCTCCCACCATTCTGAATCATCTCATTTGCATAAACTAATTAGGGGTCCACCAAGAATCATCTCATTAACATAAATACATGTGACCAAAAGCATTCAACATGAACAACAAAGAAACAACTTTCCCTTGGAAAATCTCAAAGAATTATTCCCAGGATCTGGGGACAAAAACCAGCCAAAAGCTTTCTTATGTATGCTCCATTACCAATGTTACAAAAAATATTTGGAGTCTCTAAATTTTCCCATATGGCCTGAGACTTCTTTCTTTAAGCCACAGAAGCTTCGAGAATAAAAATCAATACTCCTTGAGGCTTTGAAATTCATTCATTTACAACCACATTTTCCACTCTGTTTACTTCCACCATACCATACCATACTTTATAAAGTATGTTTGAAACAGCATCAGAGAGCTGCAAAGAAGGTGGGTCTCGGCCGGTGAGATGGCTCAGCGGCATAAGCGCCTGCCTGGCAAGCGCGAGGGCCCGAGTTCGACTCCCGGAACCCACATACGAAAAAGGGGCCGGTGATATCGCTCAGTGGCACAGGCGCCTGCTGGTGCACGAGGTCCTGAGGTCGACCCCCGGTACCCACAAACAAAAAAAAAAGAAGGTGGGTCTGACTGTAATAGCTTAAGTAAAGGGCCTTGTATTTTTACCCTTGTGATCCTCTCAGACCTAAAATGATATTGTACTTATAACACAGGCTTAACAAATATTTGTCAAAATAGATTAAGTTGTGTCCAATTCTTTCAACAAATCTACCACATGTGGAATTGTTTTTCTACCAATTACTATAATATCGTCACAGATATAGCAGATTTCTAAAGCTAAATCCATGAAACAAAAGCACATGCTTCCCTCCTATGGAAAAAAAAAAAAAAGAAAGAAAGAAAAAAAAAAAAGAAAAATTTGTGCAAACATGGAAAATTTGGCTGCTTATAGTTCCAAAACTGGAATCTTAATGGTTGTTGCTGTGAAGAGGTAAAGGCCTTATCTTCACTTTCCTTCTTCAATTCTTCCCTTCTATCCTCAGACTAAGCTGGTTGTCACAACCTCTCATCAGTCAAAGCCGTGGTCTGGATAAATGATCTCACACTGTTGAGGACACATGATGAAACCTTGAAACTGTGTCTGAGAACACACATTGGGGGTGATCATCTAACTGAATCACCTTCTATTTTTTATTTTGTTTATTTTTTGAGACATGGTCTCTCAATATAGTTCAGGCTGGTCTTGAACTCACTATGTGGCCACGATGGGCCTTAAACTTGTGGCTATCCTCCTGCCTCAGCCTCGAGTGCTGGGATTATTGGCGTGCACCTCCATGCCGCTTTGAATCACCTTTTATAGATGCAACTGATCTCAATGAGAAGGCATTATTGACTAGTCATGAACTTTCAAAATAAAACATCCATTTTTATTCTAAGAAGTAGTGTAAATTTTTGACTAGTTATGTTATGTTTACTTTGAGTCATTTTACCTGGTCACCTTATCCATGTCTGGCACCCCCAGATCAAATAAGAAACACATCAAACTTTTAGTAAAGTTTCCAAATTCCCCAAAAATCTCTAACTTAGGCTCTACCCATGCAAAGAAGATATTCCTACTAGTAGAAACAAACACCACAGGCAAAGTCATCAGCAACTCCAGAATGGGGGAAAATGTTGGTCTGGTTAAGAGAAATGGTGTATTTATAGCCCAGAACATCTCTGGTTTGAGTCATCAGAAGTTGCCAGTTAACTGTCAGTGGACGAAGCTCTGCAGCACTGTGTCACTATTGTGACCACGAGCTCTATCCAGAGATCTCTGTTGTATTAACACAGACTCCAAATCCTCAGCTATGAAATTTTCTCTCCTTTCATTATTTTCTGACTTTTACACAATTAACCCAACCTACAGTACTGAGTTTTTTCTCTTATTCTTAACATATAAACACGAGCTTAGGCTATATAACTGTAATCATGATGTTGTAGCGCCTTGAAGTAGCATGGATTCGCGTAGAGATACAATATTAATATTCGAGCAAATTCTCAAAGGAAAGCAAAACAAACGCGAAAAATGTCCCAGAATCAAGGGGACTCACCGAGATAAAATGGAACTCCTTTTGGATAAAGGCATTTCCTCAGTGCAAGATGGTTGGGCTGCCCACTCCTTACAAATGCGATTTCAGGTCTAGTCAACCCTTCCCCACTTAGCTCTTGCCCAGCCCTGGCCAGCACCACTCTCCTGAACCTATTAGCCAGGCCTGGGGCTTCCTGTAGCCCAGACAAGAAATAAATGGTACAAGAGAAAGCGTGGGTCGTTTCTACTAAATACACAGGGATTTGCCAAGACACAAAAGTTTCTTTACCTAACCCTCATTCTCACCATGCACCATGTTCTAAGATGTGAACAGTTTGACTGTGAGCATAACTAGTGACTTGAGCTAGAAAGACACAGAGCTCTTGCTGTGTACACGTTAATCCTGCTTATTACAAATTCCATTTTCCAGTGAGAAGCCTAAATCAATTGTTCTCTAAGGAGACTTCCTATTCCTAATAGCAACATCCTGGGATTTCCTCCTCTTTAATCCCAATTTGCGGTAGATTAATGGCACTATCAGGAAAAATAAGATATTTGCTTATCAACCAATCGGACTACCACGGATCCTAATTATGCAATTCTGTCTCATTTCCTAAATGCATATTGAGAAGAAAGGCGAGATTAGAACCAAGTTGGGTTCACCACCTCCCAGTATGGTTAGTGATGACGGTGCAGGCTGCACTCCCTGGGATGTGGTGAAAAGACGTCATATTGACTTTCCTGACTTGAAGCACCATCATAGACACTGTGTTTTTTACCTTTCCAAAGACCTTTTGAAAATAAGAAATAAAAAAGCAGAGGTTAAAATAAAATTTCCCCATGGTTACAGTCACGGTTTTCATTAACATCTTAAACGGTTATTTTTAATGGTACATTTAACTAAAGCTAACTTATCCGTGGGAGGAGAATGTGGCCATTAAGATCAGCATCTGTTGAACAAACTGAGGCTCCGCATTCTACGATGCGTGATTATAACACCAAGAATATTACATGCTAACAGCAGTCTCATTAGCATTAATTGCTGCATTTAGTCCCTCTTAAAATCTCCCATATCTATAGCATTTGCTAAGTGCATTATGCTTTTTGCAAAAAATATACCCTAAAATATAGTCGTGTCAGTATCAAAGGAACGAATTCAAGATGAGCGAGTGTGTACAGCGATGAGAAGTGCAAAATAGTAATGCGGATAACCCTGGACGGACATTTGCACAATGTGAAAGCACCATTTGTTGATGTGGTGTGAGATTCAGCTTGAAAAGGAAGGTGTCGTGAAAATGTGTGGCAAACAGGAACCTAAGATTGCTTCACAGTTGTGACTGAGTAATTCAATGGGAGCGATGGAAAAAGACTGGAGAGCTGTGACTACACAGACACCAATCACTATGCTATTCCATCATTTGTTAGTTCATTCACAAATCCTCTGGAAAAGACCGGTGGAGCCAGGCACTGTGCTAATCCACCTGCTGCCTAAGGGCAAGCTCCTGTTCTCCTAGAGCTCATGTCTGACTATGAAGATGCACATTTAACAGGGACACATAAGTCAATCTTTTCATGACGCAAATGAAGTAGTTTAATGACCATTTCATAGTCCTGCCATTTGGGTCTAGGTAGAACCAGGTGATTACAGGATAGAGTTGTGAACACGGTGAGTGGAAGAGGCAGATCCCTTGTACAAATTATTTTCCTTAATTTTCTTAAGAGCTCTGTGAAGTCATTTATATTATTAGCCCTATCTTACATAAGAAGTAACTAAATTTTTCAAAATTAAATGATGACCCAAAAGAACTGATAAGGTTTGAATGTGTACCCCCAAAACTTCCTTTCCAATGCAACAATGCTGGGAAATGGGGCCTAATCAGAGGTAATTAGGCCATGAGGGTGGGGTGCATGCATTTGTGCTGTTATTACAACAGTCAGTTCAGTATGAAGGGGATGATGTCACAGGAAGGCCCTTGCCAGATGCCAGTCCCTCAATCTTGGATTTCCCAGCCTTCGGAGCCATGAGCCACAAAATTTCTGTTCAATACAAATTACTATTATTCTGTTGCAGCAGCATGAAATGGACCATGCCTAGAAGTGAATGGACTGGAATTCAAACTCAGATCTGCATACCTCGCTTTTAGCCACTACCTGGCCTCTTAAAGCAAAGCACACTTGCCAGTTAGAAGATTAACTATTCAAATACTCTGCACTGAAGCAGCACATATAATTTTACAGAATTTCTTTCACTGATTACCTTAGGTACTCAAACATTAAAAATTGTATGCCTTGAGGATGAATGGGGGAGTACAAACAGTTAGACCATGTTTCACATAAAAAGATATTAAGTCTTAGAAAATTAATAGTCTTGCTTGAGATCACACCACCAGCTGAGAAATGGAATCTCAGGCTCTCTGGACCTTTTGCATCTGTGAGCGTTGCTTCCTTTGAAGATGTCTCTATTTCTGTGGAACCTGGAAAGAGAACTTCTGGTAGCTTCCAGTGAATACACTTAGAGTGTTCCAGACTGAATTGGGTCCTGTTTAATTTGCATGACAAAACCCTATCCCATGATGGGTAGGTGTCAGAAGCCTTTGCAAGAGAGTGTTTGTCACACACATTTGGATTCTGAGCAGCTACTGGTCTATTTCCCATGACCCTTAGAATGTAAGTCTATATTTGGAAATATGGCCTTTCTAGAAGCAACTAAGATTGAGTCATAAAGGTAAACCCTAATCCAATATGACTAATATCCTTATAAGAAGAGAAAGAGACACCAGGGACACGAGGCAATGAAGGGACACAGCCTGAAGACGGCCATATGCAATCCAAGAAGAGAGGCCTTGGGAGAAGCTGAACTTGCCAGCATCTTGATTTCTGACTCTCAGCCCCAAGAACTGTGAAAAATACATTTTCATATTTTAGGCCTCCCAGAATGTTTGTTATGGAAACCCTGAGAAACTATTACAAAGAGCAATGCACAGATCCATATAAGGTATTTCTGAATGCTCTTTGCTTCCATAGGATGACAGCAATTATAGAGACAGGTCTCTAAATTTGAAGGCAAATCACTGGGCCCTGTAGGGTAAAAAATATTGCTAGATATGTGTGTGAATGGGGAATGCATGTCTTATGAGATTTTATTCATTTATATACACATATAAATATGTACACACATGTAAAAATATATCATTCATTTCTACTACTGCTAGAAAATACAGTTAAGGAGGTTCCCACCTCCACCCCTTGAGGACAAGGACTCACAGAGTCTATGAGGTTTTTGTGGTGAGCTCTCTTTGCAGCATAGCAGCTGAGCTGGCCCTGGGCAGCACTGTCTGACCACTACTGTAGGCGATGTTCACAGTCCCAGTGAAGCCCAACTTAGACTATGGGTTCCCTGACTGAAGACCCTCAGAAAATGCACAAATAATTTCAAGGAGAAAGACATATCATAAAAAAAAAAAAAAAAAGGAAATTGAGAAGGTAAAACGTAAACATTCACATAAATGGTAAGGGGATAAGTAAACAATTATTTTTATTTTGGGGTCAGTAATGGGGATCAAAGCCAGGACCTTACAAATAGCTGGGCAAACACCCATCACTGAATCCGACCCCGGAAACGATTATTTAACAACCCAGAGGTGCATAGTTATCTGGTGAACACCTGTGGCTGGCGTCCTTTTGCACTACAACATGTTTCATTTTCGCTCCAGGGAGCATCTCCTAAGTACACAAAGCGTGCCCATACATATTGTAGACTCTCAACACCGCAACTTATTGAAGAAGAGTAATTCAACTGATAAGCACGTTACAAAAACGTTTTGCATTTTGAGGTCCCAAAGCATTTTTTTTTCTTTCTTTTGCTCATCTGCACTACAAACCACTGACCAAAATGAAAAAAATGGCTTATTTCCAAACTGAATTTCTATCTTCAGATATCCTTAGCATGTCAGAATGAGGATCAAATTCCCAGGATGGTCACTCCCGGGAGAGTTCCCTCCGGGTGAAGTAAATACTGTTAACCCAGGGGAGGCCCCCACCCCCGTGCAATCATACAGTTAGGCAAACACTGCTCAAGATGGTAAAATACGCTGAATTGGCCACAACATTTTCATGAAACCATTTGTTGTGGGAAATGAGTTTGGGCAGTACTGCCCACGCCCATATGCAATGATGCATCTCCTGCCAAAACAGTTTTTATCATCTTGCCCAGGCTTTCTAAATGTGACCCAGCTCCCCCAAATCTGGAACGAGCCTGGGTAATGTTGGCAAAATAGTAACTAAGGCTGGAGTACAGAAAATTCCTTTCAACTTTTTCACAGCTTGTAGGTAGCAAAAGCTAACGCAGACTCTGAAAAATCTCTTTTTTTTGTTCTTTTAGAGAAGATGAAAGAGATTAGGTCAGGAGTTACAGATGTGATTCAAAAGATCTAATTTTTGTGGCTCTGTGCTGCTTTGTTTTGCTTGTTTGTTGATGGGTAGGTGGCAGAAGCCTTTGCGAGACAGTGTTTGTCACACGCATTTGGATGCTGAGCAGCCACTGGTCTATTTCCCAAAGGACAAGAGAGCCCGCAGAGGTCAGTGCGGAGAGAGCACGGTGGGGAAACATGGATGAGAACAACAAAGCTGACGCGGCTGATGGCGGCCGGGCAGGCGGGGCGGGAGTGAAAAGCCAAGTGTAGGGCATAATTGTTTCTGCCACTAACGATCTCAGTGATGTGGCAGACAAGAGAATATTAAAACAAGACAGAAAAATGGAAATTCATTTCTAGCAGCTGCCAAACAAAATGGAATGTGAAACAGGAGAGAGGGATATCGAAATGCTCACAAGGTTCGCTCCACCGGAATGAAACTTCACCCCTCGAGGATGTCAAATCCGCCCCGCACTGCGCGCGTGAGCCCCTCCCGTCTCCCCTCAAACTGTTGCTCCCCGCTTTCTTCCCGCACCCTCCGCTGTCAGTCTAGCCCCTCATCACTGTCACTTTTCCCGTCTTGCTTTTTAATCTTTTTCATTTTTCCTATTCCTTTCTTTCCTCCCCATTATCCTGTCACCACAAACAAATGCTTTTGTAGTTCTACCCGCCTTTCTCTATCTCCCCCACACTCCCCCTACACACACACACACACACACACACACGTACACGATTTTCTCATTCATAGCAATAAGCCCGGGAACCACGCCTCCTAACCCCAGGGGTTGAATGGAGCTGTAAAATGCTCCCTTTGAAAGCAGCACTGCGCAGTGACACCCAGGGCTGCGGGCGGGCGGTGGCGTCGGCGCCTGCAGTGCTGGCGCCGGCCACGAGGGGGCGGAGGCGCGCGCGTGCGAGCGGGCGGCGGTGGCTGCTCCTGCGGCGTCGCCCCTCGCGCGGTTGACGGCCCGCGTCCCGGGCCCGCGGATGGGCGCGGCGAATAGGCGGCCGATTCCTCAGGAGTGCGGGCGGGGTGAATTCCGCCGCGGGCTAGGACAGATCGATCTGCTCCAGAAACGAAAGGGTGATTCGCGCGGCCCCTGCTCAGGACGAAGGGCGGGGCTGGGCGAGCCCCGGGGAGCCTGCAGCCCCGCGATCCCCGCGCCCTTAACGCGCATCCCGCTGCCGTCCCCTCAGGCCGAGACGCCTGTCGCGGGGTGGGAGGAATCCGAGGGGCAGCGTCGTCCGACAGCGGGAGGCCAGGCAGTGAGTGCCGCCCGTAGATTGTGTGTCCGAGCGGCAGAGGATTGATTAGGGTCGCTGCTCCGCGGGTGCGGCTTTCAGCAGCGGCCCGCAGCGGACGGACGGCAGGGGGCGGTAACGCTTCTGTCTGCCGCAGCCTCGGCCCGCTGGGGACAGTGTTTGTCATGTTTCCAGGACACACGCACACGCACGAACTCGGTTCTGGAATCCCGCTCGCTGGGGTTCTGCTGCAAAATAGAATCGAGCTGGGTGAGGACGGTAATACTAATAGTAATAGCATTCATTGAGAGCGGTGTGGCAGGTATGCACTGCTTTCATATCATGGGCTGTGCAGTAATAATTAAGAGCAGTATGGCGAAATAACGGTAACTGTGAAGTTAACTGTATCTTATTACCTTGGCTTTAGGTTGAGAGAATACAGGGACTTTTTTTCCCTTTTAAGAAGGGAAGTCTGTTCTTCCTATCTACAGAGGAGCAAAAGACCTTATTTATTTATTTACTTTATTTATTAGGTTTAGAAAAGCTAGAATTATTCAACTCTTTGGCAGGATTCAGCCTCTGAACTGCCTTCCCCAGAACATATTGTTTGAAATGGGGAGTTTCATAGCGCTGTCCGGTTTACGGGTTCTGTTGATTGAAGAGAACACCCAGATTACTCTATTGTATTTCACCCAGGTTTTCCTCCTGCCTGGCTTGTAAGGCACTTGAGCATGAAGACCCTGTTCTCCTGGAGACCCACGGGGACAGGGAACTGAGCCAACAGAAGAGAAAGCTACTGGGATTGGAGAGAAAGATGGTGGTTGATTTGGGGGAAGAGGTGGAGGAAGAATGAGAAAGAATGGCCTGAAAAGGGGGCATCACTTGCACTCTTACTCCACACAGATCCCTGGGGTGGCTAAGCCTTAGGAAAAAGGAGTGTTGTGTTACCTGGCGCCCTGGATGTGGAGGCTGAGGAGAAAGTCCATGGGCCAGGGTGACAACTAAAAAGGGACAGTCACCAGCTGGACTGCTTGTCTTGGAATAGGCTATGGGGACTTGTTCAGGAAACAAAAGGGGATCATTCACCAAGGAAACACTTTGGAGAAGGCCTCAAACCCCTAGGATTCATATGTGACCCCAAGGGAGATGTAGGGGACTCAAAAAGTGATTGCACTAAGATTACCTACCAATCCTGATATGTGGAAACTGAAGCATCATTCTGCTGCATTTAGACAAATAAAGTGATATTTTCAGCAACCAACATTTAGGTATAAATGCTTCACTAGGATAATTGGTGAATCTTGAGTGGTATCTGAAATAGGATGGAAATAATGTAACAGTGTATATTCTTCATTTTGATGGATATAATATGGTTATGTAGAACCACCACCCCTCAGAAATACATGTAAGAGATGAAGAAATGGTGAAACATTGTGCCAGCAATTTATTCTGAAATAGCTCAGTGGAAGGGTGTTTGTACTGAACTCCAAAATCCTTTGGGAAGGAGAATGATCAAGAAAGAGGAAAGTAGTCGAAGTAATTGTAGAGCTTGGACTTTAGAGGAGATGACAGGCACACGTGACTGGAATCACCTAGTTCAGGTCTTTAAATAGGAATTCAGAAGAGGAGAGTTTACTAGAATCCTACAAGGTACACAGAATAGCAGCTTCAGATCTGTAAAAAAAAAATAAGGTAAACTACTTGTTCCCATCTCACTGGGTTGAGGGGCACATACAGAAGAGGCCTGCCACCAGTAGTGTTGCTGAATGAATAATATTTAACATGGTAAGAACCATACATTTCACCCTGTCCATCACCCTAATCTCTCACCACCTGCCCTCCTTCCAGGCTTCATCTCTGAAACTGACCCACCATCCAAGTCAAAATTCAAAGTCAGTTTTAGCCTTCTTCCCCTAATCTCATCAACTAGCTTCATCAACTCTATACCCAAAATAGATTGCGAATATTTAAACTCTACTGCCATCACCATCACACAATCCTAATCTACCGGTATTTCTAACTAGTTTTGTTTCCATTTTCCTCCTTTTAATGCATTCTTCAAATGGCAGCCAGAATGCTACTAAAAAAGATGAATCACACCATATATTAAGAAAACTAGATGGCATCCTGCATGTCAGGGAATTTACTATAGAAAAGGGGCCTGGAAATATGGACCGGGAGATTTGTACAGGACAGAGGAGGAGCTGCACCCCTATATCTGGCTTTCCAATCCCAATGTTATCTCCTTGATTCTGGGTCATATCCCCACCTTGAAACTAAACAAATAACTCCAGAAGAGAAACCTCCCTATGATCAAGACCTCGTCTGATTTTTCTCTCACCTGACTGCTGTTTCTACTAAGCTCCGCTCACACTACTGTTTCTCCTGTCACACGAGCTTGTTCCCACCTTAGTCTTTGTGCTTGCTGCTCTTGAGCTCTCTGCAGTGCTGGACCCTTCTCATCATTAAGGATTAAGCTCAAGTATGACTTCCTCGGGAAGGCCTTCCCCAATACACAGCGTACTGACATCCTTATTACATCATCTTTATTTCATTTCTTTCATTTACGATTACGAAAAAAATCTTACTTACAGAATTATTTACTTATTTATGGTTTCTTCTCAACAAAACTGAAAGTAAGGATGTTTTGTAGTTTATCCCTATGTCCAAGGCACGTAACAGTGCCTGGAATATGGTAAATGCTCAAAGCATATGTACTAAATGAATGAATATATGTTTTATAGAGCTGAAAAAAATCACTCAAGATCATTTAACTCTGGGATAGTTTATACACCTTCAGAGCTGCATGCAGGTCCAGTTTACTGGTATATGTAATAAACCTATATGGGCTAAATTATTCGAGGAAAGATGCCACAGGAGGAAGTGCATGGGCTTTGAATCAGTTACAAGGTCAAAGCCCAGTTCTAATGCTTACATCCACCGTGCCCTTATGTAGATGAGAAAGCAGAGACTATTAGAGATTCAATGGTCAGTGTAACGGGGACAACAGTCTCACTCTGTGTGACCTTTTTAAAAATAAAATATAAAGTGCTCACTTAAACATCAATGCCCTTCCCTTCCCAGCCGTGGTGCTCTGCATAAACAACTCCGAGTCAGCCCTGAGCCCTCTGTGATCTCCAGCCTTGCAGTTCAGCAATCACAAACCATCTAGGTCATGAGGAGTTGTGCTACATGTGGAGCACTTGTGTGACAAAACCCAGGGCCGGGCATACAGGTAACAGAGGGGTGACCTCAACAAACAGACACTGTTTCTGTTTCCTGGTTCAAGATTTTACTGTTTTAGTGAGAATTCCTAAGAACTCTGCAAAATGATGTACACTGATATTCAGAAGCCGGTCCTCACCCTGCAGTGATTATAGACTTCATACTTTCTGATTCAAAATTAAATACCTAAATAAATTACCATAGTTCAATCTGTCTCCTGGTGTTCCACACTAAATAAATATTTAAATGAAGGATGAGGGTTTGAAAACAGTGTGCTCAATAATGTAATGTGCTGTGGGACCAGGCCCTTCTGAGGAGGTTAGAATTGGCTCCAGACCCAAAAGGGGAAAAGTTAAGCTTTCTTTAGAAAAAAAATTATAGCGCTCATTCAGTGAGATATCAATTCTAGTGGTCTCTAAAATTTTGATGCAACAAATCTGAAAAAAATTATTTAAGGATATGTTTTCAAACATATGTATTTATTCATCAAGAATGTGTTTGCATTTCTGTGTTAACTAATTGTATATTATTAAAAACATGTAAAAATAAACTCTTTAAAAACTGAATTTTAAAATATATGAATGGAAATTATATTTTCTTTTTGTATTCTACTGGATGAGCTTGCAATACTCTACCGTAGAGCCTACTGATTAAATTATATTTATTTTTAAGTGTTTTAGCAGGTAGGAAGGCTAAGCCTAAATGTTCATTTACACAGGTAAATTGTCTCATGTTTAGGCAGAACCACGGAGAAGGGATTAGAAAGGAAAAGTGAATTTGTGACCTTTCTCCCCACTCTCATGCCATCACCCACCCCAGTTGTTACAGGGAGACAATACTGCAGACAGACAAGAGGGAAAGACGGCACACACACACACACACACACACACGCACACCTCCAGACATAAAGCATTGTCTCTTTATGTAAGTAGGCAGTAAATAAGGGACTCCATCTGGAAATGGAGCTAAGAACAGACTGAGTTGTGGTTAAAAATTATATTAACTAGAACTGTGGCGACTCCCATGCTTTAGGGTTTAAGTGAAGATGCAGAGCTTAGAATGTGGTTTCCACCAGCCCCACCGAACAGCATGAATTAGAAGTGTAGATTCTGTGCAGTGGGAGAGGAATCTGGGGAAAGGGGAGAAGGAAGGGGGGGGCATGGATGGGGAGTAAAAATGATCAAGATTTGCTGTGTATATGTACCAGTTTCCCAAGACGAATGTAATTATATATTGCAAACGTATACTACTAACAAAAAACACTAAAAGGCAGTGTGGGGTAATTTAGTAAACACTCTGTGGGACTAATTTTGACTAAGGAGAGGACAACAGGCTATCAGATTCTTGTTTCTTCCTTCTGCCAAGAGACTGCTCTTTATTATTATTATTATTATTATCATTATCATTATTATTATTATTTTGGTCTAATCCAATTTATAAGATATCCTGTACCCCCAAACAATAGGTGTGTCTTTTAAAGATGTGTGGTTTACTGAGTAACCTGCCACATTTGGAGTGACAGTCCGTTCACATTTGGAATCTCCCCTCACTGATTGCCCTTGCTAAAGAGTCAAACCTGAGATTATACCGAATGTGCCCACACCTCCAGTCACACTCTTTCAGCCAAAACGCATCAACACCTATCTCACCAACCCTCAGCTGCTGCCAGTGGTCTAAAAGAAGAGCTGGGTCATCTTTCCCTGGGACTTGGGTTGGACAATGCAAAAGTCTGAGGTTTAGGATCTGGGAGCAGTTGGGTTGTTAATCCTGAAAGCTAGAATGGTTGCTTTCGGCTTTGCTGGTGATGTTTCTTTAGAAGAAAATGTCAAACATAAAAACAAGGCACAGAAACGACTGCTAAGTCCAGAGCGAGAGAGATGAAGTAACAGCCTTGTTCCTTTGCAATTCCCAGATGCATTTCCCATGGAGTCCAGCTATTCTTTACTCTCATAATTGAATTATGGCAGTCTTCTCCATAGCCCCGCACACCTTTCTTGTGCTGACTTATGTGGGTTATCTCCAACCAAAAATGTCCCTGAATAAACTGTCATGGCTACCAAAAGCCCAGCTGAGATGACAGATGAAGCCTGAGTTTACAGGACATCCATTTCTCCAGAAATTATAAAAATCTTCCTCTGGATTAAGTCAAGCCAGCAAGAAGCCATAAATGGAATGGATTGGGTAGTGTCCACACCTTTCCAAACACCACAAAAGAGCTTCTTCAACATTATGTCTAGGCCATCACTGCCAGTCTTTTTTAAGGGACTCCTTAAGACACAATCCTGTGAAATGCATTGCCTCAATATAAGAATATTATTGAGAAATTTCTTAGTGATATTATGGCATCCATTTTATGGAAATCTTTAGAAGAAATATCTTTTCAGTTTAAAAAATAAACCTATTCCCTCACTGAGAGGAAAAAAACATTTTTGCTACAATTTTATAGTCTTAGAATTTACATAAATGTATGTTAGAGAGTTCAGCATAGGAATTTTTTTGCATTAGTTTTACTTCTGATTATAATTTATGTGCTGACTCACTGTCTAACTTTTTCTTTCTCATTTACTTCCAATTTTTGTTATCTTGCTGTATGATATATGTCTTTGAAGCCATTTTAAGTCCCTTTTGGAGAAGTATAGATAAAATATCCCCAACACCAATAACTCAGTAGTGACACTATGGATGTGACACTATTGGTGATAATTACTTTTAGTAATCAGAAGGGTTAAATTCACATAAACTATAGATGGTTTTTAAAATAAAACAAAGCGTCTAAAGTAACGAGTTCTGAGAAATAGCCAGGTTCCAAAATTGTTGTATATCTCCATGTAAGGAAGCTGTGGAAGGCACTACCCAGGCCACAGAGAGTGACTACAGAGTAACCTTGGGGAGAAAACAAGAGCCTAGTGACGGTCCATCGCAGTTTGTCTTCGTTGATCTGAAATTTTACCATTGGTTTAGGACTCTTATAAAGTACAGTGGCATTCACTAATAAAGAAGGCAGTATGAAATTATTTTATCAATATGGTCTATGAAATTCCATTTGCTAATAAGATTGAGTGAGGTTAAGAAGCCTTGGTAACTGCGGATCTGAGCCCCTCTTTACCATTTCTTTCCAGTGCATAGGGGAGAGACCAAACTGATCTTCCCGAGGGGTAACAAACAATGCTTTTTATATTTCTTCTTCAATTTCTTATCTCCACACCCACCCTGCATTTCCAATTTTCCTCTGAAAATTTTTCTTTCTACCTACCACTACCTTTGATTATTTAAATTTATAGCACACAAAAAAAGAAATCTGCCACTCGTCTTTAGCTTTATTGCAGCCTACCCATGGTAGATTGTTCTGTAAAGCGATTGGCTCCCAACATCTAATTCTATATTTTGTATCATATTAAAGAACATGCCTTTCAATGGAACCATTCCAAATTTCAGCCCATCTTCCTGATAAACTTTTTTCCTTTTCATATTTCCTGTAATTTTGATAGGAGACACTGGTAGGTCTGGTAGAGGAGCATCTAGCTAATCAGGTTCCTGCTTCTTCATTTTAAGCAACTCAGATTACGATTTCCTGAGAGGAAAAGAGAAAGTGGCTTCATGCATCAATTTGTGAAAGTCATTCAGCTCTGAACTTTGGAGTCCTCTATATATGATGCTATTGAAAAAATCAGTATGGTGCCAATTCACAACATCACAAAGTTTCATGAGTGAGAAGAACCTTAGAAACTATCTAGTGTCTTTTTCAGATGAGGTTATAGGCTGTACAAAGCATGACTCTTGCTTCCCCAATCAGAACCTGAGGAACACGAGACATGGGAAAAGGCCTAACCATTCCAGCTGAGAATTTGACTCATGGATAACCTATGCCCCTGTATCTTTTAATCCTAATTTGTCACTTTCTCTACACATATAGTACCAGGCTCACCGACTGCACTATGCGTATTCAGACCTCTGAGCACCAGCTCATTTTATTTCTTTACACAGTTTCAAAAAACTCTTCTCCCTCATTTCTGTCTACTAAAATCAAGTTTTTGTTTCAATCCAAATGCCTTCTCTTTTGTGAGCATGTCTCTGAACTCCCCATAGGAATTATTTTGTTTAAGAGAAGTACAGATTGGTGGTTAAAAGCAGATTCTTTGTTGAGGGGAAACAATAAATGCATAGTCTTACAGCATATCCCTTCAAAATATTTATCAATTACAAAGGAACACAATGGTCACTTTGACAGATACCAGCCAAATGACATTATGTAAAGAGATACAACAGATAGCAACCAAATGACATTGCATATGCCCTGAAATAACACAGATAAGGACACTTGATTAGTCTCAGCTGTTATTAAAAAAAAATGCCATAAACAGGGAAATTCATTACCCAAAGTTCTGGAAGCCGGGAGGTCCTAGGTAAAAATGCCAACAGGTTCTGTGAGGACCTGCTTTCTGGTTTCCGGACAATCATCTTCTCACTGTTTGCTCCCAGGGCAGATGAAGACAGGGAGGTCTCTGGAGCTCTGCAGCTCAGTTAATAACTTTTTGCCAATGTTTGCTTCCTGTTTTAATAAGTACATTATGGTTATGCAAGGTGTTAACATTAATGTAAGCCACATAAATGAATATGTTTTTTGTTTTTTAAAGCACATTCCCCTATAGCCAGTTGGACTGTATCTAAATCTGAGTTCCCTTCCTGTTATTTGTACATCTTTGGGCAAATTATCTTTCTGGGTCTGAGTTTTTTTCATCCTTAAGACACAGGTAAGAATTATATTTCCTTCACTGATTGTTTATGAGGATGAAAGGAGTTAATATACTCTAACACTTGTCATGATTTAAATATGAAGTGTGCCCTGAAGACTCAAGTATTAAAGGCTTGATTCTCAATGCAACGATATCAGAGCTGAGGCCTAGAGACGTAATTTAAAACTGAGGAAATCAGCATGAATTTACAGGTGAAAACTCTAATTGGAAAGTAAGAAAACATGGTAAGGAACTTTAGGTTGAGGAGTGAAAGCTGAAGAGGAGAATAGCTCTGACAAAGATCAAACTGTCTTCTTAACAAAGGAAAGCAAGAGTAAATAGGGAAGGGGCTTCGACTTAGGAAGCAGAAGGGGACCCTGGTTTGGTGGAGAGGATCAGACTGGCCTATTAACAAAGGAGCGGGACCAGTTTGATGGGGTGCTGTGTTGTATTGGAATTGGAGTGGTCATTATCTCAGTCTTGGATTCATAGATTTGGGGGGATCCTATGACTTGAGAGTAGGGGGCAGCTTCTGTTCCCAACTGCCCCCTATGGGGAGGTGACATCCTCATGGGGTGGCCTCTGAGATTCTGCTTTTCCTGCAGTCTGACTTGACTACTAGTTTAAGACAATGACTGACAAGTCAAAGGTATCACTCTAGAGGGTCTGAAGCTCGATATTATATAAGCCAGTAATTGGATTTCCCTACAAATCCTGAAAATTAATTTCATTCCTTTTATCTTGATGACCTCAGTCTCAAAAGGGAATAAGATAGGTTAGGCAAATTTAAGGCTACTAAGCCTTATATTGCAAGTTTTAAAGTGATCGATATGGCTATGTGAAGAGTTCATCAGGGATCTGACCCAAAGCTTTAAAGTAATAAAAGAAACAACAAAAAAAAATTGAAGGCAGTGGTGCCAAGCTTCATCTTGCTTTTAGTTATCCATTAGGCATCTGTAGGTCTAACCTTTAGGTCCTTGTTACAATCGAATCATTAAAGTGCTGACCTTATCAATGGATAGCTGAATGGGCTTATTAGGAAGTGCAGCTCAGCTGTAGGAAATAAGTCACTGGGGTGTGATTTTGAAGGGTGTACCCTGTCCCTAGTCCCTCTGCTCTCTGATTGTTTGACTTTCACCTAGCTACCATGAGGTGAGCAGCTCACCTCCACTATGCAATTTCTGTCTTGGTGTCAGCTTGCCATGGACTCAATCCTCTGGAACCATCAGCCAAAATAACCCTTTTCTCTTTTAAACTGTGTATGTCAGGTGTCTTGTCTCAGTGGCAAATAGCTGATGAACATGGAACCTGAACGCTGTGCCTAACACTTAACAACTTACCAGTCCAATTATTCAAATACAAGGTGACCAAAAATTGCATATTTTTCATTAATTTTTATAAGATAATATACTAGGAAATATGACAATGACATTTTATCAAATTTATTCAGTAACTTTCTTTGTGTGGTGTATCTTAAACATTCAATACACAATGCAACATTACGATCTGGACAATAGTGTCTGGTCTCTTTCCAAATTCCTTTTGCATTACTGTCTTTCTTTGAAAACATACTTTACATTGTCGTGATAGCTTTTCCTTTTTTTCTATGGGTGGTATAATTTCAGAATTGAAACCCACTAAACATAATGGTGAAGATGTTGATGATGGAGATCCTAGTTCGTGTTCCGCTATCCTGTATTTTTCAATTATTTGGTCTGTTAGACCTAATCTAACTTGTAAATGACTTTTTGAATCCCCTTGCTTTGAATAAATAACAAATGAGTCCTGTATTGTTTGGTCCAGAAGGTGCATAAATATTTCATAATAATATGTTTTCATCACTTTTTGATTATAGGATAGCATGTTAGATGTTGGTCAATTTTATCAACACCACACATAGAATTATTATAATCATTGACCATTATTAGTTTTGTTTCTTCTTTCAAGTTCTATCATTTCTGTATTGTGAATAATTGACAATAAGGTTATGTCTTCTTTGTCTTCCCATTTCATAACACAGACTTTTCCTCTCTGATATGCTAGCATTTCTCCCTTTTTCAGTTTTTCTTTTGCAGATCTTCTGGCATTTCCTTCCTATTCAGTCTCGGTGTCCCAAATGTGTCCTTTCTATTGTCTCCTCATTCCTTCATGTTTCCATAAAACTTTCCATTTTTATCCCTTCATTTAATACACAGTTGATCTTATACTGCAGACTATTTCCAGGCTTTGGAAACAAATTTACCTGTTCAGATTTATTCTTGCACATGAGCTTAGGCAAACTTACTTAAATTTATTAAGCCAATTTTCACATATAAAAATAAATGTTAATATAATATGTTGCAGGTTATATCTAGATGTCCTTCCAAAGTCTAATGTGCTGATAGGTAGGGCTTTCGGGAGTAACTGGATCATGGGTATGTGATGCTGGATTTGTCCACTGTTGGGTTTATAGCTGGGTGTGATGCTGGAAGATGAAGCTGGTGTGAGGAGGTGGATCCGTGGAACCAGCCCACTATGGATCAAAACCTCTACAAACTGTAAGCTCAAATAAACCATTCCTCCTTTAACTTGTGGGTACTGAGTATTTTGTCTCAGCATCAAGAAAGTAACTAAGACAATGTCCATATGCTTTTGTGCGATTAAGTGATATATGTAAAATGCTTAGGAAAGACCATTGATTCATAGTATGCACTCAATAAATGTTAAATATGTTTTCACTTCCAGTAAACTAAAGCACATCTTATTCATCTTAGTAGACATCAGTCCCTTTAGGACCCTCATGTACTTCCAATATAGGCACACACAACATACCATGTACACATTACACTAATATTACACACATGGGTGCACACATATGCACATACAAGCACAGTGCTATGCATATAATAGATGTTAAATAAGTATATTTGAAATGAATTGGTGTACCAGAGGTTAAATTGGTTCCTTGTCTGATCCTACACTCTTAGGAACATGGAACACATTTACAACATTTGGCATCAGAAGCTTCAGTTCTATGGATCATATGACTTCTACCCCACTCCAAACTATATAAATAGAGGTAAAGACAATGCCAAGGTAAGATTGGCCAATCATACAAGCTTTCCTGATAACTTGCAATACAGAAACAGAGAGATTGTGTCAATTAGTCTCAGAAACTGAATGTGGAATATCATATTATAATAGAACTTTTAAATATCATATTTTTAGAACTTTGAGCTCACCCTGCCTGACTAATGTAAGAAGGCCACAAGATGCATTTATTGTTGAGCTCTCCCTGCCTGACTAATACAACAAGGCCACAGGATGTACTCATTCTGTACAAAAACTATAAAGCCAGATAAGGCTGGCTGTGCCCAGCTGCACTGTCTGTACTTCCCAAATCTGTAAACACATCCTGTTCTCGCTAACCTGTCCCAAGATTTGCCTGCTTAGTAACTGAATGACTAAGGCTTTTGTCCTAAACTCCCATGCTTTCTGCTTCTATACTTTCTGCTTGTAAACCCTATCCCCCATCAGCCTGCTAGCATAATAAATAATTGCCTTCCAACTCCTCAGGTGCAAAGAGTCTTCCATTCTGTTTGATATCAGATTTCTGCAGCAATATTACTCAGGAACTGAGAATACCTTTTTAGAACACTCATTATGAGTCATAAGTGGGTCAGAGAAAATCCAGCCTGCATGGAAAGAGGTGAGTGAAGTAGAAGTGAGATTAATGAATTTTTAGAAAAAAAGGAAAAGAAGGGAAAGAGGAAGAGAGTCTGAGAAAGGGCAAGAGAGAGAGAGAGACAGACAGACTACGGATTTTGTAGTTCTCAGTATATTTCTGTCTTAGACAAAATACCAGACACCCCAAGTTAAAGGAGAAAAGGTTTATTGTAGCTTACAGTCTGGGAGGTTTCAGTTCATAGTTGGCTGGCTCCAAGGCAGGGTGGCAGGGCAGAGGGCCATTGCTGGGGAGAAACAGTTCATGGAGGGCAGCAAGGCAGCAAAGTAGCAAAGAAGCAAACAGCAGTTGACAAGTAATCCTCTTCCCGTCCCTTATATTTTATCCAGGCTACCCATCCTTAAGGCAGGTAGCACTCACACCCAGGGTGGGGCAACCTTAATCCTAGCATTACACCATGATTCAATCCCAGCAGCACACACCCTAGATCCAATCACCTCCAAAAAGCCCCACCTATGACTGCACGAGGCTTTGGGGAGACCTTTAAATACAAGCCATAACAAAATCCATTGTAAAGTCTAGCACATTCTATCCTTAAAATGTTACAGGGAAATACAATGAAATCTCATTTGTTCATGCTAACTTGAACCAATTTCAATTTCTTTGAATATATCTTTCCAGTCTAAGATAAAAACAAGAGAAATACTTTTCTCTATGTATCCAGCTTTCAGTTTACTATAAAAAATGCTTTTATTTATTTCTCTACCTGTTTCACCTTTACTCCATTACAGAAAGATTATGAACTATTTCTATGAAAATCAAATTAACATGAGCAAATTACAATGTTAAAAGTCACAGTAAGTGCTTCTATAATCCATATAGGAATCAGGGCCACAAATAGTCCATTCTTACAATGACATTCAGGAGTCATACATTAACTCAGCAAACCTTAAAAGTTATCTTAGCTACTTTTCTCATTGCTGAGACAAAATACTTGACACCCAAAATCAAAGGAGGAGAGGTTTATTTCAGCTCGCAGTTTGTGGAGGCTGCAGTCCAAAGTCAGCTGGTTAAAAGGCAGCATGGCCTGGCGGAGGGGCATCACAGAGAAAAATTAGTTCGTGGCATGGCAGAGCATGCAGAAGGCAGCAGCACCAGGCAGCAGCAGCCTGCCTCTCCCTTTTATGCCTTCCAGGCTATCCATATTTCAGGTGTTGCCACCCACACTCAGGGTGGGCCTTGTCGTTATCCACACCCAGAACTATGCTAAACCAATCAGTGGACTAGTTTAGTAATCATGCACTCTTTTTTTTTTTTTTTTTGTGGGTACCGGGGGTCGACCTCAGGACCTCGCGCACCAGCAGGTGCCCGTGCCACTGAGCAATATCACTGGCCCTCTTTTCATATGTGGGTTCCGGGAGTCGAACTCGGGCCCTCGCGCTTGCCAGACAGGCGCTTACGCCACTGAGCCATCTCACCGGCCCAATCATGCACTCTTAATCCCAGTACCACACCCTTAATCCCAGGAGCACATACTCTAGATCCAGCCACCTCCAAAAACCCCCACATATGACTGCATGAGGCTTTGAGGGGAAGTCTAGAAACAACTCATAACAAAAATAATGGAGATTTTTAGTGTGGGTTTTTAATATAGGCAACTGAGGTGTGTTATATAGTACTGTGACCTTATAATACATTATCCAACCTGCCATATTCTTTAAAGATTTCTCTTTAAAAATAACTCAAGGTTAACCAAAATTAAATCAGAAAAACTTAGGCATAGGATCATTCTAGTATTTTTTTCCATTCAATAACATATGCCATTCTCGTATATCTGAGTTGGTCAACTTTTCTTTTTCCCAATGTTCTAAAACCACAGCTGCATCTAAACATTGCTCCCTCTTACTCTGATCATCATTATGATGCTACCTTAACCGTCTTTCTTTTCCCACTTCATTTTCCTGCTAGAAGGGACTTCAGGGCCTTCTGTCTTCTCACCAAGCCAGTCTAGGAAGTTTGAAGGGCATAATTACTCCATGTTCCCATTCCTCCCTTGCTTATAGAAGAGAGAAGCAACTCAAGTTTTTGATGCATTAAGCTTCTTTGGATGATTTTCTCTCAAGGAATATAAAGTGAATAAAATTCTCAACTTCATTACACTTTTCTTCTACTTAACATTTACACTTCTCTGCAAATACGGGCATAATATATGTTTGAATCCCTCAAGAGTCTTAGATCAAATATTATATACAAAAAGTCTTTACTACCTTTTGACTAGAAAATCAGCTTATTTTATTTACTTTATAATTTTTGGGATGATCTGAAATTTTCTTAATGTTTCACTTATTTATTTCTTATCTCCTTCCATGAAAATGTAAAACCCAAGAGGGTGGGGATCTTGTCAATATTATTCTCCTCTCAGCACTTATGAGACTGGCTGTGCACCAAGTCTGAGACCAAGCTTTCCTGCCTCTTTACTCCCCTGTGTAGCAAGAAGTTATACTCCTGGTCTTATAACCAGCTTCCCCAGAATTCCTTCAGTTCATCAACACGGTGCATGATTATGTGTGCACACTTAGAGAAGACCATCTCTCTACTAACAAGAGGCCAAATGTGGATCTGAATAGTAGATTCGAGGGCACACTTTTTTCTAGTCTTCATCCTAGCATTTAAGGTTAAGAGGAGAACTGGGAATTTAAACTCAACTTAAGTCCTTTTCATGTCTTCTAACCCCATCATCGTGGGTGAAAAATGAGCCTCAGAATCATGTTCTCTTCAACTCCACAAAACACAGAGCCTGTCATCCCTGGAATTAATCACATCGGGTCCTTCATCTTTCTTAGGTTACCCCTCATCTCTTACACAGTATTTCACATAAGTCTCTTTACACTCACTATTCCTTCCTTTTGTATCCACCCTCACCTATATTAATCATGCTTCTCCAGAGAAACAGAATAAAGGGATGCACACACACACACACACACACACACACACACACACAGTCTGACTCTACATGGTGCTATTTAAGTCTTGTGCTAGAGGTGGTTTCTTGAGAATCATTTATCAGTTCTTAGAGGCAAATGAGATAAGATTTATAATCATCATAGTATAAATAGTCTTTTTAAGATTAGTTTGAATGGCTGGACAGGTAGTGGAGTATTTCATGGACTCCAAGGAAAGTTTAGCAATGAGATTCAAGTAGGGGCTCAAACCAGAGCAGCTCACAGGACCTCAGATGCAAAAGCTGAAAACTTTCCCCACAAAAGCTTTGCCACTCTAATAACTAACACAGCTATTATTCCCTGTAGTTCTCAGTTTAAATTCTCCTAAGAAAAATGGGCCAACAGTTGAATTTGGATTCATTGTCCAGCCATGGCCAAGGAAGCAAGGTCATGGAGTAGCAATCCGGCTTCTAGAAAGCTAGAGAAAATGATTTGATTTGATGCACTAGTACATTAATTACATGACTATTTTTCAGAATGATTTTGGTCATAACAGGGCATAAGAAGTTTTGGGAACAAGACGATTAGTAATAAAGTAGAAAGAGGAGATCTCAATAATAGAAGAGTCTAGCAAGCACAAAAGTCTAGAAAGGCAGGTTACTAAATCCAAGCAGTCATGAAGGAGTCTTTAGGAATGATAGTTCCATTCCAGACTGTCCAGGAGATTCAGGATCTCTAAGGGCCATGAACAGCCTTCAGCAGAACAAGTGGTGGAATCACATCCAAAATTTTTAATATGATCTTGACAGAACTAAAGACATTTGGAAGAAGAAGGTCAAGTGAAAGCTTTAATTAACAAAACTGTAAGTGATTTTTAAAAAGGAAGCTCCAGTGTAGTGAATCTCAGAATCACAATGACACAGCGTCCCAAGGCCTCTGATAAAGAGGAAATGACTACAACCCAAACTGGTCCAGTTGTCAGGGCAAAGTCAAGGCTGGTGATGTTCAGCAGAGAGAAAATAAAATTGTTCTGCAGCACAAAACAGAATCTATGAAAATAGGGAGAAAATGAGTTTAGCTTGAATCAATGTGAACTAAATCCTCTGGGGAAAATATGCAGCGCACCACAGAGTCAAGGAGTAGGAACACGTGGAACAATAATGATAATGAGAGAGATTGCAGGTGATCATGGGCAGCAACTTCAGTGAGTGAATGGTCGGAAGTGGCCAGTATGAGATACGTGACACAGGAAGAGAGGGAGTACTGTGGTCCTCTCAGGCCACCCAGGGAAATTATATCTGGATAATTTCCAGATTACCCAGATTTTAGCACAAAATGGGGTAGTGGAACTACAACATTAACGTACGTTGAAAATCATATTTAGGTGATGAAAGGGAAAAGCACTATCCAAAGAAAAATTGAAGACTAAAGATTTAGCTCAATGCTCAAACTCCTCTTAATTCATTGAGTTGGTTTGTCTCTAAGCAGGATAAGAGAGAATACTTTCTTTCTTCTTTTAAAACAAAGCAGATGGGCGGTGAGATGGCTCAGCGGCTTAAGCGCCTGCCCTGCAAGTGCGAGGGCCCGAGTTCGACTCCCGGAACCCACATACGAAAAAGGGGCCGGTGATATCGCTCAGCGGCACGGGTGCCTGTTGGCGCGCGAGGTCCTGAGGTCGACCCCCCGGTACCCACAAAAAAAAAAAAAAATAAATAAATAAAACAAAGCAGAAGGGGCCGGTGAGATGGCTCAGCGGCTTAAGCGCCTGCCCAGCAAGCGCGAGGGCCTGAGTTCGACTCCCGGAACCCACATACAAAAAAGGGGCCGGTGATATCGTTCAGCGGCACGGGCGCCTGCTGGCGTGCGAGGTCCTGAGGTCAACCCCCCGGTACCCACAAAAAAAAAAAAAAATAAATAAATAAAACAAAGCAGAAGGTTGTCCTGTTTCTTGTTTCCTGAACAATCTGTGTAAAGATCCAGTCAATCAGAAGTTAAATCCTGAAATTCTCCTGGCACTTCCAGATGGCAGAAATGCTGATAGTAGTTTTATCCTGAGAGGAGGGTACTACATATGGAAGTGAGAGGAAAGAAATGGCATTTGAAATTATGCTAAAGACTGGGACAGAGGAGAGTTGAGGGCCTTTCAGACAGATGGTGTGAGAAATGGCAAGATGTATTTCAGGCATGGCAAGAAGGCTGGTCTGGCTCTCCCTAAAGAGTTATTACTTGCAAGAAAGAGATATCCACTCAAACCGGCTTAAATTAATAGGGATTTATTCTATGAATTAAGGTAGACCAGGGAACCCAGGGCAGGAAGACTAGCTAAGCATCATACCCGTGCAGAACTGAGAGTAGATGTGCCTTCCAGAAACTTCTATATTTTTGGGCTTCTAGCTTCTTCTCATTTCTACATTTTGGCTCCATTTACCTGCTTCTCTTACAGAGTGGTTCTTTTATCCAGTTCTCAACATGTTTAGGCCCCAAATAGCTGTAGCAAAATGACAGCCACACTCTTGCATCTACAATTTCTTCTTGGCTCAGTAACATTAGATAATTGACTACACTGAGTTGCTGAGTCTTAAACCCAAATTCCTTGGAATGATGACCTGACTGCTCTAGATGAGCCAGGTATTTACTCCTACTCCAAACAGTTGTGGCTTGATGGGTGGGACCACAAGGCTGCTCAGGAAAATGGAAATAGTGAACTCTTTAGAGATTTTACAGGAGGAATTATAGACACAAGGAGGAAATTATGGGCAAAATGAAGGTTAAAAAACAAAGTAATGAGGACATTTTTATAGGTAGATTTAAATGGCAGGCTAAGGCCTTTTGATTTTATATGGTAAGTAACTTAATCCACTCACATGCCAATAATTTAAGCCACTTAAGCAAAGGGAAGATTAAAAAAAAAAGCATTACTATTATAAGATTACTCTAGCAGCAGAAGAAATTGAAGAAGGGAATGATTGAAGACACAAAGACCAGAATAAAGACTGAAATAGCCTTAGCTTAGCATAATCAGATTTTTATCTGGTTACTAGCAGGAAGAAAAGAAATAGAAGGAGTTGAGAGTCATCCCACTGATAGAATTGCTTCTATGATCAATAAGAATTGCTTATACCCTGGTTATAAGAATTAAGAAGATGATTGATGTTAGACAGATAGATGATAGATAGATAGATATAGACAGATAGATAGATGATAGATGATAGAGAGAGGGAGAGAGAACCAAAAATTGTATGCACACTTCAGGAAAAGGAAAATAGTATGATGTTGTGATGGTTGATTGTGTCAACTTGTGTAAGAGAAGCTTAACTAAATTGGCTCAGCAATTCCACACCCTAGGGTGTTGCCTGGATGGTATAAAGGGAAAATGAGAAAGGACAGATCCGCTTCTGTTTCTTGGGAGGAGCTCCAGTCTTCTCCTTCTTGTACGTCATCTCCTGGCTTTCAGCGCAGACTCTTCCGCCTCCAGTGCAGATCCTTCAGCTTTCAGGTGTAGACTCTTCAGCCTTCCAGCACAGACCCATCAGCCTCCTGATATGGACTCACAAAGGACATTGCAGTGAGCTCCAGACCTTGGACTGAATCCTTCCGTCTCCAGTGTGGAGACACCCTCTGCTCGCTTCCTCATCCAACTCTGTGGGTGGCCATTGTAAGCCAATATTGTAAATTCTTATACATTTGTATATCTTGTGCTATATCTGTTTCTCTAGTAAACATTGACTGATACAGATGGTTTTTCAACAGATGGTGTTACCCTTATATTGGGCACTCTAGAAGATGCCTTATACCACAAAAATCCCACTACACCCCAGCCCTTAGAGAAGAAATTGAAAATGCATGTGCAGCAATCCCAATGATCAAGGTTACCCAAGCAGCAGTTCACTATGCTAATAAATGTCTGGAGGCTCATGGCCACCATTTTGAGTACCTCTTGTAATTGTAGAAGCCAAAGGTAACTTGTATGAATCTCATGATGTTTCAATAAATGTAGCATTAAAATATTTATAAAGTTTTTCTTTTCCTGAAGTGTATATACATTTTTTGGTGCTATATATATATATATATGTATATATATATATTTTTTTTCCTGCTAAAAACAGAAAGGTACTATGTAAATGTATTGATAAATGTGTCTGAAAGTAAAGAATGAGGCCGGTGAGATGGCTCAGTGGCGTAAGCTCCTGCCTGGCAAGCGCGAGGGCCCGAGTTCAACTCCTGGAACCCACATACGGAGAAAGGGCCGGTGATATCGCTCAGCAGCACAGGCGCCTGCTGGCGTGCGAGGTCCTGAGGTAGACCCCCGGTACCCCCCCCAAAAAATAAAGAAAGTAAAGAATGAGAAGCATGGTGTTATGGCTTGTGTCTAGATGTCCCCCTTAATCCTCATATGGTCATAGATGGTGTGTTTCAGAGCTGGCTGGATCTAGCAAGTGTGATGCTGGGATTAAGGGTTTTTGGTTACTAATTGAGTCTACTGACTGGTTTGCCATAGTTCTGGGAGTAGAAAATGGGAAAGCCCTCTCTGAGTGTGAGTGCTACCTGCCCTGGGCAGGTAGCCTGGACAGAATATGAGAGACAGAAAGAAGGCTGCTGGGGTCCTTTGTTGCTTGCTGTCTCTTTGATACTTTGCTGCTTTGCTGCCTGCCATGAACTGTTTCTCCTCCGCAATGCCTCTCTGCCATGCCACCTTGCCTTGGAGCTAGCCAATTATGAACTGAAACCTCTACAAACTATGAGCTACAATAAACCTTTCCTCCTTTAACTTTTGGATGCTAGGTGTTTTGTCTCAACAACCAGCAAAATAACATAGCATTTTGATACTATACACAAGTTTGAAGGAAATTCATGTAGTGGTGCCTGACAGACTACTGGTAAAGCAGGTCCAGAGCTAAGGAGAAGATTCGTAAGCAGCCTCCTTTGCTACATCAAACTTTGGTTCAGATTCCTGCTCACCTCTGCATGTGGATGTGTTAATCACTTAAAAAGTAGTGTCTGGGCTGGTGAGATAGCTCAGCGGCATAAGCGTCTGCCTGGCAAGAGCAAGGTCCTGAGTTCGACTTCCGGTACCCACATAAAAAAAAAAAAGTGGTGTCTGGTAATCTGAGATTTATTAGTTCTAAATTTACCTGACTTCTCTCATCCCCTTTCAGGACTGAAAACACCAAGATAAGAGTAACTAAAATCTGCCTGTCAAGCCTGAGGTTGTGAGTTCGATCCCCGGTACAAAAAAAAAAAAAAAAGTAACTAAAATATTTGCAAGATTCTAGGAACAGGAGTCTTGCAGGCAGATCACTTCATGATGGGATTGGTCCCCTGAGTGGGAGCAGTTTTCCCATCTCAGGACCTGAAACTGCCCTCTCTAAGCAGAAACAATCATCTCAAAATGGGAGCTGAAGTACATCCTCAAGTGATAAAGATTACCTGGAGCCAGCAGAACCTCAAAGAACCAGACCACAGTCTGACCAAGATTGCGTAACTGTGTATGCACATCACATAGCTCAACCCTAGCCTGTATTCCTTCCGCCTATAACTCTGAAGTTCTTGTCAGTCCCCTTAAAGACAGGGCTTAGGACTAGTCCCCCTGCTTTCCAGTGCAGACACACTGAATAAATAAATTGCTTTCTTGTTTCATCACCGTTCATGTTACCAATCAGCCCAGGGCTCTTCTGCTCAATTGGAGGCAGAAATCACAAAGAGGCAACTAATAGCTTCTGAAGGCCTTATTGGGGCTTATGTTCAAGCTAACGGGAAAAGTGCACAAGTAAGTGTTCTCAGACTGGCTTTTTGAAGAAATGAAAAGTAAAGCTTCTATAGCCTGTCAGGTGGCTTGGCGCAGGTGCTGCACTCAGCTCAGGACTTCTGCATTCCTGTCTTTTGCTCTTGGCAACTGGATCGTGCACAGCACAGTGGTCTCTCATGCGCTTGTGTCCGTTTGCTGTTGGCTTGGGGAGATGCTCGCTATCACCATCCCAAGTGGTTGGAACTGAGCGTTGTGAAGGCTGCACACCATCCCTCTACACACTTTGAAGGAAGCACATGGCAAAATAAGGCTAAAGACATTAAAGCCAGAAAGCGGGCTTTTTATCCTGTCTCAGGGTCTCCTATTGACTCTCCAGGCGGTGGACTGTGCTAGAACCTGGTCTTTTGATATCCCCGGAGTCTGCCTCTGGCCTGGAACTCTGGTAATGGGCACAGACTGAACATAGGGCTTGGGGACACGCTTCCTGGACTTGAATCTTGATCATAATAGAAGATAATCTTGGGAATGTTCTTTTACAAAGGCTGCTAGGAGTGTCTAAAACAGAAAAGATTATTTTCACTATTAATAAAGTTATTATAAGATTCCTTCCTCTTACTTTCTCTTTCAAAGTAATTTAGCGCATCCGTCTGGTCTGATCATGAGAATTTAGCTATGGTTATGAGGCAAAAAACAATCTTGCTGGCCTTGAAGTGACCCCCTCCTTCATGCAAAAGATGGAATGGGTGTGACTTTGCATAGCTGCCTTTCATGGTCCTTTGCTAAATTTTTTGATTGTATAATTTCCCCATCGCCAGATGATTATGCATGGAAAGCTGATTCAGAAGCCATTGTCTGTTTTGAAATGAACCCCTGGAGTGCACTAATGGGATTTTATGCCATTAATGCTGAATTGAGTGGGATGAGAAATCACATTCTGATCTGTCTGCTTCTTGGTCTCAATGCTCAGTGAGAGTACAAGCAGCTACCAAGAGAAAAGGATTCACTGAGATCTTGGCCCCTTCCTTCCTCTTCTCACTAAATCTCTGCAGTGAATTAACAGGAACTTCTCTCTTCTACCTTTTCACTTCTTCTGCTTATTTTGAAGATAACATGTGTTCCAGTTTGTTAGGATGGGTGAGTCATCTATCACTGTATAGTTCACTTCAGAATAAAGAACTTTCTCATTCAAAGAGATTTGATACCAGGGACAATCAGCTTTGTAGATTCAGCCCTATATAAAATTCCTTAGGAAGTCTTCCCTTTGCAGATTTTCCTGCTCCAGTCCTTCTAATTTCTAAGAATCTGTTTTTGTACCCTATGTGAGAAAGGAAAGATGAGCTGACTCAGAGCTGAGCTGTTTATACTTTTGTCTTGCTTCATTGTAAATCACCCTCCAACCCAATCCTGCAAGAACAAAACCTGAGAAAGGCTGCAGGTGCAGCACTGGGTCTGGAAGCCCTTTTCCCTGTAGGACAGCTTTTCAGCTGCACCTTTACAACTTGCAGATAAACTGGTTGTTTTCTCTCTTCTTACTGAAATCTAACTCTTACTAAAGTCAAGTGGATTTTGCTTTCATCGTGTTCACATTATTAACATTCATTTGCCATGAAATAATTCCACTGCTCTGGAAAACTTCATAAAAATTGGGTTTGCCTGTATCATCTTTCCTACCTGGGTGGAGGACAGCAAGAAAGTGTGTGTGTGTGTGTGTGTGTGTGTATGTGTGTGTGTGTGTGTGTACATGCCAGGGCTTTGCACTCTTATTCATAGCTGTTTGGAAAAATTAATAATCTATTGGGGTCAGAGAGGAGTGGTGAAGAGCAGTAATGGAGGAATCAGCATGACTGAGGATTTTAGAGATAAGAAAATGAGAAACTTCGAGAAATGCTCAGGCATGAAGAGTTGAGGGTAAATTAAATGGCTACTACTTCTGCTTAAAGAAAGCACTAGAGGAGATGCTGCTGCACTAACACAAAAGCCATCTCTCTCACTCAGCTTCCCAGTTCCTACCTCTCACAGCCACCCAACCAGCCACACAGAGCAGGAATTACTGCACACTTTCTCTGTGTCTTGCAGGAGGCAAGGGGCTCCCACTAACCTCTAGAGGATGTCCGGCCTGCTGGCAGCCTTTTAAAAAAAATTTTGTCCTTTATTTATCTATTTTCTTGAGTGGAGAGAAACTTGTCTTGGGCTACACACACACACATATATATATATATAATAGTGTATATAAGTAAAATTTTTCCTTTTTAAAATACTTTTATCGTCATATTAAAAAGAAAACAAAAATAAAAATGGGCCACAGGTTGGATGCACCTTTGAGGTGTCTGAGAAATGACTCTGAGATATAAGGATTCCTGTTACCAATTTACAGACCAGGATTCCAAAGCTAAACGTCGCACAACCACTAAATGTAAGAGAACTTTAAAATGCGAGCACTGTCTGATCCATACCCTTTCTACTGTGTTACACTGATTTCATGCTTTTAAAGTTAAGGTAAATTTTAAATTTTTAAATTTTTATTAGTACATGTTTGCAGTACATAATTATTACATTCATTGTGAGGAGTCAGTTCATGACACATCTTAATTCTTATTTTATCTCCTCCCCAGTCTAATCTTCTCCTCCCCCATCTCTTGGTCCCCTTCCCTTTTGCAAAAGGTCTATCTCCCTATCTCTTATCACCTATCCTTTTTTCCCTTTAATTTATTTATATTTTGGGTTTCTCATATAAGAGAAACCATATGATATTTCAGTTTCCGTGTCTGATTTATTTCACTTAATATTACGGTCTCAAAGTGCATCTGTCTTCCTAGAAATGACTCAAGTTTATTTTTCTTTATGACAGAGTAGTGTTCTATTGTTTATAAATACCACAATTTTATATATAAAATTTTTATATATAAAAATGGAAAATGTGGTGAGACAAATTTTAATTTTATACTTTTAACATCTCACCACTGTCAAATCATGTTACAGAGGTAGGGGTGTGAGTGTGTGTGCACACGAATGGGTATATATATACATATATACATATATATATATACATTTATATACATATATACATATATATACATATGTGTGTGTGAATTTGCATATACAGTTCTATGTAAATATACATAGTTGTGTCTAGAAAAAAATGAAAGAAAGGAGATATATGCTAAAACAGATGCTTTAAATCTTTGAAATGGTGAGCTCTGGAGTCTACCAGCAAGCAGAGCAGTGATAATCACTGGTAATCACTCTGTACATTTGAAATAGTCTGTTATATTGATATGAGTGAAGGAAGGCAGTGCTTCATTTCAAACAAATTAGGTGAAGCTTTGATTTGCCCCAAACATGTCACCTGCTACCACTCCTCAAAAGTTCTACTTTCAATCCTTTTGTACCTAAGTCATAAAAATGACAACATCCAGATATGTAGTGGGCAGGTTGCCCATAGAGCAGTTGCTCAGAAGGAAATGTAACCTCAAGGTGTGGTTTTGAACTCACCAGGATGCAAGACAAAGATAAAGAAGCTGAGGCTGGAGCTCAGGGAAGAGGTAGGAACTAAGAAGTTGTGAAGATTGAGGTCGAGCTCTGGAAACTAACATTAAGGAATAGGCAAAGGAAAACAATCCTTGAAGAGAACTGAAAATGATCTTTTTAGAGGTGGGAAGTAATCAAGGAGAAGTTAAGGAGATATAGAGATTTGCAAGAGAGTGTGAATATATTTTTTATTTTCTGAAAAATAGAAGTATTTTTGCCAACTTTTGGTCCTCAACCTGGGTCCTTTTTCCTCTTGAAAGCCTGGAACCAGGGAGTGATACTGAACTTTGAGCAGTGAAGAAAGTTACTCTTTATTTTTCCTTTGCAGAACTGGGGACCAAACCCACGGGCACTCTACTCTGAGCTACATATCCAGCTCTTTTTATTTTATATTGAGCCAGGATCTCACTAAGT
Organism: Erethizon dorsatum; assembly: GCA_028451465.1. Classification (NCBI taxonomy): domain Eukaryota; kingdom Metazoa; phylum Chordata; class Mammalia; order Rodentia; family Erethizontidae; genus Erethizon; species Erethizon dorsatum. The sequence continues at coordinate 66,390,641 of CM051831.1, forward strand.
TGCCAGGTTTATCGGGGGCTGATCAATCCCCCAATAACCTGGGCGAGGGTACAAAAAGGATGAAAGAGACAGAGCCAATGATTTAGAATGCAAGGGGGCCCAGAGGGTCAGAGTTCTCATCAGGCTAAGACCCGGAATCTCTGAACTCTTCACTCTTTATTGAATGCATGCAGGCTTTTCCAGGGGGTGTGTATGGAGATCCTGGGAACAGAGGAATGAGGGCATGGACGTGAGCAAGATCTAGTAAGAAACAAAATGTTATGCTGTTGATTAGTGGGAAACTTGCTCTTCCCTTGGGTTAATATTTACTTCTATAGAATTTCGTACAGAGTCAGAGAGTCCCCAGCTGAAATGCCTTATCTTGCCTTCAGAGACTCCACAGCGTCAGGGGTCATAGAGACCTCCACGATGACCAGTGGCATAGGGAGTTTCGTCTCCTCATGCCAACTGCTGGCTCATCAGGCAAAGCACGTAGGCCTCAGACTCAGACTTTTAATATAGAATGCCAATTTACGGACGTGTAGCTCATTCAGAGTGGTCTCCATCACAAGTTGGCCTCAAACTTGTGATCTTCCTGTCTCAGCCTTCTGAGTACCTGGGATTACAGAGGTACACCACAGCAGCTGGGTAGACAAACACTGATCCTTGGACAAGAATAGGAAATTTGGGAGACAGATTTACAAACCAACTTCTTGACCTTTTGGGGGTTGGGAAGTTATAGATATAGGACAAAGGAAATGAGGGGTGTGGGACAGATTATTAGGGAAAGGGTTATTCTGGTCTTTTCTGGGAATGGGCTGCAATTTTCCAGGAATGTAGGTGTTTCCTATTTTTAATCCTTTTAATTTTTTTTTTTTTTTTAGTCATCATCATGGCATTGTGAACTGTCATGGTGCTGGGGGTGATGTCACTTAGCATGCAGATGGAATTATAATGAACTTAAAAGTTGTCTGGAGGTCACTCTAGCAATTATCTTAGATGAACCCAGTTCTGGTGAGTGCATCTAAAGGACAGACACTCTGTCCTCAAGGATAAACAAGATTAGGCTGAGCAGAAATTCAGCAAGGCCACCTAAGCAGTGCACTGGACAGCTGTATCTTAGTGAAAATCCCAACAGAGCTACTAATATTACTATTATTTGAGTATCCTCTGGGTACCAAACTGAACTAATCATTTCACATGTGTTGAGACATGAAAACATCCCCTGAGTGTAGATTTTATGGATAATAATGCAAGATTTAAGATTTTAATTTCCTTTAATACTTTTAATTTTTAATTGAAAAATAAAATTTATACATATTTTTGTGTATAACATGATCTTTTAAAATATGTATATATTTTAATAAATAAATTGAGTTAATTAACAAATGTATTGCCTCACAATCTTACCATTTTTCTTTCTGTAGTGAGAACACTTAACATCTGCTCTCTTTGCAATTTTCAAGTATATAATGCTTTGACACCGTGATGTTTAGTAAATGTTAGGCCTCCTATCTAATCTAATTTGAACTATATAATTCCTAATGTGAAATTTTCTATACTTTGACCCACATCTTCTCAATCTCCCTATATTATAACAGAAAATGGCTCCCCCCAACCAGTATACTTCAGTTTCTTAGCTGCCCAGGTAATAGTTCCTGTTCCAGTTCCGGTTGCTTCTGTCTCTTAGAAACGGCTGGTCACTGTGATGCATAGCTGGCCACTATGATGCACATTGTATAAACCAATCCCCAACTGACAAGCCATTCTGCCTCTGTAATTCTTGCTTGCTTATCGCATATAAGCCCTAGACCACCAGAGATCAGGGCCTCATATTTTGGGAGTGATCCTGATCAGTGCCCATCAACCTAAATAAATCAGCCTCCAAATCCTGTGTGTTGTTTCAGTGTTTCTATTTGCAATTGCAATATTAGTCAGTTTTCATCACTGGAACAAAATTCCTGACATTTATAAATTTCAGGAAGAAAGGTTTATTTGGCTCATAGTTTCAGAGGACTCAGTTAATAGTTGGATAACTCTAAGGCAGAATTGGCATGGTGGAAGGGCACTAGGGAAAGCGAGGAGAAGGAAACCTTTTCAACTAAAGCAGCCAGGAAACAGATTTATGGGGTACCATGTGATGTTTCTATAAGCTTACACATTATGTAATATTGAAATCACGGTAGACAAATTTACTTTCTCAAATATTTATCATTTATTTGGAGTGGAAGCATTCGAAATCATTTTTTCTAGCTTACTGGAAATATATGGTGTGGTGGTGAACCTATGGCACACCCATTATTTGTTTTATTTTTAAGACAAAAGATGTTAATGTGGGAGTTGTTTTTTCTAAACTACAACTTCAATATTCAGGTTTAATTGCAACATTGGTGCTTGGCAATAAATAAGAGGGCTTTGGGTTGGGGTGTGGGCACTCATCTCTAAAAGGTTTGCCATTGCTGACATAGTGCATTATTATCTATAGTCAGCTTACGGTGCAATCTCACCCCACAGCGTCCTGCTCCTATGTAACTGTAACCAAGTACCCACTGCCTAACCTTTCCCCATCCCTCAGGTGCACTTTCTCAGAAATCACAGGTCTTAATCCTAGCACTGTCAGTTACGTTCACAGTGTCCTGAAGCTGTGACCTGTACAATGTAAGCACTTCATCTCTCTGGGATTTAGTTATCTCATTCACAGTATAAATCAGATGATTTCACAAGTCTAGTCTCTAGCCAATTCCATGTACTTCCATTGTGGGAGGTGCCCGTCAGTAGATCGCATGCTCAAGAGAGCAACGTGTTACAGTGGTTAACGGCATGACTTTTGGAGCTCATCAGTCAAGGATCCAATCTGGCCTCCGCTGTATTCGTTTACTTTGTTGAGGGACTTCACGTAAATCATTGAGCTTTTCTGTGCTTTATTTTTCTCATATATAAATAAAGACAATAATACCTCCTATGTTTAAGGCAACAGTAAGAATTAAATTACATAGACCAATGCTTATAAAGACCTTAGCATAGATCCTGAGACACAGTAAGTGCTCAATAATTATTTTATGCTTTTTGGTTGTGATATCGCTACTCATCCCAGGTAAGGCCATTATGAACACTGATACCTTTAAATTCTTGTTTCACAATCAAGACTCAGCAGGGAACAACTAGTCTAGAAGGGTTCTTTCAGACAATGCAATTGAGCAATTAAAACTACAGCTTTAAAAGTGCTTCATTAACAATAAAAGTCAGTAAATGCTTTAAGCATCAAACTTTTGTGCCATGTTCTTTCTCTGCCTATACTTGCTTATATTGGAGAACTATGTTAATCTAACTTCAAATAGCAGGAAGAAAGGGCATGGTAAGGGCCCCTGTGTTACATTAACACCTGCATGAGTGTTAGTTTTGGCACTTCACTAGGCTCGTGTTCATGATGAGGTTTGCGAAGTCGATCCATGGTCCATACAGACTAAAACCCTCAAGGCCGCAGCCAGACTGTTCTTCCTTCAGTTAAACTAAGAATTGTCATCAGGTGTGTGTGCCAGCCACAGTTTTTCTTTTTCTTGTGTGTGAGTACCGGGAGTCGGCCTCAGGACCTTGTGCTTGCCAGCAAGCACTTGTGCCGCTCAGCGATATCACTGGCCCTTTTTTTCCTTTATGTGGGTACCGGGAGTCGAACTCAGGACCTCATGCTTGCCAGGCAGGTGCTTATGCCACTGAGCCATCTCACCGGCCCTCCAGCCACAGTTATTAATAGTAAGTTTAAACACCTATAATGTGAAAAATATGCTTGGAATAAGTACACATTCACAAATCACCCAACCTTGTGGAAGAGTTCAATGTACGTGCAGTTTAAGAAGTGTTTATTCAGATTTCTGTGCCCCTTGATTCACTCAATTTTAACTCTAAGTCAGAATAAAAACACTATACTTGTCATTGATGTCAGTTGAGCTACAAGGCTTCCTGAGGAGCAAGTAATTTGGTCCATTACAGGGAATCTTAATGACCATGCCACATACACCTACTTTATTTTATTTTATTTCATTTTATTTTATTTGGTACCAGGAATTGAACTCAGGACCTTGCACTTGCCATGCAGGACTGTGCTGCTGAGCTATATCCCTGACCCTATTTGATTTTTAAAAATATTTCCTCTTTTTAATTTGAAATGATGCTTCAGAGCAAATATAGAGTTGTGGTTGTCAAACTTACCTGCACAGTAGAATTATCTGGGGAGTTGTTCTTTCTTAAATCCTAATTCCTAGCCCATACCACCCAATAATTAAATAAAAGATAATTATTGGGGCTTACACTGAAGTGCAATATTTTTAAGGCTCCCAGGGGCCACCAACATGGAGTCAGGCTAAAGAACCAGGGCTCTAGAACTGTGCCACTCAATCTTGTCAACATCTGATTCATGAATTTGTATATATAAAGATATAAGTTTGGAACTATCATATAGTTTTATCTGTGAAGAATTTCCTTTCTAATTCAATAGAAAGGGACTCCTTCACTTCTATATTCCATGGCCCTAACTACACAGAGCTCAGTTCACTCAAAATGTGTATGTTCTTTAAATCTCGAAAAGGGCTATCTGTACAGCACTGGTTTTGTTTGAATTATAAATCACTGAGAAGCTTGTTAAGCATGCAGATTCCCAGTGCCTTCAACCCTATGATTTAGGGTTGGAATAGATCCAAGAAATGTGCATTTTTAAACCAATATCCCAGTTTCAGGGTTGGGATATTACAAAATTTCAGAAATTAAGTGATTAAGTGCATTCTTGGGTCGTCAATATGTCGGTAAACTATTGCTTCATACTGAGTTACCCAAAACTTATTAGCTTAAAATAGAAACCGTGCTCATGTTCAGAAATTTATGGATGGTTCTTTTGCTCTCAACTGGCTTAACTCATGCATGCATAGTCAAATGGATACTGGTTTTGCTGAAGTTTACTGGATTCCCTCTCATGTCAGGCGCTGTTGACAGTCTGTTGCGTGACTTGGACAATCCTGATTCTTTTTTATGTTTGTCTTGCATTCCTCTAAAGGCAGTAAGACAGTAGAGCAAAAACTTATAAGCCACACCATCTCTTCTGCCATTATATTGGCCAAAACTAGCATAAGGCCAGTCCAGGTTCCTTGAGGGGAGGCTCAGGAATACATACAGCAAAGGACTGGGACACAGGCAGGATTCAAGAACTGCAGCAATTCTTACAGTAAACATACCATGCCCAGCCAGGCATTTTAAAACACTTTTACATAAACTCTTTCACTTACTCTTTCACTTATTCTGATGTATGTAGTATTAACTACCTTCTACTGGAAAGCAAGGACTGCAGGAATCCCAGAGGGTGATAAAATACTTGCTAATTATATATAGGAATAGGTCTTAGGTATACTTTGCAGATAAATATTTTAACCTAAACGAGCAGCAAAAGATGAAGTCATTACCACGTGGCAGCGAGGGAATGTTACAAGAGTAAATGTGCTGATTATGTGAGATGAAAGGATGTTATGGGAGAGGAGCGAGAATTTAAGAGTCAGTTTCATTTAGATCTCACCGCTGTCCTTTAGACCCTAATCCTGATTTATCCTATCTGATTCTGACAGGGTGGGGCACATGCAGTCGATGTTTGATGCTTATGCTCAGACTTGAGAGATGAAAGACTGGATCATTATATTCATTTGACCTTTGGGGAGAAATTACCTTGTGATCTAGTTAATTGAGGTTGCAAGAAATATTACCAACTCTCTATGACAGATAGCATAATTTTGTAGTATGGCTTTGTATTTTAAGCCTCTGGAAGAAAAGTTAACTTTTATAAAGAGGAAAAAACACGTAGGAGTGAGGGATAGAGGCGATGATTCTGATTCTGTAGCAGTGCACTTAATCTGCTGCGCCATTTCTCAGCTCTGCTTCCCTCATCTCTATATTCAAGCAGGTGCCTGCCCCTTTCTGACAGAACTGAGAGAGAAAGGCTCTATTTTTTATTTTTATTTTTATTAGTATATGTTTGCACTACATAATGATTACACTTATTATATGTAGTTAGTACTTTACACATTTTAATTCTTTTTATGTCCCTTTCCCCTCCCCTCCCTCCATCTTTCGGTCCCTTTCCCACTTGCAAAAGATCTATGTCCTTGTTTCCTATTATTTATCTTTTATTTTGCTCTTTATTTACACTATGAGTTTCTCATAGAAGAGAAACCATGCAATATACATCCTGGCCAAATTTCCTTTTTAACATATCAGTGCAAGTAAGCCAAGTGGGGTTTTTTATTTTTATTTTTTTCAGATAAATTCAGAGCTCATTTTTAGACACAATATTGATTCTTACTTTTTTTACCTTAGGGCTTCTGTTATAAAAGAATGGTGTAAAGTGTTTTGACCTTTTATATTTAACTGACATCTTTTACCCAAGTAATTCTGTAGCGACTCAATATTAGCCCTTTACAGGGGAATGATTTTATTTTTTCTGGAGTTCTGGGGCCTATCTTCACTGATATCAATGTAAGACTGTATTTTGGGGGACTTGGGTCAGAGATCAGAGCTCAGAAGTCTGTTTCCAGCTTTTGCTTTCTCATATTTGTCATCTTGTGGCCTAGTTCATAGCCAGAAAAGTAGTGTACAGTGGGAGGTTAGAGATTAGGATCAAGAAACATTCTTCCTGAGTTTGAATTCCATTTCTGCCATTTTCTAAGTGACCTGGGGCAAGTTACATAAACTCTCTGTACCTTGTGTGCTTATCTATAAATGTTAATAAAAAAACCCATCTACTTCATTATGAAGATTAAATGTGACAGTATGAATGAAATGTTTAGATCAGTGCCTAGAACACAATAAGTATTTAAATAAAGCTTAGTTATCATTGCTCAGTTATATATTCAGTGACTAGAAATAGATGTTGTATTAATATTCTATACTGTGGCTATGGAGTTTTGCATTATGTTAAATGAAAGAATTCCTAGGAAAAGGCAGAACATTTTTTATGGCCTAAAGAAATAGCATTAATGCCTAATCTCATTTTTAAGGTATTCTTTTCCTGTTTTGCTTGCTTTTCGCATCTCTAAGTTTTGTCTTGCTTTTTCATTGTGTATATTAGAACAATTTCATAGTCCCTTCCCCTAGGAATTCTTCCATTTAACATGATTTATAGTCCAATTACATGATGCAGTATTTATATATGCGTACAAGGAACAATTATTATTCTGTGTATGGTCTTGATTTATTTTTAATTTATTCATCTAACTAGGATTACTCAAAGATTCCCCCAAAGTTTAAAATTAGAGTAGCTCTTCTGCTTTAAAAACTTTTTTTATTTATTAATTTTTCAATGGTATTTAGGATTGGAAATCTCAAACTTTCTCTAGTAGGAAAGGCAGAAAAGGGAAGAGGGTTTGTGTAGAGTGGGATTCTACTCTTGGGACATATAAATAGAAGTTTAAAGTCATTTGATTTCTCTGTGCCTCAGCTTCGTTATCTTTCAAAGATGATTGTGTTGATGTGAGAAGATTATTATGGTAACTGCCACAATGTAGGTATTCAGTGTAGCCACCAGAAGAAATACACTACCCTAGAAAGAGATTCGCGCTAGGCAAGTAATTGTTAAGCAAAGGTTGCTAAATGAAAATTGACTCTCTATATGTATAGGTTCCGCATTGTGTGTATTCAAACAACTGCAGATCAGAAATATTTAGAAAAACACATTGGATCTGAATTAAGTAGGTACACTTTTGTTACTTTTCACTATTTCCTAAACAATGCACTATAACAACTATTTACCTAGCATTTACATTATACTTATCACTATAAGTAATATAGGAGATTATTAAAGTGTAAAGGATAATGTATATAGAAAATAGTATGTCCTTTTTTTTTTTAAGACAGTGTCTTGCTATGTTGCTCAGCCTGGCCTTGAACTCATGATGTGGCCCAGGCTGGTCACAAACTCCCTGCAATCCTCCCGCCTTAGCCTTCCAAGTGCTGGAATTACAGGTGTGTTCCACTGCACCTGGCCCAGCACGTCACTTTGTACAAGGGACTTGAGCGGGTATAGATATATGTTTTTATTGTAGTAAACCAGAATTCATATCTCTGAAGGGTCCTGTCACATTGCTGTGACTTCTGTGACTGCTGTGACTGAGAAGAGACAGGTGGATGACAGCAGGGGAAGGAGCCAGGTGAGTAGTCTAAAGGTCAAGCAGGGACCCAAAGGAGGCGATGAGAGGTGCTGTTTTGAGAACTGTGGGGTCAATTGATGCTGTATTGTCATTTATTGACCTTTCCTGGAGGCAATTTCTCATCGTTCTTTTGAGGCTAGAAATCTCTTATCTAAGGGGTTTGGTAGATACAGACTGAGAAACAACACAGCCAAATCTCCTTTCCCAGAATGCATTGTTTCTACACTCCCTTTCTTTCTGATCTAGCGAAGTAGACAGCATCCTTGGGGGATGAGCAATTTCTTTCCTCCACTCCAGAGATGGGAATAAGCACTACCATATCCATCTGCTGGGCCTGCTCCACTCCTCAAGCTCCTCCAAGATTTCTCTTCCCTAATGGAGGAGAAGGTAAGCATGAAAAAAACTGCTAAAGGCCCATGAATATTTCAAAGGGAAAAGCCAAGGGACTCCATTAAACCTTGTACACTCTTCTGCAAATGGAGAAAGAGGCTGAATAATAAAATACTCAGAGGTACTGAGGTGATTTCAGAGCAAAACAGGCAGATATAAAATAAGATGGTTCTCACCACAAAGAAATCTTAAATTTCCTCCTCCTCATTCTCTCACAGCCAGTTCTTTTCAGACCTCCAACCTCCATGTGCCTATCAACACAAAAGGCACAGAGGACAAATAGTACTGAGATTATATGCAAGACCTTTCTAGTCCAAGAATTCTGGTTGGAATCTGGTTTCTTGCATTGATTATCTGAATTTATGGTCCTCATTTTAGATGAGAATTAAATGTGGCAAAGCACATAAATCTCAGAGCATAGACTTATTAAATGATATTTCTTGTTCTTGCATATTTCTCTTCCACATTTTTTTCCTACCTTCATAGAAATGTTCTTCTTCCCTCAACTTTCTAGACTACAGCTGTGTGAGGTCTCTGTCCTGTCAGGCAGGTCACTAGCCAGGTCTGGCATTTCCCTTGGTAATCAGCCAAAGTCTGCCCGACAGGCACATATGTTACGACAGATCCAGTCCCCCATCTAATGGCCCTGTGGGAATAAGGCTTTTAAGCCTGCACATGCATGTGACAGGCTAGAAGCCATTATTAATGGCCTGTGTGCTGTCAGGACTACTTAAGTCAGCTGGTATGTAACACACGAAAATTCTGCCCTCCAGACTGGCAGGAAAATATGTCTCTTTGCCTTTCTTTTGCTATCTCCACAAAAATATAAAAATGATTTTGGAGCTTCAGGTCACCCATGTGTTTCATTATCCATTCAAAGGCCAACTGGGCATCTTTTTAAAACTTGGCATTGGTGGAGTAGGAAAAGTGAAAAATACTTTTCCTAGATGATTTTATCTCTGTATAAAATCCTTAAAGGCATAAATAACATAGATACTGATCGAGGTGTTTTGTGATAAGTTCATCTGTATTCTCTGGATTTTAGAATTTTATTTGAGCCATTGAATGATACTATAATCGAATGATACTACTCACAAATATTTCTGTGTGTCTACTTAATTGTCAGCCACTGTACCAGATGCTAGCTGAGGAAAGAAGATGTGGTTCCTACTCTTAGTGTCTAATAGAGGAGACAGAAATGAAATGGGTGGCTCTAATACAGTAGAGTGCTAACATAGAAGTTAAATGTCAGGGCAAGATGTGTGTGGGAACAGCTCTAAAGCAGATGGAGGAGAGGGAAATACATCTCAGAGATGGTGACACCAGAACTCAGTCCTGGAAAATATGGGTAAAAATTAATCAATTGTTTCTTGCAATACAAAATTTCTAGCTTCATCATGGGAAAAAATTTCAAATAAATGCTATATACTTGCTCTCAATTTTCTTTTTATGAAGACTGCCATTCAGTTGCCCTACCACAAATTAATGTCACTTGTTTTTGATCTTCTATAGCTCATCAGCTTGCACCTATAATTTAGAACCTAAATAAACCAAACCTTGTTGTTATTTCACAACTACTTGAAGTCTTTTCACTCCCAGATAAATTGCAGTCTTCCTAAGAATAGAGGTTTTATTTACACGAATTTTGTATTTCCAATATTTTCTGTGTAAATGTGACAAAAGTTTGCCTATCAAGAAAGCAAAAGCAATGTTTATGACCTGAAAGTATTTACATGATTTTTCAAAATTCTCATGGAAAGCAATTGCCAATTTCACTTGATTCATCTATAAAATAGGACATACTTCTCCTGGCACTGTATGAGATATGTAATATTTATAATACTGTATATTTCTGAAAATGTTAAATTATTATAAAATTGATTATTGAATATTCCTTTGGTCATTGTCCTTTGTTGAATGTAATTCCAGACATTCTGCTCATTGCTACCTAGTTCAGTCATGATAAGAGAGAGTGGGCTGTGATAATAAAATCTCCCCAATCTCAATGGCTTAAGTCAACTAAGTATTATTCTTGATTGTTTAACTTCTCCCTTCTAGACGTTGCGTAGAGAATGAGCACTTTGCTCACTGTAATCACTCAAGGATGCAAGCTTCAGGAAACTCCCATCCTGAATACTGCTGGCTGCAGTGATAGAAAGAGAATTTGAGGTATCATGTGGGCACACACGTAGTCAGGAAGTCACTGCTACTTATATAGTGGTAGCAGTGAATTTCACTTTTTCCGTGTTGTTTCTGGCAGATGCAATCAGAATTGTAGAAGGAATTCTTTGACCAGAATTGTGAAAAGAATTAAGTTTGTGAACCGAAGTACCACTATAATTTAATTACAAGAACTAAATCACATAACCCCACACAGACTACAAGGAGAACAAGTATATTCTCACCACATGCTCAGAGGGCAGGCAACCAGAAGTGGCTTTTTCTTTTTTTCTCTTTTTTTTTTTTTTTGGAGGTACTAAGGATTGAACCCAGGCCCTTCACACTGAGCTACATCACTGTTTGTCTGTTTGTTTATTTGTTTGTTTGTTTGTTTCCAGGTCTTGCTAAGCTTTTAAGTTTCCCAGGCTGGATTTAAATTTGCAGTCATCATGCTTCAGCCTTCCAGAATGCTGAAATTACAGGTATGTGATACCATGGTCGGCAAAGGATTTTAAACAGTAAGAACGTCCTGGTGGTACAGTGTGTGAATGGGCCACTGCCCTGTGTGCAGCTTGCAGCAGTGAAGGCAAATAAAAACCACACAATGATGGTTTAAGGAGTAACTTCATGGAGCTAAGGAGCACAGACAATGGACCAGTTCATTCATTTATGAGACATTTCTTGAGTTTCTATGCAGTGCTGGGAGACAGGGATTCCAGGAACCTAATCCCCTGTCTTCAAGGAAGACATAATCTTAACAAGACAGAGAGAAGAGCACAACTTGCATGCCACCTATGTGCCAGACTCTGGGGGGTGTTTCTGGTTAAACCACCACTATCCTGAAAGACTGGGATGGTTGTTTCCATGTTACGTGTAACCTAGTCATTTATTTCTAAGATCACAGTGTGAGTGTCAGAGCTGGAAATAGAATCAGACCTGTCTACTTCAGAGGCAGCACTCTTTTCACCACTCTGATCCAATGGTAAGAGAGAGAGAATCTATAAGCAGCATGGAAATATTATCATAGCAGCATGAACAGTGTATGCACTGTGTACTCTGTGGGTCCTAGAAAGGCAATTTAATGCCTGGGGAGTGTCTGAAAGGCTTCTCCAGGGAGATGACATTTTAGCTGGGGTTTTTGAAAGATGAGTCAATATTTGCCATGAAAAAATCAATTCAGTCTAAGTAGTAATAAATGGGGTTTAAAGAGGCAAACAGACAAGTTGTTTATCTAATGTCAAATATCCTTGCAATCACACATTCCCATCTGTCTTCCTTGCCCTGCATCCTTCTATAGTCTCAGACTTATAGCCCCACAGCCATCTCCTCTCTCTCTTTCACCCTTTGCATCTCTTGCCAATCTATCACTAAATTCTGACAAAGTCTTCCCTGCATTATTTCTCAGGATCCCACCATATGGACAAATCCCAAAGAGGGTGGCTGTCTGGAGGAGAGGAATGTGGCTTCTTGTGATCAGGTGCCTTCTAAGTGTTTGTTGTTACTCCCAGTAGAGCGCTGAAGTCAATATCAAGGAGTAGGGCAAAGCTGTTTTCCTCACACAGCTTCCACAACTGGCAGCCTTAGCAGTGCTTGGTGCTGGCAATGGAAGAAGGAAGAGGGCAAGGTGATGCTCTCTGTGGGAAGAAGCGTCCCACTTTTAATAATGATGCTTTAGCATATTCCCACAGATGTTTCCCTCTTTTAGCTCCTTAAGAGATGTAAAGATTTTTGTCTTAAAAAAAACCCTCCATTTTCATTTTCTAAATAGGGCAATTTAAATTAAAAAAGGATTTAAAAAGAATAAATATAAGAAATTAATATTGATAATATCATGAGTTTACTCTCTGTTCCTTCTCTTAATTACTCAACATGATCATATGAATTAGAACTAGTTCTTTTCTCCAGTAAACACAATTATAAATTTTATCTTTTGTTGGGAAATCTAAATATCTTTTATTTGTGATGAAGTATGGAATAAAGACCAAGCAGTTAGAAATGATCTGGAAATTTTGTCAGTGTTACAGGATTCAGCTTGCCATTATATTACACAACTAGGAAATGTTGCCTGTGAAGGACTGACCCCTGTTAAGGAAGATTTAGCAGGCAGGATGCCAAAGACACAGGGCATAGTAGTGTCATTTTGCAGCTAAGATTATATTTAAGTTTCCTAAGCAAATGCCTTTTAACTATATGTTAAGTAGTTGCAATAAACTTGGACAATGATCTCTAAATTAGGTTAGGGGTGTTTGAAACATCTTCTAAAACTGCTATAGTTTGGGTCTGGAATGTCCCCTGAAGGCTCATGTATTAAGGGCTTGGTCGCCAACCTGTGGAGCTATTGGGTGGTAGCAGCGAAATCTTTAGGTGCTGGGGCCAGTGGAAGGAATTTAGGTCATTGGCAGCAAGGCTCTTTAAGGGGATACTGGGATCGCCATCCCTTCCCTCTCTCTCTCTGTTTTCTGGCTGCCATGTGGTGAGTGGCTTTACTCTACCATGCAGTCCTCATCCAGATGTTTCTGCTTTATCACAGGGCTAAAATCAATGGGGTCAAACAAACATGGACTAATACCTCTGAAACCCTGAGTAAAGATAATCCTTTCTTCCTTCGAAGCTTTTTATTTCAGGTATTTTTCAGTGATTAATACAAGAGATTTCTGACAGTCCTGGACAATGGGAAGAATAGCATCAATTGTGAATCCACGTAAAGAATAAAGAAAAACAGCTCCTGTCTAATGTAACTGAGAAAGATTTGTGAGGAACTGAGTACCAGGAGCTTGCTAAGTGTTAGGGAAGTGACAATTTGGAGAGTGGGGAGATAGACTGTTGCCTATGTATATTATGCATTTATATTTTTTCTATGTATTATACATAGAAAATAGTACATATGTTTCCTGGGTTCTTAAAATGTGATTATTAATATGCTAATAATTCCAAAATGGGATTCATCTTTAAAAGATATATGTATGTGTGTGTGTATCTAATGTGAAAATGCTCATTTCATTTTCTAAAATAAGTTGTTATTTAGAGTTACATTATTGACCATTAGTGTGAAATGCCTCTTAAAAATTTTGGTGATTGTTTAATTGAGCCATTTATTGTTATCTTCTTAGCATTGAATTGTAGCAATTATTTCATACATTCTGGATAAAATCTTTGTTGACATTTGGTGTGTGTGTGTGTGTGTGTGTGTGTGTGTGTGTGTGTGTGTGTGTACACATCCAGAATTTATAAAGAATTCTTGGGCGGGGACCGGGCTTGTCGGTGAGGCGGCAGTGGCGGCGGCGGCGGCGGCGGCGGCTCGGCAGGCGGGTTCAGGCTTCGGGGGCCAGCCGCCGCCATGATCCTGCTGGAGGTGAACAACCGCATCATCGAGGAGACGCTCGCGCTCAAGTTCGAGAACGCGGCTGCTGGAAACAAACCAGAAGCAGTAGAAGTGACATTTGCAGATTTTGATGGGGTCCTCTATCATATTTCAAATCCTAATGGAGACAAAACAAAAGTGATGGTCAGTATTTCTTTGAAATTCTACAAGGAACTTCAGGCACATGGTGCTGATGAGTTATTAAAGAGGGTGTATGGAAGTTTCTTGGTAAATCCAGAATCAGGATACAATGTCTCTTTGCTATACGACCTTGAGAATCTGCCTGCATCCAAGGATCCCATCGTGCATCAGGCTGGCATGCTGAAGCGAAATTGTTTTGCCTCTGTCTTTGAGAAATACTTCCAATTCCAAGAAGAGGGCAAGGAAGGAGAGAACAGGGCAGTTATCCATTATAGGGATGATGAAACTATGTATGTCGAATCTAAAAAGGACAGAGTCACAGTAGTCTTCAGCACGGTGTTTAAAGATGATGACGACGTGGTCATTGGAAAGGTGTTCATGCAGGAGTTCAAAGAAGGGCGCAGAGCCAGCCACACAGCCCCCCAGGTTCTCTTCAGCCACAGGGAACCTCCTCTGGAGCTGAAAGACACAGATGCCGCTGTGGGCGACAACATTGGCTACATCACCTTCGTGCTGTTCCCTCGCCACACCAATGCCAGTGCCCGAGACAACACCATCAACCTGATCCACACGTTCCGGGACTACCTGCACTACCACATCAAGTGCTCCAAGGCCTATATCCATACACGTATGCGGGCAAAAACATCTGACTTCCTCAAGGTGCTGAACCGTGCACGCCCGGATGCCGAGAAAAAAGAAATGAAAACAATCACGGGGAAGACGTTTTCATCCCGCTAACTCTTGGGAATGAGGGAAGAAGCGCTGGTGACTGAGGGCTGCACCGCTCGCTGCTGATAATCGTGGCCCTTCGTGTGGCACCTCTCCGGGTTCTAAGGGATTCTCCGTTCGAGTTCCATTTTGTACACATTTGGAAAATAATCTGCAGAAACGAGCTGTGCTTGCAAGGACTTCATAGTTCCCAAGAATTAAAAAAAAAAAAAAAAAAAAGGAATTCCACTTGATCAACTTAATTCCTTTTCTTTTATGTTCCCTCCCTCACTCCCCTTCCCTCCCACCCTCTTTTCCAAGCTGTTTCGCTTTGCAATATGTTACTGGTAATGAGTTGCAGGATAATGCAATCTTAACTTGTTTTCTCCCAAGTATTTGAGTTCAGAACTCCTGTATCTAAAGAAATATGGTTGGGGTCATTAATAAAGAAAATCTTTCTATCTTAAAAAAAAAAAAAAAAAAAAAAGAATTCTTGTAACTGATTGTAAGAAGATAAAAAGAAAACATATAGATAATATTTTTTCTCAGTCTGTGGCTTGACTATTCATTTCCTTCTAGTGTCTTTCATAAATCAGAAGTTCTACATTTTTATGGTGTCCATTTTATCGATTATTCTCTTATAAATCCTATTTTTCTGTGCTTCTTAAGAAATGTTTTATTTTCCAAGATTGCAATGATTTTCTCCTAATTTTTAGAAGTTTTATAGCATTCCTCAGCAGACAATCCACATTCCTGGTATCTCAAATTTCCTAAGTTCTCTACTGCACTTTCACCTTCACTGTCACAGCTTCATGCACTGGCTGGCCTCCCAGGTCTTCCTTTAAAACCTGGGTGGAAGCTTCACTTACCCCATACCTCTTGCATTCTACATACCTGTAAAACCAGCTTCATGGGGACAATGCCAAAGTCTGCTGCTGGTTCAAGGAGTAGCCAGTCCTCCTTGAATTATAGTTGCAGAGGATTCTGCCTGGATGGCTTAGCACAGTGAAAGAAGTCCTGGAGAACCAATTTTCCAGGCTGCCATTCTCAAATAGGGGGCCTAGGGACTGCATTTTTAAAGCAAATTCTTTCACTTTTGCTCCTTTGAATCTATAAAGAGTGGCATCTTGCTGATTCCTGAGATGCCTTCAAGGCATCTTTTCTACTATCCTGATGCAAAGTACTTGGCTTCATTTCAATGCTTATATTTTCACTAATCAAGCTCTCCAAGGCCCCCACTTTGCAGGTTCTTGGTTTCTGATAAAACTGTACATTTGTTAAATCATTTGACTCTGTCATTTGCTCCCAGGTATCATTAAAAACAGCATGTGGTACCTATACTATAGCCAGAACATTGGGTTGTCTTGAAATTTCCTCCACCAGATAATTAGTCTGCAATCCAGAATCCCAGTTTCCCACAAAGTCTCAAAATTTAGAAAATTTCCTCTAAAGCATAACACACATAGTCTCAAGTCCAACTGCCAATATAGTATTTGTTCCCAACTAAAACCTCCTAAACCTGGAGTTTACTATTTACATTTTTATCAGCATTCTAGTCTTTTGAGCTCTGACCAGAATCTCCCATTAAACTTGGCTTTCACCATTCTAGGGCTTCTCTAGCCATCATCTCAAAACTTCCCCAAATACCTCCTGCAAACCAGTTTTAAAGGCTTCTAAACTCCATTCCAGGTACCAAATCTGTCTCAGTCACTCTTGTTGCTGAGACAAAATATTCAACCCACTACTTAAAGGAGAAGAGGTTTATTTAGGCTCACGGTTTCAGTGGGTTCATTCCATAGTCAGCCATCTCCAAGGCAGAAACAGCATGGTGGAAAGTCCTGCTACAGTGGAAAGCTGCTTACATCATGGCAGCCAAAATATAGAGAGAGAACAGAGGGGCTAGAGATAAGAACATACCATTCCAGGTCATGCCCTCAGGGGCCACATCCAACCAGACCCCACCCCTGAACATCAAGTCAGCTATAGCACCTTCGTGATCCTGTCACTTTCATACACATGAGAATTTTGGGGAACATTCTGTCTAAATCATAACAGTTGACCATTATTTCCTTCTGGAAAAGCTCTTCTTTCTCCAAAATTTAATATTTCATTGTCTTTTTTCCTCCTTTATGATTATTGCTGTTATGTTTTCTTTAGTAACTACTAACCAGGAATACCCTAGGACTTAGTCCAGAGCCTTCTCCTCTCTACTTTCGCCAGGTCAATTTAAATACTATGTATGTATCAATTCCTCTCAACTTTTCCACATCAAGTTAAAATATCTTTCTTCTATGTTTGAGAACCATAAAATCATCTTCCTTCTTGACATAGCCATTAAACTATATCATAGGAATCTCCAAATCAATGTATTTGCTGTGATCTAAATAATTTGTATTCCTAAAACTCACATGTTGAAGCCAAATGTCCAATGCATTGGTATTAACAAGTGGGACTTTTGGGAGAAGATAAAGTCATGAGGACTTCACAAATACGATTGATGGTCTTACAAAGAGGAACAAAGGAACATTTTTGCCTCTTCTGCTTCATGAAAATAGAACAATAAGTTACCATTGATGAGGGACAGGCCCTGACTGGGCACCAAATCTCACGGTACTTGACTTTGGACTTCAGAACTGCTACACCGAGGACCTAGCCTCCAACACATGAACACTAGTAGGCAATCCCACCCAAACCATAGCAAAGGGCAATATGCTTTATTCAAAGTCCATTGAATACTATATTAGTCTCATCCAAAATACTCTCAGAGGAACACCAAGAATAACATTTTATCAGTTATCTACATATTGGAGCCTAGTCAAATGGACATACAAAACTAACTATCATATCACATTCAACCTCTTTCCTGCTACACCACCATCTCCCCTGCTCATCTACCACCATCATCTCGCAGTTTACCTCCCATTTCTATTCCTTTATTCCCTGGATCTTCTCTTTACACAACAATCAGTTCCTGTTATATAAGATAAAATACTTTATTTCCCTTGCCTAAACTTCTTAAATGAGTCCCTGTTCTCTTCGGGTGAAGATAACATCTCAGTGTCAAGGCTACAACAACCAGAGCATCTAACCTGTCTTCCCTACCATCTCCCAGAGTCACACACTCCCCATTCTCACCACCTTCTAGTCAGGCTTCCTTGCTTCTGTTTCCCGGAACATATGTGCCCAGGTTAGGGTTCAATACCTGCTCTTTCCCATGTTCCACTTCTCCCTTTTTCTCAATTTTTGCTTTCTTCATTTCAACTCTTATTTTCAGTGCTTCTTTTCGTTCCCATCAACCCTTATTTAAACAATGACTTTATCTCCTTAACTAAAGCCTTTACCTTCACAACTTTTTTATATTCTGCAGTGCTGCCCAAATTTTTTTCTAAAGCACAAATCTAAAATAACTCCAATGTAAGGTTCTTAACTCCCTTTTTCAGCCATAGATTCTTTTACCATTTAGAAAGGATACATCTGAATCCTTTTTAAAATATTATTTTAAAATCATAGAATAATACAAATATAGTTATGACACAAACTTTTATGAAATATAGTTATCACATTGAAATATAGGTACTAATGTGCTTTTTTTTTTTTATGTGGGTACCGGGAGTCAACCTCAGGACCTCACGCTTGCCAGCAAGCGCTTGTGCCGCTGAGCGATATCACCGGCCCTTTTTTTTCTTTATGTGGGTTCCAGAAGTCAAACTCAGGACCTCGCACTTGCTGGGCAGGTGCTTATGCCGCTAAGCTATCTCACCGGCCCCAATGTGCTTTTGTATTAACCAATTAAACAATGAGATACAGCAGTAGGTCTTAAAACTACCAGTATTTTGAAGAAGTGAATAACATACAAATAATTCCAAGGTAGATGTGACAATTATCATATAAAATGAAAATACCTGATTTCTTTTGTTGACAAAGGCATAGGTACTACTATTACCACTATAATTTTAGGAAACGTTAAATTTCACATTACAACTGATAAAAATGAAAATGTATCTTATTTTTCATTCAAGTTTATAAGCTTCTTGAATTTTATCGCAGATATAACTGAGTAGTTGAGTCCTTGAATACCATTTGGAAGACACTAGTCCAAAAGCCTTGTTATAAAAAATTCTTTGCAGATATTGCCATTGTTTTGTTTTGTTTTTTTTTTTTTTGTGGGTACCGGGGGGACGACCTCAGGACCTCGCGCGCCAACAGGCACCCGTGCCACTGAGCGATATCACCGGCCCCTTTTTCGTATGTGGGATCCGGGAGTCGAACTCGGGCCTTCGCGCTTGCAAGGCAGGCGCTTAAGCCGCTGAGCCGTCTCACCGGCCCCAATTGTTTTGTTTTTTGAGACCAGATTTCACTTAGTAGTCCAGGCTGGTCTTAAACTCACTACACAGCTCTGGGTAGCCTAGAACTTTCATCATTCCTCCTGCCTCAGCCCTCCAAGTGCTGGGATTTTTTATGTGCCACCATGCCAGGCTTAACTTTTACCCCCTCTCTTATTCCTCTGCATATAAAGTCAAGCATTTCCTTACTCTATAATCTTGACATTCAGATGTCCTGCCATTTCCAATTAAATCAGGCTGTTTTGTATCTTTAGGACTCTAACTAGTATATCTTGTTCTTACTTCTTTACCTATCACACTTTTCCACATCACTTAAAACTAAGCTTTTCTGGGGGCTGGTGAGATAGCTCAGTGGCATAAGCGCCTTCCTGGCAGGCGCAAGGTCCTGAGTTCGACTCCTGGTACCCACATAAAGGAAAAAAAGGGCCGGTGATATCGCTCAGTGGCACACGTGCAAGCACGAGGTCCTGAGGTTGACTACCGGTACCCACATAAAAAAAAAAAAAAAAAAAAAAAAAAAATAAGCTTTTCTGATTTTTCCTCTTCCAGGGAGCCTTCTAAATTGGCTGAGCAGTTAAGGTGTACCTTTACTTGTTTCTTCCAGCTCTGTTTATTCCTGTACACTTTTCCCTGCTCTTTTTCCTTGCCATATTTCTTTTGTTATCTCTCACATACAGAGCAGTGCAAGTGTTTAATAAATTTATTTGGAATCAATTGATGATGTCTTGAATTTGAAGCAGCTTCTAATCTTCTGTGAAATAGCCATAGAAGAAAACTTGAACAGGTATAAATAAGAGAAGTGAGCCCATCTAAGTTGCCCTGGTAATGACTTTAAAGTAACAGATGAGGACTTGGGCTTGATAGACACGGCGTGATGCAGTAATCCCGATATAGAGCTCGCAATGCCTACTTGGAGAACACAACAGTGCCTTTGCCTGCAAGCTCCTTTCCAGGACAGGCTTTGGTACTGCCTAATGGTCCCTATTTTAAGAGGTATTCTGGTAAAATGAGGTCTTCCTTTTTCCTACTTCCTTTGGATCCATAGTGGGTAAAAGTGATGCTCGATTCTATGTTATCATTACTAAAGTGAGGCTCCAGTGTGTTTTGTTTTATTTTTTTAATTTATATTTATTATTTCATTTTCATCTTATCAAATTATTATATGCATGCATATAATATGTATACATGCTTATCCATATGTATACCTGTATGTTTATGCACACAGGTGTATAGTATTTTCTACTCTAGGAAAGAAAATTACAGTAATTTTCTATTTGTTAAACACCCACTCTGTTTTATTATAAAAGTACTATATCCAGAGTAAATATTTAACAATATTTGCTCAACATTGTTTGCTATTAGGAAAAGATTCATGTTCATTAAAATGTATAATTACATTCATACCATATGCCGCTCTGATGTAAATTAAAGTTAGGTTTTTTAAGAAGACACCTATGATTTCAAGAATAGACTACATCCAATATCCTGCTCTTCTTAGCATAAAACGTGCTAAGTTTGGAGATTTAAAAAGAAGCGTCATTGGTCACACTTAACCTCAGTTTCAACTTTAGTTATGTATTACCATGTGCTCCTTCCTCTGTGGACATGATGTCCCTCAGAATTTTCACTTTGTGGATGAAGTATTAAAAATATCCTACTAACTAGTGCAAGGAATAAAGATATGCTATACCCAACAGACAACAAATCATCATGTTTATGCCACAGATATTCTACTGGTGCTGGGGAAAACATGGCGGGGCTTATAATACATCAGGGATCTTTTAAGTCTTGCATGACAGAAGTACAATTCAAAAAGCTAAAGTAAAAAAGGGCACTAACACACATGAGGTATGATTTCAAAGTACAGTGAATTCTTAAATTTTTTAATTAAAAAATTATTACAGTAAAAGACAAATTGTTATATCCCCTTTCAAAATACTGCACCTCGTTTCAAATACACTTATCCCATCATTCTTGCCACTTTGAAGCAGTTCTAGAAATCCCCTTTCATGAGTGTCATTAGTTATGCTGTCACAGCTGCTTTGATGTACTGAATGGTCATTTTGACTTTAGGGGAAAGTCAAAGGGAGGGAAAAGGAGATAGAAGCTAATAGATGGGAATTAGAAGTCCAGTGGCTCATTTATTCATTTATCTGGTCATGAAATCTTTCCATACGGTATTTCCCTGCTATTATCTAATGCTTTCAAGTAACTAGAGTACAAAGCCAAACAAGGCAAAAGTCTGAGGCCTAAGGACTTATAGTCTAGCAGGAGACATCTAAGCAGCATGGTGGGTTTATTAGTGTATATAAGTAATAATGAATAATGGATGTTGTGTTGACATATTGCTACATGTATGTAATATACATTCATTATCCTCACTCCCCATTACCTTCCTCTTTTATTCTCTGATCTTCTTCCCCTTTTCTAATAGTCTACATTCTACTTCCTTCTACTTTGCTGCCATCTCTATTTTTCTTAGATTCCTCATATAAGAGAAAATATGTGATGTTTAACTTTCTGAGTCTGTATTATTTTGTTTAACATGATAATCACTAGTTCCTTCCATTTTCCTGTGAATAACATTTTTATTATGTATGAATAATTTTCCATTATTTATATATATATGTAATTTTCATGATTTTCATTATCCATTTATCTGCTGACAGGCATCTAGGCTATTTCTACAGTTTGATTATTGTGAATTGCAGAGTAAAAACATGAGTGTGCAGGCACCATCATAATATGGTGTCTCTAATTTTTGTCAGTAATAAACGTGGGGGGCTTTATCAAATCATGTCTCTATTTTTAGTTTTTTTGAGGAAACTCCATCAGATTTTCATAGTGGTTGTACTAGTTTACATTCCCACCAAAAGTGTAGAAAGCTTCCATTTGCCCCCTTATCCTGGAAAGCATTTATGTTTTTCATATTCTTTTTTTTTTTTTTTTTTTTTTTTTTTTTTTTTGAGAGAGGGTCTTGCTATGTAGCACAGCTCAGCCTGGCCTTGAACTCACTGTGCAGTCTGGGCTGGCCTCGAACTCATGGAAATCCTCCTGCCTCAGCCTTCTGAGTGCTGGGATTACAGGTGTGCGCCACCACACCTGGCTGTTTTTCATATTCTTGATGGTAACCATTCTGATTGAAATGAAACAGAATCTCAAATCATTTTTGATTTTGTTTCCCTAATGGCTAAAGATGTTGAACATTTTTTCATGTGCTTCTTTTGAGAAGTATTTAGTCAATTCCTTTGCCCATTCTTTGGAGTTTTTGGTGTTACTTTCTTTGAGGTCTTTCTATATTCTAGACTTTAACCCTTTATTAGTGCTTCAATCTCTTTGTTTGAAATCGATCTGTGTAGGTTTTTTTTATATCTTCTTGGTTTAATTTTTATAGGTCATATGTGTCTAAAAATTTATCCATTTCTTCTATATTTTCAAATTCATTGGAGTATGTTTTCATAATAGTCTTTAATAAGTATCTGAATTTCACTGGCATCTGCTGTAATGTCACTTTTTACATTTTGAATTTTATTATTCTGGGTCTTCTCTCTTGTTAATTTGGCTGAAGATCTGCAAATCTTGTTTATCTTTTCAAGAAAACTGATTCATTGATCCTTTGTATTTTTTTAAGGTCTATTTCGTTAGTTTCAGTTATGATCTTTATTATTTCCTTCTACTGGTTTTAGGCTAGAATTATTCTCAATTTTTTAGGACCTTGAGATCCATCATTAGGTTATTAAGTTGAAAGCACTCTGTTTCTAATGTAGGCACTCATGGCTATCAACTTCCCTGTTAGACCTTCCTTTTTTTTTTTTTTTTTTTTTAATGGGTACCAGGGGTTGAACTCAGGACCTCCTGCGCCAGCAGACGCCTGTGCCGCTAAGCGATATCACTGGCCCTTTTTTCGTATGTGGGTACGGGGAGTCGAACTCAGGACCTCACGCTTGCCAGGCAGGCGCTTATGCCACTGAGCCATCTCACCAGCCCCATAGACCTACTTTTATTTCATCCCACAGATTCTGGTGTATTGTGTTACCACTATCATTTGATTATAGGAAATTTTTAATTTTTCTCTCATTTCTTCACTAAACCACTGTTGGTTCAAAAGAGTATTATTCAATCTTCGAGTGTTTGTGTGTTTTCTTCTGCTGTTGATCTCTACTTTCATTCCACTGCAATCTTATTGTATGCATAAAATTATTTATTTATTTTTTTATTAAGACATACTTTAGGCCCTATTTTGGAGAAAGTTCTGTGAATGTTGAAAAGAATATGTTCTCTACTATTATTGAATAAAACACTTGAAAGGTATCTATTAAATACATTTAATTTATAGTGTATTTTTTTAATTTATTCTCAGTGACCTATGTATTTGTGAGAGTAGGGTTTTGAAGTCACCCACAATAACTGTATTGATGTCTATCTGTCCCTCCATGTCAAGTCACGTTTGTTTTATAAAATTAGGTGTGCCAATGATCAATGTACATATATTTACAATTGTTATTTTCTCTTGGTGAATTGTTCCTTTCTCCAGCATGTAGTGACCTTTTTTGTCTCTTCTGACTAATTTTAGGTTGATGTCTGCTTTGTCAGATATAGGTTATATTTAGGTATACTACTTTTTGATTTTGGATTCCAGATGCTTAGAGTATCATTTTCCATCATTTAACTGTCAGTCTGTATATATCTTTGCAGGAGAGGTATATTTCTTGAAGGCAACATATAGGTGGATCTTGATTTTTCATAGGCTCTATCAGTCTGTGTCTTTTAGTTGTAGAATTAAGAGCATTTACATTGAGGGTTATGATTGAAAGGAATACACCAACCCCAGCATTTTGTTATTTTTCTAGTATTTAATTCACATCCTTTACTCTCATTTTTTACCTACTTTTCTAATGGGATTCATTCTCTCTTGTGCTGTCGTGGTTGTGATTGACTTCTTTTGTGTTTAGTATTGTTAAAGTGTGTTCTGTAATGCTGGCTTAGTGATTATGGATTTCTTCAGTTTATGCTTATCTTGAAAACTATTTTTAGCCAGGCATGGTGGCACAAGTCTGTAATCCCAGCACTCGGGAGGCTGAGGCAGGAGGATCATTGCAAGTTCCAGACCAGCCTCGGCTACAAAGTGAGCCCAAGCCCAGCAGGAACTGCATAGCAAGACCCTTCTCAAAAAGACAAAAACAAAACAAAACAAACAAACAAAACAAAAAACAATTATTTTTCCTTCAGTTTAGAAGGATAGATTTTTAAACATAAAGGAATCTAGTTTGGTAATTATTTTCTGGATTTAAAATATATCATTCTAGGGCTGGTGAGATAGCTCAGCAGCATAAGCGCCTGCCTGGCAAGCGCAAGGTCCTGAGTTCGACTCCCGGTACCCACATAAAGGAAAAAAAGAGTTGGTGATATCGCTCAGTGACACAAGCTCCTGCTGGCAAGCGTGAGGTCCTGAGTTTGACTCCTGGTACCCACATTAAAAAAAAAAATACATCATTCCAGCTCCTTCAGCCTTTAGAGTTTCTGCTGGGAAACTTGCTGTTATTCTTATAAGTTTTCCATTAATTGGGGATTCATTCTTACTTTTAATATTCTTTCTTTGTTCTGAATTTTTGGCACTTTGATAATAATATATTGTGAAGAGATTCTTTTCTGCTCAAGTTTATTGGGGATTCTAAATGCCTCTGGTTCTTGAATGGTTATCTCATTCTCGGGTTTTGGCTTTCACTTCCTTGGTTAGGCTAATTGCTAAGTATTTAATTTTACTTAGGTGGTGTAGTAAGTGGTATTGTTCTCCTAAATTCTTTTTCAGTGAGTTCATTATTGCTGTGGAGAAATGTTATTGATTTCTGTGGGCTGATTTTATATCATCTACCTTGCTGAATTTGGTTATTAATTCTAGGAGTCTATTGATGGAATTTTTTGGGTCTTGTATGTAGAGAGGATCATATCATCTGCAAATAATGATCATTTGAGTTCTTTCTTTCATATATATATTTCTTTCTCTTGCCTGACTGCTCTGATATAGTTTTGAGTATTATATTTAACAGGAAGTGATAGTGAATATTCTTATCTTCTGATTTTAGAGAGAAAGTTTTTATTTTTTCCCCACTTAATATGGTGTTGGTGATAGTTTTCTCATAAATGGCTTTTATCAGACTGAGATAAGATCTTTCCATACCTATTTTCTTCAGGGCTTATTTAAATCATGAATAGATATTGGATTTTGTCAAAGGCTTTTTCTGAATCTATTAAGATGATTATGTGATCCTGAGTTATGCTTATGTGATACATTACATTTGTTAATTTGCATACGTTGAACCATCCCTGCATTCCTGGGATGCAGTTTTTATGGTCACGGTGTATGATCTTTTTGATAATTTGTTACATTCTCTTTACCAGTATCTTGCTGAAGATTTTTGTACCTATATGTTTACTAAAGAGATTGGCCTGTAGTTTTCCTTTCCAGTTGGATCCTTGTCTGGTTTTGAAATCAGTGTAATGCTAGCTTCCAGGAAGTACTTTTATTTTATTTTATTTTGTCTTTGTGAGACAGGGTTTCGCTATGCAGTTCAGGCTGGTCTTGAACTCACTTTGTAGCTCAGACTGGCCTCAAAATTGCAGAGATTCTTCTGCCTCAGCCTCCCTCCCAAGTGCTGGGATTATAGGCAGGAACCACCATGCCCAACTCAGGAAGTACATTGGGAGTACTGCCTTCCTTGAGATTCCATTAAAGAACTTGAGGAATACTGGCATTAGAACTTCCCTGAAGTTTTTGCAGAATTAATCAGTGAATCCATAGGAACCTGGGCTTTTCTTGGTAGGATTTTTACCACTGCTTCAATTTCATTGTTTATTATTGGATTATTCATGGGTTTTATATTTTGTTGGTTCAGTTTTGGTCATTCATGTGTATCTAGAAATCTGTCTCTTTCTTTCAAATTCTCCAAATTATTAGAGTACAGGGTTTCAAAGTAGTTGCTAATAATCTTCTGGACCTTGGTGGTGTTGGTGATTTCACCTTTTCCATTTCTAATTGCATTGATTTCAGTCTTTACTTTCATTTTTTTTATAAGATTGGTTAAAAGTTTGTCTTGTTTGTTTATTCTTTCAAAGAACCAACTTTTTAATTTGTTGATTCTTCATTTTTTTGGTCTCAATTTCATTAACTTCTGCTATGATCTGTATAATTTCCTTCCTCTTACTAGCTTTGGATTTGGATTGTTCTTGTTTTTCTAGGACTTCGAGGTGCATCCTTAGGTTATTTATTTGCGGTTGCTCTGCTTTTCTATTGTACTATACTGGCCTTATAATTTGATTCTACGAAATTCCTAATATCTTCCTTGATTTCCTGGATGCAGTGATGTTTGGTGAATATATATTTATAATTGTTTTCTCTGAACTGTTTTCTTTGAACTGAATAGTGTTCAGTTTTGACTCGACATCCATTTTGTTTGAAAATAGTTACTCTTGTTTGTTTTCAAGTTCCCATTGCAAGGAATATTGTTTCCCATCCTTTGATTTTTTAACCTATGAATTTGGGGGTGTTAAATGGGTTTCTTGTGTACAGCATTCCATTGATATTGTTTCTTGATTCATTCTCCCAGTTTGTGTCTTTTGATTGAGGAACTGAGACCATTCACATTAAGAGTTATTACCAAAAGTTATTGACTTACTTCTGTCATTGCATTACTTTCTTGTTGCTATTTTCCTTTTTCTCCTTTTCTTTATAAGTGTTCACCTTGCTTGTTGTTTTCATTCTGTCGGACCTTTTGGCATTGCAAGCTTCAATGCAAGCTTTATTGTCTCTTTCTAGGAAATCCTTCAGAATTCTTTGGAGTGCTGGTTTGGTGGCCATGAATTTCTTTAGGTGCTCCTTGTCATGGAAATATCTTATTCCTCCATCAATTTTGAAAGATTATTTTGCAGCATATAACAGTCTGGGTTGGAAGATGTTTTCTTTTGGAACTTGAAACACTTCAATCCAAGTTCTCCTGGCCTTTCAAGTTTGAGAAGTCTGCTATAATTTTAGTGGGTTTACTTTTATAAGTGATTCATCATTTTTCTCTAACAGTTTTTAAGATTCTGTCCTTGTGTTGGATTTCTAGGATTTTGACTATGATATATCATGGAGAGGTTCTTTTGTAATCATGGCTATTTGGGGTTCTCTCTGCCTAATTTATCTATATGTCAAATTCTTTCTTCATGTTTGGAAAGTTTTTTGCTATTATTTTTGTAAACAGGTATTTTATGCCATTTGCTCTGTCTTCTAATTTTTCACTAATTTCACTTAATCTTAGATTAGTCTTCTTTGCATCATCTAGCATCTGTTGGACCAATTTTTTAATATATTTCTTATTTTTTTAAGGTGTCTCTGAATAACTGGTCACCAACATCAGCCCTATCTTCTTGTTTTGGCACTCTGTACTCACATTGGTTTCTTCTGCTGCCCATACATTCAATATAATTTTTAATTTCCTGAATTTCTGTTTGGTACATTTCCATGGAATGTAATTCTTTTTTTTTTTTTTCTTTATGTGGGTACTGGGAACTGAACTCAGGACCTGGCACTTGCCAGGCAGGTGCTTATGCTGCTGAGCTATATATCCAGCCCTCTAATTCTTTATTAACTGGTCATTCACATTTTGTATCATTTTGTTTAGCTGAACTAGCTTATTATTGTCTTCTACAAACTTATTGATTATTTTGTTTATTAGGTCCATTATCTGTTTAGTTATTTCTTCTTTGAGCTCACCAATAACCTTATTGATTTTTTAATCCCCTCTGATACCTTTTCAAATAATTCTGTGTGGCTTTTGACTTCCTCTTTCTTCTTGCATTTTGGATCAGTTTCAGGGGAGTTGTGAGTTTGGGGGTCTCTTGTTTGCCTTGTATTCTCATGTTTCTATTATTTTGTTTTTGTTTTTTGCTGAAGTTTACAGGTCGATTATAGTAGACTTTGTTTTAGTATGAACACCTCTTTAGTTAGTGTTCACTTTTCAGTGATGCATTCTGGGTGTGGCTCACTATAGACCTTTGCCTCCATTCCATGATCCAGCCACCTTCATTTATTTGGTAGGGGAGACTGCTGTGTTTGCAGTGTAATTGGCCCAGCATACAGTTCTCTAATAATGGGCCACAATGTTGTTAATAGCAAAGGCAATCCAATATAGGCTTAAAGAGAAAGCCAATTAATAGCAACAGCTATGCCACCTTGACAATAACAATAAAATCAACAGCAATAATAGCAACAAAGACATGCTGGATATTAACATACCATAAGAACCAGAAATGTATCACCCTTCACCATA
This sequence comes from Erethizon dorsatum, assembly GCA_028451465.1. Classification (NCBI taxonomy): domain Eukaryota; kingdom Metazoa; phylum Chordata; class Mammalia; order Rodentia; family Erethizontidae; genus Erethizon; species Erethizon dorsatum. The sequence goes on from CM051831.1 coordinate 66,419,211, forward strand.
GAAAAGAGATTTATAGTTATAGTATAAACACCAAGACAAAGGAAATATTGACGAACAGTAAATATGTACTAAATGAAACAGTTGTGCCTGTGCTAACAATAGAACAATATTAAAGAGTAATAGCATAGAGTTAACTACCAAAAGATTCATAAAGCTCAGTGGTTACACTAGTAAAGATGGAGGGGGTGGGGAACTGGAGAATAAAAATGTAAAATTTGAAAACTTAATGGAAGATAAGAAGAGGAGAGGAGTGAGTCAAAGGATCCTATTGAGTAACAAGGGAAGTTAAAAGCATTAGGTAAAAGTAACAGAAAAGAACAATGGAGAAATAAAGAAGAAAAAGAAATAATAAGGAAAAACAGAGAAAGATGAAAGAAGAGAAGGAAAAAAGCTAATAGGTTTCAGGAAACAGGAAAAAAGGTGCCAAAAAAAAAAAAAAAAAAAAAAAAACCCAAATCCAAAATACCAAATGAAGGAAAAAGAAAAAAATAAGAGTTCAAAAAAAAATTCCTCTTTTTTTTGGTACTGTGAATCGAACTCAGGATCTTGCTCTTGCCAGGCAGGCTCTGTGCTGCTGAGCTAAATCCCCGACTGCCTCTGTATTTTTGAAGATGTGGTTTCTTTTCAAAATCGGCAGTCTTGGAATCCAGCAAATCATAATTTTCTAACTTTATGGCCTGTGGGTTTATGAGGTGCCCACCTGTTCCAGTGGCCCCCTCTGTCCATATACCTAAGAATATGGCACCTGTCTAAGCCAAGACATGCCCTTGCTTATGTTGGTAGATGGGGAAAGCAATCAGACGACTGAACTGTCCTGAATGTAGGTAGCAAGGCAGGGGTTCAATCAGACTACTGGATTTAATACCACCACTTTCACATCTAACCACCTCTGAAAGCCACACTTGCCTGGTCTGGTTTCTCCACTAGAAGGCATGTCTTATGTCCTTCCCTGAGCTTAAACTTCTCCAGGGGACTATGTCTAGCCTGCGCCCCCTCTACAGCTGTCTCTTGTGGCTATCTCTCTCACCTAATCACTGTGGGAGGGTAACACTGGAAACCCTGAAGTGGAGTTACTCTACAGTTGTTCTGTGGCTCAGTTTTAAACAATTGACCTTTTCCCAAAATGATGTCTGATTAAACACTCTGGCAATATGGTAGCTTCTACACTGGCTTTCTTCTCCAAATCTAGCTTGCCATGAAGGAGTCATTTTCAGAGTAAAACCCCATGCCGTTTTGCAGTTTACAGTAACCGTGGGCTTTTATTGGGGTTAGCACTGCTGGCCAAGGCCATAATTTCTCCTTGGATATCCTGGCTTACTTTTTCTTCATTCATTGGCTTCATCCACAATCAGGTCAGTCAATTGGTTGGTGCTTCTCTTGCCCTGTGCTGAAGGGAAACAAAATGCAGAGCTGACTAGGAGGTGGCAGTTAGCTGCAGCCAGGGCACAGAACCCACTGGTGAGGAGTTGGTTGGGGGGCCAATGTGTGGGTCTGTCCATTCCATGGGGCACAGGTCTGTCTGGTCCCAACAATTAATTTTTGAAATTCTTTGACATTTCATCTACTTCATTATCCGTGGGATCAGTTTTTGGAGAGCTATGAATTTTTTAGAAGCATCTTGTTTTTTTTCTCATGATTGTTGTTTTTGTGTTTCAGTTTTCAGATCATTTGGGATAGGTATCTCTTCTATTATCGTGTGGTCTTTTTTTAGTAAGTGGCTTTTTCTTTGTGATGTGCCCTAGGCTGTGGGTATATCTCAGTGTGAAAGCGCCCACTCAGCCTATTCAATACGCTAGGTTCAACCCCAAGCCCTGCTTTGAGAGGAGAGAGTAACTTCCAGTAACATCAAAAGCTAAGAAGGTGACCATATATCAACATATAATTAGACACTAGCTTAAAAAGATCTCTGCTAGTTCACTAATCCAAGAAAAGAAAGGCAGAGTAATAATAGAAACTAGGCTAGAAAAAGTAAGCATTAATTATATTCAGATTAATACTAATAATATATGTAAAAGAAAAAGATGGAGAGGAAAGAGAGACAGAAGATATGAGAGACAAGAAAAGAAAAAAAGAAGGGAATGAAACCTACTTGGGAAGTGAGAGAAGAGATACTTAGATTAAACCAAATTAATAAACTAACAAAAACACAAAATTAGATAACCCTACTGTTGTGGGAAAAATGTGATAGAACAACATAGAACAATATAGAAATAAAAGCAAAAATTAACAAAAATAACCTGAAAAACAAGAAACACACACAAATGCGCATACAAACCAGGACCTCCTTGTGGAGCCATTTATAATGAAGACATCTTTCTCCCAGACTTCTATTTTTGGACCCCATTTAATATAAGAAGGATTGTGAAAATCTTCTGGAGTCTAGGGATCTTCCTGACTTCTGTTCAAAGAAGTGCAACTGTTGAGGGCAGATGACGGGCGGAACTCTGTCCCTCCATGGTCACAGACGAGTGCTGAGGTAAAGTTGTCAGTAGTGGGAGAAATCTAGTGATGAGGCTGCAGGAAGAATTTCAGTTGCCCACCATGCCTCTCACTTACCTGCTCCATGGCTGGCCTGGACTGTGTGCTGCGGTTCCAGAGGTCACCATTCTGTGCTCTTGGAGTCATGGCTGGCAGCTAGCATCTGTCTGTCGTGCAGCACATACTCTGGATACCTCCAAGAGGCTCAGAGGCATTAGGGTGCACAGCGTCTGTGATGTGATGAGAAGTCACTGGTACTCAGCTTTCAGCAAATCCCTGCAAAGGCACCTGGTCCTAGACCTAGCACCCACAAAGCCTCTTGAAGTTGGCCTCTTCCTGTCACGATATTCAAACTCCTTTTTTCTTTGAAGTAAGGGGTGTGTCTCCTTTCTCCGGTCCAAATAGCTTCTGCCTGGGTGGTTTCACATTGCTTGGCAACCAGCCAGGTCTTTCCAGAAGCCTGGAGTTAGATTTCTGCAGCCCAGCCATCGTGGTACTTTCTCCTTCCTGTGAACTTAGCTGCAGTGTGTCACAGTTGCCGTTCTCCCAGGCCCAACCTGACTCTTAGGCAGGATGCCTTCTGCCTCCCTGGTGAATAGTGGCTGTTTCATCTTAGAGATATAAAATGTGGGAGCGTTTCTGTTCTGCTCAGCCCACACAGACAATGTGGGCTTCTTAAGATGCTTCCCCACCAAGCCACTGTCTAAACCAGTTGGGAATTGCTGGGAATTACACCTACTGCACTTAAGCAATCAGCAGAACTTAGCTCACCCTTTGCTCAGGCTGTACACCCGCCCAGTACCAGAGTCTGCATTCTTAAAAGTGTGCTGGCATTTTCTCTTTCAGTCTTCCAGAGGAGGAGGATCTGCCTCAACCGAGCTGTTGTGCATTCTGAGCTGATGTGCACTACTTCTGTTACTTCACTTATTCTAAATACCAAAATTTCGGGGTTTCACCTGGCCGCTGGCTCACTCAAGTTGCATTTCAGCAATTCCTCTGGTCTCCCTATCTCCACATGCAGCTGCATACCTGTTAATCAGGATAAATATCCCAAAGCAGCTTGTTCATGCTGCTTGTCTCTAGTCCACCATGGCTTTCACACCCCTGGGTCTTTATTTAAGGAGAAAAACTTTTAAACCATTAGTCTTCTTCCTTTGCTTTCTAAAAAAATTCCAACAAAGACATCTTCTTTTTACTCCTAAGTATAAAATAAAATATTCATCTTCTCATTTATACTTTAAACATGATTTTGCATCCATGACTAAGTAATTAGTCTCCACAAAACTTACTAATACTCTAATTTATCAGGCACTAGTTAATTAGGTTTTCAGGAACATGATTTTTCAAGAGATCAAGTCCAGTTTCATAACCATACTCTTAGACAAATGCAGCACGGGGGAGCAGAGACTATTTGGCACTGCAAGTTGGTAGCTTGGTTTTGGTAGTGTCATTCTTTAGAGTTACTCTTGTTTAGGGTTCAATTTATTTTCAGTGATTAGATAGGTTGCAAATGCTTTCTTTCTCCACAGTCCAAATCAGTTTCTAACCTAAATCCAGCAGTTTCCTAATCATACTGTCATTGTCAGTTGGGGCAGCTAAGACAAAAGTACCAGACTGGCTGTCTTCAAAACTGAAATGTTTCTTACAGCTCTGAAGACTGGAAGGCTGAGAACAAGGCGTGCATATGGTCAGGCTCTGATGAAGTCCTTTCTCTAGACTGTGGAAGGCTAGCTTCTCACACGGAAAAAAGGCAGAGAGAAAGCCAGCATCTTTTCAGCTTTTCACAAAGGTACTAATGCCATCAGGAAGGCCTTACCTGATGGCCTGATTACCTCCAAAGGCCTTACCTCCAAATACTATCACACTAGGCATTAGGCTTCGGCATATAAATTATGAGGAACACAAACATTTATTCCACAGCAACACTTTCTCTAAAAAGCAGGGAGACTTCTCAATGTCGTCCTATGAATTTCTAGCAACTTTAGATCCTTAATTCTCAGGCTCTGATGTTATTACTCATACTCAAACTTTACAGTTCCTGGGTATCACTCAGACCTCATATAGCCACAGCTGCCTATTAACTATCAGAAAATATTTTTGTGATGTATTAGTCAGCTTTCCATACCTACTATAAATTGCCTGAAGCAGGTTACTATGAGGTAACTGTTTTAGAGGCCTCAACCTCCATAGTAGCTGGGATTACAGGTGAGTATGACCATATTTGGCTTTTGTCTAGTTGCTTTTGTAACAACACACTTGTCACAACTTGAAAGATCAAACAAAAACTTCTAAGGAGTCCCACAGGAACTACTCCACAGCAAAACAGAAACTTCTCTTTAGGGCCCGACTCCCAAAGGCTCCCAACACCTCTCAACAACGCCAACCTTCAGAGTCAGTCTTAAAGCACAATGACCCTTTGGGGGACACAAACCTCATACAAATTATATAATCTGGAAATCACTGAATCTAGCTTTTCCTTTGGAAGAAGCAGGACCAAGTTTAAGATAGGCAAGTGAGGCACTTACCTCAGTGTGAAATTTAAAGTTATACCAAAAAGTTAGTAATCAAGATGGTATTTAATTGCAATATTTTCAAAATCAAAATTAATACAAAAATATCTATAAAAAAACCAAAGCAACATTTTTAAACAAAAATGGGTCCCTGTCCATTTTATAATTCTGCATTATTGTGCAATGGGATCAGTCCTTTCTAATCAGCCCTCCTTTCCTGGGCCTGGGGGAGAAATATAGCCCATGTCCACCAGCAGACAGATTTATGGGTACTGTCAACATGCTGAGCAACCCAAGCCTTTATATATAGATTTGGTTTTGGTTGTAGAGCTTTTTATATCCTTCCCACTTGGTTCAAAATATCAGACAATACTTTGATAAAGGTATACTGGGTCATTCATTTTTCCTTTTGTTTCGGGCTTTAGTAGGGCTTGGCATGGTTCTGGGAAGCAGCAAGAGCAGCCATGAATTTTAAAGTCTTCTGTCTCTAATATGGCAAGCCACATGAAAAGCCTTTAAAGTACTCATGTCCTTTGACCCAGTTTTTCTATTCTTATGGATCCAGCTAAGTAAATTCTCTTATAAAAACATAAAACAGTATAGCTATTCAAATGCAGTGTTGTACATGTGTATCTACTGAGATGAAAAAATTCCTGCAATTTGCTATTAAATATCTAAAGCAGTTTACAAAATAATATGCACAGTGTGGACACACTTTTGTTTTAAATATCTAGATATTTAAACAGATGTCTACATGCACATATGAATATAAGTAAACAGTTATAAGGATGATATATGACAACAGGTGAAGGCAGATAAGTAGGCAGACTATAGGGCTGTATCTCTAAATATTAACTTCTCTTAATTTTCAGTGGTAAGCCATGGATTGTTTTTATCTTATGTTTACCTTATTTATATTTTCTACCTTTCTCCAACAAAATAGCATTTTTTTTTTTTTTTTGGTACCCAGAATCGAATTCACAATCTTGCGCTTGCCAGGCAGGCGCTGTGCCCCTGAGCTATACCCCCGGCCCCAAAATAACATTATTTCAGTAAACATTAAAATTATTTTAAAATTCTTTTGACAATCTCATGTGCTTCCACAACTTGGTGACATGAGATTAAGCAACAACACTTTTCTGCTGTATAGAAGCATCTCACTTCATTGAAATTGTCCACAGGAAGGTATCTCTGTAACATTCAACATGCTGCAATTACCAACAGTGACACATACCTGTAAGAAAAAAAAACAGGTAACAATTCACTGGAAAACATACATTCAAAATGTCCTTGTCATTTTAATAGCATTCACCTAGAACATTTAACGACTCATCAGCCTCATAGCTGCAATCTTGTCCACATTCTTGATAACTGTGTCTTGTTTACCAGGAAGGGCACAATAGTAATCATATAGGGATAAGTATTTGACAGAAAGTGGTGATGAACATGGATGCAGGCCTTGTGTGCATGATAGGCAGACAGGGGTTTTAACCTTCTAGAGGAAAAGTGAGACAAAAGTTCTGTTTGAAATAAAGAAGCCAACACTTCTAATGCTGTGCTTATTAGCTGACATTTAGCTAGAAGCGTCACCAAATTATTTTTACAGCCAGATGAACAGAAGCTATGTTTCCATGACAACAGATAATGTATGGGAAAATTAAGAAAGAAGTTACTGGAACCTGTTATGATCTTAATACTGATTGTGGAAATTGTTCATGAAGTTGATTTTTCCATTGTTCAGGCTTCCAAGTCTAAGCAGTACTAGCTGTCATGGAACTGGCCAATGTTCAAAATACTTTTTGTTTTTTTGGTGGTGGCACTGGGGATTGAACTCAGGGCCTTGTGTATGGTAGGCAAGCACTCTACCACTGAGCTACATCCCCAGCCCAAAATACTGCATTTTTAATCTCTCTCATTAAGCCAGGTTATTGAGAAGAGTTTAGTAATCTCTCCCTCATTTCTTTTAGAAGCTGAATGCAGAAGGAACTGCTGTGATAAAAATCCCTTGGATCACTTCAAACTGACCAAGGAAAGTGCAGGAATGGCTAAAGCCATAGGCACACATTTTATTCATTCTCTTTTGGAACAGAGAGCCGCAGATTTGCTCACGAATTAAATGTTATCTAAGAAAGGAGAAACAGGGCTGCTTTCTAGATTTCTACCTTAAACCACAGAATAGATGATGGAAATGATTGGAGGACCAGCATAGTTTGGAAAAGACGATAGCAATGAAGACTTCTATTTTAGAAATCCCTTTATCTTCAAAGAAACTCAAATTTTATTACATCATGCCTGAGCATTTTAGACTCAAATAAAACAGTTTACTTAAAAGATCTTATTTCCTGCAGAGAAGGCCATGGTTTTGCTGCCAACGGGATATATTGGATCTAATGCCCAGAATATGATCTTATTTTCCTTTGAAAGGATCACCTGTCTATATTGAGGCCCTTTTGTACTTGTCCACAACCTAGTTTCAATTTTTCAAAATAACCGAGATGTAAATGTTTTAAGGTCAACAACTTGCGTTGCTTTCTAAACAGAACTTAGAGCCAATGTTTCTGGGACTTCAGTGGTCCATGCTTTTTGGTTTCCCCTTGACTTTATGTATGTAAGGTATAGTTTGAGTCATGTTGTTTTGTATCAAAGTAAGGGCTGCAATCATGTGTGTTATGCCTTTTAGGATCATTGTAAGCCCCACTAATGGGTCTTCCCCATCTTTAAAATTCTATAAAAGAATAAGACTTTATAAATCAAATAAAAATAGACACCTCTTAAAGGCTAGGTGCAGTGGTGGAGGATCACTGTGAGTTTGAGACCGGGCTATATAGTAAATTCAAGGCCAGCCTGAACTACTGAACTGCATAGCAAGACCCTGTCTCAAAGAGCAAAACAAAAAACAAAAAACAAAACAAAACAAACAAACACAAAAAAAAAACCCAACAACAAATAGAAACCTATTAGTAAAAATAAAATCCCAACACTGACACAAGGGCTAAGATCATTAAGCAGTATATATTGGTAGATTCTTTAAAATCCTATGATATTGCTTTTAGTAAGAACATGAACATAAATTCAGTAGGGGACATTTAGAATTGTTCTTTGAAGAAGTTGAATTGTTGTAAGCCATGGTAATGTTGCTTTGAGTTACAGATCTTGGAGAAATTAAAGCATTTATTCTACAAAACATGTTGAGGTAAAGGAGAACGCTTAAAGCAACCAGTTACTTGCCAACCGCTCCACATGAGTTGGCTCTAATCCATGGATGTCCTTTTCTAACAACTTATCCCGTGCCTGGTGAAATCCTAATCAGATCACAGTTGAGCTCCAGACATTTACTTGCTCCAAAGTCTGCCATGGAAGGGCTACTGACTCAGAATAAAGTCAAATCCATAAATTATCTTAGTAGGTGGTACTGATGCTGTCTGATTTTTTTTCTGTGTGGTGGCTTCTCCCAGTGAAAATTTCATTTAGTGTCAATGACTACAGAAAGACTTCCTTGGTCTAGGGAGGACTCTTCCTTCATGAGACATCAGCTTCATTTGAAGTACTGAGTAGGCACCAGCTCAACACAGAGATGATCAAAGTTAAAAGTTATGGGTTGCACCTCCTGAAATGATTTATTGCCATGGTCTTCTTTACTTTGGGGGCTATCTTTTCTACTCAGAATTTTTTCCAAACAAAAATTCTTAGATTCTCTTCCCAGTTTAGAAATGTGGCTGAATGTAGGAAGCTGAAGGGACTATCCCTTACTTTTCTGTGGGAGAAGACCTAGGGCCAGGGCAGAGCATGGCTTCTTATGAATTTGGACCAGGAAATTTAGAGAGAAATAAACAGAATGGGTACTTCAGGATTTAGGAACATTGCTTTTTTTCCTCAAGAGAACTATTTATCTTCTAATAGAAGGCACTTAGAAAACTCACACTGGAACAAAATTTGAAAAGAACTAATGATGGGTACTAAATGTATACCTTTTCTTTATATTCTATCATCATCAGCTGGTATAATGATTATAACTAATGAAGTATGTGATACTTGCCCTTTGTGGGGATCGATGTCTAATAGAAGTTCATAAGCAGAAAAGAATAAGATAAATGAGATCAATATTTTTGTTAAAATAAATAGCCTGAGCAAAAGCCTGGGAATTTCTCAGAATTATGTGCATTTCCATAATATTTAACCCAGTAAAACCTAGGATGACTTTTCATTGGATAAATGATACTTCTCCTGAATCATGAAAATATTCTGAATATCTCTCAGTAAAAGCAAGTCTTAGTGACTACTAAGGGCTAAACTTCATGAACCTCTCTCTTAAATTCATGTATCGAAGCCCTAACCCCTAGGAACTCAGAATGACCTTATTTGGAGACAGTCCTGAGGGAGGTAATCAAGTTAAAGTGAGGTCAGTAAGGTAGGCCCTGATGCAATGTGACTGGTTCCTTAGGGGCACAGGGGACATTTGGACACAAAGACATGTGTAGAGGCTTCGCTTTATGCATATGAAGGGCGTGTTGGCAAGCTGTGAAGTGAGGCCTGAAGATCATTTTCTTACAGCCCTCAGAAGGAGTCAACGCTGACACCATCTTGGTTTCAGACTTTCAGCCTCCAGAACTGTAAGAAAATAAATATCTGCTAAAGCCATCCAGTCAGTGGCACTTTGTCATAGCCTTAGCACACTGGTGCCCCATATCCCATCAAGAACCAGAGCCACTGGTCCTGACCAGAGCCTCAGGCTTCATCTCTGTTTTATCACAGTTGTTGGCATCAGGCTTCAAGGCCAGGAAAAAGATGAAATAAATGTAAGATCCCAGCATGTCCAACCAACTAACAAGAAGATGGAACAGAAACACAGAGCCACTGCAGACTGATTACTCTCATGATTTATTAATATTCAGATTGAAAAAGGAGCCGTAGAGCCGCAAGTTACGCTAATTGGCACATTTGCTTTATTATTTATTTACTTATTTATTTATTTATTTTTAAAACAAACTGGGTTTTTGATTTTTTTCCTTTTTGTTCATTCCATCACATTGAAAAGAAAAACAAAAATGGTTTTGAATTCACTTGATATTTTGGACTCCTCAGATGAACGGAACATTGCACACACACTTGAAACAGAGAGAGATAGAGAGGAAAGTGGATTCCCACAGGGCCACACGCACCAGATCAAAAAACTGGGATACAGTGCAAGAATTTCCCAAAATGATTGGATCATCATTACCAAAAACTCGCCATAACAACACCAAGAAACAAAAATGTTTAAGCCACACTGTTTGACTTGGGATCTTTCCTGCTTTTTTTTTTTTTTAAATGTTTGCCACACAGAGAGAAAGAGGGCCAGTGGGTAGGAGAGGACAGACTCACAGACGTGAGCAGGACAGGAAGGGAAACTTCAGAGTGGAGCTGAGAGAGGGTGGGAGAGATAGGGTTCAGGAGAGGGGAGGGGAGGGACGTGGAAAGCCATTTCTTAAAGTTCAGGCATGTTCTTGGTCAGCCTCACGTTCTTCTTCTTTACCCTCATCCTGTCGGGCACTTTCCTTAGGTTTGGTTTCATCTACAGCTTCTGAGGAAGAAAACAAAACAAGATGGGGTGGAGGAAAAAAGGAGAGTTAATATTTTGTCTCATCTGATCATGTGGTGCTACAACACATTTCTCCTTTTCATACCATTATGTAAGAGCTTTAATGTAAAAAGATTATTACTATCCCAGTAATACAATGTCCAAGTTCGGGAGTTGACCTCTAGGAAACTGTTCAGTAGCACATATGGAGAAGCCTAAGAAGAAATGTGTGATAATAAGGCAGTGTTGTCTACTCAGCAGAAATTTCTATCGTCTTTATCCTTAGCCTTCCTACCAAGGTGCCGACATATGGGATATTCACATAGGGAATCAATAATCATCTTGCTTTTCTGTCTAATTAGTGTCAGAATAATGGTGACAGATAATTTATGTGAGTTACTGAGCATTCATTCCAATTTCTAGTATGAGTGCAAAGTGAAATACTTTAATTTTTACCTCCTATTGGAGGCAGGGATGGCTACATAACAGTATGGGCCAATTAGCATTTTCGGAAGACAGCAGAATTGGTTTTGACTTCTGCATTCTCCTATCCTAATGACTGGGGTATCAAATAATGCCTGATTACGTAGCAGTTATGTTACGACAATGAAGTTAAAATCTATACACTGAATACGGTAAAACAGCAAGAAAAAATTCACTATTAAGTGACTGTACCAAACATCTTTCTTTCATACTTTTTGGTTGTGAGATAAATCACTAACCTCTTTAAAGCACTTTTGCAGTTTTCATTTTCTTGCAACCAAGCACATTTTGACTGAATATCCATAGGGAAAGTATTGCCTTGCTTAATAAATAGAACTTTCCATCTTTTTGAATGGTGATTGTCCCCCCTGAGAGTTTCCCCACAGAACTCAGGTAACTGACTTATGCTACAAGATAGTATATTAATGTGTCAGCCTCTCTAAAGAGAATGCAATTGCCCTGAAATCACCTGTGATATCAACAAATAACAGCACAATCACCCCCTCCCCGCCAAGACTACCACTACTAGGCTCAGTGATTTGCTACCAAGACTCAGGACTCAGCAAACAGTTCTATCCCTGGCTATAATTTATTACAGTGAACAGACACAAAGCAAAAAGCAAAGGGAAAAGTTGCATAGGACAGACTGGAGGAAACCAGACACAAGGTTCTTATATGAAGTTATAAGGATGTACTTGATTCTTTCATCACTAAATTGTGACAACGCATGTGAAATATCATTTACTAGGACACTCACTTGAGCCTCCAAGTCCAGAATTTGTGCTGGTGGCTGGTCATGTAGGCACCCTCTGCCTAACATGCAACAAATCTAGACTCCCATAAGGAAAACAGATGTTCAGCTTAAACTACATTGTATGCTCACATATTTTAGACACAGGGAACCACTTTTATCAATGAGGGAATTTTTAGAACCCTCTCAAAACTAACTTCATGGATTCCAGCCATGGCTCAGTTTTATGAGCAGGTCTTTCTAATGATAGCAGTTCCAGACTCTTTTCAGAACACTTCCTGATACCTAAAATATCCTGTGTCCTTTAAAAATGAAGCTCTTGCTATTGTTTTTTCCCATCTTAGTGTCTACTAGCTGCTAGTGTTTCTTATGAATATAAACTGGACTCAGTGGCATCTTCTTAGGCTAACAAATTTATATTTAAAGGTAATGGATAGGGCCGGTGAGATGGCTCAGCGGCGTAAGCGCCTGCCTGGCAAGCGCAAGGGCCCAAGTTCGACTCCTGGAACCCACATACGAAAAAGGGGCCGGTGATATCGCTCAGCGGCACGGGCGCCTGCTGGCGCGCAAGGTCCTGAGGTCGACCCCCGGTACCCACACACAAAAAGATAAATAAATAAAATAAAATAAAGGTAAAGGATAGGCTTAAAAAACTCAAACACAGGAGTATGATACAACTAGGCTTTAAAGAGATTAAACTAGCAGTGTTAAATAAAATGAATTTGGTGGTGGGAGAAGATGTTGAGATTAGAAAAATGAAGCCTATTAAGGAGACCATTAGAAGAGCTCATAAAAAATGTATGTATACTTCAAATCAGTCATTTATTTATATTCAGACAAAACTCAGTATGTATATCTACTACCACATTTTTTTTAAGATGTTAAATCTACAGTACTTTATTGACAGGGTCTGAGAGATTATACAGAGAGAGACTTGGCCTTCAATTCCAGAGACATAAAAAACCAATTCAAAATTGTAAGACTAATGAGAAAATAACAAAATTATGTGTCAATCGATGAGAATCTATAACAAAGCAAACTGCTTCATTTGTTTGTTACAACCTAGAGCCACAATTAAGATTACTATGATCTAGTCAAAAACTATGCTATTAATTAACATTTTCAAATCCATCTTACTTGGCAATGATTTTTTTCCATTTTTAAAAATTTTATTGGTACACTTTAGATACACATAATGATAACATATTTACAAAAGTTTTGTTCCATATTTTTACTTCTATTCTTTTTCTTTCTGGACCCTTCTTTCCTTTCCCCCATTCCCCTCCCTTGTTCACCTTCTCATTTGAACATTTTTTTTACCATTTCCCAATATCTATTATACATTTTGGTCCTTATTTACACTTTCAGTTATCTACTACCACTTTAAATACATTTTTGGAATTCTTTCTTTGGAACATCTATCTAAAAACACTGTTTTAATTATTCTTTGTGGCAGAAAATGTCATTTTCTTAAAAATATATTTGATTTGGGCTGGTGAGATGGCTCAGCAGCATAAGCACCTGCCTTGCAAGCGCGAGGGCCCGAGTTCGACTCCCGGAACCCACATACGAAAAAGGGGCCAGTGATATCGCTCAGTGGCACGGGTGCCTGTTGGCGCACGAGGTCCTGAGGTCGGCCCCCCGGTACCCACAAAAAAAAAAAAAAAATATATATATATATATATATATATATATATTTGATTTGTAGAATCAAACCAGGCTAGTCTGGTAACTAAAAGTAAATAGCCCTGAAGGGTAATTTTATCTTGCACCAACTCATTTTTAACTAAAGTTTTAAAATCTTTATTTTGTAGGGTTCATAACTCACTACAAGCCATTTTAAAAATGTAGAGATTTGAGTGATGCTATGTACTCCTATTTATAAAGAATTTTTAAAACTGTAGCTTTCCAAGTTGACAATTATTAACTCTTGAAGAAAAGTGTACCGAAACAAGTTCTTGGTCAGTTAGTTATATACACCTGCAGTGTGCCAGGCATTCTTGTATGCTGGAGAAGCAGTAAAACAGATAAGAAATATCCATATTGTCACTGAAACCTTTCATAAGTAGGACCTTAAAGAGACAGTAAGATTCATAGCCTTTAAGATCATCCAGTGGCTATGCTACAAACTCTTGAAAGGGTACAATAGTACCTACTTCTGTTCAACTTTGAATCCCCTGTGTTCAGCACAGACAAAATAGAGAGAAAGTCTTCAGTAAATATTTGTTGAATGAAAGAATAAGTAAACATCCTCATTTTATAGCTATGAAAATTGAAGTCCAGGTATATACAGAGACTTTTCCTAAATCATATGATTTGCTCATGGCCAAGCCAGGACCAAAACACAGGTCCTTTTCTTGTTTGAGTTGTCCCACTACAGCAAGTGGACAAATGCAAGCTATGGAGTGAAGCACAAACCTGTCCTATCAATTTGGCATCAGAAACCAAGAAGTCTACAATATTTTAGGGACCTATAAGACTCAGATAAAAATAATTTTGACTCCAAAATATAAAAACCATAAAATTAAAATGGATGAAATTCAATTAGATATTTACAAAAGGAAACCTTAATCATTTAGCTTAAGATTCACTCAGTGGAACACATACAATTACATATACATTTTATTTTGTATAAGACAAGAGTAAGTTTTACTTGATAATATTAACTATTAAGCAAATAGATCATTTTTGTTTTAATGAATGACTGTTTATTTAGCAGAAAATGGGTCAATTCAGTGGATTCAGTGAAATTTTTGTGGGCCACAAAGAAATTACAGGAGAAAAACACAATATGGAGGGAAGAAACAATGTAAAGTATCAATCTTTGACAACTACAAAAGCGAGGTCAGCTAAGGACCCATAGTAATATTTTTAAAATCTACATGCAAATGAAGTTAGAAACAGTCAGATGTGGGTTTTTACCTGCTCTAGTTAGATCCACTTTTTTTTTTTTTTTTTTTTGTGGGTACCGGGGGGTCGACCTCAGGACCTCGCGCGCCAGCAGGCACCCGTGCCGCTGAGCGATATCACCGGCCCCTTTTTTGTATGTGGGATCCGGGAGTCGAACTCGGGTCCTCGCGCTTGCAAGGCAGGCGCTTAAGCCGCTGAGCCATCTCACCGGCCCACTTTGATTGGACACTAAATATGAGTTTGGGAAAGGTTCTAACCTCAGATGATGGAGAACTTATTACAAGTGAATCCTAGTTATGTATGAATAGATCCGTTTGAAGACTGATTGCATGAGGGAACTTCTCCATATAACTAACTTGTTCTTTCCTCCACTGATACCAACCCTAAAGAAGTCATTGTAGGTAATGAATCACGTTGACCATATAGTTATCTATATTTTTAACCTGTTCTATTCACCTGTCTGAATGAACTATACGATATCCCTGGCCGTTTGTATAAAGTATTTAGCTATACTAATGTCGTTAAACTGTTACAACATGTTTGGAACATTTGTAAATATAATTGTATCATTTCCATTCATTCTCACAGCTACCTTAATCACCTTATTTTACAGCTGGGGAAAACTGAGGCACAAAGAGATTAAGTCACACTGAGAGTAAATGGCAGCAAATTCCAACCTAGGACAGAGTCTTTCAGGAAGTTTCCACTATTGATTCCTTCTCTCCTCTTACCTTAGCTCAAGAAAGATGCTGGACTCAGACTGGAAACTGGGAGAAGGAGTTCACAGCTATGTCAGCCTAGAGCTTACAAAATCTAAAAATCTGTCACATTGAAAGCAGCTCAGGGCCGGTGAGATGGCTCAGCGGCATAAGCGCCTGCCTGGCAAGTGCGGGGTCCTGAGTTCAACTCCCGGTACCCATATAAAGGAAAAAAAGGGCAGGTGATATCGCTCAGCGGCACAAGTGCTTGCTGCCAAGTGTGAGGTCCTGAGGTCGACTCCAGGTACCCACATTAAAAAAA
Organism: Erethizon dorsatum; assembly: GCA_028451465.1. Classification (NCBI taxonomy): domain Eukaryota; kingdom Metazoa; phylum Chordata; class Mammalia; order Rodentia; family Erethizontidae; genus Erethizon; species Erethizon dorsatum. Next base: position 66,434,920 of record CM051831.1, read on the forward strand.
AAAAAAAAAAAAAAAAGAAGGCAGCTCAAAATGGAGGGAAAAATCCTGATTAGTCTTTCATAATATGAAATCTAGTCTGGGTACTTTCTGGCACTAATTATATAACTGTAAATGCTAGAAATGAGTTAACATGTAATCTTCAGCATTTTGCACAAAAACTTTGATCATCATGGTGAATGTCAAAGACAGATGAATGGCTGAGGACAGCTGGTCACTCCAATTACCACAATCCAATTAGGGTAAATACCCACATTCTTCATCTAAGGATCAGCCTCCCCCTGTGCAGTTGATACTTAATAGGCCATAGAATCTAAAAGACTGATGTGAGATTTTCAGTGCCAGCTGATACTGAACAAGGGAGTAGAAGTAAGCAGGTCTGAATCTGGCCATAGAGTGAGACCTGGAGTTACTGAGATAACAGTAGAACCCAGCAAGATAAAGAGTAGAACATGCTTTTCCTTTTTCAGTTTAGCACTGAATAGTACTTTTACTCATATTGAATATGAAAAGCTAATATTAATATTGTTGTTTTGGTTAAGATATTACAGGAAAAGCAATTAAGCGAATCACAGTGCTATGGTTTAAATGTTTTATGCTCCTCTCCTCCATTCATATGTTGACATTTTAATCCTCAAGTTAATAGTATTAGGAAGTGGGGTCTTTAGGAAGAGGAGCATCTGTAACTAGGATTAGTGCCCTTATAAAAGATACCAGGGAGAGCTAGCTAGTTCTTTTCACCATGTGAAGACATAGTAGGCCTCAGCAGACAAACTGAATCAATGGCTACCTTGTCCTTGGATTTCCCAGCCTTCCAAAATGTGAGAAATAAATTTCCATTGTTAAAAAAGCCACCAGTTTCTAGTACTTTGTTATAGCAGCCAGGCTAAGACACACAGGTGGGATATATTATAATTTAAATGGTATCAATACTACTTAGTATCAAAAAGTATATCTAATCAATTTGTACAAATTACGTTAGTATCTAACAATAGATAAGACCTACCCATGCTCTTCCAAGTCTAAAATCCTTTTAGAATTTACCATGTTCACAGGCAGACTCCATGAATTTTATTATTTATGTGTTAATTTGGATAGAAAAAATTAACATCATAGAGAGTAAAATGTGTTCTTAATGCTCCATACTCAAAAGATGCTTAAAAATGGAAGGAAAAATATGTTTGTTCATTCATTTCTTCACCCAGTGAAAGGAACTGACCTTTACTGGGTGCCACATACAATTGTACCAACTTCAAATATAACAATGGTAGTAATGAAAACACAAAGCAAAAATTCTTGTGTTCTTGGGCTTTATATGCTAGTGGTTACTATAACAAGGAATTGTTTTTTGGAGAAAGAGTGGTAAAGGAACGAAGAATAGTTAGACAAGAAATCAGCACAAAGGGGCATAATTTCTGCTGGGTCACTTCTCTCAGATTTACAAAATTATGTATTTTTAATGAATCTCATAGATTTTGAAAAACAGAAAACTCTAGTAGTTTTCACACTCTTGTTCCACAACTACTATTCTTAGGATGGAAACCTCCTATTAAGGCAGCAATAAAAATGTAAGAAGTAGAGGTGTATAATTGTGTCCTTTTGAAACAGTGAAATGGTAGTCTGAAAAAAAAAAAAAAAAAAAAGAGATTCCTGTGGGCAATTTCACAGGGGTCCTTGCAAAGATGTATGCTAAACTGGCTCTCTGATCTTTGCTGAAATAAATTCTGGAAGCAGCTTTTGCCTTTATCCGCCCTGTTCATTTCCTCGAAAGGGTGAGAATAGCAGGTCTGTGCATTCTGTTGGTGAGCAAATACCAGGAGCATATGCAGCAGCGGCTGCTCGCTGGCTCAGCCAGGAAGCCTGCTTGCAATGCTGCTGGGGGGATGGCGGTGTTCCCAGCTGCCATCGCCCACACTGAGCTCTAATGGCCCTATTTTCTGGCTGTGGTCCAGGCCCCTCCACAGCCACACATTACTGAAATTAGGTTGAGTGGATTTCCGAGTAAAACATTACCTCTTGGGACCTGCCCAGCTCTCCCCAGCCTTGTCAACATTGATTACATAGAAGCTGCTATCATCCTGGGGCCATGCCCACAACTGCTCTACCAATCACCATTGGGCTAGGGTGTTTGGCTTCCTTTCTCTTATTTTCATCTTTCTTGAATATTAAGCATCATCACCTCAAAGCTCAAGGGATAGCAATAAAAAATTTGTAGCTCGTTCACATATGGCCTGTTTGTTATTTACATGGTCTTTCTCTTGAGCTCCGCACCAGATGTCAATCTGGAGTCTAGATCATGGCTTTTGCTGGTCACTGGGATCAACACTGTCCACTGTGTTTCGTATTTCATATTATATTCAAAATAATCCACCCACAGACATCATGGCATCAGGATAATGGTTCAAATCACACCTATGTTCCCAATCCTTGCTTTCCCAAGTTTTGAAAGAGAAAATAATCCTATTACTTATAACACCATGTGTTTAAATTTTTCCAATAGTAACAAGAATTTTAATCAAATAGAAAACTCAGAGGTAGCACAATGAGCTCTAAGTGGTATTTGAAATGTATCATACACATTCAACCCCTCCCCTCAAATGCTGAGGCCGAGGGCCAAGCTAATTTATGTTGTAGCCTTGTAGTCTATGAACTCAGACAAGTTTGTTTTCTTGTCTGTTTCCTAATCTACAAATAATATGGATACTAATGCTCGCCTCACCTTATTTCAGTTTATTTGGAAGTTGTAGGGAGGTATTTGGAAATACATTTAAAAATTTAAACCATAGAGGTCTCACTTTCTCTCAGCACCCACTCTCCACTCTTGAGTGGTCCTAAAAATCTCTAGTAAACCTTTTCATGTCTCTTTAAAAAAATTGAGACTGTAAAATGTAGTATGTTGAGATTTTAATTAAATCTCAGGGATTTGGAATTTGTTGGATTTTAATCCAACCTGCGGATTGGGGAAACCCACTCCATCTAATTCACTTCTCACATCTAACACTCTCGTTCTAAGAGGGGAAAAACAATTTCCCAAAAGAAAATAATCAAAATACCTCTTTGACAGATAAATGATTAAGAGCTCATTAATAAAGAGATCCCCAGCAATGCTTCTGTAAAATCTCTGGCTCAGAATATATGGGTACAAGTTACTTAATTAAAGAGAGCTATTCTCCACCCCTTTTTAAAATTAGTGTATGTTTGCAGTACATAGTAAATACATTCATCTTTGGGGAATAGGTACATACACATACTGCATCTTGCTCCTTTTTATTTCCTCTTTCCCTCCCATCTTCTGCATACCCAGAACCCTTTCCCATTCTTTCAAGGAAACAACTCTTTGATTCATTGATTCTTTGAATTGTTTTTTAGTCTCAGTTTCATTAATTTCCAATCTGATCTTTATAATTTCTTTCCCTTGTCGGTTTTAAGTTTGGATTGTTCTTGTTTATCTAGGACCTTAAGATCCATCATCAGGTTATTTATTTTGGATCATTCTATTATTTTTATCTATGCATTCACAGCTACAAATTTTTTTCTTACAAATACTTTCATTGTGTCCCATAGGTTTTGGTATGTTGTGCTTCCATTGTCATTTGATTCTAGGAGCTTTTTATTTCTTCCCTGATATACTGATTATTCAATAATGTATTATTTAATCTCCACGTGTTTGCATAGCTTCTGAAGCTTCTTTTGCTGTTGATTTCTAGTTTCACTTTGCTATAATTTGATAGGAGGCAGGGGATTATTTTATTTTAATTTTTGGATTTGTTTAAGCTTGTCTTATGGCCTAAAATACAGTCTATTTTGGAAAATGTGCTCCTGAGAAAAATGTGTATTTTGTTGTTGTTGGATGAAACACACAGTAGATATCTGTTAAAGTCCATTTGTTCAGTGGTATGATTCTTTGTTGATTTTTTGTCTGGTTGACCTGGCAAACTGTGTGAGTGGGGTACTGAAGTTCCCCACTGTGAATTTGTTGGTGTCTATCTGTCTTTTTAAGTCCAGTAGTTTTTGTTTTATGAAGTTTGGTGTGCTGACATTCAGTGCATAGATATTTCTAATTGTTATTAAAGAAAGCTATTCTTTTTGTTTTTTGGTTTTTGTTACTTTTTATCTAAAAAAAGCTCATTTTTATTTTAAGAATTTTATATTAAGAAATGGTATGTGTTGAAATGTGGGAGGCAACAGTTTTACTATTCTTTAAATGTGAAAAGGCCCACTCATGTTTTGATGTGCATTTTATTTATTTATTTATTTATTTATTTATTTATTTTCATTCAGTGAATTCTTTTTTCTTCCAATCAGATTTTATTGGTATATTTTAGGTATATACCAATGATATATATAATGATCACATTCATCATAGAGAATTTATACCTGTACATGATATAACTTGTTTCTTTCTTTTCCCCATTCCCCTACCCTCCATTCAGCCCCTCCCCCACTTCCCATTTGCAAAAGGTTTTTTTCCTTCATATTGAAGATAAAATAGGATACAGAACAAAAGTTAGTGCTTTTATTTGAAAGAAGAAACCAGAGATTTTTAAAAACATAACAAAAGCCAAGGAAGATACAGGTTGACTACCCTTGGCAAACTTAAACACAATCATCAAACATTAGTGTCCTTCCCCCTTAAGTGACATGCAGAAAGATCAATAATTACAATTTATGTGGTTGGCATAGTAGCATTCAATAATTTTTGAGATAACTGAAGTAAATATGTAAAATTGAGTAGTTAACTTTCTTTTTTGTAATGCAAGGGATCAAATCTAGGGCCTGGTGTACGCCTAGGAATTTCTATTTTCCTCTTTTCTGTAGACTTATCTATGTATCTTTTTAAAAGATCAAAATCCCTTCTGACAGGAGAAACTTCACCATGAACTTCTAAAGACCTAAATTCCAAAAGATCTAGTCTCATGAGCTTGCCATAAGTTGACTGTAACTATTCAGTACCATAGTTGCAATGATGGCATAGCATTCGCCTTCCAAAAATTTTAAAATTTCTTTTTGAGATGCAGCAGAATTTTGAATACATGCATACATGCACATACACACATGATTGTATATATGTTACAGTTTTACTTGCACACTTTGAGATACAGTAGAATCATATAATACTAGAGCTTGAAAAGATGTAAGAGTTATTCTACCTGTCCCCAAATTTATTGATGGAGAAATTAAATCTATGACAAGTTAGGTAACTCACCTAGGGTCACAAAACAGGATAAGGCAGCCCTGAATCCCAGGACTTGTGATCCCCCGGCCCAGTAATCTTTCCTTTATCTTATTATACTCCCTCTCTAGAATACTGGTGCAGATGACATTGAAAACACAAGTGTGTCACATTGTTATATCTTGACAAACAGTATTGGCTGGGTATGTGAAGTTTCTACTTTGGTTTAATTACCCTCCCAAATATAAAAAATGATACAAAAGGAAAAGAAATATAAAATAAAGTACATGAGTTGTGTTCTTAAATATTTGAGTGCACATAAATCATGAAACTTTGGTTTCATTCAGGTAGAGTTCTTTTTGACAGAATTTTATTATTAACTACATTTTATACCCAGTTTTTATTATCTAAGACTAGTGATAACAAAGGACAGTTTTTATTACCAAGAATAATGACAGTAAATATTATTTACTATGAACTAAAATAATGGGCAAAAATAGAGGTTGAAGAGGCGGATCGGCCTCGACAAAAAGAGATTATGAAGATTGAAAATTTAGTTGAAAACAGTATTTGATTAATTTTATTAAGAATTTGAGCTACAGCAAATTGTAAATACAAAGACTGGAATGAGCCAAACTATTAACTGATATTCAACATTAGCATAATTCTTTATACTGATTAATGAATCACAAAAATATTTTGTTTTTTTCCCTCTCTAAATCCTCCACAGACTTAAGTAATCAACAAATGTATTTTAAATATTTGAGTGAAAATATCTAGATTATATTTGAAGTGGAAGCTAAATGTGCTTTCACTGAATTCAAACTTTCTAAATGTCACAGAAAAAAATTAAGTCAAGAGATAGCCTATGATAGATACTGTAAAAGGGAAAAGGGAGTAAATGAATAATTATTTGCTTGACTTATAATGAGATTACTAGAAAGAAAAATTTTAGATGACTTTCATTTTATACAGTAAGTGTAAGTTATCTACATTGTTCATTGCATCTCATAAGGAATCAACATTTTAAACCATGTACTGATGCATCCTTGGGTACCACAGTGAACTTATAGGGGTTCCAAGTGATATATTTTTTCTAAGTAATGTTTTTAATTTTGAAGGAAATAACAATATTTGTTGATACTATTCAATTTACTATTAGTAGGCTCTTTGGACCTGACTACCTAATAAACAGAATGGCTAAGTATTTATTTTGCCCTAAGGGTGTCATCAAATAAATCGCTTAGCCACTAACTGAGAAAGTTTGGAAACCTTTATTTAAAATTAATATATAAATCAATTGCTGTGATATATATGTTCACATGCACAGTAAAATTGAGAATTCTGTTTGAGACTTAAGTTTATTAATAAGACAAATCCAATATACAGTAACTGATTATCCAGTAATATCTATCTTAAATTAACATTATAAAAGGCTAATTAGTTAATATCTTTTTTCTTTTTTATTAGTATGTATTTACAATAGATAATGAATTACATTCATCTTGGAGAGTTGGTACATACCCATCACATCTGAATACTTTGTACTTCCCCTTCTCCCTTTTCCCTCTCCCCCATCCTTAGATCCCCTTCCCATCTCTAAACGATCTTCTTTCCTATTTGCTATCGTCTATCTTTTATCTTAAAGTATACTTTGAGTTTCTCATATAAGAGAAATTATACAGTGCTTGACCTTCTGTGTCTGACTTATTTCTCTTAGCATTATGGTCTCCAGGTGCATCCATTTTCCTAAAATGACACAAATATATCCTTTTGTATATCTGAGTAGCACTCCACGAAATTAGTTAATATCTGTATATCACCTTAAACATGAAACATTTGTTGTGACTTAATTCGTTAGCAAGTATTCTTTGACATAAGCCTTAGGGTAAATTAATAAAATTTTATTGCAAAATTATGGTGATTTAGAACATCATAAATTTACCAACATTTAATCCTAGAAGTTCAATGTCCATCTATACACTTACATATGTTTAACATTCAGAAAACAAGTTTAAAAATAAACCTTCAGCAATTGCAACTCTACATCTCTCTTTTTGGTCCCAAGTGATAATCCTAGCTAGGAGAAAATCTTAGTTGTATCTCTTACCCCTACTTACCAATTCTATTTTCGAAGAGGCTACCCAGACAACATTAATGTGAAAATATGGCCATGAGTAAAATTGATGGTGGAGCTTATGGAGAAACTTGACAGTGCAGACTTTGCCTAAGGATAGGAAAAAATAAGAACTCTAGCTGGAAAAATAACAAGAGTCAGAGTGTTTGGATTAAGATATTTAAATTGTACCAGGAAGGAAAATCTGTATATTCTGACTTCAAAATGTGAGAAATTTCCATTAATTAAAATTAAAGACAGTAATTTTTGCCTTTAAGAACTCAAACTAGAGTCTCTAAATTATAGTACTGTTTTGTATTTTGCTAAATTCAAATTACTTACATTCAAGATTTTTTTTTTTTTTTTTTTTGTGGGTACCGGGGGTCGACCTCAGGACCTCGCGCGCCAGCAGGTGCCCATGCCGCTGAGCAATATCACCATTCCTTTTTTCATACATGGGTACCGGGAGTCAAACTCAGGACCTCGTGCTTGCCAGGCAGGCGCTTACGCCACTGACCCATCTCACTGGCCCTACATTCAAGATTTTTGAGTGAATAAGAAAAAAAATACAATCTCACATTTTATAAATGACTTACCAAAGCAAAAGGAGATGACAAGTCGTCAATTTTCAATATTCTTTTTCTTCATTTGCCATTCAAATACTCTTTGCATCTGTAGTTCCTTAACTGTACCTTCCCCACACCCTCCATTCCCCATGGGAGATGCTATTGAGGACCCAATTGAATCTTTACCAAGCCTAGGAATGCTTTCCTCAGCCGCTGGAAGCTTGACAACCACCTTGGACCCCTTGGACAGAGGATGCGAACTGAGAGCCACTGCAACTCTGGGTCCCAGTCAGATCATGTCCCATTTGCTTTCAGACAAATCAACCTCTGTGGTATAAGTTGTGTTTCAGAGCTTTCTGTGGGATGAGATGACAGTACACTTCTCCTGAATTCTCATCTTTGCCTGGCTTTACTTTTTCTACCTCATCCTTTTTCGACTCCCTGAAAAATTTCATCCAATACATTATTTGCACAAGAATTCCCTTCTCAGGTGCTTATTCTAGAGATCTGGACCAAAGATACTCCTTTAACCAAAAATTAAAGTTTTGGAGTCAAGAGGCAGACCAGGCCATTACTTTAGTCCATGTATATAGTAACTCTTCAAAACTGAATCATTTAATTTATGCTTATCATCCCTCGTGACCTAGGTCAAATAATGTTTCCAACCTCCAGACCTACCCTAGGGAAAATTAATCACATCTTTCTTTTCATAGGGAATTATGTGCCTTGCATTATGGCATTAGGTGCTAGCTTTTGGTACCCATTCTAGTTTTCTTCAGTTCACTCTGAACCAATGTCTCAAAGGAAAATGATACATTTACTAGAATTTAAACCACACAAAGGCAGAGATTTTTAAATTTTTTTCACTGATGAATCACTAAAATGTGCCTGGAAAAAATACATATATAAAACTACAATTATATTATTCTCCACTCCTACTATCATGTTTATTATAAAATGGACATTTAATATTTAGGCCCATAAAAATATTGAAAGTGGTGAAAACTGGGAAAAACTCAAGAATGCTTCTGACATGTAAATAAAACTTCAATAACTTCAGGCAGAAAAACTGTAGACCTATATTACTATGAGGAAAGAAAAGAATGAAGGTTGATCCGAATTTCAAAAGACTGAGTTAGAAAATGAACCCTTATATTCTTCCAGTTCATGGCCATGGAAAGCATTATCCCAACACCCTTATTTGGTTAATTTTATAACTACTAATTTTATAACAAACTATTCAGATATTAAAGAAGGTAAAAACTGATATCTAGTTTAAGCATAATTATTTTTAGAAAACACAGAGGACTGGTTAAAAGAGCTAATTCTAGAGCCAGACTATTTCCATTTATATTCTGTCCCTGACACTTATTTTGGCTTTGGGTAAGCTACATAACCTATTATTAACTCATTTTTGTCATCTGTGCTTCATAATATTGGTACCCACCTCATGGGGTTGTTGTAAGAATTAAATGTGTTGATTTAAAGTCATCACCAACAAAGGACATGTTTAGGTAAATGCTCATGTGTTGCTTTTTATGACTAGAAGAACACTAATGTTGATTTAATGTTTATTATTTGCCAGGTTGTGCTAAAGAGTTTCACACTTAGGTATTTGATGTATACCTGCTCTGTTTTTTAAACTTTGCATATGTAGGAATAATAATACCTACTTCATAAATTTGTAATTAATGAAGAAAAACTAACATTAAATCAAGAAAAACAAAACCAAAAAACTTAAAACAATGCCACTCCTTTATGCATATGGGTGCCTAGTAGATGAGGATTATCTTCTCCCTCTTTCCCACTAGTTTCTGCTTATCCACTCTCATTCCACAGCAAAGGAAACTTTTTCACATATCCAACAAAAGGGAGTGTTACAGTTTGTGTCTGGATGTTCCCCAAAGCCTCATGCAGACATGGGTGGTGGGTTTTTCTGGAGGTGACTGAATCTAGAGTTTGTGATTGATTCATAGCCCAATGCTGGGACTAAGGGTGTGAGTGCTACACCTGCCTTAGGGCAGGTAGCCTACATACAATATAAGGGACAGAAAGAGGCTTACTCTTTCCCTCCTCTCGGTGCTTTTGGTGTCTTCTGCCAACATGAACGGTTGCCCCTCTGCTATGCCGCCCTGCCTTGGAGTCAGCCAATTATGGACTGAAACCTCTAGAAACTGTGAGCTAAATGAAACCTTCCTCCCTTGACTTTGGGTGTTTGGTATTTTGTCTCAGCAATGAGAGAAACTAGTGAGAAGAACCTGTGACTTTCGAAGTTTTGCCTTATGGAATGAAAAAAAAGTAGTTCTTTGAAAAAGGTTTTGAAGTCAGGAGCCAAAGTCCAGAAATGATTTCAAAGGGAAAGGTGGACCACTGGCCACCCTTGAAGGATAACAACAAAAAGAAAGTCAGGGTTCTTATGGTGCAAAAATCAAGGCTGTCACATGGTAATGTATATAAGAGGCAAAAACATCTCTTGTTGGTGCCTCCACTTAAAGAGAGAAAATCTCTGTCTCGCACCCAAACAATAGTACCCAGTTATTTCAAAAGGAAATAACCTTATCCTTGGGCTTAGTTCCACTTGCAGAAAAAGTGTGCTTACCATACTGAGTGATCAAGGGCCACATCACCAATAGTCAGGTTACATAGAGAATAACAGCTCTCCAGGCTTAAAATATTATATTCAATTTCAAGAAAAAATTATTTTATTTGATTATAATGATAGAAGTCTACGCTTGGAAAAGACCTAAGACTTCTGGTTAATAATGAGTTCCTTAAGCTTTAAAAACATTATATACAGTGAGATTTTTTAGGTATATTTATTAGAAGAAGGATTTTTTTCATTTCCATGACGTCTTGCAGTCATCTGGGGACAGGGCATACACTGAGGGACAGATCTCTAGGGAAGACTGCTCTGCTGGAGTTATTTTTTCTACATATACACAACACCCCATCACTTCCAGGTCTTCTCAAGCAAGGAATCCCAGCAGATTTTGTAGAACAGTCAGGACAGTGTAACAAAGTGGCAGTCGTCTTAAAGTATTTCCAGGCAAAGAAATGTCATACTTCTTTTGCAATCTTTTTAATTTTTTTTTTTTTTGAAGTTAGCATCCTGCCCTCCCCACCCCCACACCCCCCACCAAAGGTTTCTGTATAATTCTTACTGCTGCATTTTGGAGAAAGTTAATAATTTACAAAAAATCAGACATTATGTAATTGATATTAATTATGTAGTTTCATACTCAGTAGAAAAAATTAAATAGCGTAATTATGTCTGTTAGCTATTTTTCATTGGCACTATTCTCTTAGTTCTTCTTTCTCACAGTTTTTTAAATTTATTGAAGTATTGTTTAAGTGTTATATTAGTCATTTCACTGTATCAACCTAGACCATATCTAGTGACCAGTTATAAAAGTGTAAATGTAGAAATGTATGTATGCAGACTTTGAGAAAGTTAATGAACTGTCTTTCAGGTTACACTGATTTCCATTTTAAATCAATTAATCATTCATTTTGTTTTATTAAACACTGATTTAATACATCTTATTACAAAGTCAATTATTTATAACACTTATCTTTAAAAGCAAATCTTGGCTTGTTAAATTCTCCAGTCTGATATTGGATTAAATGATTTTATCGAATTCCAGATTAAAATTCAGAAACAAAAGCTAAACATAACTCCAACTCCAGTAGTGATCATTCCAATTGTGGTTATAGCTGCCTAAAAATATTTCCTACTTATAAGTCTCTATTGTTTGAGTAACATTTAAATTTTTAAAATAAAAACACTGTATTCTTGAGTCAAATTCAACTCATGCCTTGTCATGACTCGCCAAGATGTATTTGGGTAGAAATTGAGATTAGGCAGACAATTATTTATCTTTGTTGCTTAATTTTCCCTTATGGCTTTTCTACACAGCACAAAGAAAACTAGAGACTTGGCAGTTGTCTTGCTAATTTTATCAATGCAAATGGGTAAACTACATAATTCAGGACAAAATTTCCAAATGTGTATGTTTGTCACACACTTGGCTTGCAATTGTTCATAAAATTGTTGATATAATTAGTGGAGGCTGAAGGAGACATTCTAGATGATTTGATTTCAGTCCCTCATTCCCCTTGAGAAAAAATGAAAACAGAGATTCTTGACCTGCCCAGAGTAACACAGAAAATTAGACTTTCACAGCTTTTTGGGAATTAATGGATTTCACTGTTTAATTTTAGCTCGTGTCTCTCACCAGTGGTCCTACAGGTACTGTAGGATTACTTCCTCCTTTCTTCCCTTCCTTCCTGTCTCCATTCTTATTTTCCTTTCTGAAATACAAGGTAATTCAATATAATTTTGCTTTAAAGGTTACCAGAAGTAATTTTACTTACTCTGGAGACTTGCAGAAACAGGGCTAAGGAATACTACTTTGTCAAATATCAGTGTGTTATGTTCAGATTGTTGCAGACGAAGCAGATATTCTACACAAAGGGCAAAAATAGGGACCTCTAAAATCAGTAACTTGATGCTAAATAGTTATCATTGATCATGGTAGATTTCATAAGTTAAATGACAAAAGAAATAATGGATAATAAAAGTCTAGAAGTAGCTAAACTTATTACAAATGCTGTCCTATCTAGGAATCCATTAGAGATAATTTTCATGTCCTAAAGAAAAGGAAACAAAAATATACATAATCCCCCCATCAACCACCCCCTCCACGTCCCAGTGCTAACAGAAAGCTAAAAAGTCAACTGTGAAGGTTTAACTCATTTTTTGAAGTTAATTTAAAAATAACATCATAACAAAAAAGCCCTATAAAAGGTGTTTGTATTATATGCCTGCACATGGATAAATAAATGCAATCTCCATCTCTTACTGGGACGATTCATTTTATACTCATTGTACGTGTTGGCTTCCTGGAGTCTGTCAAATTATGGTGCTGCCTTTGAGTAAAAAAAATTGCTTTAAGAATCAATAGCACTCACAGGAACACAACCAGAACTACATAGGAAAAGTAATATTAGCATTTATACTGATTATTCTCTTTACAGTCAAGCTCTCCAAGCTCTTTATTTATATTTAACAACAAAGAATGTTACAGATTTGGTTATTTGGAGACATTGGAATAATAAGCTATGAAAGAATAAAGACTCATACAGATGAGTATGCATCTTGTTTGGGATGGAATTATAGATTCATAAATGACAATGCTTTAAAACTACCATTTAAAAAATCATACCTGTCCTTTTTCTCTCCACCCAATGTCTTTTTCTCCAATAAAACCATTTCCAAAATATATCATATATCTATGTACCAGACTTCCTATTATTTTCCTTCTTTCAGAACCCTATTCATTTGAAAGAAATCAGAATGTAAACAGAAACCTCAGAGTAGAAAAGGGGCGGGGAGACTCTGCAGAATCCACCATCCTAAGCCAGGAATCCCTCTTGATGCCCTTAGTAGATGGACAGCTCTGCTTCAACATTCCAGCTGTAACTACAAATTACTCCTGATATCCAACTGGAATCTACCTCCCCTACCCACTTACAAAGTTCAGTTGTCTGGAATAATGTAAAACAAATATATCAATATATTCTTTCTTGTACAAGATAGGCTTTCAAAAATGCAAAGATAGATTCTTCTTGAAGTTTACAAACCTGCTCTTTTCCTCTTTAATCAAATTTCATGAAAGAATAACTATTAATTGCACCATCTTTTCCTCACTTCACTTTCCTTATTTCTCTGAGTTGACTTTTAATGTACCATTTTTCTAACAGTGCTGTCTTTCAATCTTTGAAATAAAATAAAATTACATTCCAAACTTTAAGGTTTTCTCATTTACCATTGTTCTGGATCTTCCCTGATTTTTTCTTTTGAATATTGACCTTTACTTGAAGTTACATTCCAGAAAATAACAACTGTTAAGAAATTCATCCAATCTTGTTACTTTCTGAAATTCCCCCATCCTTTTGTACTCCTGGAAGTACATTTAACACAAAGAATACTCTTCTCCACAAAATCTGCTGTCCACTCTAATTAGGATCTTCCTAGGACTCAGGGCTGACACCCATTTTTACCTATAACAAAGCCAAACATTAACCTTTCCCCTTTTGCCTGAACTGCTGACAAAACCAGACACAGATCCTCCAAATTCCCATTCTTTGTTTCTAGTATGTTTAGCTGAGATTAGGTTTGTCCCTTTGAAACGAGCTAGACAAACAGAAAAACAAATCCTATTTAGTTGAATAAACTTCCTCTTGTTGCAAACAACCTCAGCTGTAAATCACTCTAACTATAATTTGTCTACTCCTCCTCAAATATGCCAAACAGAAACTACCCTGTCAAGACACAATGATAAGACCTGGAGTTCCTCGTGCAATAGCCTGAAAAAAATCATCTCCTTAACTATTGGCACATTTTGGCTTTGAAGTCTTTTTTTCAGTTTTTACTTTTTAATAGTGTATGTTTTCATTAGATAACGATTGCATTCCTTATGGAGAGTTGGTACATGTACACAACACATCTTAATGTTTTATCATCCCTCTCTTTCCCTCTCTTTCCCTCTGAGCTCTTAATATATTCTTTTCTTGACTTCAGTGAAGACAATGCTCTGGATTTATTTCTGCTCCTCATTAGAGTTTCTTTTGCCCTTCTGGAACTAGTTTTTCTCTCCTGTTCCCTAACACAAGGACAACCCAGGATGCATTTCTACATCATCTTTGTAACCTCTGCATCAAAAACCTCATTCTCTCTAATGACTTCGATCCTGAACTTACCCAGGTAATCACTAAATTTATTTTACCACTGTCATATTCTTAATCCTTAAATTATCACTTTAAGTGTATTGTTTATTTTTTTTACCGCAAACTTCAATGCCTTCTTGTATTAGCTTCACCCAATTCCAGATTCTACAGTCAAATATTTCAGTGTATCTTTGACTCTATGCCTAGCTTCCATCTTATATTTTATCCTATACTGTACATCCTTTGATGACTATCACTTCAAATATAACTAGATTGGCCTTGCCTTTCTCCCAGTGATCCAAGTTAAAAATTGTCTCTCCAAATACACCTATATCTATTAATTCTTCTTTCACAGAGGTACATCTCTCTCTATTTGAGGCCACAAAATAGAGAAAAAAATAATTGTACTGATACAGTCAATAAAATAATATGCCAGATTCAAAAAGAATAGAGATTATCCATGCAAGTATTGCTTGGGCATGGAGTCAGTCGTAGGCAATGGGAGGAGGTTAAGGTTGGTGTGGAGTGACACAGTATCTGAAGTATATGGTTAAGGGAAATATTCTGATAAGAGGTAAACAGCAAAGGTAGTTAATGAGCATTGGAGGCAGTAGAGGACAGCAACTAGGAAGAGGCCAATACACACAGACCATGGACATCCAGGGAAATCTATCAGGGAGCAGTAAGGCCCCTAAGCATAGGTCTAAAAACCAGATTTCCATTTCTAAGAGGATGGGTGAGAATAAGACTGGACTTCAGTCTCAGAGAAACCAGTCTAAAAGAAATGAGTGAAACAGGGACTTAGGTATACAGTCTAAGCAGAAGTCTAATTAGTAGTATTGTTCCCAAATAAGAGAGCAGTGAGCTGATGTGATCTAAACCTATTGTGGATAGGGCTCTTTTAGTTGCCAAAAGAGAGATGATGAGTGACTTCATCAGTGGGCCTAGAAGGATCCATGACCATATTACCCCAAGCTGGCACTTCGGGGTTTGCTCAAGAAGACACTAATAGCCGAATGAATGCACTCACTTCTTAACTTGTCTTTCTGCTCTCAAGGTGGTCTTCTTTAAAGCTTCTTCACTGTCATGGATAGCGGTGACTAAATTAGTCATTTAAAACTGACAGATAATAAAGCAAAAGAGAGGAGATGGTGGCTTCCCTGATGAATTTTCTGACATCACTGAGTCTGAAATAAGAGACATGATTTTCCTCATGATTTAAATAAAAGTGTACCAAATTTTAGAACGGTCATATTCCCACTATCGTGTTGCTTGGGGATGTGTTTGGGGTTTGGGATCTGCTATCTGTCTGATTCACATGTCTGTATTCTCTCTGCTGACTTGGGTCAGAAAAGAGTAATGGGAGGTTTTCAAACTCATTCAGTGCCTTAAGCCTTCATGTCTAATGATTGAGACTAAAAATGGGAAAATAGTAGGCACAAAACATAAGTTGAGTTAATTTTATTTCCTAAGTGAAGTTTTATGTGTTTTTAGAAGATAAATCAGTGAATTCAGGAAAGTATGTTAATAAATTGGGGGTAAAGAAAATACAGAAAATATTCAGATATGAGTGAAAATGAGAAAAGGATTTTTTCATCACAGTTAATTTGAAAATACGTAATAATGTATAAATTCTATGGGGTGTCAATACCTTTTAGTCAAACACATATATAGCACGTGTTTGGAACACACTGCAGGGTAGAACATAGTTGAGTTTATCAACATGTTTTTTTTCTAGAGAGGACATATTTTAAGGAAAAGCATGAGCTGTATCAGAAGGGATTGGAAAGAATTTATTTGGGTTTGTGCTAGGTAGTTTGAAGAAATGGGGGTAATTTTATGATTGGGCATCTCAATAAGTATCATCTAGAAATAAGGAGGAATCATTATTCATGTTTTCCAGGCTAAAAAAATATTTGACCATTTTGTGGTCTGGGCAGTGTTCTTATTTAGTCTGTGCTTATACATCATCGTGCTGGTCATATTTCTGTCATGATGCCCTTCTCTGCTGTTGGTGCTCTGTGGAACTGTGTAAGTTCGTAGAACTCTTAAGGCAGACTTGTGAACACCATGCCAGGTCCCAAGTGCTAGGGGCCCCTTTTCTCTTTTTCAGAGAAATACAGGGGGTTTAAATTTGACTTCCACAGATCAGAGGTGTCAAAGTAAGGCTCCTTTTCATATTCACCTGTATACCTCTCCATAGATACCAAAGACATGTGACTCCCCTGAGCAACACAGGAAGAGAAATTACATCGATTGTCTGGAGACTGAAAAAAATTCTACCCCAACTCCGTGCCATCAGCTGAAGCCCTATCCTGAAAATGCTTTTACAGGCTCTTAAAGATGCTTATGACTCTCGGTGGACTACTGGCAATGTTTTCTAATTTAAATATTTTAATTAAATAAAATCTTCCATGAGGAAAAAAGGGCAAGCCAGATCAGAGCCTGTCACCTCAGTTGTCTTCTCACTGTACTGATATGATAAGACAGGGAGTTCGGGTTTTCATCCTCTCTCCCCTTTAATGGTCTGTCAGAAGAAAACTCCATCCAGTGTTGGCATTAATGCCTGCTGTAAATAAAAAGGAAATGGGAGGAAAGAGGAGGAGTGTGTGATAGAGGCTAGATTTGCAGCTCAATTGCAAAGCATCTCTCAGAGTGTCTAGACACCAGCTGCCTGGTTACCATGGAAACCCACTAACTTTGGCTGATGGGCTGAGCAGTAAGGACTCTCAGGAGATCTGGGTGGGAGCATGGTGACAGGGGAAGAGGAAAGAAGGTTGGGAGTGATGGCACCGAGGGTGTTAGAGTAATACGGGAAACAATAGGAATAAACAAAATTCTCTTTGTGAAAGGATGGCATTAACCCTGTTACTGTTCCTCGCACGCACATTACACATGTGGTGACAAGGTACAAATCTGCCATACGCAGCAGGTGTCAGCACACAGGTTGCTAAAGATGAATAGCTGAGCTGGAATGATTATATTCCCATCTACCTCCTGCCAGTGCCAAAGTACTCCTCCGTAAACCAAGGCTTTCCGTGGTAAACAAACACCATATCAGGAGTAGGAAATCCTAATTCCAGAGAATGCCTGCCACGTTTCCAAGCACTCAGCAATGCAGAAAAATCACAGCTCTTTCCTCCCTTCTCGAGCCTCCCCTTTTCCTCTAGCATGTTGGGCAGCTGTTCAAATAAGCAAGATCATAAGAATGTGAGTAAGAAATGAAGGGTTACCAGTTTAGGTATGAACCATGAAGCATACACACGTACTCTTCTTCATATACAGATTCTAGTCAAGGGTTTCTGATCAACAGATTTTAAAGCTTTACAGTTGTCTACTGTTGTCCTGGCTCTGACCACACCTTCCTTTTGCATAAGATTTTGAGGTAGCACTGACACCTCCATCTCCTTACCTTTCTCATCACACAGTTTTATGTCCATTTACCCCCCACCACCATATCCTTCCACTCACTTTCTAAATGCCAGCACACAAAATTGTTCCCCACATGGACCTCCAGGCTCTTTAGTAATGAATAACAGCCCTTTCTCATCAAAGTTTGTCTAGTTATGCACATGAGATTTATTGTTTTCCTCACAGTGTTTTGCAACTTTACTCAGGCCACCTTACCAATTACAATTAGAATACAAGAAAAGACCCACTGGTTTTGCTGGTGTTTTCTGCATCACAAAGTGTTTTCCAAATGGACCAAGCTAATAGATGACAGAAGATTTAATCCTTGAACTCTGACTGATCATGAGCAGCAGAGCTGTTCATATGTGTATACAATGTATAATATATAAATATAATATATAATATATATGATTTTATGCAGTGTTCCTTTGAAGAAATTCTCTTATATGAAAAAATGTTCCAATTCCATTGAATCAATATGTAAGTAAATTCAACCTGCAATAAAAGGACTAGTGAGAGGTAAATTCTGAGCTAATTGTAATTTTAATCTACCGAAAACTCTTTACTAGACATTAAAGCGTCTATGATTTCCATTTGATGGTTCAGTGTGGGAGAAAAGCATTTGATCACTTGAACATAGAGCTGAAGGTTAGAGGGTGAACTATATGAGTATCTTGAGAAGGGAGGCTTTGAGGCAGAGTAACCAGTAGTTGCAAATGGTCTAGATGTAAGCACACCTTGTTGATGAGAAGAAAAAGAAAATCAGTATTTCTGGAGTGGACTGAGAGAAGGCAAGTCAAAGTACACAAAATCTGAGTGGTGGGATGTTGATCATATGAAGCTTTGAGAACAAGTTAAAGACTTGGCATTTATTGAAGTGACATGGATAGTAGATGATACAGGAGATTTTAAGATTCTAGATATATTTTGATTTGTTTATAGATTTAATGTTGTCAAGGAAAAAAGAATCAAGGAAAATTCCAAGATCTATGGTCTAAATAAGTATCAGGACAAGATAGATTTGCTTCTTTCTGAGACGAGGAAGACTGAAGGAGGAGCAAGTTCAAGGAGAAAAGACCAAAGTCTGGTTTTCAAAATGTTTAGTTTGAGATGTCTATGACATATACAGGTTGATGTGCAAATTAAACAGTTGTTTGTAGTTGGACAGAGGCCTAGGCTACAGGTGGAATACTAGGGTTGATCACATTGTAGCCAATATTTAAAGCCATGAACTAAGGGTTCACCAAAGACTTAAATGTAGACAGGAAAGAGAAGAGATTACTGAGCTGTGATTACTCCAATAATTAGTAATGAGGGAGAAAAAAGAGCAGCAAAGAAAATGTCTCAAAGGATAGAAGTAATCAACTATCTAATGCTGAGCAAAGAAATTGAGGCCTTAGAGTTGACCACTGGATTGTAGTAATGTGGAATCATTTGTGACTTTGGCTAACATTATTTCAGTTGAGAGTAGGAAGGTAGATGTGATTGTTGGAGGTTCAAGAGAGAATAAGAAGAAGCCAGTTGGAGATAGTGAGTATAAACAACACTACTTGAGAATACAGATTCATGAGCTAAATCACCTGAGTATGAATCTGGAACCCACCACTTCCCAACATGATACCTTAGGCACCTTATGCAACCTCTCTGTACCTTGATTTTTCCCTCTATAAATTAGGGATATAGTACCTACCTCAGGGCTATTGTAAAATATGGCCTTTGCAAGATGCTGAAATTATATGCTAGTATGTATTAACCAAAACAGTCCTTATTATCACTTCTCTCAATCCTTAACAAGATGAGGTCCCTGTAAACAAGGTTTGTAAGAGTTCTGGAAACTACAAATCATAAAATTGTTGTTTGAGTAACTATGATATTTCCATGTTATAAAAACAATTCGTCTGGTAGTCTGTCAAACAGAAGTCTTTATCAACTAACACTTCTGCTTTACAACAAAAATTGACATTTATATAATGTTCCCAAAGCATTTTATGACTTTGTTTGAAAGTGATTGCTATACCTCTAATGTCGTATTTATTTTATTATATTCCAAACCTTTCCAATTGGAAATCCAATAATGACATAGATGGCAATTATCAATCAAAACATTTGATTAGCCAGGACATTCCACTTCCCCAGTCACTTTAGACAACACAGGATTTACTGTAAATGTTTCTTTTCTATTTTGAGGGCGCCCAAGTTAAATAATTAGGGAAGATTAAAAGTAGAGATATAAAGGAAGCAGACAGGAGACCATGTCATATTCACACTCCCTAGCCATTTGGCCTATGATTAAGTCATTTAAATTTCCTCGTTTTTGTTTCCTCAGCTGTAAAAAAGGGACAGTGATACCTTTTGCCATAGGGTGCAACAAGAAACCCCATCTAGAGCATTCAGCAGAAAGCCTGGCAGAAACAAATGTTATCTATAATCTTATCATCATGAGTATTATTGCTGCAATTGTAATTACTCAATGCTAGGATCTAATAAGCGAACACCAGACCAAAGATTGGGTGATTCAAAGCTATCAAATATGCATTAGGGTGGCTTCACATTTTAATTAAGGCTTGAGTTAATATTAGAAATGTAGAGTCACCACTGTTTTGATGAGAAAGCCTCGATTAATTATAGGAGCCCAATAAACATAGAGGGCATGTGATACATTCACATGGATTTATTTCAGATGGGTGGCTTTTGAGGTGGGGCTGAAAACACAATCTCCACTTCGATGTCTGATTTCTGAGCTGCTTGGAATGGCAGTGGCAGCTTTTACAGCCTCAGGAGGTGCTCCCCTGAAGTGATTGTACTCCCCTGAAGTGACAGGGGGACGAACGGCTGCTGTCTCACCACACAGCTCCACTTCTCATTCCCTGCACCCTCCCACCAGCCCACCAGGCATGTGCCAACAATGAGCTGCCTGCCTCACTGGGATCCTCAGCTCCATTAATAAGCCCTGGAAGGCTGATAATGGGGGATTTATGGAGCCTGCAGTCTTTCAATAAGCCAGGTTGTTATGGAAACCAAAGGCAGACCTCCATGTCCATATTATTGATCTTTAAAAGAATAAATAAAATAAAAGTAGAGAGTTGAAAAAGATCATTTCATTCCATCCTCTCCCTACCCCACCCAGCTCCATTTTATTTTAGAAGTTTACCACCAATTTGCACACATGAAATTTCACAACTCCTCTCTCTTTTGGTTTCCTTTTTGGCACCCCCCCCCCCGCCCCCCGTTAATTACAACTGAATGTTTTTTCACCTCTAGTAGAAAAATTAGCTGAGCAGGGAACTAAAGGAACACCCGAGTCGACGCTCTAAATCTAATTTAATACCATGGCATTATTTCTGATTATCTGAGCCAAGAAAACCAGCAATGAATATCAATGTGTTTTCTTCACCATTAAAAAAAATAAATAACTGAAAAGAATTAAAAAATGATCTCAGTGTCTCCCCTGGCCTCTCAAGAGAGATTGTCACAAGGCGGCCACCACCCACGATGAGAAGCAGTACGGCGTGCAGTGAAAGGAGAGTCCGCCTCTCAAGCTGTCAGAGTAAAGGTCGGTGGAGTTTTCTGAATTATTGTACTTTTAAAAATTAGCTGCCAACCTGCTTACAATAAAAACCCAATTACTCTTTTCAGTTAATGAATTGAGGCATGGTGTCAGAGCATACCTGACTGGGAGGCCTGTACATTGTACTAAATGAATCCCGCTTGAAGGTCCCTGTAGGCTGAGAATCACAGATTCAGTCCCTAGCACTTTGAAAAGACTAAGGCACCATTGTTCCCTACTGAACTTCCCATCTCTTTCCAGCAGAGGGCACCAGTGTAATTCCGTTTCCAGCTGTGGAGCCCTCCGGAAGGACTCACCAGATCTTTTGCGAATGGGAAGGGAACCAGACCAAGAGATGGAGAGAGAGGAGGGAAGGGGGATGTACAAAGATTTCAGATGTGTTAGGTACGTGTACGAACTCCTCATGATGAATGCAAGCATCATGTATTGCTAACATGTACTAATAAAAAATAAGAATTGAAAGAAAAAACTCGGATTTTAAAATGAAACAGCACACACACACAAAGAACTCCAGGCCAAAGATACAGTGAGGTGACAGGGTAAAAACAACTTGTGACAGTATGACTGGGTCCTATTTTTGTTTTTGTTTTTGTGGGTACCGGGGGGTCGACCTCAGGACCTCGCGCGCCAGCAGGCGCCCGTGCCGCTGAGCGATATCACCGGCCCCTTTTTCGTATGTGGGTTCCGGGAGTAGAACTCGGGTCCTCACGCTTGCCGGGCAGGCGCTTAAGCCGCTGAGCCATCTCACCGGCCCCCTGGGTCCTATTTTTAAGTTAGCTGACGTTAATTTTTATTTTTTAGTGTGGAAATTCATCAAAACAAACTTTAGAAATACTATTTATTCAAGCCACCAGGGCGAATAACATTTGAACTGAATTAGTAAATGAGGGTTGTGCTTTGTGTAGACCTTGTAGAAATATCAGAGTCATTCTCAGAGCAAAAATAATGCAATAGAATAAAAACTTCAACCACCTTCATCGTGAAGCCTTAGGCCACTTCAAGGTCCAACACGAGCTACTGAGGCCGGTCTGCTCACCAATGTTCTCTAACGACGTTCATTTCTTTTCCTCAGACAACACCCACGAGCCTGGCCTCTGAACCCGTTCTCTGCAATTACGGGCTGTACCCTGCAAGCAGGCACTTACTTATATTGCTTTTGACTAACCCTAGTTTCTTTTTCTTTTCCTTTTTCTAAGAACTTAACTTTTTTTTCTCCAACCAGATTGTAACTTCTCTTACAACAGATATTTACTTTTATACATCTCCATCCTTCATAATGCCTAATGTAGGATGGAAATTATACACATTAATAAATACAAATTATTTGAATGACAGGGAAATACTGTCCTTGGGACAACTTGATTTATCTTCTCTATGCTTACACTAACTCACTGTGACTTGGACAGAACATGCAACAGGAATCTTCGAACACGTTTCATCTTTCCTTTACAACACACGTACATAACTTCTCCTAGAGCAATGTGGTGAATCTATGGCCCATGTGCCACAGTGGGCTGCATTTTATCAGTGAAAGCTCTTAAAGGTTCGCCATCACTGCTCTAGAGGTTATTCAAATACAGTGGATTTAACCTTTTTGAGTAATGGTCCCAGGTAAGCATCTGATGAAAGACGATGATGTTCTCCTGAGAATGTCATCCATATGCACATACAGTATAACATGTTGCAAATAATTTCAGGAGATGAAAGAACCCTCCCCAAACCCTCTCATTCCCACTCTAGGTGATTTCAAACTTTCCCTTTAGGTCTAAGACTCTAAGATTGAAATTTGAAATGTGACCAGTATTTACCTGGAAAGTATACTAGTTATTTCCCTTAAGAGTTCCCAACGTCGTCTGTCGAATCCCTAGATTGCAGTTTCTCAGGGACCAATTACATGAAGCCTAAATTAATCCTAACATCACTACCTGGTGGCCTTGGCTAACTTTCAGGCTCAATCATTACTGATAACGTAAGGACTTGGTGATGTTGCTAAACAGAAGAGTCCCTTTCTCCCAGAAGAGGCTGCAAATCATTATATGTCTCTCTTGCTGGCCATAAATCAAGTCATATTTGCACATTAATTTTCTTTATAAAATCAGAGATGTAGTGCCAAGAAAGAAGAAGAGAAAAACTCCCCAGTAGCTTCCACCAAAAGAAACAGAAGCAAGTGTAACTTTGTATTAGGTACTTACTATGCGTTCAATACAATATCATAGTAGGCACTTTCAAGTAGTCTACTTAATGCCAGCAACCACCAAATCAGCAATGAAAGATATGATAGCATTTCACACTGATGGAACTGATACTGAGATGACATAGAGCTGGTACAGAGCTGGCACAGAGCTGGTTAACAGTTGTGCCTTTGCTTCAAACATGTATAGTTCCAGTTCCAAGACCTGTGATCTTTCTTTTGTGCTGGAGCCAAAGAAGAGATTTGGCTAACCCCATGGCTGTCGTAATTCTCTGTGTACTGTTGCAGTAAGCATTGAATGATATATTTTTATTCTGAAGAAAAGGAATACTTTATACTGTTTAAAAAATGCTTTATTTTGGTTCACCAAAATATTTACTGATGAAAAAATCCCTTCTACTATTTTACCTGTAGGAAGATGATAGATGATCCTTGCTTTTACCATTTCCAATGTGAAGATCTGCCAGAGGATCCCATATTGGGAAAGGAGACTATGAATATGAGAAGCTATAATTTCTGATTATCAGAAGATAAGGCAGAAGGATGTTCATTGAGGGCCTACTCTGTATATAATTCTTTAGATATGCTACATTATTAAACCCTCGCAACAACTGGATGAGGGTAGCACTTTTATTTCCATCTTATAGACAAACCATTAAAGCCCTGAAGTGAGAAACCTGGCACTGAACTCAGGAATGTCCATTTCCAATACTGTTTCTCCATGAAATGTTCAAGTAAAAAATTTTTCTGAAACATGCCTTGGAATCTGTAATGGACTGATATGAAAATAGGCCTCCATTTAAACTTGGGGGATGATCAAGTTCAACGCCTTCCTTCCTGCCTGCAGGAGCAGGGGCAGTGGCTGAGCGCTCATGCTGCAGAAGGCCTCAGACAATAGTGTGTGTGGGGGTTCTCCCTGGGGAGCCAGGGCCCATCTGCCACTTAGATTTGCTCAGAGACAGAAAATCCGTTTGCCAGGGAGCCCTTTAAAGCCTTCTGTTTGTGAAGCCAAGAACAGTGAGTACTGGGGATAGAATATGCCTTAAAAATCAGCTCTTCTACCAGCAAGGAAGGTAAATTGCCCTGCCCGTGGACAGGGAGTTTTGTAGCAGGGCTTCCCGCATGTGTCTTGATAGCTGGCTCAGTGCCTTCTTTCTGCTCCCACTGCCCCTTGGGTCCTGCTGCTCCCATGCCTTCTGCTTTCTTCCTGCTGTCCCCACTTTCTTTTTTGATCCTCTCTTTATTTTATTCTCTATGTCTTCCTTTCTTGTTCTTTTTACTTCCTCTGATCCTTCCATTTCTAGTCCTCTTTTACTTTTCTTCTCCTGTATTGTATTCTACTCTCCTTTCTATTTTCTCTTTTCTTTTTATTAATTAAGGAGTTTTCTCCCACACCTCCTCCTGGTTCTTTCTGGGGAACCCACACTTATTTCTGAATTCTGGCCGATTTTCCTTTTGAGTCAAGTACTCTCTTCCAGACTCAGAATGTCTGGGTGCCAGGGAAATATTATGAAATAGGCCATGGAAAGGGGGTTGATGATTTATAACTTTTAAAGAGGATGGGATTGAAGCAATAAAAATGGCCATTTGCCTGAAAAGTTCTTAGCTTATTATTATTGTGGTTGTTAATGTTATTTTGATGGAGCTTTACATTTGAAAAACTGAAATAACATTTTTCTCTTTCGAGCTATTTACAAAGAGAAATTCCTCCCTGGGTAAAATTCATATTACTAGTTAACCAGCGGATACTCGCCTTCTACAGGATAAAGCCCTTAGGCCATGGTAATAATTCAGATTGTATTCAGGTTGCCAAGCTTGGCACTGGAGGCTTTATATTGGTTATTAGTAGAGACAGATATTAATTTGTAGCTTTGATTGAGCTGTTTTCAGAGTAGTCTATTAGAAATTGTAAGAAACCAAAGACCTTCAGACTCTAAGCCTAAAATTATTGGACCTACTCCTTTTACCCAGGTAGGTGGTGTCACGTGTGGATCTGAATCACGGAAATGACATTTAGGATATCAATCCTTGAGGTCAAATCCAATTGGCCCCGTTATCCAGAATGTTTCCGTTTCGGATATCCTTTTAGACAGAGACACAAACGGCTATCTTCCACTGGGACTGAGAAGAGAGAGAAAGAAAGGTGATAGATTTCTTTTAGAAATTTTTGAGGCAGATTTGTGGCTTTAACTTTCTAGAATTTTTTTTGAATATTTCAAAATCATCCAGAATTTCTTAAGTAATTCTCACCAGAAGAATGCTTTGTTTATATAATTATGTTGAAAGTTGGAAGACAACTAAAAGTATTATTGAATCACTGGGTTATTCCTTTATTAAAAACATCTAGAAGCCACAGATATAATAATTTTCTTTAGCCTCATTAGTCATCCTGGTGGGTCACCTAAATTCTAATTGTTCCTGATTTGAAATGTAAGCAAATTCTCAGAACTTGAATCATTTCTATACAGTATCTCAGCAGATCACCTGTTTGTAAAACAAAAAATTCAACAGAGAGGATGGCTGAATGAAAAGAGGGGTTCGGAATTGTGCTCAGTGGAATTTAGTCATTCCAAAATTCAAAATTTTTTGAAATTGAACTGAAGTATAGTACTTTTTAATTATTATTCATTAAAATTTCAAAGTCTTTCCAAGATCCAGAAATAGTTTAGTGGGGGGATAGGGGAATGTGGGGTAGTGGAACAGACAGATTCCTGCTAACCTGGCCTCTGCAAAACTACCCAGCTCCCAGAAGACACACTGAGGTGCCACTCCACTGAACTGCAGGCTCCAGAAACCCAATTCAAATCGTGGGGCTTCAAAATAAGGTTTTAGAAAGTAAATTACTTATGGACATATTATTTGTGAAATATTTAAAAGATAAGTATGGCTTTAATATTTTTGGAACTAAAACAATATAGAACATTGTCTTATTACTTAATACAATGAGAGGTGACGATGACCAATCCTTTCTGGGCCTATATTATGGATCAATTTTTTGTTGGCCCTCTAAATAATACACATAATCTACTCTACAATTGGCTTGATTGCAGTTATCCATACTCATTGTGAAGACCACTTTTATAGGACTGAGTGACAATGATCATTTTTCTGGCAACGTGTAGACAGTAACAGAGAAAGTTCTTAAATTTGTGTTTTTCAAGATGTACTTCAGAGATCACAGATGACTCGTTTGGAGGGAAGGGATAAAAGCGGAGGAAAGGGGAAGGAGACTCCGTTTATCTCTAGCCCACTCCACTTCCCCCTCCCATCTTCAAGTACAACAGCTCTGCTTTGGGACTTCATGTATATTTTTTAAATTCATTCTAACGAATGGCGCCCAGGCTAACAATTTGGAATGTAACTTGCCATTAATAATTACTCATGAATCTTACCCTACCCTCTAAAATACATTATTTTACAATCCTCCTTCTAGCACTAACATTAGTATGAGAAGAGGAAAGAGGTAACTCTATACATCAGAGGTTAGAAAAGCTAGTAGTGGCTGCAATTTATCTGAACCCTGAATTTATCTCTGAAAAGATAAAAAGTTTTTCAGTTCATTCAGGATATAGCTCATGTCGTACTTTTGGAGACAATGCACCCATCCCTTGAGGAGCTATTATATTTCAAACTGAATACCAGGTACAATTCTAAATTCTAGCTTACAGAAATGAAATGCAAATGTGAAAACTAGTTCTCACAATATCACATACAGATGTACATAATTAGGTGTTTTTATAAACGTGTATTTGTCTGCTTTTTTACTGAAACATTATTTGATAATTACCATTCTAGTATCCTAGAATTACCCAAACTAGAATTAACTAAATTGTTAAAATATATTAACTTGAGATATGTTGGTGCTGGCTCACATTGGCTAAGAGAAAGTGGTTAACCTCTCTTCCCAACTGCTTGCTGGGTGGCAATACACCAGTGTCCTGAAATCAATCATGGTGAGTATTTACAGCACAGGAATTGGCAAACTCTGCACTTTTTGAGTTTTGTGCTTTGGAGGCCCAGTTTATCAGTATGTCACCACGGATGTGTGATAAAATCATCATGAATAATTTATGTTTTGTTGGCTTCTTTGTTTTCTACATTATATGTGTGATCATCATACACATCAGAGAAAATGGCCAAGTCATAATTACAATACAGGGCAAGATTAAAAAGATGTCAGGTTCTTCTATGAACTTGCTAGTATTTAAATCATAAGTTAAAAGAGGAGAAAGAAAGAAAACAAAAATCTTCCACTGCCACTTTTCCTTGAAAAAATATAAAATTACATCAGTGGGGAGCATGCTGCATCCACATTGCTGAAAGTCTGGGCTTTCTTAACCCTTTAATTAGAATGTAGAGTTTCACAAAGTGAGACCCTTTTTATCAAATACATGGGTTACTTTAAATTGCAGTTTATGTGTGGGGAATAATCTGCTTAATTTGCTATTCTCTTATAGTCTATAGTCTGAACAGCTCACAGGCTGTGCATAATAAGCAACAGGAGTGGGAAAGCCTGGGTTCTGGTCTCTGTCCCAAAACTCTTGGCTTGGGAAGGCACTAATACTGCATCCTATACTGGGCCAGCAGCAGGTTCAGAAGACTCATACACAGTTTGAAAAGATTACTTAAATGTGTCAGGTGAGGGAAAGGAGCCAACGTGTCTGGCAGATTATTCTTTCCCTGGGTGTACCTGTCACACACTGGCAAGAGCCAGCCACAGGTCACTCATGGGGCTGGAATGAAATTAATCACCTTCTTTCAGAAAAGAGCAGCCTTGCCTTCCTCTAGTTCTCAATATGTTTCCACGCATCATGCAAAATGCTCACATTGGTCTATGAAACCCTAAATGGTTTGAATTCTGGCAAGCACAGGGAATACTTATGGCCCCAAGTAACAACAGTACTCTCCAGTAAGCTTCTGTATTCAGCTTCCAAATTAGCAGAAAGGTTAAAGGCACCACAGTTTTTAGTATGAGTAAAGCTACCTCCCTTCCTTATTAGATTCTGCATTGTCAAACTCCACTAGAAATAGTGATTTTAAGATCCTCTGTCCAGCATTTTTTGTTTTATCAGAGTAAACTCATACCCAAAGTGCCTAAAGAATTTGCCTGCCCAAAGTTTTAAGGTTAAAACCAGTCTTCTAGGTCAGTTTCAGATTTTCTCTAGTGTATAACACTATTCACTCATTTTTGACTCATTCATCAAATACTTGTTAACAGCTTCCTATCTCTAAATCATTGTCAAAGATGCAATCAACAAAACAGATTGTGAGCTACTTTTTCTACTGAGGGCTAATTTTTAAATGGCTGTTGATGAAATATGATTTAAATTAGTTGTATTAATTCACTATGTACTGCAAACATGTTTTAATAAAAATTTTTAAAAATCATTTGTATTAAATTAAATTAAAGGTGACTTTATCCTTTTTTATTTGATACATTTTGTCCTTCAGGACTTAGATGAGAGGATTCCTACATCAAGAAGTTTCATTTTATTTTATTTTATTTATTTATTTATTTTTGTGGGTACTGGGGTCGAACTCAGGACCTTGCACACCAGCAGGCACCCGTGCCGCTGAGTGATATCACCGGACCTTTTTACGTATGTGGGTATTGGGAGTCGAACTCAGGACCTCGCGCTTGCCAGGCAGGCACTTATGCCGCTGAGCTATCTCACTGGCCCAAGATGTTTCATTTTAATTACACTAAACAGAATTTTAATTTCTAGACACTATGCATTTCATCATAGATAGCTTTAATCCCAACTATTAATTCCCCCATCCTATTGTAGAGCCAACTGACAGGAAAAGGACTATTACTCTCCTCAAATAAACTCAAAGAGACAGGAAGATGTTCCTGGAGCCAATCCCACTTCTTTTTGTCTAGAAGATGAAGAAAATGTGTAATTCGTTATTCTTCTAGATACTCTCTGACAGTGTAAGTTCTTGGGAAGACGTTTCCCTACATATTAAATGTGTGCATCTCTGTGTGTGTCTATAAGTATTGGAACTGGTAGAAGGGTATACTATAGACATGAAGACAATGCTTAAACATATTCAAGTCATAGTCTTCATTTTCTCATACCCCAGGGTACAAAGGACATTTCTGTAGATTTGTTTTATAGGGTTCACCTCTACTTTCTCTAAAAGACACACACATCCAACATGCCCCTATAAGAAGATACCATTTTAGAAGAATTGTTTCTGATTTCTCTTTCTAATTTCTGAGAGAGTCTACCCAACTCATACTGGAGGGCAAAAGAAAAACTAAACTTCATTAGTTACTTCACTGTACATATGCTGCCAGCAAAGAACCCTTGTATTGAGCATGATTTATATGAAAGGCAAGCAGCCTTCCTAGTGTATCTTTTTTTTCCCTGAATATACTTTAATATATTCCCTTCCTCACTAATAGAATGGTGTGAGATGATAAAATTGAAACATTTTATCTTCCACAACCCCTGGATTTGTGATTTGAAGACTGAAAGTAAGGGTGAGAACTGCTGAGTAATCACACCGAACTTGTATAGCATCTAAGCCAGTAACAGAAAACCTTTTAGAGCTTTCAATGACACAAACAGCCCGCTGTGGCGTTTATGCCATAGGTTTACCACCGTGATCTAAACCATGTTTTCTCAGGATGTTTGGTAGCACATTTCCAAATGCTTAGGCCTGTTGCCAATTCACCAATGATCGATTCCACTATTGTGAATATAAGTTAAAAAAAGAATTAGAAGACCGTTGTATTATATAACGTATATAGTGTTTATAATGAGTCTACTGACAAAATTTTAACAAGCTTATCAGATGCCTGACAGACTCATCCTGTACTCTATAGAAGAATCCAACGTTTTATGAACTCTCGAAGCTGTTTTAATTACTTAATGTTTTAATTACTTAGAGAAATAAGGTGGATATAAAAATAAGTTAATACTGAATTAAGCATAGGAGGAAAGTGAAACTACTGACAGCAAATTATGGTAAACATAGGGCCAGTGATATGGCTCAGCGGCATAAGTGCCTGCCTGGCAAGCGTGAGGTCCTGAGTTCAACTCCCAGAACCCACATAAAGGAAAAAAGGGTCGGTGATATCACTCAATGCCACAAGCACCTGCTGGCAAGTGCAAGGTCCTGAGGTCGACCCCCGGTACCCACATAAAAAAAAATAAAATTATGGTAAACATAGCTATAGATTTCTATCTCAGTGAGTTAGGAAGATTATAAAGCAGGAGTTTGACCATATGTGAAAATATCATTTTCAACTCTGTTTTCAATCTCAAGTGCAGATGAGTCTAGAAAACTTCATTGTCTGCTTGGCTTCCAGTGTAACCATAAACTTTCTTAGGACGACTTAACCTAGATTCCTTTCCCCTCTACTCAAATCTCCCTATTGTCAGCTGCTTCACCCCTCTTCAAACCCATGATCTAATAGATAAGAAAATAAGAGACTACAGGAAAGTCACAACGGTTGTGTCTGAAGCCATATGTTCCTCACTTCAGAGATGCCGCTTTGGTCTACCATTGTGAACCTGTATGAAAGAGAAGACCTACTCAAACACACTCACTTTATAGATATCTGAACTAAATCCAAAGTATAGACAGGCTGGCCTAATACCATTCACATAACCCGATCAAGAACTCATATCTCATGATTTTAGTTGGTGTTTAATCTATTATGCTAAAAATACAGAACTATTATACCATATACATCCTATAATTTACTGGATCTACTAAAATATGATACTATCTATCAACCTTCTGAAAACAAACTACAGCAGTTCATTAAATCCAAAAATAAATATTTGCCTAGAGAGCCAAGATTTGTTGCTGTGAGATCAATGATTGACAAAACTTCGTTTGAGAAAAGTAATAGTTCAAAATTTCTTGATTGTCTGAATTGGAATAAAGTTTAGCACCTAATTTAGTAATTTTCTTTCAACATAAAATTCAAACATGATTAAGAAAGATGGCAAACATTACACATCCTTTCCAACCTTCCTCACCTCCCTGTTTATGCTATAAAACTACATAGCCTTGAGAAATCTTCAAGGGCACAGTTTTTATAGCTTTAGGCAGCACCACTGGTTTGTTTCCTTCCTCCTTTCCAGTCGTGTGATTCTGAGAAGCTCTCATTCTTTATGAAGCTATGAGTATGAAGATAAATGAGAGTGAGGACCACTCAAAGCTTTCCAGTGCACTGGATTGAGTGGTGTGCTCTGTCTCCATGGTTAGCCAAAAGGACTCACTGTGTACCTCTGGCTGCTCATTTCTTCTTCTTCTTCTTCCTCTTTTTTAATATTTCTAGGATTGTGTGTGTGCACATGTGTATGGAGAAAAAAGAGAAGATACTTTATAAATATATATTAGTATCTGAAAAGTATTCTTTTTTAGAAATACTGTTTGATATTCAGTGCCAAATAAAATTTCACAACTTCAAAACAGGGAATGACTTTCTGTTTATCAGCTTCTTTATGAAGTGACAATAATAATTTCATATAAGTAATAGAAGAATGAGTAAAAGGCCTCAGCAATTGAGTTTCTTGCTTAACCCTTTTCTTCATCTTATCTTTTGTTTGCTTCTTTTTTAACTAAAAAATAAAGGTTGCCCTCCAGTTTATCTTTCCAATTTGTTCTTTAATATTTTGGTTATAGATACAGTAAACTACCAGTTCCTTTTAAAACTCACTTGCTTAAGTGGTGAGGAGATCTACATAAGAGTGTATAAATGATATTAATTCTGATGAGCCACATTTAGGGTAGGAATTTTCTACAAAAAACAAAATAACTTTCATCCAGTTGAGATCTGAAGTTTTCAATTTTTAATTTACAGTTCTTCCTGGCGTATTTGATGAATTCAGTAATACTTACTCTTATTAAGAACAATCGTTTTCAACTGATCTTTATAGTTCTCTTACGTCCAATAAAACAGCACTTGAAGCATTTTTGAAATGATAACCTAAGGCTCCAAATTACTTTCATATTCCTTTCAATTCTGGGGTGATGGACGATGAGGGAACTGTGATCAGGACTTACTGTAGCTACTGGATACTCATTTGTAAATGTGATCACTAGTAATCCCAAACAAGAGTCTACAGTATCCAATTATAAAAATAAGATGAGTTCTTAGGTTAAAATATGAAGTTGGGGGGTCCTTAAACATCTCTCTTCTCTTTGTTTCTTCCAGTGTAACCCTTGAATGAGAGACTTGATTCAGCAAGTGACCTCTACAATGAGACTGTCAGAATTCAGGTTCTGGTTCAGCACTCGCTAGCTATTGACAAGGATTAAGTGCTATAATCGCTAAATCCCAGATTCCCCATCTGCAAGTGGGGAAAGGGAAACTACTTATACCACAGACTGTTACAATGATTAGATGGGATAATTCCCACATGACCCTTCGTTTAGGGCTATGCACTTAATAAATGCTCATTAAAGGATATCTGTTGTAGGATGTTTATATTTTAACCTTTATTTAAAAAAGAAAAATCTTAACAATCAACTATTTTTGCCTATTCTTTCAAAGACAAGACAACTGCAGCCCAGAGAAGTAGTAACTTGATTAAGGTCTCATAGCTGGTCAGCAGAAATACTGAGACTAGAATCCTGGTCTTTTTATTCTAGTCCAGCATTCTTTCTCCTACATACATTATGCAGCACATAAAACACAGAATGCCCTAGAAGTGTCCTAGTTCATATTTCCCCAAAACAATTAGAAATCATTGCAACTGCTAAACTAATGAAGAAGAAAATGCAAGAATTAAAATAAAACAACACTTTAAAAGAGGCTAAAAAAGTGTAGGGCTGGGGGCCGGTGAGATGGCTCAGTGGCTTAAGCGCCTGCCTGGCAAGCGCGAGGGCCCAAGTTCGACTCCCAGAACCCACATACAAAAAAGGGGCCGGTGATATCGCTCAGCGGCACGGGCGCCTGCTGGAGCGCGAGGTCCTGAGGTCGACCCCCTGGTACCCAGAAAAAAAAAAAACAAAAAAAAAACTGTAGGGCTAAAATTAAGGGGAGGATTTGGAGGTCTACCAGTTTGACTATGCTTGTGGGCAGAATACTCATATACATTCCCCTCAGAATGCAAAAATAGAAAGGAAAATATTATCAAATGCCACTGGATTGTTGTCAAGAAAAACCAATAAAAACAATAACTTTAGCAATATAAAAGTGCTCCACAAAAGCATAATAATCAACAGTATTTAAGCAGCATACCACCAAGTATCTGACAAGGTGCTCATGTTTTATAAACAGCATTTATGGACTTTCACAACTCAAATTTTCACTCCTTATGAGCTGTGTATAAACTTGGGAAGTGGTTTA